>OX401918.1:7506607-8858215 GCA_947859195.1 Drymonia ruficornis
ATGCAGTGCGCACTTCCACCGACGCACCCAGATACAAACATTGATTTTTAACGATTTACTATCACCACATGATATTGTGCTTATTATCCCCATATACTTAGGTCATATTTAAATAAATAATTCAATAAAATATAATATAAAAATATAACATTTACAAGAAACACGCAGCTTATGTTTAACATCACCATACTTTAACAATTCATAAATGCGTTCACTTGATCAAAGTGTATGTCAATAGTAAATATTATATTTTCCTTCACCGGTGTACAAATAGATGTGGTTACTCACCTCGCTGGTATGATGAGGGCATCAAATTCCGCCACCAAATGTCTTCTGATTATGCTCTTGGAAGGTGGAATGCCGAGCGCTGTTGCCATAGTCTCACCAGTGAATGACGGTTCCAGCACCACCAGACCGCCATGAACACCGCTATCTGTTAAACATGGTTACCCGATACAGATTTCTGATCTGGCAATGCAGGGTGATATCGAAATCGTTGGCATTAGTATAAACTATGACTCTAAATTTGATTATTTCGGAAAATTATTAAACAAATCAATTGATAAAAATAATTGCTGAAGTACTACATATTTTTTGCTTCTCTAGGCAGTGGTCGTGGCACTCAGCCATTAGTGGCACGCTTGACTACTCGAGGCCATTCCTCACGCTCTCTTCTGGTACACTCGTAGAAGAGATCGTTAATTGCAGCCTTAACTTTGTGCTGGGTGATCTGCCCCGAGCGCTTTTGCCTTCAACATTCCCCTGTACCACGAGCCGCTCAATCGAGATAGATCTCTACGTCTTAATACGTGCCCAAAAAAAAAATCAGGATTCAGCCCCTGTACGATGGAGGATCGAAGTTGCTTACCTGAGCAATATTTTTATAATAAATTGATTCGTAATATGTAAACCCATTGTTTAAATATTACCAACGATTTTTATGTTACCCTTTAATTGTATTAGTCCCCGCATTGTTGATCTCGACTAAACAAATAGCCGAAACAAACGTACCTTTCAGATTATCCGCAAATTCGCCTAAGTCAATATTGTGAGCCCATCGCATGAACCGCTGATTCGTCCAAACTAATGGATCTGCGTCGACGTTCTCGCACTGATGCCGCCTCACTGCCAGAGCCTAACAAAACAGATGCAAAACCTTAACGATGATTGATACCTTTCGCACTGACCTCTATTACACACGCTGGACTGGCTCTAAAATCAACTATTTTTATATCACATTAGGTACGTTCACAAGCCTTCGAACAACCGCGCCCGAGCAACCAACAATTTTTATACTGCCAGAGGATTTCTAACAGATGGCCGTCAACATGTCGACAGTAAATAATTTATGATTAACGAAAATAAATTCATGATCAGTGGATTTTATTCAGTAAAAAATTAGCAGACTTCGGGCATTATGAGGCAATTATGACTAAACCCGGGCGCGCCGCCTGGTACTTGTAAACGCCGCTATTGAAGCATCGCCTTGTGATTACCAAAACTCTATATACTGTAGAGTCTAACTAAGATAAGTACAATTACAATTTCTGCTGTGTATAGTAATAGTATAGTAATAGTATCAACAAAACGGAGGAAAAATTGCGGCAAGATGACGTTGCTTAAAGCCAGTCCAGCATATTTAATTCAAGTCAGCGCCCTGGTAATTTATAATGTTCAAAATAAGAATGAAAATAATAAACGTGATGTAACAGGTTTTTAGCCAACTGTCGACCAAGAAAGAGCGGTTCACGATGATTAATGGGAGCGCATTACATGGGTCACGATAAGGCGGGTTGTCAACTAAAAGCTAAGCTAAATTAGCAAGCGTAGCTCACGTAGCTGTGGAAACACATACAGAAGGGCTATCACACGCACAAAAACAAGACCTTTGTCACGCATTTTGCCGCATTGAGTCGTTACTTATTAATTAATTGGGTTGAAAAATGTATTCAGTTTACTGAGTTACTCCGTAATTGAATACCTATCAAGTTAGGAGGTCTTGGTAAGGGGCCCCAGCAGAACATGTAAAATTAGCATGTTTAGCTGCGCTGCTATGGATGAGCGGCTTAATGTAGGATGGCGCGTTTTGTACCAGTCTCGGTGGATAATCGCTCATTGCTTGTTCGTTATCTCATCCCCCTTATAGGAAGTGAGCGTTGAAAAGATTTTCTAGTTACTGGCTATGTAATTTACGAGGGAAATGAGCCGAGTAATGGTTTTGTTATTGGGTTTCTTCTAGGAATATTATGGTTTAAACACGATGTCTTAGAGTAGAAATGTTCCAGTGGTAAATACACTGTGAATTTACGTAAGAATATTGATTTTGTTTCCTGTTAGTATACCTACGCGGTCAGCCATTTACGAGAACTTTCTGAACGATGTTTACAGAAGATTAATTATTTAGGGGACGTGAAGTATTCAGGATCTATTAAATGCTTTCCAATACAAAACAAATGTAACGCATTATTTCACAAGTATGTTTATTTGTCACCAAATTATTGAACATTTTTTGGAATCAAAATCGATAAAATAACGATCAGCTTGAGAGTGACCTTCACTAGTTGGAGTAGCACCCATAAAATAATTTAGAATGAATGAATGCACCCATAAAGTGTGGTTCTCCTCAAGTGACAACAGTTAAAACCACTGACCTGTCGATCATACTTCATAATCCGCAGCAGGTGTATGCCGTGCACGATGGACGCCTGGTGGAACTTGCGAGTCACGCCGAGGTACTTCTCCAGCTCCTTCTTGCTGATGGTGTCCAGCATGCGGGCGTCCACCAGGCTCGACAGGAACGACTCAGCGTACTGATAGAAAACAAAAGCGATCTTAGTTTACACACATACGAAACGTTCACCCATAAATAAAATAAGGCCGGGTCCGTATAGGTAAGGCGAGCGCGATGCGACAACGACGCGACAGCAACTCAACCTTTATAAATATGGCGGTTGCTGCATCACATAAGTAAACATTTGTATAGAAGTAACTCCTTGGAGGAGCCTATATCCAGCAGTGGAAGTCTTTCGGCAGATGGAAGGATGGAACTGTATTTGACCCACAAAATTATGACAAGCCAAATTCACGCTAGATGTGTTCAACGTCTTTCATCTTGAAAATATAAAGAAGCTCGGCGTAAAGTAGCTATCAAAACTGCGATTCGTACGATGAGAGAAAGAGCCGGAGGCCCAACCCCCGTTCCTTTCCCTCCCTCTTTCCCCTTCAGGATGGTAACTTACAAGCGATGCCTTTGGTATTGTAAGCATCTACGCTACGGTAACTGCTTGACATCAATAGGCCCGTACGCTTGATGCCACATTACTCAAATATAAAAAAAAAATGTAATTCTTACTTGTGCTAGCCCTAGATCAGGCAGCCACTCCGCGGCGACCCAAGCGTGCGTCAACTGTCCTATGGTCGGGTTCCGCACGAGATCTGGCCGGCGGCGCTCCTCTATCGCAAGCCGCAGCTTCTTGCGGTGCATCGGCTGCGTTATCCCGAGCCCCACCTCCAGGTCAGCGTCCGACAACTCGAGCAGAACCTGCCCATTCAAAGCACGGATCTAGAACCAACCAGAACACAATATTTGACGCTTATTACGCGTCCTTCGTTCTACTACGAAATATTCGCTTTGGAAGGTTCGAATGATTTATTTTCAAAGATTTCGCGACGCGACTTTTACATACAAATTCCTAACCCACGAATGTGTCCTGAAAATGAGATATCAACATGAAAATACAGAATATACAGCGATGAATTTATCTTGGGAGTTCGTATCGGCCCTCAATTTCCATACAAATCTAATAAAATGAACGCATTCCGAATAATGAATGGATTTGAGGGTAATGAAAATGGTTTTTTTATTCCATTCGTTACATACGAAAATATAATTCTCGTCGTTTCATCAGAGTTATGACCGGTCGAAATGTAAACATTGATTTTAGCTTGAACAAAACGTGCATTTCAATGTAGCATGTTTTATACTATAATAAAATGGATTTAATATCAGCAAGGTGCTGCATGTATTCAGGGTTTGGAAGTTGAAAACGTAGAATATACTTAACTAAAGCAACATTACTTATCTAAGTATTTTCATAATGTAGAGTCACGAAAAACGGTTAGCGATTAAAGCGACAGAAAATCTCTTAGATCAATACTACATGCAGCACAAACGATGTGCCACGTCTCGTGATTAAAAGAAAGAGTGAAAGGGAAGAAGGGGCGAAAGGGGAAAAGGAAAAGTGCTCTACTACCCAGCATTATATCCAGCAGCAAGAACAGATTCACGACTAAAGTCTCTACCCTTGAAAATTACACATAAATATCCTGGACTTGACTTGTGTGAGGTCTTCTAGAATTTAGGTATGTAGGTAGTAGTGCTGATTATGTTGGCACACAACTACTAAACTAACTGTATTATTGCCATCCTTCACATCATAGTAACGTATGAGCAAGACAGAAATAAGTACTTTTAGATGTGACAAATTTTGTTTAGTTGTACTTTGTAGACAACAAAATAAGCACAGTGATGATGCCAAGGTGTGCAAGCTAAGGTAAGTTTTGGTTAAGGTAAGGTTCAGATTTGTTGCGATGATTGTAGGAAGGTAATTATACTGATGCCGGTGTGTAGTAAAACCAACCTATTCGTGAAACTAGATTTGAATTTGTATAGCAGTTGGTGATTTATCTTGAAACATATCACTCACCTTCCCACTCTTGACGTTGTCAGCGACTGCAGCGGCGTACTGCGGCATGCCAAGTGCCAGTTCCAACCAGGCTATGATGGCGGGCGCGCGCCATCGTGCCAATGGCAGTGAAGCCGCCTCCCGGAGAGCCGCTTCACTGCCGAGGGGAGACCAGGCGCGGTTCGTGCCGGTCCCAGAGTAGACGGGTTCTGCATGAACAACATTTGGTACTGACGATATGAAAAGTACAATATATAAAGTGACATTCATTTGTGTATTTTTGACTGCGCGAATTTCCTCAGCAGTGTGCCAATATAACAAGTGTTTTATAATACATATCTGCCGAGATATACACTACGTGAAGCTTAAAAAAATTTGGTCCATGGAAACATTTGTATTATGAGTTCCATATCATGCACTGAGCGTCATTCCACTATACCCAGACTAGAACAAATAATGAAAAAATAAAATCCGTTTCTGACTTTCAAGCCACAATTGTTGAGGCGGTGATCAACACGGTTTTGCACGACGTGCCTTCCACTGTTCCATTATAATATCATATATCATATCTAGATACACTTTACTTTGAATGTAGAAAAAATCATTATAGTATAGATATGTGGTATCGGATGTATCTTACCACTTTCGTGCCCGCTAGCAGTAGCAGACCCGGACTTGGTGCGATGTCGCGACCGCGCGAACACCCGCGAGATGGACCCCCACGCTGACCCCCGTCCCCGGGCCCCCTTGCTGCCCGAACCCCCCGCGCGACCCCTCACTCCACCCAGCAGGGCTGTCTCGCACTCGCCCGGGCTCGACAGTTGCTCCACTGACCTATACCCATAATTTAATCACTTTACGACAACACAAAAAAGTTCAATATTAGATTGTTTTTGTTGGTTTTCCTGTTTTTTATTATTATATCGTCTGACTATCACACCAACTGCATGGTCCCAAACTAAGCAACGCTAGTACTATGGCTGCCGTACAACGGGGCAATCCCAGTGACGCCCAGAACAAATAACGATAAGGCCGTTACCTGTACTTGCCTCTGGCGGGAATCGAACTCGCAACTACCCGTTGTAGTGAGCCCAGCGGCCTACGCTCGAACCACTACGCTAAGCGGTCGTCAAAGCAAATGTTATAGGTACTACGACGTAGTAGCTAACTACGATCGCCGAACGTAGTCACATATATCGTAGTAGCGACTACGCCTACGTATATAACATGTGTATGCCGATACCTACGATACTAGGTAGGTATTTACGTTTAAATTAGAAACGAGACGAAAAATAAAACCTAGTTAAACTTTATTCTTAGCAGCTTTTCGTCGTGTGTTATTTGTAAAATCTTGATTCAAATTCTTAAATAAACACAAAACATGCAAATTTACGATGCCTAAACTCGAATCTAAGAATAGATTGCCTCGTAAATCGAAACAATCCAATCGGAATAGTAACATGTGCGCCATAATGTATTCGCGATTGCTACATAACACGCTAATCGGAAATCCGTATCCCAATTGTATTATTGTCGCACAATATTGCTGAATGAAAACGAATTACAGGTCGCCGGAACCAGGAATGGAAATGGAAAAATCTCTGGCCAGTGTAATCCCGGCTTTATAAAGCGGAATCCTCCGGGATTTCGTAATAACCGATAAATTTCGCTGTCAAAATTCGATAAAATCGCCATTGTAATAAAGAAAGCAATTTTCGAACAAAGAATATTGGTCATATAGTACACTGCGATAAAGTTTTAACGTAAAATAAAACTTTTTAAATACAAAGAAAGCTATAAATTAATTAACCAAGATGGAAACATCAATGAAAATGGTTTAATTAAAAAGTTTTCGGCGATAAATGTGTTTTTATACTTTCAAAAATTACTACAAAAGGAAATAAAACGGCTTTTGTGAAGTTTATGAGGCGACCGATGTACCCAAAATTCTATTTTTTTAGGCACAGAGGTCTCTCACTTGCATCCAATATTTTTTATGTAACTAAGGTGGCCAACAAGCTTAGGGCCCGCCTGATGTTAAGCAGTTACCGTAACCTATAGATACTAGCAATACGAAAGGCATCGTTGCCGACCTGAAAGGGAGTGGGACAGAGGGAGAGGAAGGGGGGTTAGGCTTCCGGCTCTCTCACTCATCGTACGAAACGTAGCTGTAATAACTACTTTAGGTACGCCGATCTTCTGTGAGAGGGTTGTGCAACCCCGGTCGAGCCAGCTCGTATATATATAAGCTGTAGTCAATTGGCTACAGTTTGGTTTTACCACCAATAAATATACCAATAGATACCTATGACGTCATCTCTTTATATTGGTATTGGGCCTTATAAAACTAACAATAACAAACCTGGACAGTGATCCAGCATCAATGGAGCGGGTAAATGGAGACGCGCTGTTGTGCGGCGACAGTGTAGGGCTGCAGTCGCGCGGCGTGCTCACTAGACAAAACATGTCAAAATTAACCATGAGGTAAGCAAAGTATAGTGTATTGCATGTGTATTACACAGTAAAGACTAAAGAAAGAGGTGCCCTTATTAGATATATGTATGAAAAAAAACGTGGTCATTGTTTTTTCATTTTCATTGTTCTATCTACCGGTAAATAGTTGAACTACTCGCTTCGTTTTATGTCGAGTTTAGTACTAGGCCGACCACTCGGCCGAGTTGCTTAGGGCCAGTCCCCTTAGTAATTGGTCCATGGTATTGCCTGAAGAAACATAGCTACATTTCACACGACGGTATTAGTTTCAAATGTTAAATGTTATTAAACCCCATGCACAGAGTGCATAGGTACATAGTTTGGAAATCATTTTTAAAATAACTCTCATTGATCAGGATACTAAACCAGGATCGCATGGTCTTCATGAAGCTGCTCTTGCGAGAAATATATCAACGAGAAAGAGCAATGGTTTACAATAATATAAAATGGTGTTTCTAAAACCAGCGATTAAGCTGTGCAGTCTTGACAGACGTGTAAAGTGTAGTTGTACGTCTGTATGTCTGGTTGTCTGTGTGTGCGAGTGTTTGTCTGGAAAAAACGGAACCCTTATACATTTGGGATAATGTTCAGTATTTTCCTTTTGAGGTACGCAACCCTAAAAATGATTGCTTTATTTTCCGCTGGAAATTTTGCAAAGCTCGTTTCAGGCTGGTTACCAGTATTTGTATTGTTTGATGTTTTTATTTTATGCACATCGGATGACCACTGTCCTGTTTCAGCAAAATTTTTTATCGTATTTACCTTCACAAAACATTTGAATGTGCCAACGGTGATTTCAGGAAATCGTGCTGGTACAGCAATCGTGCTGGACATACAAGTCTATTGTCCCTCCGATAATAAAAATTGCATGCATTTAGTTTAGGTTTTTACGGAAAAAATACAATGGTGGGCTTTGTTAAATCTATTTTATAGGTAATATAACATTAGTTTAAAATATTTACCTCTGATACGTACACCTTAATGTAATGTAGCCATTGACAAGCATTATTTAATTATTTAAGTACTTATGTGCAAAGTGGGAGTAGGCATGCAATACTTTCTAGGCTATCTTTTGTTTAAATATCTAATTTCTGTATTTTGCTATTCACAATGTTGTAATGCCTGCCTGCTCACATAGCGTTGCTGTTTGAAAATGTATACAATTATTCTTTTGAAAAGAGTAGCCATTGAGTTTCTTGTCGGCTCTTCTCAATGGAAAATGGAAGCAACGTTACGAATCGGTGGTAAGGGGCCATCCATAAATTACATCACAAGAATTTCATGATTTTTAGACCCGTCCTCCCCTTGTCACAGCTGGTCATATTTGCGAGACTCTCCCCTGTGTGACGTCACATTTTTTTACAATTTTCAGAAATTTTCTAAAATTTTTGTTAACAATTCAAAATTCGGTTTTAATACTTAGATATATTCGATTCTTAAATGTGACGTCACAAAACTTAGGACCCCTCACACCCCCTTGTCACACAATGTCACATATCATCGACCCCTCCCCCCTTTACGTGTGACGTAATTTATGGATGGCCCCTAACGCTAAAATATTGTTTTTTTGGACGATTTATAAGTGCTTTATCTAGCTTACATGAATAAAAAAACATTTTGATTCGATTTGATTTGATTTGATTAAAATCTTTAGAAGAACTTACTACTTAAACTACTTAGAAATTATTAGGCCATTCGTCCATTGTGCTACTCATATGAAACTTAGCGCGTAACCCGACATGCTGATCGCGCGCGACAGTTTATAGTGTTCCGTTTGTTTCGCCAGAAACTGCACTCCCAAAGGATGATAATGATGTACAGATTTATGTAATATCCAAAGAATAATCTTTATAAATAAATACTGCAGAACAAAAAGCCATATTTCGCACATAATTAAAAATACCATTAAACGCGTTTTCCATATGAGTAAACAGCAATCCGTTTTAAATCCAGTCGAGTCGTGGAAATTATATTTCGGTGATAAACGTAATATTCTGGCTATGCTGTATTGTATTGAAATATTTTCATCAATTCGAAAGTCATGTAATATTAATTTTGAAGTGAAATTTGTATGTTGATTGCAGCAATTTAATTAAAATGGAACATATTGAGGTGTTTAATTCATAATTATTCGTCTTTGTGTGGAATATAAGTGTATTTTACTTTGTTCATTCCTTTTGAAATTCATAAGCTTTTATTAATAATTACTTATCATTACGATGCAAACAAAGTCGATAAGGCAGCAGGAGGAACAAAACGACAAAGAAAATGGCCGGGCTCCGGGAAATATGCAAAGGAATTTCAAATGAAGCTGATTTCTTGTTTTATATTCCCTTTGTAGACGCTCCGATGGCCAGATAATGATACTAAGATCGTTCTAACGGCAACTCGCTTACAAAGACTTTGACGTTAACTAGTAGGTACTCGACGTTGTGCTCTTAAGTATTTCATAAATTTTTAAAGGTTCCATCAGCATAATAACTGATTTAATTAAATTGCTCTTTTACGTGGTATTAAAGGTGTATAAGAAAATATTGCATTAATATCTAATTTTAGCAACGGTCTATTTCAGATAAGTAAACAACCCTGGTTATAGGCCCACAAATAAAATATTCATACATTTATAACGGCTTTATAAAGCTATTTTTAGAACAAAAGTACTAGGGTTACTGGGTTACACAAATCGATTTCCCTTTTCTATAAATTTTTGATAGCGTTTGTAAAGATTTCATGTATAGTTGAAAAACGTACGTAATAAGCGTGCCAAGTCATATGTACGCGTAATTACTCACACACGTCAATACTGCCAAACTTAAGCGTGAGAGCGATTCGTCACCTCTGAAGTTACTATGTAGATTGGCACGATTCTGAGGGGTAAATTACTTTACCTTATTCCTAATCTACTTACGTTGATAGATATGATGAGCAGAAGACACGAGGGACACGGCGTCAGTGTCATACGCGTCGATAGTCGGCGGAATACCCTCTGCCGTGGAATCAGACAAGTTACCACCGCACACCGAGGTTGCACCGCCATCGCTGCTACCTATTACAAAGAAATCATTCAGACTAGAAGAAATTGATCCACTTCCATCTGCACTCAATCTTTTGTCTGCTAAATATTTCGACAGGTTCTAAGATGAATATAAATTCTTTAAGATATCCCTTGAATGCAGGAGGGAAAGATGGAGACTTACAGCCAGTTTCTTTATCAACTGCTAAAGTAATCTGCAAAAGCAACAGATTTTTGTGAAGAAAAGACATCAAAATATATTGTTACTTTTACTACAAGACATTACCTTAGCTCTAACTAGCATTAAATAAACTAGCTGTTAGACTAAGTAAAAGGTTAGCTATCGCTTTATCTTTACTGTATCGGTGTACGTGACCCTAAACCAAAGAACGCTAGCTAGACAGAAGAAGATCTTAAATGTCAATGTGTCGTACCCCTGACGCCGGAGTCAGCACTGCAACTGCCCCTGTCTCCGATCAATCCAGATGGCCCCCCTAACAGCATCGGGGGGCCCAGGCCAAGAGAGGCCACGCTCTCGCCTTCGGATAAACACCCTGCGGCTTGCAACTGTCTTTTTGCCTGATGACAAATGTTATAATTAGATAAGTACACTTTATTACTGTTAGTAATTTTAAAAGAATGGTTTTGTATTTATATTGTACGTACATGTACATGTTGGTATGTAGTAACGTATGAACAACACAGAAATACTTTCAAAAGTCTCAAATTTTGTTTAGTCGTAGTGCAGATATAGTACAATGCAAGACTAGCTTTTGAGATAGTGTACAAGGAGCCGACCAAGCTGTCAATGGAGGCAGCCAATCGGCTCCACTTATTACTTCACACTTTTGTCGATGTTGTCGATTACACACGACGTGTGCCCGTTACGAGTGGACAAAAGACAGAAAAAAAAATTGTCATAAGCAACTTACAAAAAGAAGTGAGATCCCACCATAAACATTTTCATGTTAAAAATGTTGCCAGAACGAGACCTCTTAAAAAGTTATCAGATCTCATGTAGAGCCAAGCTTCTAACTCTACATGTTATACACGTGACTTTTTTTTGAAAAATTGAATACTGTAGATGTTTTTTTGGACCAAACGGTGTTTCATTATTGTAGAGTTCAACCCACCGAAATATATCCCACCCCCGTGACCCAATGCTATACGATTGGAATTTATGCGTCTGTCCAATGTCGAGCGGTCAATGTTTTATGAAAATCGGTGTAGGATCGGCTCAAGAAAGAACTTTACAATATACCTAAAGAAAATGAAGAAGATATCCCCGACTTGTCTATTATTGCGATGTGCTGTTTATTTATAGGTACAGATATTATAGTTGTTGTGTTCATCAACATTTGTTATAGGTAAGTATGTTTACGACATAACAAGATATTTCTGGTTCATTCTAAATTCCTATATTAACGCATTACTAATGACCATATTTCTTTCTTTGCAATCAAATACTTTTAATACCAATTATTCGGATATATCGCAAATTACCAAACGCGTTTAATACCTCAATTCATTTCGATTGAGGGTTTAATTTGAACGGGATTTGGCCTCTCGAATGGGACATCTCGTTTCAACGAGCCCATATCGGCGTAATGAGACCGACCGTTCTGCGGTCGCAGGTTAACTCGATTATGTGAAAGGGATGAGGGATATTAGTTTCATGCTGATTTTAAATTAATAGAATTGAAATCGAAATCCATTTAGCATAACTTTGGTCTGCCATATGAACGCCATTGACGCGAAGACCTAGTGAAGGTCACGGGAAACCGCTGATGCAAATAGCACAGACCGGTCGTTGTGGAAAACCTTGGACGAGGCCTATGTCCAACAGTGGACGTCTTTTGGCTGACATGACGATGATGATGAAAGGGATATGGGAAAAAGGTTGGGGGTTGCTAGTATATTACCAGCTTTTTTCCAAGCAATTCAAGAATTTTGAGGTGATTTTAAGCTTTGTGACGTGTATGTATAGGTTTAATAAAGCAAAGTGTCTAGGTGATTAAGTTATCCGAGAATATCAAGTGATTTAAAACTTCTTGTATTGTGTGTAGGCGATATTACTTTCTTATTAAAATGTACCTAACTTTATAATTAAGTACCTAAGTGTACAACAAGGTAAGTAATCATTCAAAACCACAATTTTCAACCCGTCGATGGACAACTTTCTTGCTACATAACCCAGTTTCATTAGAGATTGCGAAAATTGCGAAACAACAAGGTGCTCATTATACAAGTCGAGGAAACAGTTGTGTTTAATTTTCCCCGCAATTTAGATCGGAGGAAGCAATTTGAAATTGTAATTAACACCGAGCGAGGTGATGGATGGCCGGCGCCGTCGCCGTCACGGCATCCATTCATCATAGTGCCGGATGTCCATGTACCTTTACTCATTGTTATATTTGAACACTTCATCAATGAGTTCATCGATTGCTGTTTTATAGACATCGACAGTATTGGAACACTCTTAGGGCAGATTTCTTGAACTCTACACTGTCAAAGAAATAAGTTGGTGCACATGCAAAAGTATTATGTGCTAAGCTAAGTTCTCCCATGTCTAAAGTACCTATTGGGAATCGATAGGTAGGTACACTACATTGAGCTAGGGGGTCCATGTATCTACAGAGATTTGCTACAATAGCACAATGCTTACCTCAAACAGTTGTTCCCTAGCATGCCTTAGCTGTGTATCTCTAGCGCTAAGCGCGGCGGCTAGCTGAAGCGAGCGCTCCGCTTCGTCGCGCGCGTGACGCAACAGCGCCGCTCGCTCCCGCTCCCGCTCCGCTCGCTCGGCTCCCAACGCTGACGATGCACCACCTCGTGATCGCATCTAAACATATCATAAGTTTATATGAATTTGAACAGCAAAAGCTAAAATAATTAAGGCCCGTGGACACTATCGTCTCTATTAATGTTTATCTCAGAGCACGCTTGCATTTATTTACGGAAGAATTTGTGTGAAAATACATGAGAAACACATGAAGCTTTAATTGAAACAAAGGAAGACGTGTGTATATATATTAATAATTAATACAACACGAAGTTCATGCACGTAATAGAAATTGTACGGTTGCAAACTACAGCGGGCAAGTTTGTATACGACCCAGGTATTCCAAGCGTAATGAACGGAAGCATTTAAGTAGATCAGAAGATATTATAGCAACGAACGTAATAATTTAATTCACGGTACGAAGGAACAAGGAAGCGAAGTCCTACTTTGTATGAACGAAGAATAATAACCTTTTAAAATTCTGGGAATAGTAAACAATTGAAACCGGTGGAAATATTAGAAACTAAGAAGAAGCAATATTTACGAAGTAATCTTTAGTGTTACTCACAAATACCTATTAGGTATACCTATATCGTGCATAGTCTTTCCCAAAATAATTGACTTCGCATTCTATGATAACATTGTCATTATTGATTTGTGGCTTCTGCTACATATCAAATAATCTATAATATCTTCTCACAATAATAATATAATCACATATGATTTATGTATCTATTTTATTTATTCCTGCCTACAGTGCCTAGATACATCCTAATCTCAGTCACGAAACTTCTACACAACTTCTCTAATATTGTCACCGGATAAACTTAAAAACTTCGTTGAAAACTTCTCTTTGAAACAAGAAATGATGAAATTTAACCTGTTCATAGTTTCTTATGAAGTCCCGGAGTTCCTTCTCTTTGTCTTCGAGTGTAGCGTAGAGTTGTTTCATTTGATTAAGTAAATCAAATTTCTCGGCTTTCAGCCTCTTTTTGTCTGCCTTCAAAGCTGAAACAAATGTTTTTGCGTGTATTCCAATATTAATACAAAACAAAATAATGCCGTCTTTAACACGTATATCTTACAAAAGACATAAAGCTTCACGGATGAAACCGATACAAACTCGCGCAACATGCAATACACTAACAGCGACCGTCCAATCTAGTGATGTGCCGAGTACGCTATTTTTGGTACTCGAGTATTCTGGTACTCGTTAAAAAAAGAATCGAGTAAGTACTCGAGTCAGAGGACTCGGACAGGTACTCGAATACTTGTAATGAGTACTCGAGTACTTAATAGGACTCGAGTACTTTTGTATTATGTATTTTTAACTACTCAAACGTCCGAGTTTCACATCTAATTAGTGCGTTGTACTTGCACTCGTGAAAATTGGCGAAAATGGCGAAAATTTTGGCGAGAGCCCCGATTTATAACGTATTTTCTAAAAAACTACAACTGTTACAGCAAATTAAAAAAGCCTGTATAAAGTCTACTTAAATACCTATGTATTAATAATTACCTGTTTTTCCAATTAGAAAATATATCTTCTTATTCCTAGCCTTATCCCATTATGAGGGGTCGGCTTTCAGTCTATCCTGATTTGGCTGATCACCGACATTTTTTAATATATAACACTAATACAGTACAGTGGGATAATAAACAAATTATTGATTGCACCTCTATTTATTTGAGTACCCGACTTAGGATTCGAAAACCATGAAGTACTCGGAACCCGTATTCGAGTACCGAGTACTCGAGTTCTATAATCTGAGTACTCGAGTACCCGAGTACTTACTAAGTACTCGAGTAAGTACTCGAGTCAGGCTGTACTCGGCACATCTCTAGTCCAATCCCTAGTGATTCAAACTCTTTGAACGTTCGCTGTCCACTTTGGTCCTATGTCCTTTGTCGCTGCACTGATCCCCTCAAACGCAGACGATCGTTTCGACCGTTTGATGCGAAAATAAAATGCATCCGGGAATGACATACATTCAAAGGTCTATTGGAACGTATTTGGAATCGGTCAAGACCGGCGATTGCATCCGGTCATCACATTGGAAGTTTGTGAATCGGCTTCGTTTCCGTGTTCCGATTTTATTGCCAATCATAAATTTCGTGTACCTATTTGTCGTTTTCGGAATACTTAATTCTAATATTTATTCATATAGGTACGATGCGAATACCAGTTGATCAATCAATACATTTAGACAGATTTTATTAAGTAGATTATGTAGTATCTAACTTAGTTTATTGTAACGAACCTTTCAACGCGTTTTCATAGAACGCGTTTAATAAGAGCCATTAGATAATAACGTTACGTATAAGTAGGTACCTATGTAGATAAATTATATTTCTTGATGTTTAGGTAGGTAGTAGTAGGTAACGTGGGGGGGTTTAACATAATATATAATAAATAGGTAACATTAATTTGAGAAGCAAAATCATTATTTGAGAACAAGCTCCCTACGCTTACCACTCGACATGTCTTACGAGCTCACGGTGTAGATAGAAGGAACATGTTCGATAACAAAAACATTACCAAGAAAGAGAGAGGCATGTGACCGTTTGAAATAATGTGTCCTACTAAACGGAGTCCATGGACACAGTACGACTCAGTCGCTGGCGGAAAATAATGTAGAAAACATGTCGGTATTGCCATACGGCTCATCTTTTGGTGAATAATAACTTCTTAAGTTAGTTATCGAATTGCGAGTGCGATAACAAATGTGCGAAATTACTGTATGTAGTGGTGAGCTATGCAGAAGTTAAGGGATTGCGATGTTACGAGGTACCATATCTGCTAAAATAATACATCAATATTTGATAATTATTTTAGACCGCGAAGACAAAACGTCATATCCGATTACTCGGGCGCAGTGCTCGCTGCTTGTAGACAAGGCCATTACGTATGGGTATCGCGTATACTCACGTTAAAACCTATCATAAAGATATATCTACCTGTTTTAAGTTTATTTAGTTCAAGCAACTTCTGGACGTGACTTCATTATTTAGCCAGCCAAGCATATCGATCAAGCACTAATACAACGGAGACGCAGCCCGTCCCCCGGCAAGGTAATGGCTGTACCTAAACTTGTCATAACATTTCCAATTTTGATTGAATCATTTATGATTTCATCAACATTTTCGCATCAGTTGGAAACCGTCTTAATTCGTTCATCATTTTTTCTTCGGATCACAAAATAAGCAAAGCGTTGTTTCGTAATTTTCATTCGTCTGGCGGCTAATTAAGGTACCTAATTAAGGTAAATTGCTTTGTACAGCTGTCCACAGAAATTTAAGGAAGTATATTTATAATCGAAAATGGAAATTAGAGTTTCGGTTATTGTACATAGCTTGTGTTGGAAATACAGTATAAGTACCTACCATTGTGAATACTGAATAGACCCACAGAGTAAAGACTAAAGAAAGAGGTGCCCTTATTAGATATATGTATGAAAAGAAACGTGGTCATTGTTTTTTCATTTTCATTGTTCTATCTACCGGTAAATAGTTGAACTACTCGCTTCGTTTTATGTCGATGTTAGTACTAGGCCGACCACTCGGCCGAGTTGCTTAGGGCCAGTCCCCTTAGTAAGTGGTCCATGGAATAGACCAGAGACTTTCCCAAGACCCCAACTCTTATTAGAGTCCTAAATGCCGGAGGGATAGATCGTTACATCATATGGCATGAGTTCCTATATACGGCTTACGCTCTAAGAACTTTCGTCACTGTAATGACATTAGTGAAATGTCAGTCGAAGTTAGGGATTCCCGGGAGGGTATACGTGACCCGTGTGCTAATTTAGCCCGCTCAGGTAAGCGTTATGAGTATAGTTTGTCAAACGTCGGCTTACTACACGCCGTTCCGGTATCTGGGCACTCAACAAATTGGCCACTTTTATGGGATGAGATCGGATTACTGTGCGATGGAGAGTGTACAAGATTATCTAAGTATTTTGTGGTAAGTCTGAATAAAATACGTATTTGTTGCCTAATATTATTTATCCACTTAATTTGCCCCAAATGGGCAAAAAGTCTCTAACAATATTTTTCACAGTTCCCGTTGCAATTAGTTAGTTCTTCCCGATTTTTCTCAAAGGCGTCAAGATCGTCGTGTCAACGCTTTCAATTAAATGTTAATTACTGTTACTGTTAATTGACAAATACCGCTTCAAGTATTGATATTTTGTGGCGTATTTAACTAGTACAGTCTAGTTACATCATTAGGTCTATTGCACACTCTAGATTTTAGTACAGTCAGACTCATGGGTGTAGCTGATGAAGCTTTTCCCACCTATTTCGATCGAGTGTAATATCTTTTACCGCCTTATACGACATGACACCGACCTTCTCGTTAATCTGCCTCATGTAGGTGATTGGTCTTCATATTCCATGCTTTCTTTCAACCTATGCTAGGTCACAACTGATAATATTATATTTTACTCACAGTTAACAGCTTCTCTAGAAAGCAACAGTTCCTTCTCCAGCTGCTGAGGGTCCAATGGAGTGGCCTCCTGGCCGCTGTCAGACTTGGCTCGCTCCAGGAGTGCTGAACCCGCTTCCCCGCGTTCTGCTGCCGCGACTAGCAGCCTTCGCACTCTGGTCAGCTCAGCCTTGGACAAAAGGATATAGGTAGTAAAAATCTATCATCTTTTATATTATGATGAATTGCTTGTACTCATGTATTGTGTATGGTATTGTTGTTGGATTGTGTAGCGTATTCAGCCTAATTGACAGACATTCAATGTGTCACATTAGGTAATAACCTACAGCAGGTACTTACTTACAACGCAATTTCCGTAGATAACTGCGTGGACACAAACAAAATGTTAAGGGTGGCTATTGCCAAGACTAACGGATCAGACTACTGGACGACCAATGAAGAATAAAAAAATATTGTTATTTCTTTTCTTATAAAAGATACCTATTCTATTTCAAAAAATGTTCACCCGTTGCGACTTCTTTCTGGCCCATCGAATACCTGGAAATGATTATGAAAGAAATCGACTTCCCGAAGGTTCAATGTTAAAGTAATAAACTCAGGGTATCTTATTTAACATCGGCCACGTTCGGTTGAGTGGAAAAAGGTTGAGTAAAAAACGTGTACCGGTAACGCAACGAGGAACATTAATAACGGCTTATTTACTAGATTTGTTGGTAGCATTGCCGATATTATTATCCCAAAACTAAAGTACACCTGAACGACCTCCACGTACGCACCTTTACTACTCATATAAATACTGCTGATGTATATCAGTAGGTTTGTTCGTGTTCCAACATTTGAAATATTAGATAATGCCTTTTGAAGAAATGACTAGAAAAACTGGTTCGCTTACCAGCTTAAATGAGCTATGGTGGCACATAATAATAGTGCAAAAACATATGGTCGAAACAAAATAGTCTGGAAACAGCAGTGAAATCTTATTTCAATTTGCATTAAGTGATTTTCAAAATCGTAAACTCTCATAAATTTTTCATAAAATATTATGACGGAAGTCATTAAAAACAAAACAAAACAAAATGTATTTGTACCTACCTTATTTCTACCTACGCGTCATGGCTTTAGGTATGTGGTCCTTGCGTAAGTATCACATATTTTTGCAGTTACCTGTAATCGTTCATTTTCCATCCTGAGTCTCCTGGTGACTTGCGCGGCGGTGAGCATCCCCGGGGACGCGGGGACCTCCTCCTGCCGCGACCGGTCCGACCGCCCGCTTGGGGATGCAGCATCTGGCAGGAAACGTTGAGATGTAATCACACTTGCACATTATTTGTCAATAGTACTAGCACTGTCATTAGATAAGACTAACCGCCTTTATAGAGATTTTATAGAGGTTTTACAAAGCAGTTCTAGGAACAAAATTGATTTGTAACGCCAGTGTATGTCCATCATAACTTTCTATTAACTACAAAGTTAGCCAAAGTTCTAGTATATTACAACTACGTAGTCACCGGTGCTGAAAACAGATCAGCATATAACGATGATAACGTATGCAAACACACAACATACACGGACAAAGAAGATGAGTCTCACACCACAAGACGTAAAAAGTTCAGAATATATTATTTCTATCTTTGTTTAGATCCGTCATTTATGATTTTACTGCATAGAGTGCCAGTAGGAGTACTGGCATTCTATGCAGTAAAATTAGCATCGTGGGTGTACGACAAAACTTCAAAGAAAGCGATAAAACAAGGAAACCTTTTAACATTATTCCATTGCTTTCCCCGGGACTTTATTACCATACACGGCTTTACGGCCGGAAACGTGTTAATTAACACGAGATTATTTTTACCTCGCCTTATTAAAATGAGAGTTTTATTACATTATGTGCTTAGCCGTAATTCCATTACTGACGGGTACTCCCCATTTCATTTCTTTCGCTATGTTTAATACCTAAAACTAAAATTATGAAATTGGCTGTTTACCATAAGCGATTTTGGTTGTAATGCTCTTAAACAGAGGCTTGATTTATCTACAACAAAATGGAACTAGTGGTAAGGCTCTACATAAATCTATCTTTACTTCGCGACCTTATTCACCACTTGATTTGTTATGATTGTCTAGTTTACAGCCTCACTTCCCCCAAGTTCGGCTCTTGTGTAACGTTCAAAGGCTCATGTTGTAACCCTCATTATTAGCTGACGTACAATAATGTGAAAAGTTTTGTAAAGTACGGAGCCACCGCAGTCATATAAATAGAATTGGTTATGGCGAGGTAAACGGGAAAGTTACCGGAGTCACGAAACCCTCTGGCCGGTCCAGACAAATCGATTACTCGCATGTAACACGCATCGCGCCGGCGGCAGGTGTACACGACGCCTACTTTATTGTACCATCGCTCTGAACGTATTGACTTCGAGGGAATAACGCCTTTCCTGCAAGCATGTTATTATTCTCCTTTCAGACAGCCCCTAATTCCGCGAACAAATTGAGTGAGAAAGCGCCTGAGAACCCATTAATAAAACGAGTGCTGGTTATGGGAAAAAGAAATAATAATAAGCTATAAATAAGCTGAAGGATTAGTTACAATTATACAGTGACAAATTAGTAATTTGCTTCATAGAGTGCAAGCGGACGGATAGTAGATAAATTATGCTGCCTGCTCACAATGTCGCAATAATCCAGTTTGCTCTAATAAGTCAATACAGAGAAGCGTCTCGCTATTGTATGTGAATAATTATAACAGACGAATGCAAGTTTAAACAGTTAATCGACTACGTGGAATTACAAATACTAAATCGAAACTCGATGATTTCATAACTTGAGTTCATAACATGTTAAAGATGTGATTCAATTACCTCTTGCTAATTAAAAAATTGCGAAAAGGAGTAAATGATGAATTGCAACATCAGACGGAAAGTTTCTTTCTGGCGAAGTTGGGCGGCAGCGCAGTGTGCACTCGGGAAATGAGCTTATTCCCCAAGGCTGCACGCTCATTAGTAGCGGTATATTCTGCTAAGGGCCCCACAATAATGATTCCGCTTTTAAAACATACGTTAGTTCGTGTCATCTATTTAGGTGCCAGGCAAAGTATAGTTTTGTCGCACTTGCGCTTCCTCGCTTTTCACAAATTGTAGTGAAACAACATTTGATAAAAGTCTTCGTGCATTTTATTAACTAATCCATCTACATCTAACTTTGACCGCGGTATACAACATCTTTTATTAAGCGAACCTGGCGTTGAAAACATAAGTGTATTCAAGGCATGTTGTCCAACATCATCCACGCTCATAACATCCCCAGCTTGTAGCGGCACCTATGAAGAATTTGAAACTAACTCCCAACTCGCTTCATCAGCAAAACAAACATGCCGTCTCGACTAGTTACCAACTATTATCTCCCGGATTACAGACTCTTAAGACAAACTCCAGCTGCTAACTTTTACTTTTACCATGTTGAGTTTTTGTTTTATTTTGATAGAATGTTTTTTTTTGCGATAGTCACTTGTTTTTAAGGTAAGTTATAATTAAAAGACCGAGAATACTCGTGGGCTCATAACGCAATGGTGTTGGTTCTTTAAGATTATTGAAAGTGGAATATTTATCTTCATACTTATTATTATTGTACCTTAAATAATTACGAAAACGTATAGTACTTTACCTCCATCAAGAGTTGCAGTAATATCAGCTCTAGGTTCTGGACCATCGCTACTCCGCCCTGGTGACGTAGCATCAGGCAGAGGCACCTCCTCCTCGGAGCTATCAGCAGGATCCAGAATGTGCCTCTCGCTAGCGTTACTGTTCCCTCCGATTTCGGCGTATGTGCCACTATCACTGCCGTTTTGCGTTGACCATTTAACCGGGGACTCAATCTTGCCGTTCGCTTGATTTTCTTTATTGTCATCATCTATGAGAAAAGTTATAGAGAGTATGTGAAAACGTAATGTATGAATTCTAAGCAGGGGCGGATTATGCCATATAGAGGCCCTAGGCGATGCAAGTCTCGGATCCAATTTAGTTTTACCCACCAATGAAAAATAAGAAAACTACTTTGACTTATTTTTCTTACAGGCTCTGGCGTGGACCCATAGGCAATTGCCTTGCCATTGCCCCTATGGATAATCCACCCCTGATTCTAACTTATAGATAGCGATATTATTGATATGGTACAAGTGATTTGAATGATATTTGATTATAATAATAACCACTTTATGACTGCCCTACTGAATGTAATATCGTAAAATAAAAGAAAAAAGTGTTACAAAGGAACTACAGACAGAAAAGGAAGATGGCCATAGCCTATATATATTGTCCGGCTGGGGTCAGCTACCTGATAACCATAGATTACCTCAGAGACAGCTACTGAAATATGAGGAATATAAGCTGGCCTGTTTTATCCTTGTTTGTATAGGAAGAACATTATCCTGCCTGTATCATAATATTATCTTTGCCTGTATTAGGATTTAGTCAGCGCTCCAATTAAGATGGGGTTGGGTTTATGGTTTATGTGTAACGGGTACAAAGTTGGTCTTGTTACCTAGAATATTGCCTGTCCCTAATAAGGCTTCTAATCCACTCTCGAAAAATAACAATGACGCTATAGAAATCTGATCTGATGTTTGCCTGCATTGTATCAGCTTGACAGAGACAACCCTCCTCTTATAGATTTGTCTTTCCACATCAGACCAGGGTGCCAAGTCTACTGATGTTTTAAATACCGATTAAAAATCATTGACTATTTAGGTATATGATTTTCTTGAATTTTTCTTCGTATATCGTAAATTTGGCGGTCGACATATTGTTGGCCAGAGGATTGCTAACAGAGGCTGATCCAGGTCGTCAGGCAGGGGCAAAAATGTGTTGCTCTAAAATACAGTGCCTAGTCATAAGTGAAACTTTCTGTTACGTAACGACACTTACCTATAAAAGGATTGTCTTTCCCGTTCCTTATCGACAGTCTAGTTGTTCTGTTGAGCGTAGCTTCTTTGTCGACGCTGAGGCCACCGTTGCGCGGCCTGTCTAGTGTGCCGATGAGCAGGCGTCGCTCGGGTGGCGGCGGCCGAGGGTCGAGCTCGGGCCGGTCGAGCACGGAGCTCGCTGGCGTGATCAGCGGGTCCGCGGGCTCCGGCTCAGCCTCGGCCTCGACGCGCGCGCCGACCGACACTTGCTCGTCGACCATTTTACGTAGTTTCGCCTGGTTTAATGATCGAGGAATAATAAAATCAGTTCTAACTGTCGAACGTAACATCTTATTTATGCACCACCTAACTCCAGATCGTGTAAAAACAACTAGATGGTCTCTAGCTTCTAATAACTTTATGACATTCAAATTGGTTTTATATATTTAAATATGTACTTATACGTAAATACCTATGTTTTACTTCACCTTTTCTGTAAAGTTTTTACAACTGTATGTGAGGCTAAGAGCCTACAAATAACAAATAAGTTGTATTGTTTTGGTCCCTTTTGTAAAAACTCAACAACTTTAATTAGGACAAGCCGAAATGCATGAATGTATAAATAAGGGCTTCTAACTTTAATAAGGCATGAAATATGAAGCACCAGGTTGTATTTATAAACACCAGGTTGGTTGCAGGGGAGAAGCAATATATTTGGACCACCCGACGACGATATCTGGGCCTATTAATCTAAGCTATATTCGCCCCTGTTTACTTAATTCACCTGCCAGAGTTTGACGTAATAGTCGTTTTAAGTCTGCGATTTAATCGCTTCGTTCGGTCGTTCTAACTTTGTAATTAATGATCATACTTTCATTGAAAAAATCTACTAATATGCTTAAGGACATTGCCTCTTAGTAAAAAGACGAATATAAATCTAAAATGGAGATCTAAATTATATTAAAGATGTGTCACTTCGATATACAAGAGGAAACTAGGCAGGTTAGGCATTAGCGATTGCTGGCTTAACATTAATATATGTTCTTATGTGAATGAATTAAACTAGCAGTAGCGAATTCTACACAAATACGTAAGTGTTTACTGACAAACAACATCGTTTACAAAATATTCAATAATGTTTTTGCAACGTTTAATAGATGATCGCGTGTATGCATGCGTGCACGTTAACCGCTTGTCATGTAGCAGGATGTTGTCAAGAGTTCCCCTATAAATGTTCTAACAATAGCTCGTCGGCGTAGCGTGCGTTAATCGTGCAAACTGCAAACCACGCCGCCGCCGCCCGCCCGCCTCACCTGGGCGTCGCCTAGTATCCGGCGCACTAGCGCCATCTGGCCGCCGTGGCAGGCGCTGTCATGCTATCCCCCGCCTCCTCGCCGCCTCATTGTCTCCCGCGGTGACACCTGCCACACGCTCGCTAAGGTTTCTATTCGCCACCGAACTTTCAATACAAATTGAAACTATTCCACTTTGCCGTGCTCCCCTTTGTCAGCGCGATGACAACTCGCAATGAGGACACCCACTTCGTTGAAATTATCTGAAACAAACATATTACATTGTTAACTTCTCTATCAGATAACGTGTACTACGAACCTAGTAGTTGAAGTTTAACTAAGATAGTTTCTATTCACGTCAGAATCTACCACAGACGTTTTAATGGAAAACTAAATTGAATTTTCATAATATATATATTTATATTTTTCTATTTTTTATTTTTATTTTTTAGATTCCTTTTCAACTTAAATTTTGTTTAACAGAAACTTTTACGAACAGAAGCCTTTTGAATCATGGTGTTAAATAATTGCCGCATCCAGAAAAAATACTAAAAGGCTCTTAATTGCCTGCTAAGTAGGAACCGTAATAAAGTTCCGTCAAAATACTTGTGAAACTCATTATTCAGGTCGCCGCGGGCGTCTCCCGCGGCAAAACGGTCCTCATCTTTGACGGTACGACCATCAGATGCTTCTTTTTGCCACTGCCTACTCTTGCGAAGAAAAATATAAAGGGTTTCTTTCATTGAAAATAGTGTACGTAGTGAGAAAATCGCCGACGCTACAGTTAAAATACTTGTTTATTTAACATTGGAACAGCTTTTGCTGTTACTGCTGACTGACGCAATTACGCCGAACGCCTCGGCAAATGTGAACCGTAATTTTTTTATGTAATCGACGCTGTTATGCAAATTGGAGAACGAACTCCCGTTTTTAATTTAGAAGCTTTATTCTGACGAATACAGTCTGAGCGAACGCTTTAAGGCGGTAATTTGCGAAGTGCGGCTCGTTGAGCCCGCTCCAGTTATTGGCCGCAAAATTGATTAAAATTCCAGCTGCGTAAGGGAGTTTCATCTACGTTTTTATTAGATTGTGCTCACTGTAGGCTGTTTAGTAAGTTTATGTTCGTGTGCCATCTTTTGATTCTGCCGAGTAAGTGATATAAAGGTGGTAGGTCCCTACAATGCTTTTGGAACTTAATGACAGGCCGCACTTTACTTTTCGGTAAATTGAAGCATAACACAAGTTTTATACACTTGCTTTACAAATAAACTATTTACCGAGAGGCTATTTTTATGGCTCATTTTTTTTTTACCTGCTTAAAAGTTACTGACTTGCCTTAACATGCTACATGGCTACGGCTTAAACGCAATTTCGTTTCAGACGACAGATCCGGTGGCTATATTCCATCTTAGTTATTTATCCCCATTAAAATCAAATAGAATCCTCCCGCACAGTCGGCATACTAAGCCGTCCTCGATTCGATGTTTCACTCATTTAAATCAATAGATACATGACATTTAATTTAGATTTAGCTTCCCCGCTCTCAGGGAGGGTCGTCACATCACGAGTGTAATATTCATCAAAGTAATTGCGGAGTTTCATTAAAAATCCCGGCACATCCTTCAAGATTTGCATAAAAAGGTCTCCAAGCTTCGGAACGAGGCCTCTCCCTTGAGTTAACATTAAACCAATTTTTAAATGTCGCTTACTTCTTAAAAGTATCACGTATAAGAGCAAAGTTCGGTGAATTTGTGTTGACTTTGAAAGACTTTCGTTATACCCAGATGTAGGAAAATCTATACATCGGTGAATTATTTAATGTAAAGAAAATGAGTGAAAAACTCTATCTACTAGGTTTCTAAAAATACATAATAAATAAAGTGATAAACTACTTAAGATATAATTTATAGGTGTAATCGATGAGACTATTTTGATAAAACACTGTACAAAGTGAACAGCTATCTACAGGTTGGTTCCTTGCAGCTGTTAAAAGCGAGCTGATTTGTTTCTATCATTACTGACTTTTCAATTTAAAATTACAGTAGGTACATTTTACGCCGGGCTTGTTTTAATGGCGCATTGGATCGTGGGGCGTAACTTGAAAGTTTATTTTGCGTTACTTTATCTTTTCCTAGACATGGCATCTAAATATACGATTGGTGGAGCAAAGAGCTTTTTAATATAGTTTAGCTATAATTTCTAAGGCGTGCCTATTCAATTAATTAGTGAATATATTATAGTAACAATATAAACTACTTATAATAGAGGGTAGTTGCGTGTTCGATTCTTGTCAAAACATGTTTTTATTATCCCAGCGCACACACTTTAAAAATTTCAACTATACTAGAGCCAAATTCGATCTGGAATCTTTGTAAACAAACCATAAATCATCATTTATAGGGTTGTCGCACTTTTAATAATGAGTATAACTTCTTAGATAAAATTTAATTTATTTTATGAAACCATTTTCTAACTAAGTAATAGAGTTGTGTCGGGCACAGGTGACGGGAATCATCCCGCAGCTAGAACCGCACAGCGCAGCATATTTATAGCCAAACTTGCACGACGTGCCTCCAACTGCTCCATTATAATATCATAATGGCGCCATAAATAGCTAAGTTTAAATCTCAACACTCACTATTATAAACGTTATTTGCTTCTACTGTATTATGAGTATCGTAAGGACTGAGTATACCTATTCAAAAAGTAAGTGCCAGTAGAACTCTTAGCTTATCAATTTCTTAGTACCAAATACCAGTAATTACCTAAAGAAGTACCTACTCGTAATAGGAAATATCAACCATGGTATCTAAGTACAGGATACAAGTAGGTAGTTAAAATTATTCTCTATAAAGCATAACTTCGGAGAATAGAAAATAAATGAGGTGCGTTACCGTAATATTATTATCATCGTAATTTACCTGTAGGGGTAATTCAACTACAAAGGTGCCTTCATAAAGCTCAAACTGGGATCCATAATTACCCGTAAACTGCCGCCATTCAAACCTTACAACAAAACTACTCATAAATAATACGAAACGCGTAGTGTGGATATGGCATATATCAAGTCGGAACGAATTGAATTACAACAATTCGCTTACATATGATTACTATTGGCTGCGTCCAATAGCAACGCGCCAAAGTCACCCTGGGCGTTCATTTTATTTTTTTTCGACACATCTCTCATAGACACCAGTCGAGTACCGAATGAAATCCGTATCCAAATTAGTAGGACAGCAACACAACAAAATAATTTAATTTAATAATTTTGTGGGCGATTTTAATTGTTTATCGAGTCCTGCTAATTTTGATTCGGATTTCATTCTGGACAAAGCTCATACCCCAATTGCCATGTCGACCTGTCGCGGACTGTACACGTCAACGCGCGACACGCACGACTCAGGATACACGATTTTTTACTAATAATAAAACAACTGACAATCGTTGCCTCAACCGTGGTCGCAGTTTTATGAAATTCGACACTATCTACAAAGCAAGATTTCGTTCTATGAGACTATACAAAGCAACGACAACCCGTTGCGTGTCGTGCATGCATACCGACAGGAATACGCATCCCTAAAACACGTTCCACGCACAAATATACCCTTTAGTGGGAATGGCATGTTATATTCATTTTGTTGAATTATACCTCAGGTGCCATTAGGTTCCATTGTTTTTGTAATGGAGATGTACACACACGACGTTGGAATACTGATAACTTTGCAAATAAACACACAAGGCACATAGAAACAATAAAAGAAAATAATTATAATTTACGGAGTGGTACAGACGGCACATAAAGGAGAAACAGCGAATATAGTTTTGCTACTTTCGGCGACGGCGACAGAAATAAGATAAAACCTAATGGTCAAAGTTACTTTCACGCATTTTAGAGAACACTAACAAAATAAATTTATCAGTTGATCTGTGACTATACTATAGCACTTTTAGCTAATTATTTAGATTTAATTACTAAAACTTACCTAATACCTACTACATAGATACCTATAGGTAATTTTTATCTATTTTACCTGAACTGACTCTATCAAAAGATATAGGTTAAATATTCCAGCATCAACTTCTGATGGAATATATTAGAGGCCCAAATTCATTTCAACATTAACACTCAATGATAAAGTTATTCATATCAATCATTGTTGACTCTTGTAAAGGTAGAGATCTACTGAATATTAACAAGCTGAAAATAGCCTAGGTACGTGAGTTACCAACAAACCAATTATGTTTCATACATTAAGATTATCTTTTATCCCTTTAGATACCTTTTCTAAATGGAAATTTGATGATACACAAACATTTTTACTGTGGTTGAAAATTAATAATAATAATAATAATATCCTGGGACATTTTTGTACACACGGTTACCTGATCCCAAACTAAGCAGAGCTTGTACTATGGAAACCAGATAACTGATATTACTACATATACTACGTTTTTATTTGTAAATACATACTTAATATACATATACACCCAGACTCCGGACATACAGACATGTTCATGCACACAAATGCATGTCCCGGGTAGGAATCGAACCTACGACCTGCAGCGTGAAAGGCGCCTCCGCGCCAACCACGCTAACGGGCCCGTCAAATTAAAAACGTCGTAAAATTAATATTTATATTCGTACAATGTATTCGTCCATCTGTTGACACCTGCTGACTACTTAAACTGTTGGTCGACTATTTTTTATCGATAAATAGTAATCATAATACATACTTATTGTAGGTAACTTAAGAAAGAAATATACTATATAGTAAGGTTAGTACCTACATTTATAAAATACATGCATGCAGGTACGCGCCCCATTATTAATTTCGCAATAATAATTAACTTTGTAATTAAAATTCTTTCAGGAGCGACGACGACGTGAGCTCAAAGAAAACAACTTTGCCGACAGTTTGTCGGTGAAATTCAGAGGTGGTGTGTGCGTGGAATAATGCGCTGTTAGCAGACACGTGTCAGTGACGTCAGCGGGAAAAGTTAGCGCGGCTCCCTCAGGAAAACTGTAAAGTTGCCTAGCGCAAACTCGCTAACTAGATAGCCCTGCAACCTCTTTCATAGGTACCTACGTAATTATTAATAAATACTGTTACTCGTAAAGACCTTCTGGGAAATTTTGTAATTACATTATCATCGTCCTTGTTTGTCTAAGCTTATTCAAACGTCTCCGTGAATTCAAATTGCTATAATAGTTGCCATCATTTTGAAATTTAATGTTTGGTCTATAAGAGCCTACTACTACGTCGGCAATCTAATAACCGTATATTCAGAAAAATCAATTTATTTGGTTATTCTTCGTAGAGTAAAGATGGTAGTGTTCTGCTAATCGGTTTCGAAAATTGGATAGCATTCCAGTGGAATTATTACCACTAAGTACCTACATTGTTCTTAGCCTGCATTCTATTTATCTGGGGCCTTACCACCACCTCTTATAGCAGTATTGTTTTAACGTTTCAGCGACTTTTTGACGTTTCTTATTGTCATGACAAGGGCCCCTGTTATAGTAGGTTGAAATAGTATTTTACTTATTTCCGGAGTTCAAACAGTGAACTCCGGATTTTACCACTTTTTAGCGTGCCAGTACCTACGACCAGAAACAGTAGTTTTTTTTTACTATACTCATTGCCTACACTAGCAACACAGCTTGCTATGAAGACAATGTGAAAAGACAGAATGAATAAATCAATTTTATCTCATTCTCTCCTATGCATGAAGAAAGAGAGATCACAGCAACTTAATGCGACATAATACTCGGCAAAAGTCGTGATCGGCGTACGTGCTAGCCCCGCAGTACATCGATAGCTCTTAGTTTACAAGTTTACAGACTCTACGTGAAACATCGAGCTGTCACGTCACAAATCCAATACCACTGGAGTGATCGTAGCTTAACGTTGTTAATCTAATAATCCCCCCACTGATGTAAACTACGTACATAGTCTAAACTATCGAAATTGGAGTTAAGCTGAGTTACCGTCCGATGGGTCTCGGGGGCCGTCGCAACTTACGATTTAATCCTTTGAGATAAATATGCCTATTAGGTAAACCCTTAACTGCCTGAAATAAAGCTATGAGGCCATTATTTATTGGGTGCCTCTTTTGGACGCACTGGGTGCCTCATTTGAAAACCAATTGACGCAGTTCGAGCATAAGCCGCTTGGCCCACTGCATCACGTGGTTTCGGGTTCGATTCCTGCCAGAAGCAAATATCAGTAATGGCCTTTTCGTAATTTGCCCTGGTCTGGGTGTCATTGAGATCGCGCCCAGTCAACGGTTTGGTAATCATACCTAGTACAAGCATTGTTTAATTCGGGACTAGTGCAGTTGGTGTGATAGTCTAGCCATATTTTATTTATTTTATTTTATTTGATAGATATTTTAACATTGATATCAGTTTACAACAAAAGTTTCTACTAATAAACAATGCAATTACACAATTCAAAGCGACCAAACCTTTGAAGAGACCTAATAACTACGCTTCATAAAACAAAACAAAAACAAAACAATTTGTACGAAAGGCTTTTCACACCATTTAACCTGGGAAAATAATGTGAATATTACACGATGTCATAAACTTTTGTAATAGAAGCCGCAAAAGATAAATAAAGGCATTTACATATGAGTGGGGACTTCGCACATTTCATTCAAGCATGCATAATATAAACAGTTTATTATTCTAATTAAAACTTGGTGTATGTGCGGTGGAACCGTAGGCACTTACATAATATGGTACATGTGCTATAGGGGTTTTAGATGAAATAGATACTCTCTCTCACACTCTCTCGACTCCCATATGCATGAAGTGTTACTATAGGATCTTTTGTATCGTTTATTAGTTAGTTATATAACTAAGACGGCAAACAAGCGTACGGCCCGCCTGTAATAAGCAGTTACCGTAGCCTATAGATGATGGCAATACCAAAGGCATCGCTTGCACGTTTCCGACCCGAAAACTCTCTCACTCATCGTATGAAATGCAGCTAAAATAGCTACTTTATGTCGATCTTCTACGAGAGCGTGGTACTACCCTGGCTGAGCCAGCCCGTATGTGAGTTGCAGTGAATTAGATGCAGCTTGGCTCTACCACCTTTGGTAAAACGAAAGTAAAGGCCTGCCTTAATAGATCATGTTGTGAATCCCGACTTAAGGAAGTAACAGTGGTGGTCTCATTAAAAATACCTAATTCATAATGTATTTTCTATAGGTACCTAAAGACCTCAAACAAAACCAAGTGTACATAATTTACTTAAGTTGTCTAAAAGCAATGATGATGTAACTCCATTTAATTATTTGATAGCAATTCACATCGTCTGGCCCTAAGACACAGAGTCTAACGAAATATAGATTGGATTACAAAAGCATGTCTCGTCACCGCTACACAGACTGCGGTTATGTAGCTACGGCGATATATACTGCTTGAAAAGACGACTATGTATCTATACTATAATCCTGAATTTAAAGATACTTGAAGCTTGTTGATACTATGGCCCGTATTAATAAATCGATCTCAAGATTGAGATCGAACTTGAGATGCAGTTTTTGACAGATGTTCCATACATTAAACGTCAAAACTGCATCTTAAGATCGATCTCAACTTTGAGATAGATTTATTAATACGAGCCTATGACCCTCACCAACCTACAAAGAATTTGAAATAAATAGGTACGCGCCGATCGTCGATTGTTTTACAGCAAATTCGTGAAATTAGCACCGTTCAGTCAACGGGAACCATTTATTTTTTAGAGGATGAGTTTCTGATGAAAGTAATGGGGAAGCTTTGTCTTCTTTTGACTTGAATACTCTACTTAAAAACTTTAATTACCTACGACTTTTGCCTACTAGTCCCAACATTAAACAGCCAACTCAAAATACTTTCTCCCATTTCAAAAACATGCCCTGAAATAGCTGAACTCGTCAAAACAGCTGAAAATGAGTTTTCCTAATATGGAACGACCAAGTGTATAATAATATCGTCGCTATAAATTCCGGCAAGGTACGTGTAATTGAAATGTCAGCTGAACTCCCACGTAATCCAATAAACTCGCGTCGTTATGATACAGCGCGTAGGCAGCGTATCAACTTTTATTTTGAAAGCAATCCTATTTATAAAAATTGATGTATGATTGTTTTAGTAATCCATTAGTAAATTATGAATTTAAACAGACAGACGGACAGAAAGTGTATGACACTTTTTTGATCCGGCATTAATAGTCTTTAAACCTACGGGGGTAGGGGGTAGACTATTGGTTGTCACATGCTACGAATTTGACACACCTCTTATGCTTCATCCACATTCATACATCTTCTCATTCACTGCCGTCGGTTGAGGGTGCTACGGACTTGACCTTCCTTGTAATGTATGTATATATACAGAGTGGTGACGACATAACGACAATAAATGCAACCACACACTGGGTATCACGTGAGTAGTTCGTTCATAAAAAAATATCAAAATATATTCGAAGGTATAGGCCACGGGATGGCTTTTTTACTTCTACCATTTTAACTTTACACCTACAAATGCACCGCCAAATACACCGACACCGAAGCGATGTACCTACAGGTCAGTCGATGAGGTCGGTAGACGATTATAAAGGATGTAGTGTCACGTTTAGATTATTTGCGCATTTATTTTTTGTGAAAATTTCAATTTTACTATTTTGATGTAAACCTAATTTGTCAATTTTAAAGTATTGTGATTGACTAGTAGGGATCGTGTTATAATTTATTGTCGTAATGTCGTCACCACCCTGTATATATTTACTTTACATCAGTAAGTTCATAGAAATACCTTCCAGGTTTTGCCAAAAAGTACCTAGCTAAATAAATGAAGCTAGGTACCATCATAAAGTATTTTTACCTTCAACGTTCAACCTTCGTGAATTCCATCAAACGTATTGGTACTTAGATATTCATTAGAAATTTATTTTCCCAGAGTAGGTATCGGGTAAAATAACTAGAAATAAGTAAATAGTGGTATTGTCATTAAATTTATTATACGTTGTGGCTTGATAACTTGTGACGACAACTTAGTAATCCACTTAAGCTAGCAATCTACACACTCTATCTTCACTAGATTGCTTATATTGTAATCGAAAAATAATGTAAGTTTTATAGGTACACTAGATTCTGCCCGCGACTTCGTTCGTGTTCACTTTAGAACGTCCTGTAGTTAGTTTTTTTTTTATAATTCCACAGGAACCTAACATTTTTCCGGGATTGCAAGTATCCTATGTGTTAATCCAAGTAATAAACTATATGTGTGCCGAATTTCAACCAAATCCGTTCAGCCCTTTTGGCGTGATTGAGTAATAAATATACCAACTTTCACATTTATAATATTACTACGATACTAAAAGAATACCAAGCTATTTGTTGTAAATTAGTTTTAACTCTATTTTATCCAATCTAGTATAGGCAGCAAGGCGTAGTTAACGCTAAACATTTCTGAGTACATATCTTATATGTAGAATACCTATACATAAAACGAGCTGTTAAAAGTCTTCGCACTTTACCCGCGTTCTATTCTCGATGTGGAAAGCTCTAAACTTTTAATTGCCCCCTAACATCGGAAATCCCATCAAAATCCTTTCAGAACACACATGGATAACTATTAGAAAAGCTAATGGAAACTCGAACCACTAACTACTATAACGTACCTATGTAGGTAACGTACATGAAATGTGAAACTGCTTATATCTATCTCTATTTTGATTCAACTTTTAGGTAATTATTACCTATAACCTAATTTTACATTATGCGTGTAGAATTGATCGCAGGCTCACTGCAGCGGTAGGTTGCTGGTTTGATTTCCGTCGGGACTTTCGGAAATGGCTTTTCCGTAATTTTCCCCAGTAATGTCTGGGATCGCACCCAGTAAGTATCGTCCTAGCACCCAGTCCACTGTATGGCACCCATAGTAAGTACAAGCGCTGCATGGCGTATTTTATAAAAAAAATATTGATAAGTAGTAGTACTATGAAGTGATAGTTACCTACAGTGGCGGAACGCTGTGATAGCCGTTCTGACTTTTGGGTGGGTGGAGAAAATGAACCTTATTATAACGGAATAAGAATTACCGTTTTAAGGTTTAAGAATGTCAAAAAATGAATGCGATAATGAATCTTATTCCGTTATAATAAGGTTCATCCTCTCCACCTGGCCATCGTAGCGTGCCGCCACTGTAGTATGTGTGACCGTGACCTTTTAAAAGCTTGTCATACACATTATGAAGACGACAACGTTTATTTATACATTTATGACAGATAATGATCGTCGTCTTATTACCTAATGTGAATTATCACTTTGGTAATATTAGTAGCTAAATAATTCAAGCTGTAGTGAGTAGATCAAACAATCTACGTCGAAATTAACTCTGAAAAAGATTCCAATTCAATGTTCACGTGATATTAAATTTCTACTACATGTAAAGTTTAATCTGCTGGAGTGCCAAGTTTAGCTTTATGAAGCACGGGTCCATTGAAATGGATGGAGATGTTAATTTCCTATGCAAACCTCGGCAGCGCTTTGAGGCAGGTGCTCAGGTGCCTCCTCCCTGATATTGCGCCGTCCATCCCCGCCCTACACAATTATGTCTTCTTGAAAATAATTGTGTTTTCCATCACAGGAGAGTTTAATTTTACAAGAGTCTGTAAAGTTTATACTCCGTTATTTTGTGTTTTTTTAAATCTCATGAGCCCAAAGACAATACCAAAAGAGAGGGAAACATGTGAATGTGCGAAATAGTATGCCCTACTAAACAGAGTCCATGGACACAATACGACTTATTCGTTAGCGAAAATGATGCTGAAAATATGCATTCCTTCCACTCGACACCACCAAAACGACACCACCGGTGGTGTCGTATGGAATCTCTAGTCCATACGACACCACCGACTATTAGTGAGGTTACCTACATACAAAGTTGTTGATATGAAAACTCCAATTAAGTTAATTATCGTTTAACTATAGATGACTTGAAATAATAACTTTGGGGTCGCATCAATGTATGTGATGTTGTCTGATATTTATTTATTTATTTTAATGAACTGGGAGCTGTTTGTCAAAAACACGCGTTTCTGGACATCACTGGGGTGGTGTCGTATGGACTAGACATTCCATACGACACCACCGGTCGTGTCGTTTTGGTGGTGTCGAGTGGAAGGAACGAAAATATGTCGGTATTATTTCGCTTCATGTGAAAATTCCTACAAGGCCTTTGTTACTATCATATTCTCATAACGCTCAATACACAGCACAAAAGCATAGCAACCACCAAAGTTGAATGCTCTCACCAATCGCTGGTGTCAGCTGAACTCATGATTCTGCCAAGTTAATTAAAACATTGCATGTAATGTCTAGATTTAAACGGCAATTTGTATTATAGTGGAATCGCGACGACCTTACAAGTTAAAATTCCAATGTATGGTATGGTCTATAAACTTGAAAGATTTAACACTGTATTTGAAATGCGTTAATCCCACTTGATAACCCCATAACCCAACCAAGTATACCTATATTGGGTGTTAGGTTTGACGAGGACATATTCAAGCCCAAGATAATTCATGCATACACGTAACCAAAAAAATATAAATAGAAAAGATAGAGAAAAGTTACCAAAAATATTTCAAAAAGTTTCGTTTGTCTCCTAACACTACCGTGCGAATATGAGCTGTTTTATCAAAGGGAATTTACTCGTGTAAATTATCTTAATCAACTTTATGCTTTATTTTATTCATCTCTAAATATATAAGAATCAAAGTCCTGATTGACTGACTGACTGACTGACTGACTGACTGACTGACAGACAACGCACAGCCTAAACCGCTGATCGTAGAGACTTGAAATTTGGAGGGTGGGTTTGTCTTGATGTGTAGAGGTGTACTAAGAAAGGGTTTTTTGAAATTCAACCCCTAAGGGGGTAAAATAAGGGATGAAAGTTTGTATGGAAGTTCGTCATTTTTGAAGTTAGAATTATGAAAATTGCTGATTAGGTGTCTTTTGAAAAATAAAAAAATATGGGTTTCAGGGTTTTTGAAAATTCGACCCCTAAGGGGGTAAAATAGGGGATAAAAGTTTGTATGGAAGTTCCGTCATTTTTGAAGTTAGACTTACTTAAATTGGTGATTAGGTGTCTTTTAAAAAATAAAAAAGAGTAATTTCAGGGTTTTTGAAAATTCAACCCCTAAGGGGGTAAAATAGGGGAATGAAAGTTTGTGTTTAGATTTCTTTCGTGTTTTTGGAAATTCAACCCCTAAGGGGTGAAATGTGGAGTGAAAGTTTGTAAAGGGGTGGTCGAGTTTTGTTATTTTGACGGGAAAGGGGAAAACGGGGTCAAGGGATGTTTTAATAAGTCATCCATATCTCGATATTGGTTATGATTGCTTATTTGAATTGATCAGACTGGGGTTTCCGTATTTTTAATCATTTTGACGAGAAAGGGGAGAGCGGGGTCAGCGCATGTTTAGTCATCCATAACTCAAAATTGGTTATGATTGTTCATTTTAAATAATCAGACTGGGGTTTCAGCGTTTTTAATATTTTGAAGGAAAAGGGGAGAGCGGGGTCAGCGAATGTTTAGTCATCCATATCTCGAGATTGGTTATGATTGTTCATTTTAAATAATCAGACGGGTTTCAGCGCTTTTAATATTTTGAAGGAAAAGGGGAGAGCGGGGTCAGCGAATTTTTAGTCATCCATATCTCGAAATTGGTTATGATTGTTCATTTTAAATAATCAGACTGGAGTTTCAGCGTTTTTAATATTTTGAAGGAAAAGGGGAGAGCGGGGTCAGCGAATGTTTAGTCATCCATATCTCAAAATTGGTTATGATTGTTCATTTTAAATAATCAGACTGGGGTTTCAGCGTTTTTAATATTTTGAAGGAAAAGGGGAGAGCGGGGTGTGCGAATGTTTAGTCATCCATATCTCGAAATTGGTTATGATTGTTCATTTTAAATAATCAAACTGGGGTTTCGGCGTTTTTAATATTTTGAAGGAAAAGGGGAGAGCGGGGTCAGCGAATTTTTAGTCATCCATATCTCGAAATTGGTTATGATTGTTCATTTTAAATAATCAGACTGGGGTTTCAGCGTTTTTAATATTTTGAAGGAAAAGGGGAGAGCGGGGTCAGCGAATGTTTAGTCATCCATATCTCGAAATTGGTTATGATTGTTCATTTTAAATAATCAGACTGGGGTTTCAGCGTTTTTAATATTTTGAAGGAAAAGGGGAGAGCGGGGTCAGCGAATTTTTAGTCATCCATATCTCGAGATTGGTTATGATTGTTCATTTTAAATAATCAGACTGGGGTTTCAGCGTTTTTAATATTTTGAAGGAAAAGGGGAGAGCGGGGTCAGCGAATGTTTAGTCATCCATATCTCGAGATTGGTTATGATTATTCATTTTAAATAATTGGGGTATAAGCTGAGCTGAATATGGTAGTACTACTTCAGTTTGATCCCATAAAAAATCATTTCGGAAATCAACACCCAAAAGGAGGAAACTAAAGGTAGAAAAGTACGGCAGAAAAATATGTTTGTACCCGATTGACTTGAAACTTAGTATGCATCTTTATAAAAAAGCAAATACTGACTTAAAAAACCCTGGCGCACTAAAAAGTACTAAATAGTCTTAAGTCACTTGCCCGGTTTTTTTATTATTTTGAAGTCTACGCGGACGAAGTCGCGGGCAAAAGCTAGTTAATTCATATTTTATTGAATAATTCTGTCAAAAGTTAAGGTAATAAGTAAAGTAGGTAATAAGGATTTTTGTAGGTACAAATTTGGAACGAGTATCGAATATTGAATATCCTACATCAATACGTTTCTCGTCCTATCCAACACCCTGTATATGCAGAGATTATCTCATTATTTTGACTATACTCCCCTACAAAATTATACCAAAAATAAGAACAGAACCTACCGTTGAACTAAATAGTTACAAAGTTGTAATAGACCCGCTTTGGCTAAAATTTTAAAGAAATTCCTGAGCGTGTGTTCAACAGCGCAGTAACGTTAAAATTTCAGCCAAAATGTTAATTGCATATGTAAATCTGACTCGTAGAGGGTTCGCGACCTGGGGCCGACGACCTAGGGCTCTTGCAGCTCACATATTGAGCTGTGTCGTCGAGATTAAGCTTGAGATAAGAACAGTTGGCGGGCGCTGAGAATGGCGGAATCTAATTATATAGGTACACGATTTAAAACCATCTACTGATTTCAATTCTGATGCCATGAAATAAATATTAAATAATATATGTTTTTATGCTGAGGTGGAAACAAGCGTACGCCCACCTGATGTTAAGTTGTTACCGTAGCCTTTGGATGCTTATAATACGGTCTGAAGGGGAGTGGAACATAAGTAGGGGAAGGAGATGGGGGTTGTCTGGGCTACCGGCTCTCCTACTCAACGTACAAAATGCAGCTGTAATGGCTACTTTACGCCGATCTTCTGTAAGAGGGTGGTAAGGATTATTATTTTGTCTGTGGACCAACAGATATCGCTCCATACATAATACAAAATTACCGATCCATAATATTACTACATAATACCGTGTTTGTTCCTAATTACTCGTGTATGTAATCTGTGGTTAACGATGCTGGAGGTACAATTAAAAATTATAGTACTCCTCACTAGCTATAATACTTAAGTAGGTACCTACCCATTGTATATCTGTTTATATACCCACATAAATTTAAAAAAACACCTGCCACATAATCAACAGCACGACCGTTATTCTCTAAGGGTTGGTCAAAATTACCAAATACTTAGAACAGTTAGGTACTATACTCATTCCTATCATACGGAGAAATCTTTAGGTGTAGAGCTGAAATAATGCGACACAATAAAGTAAGTCATTGTTCTAAACATGATTCCGCTAACAAGCGCGATCGGAAAACAATCTAACCGGGGAAATGCTGCGGTTTACATAAATATGGCTTTATAAGCTCGCTCGTGGTGTATAACAAAGCGTTACGCGTTTGGATAGAGTGGTGTAATGAGACACAGCATAAGAAGTGTCTGGTTGTTGTGTCAAAATAACAGCTTTATATTATGGTACTTATCACAGATTATAGAAGTAGACAGATGGAGTCTTGGCAACAAACGATGTGAAGCCGGGTAGCATTTTATGTGTGCGTGACTACTAGGAGCGGCACTAAGGAAATATACATTTGTGTGCGTGTAAAGTTGTGTAGCTATAGGGCGAGATTGTATTCGCTTTCACGTTTTGTATTTGCTTTGGTGGCTTCACTTTCGTGTTCTACGCACTCCATCTGTATTTTTCTGAAATCTGTGGTACTTATAACAAAAAAATGAAAGGATGTTTGTTCCGGCTAATCTCCGAAACGGGTGGACCGATTTTGACAAGACTTTCACTGGCAGATAGCTCATATTATGAGGAAAACTAAGGCTTTTATTTTAGTAAAGCATAGTTATAGCTATAACAGTTGGCTTTGTTAAAAAATGTGCCCACGAAACGAATGTTTTCATTAAACCTAAAGAATTCCTGGCTTATGCGAAAATTGAACACGTATAATAATGGTAAATGTAACACAATGTGTCTGAATGTGGGTCGAGCAGCCGTAAAAATATATGGAGAAGTATCTGAGATGAAAGGGAAATCGGTCAAGTGTGAGTACCATACTTTTTGCTCCATTGGAGTAATACCTAATTTAGCGTGAGTTGGTTTCTGGAAAATGAAAATTTGAAAAGCCATAATTATGTACCTATGTGCGCAAATTGGGTAAAAGACGCTATCCCGTCTGTTTGTCGGCTTAATTCTTCTAAACGTTACGTAACGGATTTTGATGAAACTCGATGTATTGGATTTATTCCGGACGGTTGATATGTATAATATACATTCTAATTTATAAATAGTAGAGAAAAGTCATGCGAAGCTGGGGCGGGTTGCCAATTGAAAGTACTTGTTCAATACTGTACTGTTGTTGTACTTGTTGTTGTAGTAGGTACTTGTTCAATATATGAACAAAAAAAAAAAAATACCGACTTCAAAAAAACCTGATGCACTAAAAAGCCTGAAATAATATTTATATTACCACCTCTGCCTACCCCTTCGGGAAAACCAGACGTGATGGTGTGTTATCGAGTATTTGGGGTCGGTGCCAATCTATCTTCTTACTTTTATAGTAGGTAGACTTGGCATACCAAGATTGGCACCGACTTCAAATACTCGATAACACACCATCACGTCTGGTTTTCCCGAAGGGGTAGGCAGAGGTGGTAATAGAAATATTATTTCAGGCTTTTTAGTGCATCAGGTTTTTTTGAAGTCGGTTTTTGTTTTTTAAAAAAATAATTTTATTTCACGATTTTTAGTGGCGCCATACCAATGAACATTTTGGCATATTGAACCTTATGAAGTAAGCCCAACAAAAGGTAACTGCTGTAAATCGTTGAAGAATTCCCCCGACTGTCTATGGTCTCCATTATCAGACCTGTAATGGCACTTATACCTAAACGATATGGGTGCAAAGTTCTCATCAATAGAAATGAATTAAGTCCTAACACAAGGTAGCTACTGTAAAACGTTGAGGAGTTCCATTGACTGTCCTACGTCTTCATCGTCAGACCCCTAATGACAGTCACAACCCATCTAGGTGTAAAGTTCTCATCAATACAAATTAATCAAGCCCAAACACCAGGTAATTGCTGTAAATCGTTGAGGAGTTACCTTGACTGTCGTACGTCTTCATCATCAGACCCCTAATGACAGTCACAACCCATCTAGGTGTAAAGTTCTCATCAATACTAATTAATCAAGCCCAACAAAAGGTAACTGCTGTAAATCGTTGAAGAATTCCCTCGACTGTCTATGGTCTCCATCATCAGACCTGTAATGGCACTTATAAACGATATGGGTGCAAAGTTCTCATCAATAGAAATGAGTTAAGTCCAAACACAAGGTAGCTACTGTAAAACGTTGAGGAGTTCCCTTGACTGTCCTACGTCTTCATCATCAGACCTCTAATGACAGTCACAACCCATCTAGGTGTAAAGTTCTCATCAATACAAATTAATCAAGCCCAAACACCAGGTAATTGCTGTAAATCGTTGAGGAGTTCCCTTGACTGTCCTACGTCTTCATCATCAGACCCCTAATGACAGTCACAACCCATCTAGGTGTAAAGTTCTAATCAATACAAATTAATCAAGCTCAAACACCAGGTAATTGCTGTAAATCGTTGAGGAGTTCCCTCGACTGTCTTTCGGCTCCATCATCAGATCGACTCCAGACCTTCATAAAATAGTAGTACTTTAAAATAGTTAATGAAAAATAAAAAAATAAAAAATTACAAACGCACTAGTCGCCCCTACGATTTTCGAAGGTTCCCCTCGATTTCTCTGGGATGCCATCATCAGATCCTGGTTTCCTTATCATGGTACCACCGCTGGAATATCTCCTTTCCAACAAAAAAAGATTCATCAAAATCGGTTCATAAACGACGAAGTTATCCGCGAACAAACATAAAAAAATATATATATATATATATATATATACGGTCGAATTGAGAAACCTCCTCCTTTTTTGAAGTCGGTTTAAAAATGCTATTAAATAGTAGATTAACCACACCATAAGTGGCAACATTATGTTTGATTATTAGTGTCAGCAACCCAGCGCTCAGTTAGTTCTCGTTCATGTTGGCACCCATTGTAGCCATACTTTTTACATTGTGTGATTTACAATTCAATTTTTAAATACTTTAAACCATAGTTCTAATGTTAACTGAACAGTAATTGTCTTTTATTTCACGTATTTCAATGATCCACACTAAACTATCATCGATAAACAAATCGCGAGACAGAAATTAATTACGAAGTTGGTGCTCCCACTCAAACAATCGGCTCCCCCGTTTACTATAGAGTTTAATTAAAAAGCTCAACGTTAAGTACTGTGTAACGGGGCATCACAACACCCCACGTAGCTTGCGGGTACTCCACGTGAGGACCTTGCCTAAGGGACTTGGTCTTGTTAAGGGGAAGCCAGACATATCGACCAATGTTGCCATAATATTTATAGCTACTCGTACCTACCGAGACTAACTTAAGAACTGCCTCCCTAGACAAGTGGCATGAACGCTAATCGAATAGAATAGAGTGGACTTCACAATGTATGGAAATGTCAGACGTCGCTATGTAGATCAACAACAAGTTGCTATGTAGATCACGTGACTTATGTCATATCTATACATGAAGCGTAGCGATTTGAAGGAACGCTTGTAGACGTCAGCCACTTGTCTAGCCCTTCTGGCTAGATTACTAGCTTTTGATAGGATAGGATTTTCATTGTAAAAACTTTATTTGTCGTCGTTTGAAATTTAAGTTTAGTCAACAGTTTCGTGGTTTGCACAATGCATAAATGTTATTACCAATTCTAAAAGAAGACGGTCAGTCATCGATGTCAGTAGCTACGTCCAGAAGTGTCACATGCCGCTCGAGGAAAATTTTCCTCGCGGTGTTTGACTTGCCTCACGTGAGGCAAATGCGCGCCCTGCCTCACCTGAGCACTCACATTTGCGTCGCCTAGTTTGGTAGTCGTGAGACAGAACGATGTCAAACGTGTCAAACTGATTGATCGGGTATACCTTTCCCTGTCTAGAGTGTCAGTTGCCTCGCCATTTGCCTCGCGCGGCATGCGACTGAGGCAAACGTCGTGCTTCGCGAGGCATGTGGGTGAGCAGCCTCGCGCGGCATGTGACACTTCTGGACGTAGCTAATGATACAAAATGGACTCTATTAAATAATGTTGTCTTATTCGGAAATAAAGCCGCCTTTCCACCGCGGCGCGGCGCACGCTATGCACGAAATGACGTCAATGATGATCATTTGTTCGTCAATGATCATCATTGGCGTCATTTCGGGCGTAGCGTGCGCCGCGGTGGAATGGTTGCTTAATGACTATGAAAGGACGGCTACCTATACAAATTAGTTTAGTACCTACTACCTATCAATATAATTAGAGCCATTCTGCTTGAGACTGACTGATTTGCCAATCTTTTCGTTATTAGTACACAGAGGGCCTACTCTGTTTCAAACGAAAACGAAATTTCGGACGAAATTCGCGTATTTCCCACTACGTTTCCCATTGATTCCGACATTTCTTTCGAACGAAAATTGTTTGACGTTTAGATTCGATGACGACGAAGACGTCAAACAATTTTCGTTCGTAAGAAATGTCGGGATCAATGAGAAACGTAGTAGGAAATACGCAAATTTCGTCCGAAATTTCGTTTTCGTTTGAAACAGAGTAGGCCCTCAGATACTGGTACAGTGAAATCCTCCCTTTATTCAACATCTATGGTCGGTCACAACGGATACGTTAACCTTTAAAAAAGAAAGCCTCCTAAATTCCATTTGTAGTCTCGATTGAATAGAAGCCGGCGTGATGCGAGCCTTTCTCACAAAAGCGCTTTTAGCGCCTCACCGCGCGGAACTTTGTTTGAACATTCTTTGTGCGGAGAGACCGTGTGAATGCTCCTGATGTTACCCTGCGAAGTTATGTGGAACAAATAAAATTATATGTGCTGGAATTTATGTAAGTAACATGCTGGAGATTGTGATTCCAGATTCTATGCGTAGGTATAGGAACGTAATGGAACCTTATAGACCCATGAAATATTAGATCATATTTTCGCTTAAAATTATCAATTCCTTAGTATTTAATAACCTCTATTTTAGGCTCTGCCTCTATTAAAGGAAGGCACACGGACAGAGAGTCCACTTGAAAAAGTCCAAGAAACTATATTCTTCAACAAAATTACATGATAGTAGGTGCAAACACTTTCATTCTATCTTGAAGTAAAAAAAAAAATCGAAAGTGAGAGCGATACTTTAATTAGCTCGACGTTAATTGGTCACAAAAACAGAGGCGTGACGTAATTTCTTTAATACCTCGCCTTAGAACTGGGAACGTTTCCTTTTTAATCAGGACCTCTTTGCCTCGCAGGATTTCATTAAGGGTCCTAAACATTTTACATTGGTAATAATTGTGCCCGGGGAAATTACAAATCTGTTTGTGACATTAACTCGATGTACTATTAGTACGAGATACACTGAAGAGCGACCTTACCGATCGACTTACCGGAGCAACCCTAGATTTTATCAAATAAAACATGTTTCTGAACATATACCAATAGGGTTGCCGCAAAAAATATGGTCATGGCCATGATTAATTAAAATTATAAAATACATTTTTTTAAACAATTTTCTCCGACTTGCTTGCCAAATGAAAATTATACAAAAATGAAGGCAATTTTATTGCGAATACAGTGTATAGTATTGCTTGCTAAAATCCAGTCAAGAATAACGGTAGCTCTTCAGTGTATCTTAGACCATATTTTCAGTTAGCAATGCCATAACCCCCGTGAGTACCCAATGGCATTAGTACCTATTTAATTTTCGTCACAAACTTAGGTACTTTAAACTTTTTGTGTGGGTAATTATAAGTTACAACATTTTTCCATGCTGGGATAAATGATATTTTCAGAGTGGGGAACAAAATAACCTAGTAGCTAAGTACATTTAAATTATTATAGAAGATATTCTCTACAAATTGAAACGTTTCACAAAAGCAAACAATGAAATGTTTCGCTCGTAGGACTACATCCGCTGAATTAATGAAAAGAAAAAATGATAAAATAGCGTTTTCATGTTGGAAGTAAATTGTACAGTACTTTGAATAATGTTTATTTTTAAGTGCTTGAGTGCCTGACACTTAAAATTACATAGGTTTTTTCTTTCCATTCTAGGATTAGCTAAAATTCTTCTGGATAAGCGCTAACAATGCTTCTATCGATAGGTATTGGTATCGATAGGTATCGGTATGTATGAATTCGGAGCCTTAACTTTTTATCAACAGCTCATGTAATTCAGCACATATGCATATTAAAGTGTAATTATTGGCAGGAACATCCTGTTTTACCTAAACAAACTAATTAATGGCAGCGATCGTAGTATCCATCAATTATTTTATAGAATTTTTTGACACGTATCTACGCTGCTGCTTCTCTTCGCTTCGTAGGGCCATAAGAATCTGGCTCATATTTTACACGACTGGCTGGTTCCCAACTTATAACTTTCAAATGCCTTACATCCAAGATATCTGACAACTTTTCAACTAAACTTGTGAGAGACACCTCATAAATCAGCCCGACCCGAGGGATTAAAGAGTAGGTAAACTGTAAAGTACAGGAGACAGTTAACGAATTGTAATGGTTCTCAACGCTTGCGACATTTGGAAACACTTTCGTAAGATCTAGACTAAATTATTACCTGATATTCAGGCTATTTGGAACAAAGGTAATTAGATCCCATATTATAATATTATGTCAATTTCCTCCGTTAATCCGAGGACTTTTCATAGTTAATTTAGCTAGTTAAGGCGTTAAAGCCTTGCTTTTTAACCGACTTCAAAAAGGAGGCTCTCAATTCGACCGTGGGTATGTTTTTAATTGATAAACTTGAATTTTATTTAATTGTATTCATTTATAAGTAGCATTGTTAGTCACTTAGTTTATTGAAGCAAATGTCGTAAACAATTGTGGAGGTAACGAATGGACTCACATATAGATCGACGTTTTCAGATTATATTTTATCAACAGGAACCCAGAACTTATAGCTACTGACAGTAAATGAATATTCCATGAATCTAGATAGCGCATGAGTCAGCGACTATGCGAATAAAGTCTTATCGCCTCGATTCACGCCATTACTACATAGCATATTATTTCAGAACATTATTCTAGGCACTCTTTATATTTGAAAGTAGGTCGCTGCAACAGACTTATCCTCTTCAGGCTTAACAGTAAACACTCTTTGGATCCGAGCCAAGAGAAGACCCAAGTGTGTCACTATGCGAGATCATTGGATGGATTTTTGAATAGTTTCTTAAGCTTCTCCTCTGTCTGCAATATTCAAACCGCACCAGAAGAATATTCGTCTCAATAACGAAGAAGTATATATTTAAATTACGAAACCTAACTATGTTTTTGTGGACGGACTTCTAAGGTGTGTTTTTGTGCTCTAGTAAATTTTGCAAAGTGCTACGAGCTGTATTGAACAAAATTATTGTAAGGTTGTTTGGTCCATCAAATTGCTTTCACTGTTAGGATGTTATAAGATCTTCAGGCTTCTTCTTAGTGTCCAAAGACCCTTGTCGGTGGAGCTGATGAAGCTCTCTCCATGTTTCCCTTTCTGTGGATCCACTTACATCTATGAAGTTCGTTAACGCAATAGTTCAAACTTATTCGACGCGAAATCGTCTTCTAAGCAGTTATCTTCCGGTTAACCTCGTCTGAGGTTGGTGTGGCACAACAAACACTTCATCTATTAATAGTGAGAGCGGCTAGGAGATAAATTAAGATGGAGGGCTTGCACGGGCGCACTCGCAACCCGTCCGGAGAAATATATCGCTCCATGGCAATCCATCTTCGGATCTATCTGACGATTTTATTAGAGTAGAGCTTCTTTTCCAAAACGGGAGATCCCGTAGATATTTATCGCGGCTTGTGGTTCCATATTTGTTACAAATAATTAATTAATAATAATAATTAAATAATTAATTTGTTGCATGCTCTTTAAATCTCATTTTGTGATGACTAAGCTACATTTAATGCGCAAACTCGTGTACTTTTATACAACTGGGCCGGCAACCGTAGCCTATAGATGCTTGCAATAGCAAAGGCATCACTCGCACGTTATTAACCTGAAGGGGAGTGGGATAGAGGGGGGGGGAAGGGAGGGGTATGAGCTTCCAGCTATTTAATAGAATACCGAATCTGCTACTAGAATAGAATAGATATACCAGAGCTACCTATCTTGTTTTTGCATAACTTCTATGTTTAATAATTAAACATCTGTTTGTAGTACTGCGGCTAGGACATAAATTAAGTTGTAAACGGCACGCGGGTGCAGTTGCAATACGCCCGGAGTGAAATTTATAGCTTTATTTGTACAACCTTTTAGTGCATTGGTCGTAGTTAAAATAATGGTAGCAAAGATATAATATGGTCGTTAGTCATCGTATAATGTACCTAGTTAGAATAATGTCGTATTGTTATCATTTTTTATATTTTCTGCTAAGTTGCATATTTTTAGGTAGATCCCATAGTCCCGTAGTTTGAAGGTGGTAGAGCCAAGCTGTAGCCAATTGACTGCAGCTCATAAACGGGCTGGCTCGACCGGGGTAGTACCACCCTCTCACAGAAGATCGGCGTAAAGCAGCTATTACAGCTGCGTTTCGTACGATGAGTGAGAGGGCCGTAAGCCCACCCCCCCTCCCCCTCCCTCCATCCCACTCCCCTTCAGGTCGGCAATTTGCGAGCAATACCTTTGGTATTGTAAGCATCTATAGGCTATGGTAACTGCTTAACATCAGGCGGGCCGTACGCTATTTTGCCACCGCAGTCCTATAAAAAAAAAACCTAGTATACACTGCATAACCGCTAGGTCAAATCATGTCTAAATTACTTTTGTAGTAAGACTACAGGTGCGTTCCTACAAAAATAGATAAATCAGTTCAGAAAACGTCGTCTCTAGTGAAATTTTCCTTTAAACATTTGACTAAACACGCGTTTAAACGTGTTTAACTACATGTTTTAAATAAACAAGCGAACTAAAAACCCGACCGAAATAATAAGAAAAGTTATCAGTAAGTAATAACAGATGGGTCGGTAATCCCGGTTTTCCAAAAACCTTCGTCGCGGTATTTAAACGGTCTAATTCGATAAAGCAGGGATTGCTGTGCCCATAGAAAAATATAATACGATTAACGTTTTTCGATTAACTTCACGGGGCGGAGCGGTTCTGTCGGATAAATTATATTTATATTGCAATAACCTTCCTCTTGAGTTCGGAGGGGACATCCCTACCTATAGCACCTGTGGGAGAAATGCAAAATCCCTGTTACAATATTTTTGTTATGATGTTCATAGAGTAGGTACCTATTATATATTGCTAATGTACGCTTTCTTTTTTCTAGTACAGTCGCGTTCGTTAATTCAGTAGTCAATCTCAATCAATACTGCGCCATATTTTCACAGTCACTGCCAAATTTATAGAGATTTTAGCCCGTTTACAAAGACAACAAATCATTTCTAAGAACAATAGTGATTTGTAATGCCAGTGCAACTCCTGCACTAATAGGTTAGCTCTACAGATAAGTTTACACATCGAGCTTTAGAAAGAGATAATCGACTAGCTTTTATGGAGCATCATCTATGAGTGATAGAGACGATGCTCTACGAAGCTGATCTCTCTTTCCAAACCCCGATGTGTAAAGTATACGGCCGGGTTCCGTACTTCCCTAGAAAACAGAAAGATTCGACAAACAGAACGAAAGTAGGTCAGACGGAATGTTCACATCACGCAATATTTTCTCTGACATCAAGGATAATATTAAAAGTCTAGCCAGTTTTATCTGTGTACTCAGTTTATCTGCACTAATAAAATAACATCGTAAATTGACACCTCGCACTCTTCAGCGCCTGTAATGTAATATCAGCACGAAAAGGAGATACTTAAGGAAGTTCCATCACCATCTGGCGCGAATTGGGAGAACTGCCAAACAAACTAACGGAAGAACTTGAGAGAGAATTACCTACTCTAATAAACTTAATGTTCGAATATACTTTACATATTATTATTGTCAGTGACCTTAATTATATAGACGGGTTACTTTCATATAAATTCCATTGGCGGCGTCTTCATCAGGCGCATGCCTCGCGCGAGCACTCACTTTTGATGTCGGAACGCATAGACGTAATGTCATAATATGAGTGCTCGGGTGAGGCATGCGCGCCATATGGACACATCTATTCAAAATGCGGCCGCATAAACATCTGCCAAACGCACTGACAACGCTTTCATCAGTGACGCGAGACTGAGGTTACAATTAAAAGTCAAATAGTCTAGTTTTAATCTGTTACCTACGGAGCGCTTACAACGTATCTACAGCATATTGTCTTGTGTGCCTGACGATATCTTCATTCCACATTGAATACATCCTGATACGTTTATTTGGTGGTGATTTGGAACACTACTGGTTATCACACACTACGGAATGCAATATTCGATAACTACTTAGTTCTTAATTAACTTAGGAGAATTATTTCACTTCACCGACGCAAGTACAAAAATGCTTTTTCTGTAAGTACAATATACTACAGTACCTACAAACAATATAAATACTTAAAAACAAACAGAACTATACTCTATTTATAAATGTTTGTTTTCTAGTGGTGGATTAATAAAGAGTTATCTATCTATCTATCTAAGAAAATATCAGCGCAAACTTTGCCAGTTTATCTACATCTCGTCGATACACATTTGAATCGTGCGTAGTTCGACAAAATAGACGATACAACTTCAGACGAGAGAAATCAACGGCGAACTGTACCCAAAAGTTCTATTACACCTATATTGAGTTGCGAAGAACAATAAAGGTTTTTGGGAACTTGTCAGCCATGAGACGGGTATTTCTACGGACTCCTAGAGAACACTTGGGCGATGCTTATTCTAAATCAACGTTTTTGTCCAATTTTAAGGTACAATGGCCAAGGCCAATTTTAACTAGCTTATATTTTAATGGAACTGAGGTGGCAAACAAGCGTACGGCCCGCCCGATATTAAGCAGTTACCGTAGCTTATATATGCTTGCAATACCAAAGGCATTGCTGGCACGTTGCCAACCTAAAGGGGAGTGGAACAAAGGGAGGAAATGGGGGTTTGGGTTTCCAGCTCTCAGACTCATCGTACGAAACGCAGCTACATAGCTACTTTATGCCGATCTTCTGTGAGAGGTGGTACTACCCCGGTAGAGCCAGCCCGTATATGAGCTGCAGTCAATTGGCTACAGCTTGTCTCTACGACCAACTAAAATATATAGTTACAATACTAAATAAACCATAGGTAAGTAATCAATTCGTCAATATCGGCAGTCTGGATGTAGTATTAAACCAATACCAATCTATTTACTCAAAGCACCTCTTCAGCGAGGATGCGGCTAAATAATAGCGAAGCATTTTCCTAATAATTAAACTGGAATTAAATCGGGCCTCGCCCTCTGGTGGCAATCTGGGGAGGGTATGATCCCACGACGTCGATAATCCGATACCTACTCGAGGTTTCGAGACTTGGCTCTAAATGAGATTTCAGGGTGTAAGCTCCTTACAAAATATGAAGGTGCACGAATTTTATAAATTAGGACCAGAAAAAGTTCCTTACTTTGAATAAATACAAAGGACACACGACACACAGTTTGAAATCACTTCAAAAGTAGTAATTCTCTTATATATGGACATTATTAATAAAACATTATTAACATTAGAAATAAAACCATATTGCACATACGTCCCGAGTCTGGGCGTAATTATGTATATTAAGTATGTATCTACAAACAAAAAGTAGTATATGTAGTAATATCAGTTATTTTGGATGGTTTGGGATCAGGTAACCGTGTGTTAAAAGAATGTCCCAGGATATTTTATTTTTATTTTATTGTTTACTATCTCAAGAGGTGTGATTCAAATGGATGCGCTAACTGGCATGCCTTGTCTGAAAACTCTTACTTTTAAGACATTTTTAAAACAAATACCAAGTAGAATAAGCTCGACCTACTTTTAAAGCCTCAAGCTTAAAATCTCGTTAAAATCGATAAACATGAAAGCGCAAGAAATAAGGGTTCTGTAGCTCGTCTACCGAGATACTCATTAGGAATTCTTATCCAGATGTTTAAGCCGTGTTATTTCAATCAAACAGCCTCTTCAAAACGTGTTTCTTGCTAACTCGACTTTCACAAATTCAGAGTTACTCGGCACGTACATACTAAATGAAGGCAATATGTTTAAGTAGAGCGAACTCCTTCAAAATTGAAAGTACATAGAACTTCCGGCAACACTCAAACATAATTTATAATTTGTTGAACAAATGGGATGGGAGACAGTATGAATGAACCGTCACCTATAATTCCACCAGCTTACAATTGATATTTTAAATTAATATGACTAGTGTTTTAATTTACTTTTGTTAATATTATTTACTCTTCAGTATCTTTATGTTCAGTAATATACCTAACAAATCTGGGGACCATATTATTTCAAAGAAACAAGAAAAAAACCCTTCATAAGTTCTTCTTAAGTATGTATTTACAAATAAAAAAGTAGTATATGTAGTAATATCAGTTATCTGGGTTCCATAGTACAAGCTCTGCTTAGTTTGGGATCAGGTAGCCGTGTATAAAAAATGTCCCAGGATATTATAATGATTTTTATTATTATTATACATTATATATACCTAAGTATATGACATGTGTGATCCGGTGTTTGAACCTACACATCCTGTAAGTTAACAATAAATTATGCACGTGCACGAAAATTCATTTCAATTCGAATAATAAATAACAAGAATAATGGAGTAAAAAATATTCACCATTTATCCGTTTCATTATGTTAAAACGACTGTTTTGTGAACTCGCTGAGATAAGTACCTTACCCCGCTTATTTACAACAGATTTAATTCAAAAATGTCGGACAAAGACCACCTTCCTTCACCCTTTCCGCTTTAATGAATAAGGGCTAAGTTGGCTCACTGAATTCGTCGTCCATTTTTAATCAAAGACCTTCGAACTTCTGTTTTGTTTGCTTGTTTGCTTTGCGTTGAAAACTTTTTAATTGATACCGTCTCCGTTTGTTGTCGTAATGCTTAGGTACAATCGTAGGTTCACCAGAAATTAAGTAAATAGTCGGTATTTTGTTCTTTGCTTTACATGTTTATGACGTGAAGATATAATAATAATAATAATAATATCCTGGGACATTTATTACCTGATCCCAAACTAAGCAGAGCTTGTACTATGGAAACCAGATAACTGATATAACTACATATACTACTTTTTTATTTGTAAATACATACTTAATATACATATACACCCAGACTCCGGACATACAGACATGTTCATGCACACAAATGCATGTCACGGGTAGGAATCGAACCTACGACCTGCAGCGTGAAAGTCGCCTGCGCGCCAACCACGCTAACGGGCCCGTCAAATCAATTAAATCAATATAATCAATCAATCAATCAATATAATCAACGACATTAAAGATAAAATCAAAATGTAGGTACGTACGTACCTATTGCATGCGCTTTGTAAGTGGCACACAAAAATGTTGCTAATTGGCAAACCTAAACTTGGTCTTGCGTGGTCTCGCGTCACTAATGAACGCGTTAACAATGTTGTTTTTGCATGTTATTAGGTACATACATTGATATAAAATTAATATGAAATCAATTTATAAACACGTTTTGCCGTCGAGATAATCTATCTCTTTTTTATTATAAGTATTATTGCCTACAACAGCATAAAAAGGTATTGTATAGGTAGGCAAGGAAAACTCTTACGAAAAACAATTGGGAAATTCTTGTCATAGGTGCCTATACTACTACGCTACGCCTACAAAGTCACAAGAAAACATACCTTTCCAGTGCTATCAAAAGGCTTTTATTTTCGTGTAAGTACCTTTTTGATCGAAATGAACCACTGCCCGGTATTATTGAAAATGTTTTTATGGCATCATACCGAGAAACGAGGCATTTCTATGTAACCCAAGCTAACAACAACAGCCATCTCAAATCGTGCGCGAACCTTTTCCATATTCAAGGGGCACTTTAAAAGTTCGGTGGAAATATTCAATGAGTCTGTATGTAGCGGTACGTGCCAACAGCGGAGCCCCGAGGCGCCTCGCTCGCCTTGCACACATTCAACTCTCTTATCAGGTTCATCTCTCCTATTCTGTAAAAACTGTTGCAGTTATAAATGATCGCGTATGATTCACAGCTGCAAAATGTTAGGTGTAAATTTTGCTTCATCTGTTTAAAATTCTATGAAATGTAGGTACCTAAGTTGAGTCAATCAAAACATTTCACAATTCTGAATATTTCTACTACTAATATGTTATCACATAAATATGGTTTTACATATTGAATTCACTGAGTTACAGAGTGAGAGGACCCAAGACGAGATGGAAGAAATGTATAAAGATTGATATGAATAAAAATAAATAAATATAACGTCACGACTTTTATCCCCATTCGGGGGTAGTCAGAGGCTTGAGTGCCCATACACCACCACATTGTGGAGGTATTAAGTCATTTCAAAGCCCACGTTTCACCAGATAGTCAGAACCCAACGTGACAAGTGGTGAACCTTGAAAGATTGATATGGTGATATGAAAAAAGTTGGAGTGGATGTAAGTATGACAGCAAATCGCGGTGAATGGAAGAATAAAACATACTGCGCCGACCCCATATAATCAGAAGGTAAGTTAGATGGTATACCTATGAAATTAGACTAACAAGAATTGTATTTCTATCTAATTATACATTAGTATACTCTTATCACTGAATACTTAAAGTGAAATGTGCAATTTAATATGTAGCTTAGTTTACATTCAATAGAACACACAGACCGCAGGCTGCGGCATGCTAACAAATGCTGCTTTACAATAGTTACAGGCAAATGTATGTGTAGTGTACATAAAATATATGCAAGACTGCACTCGGGTACCGATAGCATGAGCTACAAAATCTCATATCGTACGAACGGATTTGATATGACATCATGTTGGGACACGAGTGCCATTCATGTCCGTTTGAAGGTAATATTAAATATTATCTAGAAATAAAATATTCTAGAACCTGTTTATAAACTAGCTATAGCAGTCTGGAACATGTTTATAAACTAGCTTTAATAATTTTGTTGGTAATAAGCAACAGGTAACGTAGTGATGATGGGCACTTACTGTGATAGTGTTGCAGAGATACGGACCTGTAACAAATAAGTTACGTTTAGTAAGTATAACAATGTTGTTTTTAAGTAGGGTTGAACCACAGAGTAAAGACTAACGAAAGAGGTGCCCTTATTAGATATATATATGAAAAAAAGTGGTCATTGTTTTTTCATTTTCATTGTTCTCTACCGGTAAATAGTTGAACTACTCGCTTCGTTTTATGTCGAAGTTAGTACTAGGCCGACCACGCGGCCGAGTTGCTTAGGGCCAGTCCCCTTAGTAATTGATCCATGGGTTGAACAGATCATTCAAAATAATGTTAGTCACGTCGAAATCCGCAGTGGAAACTTAAAAGTGGATTTAGAAATTACGTTTTATTAATCCCTGCATCCAATAAATAATAATCTGATCAATCTATCATTTTATACCTACATTGTATACATATATTGGATCCAATGAATTTATGATACACAATATTTTTTATAGAACACACGTTACACAGGTGGTCCGATTACGTTGATAAATGACGTCACGCTACGACAACACCGCTCAATTTTTCATTTTCCCAAAATAGATGGGACAAAATTGATTAGGATAACGTTTCGAAATACACTGTGTAATGTGTAGATAATCCGCCAAATTTATAGAGATTTTTAGTCAGTTTACAATTACAAGGCATTTCTAGGAACAATTGTGATTTGTAATCCCAGTGTAAGTCCATCGTATCATTCTATAAATTTGGGGAATATTATACTCGATACCAACCTTAAAAAGAGTATATACTATAATATTTGCTCGTTCTTCCTAGTTGTAACAGTACTTTAAAAGTAGTTTTCTTCTTTCACAAAGTACCAAGAGCGCACACCGGTTAAAGAGAGGTAGTATGTAACAGTTTGCCAGCTCGTTGCTAACAAACATTCCAGTAACTCATTTCGCTCACTGTACTTATAGTACGGGAAGGAAACGGCTAATACGTTCTATATTTTCTCGCTATTTCCAGACGGTAACATATTTAAAGTAAGGAAACTTTTAAGCCAGTTTCGAATAACTTCAGATCTCGGAATTTCTATGGATGGAGAAAGAAAATATTCAATGTATTTCTTAAACACAGAAAACTAAATACTTATTGGGTAATTATTTGCTTGGTGCTTCTTGACAAATAGGCATAATGTAGGTTAATTTTAATTACGCACTTTTTATTATTTAATTCGCATAACTGCAAGCTAAGTAGTTTGTGCCACGGTGTTTTTTCAAAAACAGTACAGTATTTACTGCTGCTATTTTTCGTGGTTGTGGCCAAAATGTGGTGTATATTATACATTAAATAGAAGGTACATTCAACGTCTAGACTGAAACACACATAATTCGGGCTGCACCAAGCACGCGATCCGTTAACTTTATGAACAAAAACTGTGGCGATTATTTATAATTATTAATTATAATTAAAGTATTAAAATCATAAAGCGCTCATGATAACCACTTTTGGTAGTAGGTATAGCTCCTTTATTAGATAGTGTTTTAGATACGATGACATTTTATCGTTTTATAACGACAAACCAGTTAAAGTAATTACCTATCCATATTTACGAATCATTGCTAAAATGTACGTGTCAGAATGTCAATTAACGACACCAAGTCTATTTACAATTCTAATAAAAATCTGAGCCATTTAAACGCGAACTAGTTAATAATTAAAACCATCTACTTAAGCACTTAATGCTACCAACATAAGTTCTGATTTTCCACAAATGTTTAAAATAAAAGTTAAGAGTGAAAATGCTTTCTTGGAATCCTTTTCTTACATTAAAGCTACTTTACTTTAGAAGGACTTTGCAAGGTTAATTAATGTTTATAAGATGGCTGAAGATAAGTTTTCGTTAGGACTCGCTCTACACTAAAAGGTTTCGATAACTAGAGTTTCATGGACATGCTAGTTTGCACATAGGTAATATAGAAGTATTTTAAAATAAAATACTACGAAAATGTTATTTACAAGTAAAGTAACTAATTGCTATAAATTAAATAAATAACAACAGGCTTGATTCGAAATTTACTTAACAATTTAAATTAAGACTCCCGTTTCAGCCCGTTTAATTATTTCATAAATACCTGAAGGGGGTTGAAATTATTAATTAAGTACTTATCTTCTTAAATTATTAATATAATGTAAGTAGGTATGCATGGAAATTTTAATAATGCACCTACTTATTAAATGGCTATTAATGAATTTGAATAAAAGAGACACCATATCGAATTCAAAAAAAGTATGATATTAAAATAAGTTTCCGAACAAAATGGTATCTTCCACGAATGTGAAGTTGAACAAAACCAGGTAACTGATAATTGGAACCGTGGAAATGCAAAATGGACTCCGTGTGATAGAGTTCGTGATGCGACTCCTAACTTTTCCCGTGCTATGGTCACGTACAACGTTACGAATTTACACACGTAACTGCGAGAGCTATCGTCAGACATGAAATGTCTAGGATATTACAATTTTCTCTTTGAAACTTACCTAGCATATCATCCAAATCGATTGAATAAGTTAACATAATAGAATTTAGTGAAATTCCGAGAAGATCCAGTCAGTTTCAAAATGCGTACCTACTGAATATAAGAATTAAATCACTGAGGATTTATCTCATTATAAAAAAATAAAAACCGACTTCAAAAAAAACCTGGAGCACTAAAAAGACTGAAATAATATATCTATTACCACCACTGCCTACCCCTTCTGGAAAATCAGGCGTGATGATGTGTTATCGAGTATTTGGGGTCGGTGCCAATCTATCTTCTTACTTTTATAGTAGGTAGACTCGGCATACCAAGATTGGCACCGACTCCAAATACTCGATAACGCATCATCACGCCTGATTTTCCCGAAGGGGTAGGCAGTGGTGGTAATAGATATATTATTTCAGTCTTTTTAGTGCTCCAGGTTTTTTTTGAAGTCGGTTTTTATTTTTTTATAAAAATAATTTTATTTCATGATTTTTAGTGGCGCCATGCAAACTTTATCACCCCAAATGACCCCCTTGGGAGGTGACTTTTCCAAGATTCCAAAACAAAAGTTTCTTAATTTATTATATGGAGTATACATACTAAGTTTCAAGTCAATCGGACACAAATATATTTTTCTACCGTACTTCTACCCCTAGTTTCCCCCTTTGGGGGTAGATTTCCGAAATGATTTTTTTACGGGACCAAAACGACTTAGTCACCTACCAAATAACAGTTTAAAAAGAAAAATTGGTTCATAAACGTTAGAGATAAACGGTAACTCTCCATACAAACTTCAACACCTCGTTTTACCCCTTTGGGGGGGGATTTTTCTAAAATCCTGAAACATGAGTTTCATTATTTGTTATGCAAAATATACATATAAAGTTTCAAGTCAAACGGACAAAAAAAATTTTTTCAGACGACCTTCACCCCCCAAAATTACCCCCTTAGGGGTTGATTCTAGGAATTATTTTTTTATGGGACCAATTTAGAGCTACGATCTACCGAACTGCAAAAGAATTTTTCAAATCGGTTCATAAATGCCGGAGAAATCGGTGAACATACATTAAAAAAAAAAAAAAAAAAAAAAAACATACATACAGCCGAACATAGAACCTCCTCCTTTTTTGAAGTCGGTTAATAAAATAAAAAACCTCTTTGTTGTTTTTTGTTTTTCTTTCCTTTAAAAAATCCCAAAAAAGCCCTTTAAATAAATTAAGAATTTCAATAGTGCCTCAATAATATGTAAGCTAAAAACTTTTACCAAAATAATTCTGCTAACTGCACAGAGAACCAAGTTCTATGAAGTCAAACTATATAGACAGTACCTAGTAAATTCTCGTTTAAAATATTATCCTCAAAAGGCGTGTACAGGCACGATCTAAGCACAACAATAGAGTCTCAAATATCGGGTAGACACGTCTTTAACCGGCCGAACGACGTCTCAGAGGCGGTCGATCCGAAGTCACGTTAAATTTTACGAGCCCATCAAACGCCAACGTGCAGGGAACCGGAAGTTGTTGGTAACATTATGTTATAGCTGACAGCGGTGCTAAGCTATTAAATGGTAAAATATCAGGCCTAGTACCTAAGTGAAACTATTGAGATGTCTTTTTGTGTCGTAGCTTACTAATATTAAGGTTTTATTCTCTGAAAATGGTAATCCTACTGGTAATGCAAGACAGTTTTTATTACCCTAGATTTGTTCTTCTTCTTATCGTATGGTTAGTGCCCAACCTGGTGTCAGAGTTTGTCAAGCCGCCCGAAGGCCTCTGACACGGCTTAACGACTGCTGCCTAGATGACAACAACCGGGACCGACTTTTAACGTGCCCTCCGAAGCACGGAGACGCTCAGTTCAAATTCCACTAAATGGTCACCCATCTCTGACTGACCTTGCCGAGCGTTGCTTAACCTCCGATCGTTTACCGATCAGTGATTGCAGCTGGCTACGAGCGTCTCGTGGCGAGCGATTTGTTTATAATACCTAACTGTGGATTGGTTATCCGCGTTCCCAATGTGGCACGTTAATATTTGGCTCATTGGCAAAAGCGGGCATTTGTAAAATTACTATATTTTTCGGATATTTATCTATTCCCATAAAGACAGACTAGGAGAGTTATCTATTTAAAAATTACTCCACCTTATACCAAATAAGCTGGATATTCAAAAGAGTTGACGAGCGCGTTGGCGGGGTTGGTAAGATTCCGCCTATCACGCCGCTGGTCGTAGGTTCGATTCCTACCCGGGACATGCATTTGTGTGCATGAACATGTCTGTATGTCCCGAGTCTGGGTGTAATTATCATGGACCAGTTACTAAGGGGACTGGCCCTAAGCAAGTCGGCCGAGTGATCGGCCTAGTACTAACATCGACATAAAACGAAGCGAGTAGTTCAACTATTTACCGGTAAATAGTAAAATGAAAATGAAAAAACAATGACCACGTTTTGTTTCATACAAATATCTAATAAGGGCACCTCTTTCTTTAGTCCTTACTCAGTGGTAATTATGTATTAAATATGTATTTACAAACAAAAAGTAAGTACATGTAGTAATATCAGTTATCTGGTTTCCATAGTACAAGCTCTGCTTAGTTTGGGATCAGGTAGCCGTGTGTTAAAATAATGTCCCAGGATATTTATTTATTTAGTTAACATACACCTATATCACCATTCAAACCGAAACCGAACTTTTGCTCTCAATTTAATTTGCCCACACTAAAACATTTATTTCACAAGCAATATTAAATTTTCAAGATACCATGTCTTAGCAATACCTTTAGCGAAATGTAATAATGCTTAAACAGGCAGTACCACAGTCGTTGAGGCCCCAATATAAATCTTAAAAGCTTCATCGCGCGGTGGAATTTCCCATTAGATTTTATGGATTTCCTTCCCAGTCCGCACATTAAATTATACTCGGAGGGAAACTGTAGCGCGGATTGAAATTTAATTTTGCTGTTATGTTGTGGACATAAATATCATAATGGATATTAACTAATGTATTAATGGCTTATGTTTGTTTATAACCAATTTAATTGTTATCAAAGTAATACACAAGTACCACACATCATTCAAAACGTGGAAACGGAAGCGATAGCAACTCCAAATTCAGAATGACTGCATACTATACTACCCACTACCCACTAGACTAATTTGATTGTTTTTATTGTGAAAACGGAATGGAACGTGAATACTGTACCTATGCATGTAACAGAACGTAAGCAGAGGTGTGACTGAAAGGTTGAAGAGAAAGAAGGAGAGAGATACATACGACGTATGAAAGTCAAACACGAAAAGGATGTTAAATCTTACGTGGACCCTTTCAGAGTTGAGTGTTTATAAATAAATTAATATTTCCAGACAAATAGGTACCAACTACACAGAATATGGAATAGAAAGCATATTATCAATGGTCCTACAATACAGTTTGTATTCTAAGTATGCAAATTGAGTAGCCCTAAAACCGTTACCAGGGGAATGAAAACATTCAGTAACACAATCAAACAAAGTAACACAAACGGATCTCGACCGCGCGAGCCTCGTAACAAAATTGTTTATTTATTTAAGAAAGCACTTCGTTGTATTGTGAAAGCTACAAGGTCAAGCTAAAGCCCAGTTTGGCGGCCCGTGATTTGAAATTGTGCACGTTGAAAATGAAGTAGCTTTTATAAAAAGCGTAAAATATGACGTATTATAAATAACTTAAGTATTTTTCTTCTTTCTTTAAAATCATGGTTAATGGGTATTTCGCCAGTGTCGAGTAACAAATAGCAATAATCGCGGAGCTGAAAAAAATATTAACAGTCAAACATATAACTATACAAAAAAATAAAAACTAAAGTCTTACTTGTTCAATTTTTACTGAAAAACGACTTAACTTCGTCTAATTAAGGTAAATTAGACCTTAATTAGAATAATTCACAAATACTCTGATATGCTGATATACCTACTCCTAATTACTTATACACATCATGTCTATATTCTGTTGAGATTCCATGGGGACAAAGTATGACATAATGGAAAAATGACCTCTTCATCATGATAAAATTGTAATCTGTCAAGTCTATAATTATGTTAAGTGAAGTGCCTTAAGGCTTTTAAAAATATTTTCGTGCAATTATTATTGGTTCCAAGATTCAATTATGCTGAAACAATGGAAGTGCCGTCATTTAAAGTAATTTCATATTTAGTGGATAATTAAAAAATCATCTATCCTGGGAACTAAAATAAACCACATAATTCCAATAAAACACTTTGTTAAATCAAAGAACAAAATACGAATAATTAGGTACTCCAGACAAATAATCTGAGCTAAGTTCGTAAAGATGTTCCAAGTTTTTTAGCTTTTTTGCTCCACTAAGGCAAATAATTTAAAAGAACGGCGAGTGGGGGCGAAGTCACGACCACACAAATCGCCACTTTCCCGCACCAGAATGCACTCCGCAAACAAATTCCGAAAGCAAATTGAAGGTTTCCGTGCAGCCGTATTTACAGAAATTTAATTAGAGTCTACCCTTGAACAGCACCCCGAACATGATTCCATGTATTTTTTTGTTTCTGCTGAATAAGGCAAGTTGTTTTTAAAAGCTCCATATTTGGGGACTTGATCCACCACGCACGCTACTACAGTCACTCATATAATCAATTCATAGTCTATTATAGGTAGGTAACACACACACACACTACACGATAGAATCCTCGCCGACGACGCATCATCCTCGCGCGGGCAGCACGCGGTCCACTCGAGGTCCACTCGTGGCCCGCGCGTTGTCCGCGCGTGGTCAGCTTGCGAGCGAGGCAATCCGGTGAGGCTACGGAATTGATGTAGTAAGCGTATGTCCATAGAATTCCATATAAAGAATACTATCCGCACGAGACGAGGCGGTGCTGTTCGGGTGCCGTGTGGGCGTAATGGTAACTGTTACCTTTAAGAAAGACGTATCCTGGCATTAAAAATTACCTACCGAAAAAAATACATTAGGACTAGCTGTCATTCTCAATTACCCACAATGGAAAAAACATTAGGTCAAAGCAGGAAAAATGAAGGCATATTTAGGTCTACAATAACAATTGATCGATGTTACGGCCGAGTCATTGGAAAAGGCAATTAACCTAAAAACATCAGTTTCCCAAGACGGTAGTGAACGTAGCCCGGGCCTCAAGGGCGTCGTATGGCGGCAACCATTCAGTAGCTTATTGTGTCGCCCTATCCAATTATTGGACAAGGTTAATGATGTTCCAAACATCATTATTATTGTTGGATGTAAATGTTGATTATTTTGTTTGCATTATTTGGTCGTGATCATGGAATTGGTCGCTCAGTGAAACGAGTCATTCAAATAGACAGCGGAGCAGTCTCACGGCCGTGTTCGGACATCAACATTTGATCAGTTCACAAAAGATATTCTATATTATAATATCTATGAGGAGATGTACTAACTCAAAGATACTTTTGTAACTGTTTGTACTTGGCATGTCTAAAAGCACTAGGGGTACATTTCTCTAATTACTCCTTGTTTCAACTGCCTAAACTTGCACATCTCATTATTATTTCACTCGCGTATACCCATTTAAGATACTCTTTAATGAAAACCACTTTTGCCTTTAGCACGTCTGGCCGATTTTTCTTTTGTACTTTCACTTTTACAAAGAATCGTTAAAAGGAAATCTCTATTGAGATTAAGTTTTATTCAAGGGCAGTATTCTTAGTTTCTATTAGTTAGCTATTCAACCATCGTACCTTTAAGAAATCTAATAACGTAAATTGACAATGCCATCTCAATCTGTTGTGTCTAAAAATATACATAGTTACCAAACCATTGATATTTAGTTAATTTTGGAATCAAATTTTCATCGGCAAAAGCTATTCCGCTGATGGAAACATTTGGAATACAATCAAACAATACGCAACACAAACAAGCCAAAAGCTTTGTGAACACGTAACAAACCGGTTTATTTATTTAACGAGGCAGAAAACGGCGGCATAGCGGTGATTTTTTTATGAAGCTCTGGTCCCTATTCAAGGTCACGGTGGCTCACAGACTGAAACCAAGGTGGCTTAAGAGTAACCACACGTCTAAAGGTAGGAATTAAATGGACGCGGTATACGGCAGACGTCAGTCGGTCTCATAGAAATTGTAATGCCGTCTGCCGTCGCAGCACATGTCGTCGCCACAATTTGTATGAGACCGACTGACGTCTGCCGTCTGCCGCGTCCATCGAACTCCTTAAATATTCACCACTACTTACATAAGCTATTCACAGAAAATTATTGGCTACAAACGGCATTGCCTTTTAGTCGCATACCCTCTTAAATATATTTTTCTGGATAATCTAAATGATGTAATATTTCTCATATTTTGTCAGACACAAAAGGAATAAGGAATGCCGAGGGAAAAATGATAAAGTGATTCTTGGTTAAAAGTATCGAGATAAGTCGATACCTTCGGTAAGGCTTTCCGACGTTTTCGTATATTATATTGACTAATATTTGGGTACTTTTAGCACGCGACTGCCATGAAGCTGTGATCGATGGGCCCGCAAGCTCCGATCGCGCCGTAAATGGAAATTTATTGAGGAAAGTCGATGCGACTGCGAACTGGATTGACTGGAGACTGCTTGATAGATTGGATGTTCGTATAAAAATATCTATTCTGTTATCATAACAGTTTTATCGTACTATTTTTATGAAACATTTATTTTGTAGCTCTAGCTTTTTTGTGTTTTCTTTGAATCATAAATTGATAAGTAAAACATTTGACGAGAAAATTCTCAATCTCGAATCTAGTAGGAATGTCTTTGATGTCTGTATTTTTAGATATGCCTTGATTTCTCAATCTAGTAGGTATTTCTTTGATGCCTAGATTTTTTAGTTTTTAGTAAAAATATACTAGATAGGTACCATATGTATAATCTCTGCGAATATAACGCCGCGGTTCAGCTACGCAGCGAATCGGTATTTTTTAAACCCAGAATGTTACGTGAAATTGAAATTTTAGTAATCTTTAACAATATACGGGTCTTTCTAAAATTTTGGATAAAATCCAGGCATGACAGTACATCCTTTCATCCGACACGCAGCTATGATACAATTTTTTATTCACTGTGTAAAAGTTGGATTTTATTTTGTGATCGATGGATAGGTGTCACGTGAGACTGGTTTGCACGTAATATGGTAACATCTCCAACATATACTGAGCTCTCATGGTGTGAGTGTCAATAATAAATAGAACTCGGAATATGTTTGTAATGTTACCTGAGATGTAGAGAAGACCGTGCATCAAAATTGAATTAAATACCTGTTTGATAAAACCTCCAACCGACTAGCGCATAATATACACGCGTTATAATATTTTGCCAAAGTAATAACAAACTTTATATACACATTTTCTAATAAACTACACAAGAATATCAATACCCACGAGCGGTTTTTGGTTTTAAATGTACATACGTGCCTATTGTGAAAGTGAATAAAGTTTGTTTTGACGTTAGTAAAATACTATTATTGGAGCCTTAATGCTTGCTTTGTATAGCAATACGTAAATCTATAACTCCCAAATTCCGCATTCCCCTAGGCCTACCTGTGCAAACACCTCTAATTCATGGGACAAAGGCGCCTAATTGACTGGTTTCCCCGAACCAATACAGGCTGACGATCAATCACGAACGTGATACGAAATAATTATAGCATTCAATACGCCACGTAGGTACTGGGTGAACCGATAGGGATGCACCGTGCACTAGTAGTCTACTATTAAGACTACAAACTATTCTACTGAACATAAAAAAAAATATGAAACTAAAATATGATATGAAATGTGAATGCCTACTTAGGAACATGATGAATGGCTATAGGCACAAATTTAAAATTTTCCGCACAATCAGTACACGAGATGGAGCACTAATTATCTGCATCATTCAAATTTTGATTGGACCAGCAGAAAAAAACCGTGCTGCTGGCGTAACACACACAAATTATTTTGCGTTTTCAGCGTAGTGTTAAATCTTAAAACTTTTTTACACATACGTAAGTTTTAGCTGAAACAATCTGTTTGGTTCTAGCTAAATTAAACACCAAAACATAAGTAGAATGGACTGTAATTTTTAAGAAACATAATTTTACGACAAGCCAATATCCTGACGTATCAGATTTTTGAATAATAAAAAAAAACGCCATCTGTCAATGATCTTGACGTTCTACTGTACGTTCAGAATCGTACATATTGGGGCCACAGGCAAAATTAACATAAATAAAACAACCTTCTTAAATGCTAGCGATACTAGACGGCTAACATCAAAAAATAAAATAAAAGTACTTACTAAACAAAATGGACTTACAATATTAATCATAAATGGGCAAGACACAGACCTTGCTTACACTTGTTCGCATAATGTGACCTGTTGGAGTTCTAACATCAAATGCCCTAACTTTTTTATCCTTTCCAGGATATAACATTGTAATTCTACCAACTGGCCAATTTAAGGGCTTAAGATTATCATCTTTCAACAGGACCAATGTTCCCACATCAATATTGGGTTGATCCCCCTTCCATTTTGGTCGATTTTGTAACTGGTTTAAATATTGTTTTTGCCACTGTTTAAAATAGTCTTGTTGCATTTGGGTACATTGCTTCCAAAAGGCTAACCGATTAATCTGTGCCCCCGTACTAGTTGGCTCTGGATAACATGTCAACGAAGCACCGGTTAAGAAGTGACCAGGTGTTAGGTATGACATGTCATCTGGGTCAGATGACATTTGACACAGCGGTCTGGAATTGAGGATTCCTTCAATTTGAATAAGAACTGTATTCAGTTCTTCATATGTGAGAACATTGGTACCAATAACACGCAATAAATGGTGCTTTACTGACTTTACCCCAGCCTCCCACAGGCCACCAAACACAGGACTATATGATGGTATAAACTTGAATTGAATGCCTTCATTGGCAGCATAACTAGTCAAGGTGTGTTGGTGGTCTGTAGAAGACTGTAGCTTATAGAGCTCTTGTAGCTGAGTGTTAGCACATCTGAAGGTAGACGCATTGTCACAAAAAATTTGCGATGGCTTATTTCTACGAGCTATAAATCTTTTTAGACAATTTAAGAAGTTTTCTGTAGTCATATCTGATGCTAATTCAATATGGATAGCTTTAGTCACGAAGCATACAAATATTAATACATATGATTTGACAATTACTGGTTTTCTAACCCGAGCAAATTTTATATTAAATGGTCCAGCATAGTCTATGCCAACCGTTGCAAACGGTCTGGCAGCTTCCACTCTTTGACTAGGTAAGGATCCCATTAATTGGGTTAAATTCTTAGCCTTTAATTTAAAGCATATTATACATTTGTGAATTACATGTTTTATCTCTCTGATACCATTAACTAACCAGTATTTTTGATTTAAATTACACAAAATGAGCCTCTGGCCAGCATGCATAAGTTTATTATGTTCCTTCAAAATAATTAAATGTGTGATTCTAGACTTTTTTACTAAGATAATAGGATGTTTTTGACTATATGGCAATGTGGAGTTTTGCAATCTGCCTCCCACACGCAGAATATCTTCACTATCTAAAAACGGATTAAGGGAACTTAAAATGCCCTTTACTGGTTGTTTTGATTTCAGAGACATAATTTCAGATGAATATCCCTGATGCTGATCATGTTTAATTATCATTTTTATGGCATCTTCAATTTCTGTTGGTGACAAATTGTCAGTCTGCCTATCCTCTTTTTTGAGTTTACAATTATGATAAAATCTCATAACATAAGCCATAATTCTTTTCATTTTATCAATATCAGAAAATCTTATAAAAAAGTCTAAAGTTTCTGTGGTTTGCACAAGATTACAGGCTGGGAGAACTACAGTGTTTTTTAATTCTGGTACATCACTTGGTACCTCCACCATTTTAGAACAATGTTCAAAATTAGGTTCAATCATATATTGTGGTCCATGCCACCATAACTTATGTGTTTGCAAAAAATGGGGTTTAATACCTCTAGATAAACAATCAGCAGGGTTATCAGATGTCTTGACATAAAACCAATTATAATTACTGGTTAATTCTTGAATTCTTTTTACTCTATTTGCCACATAAGCTTGCAGTTTTATTGGTTCCATGCCCAGCCATGCTAATACAATTGTTGAATCTGAATACAGGTAAATGTCAACATTGAACTTCAACTTAATAATATCATACAACCGTTTTGCCATAATAGCTAATAATAAAGCACTGTTAAGTTCAAGTCGAGGCGTACTCAAGTCCTTATTAATCGGGCAAATGCGAGATTTTGAGCATAGCAGGTCCATAGTGACGCTTCCATCGTTATGCACAGCTCTTAAATACAAACAGCATCCGTAAGCATTGTTAGAGGCGTCAGCGAACCCGATCAATTCCAACTGTTCTGCATTCAATAATTTAACATGCCTATCTATCTTTACACTTGACATCTCGATTAGACTATGAGCAAAATCCTTCCATTCTTTATTCAAGTCATCAGGGAGCTCTTCGTCCCATGCCAAATTTAATTTACATATTTTTTGCATTATAATTTTTGATAAAACAAAGAGTGGCCCCACTAGGCCCAATGGGTCGAAGAATTTACTGATGAAGGATAGCACTTGCCTTCTTGTATAACCTTCTTGAATTTTAGTTTCGGGGCAATTGATATAAAAAGAATCTGAATTTACATTATAACGCAAGCCAAGAGTTTTCACAAATGATTCATCTCGGTTTAATTCAATGTCACTTAGGTTTTGCTTTTCAACTGGAATGTCTAATAATACTTTTTTATTATTAGCACACCACTTATGCAATTCAAATCCTCCTAATCTTAACAACTCTATTAATTGATATTTTGTCTCCAATAAAACATTAATATCATCACTACCAGTGTGAACGTCATCTACGTATGTATTGGAACGCAATACATCTGCAGCCAATGGATACCTAGTACCAAATCTGTTAGCTAACTCTAAAAGACATCTAGTAGCGAGATAAGAAGATGATTTCAAACCATATGTTACTGTTTTTAATTGTATACATGAAATTGGTTCGTTCTGCTTACTTCTCCAAAGAATATTTTGAAGTGCTCTATACTTAGGCTCAATCATTATCTGTCGAAACATTTGTTTAATATCAGCTATCAAAATATAAGTGGGAAATCTAAATAATATAAGAATGTCAAACAGTTCGTTTTGTACGATGGGACCGTTAAGCAATGCATCATTTAGTGAAATCTTACTTTTTGTAGCCATGCTGCCATCAAACACCACTCTCATTTTAGTGGTCTTACTGTTTTCATTAAATACTGGGTGATGTGGTAAGAAATAAACTGCCTCCTTCGTTAAATCATAATTAGAAATTTCGTGATACTCTGCATGGCCTAAGTTTACATAGTCATCTATAAATTCCTTATATTTTTTGTAAAGCTCATTATCTTTCACAAGTCTTTTTTCCAAATTGTGATAACGCTGCAATGCAGGGGTAAATGAGTCACCAAGATGAAGCTCAGTTAAAGGCTGTTTTACCGGCAAGGCTACCTGAAATCTATTATTTTTTAATATTACTGAGTTCTTGAATACTTCTTCGGCAAGATCATTATGTGAAATAGATTCTGTATAAGTTTCAGGGACCTTTTCCGATTCCCAGAATTGCTTCAAAGTTTTACTTACTTCGTCTTGCTCAATGTTTAAATTTGAGGTTATAGATAAACAACTGACCTTACCAAGTTGTGCATGTGCTGGCACAGGGCCCGCTATAATATTACCAAAATGTGTACTTATAATGAATGGGCTCGAACCACCTTGAACCGTGCATCTTAGTGGCCGCGAGCCTTGCAGACTCTGAAAAAACACATCACATCCCAATAAGATGGAAATGGGTGCCTGCATATCAAAATTTTCATCGGCTAACTGTATATTTCCAGGTAAGTTCAAATTGTTTTTGCAAATAGGAAATTGTGGTAGATTGTCTGTTATTTTGTCAACAACACAACACCTCACACTTATTTTATAATCATTGATGCTTGAATGAACTGTGAACTGAACATTTTCTTTTATTTTATTAGTGCCGTTACAAATACCCAATATCATGTTATTTTCAGAACTCCTCACACAATGTATCTGGTCAGCTAGGTGAGCAGAGATCAGCGAAACCTGGCTGCCAGAGTCCAGCAGAGCGCGGGCTTCTATCATCTTGTCATTCTTATTTTTTAATTTTACCACAACGGTAGGAAGTAAAATTTCATTGGAAATTTTACAGAATAACCCTACCTTGGTGTCATTTCCAAGATCTGATGTTGATGAATTGTCACCTTCATCAGTTGGCCCTTGGGGTTCATGCAATAGTGTATTATGTTTTCCCTTACAAATTGTACACTTGAAACTATACTTACACTTCCCGGGGTGATTATTCAAACATATAGTGCAACATTCATTTTTATTAATGAAGTTGATTCTTTCATTGTAATTATCTAACTTAAATTTCGGACAGCAATATAATCTGTGTATGTGTAAATTACAATACTTACATTTTACCTCACCATCACCCTGAGTGATGGCACCAGCGAATGCACCCCTACTCTTCTCATTCTGACTGCCCGGAGCCTGAGAAAGTGTCTCAAGCGCTGATGCCTTTTTCTCTAGAAATGTTAAAAATGTTTGCAAGTCAGGCATAGTACTGCTATGTTCCTTTTCCAAATAAAATGACCGTACTGTATAAAAATCCAGTTTCTTTTGAAGAATACACAACAATAGTGTGTCCCACTTGTCCGTGGGCTGCTTTAAATTTTTTAATGCTCCTAAATGCTGGTTAACTGTGCTTAACAACTTTCTTATTGACACACTTGTGCCTCGGGTGATATTTGGAAACTCTAATATCTCATTCACATGGTGTGTGATGATTCTTGCTTGGTTATCATAACGTTGCTTAAGTAAATCTAATGCAATTGCATAATTTTCACTTGTAAGAGGTAAATGCTTAATAATATCCAAGGCTTCACCTTCCAAAAATGTTGTCAGATAGTATAACTTGTCACATAGTGACAATTGGTTGTTATTGTGAACAACTGAGTTAAATATGTTAATGAACGGGTAATACTCACTGGTTTTTCCATTGAAAGTATTTATAGTTATTCGGGGTAAACGTTGGAATTGACCAGATGATACACTGGCACCTGCAACCATCTCGACTTTTCTCTCTGTTTTAGAGGATAACAGGAGGTTATTTATGTTAGCAAGGACTTTACAATACCTATCTTCTACAATATCAAACTTCTCGTCATCTGATGGGTCCAACACTGCGATTTCTATATTAAATTCGGAGTATTGGTCGAAGGCCTTGATGAGGCGCTCTTTCTTGACCTTCAAAAGCTCCGTATTCGTGGTGTCGGGTCCATCCGCAACGTATTTTTCCGTCCTAGTTATGACAGACTTACTTTGCCCACGTGCGGCAATGAGTCGCCTCAGTTCCTCTTTTTCCGACATTATAATGAACAAGTAGTACCTTTAAATAGTTGGGTACTGTACACGCAACTTACGTTAAAGGTATCTATTATGTTTATAAAACTAATCCAATATTTATGGTACTTTACAACACACACAACAAACAGTATGACGAAACATCCACAATATGGCGGAGATCTTCAAGAAAGTCGCGTTCCAGCACCGAGCTGCGCTGCGAGGCCACTTGTTGCATGCGCCGAACCGCTGTCCCGCTCGGTATTCTCTCGCCGCAGCAACGTTATATATCTTCGTTCTCTTCTTAATTTTATGCCACAAATGCGACTAGATGCCAAATGTATGGCGATGTAAATTGTAATGATGACAGAATAGAATGATAAATGCAATATGCAAATTTATGAAAAAGGGAAGAATGAAAATAGCTTTTTCTTCTTATAAATAGCAGAATCGGAGTGGTACAGCAATGCAGATGCCAAATTCCCCGCCGCAGCAACGTTATAGTACGTTGACTCTTCCGCCAGCCACGTTATAGAACGCCGCCATCTTCAAAACATGTAGCTTGAAGCCCGGAGTGTGGAGTCGCCCAGCAAGGCAGTTTTGTAATCACCACGAGGGCAGCGATATAGCACCACACCTCGCCTTCAAACACAACACAACGCTTATACAGTGTCGTGCATAAAGTTCGTGAAATTGAAAAATTTTTACACTCGCGCGCGACAGTCCACCCGATTACAAAGCTAATATTTTATATAATTTTTAAAATGTTCACTTTAAACGGCAAAAAAGGACCAATTTATGTTTGGTTCTAGCTAAATTAAACACCAAAACATAAGTAGAATGGACTGTAATTTTTAAGAAACATAATTTTACGACAAGCCAATATCCTGACGTATCAGATTTTTGAATAATAAAAAAAAACGCCATCTGTCAATGATCTTGACGTTCTACTGTACGTTCAGAATCGTACACAATCATTCACAACAAACAGAGATTTAGATATTAGATATCCAGCAAGAAGTAACGACTACATACAACCTCTGAATAAAAGAATTTTATGAAACAATAGTTTAAAAGTTTTTGGCTATGTAGGTATGTACCTACTTTTATATTAGTTATTGATTGATTGTGAAGTCGCAACAAATAATCGCCTAAAATACCTATATCACCAGGGGTCTGAGCGACCGTAATTATTTACGCATAAGTCGGTAGTGTTCGCTCGCAGAAACATTAGTACCTGCCCGCTGTTCGAAACGATTGACCCAGTTTGACCTCGTTCTTTGATTGGAAAAGTAAATTATGTTTATTTTACACAATCGCGTTTTACTGAAGTCAATTAATTTTCCGTAAACAACAATCTATTTTGTTACTTAATAGTTATTTAATTTTTAATTGTATCATATTTGAGTCGACATACGCCTGATTAGGCGGGAGTCACGTTTTCTGTAAAAAAAAAAAAACTAGCACTTATTTCAAAAATACGTGTCATAATATCTGCTGTTTATGGATTTAGCAAATCAAAAATTTGTTGTAGGTAGGGATGCCTACCTGAAACTACTAAAAATAATATGAGTATTGAATTTTATAATCCGAAATAACCCAACAACAAACCGACGACGTTTAATTATTTTATAAAAATATACACAATAAAGTACTATGTTTAAAATTGTATCCGCTTAAAGTCAACACCGGGGCTAATCCTCTTATAGCAACGAGTAGAGTACAGAACAACAAAGTGGAACAAGTTTATAAAAACCTATTCCAAAGCTTTTAGAACAAACAAAATTATCTTTATTTACATTAAAGACATTACCAAGAGAGAGGGTGACACGTGACCGTCCAAGATAGTTGTTAGTCCTACTAAACAGAATCCATGGACCCAGTACGACTCAGTTGCTCGCAGAAAATAATGTTGAAAACATATCGGTATTGCCAATATGGCTCATCTTATGGTGAATTATTCTTTCTTATGTATTTAATAATTTTTTTGTTGAATTTCGTTCTGGAACAGTGGGGCGATCGCGTAACTTTTTCGTCAATATTTAAATTGGTTTCGTTCATCCCGTATTGCATTTTCAGTTGAAATTAATTGAAATCCGGATGAATCTGGAGTTCACTCTTCCCAAATTAAATAAATTTCCATTGATAAAGCAACACATGATGAACGAGACCAATTGAAACATTGACGAAAAAGTTACGCAATCGCCCCGCCGATGTGTGAGTTTCGTTGCATTTAGGGCTCTATCTCACCGGGACGCCAAGCAGGTCGCCAGTCGCCGTCGCCAACGAATTCGTATTGAATTTGACAGGTAATACCAATTGTTTGGATATGGCCGGCGACGTCGCTGGCTACCGTCGCCAATAATTCGTATTGAATTATATCAAAATATGACAGGACTCTACTTGGCGACGGTCGCCAAACCCGTCGCCAGGTGTGATACAGCCCTTAGTGGTGGAGCACAAGTTTAGTGATTGCGATGTTAGAAGTTCCCATATCTGTTAAAATAGATTTACTTACTTAGATAATTGAAGCAAAATTAATTCCAGTGGGGTTAATACCGTCACAAAGATGAATTGCGGCGATTCTGCTAAAGCAATTCATTTTTCCAAACCTCCAGCAGAATCCCCTAAATTTCCGTGAAACTGTCACGAATGGCGTAAAATGTGTCACTATTCTACAGAAATTTAGCGGAATTGCTAAGGATTCCTCAGAAAATCGGAAAAATGAATTGCAATGCAATTCATTAGCACTAATGCATAAGGACCGTATTAGGTCCGCAGTTAGAATGATAGTGCCAACTAAGTTTAACATAGAACGAATCTATTTAATACAGGTTCGTAACAAATGCGAATTAAAATCAAAACATAACACAAAGATTTACAACTAAATAATGTAGTAAGTATCTGAATTCACTACACAATAACGGGTGCTTAAACATACTCATGCCTTTGGGATTACGCCCAACATACGAACAACGCCCGTCCGTATGAGATTGCTCAGTCGCCCAAGGACGCGGCTTAGGCATCCATTTTTTATTACCCACTTGAGTACTTCAGGATTTCTTGTCTGCGAAAACATTTAGCCAACGATTCCAAACTAAGAGCCAGATATATTACATTACATATCTTTGTTTCAATCCTAAACTATGTTTTTTACTTGTCTAAGGTGGCAAACAAACGTACGGCCCGCCTGATATTAAGCAGTTTACGTAAAGATGCTTGCAATAACAAAGGCATCGATGGTACGTTGCCTATCCGAAGGGGAGTGGGCAGAGGGAGGAAAGGGGAGAGAAGGTTGGACTTCCGACTCTCTCCATCGTACGAAACGCAGCTGTTAGATTTACGCCTACGCTTTACTTTACGCCGATTTTCTGTGAGGGGTGATACTACCCCGGTCGAGCCAGCCCATATATAAGCTGCAGTCTATAGCTACTGCTTGGCTCTACCACCAGAAAGTATGATATGATGATGTAACCTTTTATGTCAGTAGGTAAACAATTTGTATTCTAGAGTAACTTTACCTACTTGGTAATGAGCTTTGTTCACCGACTATTATCGAAATAACTAGCTGTTTTGGGATCAAACATCAGTGGTGGTCTAAAAACCACAGTGGATGTTATTTCTGAAGACATTTCAGGACTTCTGAAGACATTCAAAAAGGAAGAAACGTGAACAAAGCTAGATTCTTAAAATAACGCTTAATATAATAGACAGCTAGAATATCGGATCGGTGAAAGTGATCGCTTTCTCACAACTTCAAGTAAAAGAATTTGAGATAAAAACAAGAAAGTAATCCTTTGTTATATCGTTGTATTATTGTTATTAAGTTGTTTGGGGATATGTTTCTAGCGTAATGGCACTTTTACAATACGAATTGATATATCAAAGAGGTTTACAGCCGAAATTATATGAGATAAAAAATATATTGTGGAAAACAATTTCATAGGTTTTTCAGAGCTTGGGGGCTAAGAACGCCACAATTCTGCAAACGCAATTCAGTTTTCTAATTTTCTAGCAAAATACTTAGCAATTCTTTAAATAAAAAAAAAAAAATACACATTTTACGCCATTCGTGACCATTTTACCAAAATTTTGCGGAATTGGTAAGGATTCTACCAAAAAATCTTAAAAATTAATTACGATTGCAGAATTGCTATATGGCCGTCATAAACCTCCTTATTTCGTATTCAGAGACAGTCTCGTATTTAGAGAAAGCGGAATTCTACCATCAATAAACCGTAAACAAATATTTCATCACGAATTCTACAGCAGACACCAACAATAGCCCATTTCGTTCGGCTTTCCCGCACAGGAACCGATTTCCATATAACATACATTCCGTACAAATACGAATCGATAATAGACGGTTAAAGTTAAAACCCTCCAGTGCACGTACGGGTGCGCTTTACCCCCTCGGATTCCTGCGAGCGGTGGGAAGTTACAATTTTCGCGCCCACTCAACCTTGAGCCTGGCAGGCGAGCATTAGCGGGGGAAAAATTAGATTTAACCCCGACACCGTCGCTAGGAGGTATATGTCTGTGTCCCTTTTAGCTACTCCAATCCGACAGTTTATCCGTTTTATATTTTCTCTTAGCCGCGGACACGGAAGATGGTGTATGTCTTAATTTTTGAGGAGAAACCCGGTCTATGATGAGTATTCTTGTTTTTGTTTTTAAGTATATTCTTTTGTTTTTGGGTAAGTAGTGGCAAGTAGGTACTTATGTATTCTTCAAAAGCAACGTTCTATAATTAAAATTTTACGCATTCTGAAAAACATGCACACAATTCATTTACGCTTTTGTATTCCGAGTGCAAGCGTGCAGAATTGTACCCACGGTGCCCTAGGGTTTATTATGTATTATGTAAAAAAAACCCCGCTGTGAGAGCACTGAAAATTCTGTAATACACAAAAATTCTGTAATATACTCCGCATAGCCACCGCAATTTATTTTAGTAAAGTCACTGGACTGCATAATTGAATTTGTAGGTGCAAAGAAAACAATTTTGGGTGCCAAATTAACATTAACGCAATAGGTTCGCGGTGTGAAGCGTTTGTTTATGGGAGGCCTTTGTTCTCCAACTAAAAGGGTTAAGTTTAAACATCGCAGCTTTCAACCCCTCTGCCGGTACGTGCGAACATGTTCGACGATATTTCCACCGTGGCGCGTGGAGACGACACATTGTTTTATAAACACGTTCCTGTTTCTCCTTTTCAACGCTTACACTCGTAAAAATACCGCATGTTACCATGTTTTCGTATATCCTTATTTTCTTATGTAAGTACATAAATCCATAAGAATGTTAAAGCTGAAGATTTCCTGAAATATCTTGTTACTGCAAAACGTCGTCAGTTTCAGGAAGTAGTGAAGGAAACATTTTTGAAGCATTTGAAACTAACCAGTTAGATAGAACACACTAATAAGCCGTTAGAGCAGTAAACGATTGTTACAGTAGGTAGGTACTTATATCAAACAATCTGTTACTGCTCTAACGATCTAATGCGTTGGTGAACTCGGGCCTTAGTTGTTTAAACTTAAATTGCTAAAAAGTCTAGCAAACCGAAATCCGTAATACAAAACCGCAGTTTAGAGTATGTTTAAAAGCCGTGAACACGGAATAAACGACACCCTTCGCGTAATCCCGACTGAATTTAAGGCAACACCTACGCAACGGGCGCTAAGTCCGTTGTTCAGTAAACAGACTATCGCTTTCAAGACAGGGTAGGGATTAAGCTGGTTAATTTCGCGGGTCAATGGACATCAAGACAAGACAGGCGATTAGTTCGCTGTTACCTACTTATGAAGCTTGAATTACTTTGTGACTTAAGTCGGTATTGTTCAATGTATGTACCTATATCTCTTTTCCTCCCGGGCGGTCACACGCTTCTGAAGTCTCCTGGAGCGCAGCGAAAATTCCTTGGGGTCAATGTATTGTTGATGACCCTAGACTTACGCTTACAATTCATGTTGATGAATAGTCATCAATAATAATCAATATCAAGTGAACTTAACCTATAAACCTATGTTTATTCTATCAAGTTCTGATATACTCCTAAGAAGGAGCTGTAAAGTGCGATCAGTTGTAGATCGTCTGAGGTGTAGTTTCCAGCAGAAATTATCTACGTATGATAAGTACGTTCATAATTTATTATTAGTTTAGCCATATTAGTTGACCCTTTTAATAGCCGTCTGAATTAGGATAATAAAACTCCTATGTAATATACCAAAAAAAGATATCACATATTAACAAATAGGTACATGTTTATCCGCCAACGTGATAGCATTGAACCAAGTCAGCCAAATCCGCACGGATATCGTGCTCGCGGGAATTCCGCAAAACTTCACATAAAACCCCACTATTACATGAACCTCAAATATTATCCCAGAGAACATAATAAGGCAAGCTTCTTGCCTGCGGACTTCAATTATCAACCCTCGTTGGGATGTTGTACTATTTACGTGGATTATATTTTGTTTAGATACCGTGCCGTAAATGAGCTCCAGGTGGAAAATAAGCGGATATTATAGAAACCCCTCTTGATTAAAATCAGATTTAGTATTAGTTGATGTGATACTCGATCAAACAGACATAACTTATGTGCATAGGTCCAGAACAGGCGGGAGGCACACATCTCTGCCTTACACATCATTTCAGGCAAAAGACGTCCACTGTTGGACATAGGCCTCCCCCAAGGTTTTCCACAACGACCGGTCTTGTGTCACTTGCATCCAGCGGTTTCCTGCGACCTTCGCTAGGTCCCATACCCTAACTAAATTTATAGAAAGTTACAATCGCCCAACAATCATATTTCAAAGGCAATGCAATTTCAGGTTATTAATCAGATTATTAGTAAATAATAAATAAGTAATGATAACTAGATTCGTAAAATAAATTATCACAAAGTAGGAATCTATGTACATATTTTGGTACCCAACGTATTATTTTGATTATCTATTGGATAATAAGTGTGTATCTCCCTAAAGAACTCTTAGTTTATTAATGCCTAAACTTTTTTACGGTCATATTCTATAAGTGGTCCACAAATATCGTTGATTCTATTCTCACATTTGAGGTTCCTACTGAACAAACACCAGCCTTGGAGTTGCGGTAACTGCTTGCCTACGTGTCGATATTGACAAGGGTGGAGCTGTCGGCTATTTATAAACGAGTTTATGGAAAAAAAATTAAGAATGAGTATGGGAGCGGAAGGGCGTGCTCTAGTTTCTCCGCTCTCACTCCAAGTTGGAATACAAAAGTTGACAAGATTTTAAAAGTAGAACCAGACTGTCATTTGTTTTTATTTTTTTTAATGAGATGAGTATAATAGACCTACACTAGACCGGATATTATCAAAAGTACCTAGGTATCAAATTCACTAAATATAATAGTACATTACTGCTGCGGTCTCCAATGAGTGTGTTGTTGACCACGTTGTTGATGGGCGAAAGCGCGGCGCAGCGCAGCTCCAGGCCTCCACAGCGCGGTCAGCATTGCAATCCTTGATGGACAAGCTAAAATAAAGGCCGAGACCAAAGGTCGCGCTTTATAGGTATTATGCGAAAAAATATTAAATAATAATTTAGAGAATTACGGAATATGATAGCAATATAAAATGCGTAACGGCCCAAATACCAATGTGTTCGTAGTAGGTTCTTTGTTGGCAGTGGCACAGTGACGTCCCGCCACGTTGACATGGGTACCACGTGGCGGGGACGCGCCACCGCCACAAAATAAGAGAAAGCTAGCTAGACGTGACTTCTAAAAACCATTATTATCCTTAACATGTTTCCTACCTTTCTATCATTCGCAAAAAAAAAAAAAAAAACATTTTTCGAGTTTATAAAAAAAATATTGTACATCACATTGAAATGTTTCTACAGCAACTGTTATTATATCAGAGTGAAAATAACGTTAACTAGTAATTTCGCTTGGTAATATCAGAGAAAACAAAATAAACACGTAGGTAATCACCGTCGAAACTAAGTCAATTAACGCATAGTGTTAATTGACTTGGTAATCGCTGTTGGATTAATAAATCTAACAGCGATTAAATACTGTGGTAATAATTTAGCAAAACATTTTTGCCCATCTATAGGTATCTAGGTACGTAGGTTTTACATACCAGTGGGGCTAACTCGATCACAAAAATGAATCACTTTATGATCATAATATGATTCACCGAAATCGTAAGATGGTTACTCCCAAGCAATTCATATTATGAATCGCAATTCATCTATTTGACAGTTCTATGAAATTGGTAATATGGTCCACGAAGAAAGATGAATTGCAATGTTGCAAATTGTCAATGTCAATTTAATGACAAATAGGTCAGTGGGGCTAACTCGATCACAAAAATGAATCACTTTATGATCATAATATGATTCACCGAAATCGTAAGATGGTTACTCCCAAGCAATTCATATTATGAATCGCAATTCATCTATTTGACAGTTATATGAAATTGGTAATATGGTCCACGAAGAAAGATGAATTGCAATGTTGCAAATTGTCAATGTCAATTTAATGACAAATAGGTCAGAGAGAAACTTATATATAGGAAATAGGTACCATACCTATTTATCATAACCTATGAAGATAGTTTGTCTCCTCTAGTTTTCGTACAAACAACTCCAATGTACAACTTTAAGGCGGGTTGTGGAAAAGTGGAAAAGTGTTTTTTTTTTCCTCTTCCCGCCAAAAAGTGATGTGGTCATTTTTGTTTTAATTTCCTAAACTCTAGTTTCTTTGAATTATAATGTGTAAGGTTGATAGAATTATCAATTATAATAATATTATGTTCTGAGTGTGGGTAATTGGAACAAAAGTGGTGAATCATGATTTGTAAAAGGTAATTTGTCAATAATGTATCCGCCACTTTATTGACAGGGTTTGGGGGGTATTTTGTAGGCATAGCCAAAAGAGCCTTATCTGTGTTTGACACATTTCAAAACTTATGCCTAGTTACCTACCTATACTTTGTGTTGCAAAAGACTCGAGTTCTTTAGCCTCATTTTTAGGGCTCGAGCCTTTTTAAGAAACCTCGAAGGCTAAAGAACTAATTCAGCCCCGAGTCTTCGAGGCGAAGAGGAGGCTCTCGGAAATAAAGCCTTTATTTTGAAGCTCTTTCTAAAAAGGCTTGGAGCCCTTTTTTATTTTAGCCCTTTGTAACCATTCTTGACTTTAGTTGAATAAGCACGACTATTCTCAACTATTTTTGACCACTATTGACCATTCTTGACTATTATTGACTATTTTTTTCTATTTTTGACCGTTGTTGACTATTTCGACTATTTTAGACTATTTTAGACTATTTTTGACTATTTTTGACTATTTTTGACTATTTTTGACTATTTTTGACTATTTTTGACTATTTTTGACTATTTCTGACTATTTTTGACTATTTTTGACTATTTTTGACCTTTTTTTTACTTTCTTTTGACTATTTTTGACTATATTTGACCATTGTTGACTATTTCGACTATTTTTGACTATTTTTGACTATTTCGACGATTTTTGACTATTTTTGACTATTTTTGACCATTGTTGACTATTTTTGACTATTTTTGACGATTTTTGACGATTTTTGACTATTTTTGACTATTTCTGACTATTTTTGAATATATTTGATTGTTTTTGACTATATTTGAATATTTTTGATTGTTTTTGACTATTTAATACTATTTTTGACTATTTTTGACTATTTTTGACTATTTTTGACTATTTTTGACTACTTTTGACTATTTTTGACCATTTTTGACTATTGTTGACTATATTTGAATATGTTAGTCTATTTTTGATAATTTTTGACCATTATTGATAATTTTTGACTGTTTTGACTGTTTTGGACTATTTTGACTATATTTGATTATTTTTGACCATTGTTGACTATGTCGACTATTTTTTACTATTTTTAGATATTGTTGACTATTTTTGACCTTTGTTGACTATTTTGGACCATTGTTGAATATTCTAGACGTATTTTGACAATTTTTGACATTTTTTGACCATTGTTGACTATTTTTGGCCATTGTTGACTATTTTTGACGTATTATGACCGTTTTTGACTATTTTTTGGCAATTTTTGAACATTGTTGACTATTCCGACTATTCTTGACCATTGTTGACTATTGTTGACTGTTTTTGACTATTTTTGACTCTTTTTTGACTATTTTTGACCATTGTTGTCTATATTTTACCATTATTGACTATTTCGACTATTGTTGACTGTTTTTGAATATTTTTGCCGAATTTTGACGAATTTTAGTCAAAAATAGTCAAAGTTCGTCAAAAATAGTCAAAATACGTCAAAAATAGTCAACATTGGCCAACAACAGTCAACAATAGTAAAAATAGTCAACAATGGTTTAAAATAGTCAAAAATAGTCAAATAGTCAAAAATCTTCAAAAATAGTCAAAAATCGCCAAAAATTCGTCAAATATAGTCATAAATGGTCAAAATACGTCAACAATAGTCAACAATGGCCAAAAATAGTCAACAATGGTCAAAAATAGTCAAAAATAGTCAAAAGAAGGTCAAAAATATTCAAACACAATTAACAATAGTCAACGATGGTCAAGAATAGTCGAAATAGTCAACCATGGTCAAAATACGTGAAAAATAGTCAACAATGGCCAAAAATAGTCAACAATGGTAAAAATAGTCAAAAATAGTCAAAAGAAGGTCAAAAATATTCAAAAACAATTAACAATAGTCAACGATGGTCAAGAATAGTCGAAATAGTCAACAATGGTCAAAAATAGTAAAAATTCGTCAAAAATAGTCAAAATACGTCAAAAATAGTCAACATTGGCCAAAAACAGTCAACAATAGTAAAAATAGTCAACAATGTTCAAAAATTGTCAAAAATTGTCAAAAATGTCAAAGATTTTCAAAAATTATCAAAATAGTCAAAAATAATGAAAAATAGGCAAACTTAGTCAAAAAATGTAAAAGATTGTCAGAATACGTCAAGAATAGTCAACAATGGTCCAAAATAGTCAACAATGGTCAAAAATAGTCAACAATAGCTAAAAAAAGTCAACAATGGTAAAAAATAGTCAACAATGGTTTAAAATAGTCAAATAGTCAAAAATCTTCAAAAATAGTCAAAAATCGCCAAAAATTCGTCAAATATAGTCATAAATGGTCAAAATACGTCAACAATAGTCAACAATGGCCAAAAATAGTCAACAATGGTCAAAAATAGTCAAAAATAGTTAAAAGAAGGTCAAAAATATTCAAACACAATTAACAATTGTCAACGATGGTCAAGAATAGTCGAAATAGTCAGCCATGGTCAAAATACGTGAAAAATAGTCAACAATGGCCAAAAATAGTCAACAATGGTAAAAATAGTCAAAAATAGTCAAAAATAGTCAAAAGAAGGTCAAAAATATTCAAAAACAATTAACAATAGTCAACGATGGTCAAGAATAGTCGAAATAGTCAACAATGGTCAAAAATAGTAAAAGTTCGTCAAAAATAGTCAAAATACGTCAAAAATAGTCAACATTGGCCAAAAACAGTCAACAATAGTAAAAATAGTCAACAATGTTCAAAAATTGTCAAAAATTGACAAAAATTGTCAAAAATTGACAAAAATTGACAAAAATTGACAAAAATTGTCAAAAATTGTTAAAAATTGTCAAAAATGTCAAAGATTTTCAAAAATTGTCAAAATTGTCAAAAATAATGAAAAATAGGCAAACTTAGTCAAAAAATGTAAAAGATTGTCAAAATACGTCAAGAATAGTCAACAATGGTCCAAAATAGTCAACAATGGTCAAAAATAGTCAACAATAGCTAAAAAAAGTCAACAATGGTAAAAAATAGTCAAAAATAGACAAAAATAGTCAAAAATAGTCAAAAATATTCAAACACAATTAACAATTGTCAACGATGGTCAAGAATAGTCGAAATAGTCAGCCATGGTCAAAATACGTGAAAAATAGTCAACAATGGCCAAAAATAGTCAACAATGGTAAAAATAGTCAAAAATAGTCAAAAATAGTCAAAAGAAGGTCAAAAATATTCAAAAACAATTAACAATAGTCAACGATGGTCAAGAATAGTCGAAATAGTCAACAATGGTCAAAAATAGTAAAAGTTCGTCAAAAATAGTCAAAATACGTCAAAAATAGTCAACATTGGCCAAAAACAGTCAACAATAGTAAAAATAGTCAACAATGTTCAAAAATTGTCAAAAATTGACAAAAATTGTCAAAAATTGACAAAAATTGACAAAAATTGACAAAAATTGTCAAAAATTGTTAAAAATTGTCAAAAATGTCAAAGATTTTCAAAAATTGTCAAAATAGTCAAAAATAATGAAAAATAGGCAAACTTAGTCAAAAAATGTAAAAGATTGTCAAAATACGTCAAGAATAGTCAACATTGGCCAAAAACAGTCAACAATAGTAAAAATAGTCAACAATGTTCAAAAATTGTCAAAAATTGTCAAAAATGTCAAAGATTTTCAAAAATTATCAAAATAGTCAAAAATAATGAAAAATAGGCAAACTTAGTCAAAAAATGTAAAAGATTGTCAGAATACGTCAAGAATAGTCAACAATGGTCCAAAATAGTCAACAATGGTCAAAAATAGTCAACAATAGCTAAAAAAAGTCAACAATGGTAAAAAATAGTCAACAATGGTTTAAAATAGTCAAATAGTCAAAAATCTTCAAAAATAGTCAAAAATCGCCAAAAATTCGTCAAATATAGTCATAAATGGTCAAAATACGTCAACAATAGTCAACAATGGCCAAAAATAGTCAACAATGGTCAAAAATAGTCAAAAATAGTTAAAAGAAGGTCAAAAATATTCAAACACAATTAACAATTGTCAACGATGGTCAAGAATAGTCGAAATAGTCAGCCATGGTCAAAATACGTGAAAAATAGTCAACAATGGCCAAAAATAGTCAACAATGGTAAAAATAGTCAAAAATAGTCAAAAATAGTCAAAAGAAGGTCAAAAATATTCAAAAACAATTAACAATAGTCAACGATGGTCAAGAATAGTCGAAATAGTCAACAATGGTCAAAAATAGTAAAAGTTCGTCAAAAATAGTCAAAATACGTCAAAAATAGTCAACATTGGCCAAAAACAGTCAACAATAGTAAAAATAGTCAACAATGTTCAAAAATTGTCAAAAATTGACAAAAATTGTCAAAAATTGACAAAAATTGACAAAAATTGACAAAAATTGTCAAAAATTGTTAAAAATTGTCAAAAATGTCAAAGATTTTCAAAAATTGTCAAAATAGTCAAAAATAATGAAAAATAGGCAAACTTAGTCAAAAAATGTAAAAGATTGTCAAAATACGTCAAGAATAGTCAACAATGGTCCAAAATAGTCAACAATGGTCAAAAATAGTCAACAATAGCTAAAAAAAGTCAACAATGGTAAAAAATAGTCAAAAATAGACAAAAATAGTCAAAAATAGTCAAAAATAGTCAAAAATAGTCAAAAATAGTCAAAAATAGTCAAAAATCTTCAAAAATCGTCAAAATTCGCCAAAAATATTTAAAAACAGTCATCAATAATCAAGAATAGTCGAATTAGTCAACCATGGTCAAAATACGTGAAAAATAGTCAACAATGGCCAAAAATAGTCAACAATGGTCGAAAATAGTCAACAATAGCTAAAAATAGTCAACAATGGTAATAAATAGTCAAAAATAGTCAAAAATAGTCAAAAATAGTCAAAATTAGTCAAAAATAGCCAAAAATAGTCAAAAATAGTCAAAAATATTCGAAAACAATTAACAATAGTCAACGATGGACAAGAATAGTCGAAATAGTCGTAATGGGCAAAAATAGTCAAAATTCGTCAAAAATAGTCAAAATACGTCAAAAATAGTCAACATTGGCAAAAACAGTCAACAATGGTAAAAATAGTCAACAATGCTCAAAAATAGTTAAAAACAGTCAAAAATTGTCAAAAATGGTCAAAAATCGCCAAAAATAGTCATAAATGGTCAAAATACTTCAAAAATAGTCAAAATACGTCAACAATGGCCAAAAATAGTCAACAATGGTCAAAAACAGTCAACAATAGCTAAAAATAGTCAACAATGGTCAACAATGGTCAAAAATAGTAAAAAATGGTCAAAAATAGTCAAAAATCGTCATTTTTTTTTCAAATTTTGTCAAAAATCGTCAATTTTTTTTCAAATTTTGTCAAAAATTGTCAAAACAGGCATAAATATTCAAAACAGTCAACAATAGTCAACAATGGTCAAGAATAGTCGAGAATAGTCGAGAATAGTCGAGAATAGTCGAGAATAGTCGAGAATAGTCGAGAATAGTCGACTATTCTCGAGAATAGTCGTCGAGAATAGTCTATAGTCGAGTCTATAGTCGAGAATAGTCGAGAATACTCGAGAATAGTCGAGAATAGTCGAGAATAGTCGAGAATAGTCGAGAATAGTCGAGAATAGTTGAGAATAGTCGAGAATAGTCGAGAATAGTCGAGAATAGTCGAGAATAGTCGAGAATAGTCGAGAATAGTCGAGAATAGTCGAGAATAGTCGAGAATAGTCGAGAATAGTCGAGAATAGTCGAGAGTACTCGAGAGTAGTCGAGAGTAGTCAAGAATAGTCAGGATAGTCAAAAAAGTCAAGAATAGTCAAGAATAGTCAAAATAGTCGAGAATAGTCGAGAATAGTCAAGAATAGTCAGGATAGTCAAAAAAGTCAAGAATAGTCAGGAATACAATAGACTAGCCAGGAATAGTCAGCTATAAGGCGACTCCTTCTTATACTTGCGAAGACTTAGAAAGCTCACAACAACGGAGCTCTAAAAGAACTCCGAGCCCAAAAAGGGCTCGAGGTTTATTTAAAACTCGAGTCCTTTTTTAGCCTTGAAATATTCGGAGTCGTTTTTCTTCGACGAGCCCCATAGAAAAGCTCGAGCCTCTTTGAGAGGGCTAAAAGAACTCGAGTCTTTTGCAACACTATTAATACTTGACACTGGCTATATGAGAGAGCAAAGACATAACAAAAAAAGAAAAACGATAAAAAAATCCCTCGTAAGTTACGATAGGGATTATTTTATGGCTTCGTTCTCTCATATAGCCAGTGTTAACGTAAGGTACCTAGGTAGGTACCTAGTATTTTTCTTTAAAGTACCTAAGGGCGGCCACATAGGTACATACGGAATTCCGAATCGGTGGTTCCGTACGCGATACGTCCATACATTGATGGATGGATGACATGAATTTACTTTATTTATTTTTTTATTTGCGTTTGGAACCACCGATTCGATATTTCGAAACGGGATTCCGATTCGGAATTCCGTATGTATGAGACCGGCCTAAGTCACAAAGGTATAGTCAAAGGTGACGAGCTCTCAGTGATATCTACCTACTGAGGGAGGTTTGCATAGTCCATTCCGCCTTTTTGTCATCATTGCACAAACTGGACTACGCAGGCAAGACGGAGCGTCTGGCTGGCCGGACTTAACAGGAAAACCAGCCCAGTCAGAGTGGGAGGCTTGAAGTCCTACCTACTGCGTCTCTATCGTGAATCATATAGCGCAGCGGATACCGTCAAGTAGGTACCTAATAGGTGCCATTTCGAACTACAAAAACCATTAAACGTGAATCAACAAAAAAAAATTGCCCGATTTTCAATAATTTTAAAGATGTTACTATACCTTATAATGTATTTTATGTACGTATCTAATTAATGTTTTTACAAAAGCAATTATTCTTAATAAAATAAGATCAAAATAAATTCAACCATAACTTTATGGATTTTATCGTTTTTCTATAGCAACCTTGAATACCATGGCTCTAAAGGGCTTGTATCTAGGGCAGTAAAACAAATTTAAAAAAAAAAGGATTCAGATATGAAATTGTCTATGGAGCAGAATTGCTCGTGAATCGCGGTTCATCTGTGCCCATATTACCGAAATTAGATGAAATGCAAAACGGTTCATTTGATGAATTGGAATTGCAATTCATAAGCAATATTGCATAGTGACGCAGTTAGACCCGCAGAGAGAAACTTATATATAGGAAATAGGTACCATTATTGAAATAAACAAAAATTATGAAAAGTATCTATCTGACGTATGTCAGTCATCTCACTTTTCAGCAAATAAAATCACATTAATAAAATAAACATTTAATATGTTTATAATAATAAAATGGAGTTCTAATGCTGAGTATATGTTTTATTTCATTATCTCCTGTGGCCCTTTCCAATAGGTTATGGGCCCAGGCCACGTTATCGTAAAAATATTTCAAATTGTGATTTTTCAGTTTTCAGCTTTTGCACCAAACCGAAATTTCTTCCAAGTCTCCGGCACCAACATTTTAAAATACCCGACAATGGAGTCACGGAACCAGAGGCACATTGAACAAAATAATGGTTAATGATATAGCACGAGGAAGTTTCGCGTGCGATCATTTTTGGAAGAATTTAAGGTATTGTGTGTTATTGATGAAGACATGCCGTCGAATCCAGATCAAAAGTAGCTGAAGAGGAACCTGGTAGCTAAAGGTATCATACTATAATACTTGAGTGACGCATTCTTGAATTTGAAAAAGGTTCTGCTACGGCAAAATAAATAACGGATGATTTCGATAAAAATTACGAAAGGAGAAGTTTAGCCACACACTTGGCACTGCGTAAACTACTACCTACTCAATTTAAAGTTGCAACCGGATGTGATCTAGTTCCAGCAATATCAATTATGATTATACAATCATGGAATTAATTTCCGTTAGAGCGAAATTAGATGACATGGATGAAGTCTCACAATTATTATTGGCTCTACATTCATCAGTGATGGTATTTAAGAACACTTGGAGAATATAGCGTGTATGAATATAGCGTTTGTAAAAGCGCGCCTTGCAGATCAAAAGGTTAAATTAAATCTGATACAACATATGAACTCATAATTTCACCTAAGTACTTGTTGTACTTGAGTTGTATAGGTTGCAAGAAGAAATCATAATATTATACAAAATAAAAGGAAATTTACTCAAAGAAATTCAATGGGCAAGATTTCCAAATTGCATTATGATCATTGCGGTTGGCGAAATCATGTTAAGAGGGATTGCTACTTTAAGAACAACATGACGCTAAGAACAGCGGTAACCAATCAACGGCGCATGCTCCGCAACCGAAAAATGACAAGGACGGTTCCGCTTTTATATTTTCAAAATGTAAGTTGATGGAATCATTCAAATGTTGATGAAATCTATTTTCTTTTAGATTCCGGTACTACTGATCACACTGTGAATACACGGATAACCTACATAATCCAGTGAAAATTGGCGTGGCAGAGTATGGCACTACCACGGAGTAGTATTAAGAGGAGATGGTCTAAGCAACCGTGCACTATGACTCAACAAGGCCCTGACGACATCACAGTAGGTGTGGATTGGGTCAGTGTGCTGTCGGCGTTCGTCCTATGCACAGCTCTAGCCAACGTTCGCATCCCAAATATAATGCCATATCCGCATCCGGTAAAGGAGAAATCAATGTAACCACCAACCTAGGTTTTCAAGAATCTATGTAAAATGTACTAATATTTGTCAGAGGTACCATGTAATTAAGGTATTATTTGTAAATCCTGTGCAGGAAGCAGATGCATGAAGTACATTGGTTATATTTAAGAATAATGAAGTTTATATTTAATGAGTAATAACTTTTTGGATTTATATTTTAAAATTAATCAATCTCAGTGAACTTTATAATATTTAAATCAATATTCGAAATCTGATGAACATGGAATAAATGACTCGGTCATGTGAACAAACAAAGATGTATTTTAAATCGATGATAACCAAATAGTCGATAATATTAATTCTAGCGATGTTTTGACTGAATTGTGTAAGTATACTTGATTAGTCAGAGTTACCTTCTTGATAAGTCTATAGAATAAATAATAATAGACTCAAAGACATTACCAAGAAAGAGGGAGACAAGTGACTGTCCAAAATAGTTGTTCTTCTAAAACAAAGTCCATGGACACAGTATGTACAACTCAGTCATAAGTACGGGTAATAATGTTGAATAAGTATACATTGTATTGCCAATATGGCTCATCTTCTGTACCGTACCATATCTGCTAAAGTAATACATCAATGAATATATCACTTTTATTGTTCATTCCCATGTTTGTTATTCTACGCCACCTATGTTCACTGATACAAATTACTTTGTTACTTTTCTCAATGGTTTTACTCATTATACTGTGATATAGTTAATGCATTCCATATGGGAAGTATTTCAAGGTATTAAGAACTTCGTAGCATAAAGTGAAAATGGATAAACTCCATCAACGTTTATTTATATTGTGATGACTTTCTTGAATGTCTTTCAAATGAATTTAACCCGTGGAATGTCCCAAAAGAAAACAGTCAATCGTTTTTTCTTTTGATTTTGATGCACCTGTGTAGATGCAAGGGACACGCGGAGGGTCAAAGAATTTTGTGTTGGTAAAGGAATCATATGACCATACCAAAACGGTGTAATAGTGTAATGGTGTAAAATCCATCATATGACCATACCAAAATGGTGTAACAGTGTAAACTCCATAACAAAATGGTGTAATAGTGTAATGGTGTAACCTCCATAACAAAATGGTGTAACAGAGCAAGTGAATCGTACGTTGACCGAAATGGCTAGAACATTGGTCACAAGTGCGAAGCTTGAAATTATTATGTGAATCGTACGTTGACCGAAATGGCTAGAACATTGGTCACAAGTGCGAAGCTTGAAATTATTATGTGAATCGTACGTTGACCGAAATGGCTAGAACATTGGTCACAAGTGCGAAGCTTGAAATTATTATGTGAATCGTACGTTGACCGAAATGGCTAGAACATTGGTCACAAGTGCGAATCTTGAAATTATTATGTGAATCGTACGTTGACCGAAATGGCTAGAACATTGGTCACAAGTGCGAAGTTTGTAAATATATGGTTGAAGCTGTTTTAAAAAGCCACATATTTAATTAAAATGTACCCACTAAAGCTCTGATAAATAAACATCATAATATGAAATGTGGTATTGTAATAAACACCATAATATGTAATGAGGCATGGTAAAATCTTAAAGTAAGTCATTTAAAAATGTTCTGTTCTACCGATTACATGGATAATAAAATAAAAAGATGAAGTATGGCAGAACATCTTTTAAATAGTTGGTTACGAAACGGGCATAGATTATTTATTACCGATTGAAAATAATGAAATTCTTATAGCTCGTACTATTATTTTGGATTACATGTAACGGTAGTAACAAGAAACATTGAAATTCTTACCAAAATTAGTAAGCCTGGCTGTGATCCGGCAAAACTAATAGTTCCTGGCAAAATTAGTAAGCTTGGCTGTGATCCGGCAAAACTAATAGTTCCTGGCAAAATTAGTAAGCCTGGCTGTGATCCAGCAAAACTAATAGAAAGCCAAAACCAAATTCTTCGAACGATAATTCTTCGATAAAGAACCAACCTGGTCAATCAATAAGATGTAGCGAAAGTATTTATATTGATCACTTAAAATCGTGCAGTCTACACTATTGTCTTTTAAAAATATTTATGATGGACATGATGCCGATAAATGGTTAAAGGCAGTATAAAGCGAACTCGAGTCATTTCGAAGCAACCAAATCTGAAACCATCTGAAACCTTGTTGAAACTTAAAGATGTGAATATAATTTGTTGCAACTAGGATTTTACTATTGAAGTTAATGAATTAGACGACTCTGTTTGTTACAAGGCTCGTTTGATGTATCGAGTTTTTACTCATTTTAGATATCTTGACTCTCAAATATTTTTGATTGATATATGCACCACATATACGTAAAGATTGCGTTTCTAAACGGTATACTAAAAGGAAATATGTCCATGAAGTACCGAAAGGTGTTTTAGCAAATGTTAAGAAGCAGGGCGGGCACACACGCCGAGACAGGACTTTTGTCGCGTGTTGTGTCGCGCCGAGTTGCTATCTTTCTTGATTAATTAATGGCATAGAGTCAGACGGTGTCGATTTGTCTCGCATTTTGTCTTCTCATAGCCCGCTGTACTACCAGTTCAGGTGTGTAAATGAAGTAAATCCTAACATGAACTAAAGCAGTGGATAAATATGTTGTGTAATTTTTCTATGTATAATTTGTAATCGAAACAAATCGATGCAACACTTGCTGGAGTGTCTCTTGTGTCCGAACTCCTGCATGAGGGAGGACTTGAACGCGGCCACACCTATCGCTATTAATGTGGCCAAATACCTTGTAAATAAGGTCTAATCATAGTAGAGTAGAACTGTTGACACAAAAAGAAGAAGAATCCATTCAATACTTCTTTACTTAGCAAATTTAATTATTTGTCATTAAATTGTGATACATAAAGAAAAATAAGCCCGCTGAGTTTCTTGCCGGATCTTCTCAGTCGAGGTCGTTTTCCGATCCGGTGGTAGAATTAAGAAAGAAAGAAAAATAAGCCCGCTGAGTTTCTTGCCGGATCTTCTCAGTCGAGGTCGCGTTTCCGATCCGGTGGTAGAATTAAATAAAAATATAAAGTGACAATTTGTAAGTGCCCCCGTAGGCCTAAACAAAATAAATATTTTTGGTTTTGACATTTGCTTGTAATTTTTGAGGTAGGCTATTGAAATAAACAAAAATTATGAAAAGTATCTATCTGACGTATGTCAGTCATCTCACTTTTCAGCAAATAAAATCACATTAATAAAATAAACATTTAATATGTTTATAATAATAAAATGGAGTTCTAATGCTGAGTATATGTTTTATTTCATTATCTCCTGTGGCCCTTTCCAATAACCATACCTATTTATCATAACCTATGAAGATGTTTATTGTTTTTTATGTATTACGAAATATTACTTAACATGAACATCAAGAGTCTCCACCGATTCGATATTTCGAAACGGGATTCCGATTCGGAATTCCGTATGTATGAGACCGGCCTAAGTCACAAAGGTATAGTCAAAGGTGACGAGCTCTCAGTGATATCTACCTACTGAGGGAGGTTTGCATAGTCCATTCCGCCTTTTTGTCATCATTGCACAAACTGGACTACGCAGGCAAGACGGAGCGTCTGGCTGGCCGGACTTAACAGGAAAACCAGCTCAGTCAGAGTGGGAGGCTTGAAGTCCTACCTACTGCGTCTCTATCGTGAATCATATAGCGCAGCGGATACCGTCAAGTAGGTACCTAATAGGTGCCATTTCGAACTACAAAAACCATTAAACGTGAATCAATAAAAAAAAATTGCCCGATTTTCAATAATTTTAAAGATGTTACTATACCTTATAATGTATTTTATGTACGTATCTAATTAATGTTTTTACAAAAGCAATTATTCTTAATAAAATAAGATCAAAATAAATTCAACCATAACTTTACGGATTTTATCGTTTTTCTATAGCAACCTTGAATACCATGGCTCTAAAGGGCTTGTATCTAGGGCAGTAAAACAAATTAAAAAAAAAAGGATTCAGATTTGAAATTGTCTATGGAGCAGAATTGCTCGTGAATCGCGGTTCATCTGTGCCCATATTACCGAAATTAGATGAAATGCAAAACGGTTCATTTGATGAATTGGAATTGCAATTCATAAGCAATATTGCATAGTGACGCAGTTAGACCCGCAGTACCTATAATAATATCCACTAAAAGGGTAACTACTACCTGCTTGTAATTGAAAAATATGTTGTATTTTCTATGTCAAGAATTTAGTCCAATTCACAAGCCAAAAACAATTTTTCTAGTATTTCAGTGTGTACTCATTCATATTAATATTACTTATTTTTACTCATTCATAATTCAATAAAAATAGGATGTTTGCTTGGAAAATTAGTATCTCACGAAAATAAATTAAAGTTCCCAGTTCTCCTCGCGGTAACAAAGTAAGATTAAATAACGCTCGGGGCCGCTAAAGTAAAATTAAATACGTCCAATTAGTTCGAAACGGAAAGTATTATTTTCGGCAGTTTCTGAACATTTGAATTTTATTGGGCCCTTGTGCCGTACCAATAGTATGCAACGAACATTGAAACTATACTAAACTAACATTATCAGTGAATTTATTTGAACCTTAAATTGAAATTTAGTGCATATTTTATATACGAATATTACTTTGGTTTACAATAAGAGCCCAATTATTTACTATAGAGTTCTTATTGCTATGTAGTTCATCTTAAAAAACAGCCTGTTAAATATCGCCATCTGCTCTAAGAGTCATTATTTTCAGTCCAACAAAGATTCTCGTACGTCCCATCCGAGATTCAAAGAAAAAAAACCTTTGTTACAGACAATTAACTGCAGCGACGAGGAATTAATTCCCTTCTACGACCGAGGACGGTTCGAACATCCATAATATTTCTTTTGTTAAAATATAAAACTAGATTAAACATTTTGAAAACGGCAACTTAACACGATATTGTGTTATAATAATTTCACTTGCAAACGACGTATTTACCGCAGCTGAACGGTAGCATTAGAATGGAAACGCGGATTATCTTAGTCATTTCGGAGCAGAAACTGGCTAATTTGCAAAAAGAACTGGTTCACCTTTAGAACAATTTTCCTTAGAATTACCATGGGCGTTCTTTAGAAAATAAACAGGTATAATGTATATTACTACTTACGTAAAACTTCATTTATTTAACAATGCGTCTACCAAATAACCTTTCCCGAAAAAATCATCAACAACACCATTTACTCTGTCAACGAACAAAGCGTGAGCTTGAAATTCCTCCTCATATTCATCATTGGAATATTCGTATTTCACTTCGGTCATCTTGAGCGCCTCCTCGGATGGAGCCGTTATTATCATCATCGATATAAGAGCTTCTATCAATCCCAGTACGGAATATTCTCTGAGATGTTGTTCGAAAATATTCCTCGGATAAACATCCTGCACGTCGAGATTGCACTGTCGAAGTACGGCGGCTAATGTTCCGTAATAAATGTCGAGGATGTGGTAATAGTGTGCGGAGAGGAAATCCCTCTCGGTGGACATATATAAAAAGTAAGATATATCGGTGACTGGCGAGGCGTAGCGCGTCAGCTGGTAATCAATGAATATCATTTCCACTGGCCTCGTCCCCTGGAATCAATAACGTTATTTGCGATAAATCTGCTAGATGTAATATAGTACCCTCTTCATAAGTATCATTGCGTACGAAACCTTGTCGAAAAAATCTAAATAAAATAGATCCTAATACCTATAGTTTTATAAATATTTGTTCTGATGCTCACCTTATATTTAAAAAGAATATTATTATTCCAACAATCTCCATGACAAATGGTGCTATGAGAGTGTGACTGCGTACATTTATATAGGACTGTCAAGATATCCGGCCCGAGTTTCCGCAACTTGTCTCTCGCGACTGGATCTGATACCACGTCCACGGAAGCGTCATAGTAGCTTTTCATGGACTTTGGCGGCGGGCCGGGATTAGAATACTGCACGTCTCTGTGGCACAGCTGAGCTATCTCCTCAAATTCACTAGGATTAGTTTTCGCTAGCACAAAAGACAGCGCATGCAATTTCGCTAAATTTTTCATCACGAGCGAGACGTGTTCCAAATCTGCCTTGTGAAGTCTGTCGCGGAGACGGAATCCATCTTCTTGTAATCCCAGCACGGCGATCGCCTCTTTGTCATATTCGACGCTTGCGTAGATGCAGTTCGGGAACTTTATTTTTAATCCCTCAATGATTTTATGAGTCCTTTGCATCTCCAACAGTTTCGGTGCGACGTGACAATAGAAAACAAATTCTCGTCTGTAGGACTCTCTGAAGCATGAACGCATTTTAGGCTCCGGATGCCATTTTATAACTGTAGTCCTTTTAATTCTTTGTCCATCTTTGTTACCCTTTATTTGGACTTTGTACGTACCGCCAAGGAAGCTGTCGATATCCTCGCACCCGAACTCAGTGAGGTACTCAACATCTTGTAGATCACATATATCGGCCAATTTGTAAATTATGTTGATAAAATCTTGATGACAACGAGATACTTTTCGCATCGGCATTTTTAGGTCTCACTTGAATGATGTTCGGTCACGTAGTGATGTTAATCTTGTTTTCGAAATCTAGATACGTGGTTACTACAAAACGATTGAATTATCTCCGGCCGATATCACATTCCAGAGTATCTATAGTAGTGTCAAATGTTCATATCAGCTGTGATAAATTATTGTGTTTGTGACAAATAACATTATAAAGTACAAACAACTTGCTCCCAGTTTTCTTCTGTTTACTAGCAACGTATAGATACCTATATGTACTTGTCATGTTTTTACCGGACTGTCCCGGATGTATGATTATGTTTTTGGAATGTATGTTTTAGAAATAATTCTTAAACCGTAACTAATTAACTATACAATTCTTCCGCTTCTCTCCCAAATGTTTAATTTTCGTTAATTGAGTCAGTCAGAAATTTAATTATATTCACTTTATGTAGTAGAGTTTCCGTGACCATCCAACCGTTGTACAACGCAATAACGACTGTCAAATTGTCAGCTACCGTTTATCAACGGCGATGTGTCCGACACAAGTGATAGACGCTGGAGCGTTATCAGCGCAGAACGAGACTCGACGACGCACGAGATAAACTAGTCGGCTCACAATACCTTTTGTAGAGACATTCAATGGCCATCCTGCAGGCGAGTGTGCGTCATAGGGCTGTCACCTCGTGTCCTGACGTAAGGTCATTAGATGCAGTCTTTTATAATTTGCTTTTGGACCATCCAGTATTTATCGCTATATTCTAGAGATGTGTAAAAGAGTGAGAAAGAAAGGAAAGACCTAATAGCCCACATACAATTTTTGGGTCTGAATTTATAATCAATTTAGAAGAGTAAGAATTCTAAAGGTTATTACTGTTAAAATAACAGTCTAGGGAAAAGTTAAAGAAGCAGACAAACAAAATCCAAATCAAAATAAGTTAAATAAACTTATGTGTATTGTTTTACACTACTTTAAAATAATTTGATCAGTTTAACGTGCCAGCCCTAATCGTACTGGTTTTATGTATTCAGCGTATTGTCTGCTATTCTATGCTTCTGACCACTGGCTCTTGGAACGCGCAGCCGGTTCCAATATGTGCGGAATGAAATGGTGGACATTCAATGCGCTTCGGAATAAGGAAATGTTTCTGGTACAGAACATACCTACTGCACAGATATGTAAGGTTTCAGACTGCAGTGTATGATATCAATGTCAAAATTAACGCAGTTAGTAGAGCGATAGATTTTGATCATATTTGAATATCGGCATGTTACCTACCATGACCATTAACCGGGGCCCTAAGTCGCTTAGCCATTGTGGCGCAACTGTGGCGTTTTGCTATAGTTATCGACCCTCTGATTGATTGGTTGATTCTGCCCGACCAATCAGAGGGTCATTCACTATAGCAGCTCAATGGCAATGGCTAAGCAACGTAGAGCCCAGGAGAAAATAATTCAGCAAATCACCCAGCGTCTTCATGTTTCAAATATATCTCTATGCGTAAATTATAACATGAAATTCATACCTACTTTAGAAAAGATAAATAAACGTTGACGTCGACATTAAAACTATAGATAATATGATATAATATATTAAAATCACAATAGACGTTGCGTTAAAATATGCAACTAGGTAATATAAAATAAAACAAGAAATATAGGCATACCCTCTGTTAAGGGTACTTGTTTCAGAATCACCGGATAACGTTTTGACAGTATTTTTTATATTATATCTTTCAAAACGCCATTTTATTTAGTTGATGAAAGTTATCTAACGATTCTAAAACAGGCCCTTAGTGGAATATAGTAGATAAGTACTTTTTCTAAATAAGTCTGCAACTGCATTCCCCTACTACGATCCTCGTTGAGAGCAGGTGAACTTACTCGTTTTGTTTAATTTGGTGAATTCTCGTCAGCCCCCACTCGCCCAAGGCACTTTTAATTATTTAACGACGAACTCGAAGTAATGCCTACATAGATATATATGGCAGTGACTGTTACTTGATGGTTGATGGTAATTAATGAACCTGTCAAAATGGTGACTGCTCCAATTTGTGCGTCTTGTCCTGAGATGTACTGTCTACGTCAGTTGTTATTAATGAAGTGCTTATTAACTGATTTTGATGTAGTTACTAATGTTCATCTTCTATTAAACTATATTGTGAGAATAATGTATTACAAGTTGTTATATACGTACTATGTTACCAACTTATTAACAGTCGAATACTGCCTTTATCTGCCTTTCGCTTCGTTTGCTTGAATGTTTGTATTCAGTAGCTGCAAACCACGTTTGTCGACTCTCAGCTGTATTGAACCTACATCTTTCGACTACACAATCTGAAATACTATTGGTCTCATCGACAATCATTGTAATTTGGTTCGGCGCCAGGTAAAACAAACAGGCAATATTAAATACAGTGTGAAAGTAATCAGCACGAGGGGAGCAGTGTCTAGACGTACAGGAAATCAGTTTTCCGCAAACATTCATGTTGACGCCAGCTACAGACGCTCACTCAGTTTTATCCATAAAAATAAATTATCACGGATTTCATATACCTGTTAGACTATACAAAATGCGATAACTGAAACCTACTACGCCAAAGTCGACGTACTTCAGTACATCAGACAGCAACCATTGTATGATACTGATGTGGAGATAATAAGTTGCCGCATTTTTTTGGAACGATGTTTCTTAGTAGGGCGGTATATAGTTCAAGGGCGCGCGAAACTTTTATAAATCTATGAAAATAACGTATCAATTCGTTAAAAATCGCTTATATCGCATTCACAAAAAGCCCTACAACAATAATGGACCAGATGACAAAGTCTCCAAACAGTATATTCTTTTCTCCGAGTTAAATAGATTATAGCTGCACGGTCGCTTTACCACGCTTATTGTAGGGAACACGATCTTATATCCCGCCCTCAATGGAACACAATGCCTTTCAGTCGGGTAATCGCCTCTAAGGATCATATTAAAGGAAAATAATGAAATTTCCCACACAAAACGAACTGAGGGGAGGAAAACGTATTGCTCGAAGAAAAACGCATTTCAAACACTAACATAAGATACCACCATCTCTTATCACCCTTATAAAATTTATTCGCTCACATTTTCGGTTGAAGCGCTGAAAGCACTTCAAAGGGGGATGATAATGAAAGAAAAATGAAGAATGTTTTAATAACTCCATGTTACGTCAATTTATCTTCTTATGTTTCACGGCAAGCTCCCCATACCGTTCCTTTTGCGTAAAGGCAACTTCTTAACAATTCCGCAATTTGTTTTTGGGTCAATGGCAGCCGAAGTCTTTGAGGGAATTTCAATTGAGCCATTTGCTCCGAGCCGGTCTTTGTGCAAGATAATGATGTGCCGGTGGGAATGGAATAAACATGATGCCTTTTGTGTAAATAAACTGCTTACAGAATAAGTGGTAAGTACCTTAGTCATAGTAGAAAGATGGGTAGTAGGTTATCTTCATACAAACGCACTGAGCGCGGCTTGTATGTGTGCGCCATGCGTATCTATGCGTCGCGCACGCACACTCAAACATCACATGCATTGTTTTGCACTGTGAACCGGGTCGAGATTTTGTTTGAGTGTGCGTGCGCGACGCATAGATACGCATGGCGCACACATACAAGCCGCGCGCGGTGCGTTGTATGAAGATAGCCTACTACCCATATTTCTACTATGCCTTAGTGCCTACACCTACATCTATATCTATACTTCTATACTAATATATAAAGAGGGAAATGCTGACTGACTGACTGACTGACTGACTGACTGACTGACTCATCAACGCCGAGCCGAAACTACTGAAGTTAAAGACATGAAATTTGGATAGTAGATATATTGTGTGACGTAGGCAAGCAATAAGAAGCGATTTTGGAAAATTCAACCCCTAAGGGGGTTAAATAGGGGATGAAAGTTTGTATGCAAGTTCGTCATTTTTCAAGTTAGAACTATGAAAATTTGTGTTGAGGTGTCTTTTTAAAAATAAAAAATATGGTTTTCGGCATTTTTGAATATTCAACCCCTAAGGTGGTAAAATAGGGGATGAAAGTTAGTTGGGAAGTTTGTATAGATGTTCGTCATTTTTGAAGTTAGAATTATGAAAATTGGTGTTTAGGTTCCTGTTTAAAAATAAAAAACTTGAATTGCTGCGTTTTTGAAAATTCAACCCCTAAGGGGACAAAATAGGGGACGAAAGTTTGTATGAAAGTTCGTCATTTCTGAGGTTAGCATAATGCAAAATTTGTGTTTAGGTTTCTTTTTACGTATTAAAAATAATCGTTTAAGCTTTTTTGAAAATTTATACCCTAAGGGGTTAAAATAGGGGGTGAAAGTTTGTATGGGAGTTCGTCATTTTTTGAAGTTGGAATTATAAAATTTGGTGATTAGGTGACTTTTAAAAGATAATCAATATTAATTTCAGGGTTTTTGAAAATACATCCCCTAAGGGGGTTAAATAGGTGATGAAAGGTTGTATGGAAGTTCGTCATTTTTGTAGTTAGAATTATGAAAATTGGTGATTAGGTGTCTTTTAAAAAAACAAAATTAATAGCGATTTTGAAAATAATACGGGGTATGGGATAAGGGATACGCGATATGGGATACGGGATTTGGGATATGGGATACGTGATACGGGTTACGGGATTCAGGATACGGGATGTTGGATGCGGGATACGGGATGTTGGATGCGGGATACGGGATACAGGATACGGGATACGGGATACGGGATACGGGATACGGGATACGGGATACGGAATACGGGATACGGGATACGGGATACGGGATACGGGATACGGGATACGGGATACAGGATACTGGATACAGACCTACCTTTCCTACCTTTTAATTTTTTTTTTTTTTTTTTACTTTTTACTTTGCAACTTTTCTGCTTATCGCAATAAAGTTTTTTTTTTCTTTCTTTCTTTCTTTCTAATTAGGGATATGAGATTCCAGCAAACGGAAACGGATTTTTTTTTAATTTATATCCTGCGCGGACGAAGTCGCGGGCAAAAGCTAGTACTTTATATTTTACGGCAACGTGAACTTGAACAAAATTGTACTTTTAATTTGACGACAATTCACCGTCACAACATAATAATACTAATTTTGAGTCTTGTCACTTAAAATTGAGCATCGAGTTTTTAACAATTGTCTTTTTCAATTGAAGTCGTAAGTTCTTTGCGGTCGGCCAGAATTTGCGATTTCATCATCATCATCACTGATGATGGTTAGGTATTCAAAAAATTATTTTTACAAAATACTAGTATTTTTAAGTATTTCATTTGAACAAAACGGTCGTATCGGCTAAATATTTCATAAAACCATTTTTATAAAAATATAAATCATTTTATTATAGCAGAAAGGAGCATCCTCGCGTCCGGGAGGATCCGTGCAGGGACATCCCCGATGCGATAGTGGCTTATTTCCAATTCAGGGCTGGAAAACGCTTCGAGAGGGACGGTTTATTAATATTCTTTATTTACGAGACTTGTTATTAAATAAATAGAATTCGGTTCCTTATTATTTACTGCGTTACCTAAACTATTATATTCGTTACATACATTGTGTGCCATCCTTAGTGAAGATAATCCCATTTTAATCCCATAGTAAACACAAAACCACCTTTAATATTTCCTCATCGACTTTAGAATTAGGTATACCGTGGAATTAATATGTCTATGCTAGGTACCGACGAATAAAAAAAAACTCGTAGATGTTTGGCTCGTTGTCCTTGTCTATGCTTTTCAAAACGAATGATAAACAATTGTTTATAGCGTTCGTGTCAACAACAACTATGCTAATGACCCGTTTTTGCTCGCCCGGACGGTTTCCATGCAGTTGCGTAGAGTAGGTACGCTAGGGGTGCATAGGCCGGCAGTGAGGGGTGCGTATCGATTGGCGGCCGCGCGGGGGCGCCCCTAACAACAATATTACTCTGTGCACTCCGAAACCCACCCTTTACATTTCAACGTTTACTTGTTGGTTTGAGATCATTGTTTTAAAATATTTGACTACGAATATTTTCAACGCACTGAGAAACATTTTACGACAACAAAATGGTTTTTGTAATTCCTAGTAGTGTTTTTACAGCAAATGTTTTAAGTAATGTCTCGCATTTATAAAACATTTGCTGTAAATACAAAACTTTTAGTAAAACATACCTACTAAAATACCACAGCACAGTTACTAAAACGGACCACATAAATAAACCTGTGATTTTGGATGTAGATATAGTCAGTAATATTAATATTTGACATGATAAAATATTTGCTGCGGCTTATTTATGTTTGTTGTAGTTATTTCGAAATGGAAAAAAATACAAATACAACGAATTAAGAAGATCTTGTAAGCAAAAGTAAAAGGAACTATAACGCATTAGATACAATTCGATAGATTTATGATAGGTTCGCGCGCGCTTATGCGCTAGATACCGCCCTACTTAGAAAATAGTTGCTAAAAATGCGGGACTAAAATCGTCGCAGCAAGTCAGTTTCACACATTGGTTGCTGTCAGATTTACTGAAGTACCGACTTTGGTGTAATATTTGCATTTTACTAGTGCGGCTCTACCTACTCCGAGCGCTCTCGCAGATACCAATCATTAATCTAAGTACAATTCCTTAAAAATCGTATAATTTTCTAGTTTTTATTGTAAATAAGTACAACAAATTCCCCCAGCCCCTGTGCCCTGTGCCCTGTGTGTATCGGATAAATTCCGCAGGCGCTTCACGCTCGAGCTCCAACAATCCCGAGATTGCATGTGGACAGCGGCTTGGGGCGACGCCGCGGACGCCTCGGACTGCGATCAAATTATTTTATTTCGGAGGGTCAGTGAAAAATGTCCATTGCATTTATACTTTATGCTACGAATTTTGCATTGTTACGAAATTTGGATAATCTAAAATATAGAGATCTCATAGCTTCCCTAATCCAAAAACCAAACAGTAGAGTACCTAAGCAGTCGCTAAAGCCAAAAATGGCCTATATTTGTAATCTAGAAAAGAAAAAATCGTACCTACGAGCTGACGATCTCATGAAAATAACAGAAAATTTTTAAAGGTTAGAAGAAAGTGTAAATCAATGCGCGTATCTCAAGCATTTGCTTCTGATTTCTGAATCATGTAGTCTTTTATGTAATACTCTTTTATAATACTATAAAAATAAACCATTTGATAGCCACCGTTTAAGTGTTACAGGTAATACTACCTACTATTAACTTTCAAGTGGCTTTTCAGCTTGTTTTAAATTTGTTATCCTTCTCCCTAAGTGGTTACAGGTAGTTATGGTCGAGATAAGGCACTACCAAGGATAATGTTCGCGTAAAAAATAACATTCACGAGTTTTAAAGGCTTGTAACTTGCTTGTACCTAATATTCTTTATGCTTTTCCCTTCGAGCATGTTAGTTTTCGCGCGTGAAACGTTAGTTTGCGCGCGTCAAGGACGAGTGCTAACCTATATAAATACATAAATTCAATAAATATCAGTTGGAGCAAGAGGAATATTAGAAAAACACAAGCAAAATACATCGCAATATTATTCTGGCTTCAGCTAACACACCAACAAAACTACACCGAGCTAAAGACATCAACTGTGCGGAAATTTATGTACAGTGCACACACGCGCTGGAAATTAGCTATGCAGGCAGTCCAGACAAGTTAGCACTACTGTGCACTATGCCTTCTGTTTATGAGGCAAACAACAAAGTTATGCTGAGAGATAAGTTATTTGTGTCAACTCTGCGCGTAGTAAATCATAATACAGCACAAGTTGTACCGCGGCTTCAACTGCTATTAAATGAGATACTGAAATTAATTCATAGTCTAATATTAACCTGAATATGTTAGGCGGGTCCTGTACCTACTGAAATAGTCGGTACACCATTTAGAACAGAGTTCGCCAATACATTAGCGGATTGTTAACCCAAAGCTTGGTGTATCTCCATATTATGTCTAGGTGAGCAGTAGGTTATTTATTACATTTACCTGTGCTTTAATAATAAACTAATACTAATAAATTACCCACGCGGTAGTATCCTGTGGGGTAGGTAAGATAAACGAATGCCTATAAGGCCTTAAAACAAAATTTACGAAGAAATATATGATCTGTTGGCGGTGAAGGATTGTTACACAGTTAAAATAATTACTGATGTAGACGGATTAACAGATGACAAAGAATTATTATTCGCTATAATTACATGGAAGAATATAAAATTAATCATAGGCGTTGTATACTTACCGCCTAGTTATAATGATAAACAATATTTAAATGTTTTGTCTTGTATAGAGAATGCGATTGATAAATATTCGGAGTATCAGTTTCTAATAGTTGGTGATTTCAATTTGAAATCTTGTAGTAGCTCTATAAAAACTCAATTTAATATATTTTTAGATTATTGTAAGCTCCAGCAATGTAATAATGTTTGTAATGAATATGGATGCATCTTGGATTTGGTTTTAACGACTTTGGATTCTGAAAATATCAATGTAAGGTCGGATGTTGACTCCCTTGTGCCGATGGATGCCTATCACCCTCCTCTGGAGATATTGTTGACACTACCAAGAAGTGCCATAAGCAGTGTCCCCACAACTCCAGGACGAGGAAGGAGTTTGAGCTCTGAATGGAATTTTCGCAAAGCGGATTTCCCAAATTTATATTCCGCTATTGCTAGTATAGACTGGACGGACGTCATAGCTCAACGGAATATTAATGTAGCTGTGGATGTATTCTATAATAAGTTGACGAACATTATCAATAACCATGTTCCTCTAAAACAAAGACCACATAGCCCTAAATATATATATCCGTCATGGTATACTACTGAAATAATACAGATAATAAAACTCAAACACTTCAATTTAAAAAAGTTTAAAACACATGGATTACAATATAATAGAGAACTATTTAAATACTACAGGACTAAAGTAAAGGAACTCGTTAAAAAAGCTTTTAAAAATTATATAAATACAGTAGAAAATAATATAACTTCTGACCCTTCATCTTTTTGGAAATATGTAAAGGGTAAACGTAAAAATAGCAAACAAAATAAAGGATTTGTTTACGATAATAAGTTAATAGAGGAACAGGAAGCCGTCGTTGCGTTTGCACAGTACTTTAGTTCGGTGTTTCACAATTATACACCACAATTGAATCCTGAGAGAGCAGAGCGAGAAGCAACTGATACAGGACAGCTAAGAGTCAGTATAGATTACATTGGCATAGCAGATATAAGGCGTGCAGTGCGCCGTCTTAAAACATCTTCCGCTTATGGTCCTGACAACGTCCCTGCGTTCTTGGTTAAAGACTGCCTATCAGTGTTAGAAGTACCTCTTATGTATTTATACAATCTTTCTCTACATGTTAGTATTTATCCCAGTAAATGGAAAGTTTCTAGGGTAACACCAGTTCCTAAGGGAACATCAACTGAGGTATCCAACTTTAGACCGATTGCAGTCTTATCGGTCTTTGGAAAGGTTTTTGAGTCTATTATCAATCACTGCATCTCAGAACAGATTTGTGCGCGTTTAGACAATTCACAACATGGATTTCGCCCTGCGCGCTCTACTTTGACCAACCACATTAACTTTGCAGACTACGTGAGTACCAAGATGAAAGCAGGAGGTCAAGTTGATGCAGCTTATTTCGATTTTAGAAAAGCATTCGACCTTGTTGACAACGATGTTCTTCTAACGAAGTTCTCTTCTCTTGGGTTCAACTCCTCAAGCTCATGGCAGATTATCTTAGGGATCGCAAGCAATATGTAAAGATTGGGGATTATCAGTCGCATGAATATTATACACGTTCTGGAGTAAGTCAGGGCAGTACTTTGGGACCCACCCTATTTCTAATTATGATTAATGATTTGCCAAGTATTCTCTCTAGAGCAGAATGTCTTATGTTTGCCGATGATTTAAAGCTGTTCATTTCTGTCACTGATGCTAGCGATTGTGCGGCATTGCAGCGCGATATTGACGCATTGGATGAATGGAGTGTAAAAAACAAGCTGTCTTTTAATGTTTCAAAATGTAAATCAATAACTTTTTCCCGGTCTCGTGCTCCGATACTAGTGCCATACAAGCTGGCGGCACACCACTCAATCGTGTTACTACAATACGTGATCTAGGATTGACTCTGGACATGAAACTGAATTTTCGTGAGCACATAATTGAGGTATGCAAAAAGGCAAATAGATCTCTAGGATTCATAATTCGAACTTCCTCTCAATTTAATAACGTCCAAGTTATAAAGTTGCTCTATAATGCATACGTGCGTAGTATATTGGAGTATAATGCAATAGTTTGGGACCCACAAGAAAAATTATATAGCCTTTTAATTGAAAAAATCCAGCGTAAATTTTCCCGGTACCTATACAAACGTACATATGGCTACTATCCATTCTTATACCCGTCCCTTTTTGTGTCTGGAATGGTTGGTATTGATACCCTACAAATTAGACGTAAATTTAGGCATATAATGCATTATTATTTGTTGTTAATCAACAAGGTGGACAATCCATTGGTGCGAGAGTTTATCTATTTTTTTGTACCCAATCAATATATGCGGGGCGCGGGACGACGGCAACACCAACTCCTCGCTTGCCCACCTTCCTGGCGTTCACCACATCCCAGTAACTGTCCCACTGCCAGAGCCATTGCATTCATCAATCATTTTTTACAGAGTAATCCAGATGCAGACATATTCTTTGACACAGTCCATATTATGGCAAACAATGTAATTATCTATTTAAATGAACATTATTTTTTTGCGACATAAGTGATTTGTAATTTTATGACTTTTAATTTAATTTAGTAATTGCCTAATCATAGACGAACCAATTGGAAGACTCCGCACGTCCTAAGAATTATACCTCCTTGAATGCGGCAATCTCAATATTGTAATGTGTGTAACTATTTGCGTCAACGCACACAAGCATGAGTAAATAGTGTGGTCAACTTCTAAACTTTTACCACATGAATCAAAGACTACCAAACTTAAGTGGAGATGGGCAGGCTAAAATTTCAAGCGAGTGGGTTCCGGAAGATGGAAAACAGCGTTGCGGCAGGCCTAAAAAGTAATGGTGCGATGATCTTGACGCCTTAGAGAAGGACTGACAAAGAGTCGTTGGAGGAGGATGGGTGAGCCCAGCAGTGGGACGAAATAGGTAAATAAAAAAATGGGAATCTTTATTTATTTTATACAGTCTACTAGTAAGTACTTAGTTGTGTTTTTGATGTAGCTTATAAAAGTAAACAATCAAATAAATGTCAAATGGTGAATGAATGTATGTACATGAAAGTAGAGATAAAAATGCACGCTCTCCACTAAAGGTGATTATTTAAACGTGTGAAAATAAAAAAATAATTATTTATTTGCAGAACAATAAAAATCGCAACCTTGGGGAAATTAAGTTTTATTACGCGGTATCACTGAACGGTGTAATTTATATTCTTTGACAGTTTAATTGTTGGTGTTATTTTTCGTTGAAATTAGGATATTATGCAATACTTACTGATGGTATGTGATCCCAGTGTCTTTCTTATTGTTTGATTGATTGTTTCTGCATAATTTTACGGCGCAGGCCGGCATTTTACTATCTAAATATAATTAAAGAAAAATGTCAACACGGCAGATCAGTGTGACAGAGTGGTTGCTACGAGATTACGTCAAGTTGGACTCGTATGCTCATTTATATGAGCATTATTCGTTGCCGCATTTTACAACTACACCAAATCCATCTAGACCAATATAAATCTATGTGCCTAATATTATACATAATTATTTTGCACACATTGTGGATAACTATTGTAATGTATACTTGACACGACATATAAGCGTTTTGGTAATACACTGTAAGCTCATATTGTTACGAATAAGTAAATAAATAAATAAATGACAATCGAAAATGCTTACTGAGTCTCTAACATTTTTAGTAGGTAGCATGCGCTATTAAAATTGTTGTACAAGCAAACTATTTTAATATTAACATTTCAAAGAATGCAGTTGAATAAAGTCGACGTTTGAGAATTTTATGAAAATTCAAGACAGGAATATTACGTGAATTCTTTTCAGGACAGGAAGATTTATGTACAGAATATTTAATATATAAATTCTGTTAGTTTTGAGCTATAGTATCCTCGTTATTGATAGACAATGATCCCCATACGTACATACTACAGTGTATATCTTAGCACTAGATTAGTAAAATAGGGATGGGCATATATCGTCCGGTAATCAAAGCGTACATAGCTAAATCAACGTTGCGGGTTTGTCCGGTTGAGCCGCTGTACGCTGCGGCTCTAACTAATGAATCAAACGACAACTATAATCCCACTCGGGTGGGATGAAATTCAACCGATTGGAAGTCGGCTCTACATTTCATGCTTGGAGAAGTAAATTGAGAAGATGTGAAGCACCGTTTAAGATATTGTAACGAGTCGACTAGGCCGTAAAACTATACGAAAAATATACGTATTAAAAGTACCTTTTTCGTACAGTTTTTCAATAAGGATAAGGGCCATAACACACCGGGTAGCCATGGCCACGTCGCCAGCCACCGTAGTCAATGGAATGTACGGCTGGCGAATGTACGGCTGGTCGCCAGGTGTGTTACCTGCCATACATTTCATTACGAATTAGTTGGCTACGGTGGCTGGCGACGTCGCCATGGCTACCCTGTATGTAACACACTGGGCATTTATTCATGGCAGCCCTAAGGATCATCGCGCTTTGCTGTCATACGTATGTGGATGTCCACTCCAACCTCATTCATATATTATACAATCCATTCATCTTTTCTGGAGTCTTGTTAATAGCTGTCACTTTGTTCTATTATAGGATATTGCTCTATTCGTGCATAATAAAATATCATAAAAGATTTACCAGTAAAAAACACAAACAAAACGTAAACGTAAAACAAACGATCTGAATTTATTCAACCGTGATATTTCACCTAACCAATCTTTTCACAATTTGAGGATGTAGCACATAGTACCAATTGCGAAATATATTTGTTTTTCTTATCCTGACTTTAAATAAAGAGGGGAGACCAGACGAATAATATATTATTCGTCTGATCTCCCCAAAAAAAGTGCATAACAGGTCTTGTCATAGTCGGCGTGTCGTATTTTACAATGCAAATGTGGAATTAATTTAGTATGAGACTGCCATGTTAATTGTGGTGTGTTCCCGGTAACGTTTTGTCACGCCACAGCTTGCGGTCACGGTGCACGGAACCAGCTCGACAAAATGCTGGCTCCCGTCACACACGGAACGTCACGAATATCATTCACAATGCAACGAGCCGAGCGGTGTCGCTTTGAATCCATTCATCCACTCTGTACTAGCTCTAAACTTTATACTGCAATATCACAGTGGTAATATACATATACCTAGCCGCTTATGACTTGACTAGCTGTGCCCGCGACTTCTTACGCGTGGAGTTTAACAAGAAAATATGTTGTTGTTAGCTAAAATAGCAGTAGCCTAAGTTACTCCTCATAACATCAGCTATCGGCCAGTGAAATTCCCGTCAAAAATGGTCCAGCCGTTTCGGAGATTAGCCGGAACAAACAGACAATGATTTTAAAAATAGTTTTTGTGTTATAAGTACCGTATTTACTTTCTTATATTATGCATTTAGAATAAAGCTGTTATTTTGACATTACAAACAGACAATGTTATTTACGAGTATTTGTATAGATTACGTTATATCGTAGGTAAAGGGTTCACAATACATTCATCAAAACAGATGACAATCGGCTCAATTATCGCTAGTGATTAGTGGCCGCATTTCGGAATTGAGTATCAGCGCTTACAATACCTACCTATAGGTAATGCAAATGCTCTGCAGATAAGATTCTACACAAAGCAACTGAAATCCGCTGCGGGCGTGGCATGCGTGCCGACCGACACGTCTATACCGACGTAGGTAATAGGTACTGATATGTATTAATTATTACGATTTGATTGTGAACAATTTGTTTAGCTAATTTGAATTTTATTCAGATATCAAATTATGCGTTACTTATCAAATCTTCTTCTTATCGTATGGTTAGTGCCCAACCAAAGTCAGAGTCAGACAGAGTTGTTCAAGCCGCCCGAACGCCTCTGAGAAGGCTTAACGACTGCTGCCTAGATGACAATAACCGGGACCGACTTTTACGTGCCCTCCGAAGCACGGAGACGCTCAGTTCAAATACCACTGAATGGTCACCCATCTCTGACTGACCTTGCCAAGCGTTGCTTAACCTCCGATCATTTACCGATCAATGGTTGCAGCTGGCTATTAGCGCCTTATCAAATTAAAGTTGTTATCGGAACTAAAGAGATCAGTACCTTTCTCTTTCTACGTACTGGACGTAGTAATTAATAATTTCAGTAGAACGCCCCATGTTAATTGTGGTAGCCATCGCTGACATGACGTAATGTTTGGAGCGTGTGGTCGTAGCGCGGGGCTCGTTTGAAATGCGGGCTGCTGACTTGACGTCACATATCTAGTCATTGCAAACGTCACAGCATTGTGCTATGCAGATTTCCAAAGAAAGGAACAGCCAGAAATGAATTAGGTAGGTACTTGTCCTTAACTGTTGTTACTTTTCCGCATAAATAAGGGAAGGGCTCTTGTTTTATTATAATTTAGGGACCCTTTTTCTTTGTAAGTAAGTTGTTTAGAGAAAATCGTTGTTAAATAAGTTGTTTAGAGAAAATCAACAATAATATTATTGGTATTTTATTTTCCCAAAATTCTGCCTTCATCCTTGTTGGAGACAAATTCCGTCTGAATTATCAGACTAATAAGCATTTGCATTCCGCGCTTTCGAGCATTCCCTAAATAATTCCTCTCAAAGGAAAATCGGTATCTGTTTCTATTCATGTTTTGTTAAATTCATTAAATTGATTAATTTAATTAGTATCCGATTTCGGATGGCAAAACCATATTGTGTGCTCTGATAACTTGTTGGTTTATGCTTATAAATTAATTACGATATTAATATTAGTTCACTGCAAAGCATGTTATAGGTAGTGTCCGACCGAAACAGGATTTTCTGCCGAAACCGAAACCGAAACCGAATCTTCGGCATCTATTTTAGGTTCGGCCGAAACCGAAACCGAAACCGAACCTTTTTCAGACAAGTTAAAAATCTTTTTATTACTGAAATTTGGCTTATTTTATACCCTTATATTGACAGTTAGAAATGTTAGAATGTGTTAAATGAAATAAAAAACAATAATTGTAGTATGTGAAAACATAATTATTAATATTATTATTATTATTACTATTTTTTTAATATTACTGCTCTGATTAAAATAAACACAAAATAACAATCATGTTAACACTTTTTCAATAATCAACACTTACATTATAAAAAAGAGCCTCATTAATTGAGTATTTCGATTGCGTTTATAATCACAACATGTTTAAGACTAAATTTAACATTAATTGAGATCAATTTAAATTTTCATTGCATTTGGTAATTTAGGGTTTTTGTGGGATTTTCATATTTTTTATAATTTAGGGTAGCAATCGTAGTTGTAATATATTAAACCCCCGTTTTTATTTTCTACTTAAGTCGATAGATATGTCACGTTCAGATCGATTCTCAAAAAAAATATACGGACAACAGGAAATTATATATTTTTTAATAATTTAGCCCTTTTAACGTCCCACTGCAGGGCACGGGCCTCCCCTCAATGCGAGGGGGATTCGGGCCATAATCCACCACGCTGGATTTCACATGTCTAAGACATGCAGGATTGGTGGATTTCACATGTCTAAGACATGCAGGTTTCCTCACGATGTTTTCCTTCACCGCAAGCAAGTGATAATCATATTTAAGTTTTGATTCACACATAGATTTCGAAAAATCCAGAGGTGTGAGCCAGGGTTTGAACCCAGGACCTTAGGCCCGCAAGACGCATGCTTAACCGATCGGCTACCACTGCTCTAACAGGAAATTATTTTACCAATAAAAAATATGTATCTGAAGGTCACACACAGCTTAATCATAGCTGGTAGTTGTTTGGGTAATTTAAAACCTCATCCAACAACAATAACCTAAAACAAATGTACCGTAACATAAGTAATAAATAAATGATAAATGTGTGAATCAAATATAATATAATAAGTGTAACCTCTTTCTTTTACATACTTAATTCTCATCATTCATAAATCCGAGTGAATAACTCAACGGAAAGAACTTCAATGCTTAATAAAGGCCAATAAAGCGAGAAATAACACTAAACTCACAAAACAATCACGCCGGACCGGCCGGCGATCTGACGATGCGCGATGGCGGATGCAACGCGAGACACGAACTCTCCCGAAATCAACCGAGTGACGCGCGATAATTCACGAACGCAGAGTTTCGGCGCGGCCGAAAGGTTCGGTGGGTTTTCTGCCGAAACCGAAACTGATGCCGAAACTAGATTTTTGAGCCGAAACTGGCCGAAACCGAAACCGAAACCGAATCTTCGGTCGGACACTAGTTATAGGTACTATTTATTTGTAGGTATTTAATTTAATTAATAGCATATTCAATTACCTACGGTCATTAAATACATTATTAATTCTCTGTAGAGTTAATATTACACGATCTGGGGCCTTACCACGACCTCTTATCGCGATTCAATTACAGGAACGTTTACCGTTTCAGCGACTATTTGTGCAATGACGTACCTTATTGTCATGACAATAAGAAACGTCATTGCACAAAAAGTAGCTGAATCGTTAAAACAAAACTGCTATAAGAGGTGGTGGTAAGCCCCCTGTTCCGTATTGTCATTAGTCTAAGTCCACGTGGCCTAGCCTAAATTTTATTAATTAAGTAAATGAGTACGCATATCGCATAATAACATCCCTACAACTAATCAAAACTGCAAAACCATATAACGAAGCCAACTGCTGCCAAAAAAAGCCTTTCTGAAACTCAAAAATGGCGCCCACCACGCCACTGCACGTCTGCGAAACAAATAAAAAGTTTCCCTACTCTCCGTCGGAACGGAACGCGACGAAATGTATTATGGAACCTTTTCCACGTCGATAAGTAAACGTTACCCTTGTCCCTCCGAGTTATGAACCCTCCACAGAAGGGTACGTTTTTCCTGAGGCCCTTCGATACGAGCCTCTTCTATTTAGATGGATTACCACGGTCGAATGACAGAGTTAGTAACTCAGAGAGGCTATTAGGATAACGGGATTGAATCACATTGAAGCGAGGACGCGTGGCTTTCTGATTGACCGCTCTACGATGCTATCAACAGGTTTGAAATATTATACTCATCCATCGCTCTGTCTTATTCAAAGCTCATATTTCCAGTTACGTAGTCTTATAGGCACAGGTTACAGAAGTAACTTATAGGTACACATGGAGAAGAATATTTGTGCGTAAATCATGTTCACTAATATTTTTTTGTATTGGCCCAACGTGGTGGATTATGACCTGAATCATCCTCGCATCAAATACCAATTCAAACTAGTATAATTTCCACGCTGCTTTAAATCTATCTCATCTTAACCATTTTATTTTCAAAGTAGATAGGTGCTATATACCTTCAATTACCAAATTCATTTCTTCCGTTGTCCAACGCAGGTAGGTTCATTGGAGAAAGGAATAATTGAAAAGGCAGAGTGTCGCGTCTACGCTTTCGTGCGTCTGTTTGCGAGCCTCCCCTCCGGCGCCGGAAGTATCGATTGTACCTGTTGTGCCCAAACCAAAGAGAACCCCTCGGCTCGACTGTGTAATGGAAATTATTATTTAATTGCAAAAGGACTTCGGTACTCTTGTAGATGACAAAAGTAAATAGAATGGAAATTCGTGTGACAGCATCATGATGTTTGTCTTTATTTGCCATCTTATATACCTATTCGCCCGTTAAGTGCTAAAAGAAGAAGATTTGTGTGACACACTCTGTGATTCTCTGTGAATGAGATTAAATAAATAAAATTTAATTCAAGTATTTTACCTAATTTTGCCCAAGAAACGCCCTTCTCTTATACCTCCAACAAGCAGACTGTGAGATCTAGATATTTTGTGAAATACCTAATCATATTTCATAATTCGTAACCTTCATCTATCACTCCTGTATATTGTAACAAAACACATTTCGCAACAAATAGCCGTGTCGCCCCGCGTCAGATGGATCTTTAAATCCGTTAAAACGCTTGTTATGTCAGCCCGGGATGAAACTTTTTCAATTTCCATTCAAATCCCGACTTGACGACTCTTAGCACCAAAATATTGTTCCCAATCTTTGCGGCATAATATCCGTGAAGTTGCTTTAAGTGGGCCCTTATTTTTAGAACGTTATCTAACACGAGTTTTACATTTCCACAAAATTATCCGTTTCATTATCATAATGTAACATTTTTGAAAAGTTATCTGTCTGTACATTATAAATAGACCCGTAATCGATCGCTGCGTCTACATTAGACGTAGGTATGCCTCAACCGAGCAGTCAGTTTTGACGTCGGAATGCATAAACAAAATGTCATAACATGTATGTGTTCGGGCGAGGCATACGAAGCATAATTTACCTACCCTATCACGCCTGTATTTACCTGCTGCGTTTCGTACGATGATTGAGAGAGCCGGAAGCTCAACCACCCCTCCGTTCCCTTCCTTCTGTTCCACTCCCCTTCAGGTCAGCAACGTGCGAGCGATGCCTTTGGTATTACAAGCACCTAAAGGTTACTGTAGCAGCTAATTAACAACAGAGTGCCAAATCAGAATCAGAATAGCAAAACACTACAGTGGCAGTTCAATGGCTAAGCAACTCGGCGCCCAGCCCCTCTAGCCAAGTGGTTTTGTCTACAAGCGTTTCTACAAATCACTACGCTTCATGTATGGAAATGACATAAGTCACGTGATCTACTAATCGACTTGTAATGTCATTTCCATACATTTCAGTGTAGCGTTTTGTAGAAACGCTTGTAAACGAAGCCACTTGTCTAGAGGGGCAGGCCGGATGCTTGTTTACCTTCACAAAAACAAAAGAATTAGGTACTCACTGTAATTGTAAAAATATCTTAATTTCTATCGTCAATATTGGAGACGATACGAGAGCCGAACCACCCGCTCCAGACTCTCCCGCGAGAGTGCTAAGCGTAAACTGTCTCTGTATTGGAACCTCCTCGCGAATCTCGTAAATGTCGCCTCATATTTACCAAGCTAAGGAAAGAAAAATAAATAAACAAGGCAAATAACTCTTGGAAGCTATTAAATTATTGGTATGTTTTGTAAAAAAAAATGGGTTGGAAATCGAATAACGATTCGTCCGTCTGTATACGTTTAATTTTTTTCACAGACTTTATCATGAGACCTCCAAAAAATAAGGTACACAAAAGTTGACGACCGCTGGGTGCAGTAGTTCGAGCGTAGGCCGCTCGACTCACTGCATCGGGTGATAGTGGGATCACTGGGATCGCTCCCAGTCCATTGTAAGGTAGCCATAGTTCTTTGCTCAGGTTGGGACCATACAGTTCGTATGATAGTTCGTATTTTTCCCGTGCCTCACTCACTTTGACCTCAAAAGGAAACTAGCGCTCTACATTTTTATAATAACTCTACATAAAATACACCGTCACTTATCTGGCGTGGTCGTCAGCGCCGCCTGTCTTGTGCACAAAGGCTAATACCCGCGGTGGGGCTCCCAGGGCATCCCCTTATTTGCCCAGCGTGTCACCCCGTCAGAACGCACCCTATCTCCTCTGCACAACGCCGTACACCCCATCGGTAATGGTAATACATTATGGTTTTTGTGCAAAAACGTCGTATGTCATGGAAACTGAATTTGAAATATATTAAACGGTGATAGAGTTTAATGTTGAATGATGAGGTTTAATAGAAAAGTGTAAGGTTGATGTAATAATGTTATGCGTCTGATTTGGATTTGGGATTGTAGGTCGCACATAAACCCTCAAATTTATAGAAAGTTATAGAGTTGCACTGGCATTACAAATCACTTTTGTTCTTGAAATGCTTGGTAAAGCCATATTGTAAACTGGGTAAAATCCTTATAATTCATAGATATTGAATTTGTTCAAAAGCTCTATGATCTCTACCTGCTTTAGTGTCGTGAACTATTTGTTTATACCTGTTGATTGTCTTTATTTAAGAATAGCGTGTAAGTTATCATAAATTATAGCCTACCTGTCTACTAAATTTCAGTCAGATCTGTTCAGACGAAGTCAAACTAAGAAACTAACACACTTTCGCATTTATTACGTACATATTAGTAAGGGTAACAAGTTTATTGGACCTATGAGCATAAATCAAAACTTATACAGAGAGCATACGACATTCATCGAAGTACTGATGAAACATGAGATTACTTGTAACAACTAATATTTCTAACAAGAGTTATTACTGTAACTTTCGTCATGAATAAAACTGCAAGTTTTCTTGTTAGTGTATCCGTAAAACTTGGATGAAACGAAATATATAAGTCGTCTATGGACATAAGAAGAAACATTAAGATTTGTTTTATTACCCACGAACATCAGCTTAGTTAGTAACCGTAACATACATTTACTTCTAAAAATATTCAAAACAGATTAATAACTAGGCATCATGTTTTTTATCCCAAATAACAGTCAATGACGGATAAACATATAATTACGTTTGTCTAAAGCAAAATAAATTGTGTCCACAAAAGCGCACGCTAAATTATCGAATAATTTTTACAAAATAATTATTTGGTTAATTCGATAGAAGAAATAATCCACTAGAAAATGCGATTTGCAGTATTTCCGATCATTCACGCAGAAACATAGAGCGCAGAAATATGATCTTTCTTATGTAAGTACAAAGGGCGTGTGTGGGCGGTGATGATGACCAAACAGTATCGTCAGTGATCTCAAAATAAGAGCCATAGAAAAATGCGTATTGAAAGGACACAAATCTCAGCATTTATTACCGTTATCAACATTTTTACGGTCGTTCCCATTTCCCGTTAATGGATTTTCCTTAGGTTCTATGTGGGACAGTGTCGGCGAGAATATTAGGTCAAGTAAATAGATATTTAATGCGTTATAGTACACTTTTATGACATAAAATATTAGATAGACAAAACCATTGTCGGGCTGGGAGTAATTTAGGACAAATTTATAACCCTGGAGACCTTAGAGAAAGGAGAACATTAATAAGCGATTAGTCTTCACGAACCGCCCTCCGTACCTATTATGTAGGACGTACTAAAGATAAGATAATGTCACATAGAACATAAGCCCACGAACAAATTATTTTTTAGTTCCTAGTATTACAATAAATTAAAATACGTACCCAATATAGGTAGGTACTTACTAAAAGGTATACTTACTAGGAACTATTTACAAAAACAGTTATTTGTTTTGTGTCAGACTAAAAAAATACTGAAAACGTAAGAAGAAAAATTTTAGTAAGTATTTTTGATGGAAAACTTCGAATACATTGATCAAATACTCACTGCAAAAACCCTATTCTTTTAAAGAAAAGACAAATTTGAAGCTGGATTTCTCCACAATCTTTTACCAAAAACGTCTGTCATATTTACAAATCCGCATAGATAAGATGAAACAATGCGTATTCGTCGCATCGTCCCGAGGGCAGTGGGGCGGCGCGCGGCGTGCCACGCCACATAATGTACCTACTAGGGCGTCATAATGTGCACTCCGCGTAACGAGACACATTGAGCCGTGTGAGGTAACATACGGGGAACAAACTCCCTAGATTATGATACGGGTTTCTTGTAACAAGTACTAATTAGTAACCAGATAAACGTTACGTAAAGGACTTTGTAAAACATCACGTGACCACTACCTGGTTATATTGGACTTAGGTTTTATACTTTTATTAGAAGGACGTACAATTTTGTGGCGGGATAACCCCTTAAATACCCGCTACCGACCCGTTCATTGCTTACCCATTTCAAGCCCTGGGTTGACCCCACAAAATCGGATACGCATTAGTCCTATATGGAAACGCCGCCCAATCGCAACCGTAATCGCTTGTTGAAAACCTTTTTCGTGAGTCATTTCACATTCAAAAGCTTATGAAAAGCTAACAGTGACCAATACTTACCTATTTCTCAAAGATAACACGCAACAATGAAACAAACATAATTTGTAAGTTTAGTGTCGTGCACACAGAGTAAAGACTGAAGAAAAAGGTGCCATTATTAGATATATGTATGAAAAAAAAACGTGGTCATTGTTTTTTCATTTTCATTGTTCTATCTACCGGTAAATAGTTGAACTACTCGCTTCGTTTTATGTCGATGTTAGTACTAGGCCGACCACTCGGCCGAGTTGCTTATGGCCAGTCCCCTTAGTAATTGGTCCATGGTCGTGCAGCAACGTTACTTTTTTAGTTTCAGTCGTCCGAATACTAAATTATCTAATTATTGTTGGTATAAGTAATTATTTATTTAAGTACACCCGCCTCCCCAGCCTATTTTATTGTCTTTAGATTCGCTCGATCTAAAGGTTGCCTGGTAGAGATCATTTTTAAGGCCGCCCATTTACCACTTTCTGTGTAAATATATATTTTTATAATTGTTTGTTTTTCGAGTGGTAAGTAGATTAATAAGGCTCATTCTCACTCTGACCATTTTAAGTGGACCTTCGGTGTCAACCTTTTTTATTGACACCGAAGGTCAGCATAAAACGTTCAGACTGAGCATGAACCATAAAGTCTTATCTCAATGACAGCACAATATATTATGCAGGTAAGATAAAACCATTATGCGGTGTCGAGGCCAGTGGGGCACGACACTGTAATATGCACTAAGCTGGCTTCGTAATGTGCACTCCGCATAACGAGCCACATTCATCAGACTGGAACGACACGCGGCGAGACTCATGTAACTTCATTATCATAGACTGGTGTGGAACTTACCTTATGAGACAGTACTTAAATAAAGACATAATATAATAATAATGTTAAGTTTATTCAAGGGAAAGGAGATGGGCATTCCTGGGCCCTATTTGTAATGAATTGAGATATAGCTTAAAAAAATGTTAAATTTTTCTATTTTAAAATGTAAAAATATCGTCCGAATTCAGTTTCTGGAAAATGAGATATCTGACAAATAAGTAATGTTCCCAAATAAACTGAATATCGATTAAAACTGTGCGTAATTAATCGATTAAGGTGAATAAGTTCATGAATGTCCCAAGTTATTTCGAGAAAAGCATGAATTGTCCGCACAACAGTTTATGATGTCGGCTGTCGAGCCCCAGATATTACTACTTTTAGCAATCGTTACAAGGACCGGTAATCTTGGTAATTACAAAGAAAGAGGGAAACATCTGACTGTCAAAAATAGTATATCCTACCGAACGGAGTCCATGGACATAGTATGACTCAGTCGTTTGCTGAAAATCAAGTTGAAAAGATGACGGCATTGCCAATACGGCTCATCTCCTGGTGAATAACACGCAGCAAAGTGCCTTTAAGATAATTGCGATAACAGATATGTACCTAAATTTTGCTGGATATGCACTGTGCATAGGTCTAGTAATTGCAATGTAAGGAGGTACCATATATGCTAAAGGTCCATATCCTAAAGGTCCAAATGCTAAAGGTGCCATATATCCTAAAAATAACTTACTTACTTACTTACTAACTTACTTACTATTTTCAAAGTTCTAATTCACAAAGCCATTTATTTCACGCTCAGATTTCTTTCGCAATATTACAGGAGCCTCGGAAATTTCAGGAGTGAGGTAGGTAAGTAGTAATATAATTCAGAGAGTGAAATATTACCCAACACCTGTTTTACATTCCCTCAGTCCTTCAGCCTGTTCTGAATACACTTAACGTTGCCGTTGCTACCAAATAATTCATGGTTGCGGTACAAATGTATTTTATGGCCGCTTTTATTAATGTTTTTCTTTGTCTCGAGTACAATCATGTTTGTGTCCGTACGTTGAAAATGATTCATGGTTCTGCTCATAATCAATTAGGATGTCAAAATTAGAAAGCATTATAAAGAAGACTAAGTAAAAAAAGTAAGTGTATTTTTACACTTTTTTGTGAAATTTACAATTTTCCTTCAAATTGATACTAGAATAGCTGAGAAATAATAGTAGCTACACGCCTAAGCATTATTATAAATTACAACCACACTATAAACATCAACTTTATACCTTTTAAAATGTTAAATTAAAACACTAAACATGAAATAATCCCAAAATTTGCTTCCCGAGCATGAAAGTCTAATGAAAACCTAAATCCTGCTTTATTTCGTTGTAACATTGCTTTGTTCTTGTAGCCAGTAATAAAACGGTAAAGTTATCCAATAATGAAATAAGTTTTAAGGCTGTAAACTGTGAAAAATCAAATAACGGTTGAAGCAGTAAGGTAATAATAAGAGGCTTATTAAAAAACTTAATACTATAAAATTACCTTTATTGACGGACTGAAACTTTACGAGCAACAAAGAAAAAAATCTTTAATGAAATGAACACTTTCTTGGAGCTGGGATTGGATTTTATGACTGAAATACTGACAGATTGAGGAATAATAATCATGGTTCTGAAAAATTAACTAACACGCTTTAATTAATTCTGATTTAAGTCATAATAATATGTGGTATTCATTTACTGAGTATCTTCCTTTACGTAATATTATTTGATGAATTTTCTTCGTTAGAACGACTGTTTTGCGACCTCAGACTAGGTTTTTTTTTTTTATAGGACTGCGGTGGCAAAAAAGCGTACAGCCCGCCTGATGTTAAGCAGTTACCGTAGCCTATAGATGCTTACAATACCAAAGGTATTGCTCGCACATTGCCGACCTGAAGGGGAGTGGGATGGAGGGAGGGGGAGGGGGGGTGTTCTTACGGCTCTACGGTCTCTAGGTTTCCGGATTTCTAAAACACGAACTCACAATCTCCCCATCCAATATGAATACAGGCTCTACTACACAGTAACCTAAATCTTTTTTCCATTACTCCTCAAACAGTGGCTATATCTACGAGGGCTGTGTTCCGAGGGATATGCAAATGGCTTCCGCCGGTCTGATCGACCGCTGATAGACCGCCGAGGGCACCCGCTAACGGTGCCTTGTAACCCAAGACTGATGCTGAATCTATTTTGTTTATTAAACTTTTGACACGGGCCAAAAAGCTTTCAGCTTTCGCTTGATTGGAGTGGGTAATGACGAAAGAGGAAAGGAGAGGGTGACTTAATGTGTCATCTGAGTACTTCGTTTGATTCATATTCGACCTCATCCAAATCAAGGATATACACTTAACCCCTTATTCATAGAGATTTTAGCCAGTTTACATTGGGTTTGAAAAGCATTTTTAGGAACAAATGTGTTCTGTAATTCCACTGCAAGTCGATCATAACTTTCTATGAATAAGGGGGTTATAATATTCTCTAGATTGAAATCTTTCAAACCAAAAACATTATTAATAAATATCTCCAGACTTACACAAAAGCGACTTTAGCCTAGGGGCGAACACGTTGGGCTAGCAATCAGAAGGTCCCAGGTTCGATCCCCGGTGGGGCATGCACCAATGGATGAATTTTCATCTATGTGCATAATTTACAGTTCGCTTACAGTGAGGGAAAAAATTGTGAGGAAACCTACCTATCCCTCGGGATTAGGTAATAGTCAGTTCCTGTATACGGCGACAAGGTTCACCACCTGTCACGTTGGGTTTTGACTATCTGGTGAAACTTGGGCTTTTATTGACTTAATACCTCCACAATGTGGTGGTGTATGGCCACTCAAACCTCTGACTACCCCCGAATGTGGATAAAAGTCGTGACGTTATATTTTTTATATATTTTTATATTTTACACACCAATTGTAAGGCCCCAAACTAAGTAACACTTGTACTAACTATGTCTACCATACAATTGACTGGGGGCGATCGCAGAGTCACATTAATTACGAAAAGGCCGTTTCCGAAATTTGCCTCTGACGGGAACCGAACCCGCAACCACCCGATGTAGTGAGCTGAGCGGCCAACGCTCGAACCACTGTGCCAAGCGGTCGCCAAACCCGCAAGGGTTCCTTTGATACAGCCAAAATAGACTGGTAATAGACCGCTCGAGGCAGCTCCAACATTCCTTGTTCTATGGATAATCCAGCTTTGGCACGTAATCAATTGCCTTTGTTGTTTGGGTATAATAGTGCAATAGGTAGCAATGTCCCACTAATGAGGTACCTAGTAATTACGTGCTAACGTGTATTTTAACATAGCAAGTTGTAACGCTCCATGCAATACAATTAATGAGATATTTAATCCGTACCATCACTTTAATTAAAGCCAATAAATAAATATATAGATAAGTCAATAAACCACCAAATAATTAAACCTTAAACCAACCATGGTGATTTATAAAAGGTTATTCATAAACCAAGATCATTGTCTGATCATCACAACTGATTAGAAGGTGAGTACCTCAGTTGCTTTAACATCAATTTTATTGTGTCACCTAAAGAAACCCTTCATAACAAAAAGAGGATCACGGAAAATAATTAATTAATCGACTAACGTCAAAATTAATGTTCTGTCGATCCCGAAACGTGAACGTAGAAAAGCAAGAAATTGAACGCGTAACGTTATATTAGCATTCTGCACATTTCTAATTCATGAAACTGTAACGCAAGGTGGCACCTATCCTTATAAATTATTCGCGACCCCACTCCGGAATACCTCCCTTTGTTGCGTATTACTTTTAACGACCAAACATACCGTAGTACTACCTTTGTATTTCACAACATAAACACGGAATACAAACAATTGAATAAGGTAACTTTATGTACCTTTAGAATGACAAACGTGTCGCAAACGTGACTGCAAGTAAATACGGAACAACACAAATACGAACAATAAACAAAGTCGGTACAGTCCTCGCATCTGCTACTTGATCAATATCCGTGTCCTTGACATTAGAGCAAACCACTCGCATCCGAGCTCTCAATAGCTATTCATATCTCGTTATTCAATGCACCCACCTTATACTGGAGATTTATCCACCACTTATATTCGAGTTACCGAAGTAGCACAGAGTAGGGTCACACACTAAATAATTCGGTTTAATTGAGTATGGGCACACAGTCACTCTTGTTTTCGGCGTAGTGCCGGCGTAGCGGCGTAGTCGCGAGCTACGGTCCGTAGCGCGTAGCTGGCGATCGTAGCGGCACGCGCGAGCGACTCGACTGATGCCCCGTTGCCAACGCATGCACGGATTGCCGTGCGCAGTATATGTATGAGATAGAGATAAAATATGAAAAGCAGTGTAATTTTGGAATAAAATTATTATACAGTGAAAAAAGAAATTACTATATTGAGTTGATTGAAGGTTAAGATACCTTAAAATCTTAATATTTATAACAATATTAAAGAAAGAACAGACACCTCTCATGATATTACAGCATTACTATAGCTACAAGGTTTGGGCTACTAACTTACTAACTGTTGTGGTAATTATACAATACAATATATTACATAATATCCTTAACAAAACCACTGTTTTACGCTTTGTTTTTGAAAAATCCATTCTAGTTCCTACAGGTGCGTCCGAACCTGTAACGAAATTAATGTCATAATGCTAAAATTTATGGAAGATCATATGATAATGAGTAAAAAGGAATAATGCATCTGTAAGTTTAACATGTTCTATGCATCAAGGAGTGCGGCAGTGCGCAGGCGCGCGTGACGTCAGGGCGTCTTCCCCGCTTCGCGCCGCGCCGCCCACGCCACGCTGAGCCCAACTGCTGTCCGTCTCCGCCGCCTGTCATACATCACTGGCAATTGTATTTTAGCTCCAAAGGAAGCAGAGGAAATAAATTTTGAATTGAATTGGTATTCAGCCACCAAACATCCTCCATACCTACTCCTACAGTTTCTGATGAAGTATGCTGATGAAGTATCTGACCAGAATCGTGATTAATTTATATTCTTAGTGCTTGTTTCAGAATCGATAGCTAACTTTTATTCACTAAATAAATATGGCGTTTTGACAGATATTCTATGGAAAAACTGTCAAAAATTTATTTGGTAAATAAAAGTTATCTGATGATTAGTAATGGCAACAATGCATGTAGTAATACCAAATACTTTAGCCTCAGAAGAACCTAATAAAAAATATTAAATATACCAACAAATTTATAGAGATTTTTCTCTCTATTCACTTTACCTAATGCCTATACTCGTAGAAACACTTTCGACTGTGCACCACTCAACCATCAGTGTTACGACGTAGAACAATGTTGCTTGAGGATTACTTCTTAATAATTCGCATTGCATAATCGATCTACCGTCTTTTCGACTATGCAAAGGATGAGTAAAGAAGACGACTATAGCTAATCTACTTGCAAACAAAAACACCTTTTATTCGAAAAATAACACTTGATCAAAATAAACATTACGTCCTTTTGAAATATATCCACGCACCTAATGTGACGTAAAATGGGCTGCATTACGTCATAAACACGAAAAAATACAGAAAATAGAATTACCAAAGGAAAATATAGGCGAACGAAGGTAACAGAAACGCAATGTATGGTGTCGAAACGCAGCTAAGCGGAATTCTATGGAGCTCATATAAAGGGACGGGAAGTTTTCTGTGAGATCCCTTTCTGTTGGGGTTGTCATCGGACCCCCGCTGTTTAGTTGACCCTCATCGAGGGGTGATGCGGCGCAAGATGTAAACTATTCACGGGATTGTTATTACTTCGTTTTGACATGGATTTATATTTGATGGTTCAGTTTTTGTAGTGTCGCACTACTGGGCAATATTCTCCCCCATTTTAAAATATAACTATAAATTAATAGGTTAAACTTAGGTATAACTAGACCCTGTCACTAACCAGCTACTGGATGTTTAACCGTTTAAAGTTAGAGTTTTATTCAAAAAAACGCCATCTTTAAGTAATCGTTGTTTTTGAACACAACTCTTGTTATTAGAGGGTTCAAACACGCAGTAGTTAAATGTTTAAACACTTAAGTAACCGACAGTGGTCATATTTATTTATTCAAAACAATAAAAAAAAACCGCCACTTCATGTAAGATTATATGTAAATTAATCTCATATTGTATAAATACAAAGTTAGTAGAGATAGAGTTGAATCGTTAATCTAGAAGTTACGTTGGAACTCGCAAGAAGCAAACTAATAAATTCATTTTTTAGTTTATTTATATCCTGTATATCTCTGTATTCTATTTAAATACGAATTAAAGTACGTACTGGTAACTATGAATAAATCGCTCCCTCTTGCATCGGAGGTAGTATACTAGTATCGGGCGCTATTAACAGAAATGCGATGGCGATCGCGTGACCCCTCCGACCAGCCTCGTCACCGTCCGGTCTCCGGCCGCGCGCGCCGTCAGCTCTGTCACCATGCATTAGCCTAAGCCATTGATGACAGATATTGAAATGACTGTAATTTTGTGAGAACAATAGAAAATACTCTATACACCAATAGCTGGCATTCATATTATAATTGCTTAACTATATTTATAGCAGCAAACTTGATAGATATATGCGTTAATAGTGATTTTGATCTTTAATGCTTTACAATAACAAACTGTGTGATGAAAACCGCTAATTATAATCAGCCTAGATTACCCTACTGGGATTGATGGTCAGCATCTCATCCAGTGCTTAAATATTAGCAAATTTCGATTCGTATACATGCGTTAATAGTGATTTTGATCAGATCTTTAATGCTTTACAATAAGAAACTGTGTGCTGAAAACCGCTAATTATAATCGGCCCAGATCTGATGGTCAGCATCTCATTCAGTGCTAAAATATTGGCAAATATTTACGATTCGTATACCTACTCATACGTTTCATTGTATACTAGTAAGCTACCAAGTTATTAATCCACGACTGAAAATCAAATAAGTACCATAGGGGGATAACTGTTGAACGAGAATTTCTTCATTAAGAACTTTCATTAATTATCGTACACCCGTTCCCCAGAGCCAACTATTAACAGAAATAGTCTAACGATAGCTGCCCCTTTCTCTGCAAGTCTCGACTCCCGACCATGTATTAAGTCGTGTTTGAACCCTAATTACTATAATCCTGATGACAGATATTAAAATGGCAGTGACTCGGTAGGGCGATTATCGTGCAAAGCGTAATATTGTGCATCTGTTTCATTATAAAAGCTATCAATCGTGGCTTTGTGGGTAATATCAGTATCATTTCAGTGGTTAATGTGTCAATATGATTGTTCATTTGTGAGAGATTTGGGGATGATTTTTACAGACAAAAGAAAATATTCAACATGAAATAAACAGTTCCAAGTTTCTACATGAAATTAAAATTACTAGATTTTCATTTAGGCTCTTCATTCATCAAAATGTTTTGTAGCACCAACTTTGATAGACAAAGTTGTAAGTAAATAGATATACCTTTTATGAAATAAACTCTACCTAATAAATGTAGTCTACTACATATGTAAGTTCCTATTCACTTTCGGGGTAGTACCACCCTCTCACAGAAGATCGGTGTAAAGCAGCTATTACAGCTGCGTTTCGTACGATGAGTGAGAGAGCCGAAAGCCCAAAGCCCCCCCCCCGCTCCCTCCCTCCATCCCACTCCCCTTCAGGTCGGTAATGTGCGAGCAATGCCTTTGGCAATAGTGTAAGCATTTATAAGGTACGGTAACTGCTTAACATCAGGCGGGCCGTACGCTTTTCTACAACCGCAGTCCTATAAAAAATATATATACTATAAATCACAAGTAGATACTAAAACCAAAGCGTAAGTAGATACTTAACTAGTATGTGCCCTAATTCAATCATGTCTAGTGGCATTTACGAGTTTGCATTTTTGCTTTATAGCCTTTGACTGCTAACCCATGATGTTCAACCGTCTGTCAGTTTTTAATGAGTTCACGTCACGATTCCTGTCTTGGTGTTCGTTCCCGGCTACTCTACTTTCCTATTTAACTTCCTAGTTTGTGATAAATTACTGCAAATAATAATCCAAAGTAGATGACATTTCAGTTAGGGGCGATAGGCTCTATACTTTGCTTTTAAAGAGATAGATAAAAGTTAGATAATAATTTTAAAGGGGCCTACATATTATTGGCAATTTTTTGTATCTTGTTATCCCAGTAAAACACGCACTGATGAACTCCTCAAAGCTCTCTTTTAGAGCCATAAGATTAGGCTAATGGAGCGGTTCATTCAATATGCTGTAGTAAAGCTAAGTAAATGCTTTAATTTTTATAATACTTACCTGCCTTTTTACCACTACAAACGGACAAAAAGATGCTTAAACGAAATATCGCAGTAAGTATCGCATGACTAAAGGGAATCCTTCAAAAATGGACGTTTATTACGAAACATGATACTCGACTTTTATTTATGTTCGTGGATTAGCAAATATACGTCGGTGTATTCGGGTCAGATAGTATAGATCGTTCCCTCTATGTTCATGTTTCCATAGTTTTTATGATTGCGTCATGCTGGTAACATAGACTTGCCAACAACCTTTATAAGAAAGATTGTATAAATGGAGCTCTAAACCTATGACAGGTTTGGAACGAAATGCTAAAGCAGCTTAGATAACTACTTGGTTAAGCCGCTTGACCTAGTGCTGATTTTAAATTAGGAATAATTAGAAGCAGAAGTTTAGTCGTTGAACTCTGTACTCTAACTTCTCAGTCCTGAAACGGCAAGACAACTGACTACCTAAACCGAGAGTTTGAAGGACCTCGCGATTTTGAATAAGTAATGTGGGTATTAGACATAAGACTATAAGACCCAAATTTTTATATCTTACCCTAGTCTTGATAAAAAAATAAGTTTATGACGCACGCACGCAGTTCGTGTGATACTTTAGCAATATTTATTTATATATTTTGCTCGTTATTCTTAACAAGTCTTTCTTATATATACCTACATACATGGTTTTTGCAACATTTCGGCATCGATCTGCAGCATCGGCCGGTATGTTGGGAATCTGTCTGAGGCTCGCTGCCCGCTGTTCAGGGTGCGTAATGAAGATTTATCGACGATATCCGGCGACCCGCGAATTACCCACTGACGTCGGAATGCCGGTTGTTTTGGTGTAATGAATGAACAATACTACTGCCTACTGCTCAGTATCCGCCATTTGAGTTCATATAAAACTGCTTCCAAAAGTGACTTCATTCATTCATTTGACTACACCGATCTACTACTAAAAGGTTTCGTACATTTCATACTCACTTCCATTCCGAAAAACATAGTAAACATACTAATGTCACTTTCCCTGCACATAAAAATAAATTGTCTTTAAAATCACCTATTTTTATTGAAATATAAGAGGAAAATTTTGTAGCAACAGAATGATATTTTTATGGAACGTAAATGAAGACTTTTACGTAGAGAGCGCGGATATTATACCTATTTGTCATAATAATGCGAATTTATGTGAAATTTTAGCAGCGAAAATATGTTAATCTTTTCATTTTATTGAAAAATAGACATCATAATGAAGATTAATGATGAATCAAAAAGTCCAATTAGTTGATGACTCTACAACCCGCGTAGGAAGATAACCTTTATTGGATGCGTCTATATGCGGCGAGCGGCGCGTCAAAGCAGTCAATTTTGACATTGGAACGCATAGACTGATGGCTCATGAAGACGCATCCAGACGCAAAAAAATGACCATTTTTTACTTAATAATAAATCCGATAGGTACAAGATTATAGAACAATTTGTCTCTTCCCCGAGAAAGAATAGAGACAACAGAAATCAGTTCCCCATTATAATCGCCCGTTTATCCCCTTGTTCACAGATTCATTCCAATCTGTTTGCCCATTCTTCTTTAGTTATGAATTACACTTTTTGTAAAGCTAATTCTAGACGGCGTTTTGTAAAAGTAACATTTTTTTATATGATTAAGGTGACAAACAATCCTACGGCCTGCTTAATGTTTAGCAGTTACCGTAGCCTATGGATGTTTGCAATACCAAAGGCATTGCTCGCATGTTGCCCTGAGGGGAGTGGTAAAGCCAGCGGGCCAGCTGGAGGCAATTGGCTAGAACTTGGCTCACCCACCAATAACTTAAACAGAATGTAAACGCTAAATGGTATAATGCGGTTGGTATAAGGATTGTAGCACACAAATTCCCAGTGCTTTTTCTTACTATTAATTACCAGGTGTTTACTATTTGGTTGCTCCATGGCTTCCGTGCCTCTCCTAACAGTGGAGGTCGCTATAAGAACAGCCGGCAATCCCCTTATCCACTTACACATATAAGAGTGGATACAGGAATGAGAAGCACCCCGTCACTCCCGTCAGTCAGTCGGCACCCCAAAGCGCTGATCCCACGCCCCTGCCTGTCTCATACGATAACAATTTGCTTCGGTCCTGATTTATGAGTCCAATACCCGGTGGTTACTTAACTCGCGTAGCGGTATTAACTTCTGACATTGCAGTGTATTGAAAAAAAGTAAATTGAACGAGTTCATTTCAGGAAAAGACCTGTATGATAATATAAATCAACGGTTGGTAAAATAAATAGGAGTACTGACCATCGCTCTGTCACTTTATTATTCTTCTTGTTTAGCCCACGTGTATCAACTACTGGGCCCCAAGTTTGCTTATTATTGACCCGTTGAAAACCATAGGTCACGCATATTATCTACGTGACTATCTTTAATCACAAATTCTTGATAGTCGACACGATAGGCCGTCTGTTAAAAATTTGCAGATGGGATCACGAAAACCAAGGATGGCAACTGATTGACTTTATGACGGTTTTTTCTTTTATCAACTTTACATAAAAACAAAAGACACACGATACACTTGCAGCAAGTGTTTTTCAAGTCATGGAATCTTTCTGCTGATCACTGCGCTCGCCATCAATCGCTGTTCAGGCGATCATTAGAAACGACATAAATCAGGCCCCTCTTCCGACACGATACCATCGGAATGAGCTCGCCTTCCGTCTTTTGTTTCTCCCCATGGTGCAGCCAGTGTTTTCTTTTTCTCCAGCCAAAGCCACTTCACCCCGACAGGGACCACGTCCAAGCTAACTGAATTTTTTCGTCCCTAAGTTAGCAAAAATTATACCTAAAACGTGTATGTATGAAATGAATACCGAGGTGTGAGCTACTAAGTACAAGATATTAAAGTAGATATTCAAGTAAATATCACCCTATAATTTAGAAAGGTAAGAGCAAAATGTAAAACAATACTATTTTTATATGTGGTGCTAATTTAATTCCCCGAAGCAAATATGTTTACGCAAATAGACAATGTAAGTCTGCAAAGACGCAACTTTAATTGGCATATAAAACGTATTTTACGATTTAGTGATGCTGGGGAATCCACTTTAACATGTTAATTGTAGATAAAACCAGGAAATATGTGCTGTGATACGATGTCTACTTCGTTACAGTCAGATGTTGACTACAAAATCTTACCCTAAAAATCGAATGGTATCTTGAAGAACATAGTAGTATTTCAAGATACCATTCTGTTTTCAGGTTCTAAAGCTACCGATCTAGAATCCTTACAATTTTTTTGTAAGCCGCTAAGAGTTTACTTCGAACGAATCGCATAAAAGAAAACAGATAGCATCTTCCATTACGTTAGCAAGATTTCGACTTTTATTAGCAAATTAACCGCCCTCCGTTTTTCTGATAATCAAAGTTCCATTCGCCCTTGATGATGACAGAAAATTGGCAATTTGGACCTTTCCACCCCAACACTGAGATGGTGGAGCTAAAAGATATATTGCGAGTGTAGTGTAAAAGTTCTGTGCTCGCCCCTTATCGTGGGTAATTTAATTTGTCTTTATTATCACGTGGATATAGTAGGTATAGTACGTTTTTCTATACTTGTCCTATTTCGTAAGCAAAGAGGGCGTCCAGCGGGGCGATTGCGTAACTTTTTTGTCAATGCTTCAATGGTTTCGTATATAATTGACACAGGATGAACGAAACCAATTGAAACATTGACAAAAAAATTACGCAATCGCCCCGCTGGACGCCATCGTTGCTTACCAAATAGGACAAGTATAAAAAACGCACTATAGTTTCTTCTTATTTTAATTGAGGATATGTAGGTTATTGGCAGGTATGTGAGACCATTATTAATAATTCCAATATGCCTATTGATTTTATATTACCTACTTATAGATAGTTGGGTGGGTACTTTATCAAAATAATGTGTTTAGCTCAAGACATTACCTACCAAGAAAAAGGGAGACAATGTGAAATAGGTACTTAAGCTGAACGGATACGAAAGATATGAGTTATTATAGATATATTTGCATAAACAACAGAGCCTCCTCACCGTACAAACATTATGCTATCTTATTAGAAAGCCCTTATATTATTATGTAGATATTCATGGAAGCTATACCCACTATATTCTAACATTGAACTCATTTTGGTGCTTAGAACCGTTGTTATGGAAACAGCGTTTAATTATTCTTAGGCGTTAATGCGAAATTCGTGTTAGTTTCCGAGTTCTTTAAAATTCAGCTAAAAATAAGCCAGTAGAAAAATCTGTGGAAAATTGCTTAAAATTTAAGATATAATGATCTCCTAGGTTATTCATTATGTTAATTACTTTTTTCAAATACTTCGTTTGTTCTTATCAAAGAATGTTGAATACTAAAGTTGTACTTATTGAAAGTAGTAAAGTAGGTAGGTAAGTACCTGAGTTTTGTTCCTACTAGGTTGATGACCGCTTGGCGCAGTGGTTCAAGCGTTCGATTCACAGGTTCGATTCCCGCCAGAGGCAAATTTCAGAAACGGCCTTTTCGTAAATTTTCCTAATCTGGTTGTCACTGGGATCACCCGCAGTCCAATGTACAAGCCCAGAGTAGGTACAAACTTCGCTTAGTTTGGGACCATACAGTTGGTGTGTTTGTCTGGCGATATATGTTTTACTGAACGTTAACAGGACGCAACACATACATAGACGCGTACCTTTGTTCGGTTCCAGTTTTCCCAATAGGTCGATTGTTGTGTGTGAGCACACTAAACGGATTTTTCATTTCCTTTGTAAGCTCAACCCCGTTCAATCCTTGTGGGACAGCTGATATAATTTCACGTAATTCCAGATGGATTGGCGCAAAATCCCTCCGAAATGTTTAATATCGAGGATAAATCTTTATAAGATAACCCATATTACGTAGGGTACGTATGATGATAATAATAACCTACAAATTTATAGAGATCTTTCGCCAATTTACAATGGGTTTACAATTAGTTTCTAGGAACAAAAGTGATTTGTAATGCCAGTGTAAGTCCATCATAACTTTCTATAAGTACATTAGGGGGTAAGTTTGCAATTTTGCATACACGATCGGGCTGTTGTGGTCTCGTGAATAGAATACCCTTGGGTGGAAATGAGTTATGGGTGTTACTTGGCTTGAGACAGATCGGTTGTATAGTACCGTATGTTGGTTATAATAGTCTATGTTATTAATTTATAAAATGAGGTCCCTACATAAATCGGTGAACTGTTGGTAGGTATCTGCGGAACACAGGCATAAAGGTTGGCACTCATCTATCAACTCGACACCTGAACAGCACCGCGTCGTCGGTCGGCGTCCACTAACTGAACCGGTAATAAGTGGACCACGCGGCGCGCTGACCACGCGGCGTTCACTCGTTGACCCCGCGCGGTCCACTGGTTGATCACGTGACGTTTATGGTGTAAAAGCAGCGTCCGCCCGCGGACCACCTTTCGACAACGAGTGGACACCGAGCGGCAAGGCGGTGCTGGTCGGGTGCCGAGTTGATAGATGAGTGCCGACCTTTATGGTGTAGCTATCTTAGCATGCATAAACGTAGCTACGAGCAGGCTCCTTCCTTTGACATGATCAATCACAGTGAGGAGGAGGGGGATATGTAAATTTATTTGAAAAAGTTATGCGGAAAATCTGGGGAATCCTTCAGTGGAGGGATTAAAGGGGATGGCACCGGGGGATTTTGTAGGCTTTTGTGACAAAACCGGCGGGCAAGTGAATGCAATCTAGGAATTGTTACTATGTGCAAATATCTACTTTATAAGCTTGATGTTTGCAACCCGGATGAACTTTTTATCTACATAGGTTTTATCATACCTAATATTTACTAAGATTATTATTATTATTATTACGGCTCAGAGCCAAGCTGTAGCCAATTGACTGCAACGCATATGGGCTGGATTGATCGGGGTAGTACCAGCCTCTCACAGATGATCGACGTGAAGTAACTATTACAGCTGCGTGTCGTACGATGAGTGAGAGAGCCGAAAGCCCAACCCCCTATCTCCCACACCCCTTCAGGTCGGCAACATGCGAGGGATGCCTTTGGTATTGCAAGCGTCTATAGGTTACGGTAACTGGTTAACATCAAGCGGGTCGTACGCTTTTTTGCCACCTTAGGTCGAGGCCCCACTAGCGCGTTGCGCTGCGTCGTCGCAACGGATCAAAGGGTCGACGGGCGAGAGACGAAGCGAAGGGGGGATGCGCCAGTACAAAATCTTGCGACGACGCAACGCAACGCGCTAATGGGGCCCGGCCCTTAGTCACATCAAAAATACCTTTATTGCTTAATAGAAAACATTTTATTTTTATATTTTAATAAAGCCTATACCTACTGTACCTACATATTGTTCAGTTACCTATAGTTATGTAAATATTAAGTCGGCCATTTTTACAGTCCTATTATTTCGTGTAATATAAAATAACGAACCTCGTTGCGCGTTACAACTAAGTAGCTACTTAAGTACATTTTCTCCGACACAAATGGTGAATAATAAAAATGGAATAATAACATACTTTCGTCCGTTGTAGTAGTAGTAGGTTCCTTGAACTTAATACGGCCCTATTAGGTAGGTACTTTCATTTATAAGGTAATTTCTAACTGTTAAAAATATTATCTACTGGCTAACTCAATTCCATATATGAATCAATAAAGGCAGATGTATCGCTAGAAATGTTTATTTACAACATTCGCTTCGTTCAAGGAACCTCCTTGAACTTCATACTGCCCTATTAGGTACTTTCATTTATAACGTTATTTCTAACTGCTTAAAAATATTATCTACTGGCTAACTCAATTCCATATATGAATCAATAAAGGCAGATGTGTCGCTAGAAATGTTTATTTACAACTAGCTGTGCCCGCGGCTTCGCCCGCGTGGAAATTGATGTTTATGATTAGTCTGTCTTATTCCAGAGCCTACACTATCTGCGTTTCACATTAAAATCCGTTTAGTAGTTATGGAGATACCGACGTGGCAACAAACATTCACACATACAGACACATACACTTATTTAGTATTTGCCCGCGACTTCGTCGGCGCAAAATTTAAATTAAAATAAAACGATCCCCGGTTGGGCATGCACCAATAGATGAATTTTCATCTATGTGCATAATTTACAGTTCGCTTACGGTGAGGGAAAACATCGTGAGGAAACCTACCTATCCCTCGGGATTAGGTAATAGTCAGTTCCTGTATACACGGCGACAAGGTTCACCACCTGTCACGTTGGGTTCTGACTATCTGGTGAAACGTGGGCTTTGAATTGACTTAATACCTCCACAATGTGGTGGTGTATGGCCACTCAAGCCTCTGACTACCCCCGAATGGGGATAAAAGTCGTGACGTTATATTTTTTTTTTTTTTTTTTTTAATAAAACGGACTCGATCCCGTTTCCCGGGTCCCAGATCCGGTTTGCTGGATCCCAGATCCGGTTTGCCGGATCCCATATCCTGAATCCCGTTTCCTGGATCTCGTTTCCCGGATCCCGTATCTCTGATCCCGGATCCCGGACATCGTATCTCGGATCTCGTTTCTCGGATCCCGGATCGCGTTTGCCGGATCCCGTATCCCATAATCCTTGATTCCGGATACCAGACCCAATATCCCGGATATCACGTAACCCGGATATCCCGTATCCCGGATATCCCGTATCCCGGATATCCCGTTTACCGTATATATCACGTATCCCAAAACCGACTTGTATTTTTAAGAAGACATCTAAACACAATTTTTCATACTTAATTTTAACTTCAAAAATGACGAACTCCCATACAAACTTTCATCCCCTATTCTACCGCCTTAGGGGTTGAATTTTCATATACCCTATAATTATTATTATTTTTATTTAAAGAAACCAAAACAACTATTAACTATCAAAAATGACTTACTTTCATCCCCCATTTAAACCCCTTAGGGGTTGAATTTCCAAAAACCCTGATTTTAACATTTTTCATTTTATAAGACACCTAAATCACCAATTTTCATACTTCTAACTTGAAAAATGACGAACTTGCATACAAACTTTCATCCCTTATTTAACCCCATTAGGGGATGAATTTTCAAAAACCCTGAAATTATTTTTTTACATATATAAAAATAAACCTAAACACCAATTTCCACAGTTCTAACTTCAAAACTGACAAACATCCATGCAAAATAACATTCAAAACTTTCATCCCTGATTTTACCCCCTTAGAGGTTGAATTTTCAAAAACGCAGAAATTACAATTTTTATGTTTTAATAGACACCTAATCACAAATTTTCATAATTCTAACTTCAAAAATGACGAACCTACATACAAACTTTCATCCCCTATTTAACCATCTTAGAGGTTGAAATTTATAGGTATGATTAGCCTATGTCTCCTTCCAAAGTTTACACTATCTACGTTTCAAATTTCATTAAAATCGGTGCAGTAGTTATGGAGATACGTGGTAACAAACATTCACACACACACACACACACACACAGTTACTTTCGCATTTATAATATTAGTAGGAAGTAGGATACTCGCTTCGTTCAAGGAACCTCCTTGAACTTCATACTTACTGCCCTATTAGGTACTTTCATTTATAAGGTAATTTCTAACTGCTAAAAATATTATCAACTGGCTAACTCAATTCCACATATGAGTCAACAAAGGCAGATGTATCGCTAGAAATGTTTATTTACAATACTCGCTACGATTCACAACTGAAAGGATTTTGATCCAGTCCCACTACCTCTACAGCACGTTCCACTAAAAATGTTTCAGTTAACAAAGCTCGTGTGGCAAATATCTCATGAACTGTTACGTAGAATTGTACCTACACATGAAGCTTTGATATACGACTCAAATTTGATAATCGGATTATATTTCAACTCTATGTAAACTCACGGAAGGTCTGAAATGTTTTTGCCGATACCTACCAATGAATTGTACTCCTTGATCACGGAAGGTGATCTTTCATACTAAGTAAATGATCAACATTTTTAAAATCTACATGAGCTAACCGAAAGGAAGATCCGAGAAACAGATGAAAGCGATGTGGAAGTAGATGTGAATATTACACAATTGACCGTTTCCGTAATTTGCCTCTGGCAGGAATCGAACCCGCAACCACCCGATGTAGTCACCCGAGAGGCCTGTGATTGGACCACTGCGCCAAGCTGTCGTCAATAATAATAGAAAGTTACTTAATGTTGCAAAATGTTTCTCGACAAAGAGTAACTTACCATTACGATGCGCGATGATAGAATTATATGCTATTCTCTTCCCACGATGGCCCCATGACTACGTCACGATCAGTGTTGTCATGAGATGAGATTGACTGCACCTCAGCCGATAACGTATAGTCTTGGGCCAATAATTTGACCTAGCTACCATGAGAACAGAATACCTGGCGTTTTAGGTACCATGACCTAAATATATCTAAACATTTCACTCCGACCGCGACGGCGCAAACTATTACATATTAATCAACGAGGGTCTCTGGAGCACTTTGAAGAAGTGCTTCACTCCAGCCGAGTTAATAGTTAAGGAACTATGCGCAATAGCCGACCTCTCCAGCACTGAATCGATTCCATTGCCCTTTGTTGCCGGCCAATGGAGCTGCTTACACAACGCACAATGAATATTCCAGTCCTAATTTGATTTTCCACCCGCTCTAGATATTGTTGAGTGTATTATTCATGCGAGCAATTTGAGAAGTTTATGCAACTGTGCAATACTCGTATACTTACATGAAGAGTTTAGCAACTACACTTTCCGATGCGATCCTTATTATCGGATGAAATAAGATCATGTGGATTGGATTGTGGATTGGATAATCTACATAATCATATGATAATTAGGATCGAATCGGATAGGATAGGATGGTGTAGATACCACTTTAGCAAGCAGAAAGGTACTTAGGCAGGTAGATACTTTAGTAGTAGCACAGATGAGAAAGTAGTACTTCAGAAACCTACCTGTTTTATAGTCGTGGATAGCTAGTAAGTAAGGAAGCTTAATATGGGTACCTAGGTGATCATAACTATGTTTAAATATTGGTACATGGACATACGGTACACCAAGAAGCAGGAGACATGACGGTGCAACATAGTTTGTCCTACAAAACGGAGCACATGGACCTACGACTCAGTCGTTCGCGGAAATTAACGTTGAAAGCATGTCGGTATTGCTAATACGGCTCATCTTCTGGTGAATAATAACTTCTTATGCCTTTCTAATAAGTGAATTGTCGAATGCGATAACATTTGTGAGAATATCGCTGCATGTTGTAGTGCGCTGAGCACAAGTTTTATGATTACGATGTTAAAAGGTACCATATCTGCAAAAAAAAAAATACTTCAATAGTTTTACGTTGTGGTTACAACAGGCGACCGTCCAATATTAAATTTCTAACAGAATGGTAAAATTCAATCAAAATATCGCGTGATATAACCAAACACAGTGGATTCCAATTCGGAAGCCGCACAGGGAATCGTTTTTCAAGATCGAACCCATTTAAACCACAATACCGGTAATCGGGCGGTAGCCGTTCCAGAGTTCCAGTCAAAATTACGTTCCAACCGCTTTCCCGACCGCTCACTCGACTGAAGAGCACTCTGTATATTTGGAATTGATTTATTTTATTTATATATACCCACGTTATTCGTTTTAGCTAAAGGTCAAGCTTTGGACTACACAATTACCCGTTTTGAACAATTTAGACTATGTTAGGTATAATAATATCGATCATTATTAAGTTTACATATTGTGTCCTGATGATACATTATAATTATCCAATTTTTCATGTAAGTACTTTACAGCAAAGTCTTAAATATAATAAATCTAGTCTCTATTAGATAGATAAATAGATGAATTAGGTATAGGGTTCCGTTGGCACCCTTTGGGTAGGGAACCCTAAAAATGACAAACAAAACAAGTAACAAACAACAGTGTACAGTATGCGATCTTATCGCAAGGGCATAGTTATTAATTATAAGTGCTATTTGCCCATTGATCTAAGATTTTTTTAAGCCATCGAGTTTTCCACCAGTCAATACAACAACTTAGTGTTTACTGCAACCACAGTTTTAATAAAAAAAATATCACCTAGTTACGTTACGACGAACCTTTTTAATAAAACGCGAACAATAAATAAAGTACAGAAAAGATTTCATCTTTTATCTGCACCGAGTTAGGTTGTCACGCTGGCGAATACACGGTAGGCGGAGTACGGCACTGCCGGGAATTACCGCCGTGGAAACATCAGGCCAGCGGCGAAGCCTCTACTGAATGTGAAGAGCCTACATCCATACATTAAATAGTCGATTCTTTTATTCATATATTGATTATTTCGTTTCATATTACGAAGACAAGAATTATCAACTAATATCAATACAAGAATTATCAAAAATCCAAAACATCACTTAAATGAAATGAGAATCTATTTACCACTGTATTTTCAGAAAAAAGTAAGAACGGTCGAATCCCTTATCTAAAGTCTAATCTTTTGTTTCCTTAAATAAATCGATGACATAGATACCATTTTTTAAAACAAAGTTGAATAATCGATCATCCCTAGTGCCTCAAAATAAAATCTCGGCTTTACGCTCCAGTTGCCGGCTGGGGATACGTCATTCATTCTCCGTATTTACGTTACAAATGCGCATGTTTTCCGCAACGATATTTTTGCAGTAGTTTGAGTATTAAGGAGTTATTGCCCCGTCCATGTAGAAAACTTTTTGAATTTTATGTAAGTATACCTAGCTGTGGATATCGCATCGCAATCGAGATTTATACCTAGTACCTATAGAGAACTTCTTGGATGTTGTTACAGTTTTACGCAGGGTCCACACATTGGCCCCAACGTTGGTTTGACTTTAGAGTCAAACCAATAGTTAGCATACCATAGGAATAGCATCTACAAAATAGCATTGGCCCCAATGTTGGTTTGGTTATTTTCTAGATCGACACGTTGGACGAGTGGCGTTAGGGCCAACGTGTAGAGTCGGCGCTAGCGATTGTTCTGACTGGTCGAAATCAGCGTAAAGTTGACGTGACGTGATGTGACGTGATACATACAATCAATGAACTTATAAACTAGATTATAAAATAATAGGACAGTGCATTGGACTGTGAACGTGTTGATTAAACGATAGAAGCAGCACATAAGAAATTGAATTGGTCAAATACATTTGTGGCCACGAAGTCAACGATTGGGAGGATCGAAGCGGAAATTACAAGCGCCACGGTTCCGCCAGCGGCCGACGACGACCGCCGACGGAATACGCCTGCGGAAATTCGGACTTGCCAGATAGGCATTCCGAGTTGCAATAAAGTTACAAACACAATATTAAACATTTCACACATTTTAAAATCATTCATTTCATTTTAGACCGAAAATAAGTAATAGACTTTGCTCCGTAAAGATAACGCATTTCGTAAGCGTGTTGCATTGCATATTTTATACTAAGCTGCAGAGCTAGCACACGCACCTAGATAAGACTTTTATCACGCATGTCGCACCAAGGCACCAAGTCGCTCTCACTCCTACTAAATTCATAGGGAGGATAACTGAAACAATAATAGATTTATTTCGCCTTTTGTCTTGTCACGGCCGGCTGTGCTACCAGTGCCACAGTATAATAAAGAAATTAAGGGCCACTTGCACGATCCATCTTAAACACGTTCAAACGGCGTTTCTGACCCAAATCAAGCATGGTTTCTAGCACTAAAATATGTAGTGCGCTAAATATGTTTATCCAGCATATTTCGGTGCATGAAACGTGCCTGATACGCCGTTCGGTTAAAACTTAAACACATTTAAGATGGATGTTGCAAGTGGCCCTTAATGTTGTTAACATTATTGTATAGACACACTAATTAAATTAATATTCCACAAAGTGTGCTCATTCCCTTAACTTAAAACATTTGTTTTGAACTAATTAACAAGTATTTTGAAACAATCAGTGTCTGTCACTACTGTATTTACAATACAATGGAGTTGTGTTACGAAATGGCACAAGTCTGATTTATATTATGTTTTAGTTGTTCCCGAATTTGAATTTTAAATGATTTTCTTTATAAAGATTTCTATTTAAATAGGAGTCGACATAATCATAGATTAGTGTGTCTCGGGAAGTTGTTGCAACCATACCTACAGACTTGAGTGATACATTCCATGGAGGTATGTTTATTAGTTATTTTATCAATTTTTTACAAAAAATCAAGCAGCAAGAGAATGCTTGAAATATGTACCTACATACAAGGTGTGGTGTTGGAAAGTCTAATAACATACTCCGCTACACAAAAAAATATTGGATAGGTTATTAGTGTTAACCACAATCTTTCTTGGCTAATACCTACCTATACTATTTTATTCTAACTGGACTTGTGGATGGTGCGATTAAATGCATCTGCTGTTGCTTAGCAGAGTAATTCCTTCGACCCTTCGCTGAGGCAGAGGAAGACCTTTTCCACAGAACATTTGTCAGCATATACTCACACTTTAACGAGATCATTTGGCCATCATCCATCACGGTTATTCGGTAACTGTTTCAAAGAACAGAAGAGCAACATTCTATGATATTTAAAAGCACTGCGAGCAAAGAAAATTCGTCATAACTGTCAGCTACTTAAGTGTTCCTTCTCTTCCAGAATATGGCTCCCCAAGTGGACCCAATTCCGAGTGGAGTACTCTTCGAGTCCGACACACAGACCTCGGACCTGGGCCTCGATAAAGACGTCTCTGTCTTGAAGAAGGCCACGCCGAAGAAGCACGAGTACGTGTGGTTCAACATATTCTGGTTTCTGTTCTTACACATCAGCTCCTTGTACGGACTGTATCTGGTCTTCACATCGGCTAAGTGGCAGACTAATGTATTTGGTGAGTTCTATGCAAACGAGAGGAATGACCAATAACTTTACTGATTGAGCCGCAGTGCTTACATTTCAAAAGTTCTTCAATAGGGGCCCGTTTCAGAAGCATCAGATAACGTTTATTCCCTTAAATAAATGTGTAATTATGTTTTGACAGCTTTTCCATATCTGTTGAAACGACTTTATTTGGTGAATAAGAGTTACCTGACGATTCTGAAACAGGCCCCTAAGTAATTTACTCCGATAATTATTAATTTGTTTTGAATTTGTAGCCTTTGCTGTCCACCTCATGTGCGCCATAGGAATAGGTGCTGGGTCTCATCGCCTCTGGACCCACAGGAGTTTCAAAGCCCACACCCCACTACGCACACTCCTAATGATATGGCAAACTATGGGCTTCCAGGTAAACTCACCTACTTTAACTCACGTCGAAATAATTTAGCAACCTTTTACGCTGAAGTTTTTTTCACCAACTTCCCAAAAGTTTTGTAGGTGCACGTACAAAACTTATTTTCTCATCCCTCTGAGGGGCTTCTGTATTTTCATCACAATGAGCAAGTTACGGCGGATTTGTTACTTTTACTTTCCCTTTAAAATGTTCACATTAGCAATTGTCGGTTCTGCCGAAATTTTATAAAATGGAAGGGTAAATTTTTCGGCATGGTGTAAAATCGTTATACATTACAATAAAATAAGTATTTTGATGACGCGATGGGTAGAATACGTTCTTAGTACTTTGGTAAAACGAAACTAAATTTCATAAAGATAGTATAGTTTCCTTATCCTATTTATTTGTACCAGGACTGCATATTCGAGTGGGCCCGTGACCACCGCACGCACCACAAATACGCGGACACGGACGCCGACCCTCACAACGCTGAACGAGGGTTGTTCTTCTCGCACATGGGCTGGCTCTGCTGCAAAAAGAGCCCAGAAGTCATAGAAGGCGGCAAGCGAATTGATATCAGCGATTTGTACGCGGATCCAGTGGTCATGTTCCAAAGACGGTAAGTTTTAAATCATTATTTTCTTTTTAAAATGCAGCCATTGCAAAGTGTGTCTTTATTCCAATAACCATAGTTAATTAACTATTTACCTGAAATAGTCCTGTGTGTCGGAGGACACGTAAAAGTCGATCCGGTTGTCGACTTCTAGACAGCAGTTGATAAGCCATGTCAGAGGCCTTCGGGCGACTTGAACGACTCGGACACCAGGTTGAAATAGTTTGTTTTTCATAAATTATTCTTATCCATGCGTGGTGCAATCAATAGATGCGAAGCATAATGAATGAAGCGATGCAAAAAGCGAGATAAAGCGATTCTGTCTCATTATCTTCTGTGCATTAAGTAAAAGAAACGCGACTTGGTGCAACATAATACGTGACGATGAGCTTGTCTTGGCGCGTGTGCCAGCCCTGCAGAAGGCAAATAAATAGATGAAATGAAGTGAAAAATATTTAAACGGCACAGCATAGAAAAAGGAAGAGCACATACAAAAGCAGAAGATAGACATATAGATATAATTGTCTCCATTCTCCAGACATTACTTGAAGATGATGCCTCTCCTCTGCTTCGTGCTGCCGACTGTGATCCCGGTGTACTGCTGGGACGAGAGCTGGCTGAACGCGTTCTTCATCCCCACCATCCTGCGATACACCTGCGGCATCAACATCGTTTGGAGCGTCAACAGCTTCGCACATACCTTTGGATACAGGCCTTATGATAAGTAAGTTCTTCTGCACTTCTTCGTTACTAGATTAAACCATTGCCCGTAGTGTATTTTGTTCGAAGCAAACTGTATACTTTATAATCTACGTGTTTGTCTCGGCGCTCTTCATATGTTAAAGTATTTTATAGTCGCCAAAACAGAAGAGTTTGTTTCATAAAATCATGATTCCTCTATTGACTTTGGCCAGCCTGGGTAGAATTACAGAATTCCAAATTCAAAATTAACTGCGACCTTTTTTTATTGTGTAGTTAGCCAGTGTCAAGGAAAATGAACCTTCATTCCGAATTCAAATTTATAAACCAGAAAAAAAATTACCAAGCTAAAAAATGTTTTCATGTTGCCAGGTCCCTGAATCCCCGGGAGAATATAGGCGTGTGGCTGTTCTGCGTGGAAGGCTTCCACAACTACCACCACACGTTCCCGTGGGACTACCGCGCCACTGAACACCCTTTGTACAATATGCTCACGCCTACCATCGTGTTCATCGAACTTATGGCCAAGGTATTATCCACTATGTGATTAAAAAGAAAAACTTTCAAATAATAGCTATCGATCGAATAGTTAAACATTGAGCTACTAGTAGGTTACTACTAGAGCCGCTAACGTCCGAACTATCGGACGCAACTACAATTTTAGTCAGATAAAAAATACATAAGTGTGACGATTCCTCAGACTGATAGGTGGGACTTACCCCCTCCGCACACGGCGTCGTCCTAACGTAAAAAAGAAAGCGTAGAATTTTTTTTTTTCATTCTAAATTCGAAATTTATAAGAAAACGTTATCTTCATAAATTTCGAATTTAGAAAGTGTGAATGTGAATGAGAATTTGCTTACAAAACGATACGTCTAAGTTACGAGTCGTGTGTAGAACACTGCACATCTGTCGTCTAGGTAGGTAGTAGGTAGAACAAGGAATTTTAGTATTACGTTCATGAGGTAGAATGAGAAGTGCGGCGAAAGCACCGCAAGTGGTTAGTCAATGGGTCAGCGTAGTGATGTGCGGTATCTGCTCTAGTAGGTAAGTCAGTGTAAAATTTCTGCTTTATGGATTTCAGATCGGACAAGCCTACGATTTGAAGTCAGTGACACCTGAGATTATAAAGAACCGTTCACATCGCACTGGAGACGGCACGCATCAACTTTGGGGCTGGGACGACCCCGAGTTCACTGAGAAACTCAAGCAACAATATGGATCAGTCACCCATAACGAGGATAGGAAAACGGCCTAATTTTCTTTAGTACCTAATAGGCGTTAAAAACTGAATGAAATAAATTTATATTTTCTTATTACTTCTTCTTTTATTACGCTAAGTAAGTAAGTAGGTACCTTCTTATTTATGTATATATGTATGGGACCAATTAAAATATCGACCGCGAAAAAGGAAATGTCAACAATTCTTTTCTATGTGTTTTATAAATGGTTTTATAATATAATGAAAACCTTATTACCTATTTTTTAACGCACCTTTAACTACGGCTGTAGCCTGGCTGTAGCCTTAGATTTTATGAATAATATTTGCCGTGTTACTATTACCTATACCTACCTATACATATTTACCTACATATTCATTTAAACAGTAAAAGTAGGTACTATAGGTACCTATCTAATAAAACTTGCACCCCATTTCCATACATAAATAAGCAAGTAAAATGAAACAAACTTCAAATCTTTTTCCAATGTGCCGCAGCTGGCGGCATCGTACCTAAGCGATAAGCGAAAATCGATAGGTATTGCCCTCTTCCATTAGCGAGATAGCTACAATAATTAATGCAGTGCAATCACGTGCTTACCTACTTACTACTTATGTAGGTACCTACATGGTAGAAGAATAATATTCAAGTAAATGTGATCAAAAATGGTTATTATTTGGACGGGATAATGTACTCTGCAGTCGGGAGCTAAGGAGCAACAGCCGGACATATAGAAAAATATCTTAAATTTATCCCATACCTTTGCGTGGTGCCGTGGCTTCAGGCTTGCTTGGGTCTGAATAGGTCAACTAATTGCTCACTGCTGCGTTTAGAACTTTTTCATCTGCGATGATTGAGCATAATGATTGAGTTGAGTGTTGCGTGTAACGGAAAATGTGGAACATAAAATCATCTGTCAATATGACGTCTATCATTATATTCTGTCACTTTCATTCATTCGAGTGTCTTTCTTTTTTTTTTTTTTTATATAAAGTTTGTTTCACGGCTCTGGGTGCAAGCCGAACGTCCAGTGCTGCCAGGTCTACTGATGTTCTAGTAGACCTTCAGATTTTAGTAAAAAGCTACTGATCTACTGATTTTCTACGACAATCTACAGATTTTTACGGATTATAAGACGATTAGATTAACAGATTATTAGACGGGCCCGTTGGCGTGGTTGGCTAAGATTCGGCCTTTCACGCTGCAGGTCGTAGGTTCGATACCCCGGGACATGCATTTGTGTGCATGAACATGACGTCTGCATGTCCCGAGTCTGGGTGTAATTATGCATAGTATGTATTAACAAACAAAAAGTAGTACCTATATGTAGTAATATCAGTTCTCTAATTTCCATAGTACAAGTTTCTTAGAACAGGTGTTTAGGAAGCTGGCGGCTAAGTGGGAACAAAGAGGCGTTGCTATCGGCGAAAGAAGATTAACGAATCTTCGGTTCGCCGATGACATCGTGCTCTTCTCTTCCTCAGCTACAGAACTGGGGCAAATGATACAAGAGCTGAACACGGCGAGCCGCGAGGTTGGACTCAAGATGAACATGTCAAAGACCAAACTTATGACAAATAGCACCCAACATAAGTTAGAAGTGGAGGGCGAGGAGATTGCATATGTCCAGGAATACATCTACTTGGGCCAAATAGTCTCCTTCCAGGCGAGGCAAGACAAAGAAATAACACGCCGGACGGAAAACGCCTGGAGGAGCTATTGGTCCATGAAAGAGCTTATGAAGGGAGACCTTCCATTAACGCTAAAGCGAAGGATAATGGACATGTGCATTCTCCCCATCCTCACCTATGGTGCTCAGACTTGGTCTTTGACAAAGCAGCAGAAGTCCACTCTCGCGGTTCGCCAGCGGGCTATGGAGCGCAGTATTCTGGGTGTCCGGTTGACTGACCGCATCAGAAACAGTGTACTGCGCTCCATGACCCGAATTACAGATGTCTCCCACAAAGCCGCTAAGCTAAAATGGAACTGGGCTGGCCATATCTGCCGCATGCCAAACACCCATTGGGCTAAAATGATGACCGATTGGGTCCCACGTCTAGCCAAACGACATCGCGGCAGGCCCAGAAGGAGATGGCGGGATGAGTTAGACTCCTACTTGAAGGATTGGCCCAGTATTGCCATAAACAGAGAGGAGTGGAGGAAGGAAAGGGAGACCTTTGCCCAGCAGTGGGAAAACACAGGTTGACAAAAAAAAAAAAAAAAGTTTCGCTTAGTTTGGTCAGGTAGGCGTGTGTAAAGAATGTCCCTGGTTTTTTTTTTTTTAATTCCTAATTCCTTTTTAAATGTAATCTAGTACCAAACAACCATCTAGGTACCTACTGGCCGCAATAAATGCCTTTACGAAACATGAATGAAAAATTAGGATGGTTATGCTGCCTCCCAGAATATTTCTTTTATTCCCATTATATATTGTAATAAAAACTTCACTACCCTTAGCGTATAACCCTTATTTCGGGACAGACGAGTAGAAATAGACTGTAACAATATCTCAAAACCGAAAATTCTTAAAAATAATTTTCCTTTGATATATCCCACTGAAATGATTTATTTTAAAAATAAAACTACTTATTTTTGAAGCTTTCCTACTGACTTTTTCGTAGTGAATCTACTGATTTCGAAAATCACACCTGGCATCACTATGCCAAACTTTGACAAGTCAAGCAAAGAGAATAAGTCAAGTCAACAACACAAACATTGTGATTATTTGCAAAATTAAAAAACTTAGATTACCCATACTTTAGTGCTATGGATATGAATCTAGCTGTTTTTAAATACATGTAACTGTACCTAAGTCTTCAGAAACTATCACTTTCAGCCCTGTACCTATTGTAAAAACATACCTCGATCAGAACTAACTCAAACTTATCGAGATCATCGTTATCAGAATGCTGTCATCACTTGTAAAGGAACATCAAGCAAAACAAGCATCGAAAAGGGTTGTACAAGGTAATCACTTACCTAATGTTTCAATAATTTCGTATCAATATGCTGATGGGCAGATATTTCTCAATTTTTGTTTTTCAGAACAAAAAAGGAAAGAATGCATAGCCGCTGCTAATGATTTAACTCAAGCGCTTGTAGATCATCTTAATGTCGGGTAAGTAGAATTAGTTTTACTTGTGCTTGTGTAAACTAAATATAAACCCCAAGTTACTAAAACATTATATTTTACTTTCTTTTTTATTTGGCCACCTGTCACGTTGGGTTCTGACTATCTGGTGAAACGTGGCCTTTGAGTTGGCTTAATACCTCCACAATGTGGTGGTGTATGGCCACTCAAGTCTCTGACAACCCCCAAATGGGGATAAAAGTTGTGACGTATATTTCATTGTTTTATATTTATTTCAGTGTGGCACAAGCTTATTTAAACCAAAAGAAACTAGATGCTGAAGCGAAATTGTTACATCAAGGAGCGATCAACTTTGCAAAACAGACACAGCAATGGCTTGCATTGGTTGAAAACTTCAGTAGTTCTTTAAAAGAGATAGGTGATGTAGAAAATTGGGCCCGAAGCATTGAAAACGATATGAAGATCATTACAGACACACTTGAAAGAGCATATGCAACAACACAAGAACAATCAATTAATATTAATCAGTGATTGTAATAGAATAACATGTTATGTATAGGACTTATTAGGTACTTAGATATTAGATATTATTAATTAGCATTTATATTAAGTCTTATTTGTTAATACTTTATTCCATTAATAAATAATTAGTAGGTATCTTCAGTGTCATTATGTACCTATTTTCTATGAAAGCATCCTTACCTATAGTCTATAATTATGTACCTAAGATATGAGAATGGTATAGACAGAGTTGAGATTTTTTAAGTTTGTTCCAATTAACAGCCTGTTTTATTCTAACTATAATTTGGTTCAATATGTTAGTGCTGCCAACTATCTACAGCAAAAATGCACTAGCTTCACTAAAACTTGGTGGTGTATGACCACTCAAGCTTCTGATCCCCATTGGGGATAAAAGTCGTGACGTCTATGTTATGTTATGTTATGTCTTAACTAAAAAACGGCAGATTTTACTTTTTAGGAATAACTAGATTTCAGTTTGATGAAGACTGTAGGTAGAGAGATCTGAAAAAGAGAAGTAAAATGCTAAGATTTATTTAATGCTTTAATAACAAAGTTCAGAGCTAGTTCGTTTCTAGCATCATTATAATTTAAATTTAAGTGTTTATAATAAGAAGATTAAATTATGATATTTATTTTCAACAATGCATAGATCTTGATTCAGAAGATAGATTTGGCAACCCTATACATTTCATTTCTAGATTTTCTGGACTTTTTGGCGGGTTGAAAGAGCATGTTGTCATGTTTGTTTTAATTTTCAAAACTTGTGTTTTCTTGTGTAATGTTGGTGGAATATTAACCATTAATTATGTTCAACACTGTGCGTAACTGTGGGTAATTGGTACAAAAGTGGTGAAACATGATTTTCGGGTTCCCCAAGAAGTCTGGTAATTTGTCACTAAAGTAAAGTAAAGTTTGTAAAGTTACCGCCACTTTACTGATATGGTTTAGGGAGGGTTGAAAAAAGGTAGTTAAAAGGTAGAATTAGGTAAAAATAAGAAGAGTATACTGATGTTAGGCTCCAAAGGGCTTGTACCCAGGGCCATAAAAAAATACATTTCAATACATGTCAACAATGATGGCGACTTGACATTTGATTTTATCCAATGGCCGTTTTTCGATTACACGGCACGGCACCGGCGACGGCATGGCGGCAGCTTTTTCATTGGTCAGTGACCCGTTGTCATTGGTTACTGACCAATGAAAACCCCGCAAATAGCTGTCACTGTGCCGTCGCCGGTGCCGTGCCGTGTTATCAAAAAACGGCCGATGGAAGGGGAGGAATTGAAATGAAATGGCACTAGACCGCCACGCCCCAATCTCCATTGGGTAAAATGATAGGTATGTCACGCCGCCTTTTTTTTTTTTTTTTTTTTTAAATTAGTTTTACGGCCCCTGGGAACTAGCCCTTTGGAGCCTAACATCAGTATACTTTTATTACATTGTTTTCTTAATTCTACCTTATAACTACCTTAAATCTACCTTATAACTACCTTATTTCTACCCCCCCAAACCCTATCAGTAAAGTGGCGGATACTTTACTGACAAATTACTAGACTTCTTGGGAGAAGCGGAAAATCATGTTTCATCACTTTTGTTCCAATTGCCCACACTCACGCACATTTATGACCATATAATGGTTAATATTCCACCAATATTACACACTATAATACACGAAAACACAAGTTTTGGAAATTAAAACAAAAATGACAACATGACTTTTCCACTTCCCGCCAAAAAAACTGTCACGCCGCCATTATTGCAGGGTTGCAAAAGTTCCCGATTTATCGGGAGTTCTATTGATTTTGGTCATTGTCTCCCGATATCCCGATTTAGCAATCCTTTTGGTTATTGTCTCCCGATATCCCGATTTAGCAATCCTATCTCCCGGCTTTTTGCCTTTTCAACTAATGTAAAATAATATTCATATACCACCACATCCATCCATCCAATACACACCACGTCCAATACGGCCATTAAATTTCGCGGTATGCTAAAGCAAATTGCACTGAAATACCTACACTTAGGGCCGCGTGGTCACCCCGGGGTGACCACAAAGCAAAATTTTTATTTTATAATATCATCACTACCCAAGAACACAGGAGAGGACTAAAGAATATATTTTTGGTAGTGACATTTTGAGAATGGCATTGAAGCCCGCCAATAATTTGACATGTGAGAGGGCAATATATTCGCACAGCAATTACTTTATTGCATGTGCGAAAGAGAAAACAAGTTGATTTATGGAAAGTAAAAAAAAAAAACGTGGGATTTTTTTGTACTGAGGTGGCTTAATCTGTTAAAATAGAGTTTATTTGTAATCTCCCGATTTTTTGCTGACAAATCTACGGATTTTTAATTTTACACTTTTGCAACCCTGCGTTTTTGTTGTCAAATTTGAAATTTCTACTAATGGTGCGTTCCATTCACTGTTAATTTTGTTAATTTCGTTATTTTCGATCACAAATCTCGTTCCACTCGCACCAACTTGTACTGAAAGCGATCATTATTATCGTTTTTAACAGTTTTTGTGGACGAAAATAGCAAAAATTACGGTGAATGGAACGCAGCATAAATTAGAGAACAACCCAGCTGATTGAGTTATCTTTTCCTTATCAAATTAAATTAATGGCTTGGCCTACAACTGCTGCGCGATTCAGTTCATTCTAGTGATGTGCCGAGTACGCTATTTTTGGTACTCGAGTATTCTGGTACTCGTTAAAAAAAGAATCGAGTAAGTACTCGAGTCAGAGGACTCGGATAGGTACTCGAATACTTGTAATGAGTACTCGAGTACTTAATAGGACTCGAGTACGTTTGTATTATGTATTTTTAACCACTCAAACGTCCGAGCTTCACATTTACTTACTGCGTTGTACTTGCACACGTGAAAATTGGAGAAAATGGCGAAAATTTTGGCGAGAGCCCCGATTTATAACGTATTTTCTAAAAAACTACAACTGTTACAGCAAGTACTCGGAACCCGTATTCGAGTACCGGGTACTCGAGTTCTATAATATGAGTACTCGAGTATCCGAGTACTTACTAAGTACTCGAGTAAGTACTCGAGTCAGGCTGTACTCGGCACATCTCTAGTTCATTCATTCGGTTAGTACCAGTCAGTCTACCTCTGCATGTTGTGTTGTATTCGCGCTGTTCATACTCCTGCATATTGCCCTCAAGAAATCAGTGTTACATAGCTCTGCAAAAGAAAGAAACTAGAGAGATGTCTTCAGATTCTACACCGAGGGTCCTCTCCATCCAGAGCCATGTGGTTCATGGATACGTGGGGAACAAAAGCGCAGTTTTTCCATTGCAGGTTAGTCAAGACCATGTTGAATACTGTTATTTAAATTCACACCCCTATTTCTGATTCAGCGCCTCAGTCTATGAAACCTTGACATGGTTAAGTTTCACTTTTCATTTAATCTTTGTCTTAGTTTAGTAAAGTTTTTCTAAAAAAATCTAAACTAGAGTTGTGTGGTAAATAAATAGGTAATTTTAAACCCACTGATAGACAAGTTTCTTCAACTCATTGGTTTATTATGAACTGGTAAAGATTTTTTCTAAATCCTACTAATATTATAAATGCGAAAGTTTGTGAGTTTGGATGGATGTTTGTTACTCTTTCACGCAAAAACTACTGAACGGATTTGGATGAAATTTGGAACACAGATAGTTTGTAACCTGGATTACCACATAGGATACTTTTTATCCCGGAAAAATGTCAGGTTCCTGTGGGATTTTAAAGTTAACGCGGATGAAGTCGCGGGCAGAAGCTAGTAATTAATATGTTGGAATATTTAATTTATCATAGGTTCTAGGTTTCGAAGTGGACTCAATAAACACAGTACAGTTTTCAACACACACAGGATATAAACATATCAAAGGTAATGTCTTAAATAATGAAGAAATGGCCGAGCTTATAGAAGGACTGAGAATAAATGAAGTTGACTACTACACACACTTTATGACTGGGTATTCAAGATCGCCCGACTCTCTGAAACAGATTGCAGAAATTATCAAATCACTGAGGAAAAGGAACCCTAATTTGACCTATGGTAAGAACATCTATGATTTATGTTGTCTCCTTAGGGCCACTGCACACATGCTATAGCATCTACAATCGGTGATTTTGGGACTATAGAGAGAGAGACTATAGAGAGTCGCCAAAACGCGACACAGCATTTATACAGTCGCAAAATAGCTGATCGCCAATGCTGAAAGTAGCATGTCCACTGTGGCCCTTATACCTAGTTCAAGTTGCCTTTGTTCTTATAGAGGTGACACAAAACCAGTCTTAAAAAGTATCAAATTCGCAAATTCTAACTCTGGAATACACAGTGTAGTGTATACTGTCATAATTTTCATCATTGTTTGCTCCTTTTGTTTGATTACTACTTAGATGGAAGTGTTGATAAGACTGGTTTTAATGTTGTAATGCAATGCACATTAAATACATTCCTACTGGTTCTGATTAAATTAGATGTTTTATGAGGATACCCTTATTTTATTAACGGATGTCAGAAAATTGTCTTATCCCATTGGCTGTTTGAGAGGGGATTTCGTGATTAGTTCACTTCACTTAAAAAAGGAAAAACATGGCGTCCATTGATTTCAATGACTGGTCTGTAGGTATAGTAATGTTAAGAACTCATCGACCCGAAAATGTCACCTTGTAAAGTGTAAAGGTTGGCACTCATCTATCAACTCGGCACCCGACCAGCACCGCCTCGTCGGTCGGCATCCACTAACTGAACCGCAAATATATGGACCACGCGGCGTTCCCTCGTTGACCACGCGCGATCCACTGGCTGATTACGTGACGTTTATGGTGTAAAAGCAGCGTCCGCCCGCGGACCACCTGTTGACAACGAGTGGACGCCGAGCGACGAGGCGGTGCTGGTCAGGTGCCGAGTTGATAGATGAGTGCCAACCTTAAAGGATATACTTGCTTCTTTTTTGCTATACCACACCACCAAATTAACTGGTACCGCAGTATTCATTATCTGGAACATGTTTCCACCATACAGGTCATTGACTAAGGCTCACACACACAAACATTTTAATTCGACTGTTCTTTCCAGTATGCGATCCAGTGATGGGGGATAACGGGAAAATGTACGTCCCGCCAGAGATCCTACCAGTGTACCGGGACATAGTGGTCCCGCTAGCCGACATCCTCACACCGAACCAGTTCGAGGCGGAGCTGATAACGGGCATGAAGATGAACGACCTAGATGGTGCCTTGAAGGTCATTAAAGCGCTTCACGATTTAGGCGTAAAAACTGTAGTTCTGTCTAGCACGGATTTGGGGGACGAGAAAAATATGATTGGAATTGCGAGTACTGCTGGTAAGTAATGGTTTAAAGTATTTGCTCATTGTGCAGTAGGTCCTGTAAATTGACAACGAAATACCAATGTTAACTATACATGAGTGAGGTCTTAATTCCAATGGCAAGATTTTGTCTTATAAACAAAAATTGTCGAGGTGCATAATTTATTCCTATACTAGCTCACCCGCTTCAAGTTTTATTTTCGCAACTAAAAGTAGCCTATGTCCTTGCCAAGGTCCTGTCTATCATTTTACCAAAATTTATCAAAACTGGTTTAGTGGTTTATCCGTGAAGACATAACAAACAGACAGAGTTACTTTCGCATTTATAATATCAGTAAGTACTATAGATATTAGTGTGAGTATGATACTTATTTATAATTAAATAATTTCCCTACATCACCCATACATATAACATAATCGGTTTTCATCAGGTGCCTGTTACAAAATCAGCATTCCAAAAGTGGACGGTAATTTCACTGGCACTGGGGACTTATTTGCCGCGATATTCCTGGCGTGGTCGCACAAGACCAATGGCAATGTGAAATTAGCGCTCGAGAAGACAATTGCGACTCTGCAGAATATCGTGCAAGACACATACCAGAGAGCTAGAGGTATGTTAGCTTGGACATACTTATTACTAAAACGGTAGTCCGACTGTTAAACATTAGGCCACAGGTATTGAGTCACTTGAAGATAGGATGAGTGTTCAGGTGACTACGTATTTTTGATTCGACTAAAATATCGTGCCTTTTAAATGGAACAGTCTATATAATAGACACGATAAAATCTATCGCGCACGATGCTTCTTCAATGTCAAGTGTATGTCTTACGAAAATAAGTGACATTAAGAAATAATGGAAACACACCTCATACTCATCGCAATAAAATTAGAATGTAATTACTTCATATACAATACATTTCCCAGCAGTTTAATTAAACTCGTACTTGGTAATAATCCCCACAGATGAAGTCAGATTAAAAAGTCGTTGTTATAATTGCAAGTAATCGCGTATACTTCATTAAAGTTTCTGACCGCCGTAATATCAATGTTAGTTAATCGTAGAGATTAAACTGTCGATTTTATATGGAAGACGGGAATTTAAACTCTCGTGGTTAAAACTACAAAATTGATCTTACGGCCCTAAAACGTAATAATTACAATTCACCTACCCATAACGTATGAATAGATATTTAGACTAAATGTTCCCGATACAACGGATTATGAGTATGGAATGTTATAAGTAACATTTAAACTATTGTCACAGTTCGTTGTCCGTCGGGCAAGATACCGCCGGCTCTAATCGAGTTGCGGCTCGTGCAGAACAAAGCCGTCATTGAAGACCCGCAGATAAGTATCACAGCCGTCGAAGTAAATAGACATTAATACCGCTTTATTTATTACACCATATGCTTTTAGTAGAATTCTATATTTATGTACTTGTACAGTATATAAAAGACAATAAATATTTAAATAATATTATCAGTTTCTTAGATCATGTGAATAAATAATAGAATAATGGAAATCAGTAGGCAATTGTATGTTTATAGAATTTATTTTTGTCTAATTATGAAGTCTTCCAGATATGTATAAAGTTGTTTTAATAGATCTGTGATAATATGTACAACATTATTGTTTCTGTTAATTTTGGTGCACATGTGATTTTATAATTTAATTAGTTTTAGATTATTAAGTGAGCAATATTGCCTTTTTATGAAAAGTGAATTTGTGTAATGTACGAGTGCTTTTATGCATAATTTTATTTATAGATATAAATAAAGTTATTTAATGTTTATTTATTGTATTTTATTTATATTATACCTATATCTCTATTATTATATTTTTAGTTTGCTTGAGTGGGATGTGCATTGCGCGATCTACCATTAGGATTTTCTCAAGACTGAAATGAGACCCAATGGTCAGTCTCTGGTTCTCTCCCAGTCGCGTGGCTTGTACAGTAGCGCGTAGTACAGGAAATATAGGTGTGTAAAGAAATATGGTAAATACCCGAAAAAAGTATATTACAATAAGTAACATGACATATGTAACGGTAAAAATACCTATAAATCTAAGAGACTATACAAATTTTAGGCTTTAGAAATTACTACGGCTGATAGGATTAAAATTATCAAAAGTATATGATACGCCCAGAATATTGAATAGTAGTATCGGAGGAGCACCTCGGCGTCCTTGATGATCCCGCACGGTGTGAGGTAGATGAGGCACAACACTCTCATGATTGAAAAGCCGATATTCCACGCCATCTTCATCTGTAAACATTTCATGCGTTCACTTAATTCTATTGTTCTACAGAACTACATTCCACAAAACTAAAGATATTGCTGTATTGCTTGCTTTTTGTGAGAAGGTTGTTAGGTAAGTTGGTGTATCAAAACATACATATTATCTTCCAAGTGCCTACCCAGGATATACCATATACAGTAGGAATAATGTTTACTGAAATATACACATGATCTCAGAGGCTTTCGGCCGAATACTCGTACGCAACTTAAATTTGAGAGCTGCTTAGCTTTGACGCGCCATACAAAAAATGACAGCTAACGAAGTCTCAAACTGCTAAGTGGGACTTAAATATTTAAGTAGCCTTTGGGTATTCGGCCGTTTGTCGGATAATTTGTAAACATACGCATGGCATCATTAATTTAAATCCGAAACATTAGTTTTAAGGCTTTCGTACCCAAAGGGTGCCAACGGAGCCGTATTACTAAGCCTACGCTGTCGGTCTGTCTGTCTGTCCGTCTTTCAGCGGTCTGTATCTCACGAACCGTACCTAATAGGTAGAGAGTTAAAATTTTCACAGAATGTGTATTTCTGTTGCTGCTACAACAACAAATACAAAAAAAAGGGGGCCCCATACAAGAATCTTGATATTTTTGACGTTTTTATTCTACGGTGGTACGGAACCCTTTATGTGCGAGTCCAACACGCACTTGACCGGTTTTAAACTTCTCATCTTTAAACAATGCCTTTTGATGGTATTTTAACAAAGATCTAAACATTATCGTTAAAAATAATGGAAAAAATCCCAATAATACTTGATGCAATAAAAATGTTTTAAAACTTAGATAGATAAAGTATAGATTAGTCAATTGTGTTATCATAATAGCTATTGTCTCTATATAAAGACAGTGGATAGACTCTTGTGCGTAAATATCTTTCTGTTATCTTGGTTACAAGATCCGTGAAGGACATAATCGTTGTCTACTTTTAATTAAAACTAACGTCATTATGATAACGCGATGTTTATTTACAATTGCATTGAATGAGTGACTTTGTGATAAGTAGTATTTTGTTTAGGATCCACGATACAGTAGTCTAAAATCTATTTAACATCATATTTATAACTCAGATATACACATGATGATGAATCTGAAGGCAGGCAAATAAAACAGTCTCAAATGTATCAGCCGTTACAAAGTTCTTGCTTCCTTATGCGAGACTTACGCCGATCTATCCTGTCCCTTTTGCGACCCATGAAATCCGTTTTTTTAAATCTCATAAACGGAAATATAAATGTCCTATTTATTCATTTTGAAAACGAAATGTTATCTACTTGTGGTAGGCGACTTCCATGATTTACTGACTTTTACATAAGACTTTTAAAGAGGAAAAGTTTCAAAGAGCAACTAACCGGTTCTCCGGTATTATACAATTCCGTATATTCCTTCTCTAGGTGCAAGTGCACCCATAGCGTGGACGATGAGATCATGTGCTGCAGCGTGGGACCGCACCACAGCGTCCATAACAAAAAAGATAATGCGCTTCTGAAAGCACGATTAAATACTTTGAAGATGCTACGAATGCTACGATGATACTTGAACTGCCAGCACTGAAGTCTGAACATAAAAAGGCATTTGCATAATATTCCAAATTTGGATGGCCGACAAATCTTGAGTCACTTCTTCAGGAAGTATTCACTAGGTGACAAAAGCGAGATGCATAATGTTGATCCTTCCCTGGAAAACTGAAATTCCTCACCTCGTCGCCAGCTATTCGAGCGACATGGCAGCTTCTTAGTGTGCAATAGGCGTAGTTGTTCATTTCGAAAAAGCTTAAAATGAAATGCAAGCAAGCAAAGCGTTTTTGCATGCATGAATGCAGTTCACCTATTTTTTGAATTGAGAAATGTTAGTTGTTAATAGCTTATGGATCATCATCATGTAGCGTGAGCTTATTGCACTGATGAGCCTGTGTCGTCAATAGTTAAGAGGAGACGCAAAAGGCACCTCGAGGGTAGCTCAAGTCCTCGACTTCGTGCGATGTGAAAGGTATCCGAGGAGAGTAACGTACCGTATTTCTTTATTAGCTTTCACCGGGATCTTGTATATATTCGACCAGAACCAGTAGCGAACGGACATGTCCCAGCCCCGCATGGTGTCCCGCATCCGCGGCCCTAACAGCAGCTTCTCGTTATCAAAGCACTTGAGCATCGTGAAGTTGTACTCTTGCTCTAGCGCTTCACCGTGATTGTCGGAGGTTCTAAGAGAAACCAAAGGATTATATAGAAAAGGTAATAGAGGAAGGCAAGGGAGTTTCGTTTAGGTACGGTCAGTGACAGAAGTCGCTAAACATTCTCACTTTTTCAAATCGCTTGCATACGTTTGTTATGCATCAAATACATTATTGTTCTTGATCTAAACTTTGTAGTACTAACTTCGTATAACTAATACTTGCTTTTGACAATGTTCACCAACGTTTGTAAAAAATAGTATTACCGATTTGAGGAAATGTTCTGTGACTTATGTCGCCGACTACTTACGCCAGGTGTAGTAAGCTCAACCTTGTCGTCGGTCCCATACCGGGTATCGGTTGGCACTTGGTGGGGTACACTCCGAAGCCGGCCTCCGTGCACACGCTCGTGGTAAGCGTCATGAGCACCTGATACTTCAGGAAGTACTGTATCAACTGCGGTATGTTGTACAAGTAGCGGAAGTCCGCTGGGTAGTTTGTGTAGAAACTGTCTTCGTAGTATATCTAGAAAAGGATTATTATAACAAAGGTGACTTACTCCTACCATTTTCAACTTCTCGGTGGCCTTCCAGAAGACGGGACTAAAGGAAGGGTGAAAACGAAATCCTGATGGGACTGTTTCACCTCCGCAAGTTCGTTGCAACTGCATTACCAGGGTTTTGGCGTGGAAAATAAAACCACCTGCACTGGTACTGCTAGTATTGAGCACAGCCTACTGTGACAAGACAAAACGCGAGATAAATCGATTTTTGTCTCATTCTCTAATTAATTAAGAGAGCGACTCGATGCTACATAATCCGTGACAAGACTTGTCTTGGCGCGCTTGCTAGCCCTGCTGCAGATAACCTAAAAAACAGGGATAAAGCTATACGTAAAAACAGGCAACTGCCAGTGTATTTATACTATATTATTGCAACGTCACGACTTTTATCCCCATTCGGGGGTAGTCAGAGGCTTGAGTGGCCATACACCACCACATTGTGGAGGTATTAACCAACTCAAAGCTCACGTTTCACCAGATAGTCAGAACTGAACCCAACGTGGCAGGTGGTGAACCTTGTCGCCGTGTATACAGGAACTGACTAATACCTAATCCCGAAGGATAGGTAGGTTTCCTCACGATGTTTTCCCTCACCGGGTGTGTTTATTACAATTCTTGTATAGCTGTGTTTTACTTCGTCACAAAATTGTAGGATATACCTCAATAACGCTTTTCGAAAATTGTCTTAGCCTACTTTTGAAAAAATTATGAGATATCTACAAAAAAAACTCACATCAGACGAATACTTGATTTTTAGCAGCGAATATAAAAATATGCCCATTAACGCCTTTTTTAATTTTTGATTAGTTATTACTCTGCAGTCACCCAAAGCACCGAACGGAAATTGGAAATGTTCTTTGAATGTTTTCCATTTGTAATAGGGGCCTGAAATACAGTATTAATTATCCTTTACATAAATACGCAACATTTTCATTGCAAATACCGCATTGCGCTCTTATAATTTCTAGGGTCTTTGAAGATTAAAATGTCTCCACAATTATATCCATAGAGAGCATCATCTAAACTTTAAAAACCATACCTAGTCATAATTTAAATCTTGACTTACTGAAGTTAGCTTGTAGATTAGTCGTGCTATCTTTAGCGATATAAATATACTATTCAATTGTGTAGATAAGTACCTTTATGCAATCCAATAAAATAGTAAGCATACGCAATAATATCCACTGCGTTCGGCTCTGCCGCCGACAGCAGGCGTTCTTTGGCCGTTACACTAGGATTCTTTTCAACCTTAGCAATTTTATCAACTGTTTTCATTTCAAACGCGAGTCCCACCATCCGTAACGCTATGGTTTGATGTAGCCAAATGAAATAAATTGAATTTTCATAATTCAAATGCACATACAGAAGGTATGTCCATGTGTACGCTAGACTTATCTGATAGGCGTAACTGAAACGAAACAATCATACACAATAGAAATTCTCGTTTGCATTCCTATGACGGATTTCACCCGAGAGCCATTGTACACCCATTTCGCCGATGATGTTATTAGCCCGTTACTAGGTCCCAAGTAGTCTCAAAGAAATGGAAGCAATATAGCTAAATAGAAGAACTCAAGCCTTTCGATTTGCGAACCCAAGTCTCACAGCATGCCGCGCTTACAACCGCCAAAATAGGCTGTTGCAGGTTGCTAGCCTTTGGCCTAGCGGACGATTCATCATCTTTTAAGTCAAAAGACGTCCACTGTTAGACATAGGCCTCTCTCACGGTTTTCCACAACAACCGGACCTGTGCGATTTGCATCCAGCGGTTTCCCGCGACCTTCACTAGGTCATCAGTCCACATTGTGGAGGTCTACCCACGCTGCGTCTTCCGGTACATGGTCGCCACTCAAGAATCTTTCTGCCCCATTGGCAATCAGTTCTTCGGACGATTACTATCGGTTAACTATCATAATGGGCTTTGTTTGGAGAATCTACCAATGGGTGATCGGTCTTATATAACCCTAAACTATAGGAATTCTGAGTGGAAGAACAACTTCAGATTCTGGACGACAGACATTTCCCATAAAGATCCTTGTTTCAAGTGAGTCTTGTTGACACGAGCTTGGTTTTGGCATTTTATCGTCATTCAGATTGAAGGTACTTACTGCCTATTGCAGCACTTGATAATAATGATATTCCCCCAGACCATCAGCGCGGAATGGTAAATGTGGTGTCCGCAAACAAGACACGCCGTCAGTACGCCGAGGCCCGCGCCGTAGTTGCGTTTGGTATTGGTATTCTCTATCTTCCTGTAACAGCTTCCCAGCGCCATGCACGTTATCAGCGACGTAAAATAGATTATATCCTGCAGCATTTTTAAAATGCTTTATCTGTGTTTATTGTTTTGGTCATTAGTTTTGAGAGTTCATTGGTTCATTGACAGCATCGAATTGACAGGCGTGACAGGTTTTGTGCAAAGACAACAAGGAGATATAAGTGCTAACCATAGATATGTCATTGGTGCTAACGACAAAAAAATGTATAACACTGCAAAGGAAATTTAAAAACTTAACCTTAGGAACCTCAAGTCTTTATAACTGCACTCACGCGCAGTTATTGCCCTAAACATTTAGCAATTTAGCTTGAGATGCATATTTTTATGTTTATATCAAAATAAACAGGATATTTAAATTATAATTAAAACAACAAAGTGATTAAATAAACAATTTACTACACGTAATGTAGGTTCACAATAAAAATATTTCCTAACAGAGGTATGTAACAGTTTTGTCTGATGCAGATTTAGCCAGTGCGTATCGACACTATAATTTATATCTATTCCAGTATATATCATAAGCTATCTCTATAAATTAGACGTATCCGTATCGTAGGTACATGAGGCGAATAATTTGATATTGTGCAAAATAAAAATTAATATTTTAAATGCATCGTATTTACTCACCATTATAATCTAATTTGGCATACCGGAATGTTGAATATCCCCGACTACTTTGGCCTTCGATTTCATAATTTCTCAAATGCAACTCAAGAGCCTTTTTGTGCAAACTAATACTACTACTATCATAGCCAATTATTCACGCGAATTAGTAATATCCAAATCTATATATAGCCTACCTATGCCCAGCATCAACAAAATATCAAGTCAAATGCTACTAACGGCGGCACTTTGATAAGAAAACACGTAAAATAAAATAGTAACGAAGCATATTTAAGGAATATTTAGTGTATATTAGGAAAGATTTTAGGATAAAATTAACTATTGCCACAGATACAACTATTCTATGAAAACATTTGTAACATATCACAAAAGATAAATTTATCAAGAAACAAACAACTAACCTATAATACTGTTTAAACTGTAATAGCTATTACATTACACGTTTAAATTACTTAATTTTATTAAAATCAATTATTATCAGTGTAGTTAAATTCAATTGACTAGCATCTAATATTTTATTGTATATAAAAAGAACAATTAATTGAATAATGTTAACCATACATACGTATCACCACTATCGCCCGTTTTAAGAAATCATTACATAACATTAAATCAGGAATATAAAAGAAGCAAAGCAATGCCAGAAATCTGCAGTTCCCGAGACATACGCTTCAACTAACTAAACCTCGTCTCATACTAAATTTACGGGAAATCGGTATACAATATTAAATAATCAGTACATAATGCATCACCCTGATTAACTCTTTCTAGATATTGCTAAGCTTCTCGAATGTTGCTTAACGACTGATATTTTGGAAAGTCATATCAAATATAACAAATATAAAATTATAAAAAGAATGGCAATGAACGTAAATCTCGTCCGGGTATAACAAACTAAATCTGCATCAGACCGAGCACGTTTAAAAAATAAAAATTGCATTGCTATACAATTATCGTAAAACATACACAACTTACAAATGTCATCGCGGCCAGGCCCGTAACAAATCTTCTATGGAATAAATACTAAAATAAATCTCCACATAAATTCGTGGACATCGAACATGCTTTAATTTTTTCTAAATATTGCCTTTACAATCGATAACGATAGCGTTATCGATCACACCTAAACGTCGTTAGAAAAGTATTGCCTCTAAATATTATACGAAAAGAGATTTTTATTAGATCTACTCACATCGTTCTATAATATAAATAACGCAACGCAACGCGAACGGTCGATCCGAACACAACAGAGGGAGACTTCATAATATTTTTAAGTACCGTATATTAATAAATAATGCGGTCGGTCCGCGCCGCGCCGAGCTCCCGCAGAGTCCGCTCGACCCGCGACTCACGACTCACTACATTTTTACAATACCTACCACAGAGTCGAATACAACACCCAGAACGTCACGTCGTCACGTGAATAATGACAGGCTGCGCTCGGCCGCGGTCCGTTCACTTGATGAGCTGCGCCGCGCTCTTGGAGCGGCGGAACATCTTCGCGCCGCGGGCGGGCGCGGCCAGCTCGTGCTAGTTGCCGCCGTTGGGCGGCGGCGCGGCGGCGGCGGCGGGGCGCGGGCCCTGCTCCTTGGCGCCGTCGGTGCCGTAGATCTTGCCCGCCTTGCGCGCCATGGACGCCAGCAGCTCCTGCGAGCACTTGTGCGCCGACCGCAGCGACAGCGCCCACTCCTTCAGACCGATCTCGTCCTGCAACACATTTCGCTCGTCAAATCTCACACTGTCATTATGATTTTAGCCGCGCGTAGTATGCTGCGACTACCGCACGCGCGGGCCAAAAGCGTCACTATAAAACCAGCCTAACTCGGCGCGGCCTCCCGGGGCGGAACCGTCGGCATATCGAAACGATAAATTGGGGGAATCTCAATTTTTTGCTCGATACAACTGAACTGATTTGAGAGAAATTTTAGAGACATACGTATGAGAATCCATCTCAAAACATGTCCTGAATATGCGGCTCAAAACTTAGAGCGAAGTGACACGCGGCCGGTGAAGATGGCAGCGTCCTATGGGTCCGTCTATCCCATATAGTCTAAGGCTAGAAAAGAATATTTTTCCTTACCGACTTCATAAAACCAAAAATCACTTAAGCGATATACTCACAGTATTAGTGAGCACGATCTTAGTATCATTCCGAGTCCTCAACACGATGCACTGCTCGCCTTTGACCGAGACGAAGTCGGAGGAGACCTCCTCGACGGTGTCGAGCAGTATCATCTCGGGCTTGGCGCTGTTCTCGAGATGCAGCTCCAGCCGGTTAGGGTATAACTTCGCGTACCGAGTCTGCCACGCGCTCGCGAATGGACCGCCTAACTTCTTGATGTAGCCGTGTAGGATGCAGTCGGATTCTGTAACAAAAAGTCAATTAGACTTCACGCTACTTACGAGCTAGATTTGGCTAACAAGTTATAGTTTTCTAGTGGCAATTTTGGATGTTTTCGATGCGAACATCCAGGTATTTTTGCCACCAAGGAGCAACACGGTAGATCGTGTGACTATTAGACACTTAAAGTGTGTACACATGTAGGAGTGCGTGTGTCGCGATAATTTGTAGTGTAGTGCCATCAACAGAATTGAAATTACACTAGTGAGCTGATTCTTTTTTGCCCTCATTTTGCTTTGCCCCCTAGAATACCTTCGTTCATAGCAGTGACCCGTTTTCATAGTTAAATACGGTACCTTTTTCATCAGCATCGAACTTCTGTTTCTGCTTGGCCTTCTTCTTCTGCTCCATCTTGTCGGCTTCCTGGTTGATCGTCTCGAACACAGTCTCCGCGACCTCCGACTGCCAGCGCTCCGATATCACTAGCGGGAAGTCCTTGTACTGCATCTGATCTGCTTCGGTTAGCTAAACGGATGATTAGAACATAACGTTACTTAACTACCTGCAATTTATTTGCGGTTCAAATTCTTATGGAAGTTATAGACTGTACTGTACAAACTTTAGTGAGTAGGTATTTATATAAAAACTATTTTACTAATGTGGTATCTGAATTTGTTTTATTTATATGGCCAGACAAAGCACAGAGAAAATACAAACACACCAACTGTATGGTCCCAAACTAAGCAACCCTTGTATTATAGGTACCGTACAATGGACTGGAGGCGATCCCAGTGACACCCAGACCAGACAAAATTACGAAAAGGCCGTTTCGGAAATTTCTCTTTGGCGGGAATCGAACCCGCAACCATGCAGTGCAGATGCAGTGAGCCAAGGGGTCTACACTACAACCACTGCACCAAGCGAAGTCGATTTTTTTTGCGAATTTCTATAAATCAATGAGAATCAATATTAGGTCAACAAATCTACTCATAACCAACACTAGTTAAAACTCAAGCTTTCTTATCAATACAGTGTTGAAATCATCGAAATCGGTCCATCCGTTGCGATTTTATAACACATTTTATATAATGTGCAGCATGTGCGTGTGACGTCACACGGGACCGTCGGATTGAAGGCGCGCTGTACCCGCGCCGGCCGCGCCGCCGTTCATTACAAAGCGCGCGTGGCTCAAATTACGTCACAATAACCGCGCGCGAACTTCGCTAGTAATTTGGTCACCACTTCGTAAATATTTGTCGTCGACCAAACATTTTTGCACTGTATGTTATGAATTTCTTAGCTCTATAAATCTGCATTCTCAACTAAATTCGTTACGGAAACCCTTTGTCAAGTTCAGCTGAAATCACCTTGATGCCCTTAGTGTCCTCCTCGTCGAAGCTGCCGATGTCGAACGCGTCGGCGGCGTTGACCTCTCCGCGCGGCGGGATGAGCGGCGGCGTGTACTTCTGGTGGTACACCTGCTGCCAGTCGATGCCCGCGAAGAACACGTGCTCTTTCACCTCATCAGCTCTGGAATACCATAAGAATTAGTGAGCTACTGCCATCCTCAACAGATCCTATCACGTTATTGTTGCAAACCTGTTCCAATCAACTCGTGATAACGGAAATTAATATTGCAACTTGTCGATTGATTCGAACACCGTCGACCACCACTACGAGTCAAGTGACGTAATCACAACGATTCTATAAAAAAATAATTTCTGTTGCATACTGTTACCTAATGATTTTTCAACATGCAACCAATGTTAAAGATATCTTAAGGTATCTAATCTTCTTATAGTGCTGTCTCCTATTGGAGGTTGACAATCATAGGGTTATTTCCACTTTAGAGACACATCTCGGAATAGGTGTGGTGTTATCTTGTCGAAATATTGACGTCAGTTTTTAAACCACGTTATCTTAAGCTAAGGTATAAAGTCTTCACTCACCCTCGTCCCTTGCACCCCAGTCGCTTGTTGATGTCCCTCTGCAGCAAGCCCTCCAGCAAACTCTTCAGGCTCGGGCTGAACGACTCCGGCAACTCGACGTTCTGGAACACATTGTATTTCTATTGAAGATATGAGTCTGTCTTTATTGTCAACATTCGAATTGGGACATTATTGAAATAGTACATCATTAGCTCGCTTGGTAATGGAGAGATATCGTGTTTGATTTCACATCACATTATCGACGTAGGCACTTAGTTGTCATAGTATAAAGCATACGTTAGTCGTAAGGAGGTACGCAAAAACGAGTGGCCATCGTGTGGACGTATGTCACATCTCGGCTGGTCAACTCGCCGTGTTCTAGAAGCGACTAGCCTACATTAGCTAATGGAATCACACATTTATAATCTAGAATGACAATATGATTGACTTGCCCCCATTTACATTGGGACCTGATACCGGTTAATGTGGGTGTACAACGGAGCACCTCAGCCTACCTCTTCGGTAATGATAGGTGTGATGATATGTTTTTATGTATTGCTACGAATGAGGGCTCTTATTACTCAGAGCCAGAGACCAGAAGCCAAGACGCAATCATCAAAAGTTGGTGGGGAAGACGGAGAATTTTGATTGGTCCGTTCTAGGTTGAACCTCGGAACGTCAGTTGCGATCACACATGCAGTAGTAATGCACATATTGGCCGTTTTTCCACTGGCCGTGCGGCACCGGCACCGGCACCGCACGGCGATGGCGTTTTGTGCAGTTGTCATTGGTTAGTGACAAATTGTCATTGGTCACTGACCAATGAAAAAGCTGCCTCCATGCCGGTGCCGGTGCCGTGCCGGCGAGTGAAAAACGGCCATTAGGTGGGCGGGGGTGTTGTCGAATTAAAAATGGTAATGTTTACCATGGTAAGTGTCATCCTGTCGATCTCGTGTTTGTCCTTGGTCTTGTGCTGACGGAAGGGCGAGTGACCCTTGAGCAGCTTGTAGAGCATGCATCCGAAGCTGAACCAATCCGCCGATGAATCGTAGCCGGTGCCCTTCGATAGGACCTCGGGGGCCATGTAGCCGTGTGTGCCACTGTATAGAAAAAATATAATAAATACGAGCTAAGAAACGTGCGAGCAATGCTTTTGGTTTTGCAAGCATTTATAGGCGTCGGTAACTGCTTAACACCAGGCGGGACATACGCTTGTTTGCTACCTCAGAAATACAAAAAAAAACTTTGAAATATTGAGCCAACGTTTCTTACGTTCGCTTATTTTTGGAGTATGTCAGAATATTCATGAAAATCTGTATTTTTCTAAATTCTTCTGAAGAATTCTCAAAGACAATATTAGAGACCAGAGTTTTCGTAGTGTTTAGTTTTAAGCCATTCTATGCCCTGGAAAAACGAACGAAGTAGCAATAACATTAGGCTACCTTTTTATCCTCGGAATCTACGCCACGAGGGCGGAGCTACGAGTAAATGCTACCTTCACACAAAAAAACAAAGTCATCGTACTTTTATACATTTAGGACTAGTATAGATAATGTATTCGTATTGAAGCCCTTTTTAACGATCTATCGGGCACAGGTCGACGTACCCGTGACGAGGTGGATTTAGGCCATCACGATGGACAATGCGGACAGCCTACGAAAGATTTTAATTCTTTTTTAAGACTCTCAGATTAAGGTTTTGGTAGACTACGAATGTTTTTCGAACTTATTGAGGATTTCTTTAATCTAATTATATAAGTTAGTTTCGTTTCGATGGTTTATGTCTTAGTAAACGATTAAAAAGTAATTCGTACAATAATTTACATCTCCTTGTCGTAGGATTAGTGGCCATCCTGGTGTCAGAGTTGTTCAAGCCACCCGAAGGCCTCTGACAGGGCTTAAACACTGCTGCCTCGATGACAACAACCGGGACCGAGTTTTAACGTGCTCTCCGAAGCGCGGAGACGCTCAATTCAAATGCCACTAAATGGTCGCCCATCTCTGACTGACCTTGCAAAGCATTGCTTAACCTCTGATCGTTTACCGATCAGTGATTGCAACTGGCAATAAGCGCCTAAATTCAATGAAATAGCTTGTTGGTCAGATGTATCGTACTTGTGAGTTATTTATTTTGACGACCGCCTTGGCGCAGCGGTTTGAGCGTTGGCCGCTTGGCTCACTACATCGGATGGTTGCGGGTTCGATTCCTGCCAGAGGCAAATTTCGGAAACGGCAAAAATTTCTGCACTGGGATCGCCCCCAGTCCATTTTATGGTAGCCATAGTAAAGCGTTGCTTAGTTTGCATTACCGTAGGACCTTACAGTTGGTGTGTAAGTCTGGCGATATTATTTATTTATTTCATAATGTTATTATGTGTTACTCGTGAAGTTGCTATCAGTGTTTATCTACATGCTGTTGGTCACTGAGCCAGCTTAGCCATGTGTTCGATATGATAATTGACATAAAATACCGCGTACGCTTTTATCTCTCTGTGCATACCTAACCTACATTATCATGAAATTGAAAACATGTTTGCGGAAATGTTATCATCCACCTCTTGTATTGTATGGAGTCACCGTTGGAACGATTCTGTGTTAGTCGGCCACCAAGGTCTTATCCGATAATAATCGTGGACCTCTGACAGTGGTAACGTCATTATTAAAGCGGTTTTTCCTTACTTGTGGTATTTAGTCAACAGTCTTGGCATGTCTAAAAAGACACTAATAAAAATGAAATTTAAAATGATTAAAAGAAGAGCTCAGCTCAGCCGCAGCCGAGCTTTCCTGAGGATGCCTCGTTTAGAGGCGAAACACGTGTCGAATTTATTTTAGATTCGCTTTGTCTGCGGAGAATTGCTAATTATTAGGGTCCATGACTCATGACAGACATACTCTCGACTGACAGGGAGTTAGGTCGTGTTGGCCTCTTCTATTATCGATCAATTCATTTGGTTCCTAACTTTGGAGGTTGACAATTCCGAGGGTGAGTGATGGGTCCCTCTCTATAATTGTTTAACAATGGATTTCCGCAAAATTACCTAGTACCTGAATGACCGAGGTTTTTCCAGTGAAATGACTTGTAAATCACAGTATTTCCCATTTGAACAGAATAAGAGGAAATTGTGCAAAATACTGCAAGCGACTGTAGCCTAGGGGCGAACACGTTGGGCGAAGACGTTGGGCTAGCAATCAGAAAATCCCAGGTTCGATCCCCGGTGGGGCATGAACCAATGGATGAATTTTCATCTATGTGCATTATTTACAGTTCGCTTACGGTGAGGGAAAACATCGTGAGGAAACCTACCTATCCCTCGGGATAAGGTAACAGTCAGTTCCTGTAACAAGGCGACAAGGTTAACCACCTGTCACGTTGGGTTCTGACTATCTGGTGTAACGTGGGCTTTGAGTTGACTTAATACCTTCACAATGTGGTGGTGTGTGGCCACTCAAGCCTCTGACTACCACATGGGGATAAAAGTCGTGACGTTATATTTTATGTTATTTTTGCAAAAGATTCTTACTCCTGTGAATTTCTCAAACGAAACTAACTTGTCATTTTATACGTCCTTTATGACCTAAAGGAGAGAAAACAGAAGCGCTAGCAGACGCTTCAAGACAAGACTTGTCACGCTTTATGTCGCACCGAGTCATTCTCTCTCTCTTAATGCATAACAGAGAATGAGACAAAATCAATTTATCTCGTATTTTGTCGTGTCACGGATGGATGTACTACTAGTGCTGGATGCCTTTGAAACAACCTTACGAAGTATAAAACAAGGTACGTACACACTGGCGTGCGGTTTCTTCTTGGAGAAGTCGCAGGCTAGGCCGAGGTCCGATATTCTGACGTGACCGTGCTCGTCCAGCAGGATGTTCGCGGGCTTCAGGTCCCTGTAGACTATGTGACGTTTGTGCATGTGCTCCAAACCTGAATAGAGAACCAACATGTAAGGAAAATTATACTTTTATAAGTCGATTTGCGCTTCGCAGGTGAAGATTTTCGATCCACAAATCGGCACAAACATAACAAAGTCATACAAACATAACAAACATTTTGTTCCACATTTCGACCTCCTATAGTTATAGCGTGAAGTCATATAAAATCTATCTTTTAAATCGAACCATGTGCTATCTAATAGTGAAAACCCATGTTTTAATCGGTAAAGCGGTTTTCCCGTCATACTCCAACATATAGACAATGCGACCAGAATTTCAAATACACTATTGATTTTGACTCAGTGAAGTTAAATATTGCACACATTTTTGTTTTTTTTTTTTTTTCAAAAATATCCTGTGGAATCCCATTTTCTGTACAAACATACAATTTCCGCGCCTGATATTTCTAAATGGTATGATTTCTTAACTTAAGGTTCAAATTCGTATGTAATAGAATTAAAAATATCAGGTATGATAAGTTATCGGTGTATCAATTTAAAACGTGTTGCAACTACACGATGCTTCCTCTTTTTAATATTTTGTTATACGTATCTGGATACCCATCGCAATATTGATTACTTGCATCAAAGCGGAGCATCCGTGATATGAATCAAAGCACAGTTGTTGATGCATACCTTTTTATAGCCACTTGACAGTCGTTAGTCTTTAGAACACAAAATTAATGGTTTGCCTCCAAACCTTATTTAAAAAATATAGTTTTTATACCACAAAACTCGTAAGGTTCGTTTGTAAGCACGTTGACACATTTACATTTAAAGGATCGCGATAATAAACTCGATTAAGGAACTAGTGCACACGTAACTCATATGACCCATTTGACTTGAAGCAGCTGAAACATGTTTCCTCTCACTCCGCAGCATGGTATGAAAACCGATGACGCCGATTATAGCCACAACCAAACAAATACTCAGCCTGCATACAATACTCTGCAGTTTAGTTTACACGTCGAGCATTAGAAAGGGATATTCGGTTAGCTTCGGCTTTAAAAACAGTGAACGAGACGACGGTCTACGAAATTAAACGTAACGTAAACGGTCGGGAACTGTACTTTTTAAACCACTTGATGGCAGAACTAAACAAGATGATATGCAAATTATGTGTTATTTATTTTATGGCAACTACCCCAAAAGTTCTGGCATCAGTTTAAGCTGATTTACTTTTAGTCTAAATTATTTATTGGTGCCAACATAAGACAAACCCTTGATGATTATCTAATGGTGGTGACAGACATGAACCGAGCACTCAGTTTAGATGTGTGATGCATAGACATCAAGTCATAACATGAGTGCTCGGGCGAGGTATGCGAGGCATCTGAACGCACCAAATGAAAATTCGCTGTTTTGCTTGTAGTTAAGCTCAAGTCTGTCACCGCCATCATATCTGAACGAAAAGGGCTCTTGCCTTTTGTTCCACAATCAATCAATTTCATACCGTCTTGACTTTCCTTAAAAAGCAACTTGAAAAATCTTATCCATCGTTATGCTTCTAAACTATTAAGACGATATTGCACGGATTTATTTATAGGCCCTCGTATCCATGATTCATAATTTAATATACGACTGTAATAACAATATTTACAATGTACATGGTAACTAGATATTTTTAAATGATCGCCGATACAATCGACATTAATGCCAGTTATCTGGCAATTGAAATCGTATAAAACCAAATGACGCAGGTATGAAACAATGTGGCCCACGGTTTTAAACCCATTCTATGGGTTGGTGTTACTGTGGCCTGCGACAATTCAGTATTATTTGAGCACGCATGGCTAAAATTTTAATAATATTCTCAACAGGTTTCTTGAATATTAGGAGCATGGGATATTTTTGTTGTTATTCAAAATAACGAAATAACATACAATGCTGTAAATTACCGTTAGTAGTCGGTTCAAGACAATCTAAAGTCCTATGCGTTGACTTTCTAATTAGAAAGGCACAATAAAACCTCTGAGGTTGTCTGAGATTTTACTTATTATTTTTGTTACCTACCTAATATAACTTCAGCTGCGTAGAACTTCATCTCTGCCTCGTTGAAGACGCCGTGCTGCGAGAGGTGGTAGTGCAGGTCCCCGCCGTTCATCAGGTCGAGTATGAAGCACAGCTTGTCGGGAGTGTGGAACGCGTACGTCATACACACGATGAACGGACAATCGACCTGTGTAAACACACGCGTTATGTAATTATGCGCACTCGAATATTGCGTGGGCGGAACGTTATGCTCGCTACTGGTACAATGCAAACTTTTTCATTAAAATATTAACAATAATGTTCGTATCGTCTTTATAACGTTGGAGCATGAATATCGTGTAAAATTGGGGTTCGTTGAAGGAAATGAATATACCAGCACCCATAGTTATATGTTTGTTCAAATAATAACTTCGAAACTATTGTTTAATGCATAAATAACTCTAGCGATTTGACTTAAGGTAGGAGTTCGATGGACGCGGCAGACGGCAGACGTCCGTCGGTCTCATAGAAATTGTAATACCATCTGCCGTCGCGGCACATATCATCGCCACAATTTGTATGGGACCGACTGTCGTCTGCCGTCTGCCGCGTCCATCGAAATCGCACCTTATCGATGTATTCTAGACTGCAGACTTATCTTCGCGTAAAAGTATGTCCCTCATGTAAATAGAAGCCTCTAAAAACATTTCATTTTTTATACATAGTGCATAGGTTCGGTTAGCACGTGTGTAGCGTACATAGAATACTAATCTAATCGGGTACAATGTAACCGAATGAACTTGAAATATAGTCATATCGAATAAAACCGTTTTACAAAATAAATACCTCTTTCATGTTACCATGATTAATGAAGTAGGAAATTGACCGAATCGAACGTAAATGCAGCAAATATAGGCCAGGTGTTAGTCACGAGGAATGTAAATAGCATTAAAGGCAATAAACCACAGTCAAATGTAGTATTATTATCGCAGACGCAAACATTCAGGGCCCCAACTCTGGTAACATTTAACCATTGGAAAACCACTGGTCTCTAATATTATCTTCTTGAATTCTTCATTATAAATCGTAAATTCTTGGAGGTCAACATGTTGTCGGCCATCATTCATCATTATCATCATCATCATTAGCAGTTCTCTGGCCGAAATTTCGACCGTCACGAATTCAGAGGGCCTACTCTTTTACAAACGAAAACGAAATTTAGGACGAATTTTCGCTTATTTCCTACTACGTTTCTCATTCATTCCGACATTTCTTACGAACGAAAATTGTTTGACGTTTAGATTCGACGACGAAGAAGACGTCAAACAATTTTCGTTCGTAAGAAATGTTGGAATGAATAAGAAACGTGGTAGGAAATATTCGTTTGTAATAGAGTAGGCCCTCAGGAGGATAATATAAGAGAGCAGAGGTTTTGTAATGGTTAATAGTTAGCAGACTTGGTGCCCAGGACGGTGACGTTGCACTCTGTTTTCCCGGTCCAGTGGGCTAGCGGTCGTAACATTCAAAACGATTATTAGTTTACGGTAGTGGATTGCCAAGTTTGAGAGACCAATACTGTGCACCTTTTACCCCATGTGATTCACACAAAACGATTTATTTACCCCTTAATTAATTAGTTACGCGTCTTACCCCCGTATCTTAGACAAGTACTTACTTGTTCTTAAGTAAATTCTAAGTAAAGAACATGTCTCACAAATCCGTTTTGACAGATTTTCCATAGAATGTGAAATTATTTCTATAGAAAATCTGTCAAAACGTAACAGGCTACGTATCGTAATGTAACGTGTAACAGGTTATTTGATTAGAATTTTAATAATAAGTAATGACTTGTTTAAACATACGGGGAACGGGTCTGTTTCAGGATCGTCCGACAAATTGTATCAACCAAATAGTACCCAAAGTTTAAATGGCCTGGGAAGTACCGACAATAGTGAAATATTGAAAAAAAAAAATCAAAAAATTATAATTCCTTGGGTAATTACAATTTAAATTTAATTACATCGATACCGAATTCCACGAAACAGCTGTAAATAGATATTTTATCAGACAAAATAACTGAATCATTTTGATGATTAGGTGACAAATTTATTGTCCGCTGCTGCGCTGTATAATGACGTCAGGAGATAACAGACTATCCTAGTCTTACGCACTGAATATCTGCGTATTTTCAGAATTAAGATGTATGTTTCTTCATTCGTTTGCGAATTTTACGCATACATCTGAATGTACGATTGAGACAAGTCTTTACCCTAATCAGACTGATCTGATAAAGAAAGGGGGCGTCCATAAATTAAGTGAGGCATTTATGGGGGGGGAGGGGGTCGAGCAAAATCTAACCAAAGCTCACGTGGGGGAGAGGGGGGGTCTCGGCAAATTTCACGTAAGTTTTTTTATTGCAAGAAACAGTGTAAAATTGCGAGTAAACTGGGTTATTCTTTTTTTTTAAACTAAATTTAACTTTAACTTATTTTTGTTAAATTAAGTAAAACATGTTTCTCCTCTAGAATATAGCTTTTGAAAAATCTCACGTGAGATTAGAGAGGGAGAGAGGGGGTCGAGCAAAATCTCACGAAATCTCACCAAGGGGGGAGGGGGGGGGGGTCGAAAAATCTCCAAAAATCACCTCACGTAATTTATGGACGCCCCCAAAGAACCCAGATTAACTGGATAGAAGGTGCACGTAGAACTAGTTGGTAGGTAATAGTAATATCAAATGGTATCAGTCCTGGTATCATTTTTAGTTTTCCAATTTCTGTTCGCGATCCGCAATCGTGGGCGTAGATCTAATGACATAAAAAATAATAAAAATCATTAAAAACCCATCAATGTCTAGAAAAAGTTTGATGCTATTTGATATCACATTTTTGTCTTCACTTACTAATTCTACGCGATTCATCTAACCTTTGTTTTAATCCGAGAGTAAGGACTAGACGCAATCATGTATAACCAGCTGTTTAATGTACAGGGTTGGAGGTTCACAAGACGAGGCGTGTCCAGGCGGCGATAACCAAGTTCCTCGAGACAGACAGACGGATTGGCGCCGGCCGGGCCACCAGACGACTGGTCATAAAAGATAAGCAGTAAGACCAGAACTACTATACTGCATTAAAGCGCGAGGAGAAAGCTCAACATTCTGTCGTCTTGAACAGGATACGAACAGAGTTAAATGTTCTGCAGATTTACTATTTAATTTACGTTATATGAAAACACAATCTTGTCATTAAGAATATAATGGTCAAGCATGTGCCTAATATACCCAAAAGCCATAAGTAAAAAAATATGTTATAGTTCTTAAAAGTGAAAAGTGTTAAGAAAGGATAGCGGCATTATAGATTTGAAACAATAACTTGTTTCAGAAGCGTAACTGCAGATAAAGATCTATCCGCTGCAAAAATATATGATGTCCATCGTGAGGACGTAGCCATATTACCGAATATCGATAAAATTTGACATCCACGATGATATGTCCCTATAAACCCCAATTTTCTCTGCCCGTAAACATAAAATAAAAACGTTTTATTATGTACCACACAACATAAAGTTTTAAAACAAGGTCACAGTAAAAGAAAATTCATGACGAAACTTGACTCTACATACCAATGTTGTAAGTAACAGAACGACTGACAGTTTCTCGTTTTATATAAACTTTGGTTCGTAAACCGACGGCCTTGTTAAACTTTGGGGAAGCCTTTTAGGTCACGAAAAATAAAATTTACATGTATGTAATTATACATGTATTACATAAAGGAACGGACCATTAAAAGGGTTTTTTCGAAACGTTAAGTGGAAAAATAAATACTAATCGTAGAGTTGAAGCGGCGAAACGAAATGCAGCGGAAGGGGATTGTACTACGACGACAAATTGAGGGCGATCCAATTCGTTTCAGTCCAATTGGCTGGATATCGTTTATGTCCCCGATACCATATCACTATATATGGAGGTAGGTATATCACAGTCGGATTGTTCTGAATCAAAGTAGCATGCAGTCGATAAACAGATATGATAGATGTTGACATAACAGCACTATAGTTAAAGTAAATTATTTACATTATTGTTAGCGACTGTGAAAATCAGAGCCGTGATCAATGACCTCGCATTTGATATCAAAGTGGATACAACGAAAATGTTTTTGGAAATACCGACCAACGCAAAAGAGATTTGGGCACGTCTGTTTAATTAAAAATTAAAGCGAAACTCCCAGCGAGTAGCGGGTCAAAGCTTACCCTGCCTACGTTCAAAGTCATCGTGGGCATAGATATACTTGTAATATGATGGTTACAAAGCAGCCTTTTCTCGCGGAGTTTGCGCACTTCCACTTCATCCTTAACCTATTTTGTAGGAGATACCATTCGAAACTCTGTACCTCGAGAGTGAAATGCTCCTATCGAGTCCACAGATAATATATATTTATTACGGACGTCGGCTGTCCGCTTTACGACATGTCCTCGGAAAAGTAATTTGCCACGTAGAAAGTTTGTTGCTTTGCAGGAGCCCTCTTGAAATTCTATATTAGGTACCACACGACGCTCTAATCTAGATAATTTCAAACAAGAATGTGAAAAATAACGTGATTTCTGGGAAGCTTGACCATTATTTACATAAAAATTCGGCCGTTGAATCAACAGTTGAGCAGGCCTAATTTCAGTAGAACAGCGAACCGTAGTTATGACGGATGTTTGTTGCGTAATCAAGTTTATGATCATGGGTCTGCCATGTCCATGACGGCTACCGAGCTGGCTTCCTACCAAACTCATTATAACACCTTCAAGATTGTATTTATAACTGCATATCAGTAAAAGCAAAAGTTTTATCACGTGAAAGTTGTCCTAGAACGGCACGTGAAAAATAGTTTCCTTAGAAAAGTCAAACGAAACAATGTATAAGCCTATTCTGCGGCGGTTACCAAGAGAAAGTTTGTCATCCGCCTAAGAATACTTTAAACCGCGATGTCTGGAAAGAACAGATCATTCACATCACATCGTAAGCAGCGACAATTGTATTCATTAGATAGTTAAACGTTATTTCAAATACTAGCAGATGTTTCCGATTTATTGATGTAAACAAGATGCTCGGTTTCACCTGTTCCATGTATTTTTAAACGCTTTTGGTGCCTACTGTTTTCTGTAGATGATATCATCATTATCATTAAAATGTGTTGGCGGGTATTTTCCGTGTTACCAACACGTGTTCTATTGAATTTCCTCGAGAAAGTTGTCGAAACTAACGCGTGATTTAAATTTGATTCATTCTCATTATTCATGAGTGCAGTGTTTCCCTTACGTATTCACAGAAAAAATCTGTTTAGTCATGCAGTTCACTTTATAGGTTTATATTGTATGTGACATTTGGGATATTGATAACATTGGTCGATAAATAAGCCATCAGATAAGTCAACTGAGTGTTTATGACGTCGGCGTCATCAATATAATCTTATTAGATACCTACTGGTAGTGACGAAGCGTTCTAAGGCGGTTTGTTTCGGAAAGATAATAAAATAAGACTATGAAATATTATGTCGTGTATAAGTGATGATTACGTTAAAATCGGGGGGCGATCCGGCAGTCTAGAAGTTTACCATCTACAAAGAAACAAACAGCGTCTTCATGTCCGTTATTAATATAATAAACTATGATAGCCTGATCAATAAATATATTTGAATCATCGGATGATTCAGATACATTTCTAAACAGTTCCACGCCAAATGGAAAGACGTAGACGTTAAACCTTTTTCTGACGTAAAACCGAGACGGTTATGTTATAAATTCTTAAGAAAAATAGCATCGTCAACTTAGTGACGCAAACAATTAACTGAAGGGGATTTTTTTTTCCACTGGCTAACCTTTATCCATTTTGAGAAAATTTTATTAATTTCAAACATAATAAGTTCATTGAATCACAATAACACTAACTCCATCACAATAAGGAGGTGGAGGCATCTTGGTTTATATTATGTACATTAGCAATTATGTTGTTCAGAAAGCTCCAAAAGAACAGAACACGTTACAAGAAAGCCCGAGGAACAGACACCAATATTTTTAGACACAATGAACCTTATGGGACGCGATTATAATAAACGAACTTATACCGTGAATCACTACAGAATTTATAACAAAGCGTGCGCTCTATAACTAAACTAATAAAATATTTTATTTGTATATGACCGACGCTGCAAACATGAAAAGATTTCGAAGAATAAGCACAATCCAGCACATTGGCTTTCCGAAGAAGAAATAAGATGCCGGAACTGTTGTACTGTACTTACATCTTTTTGTTAAGAGCTGATTTAAAGAAGTTTTTTTGTGTATAAAACAACACATTAACAACACAACAGCGTAAGTTTCTTTATGTTATATTTAATTACACATAAACCAAATTTTAATGACTCTATATAAAATATGTTTGGCATAAAACTGTGGGAAAAATTCTATGTTTCTTTTCATGCAGATTATTAAAATTGAAAAACAAAACATCTGAAAATTAATACTCTTACGATTTCGACGCGTGGAGAGAGCTGTAGGTACGTAAGTGTGACGAAGCAAATATACAGTACAAATATGGAAGGATGCAGACGACGTGAGGCAACGATTTCACAAAGAGATTGAAAGTTTTGTACAACTGTTTTCCGGAAATGGCGAATTATAAGCGTAAATCGTACACAAAATGTTAAAATTTATTCAACCGCTGACTACATTTTTTTCTAAAATCTGTGAATGCTGTTCAGAATATCTCAAAAAGTTATGGATGGTCTCCTAGGAACGTCTTCCTATAACTATAATGATTAAGGTACCTGTGCTTACTGTCCCGTCTCAAAAATCCACCCTGTATAGTTTCTCATCTTTATGCAAAGATATAACAAACAAATATGACATACAATAAAGTACTCACCCCGGTACTGACTAGCGAGAGCATAATCCTCTCGTTGAGGGCCAACGTCTCCCCCTGCTTCATTTTTATACGCTTCTTGTCGAGACACTTCATCGCGTACATTTTGCCCGTATCCGCCTTCCGACATCCGTATACCTGTATAATGTACAACATGTAAATAAGGTATTTATCTGAATGTTCCGAGCGTAACACAGTACTTGCAAATTTCACGCGTTGTTTGGGGGGGGGGGGTCTTGGTGAAAAAATATGGTTTATTGGACCGTGATGTTGTTATGTTGAAAGCTATTTGCTAAAGGAGGGTGATATAGTGAGAATGGATGAGCTTTATTATGTTTTAAAACTATAAAATAATTCGAATAGGCATATTAATGTCTCTCAGACTAACATAATATGACGCAAAGGCATATTAAACTAAGCTACTTATACATTTTTCTAAATTACCAATTGGTAGATCAAAATGTAGGTCCTCTTTTAGGTAATACTAACGATTCAATTGTTTGAGAAAAATAATATTGTCAGCCATGTTCAGTATCAAGTGGGCAAAATTTGAGATTTATTGCGAACAAAACGTGATTAAAATTCAGCAAGATTTCTTTCAGTCTTAAACTTTTTCAAAATTGTTCAACTCTAAGGCCGTTTTGGCATAAGTCATAAGTATCACTCATGGCACCTCTACACAACAAACGTCGAAATCCATCACTATTTTACCAACAGGGGAACAGTAGCCCAATTCACGTAACCAAAACCGTAACGATATCTCAGCGATATAGTCGTTGATAGCCTTTTCTTAATATAAGAAGACTATCAACGACTATATCGCTGAGATATCGTTACGGTTTTGGTTACGTGAATCGGGCTACAGGACGGCTTTATTACGCCTACGTAGCGGCTTTCCGCTCTCTGAGACGAATATGAATATAGTAAACAAGTCCGTTGTGCAAGCACAGAATGCTAATGATATTCGGTTAGAATCTTATATTGAGACGTGCCTAACAAAGTTTGTTCTTACTACATACATACAGGAACAGATTTGAGAATACGCGAAAAGGATTAGGGTAAGCGCAAAGACGGAATGATTCTACAGCATTTCAAATTTATGTATGAAGACTCAGAATGACTATGTAACTAAAATTCATTTAAGATCTTCGATTTATCACAAGAACTTTTAAACATTAAATACTAGTGGTTGATAGTTACAGTCCGTAATCCTAACCAGACGAAGTAAACTGATAGCTAGAAATGACACTGCGCTGTGAATTTTAACCTTTTATTTTGTTATTTCTAACAAAGTGACATCAGCTAGTGTTAGTAGGTATACTTCTTCTTATAAAAAACGTGTATTTAATTCAAATTATCATAAGGTCACATTTTCGTCCTGCGATTTAAACGCACCAGACGATTAACTGTGCCTGTTAAGGTAAACGCGACGTGTATTTACCTTTAGGCAACAAACAGTGTTTAATTATTTCTCACCTCTCCGAATCCGCCCCGTCCGATGATGCGATGTACACTGAAGTCGTTCATTGTAAGCTGAATATTTAATTCTAAGTTTTTCCATTGGCAAAACCTTGTATATTTGTCGCTGCAAAGAACAATACAGACATTGCGGTAATGACAGACTTACACAATAAATACTGAACAGTTTGATACTCTTACATACCTTTCTAAAAAACTTTTGAACGGCTCTCCTCGTAGATGTTGGAAGATTTCCTCGATGTAGGGCTACAAAAAAAAACCAGTTATAAATCGTTGAATACTTTCTTGTCAAACATACTTAATCTTATAAAATGTTTGAATCCATCTTACCTCAAATAGATTCGGTGGCACCTCATGCTTCATTAAATATTTTTGTACATGCGCTACACATTCTTTTGAATAATCCTGCAAAGAAGACGACGTTAGATATTAACGAAATACGATAACATACACAAGTTCAAAGGAAAACACATTAATAACGAGACCGCCGTAGCAGTTAGATCGCGTCCTAAAAACGTCATGTGAAGGCGCTCTACTTAAACAATTGTCACGCGGTCAATCATCGACTTGATTTACTGTCTCAACGGAAAAAGAAGTTTCTAAAGCAAAGTTCTTAATAAATACAAAAACTTATCAGTCATACCTACAACCTACAACAAAAGAAATAGCCTTGCTCTGATTTCAACTCAATCCAAGGAACTACGAGTCAATGCACTATCCGGATTGAGAATCATAAAGGTGGGTGGGAGAACGGGTGGGTACTGGCTACATAAAGGAAAAAGTTAAAAACTAGGAGCAACCGTCGCTACATTATTACCGTCGAGCAAGTTTTCCTCGTACACGTATCTAATGCAATAACACACGCTCTAAGAATGTTCAAATCCAGCGATCCGCGAAGCAGTTCAGTCTATTTCTTAACAAGTTTGATTAGAAAGCAATAGAAACGACACTCCTAGTGCTCGTGTACACTGTTGTTTTTATTGTCACCCGCAGAGACGCAGCATTTGATAATATAATTTGTACGAAACAGTGTTATTCTTTTTATCGTAGAAATATAAGTCGAAGATAACTATATCTGACAGTAACGGCTATCAGAGAGCTCCAAAAAAAGCTGCAGACGCATAAAATTAAGAAATTAATAGTATCAATCGGGTAGAACTTTAAATGAACATTTCAGAATATATAAACTAAGTACCTATGCATTCAAATAATAATTAAACTACTCCTAACAAAGGAGGGTTGATATTCAAATAATCCAGCTTAAAGCGACTTATTCGATACAGAAGGCTGCAGCGGTCGCTGGCGGGCTAAATGCCAAGAGTCCACTAACGAGCCTCATTATACAAATAACCGCCGTCCTACCCGAATGCAAAGCTTACGACCACTTCATTCGCAATTTCTGCACTAAATATAAAACTACCACACTATTGCAATTACACATTTTATAAAGCTTTTCTAAATCCGTTGTTAAATATACCGTAATTGTAGTAAATATATTTGAAAAATCACCAAAATGTGTTTGATATCCTAGGTAGGTATCTATTAAATTGTTTCTCAAAATAGTTGGTATCTTATCACAGGTCGGTTCTTATACCTAATAATTGAGAAGTGCTTTGTTGTTTTCTGATAACGGAATTAAATGGACCTCGCTAGCATAAATTAACCTTGTTTAAGCGTTCCAAAACACTAGAAAATTACTCCAATTCTCTTAGAATCTTTTTGGAATGAAACTCTTACAATAAATTACAGGAATGGTACGCACTCGTAAGCGCCGCGACTACGGATGCATTTAGAAATCTAGAGCAAAAACTTTCTAACAATAAAAAGGAATTGGTACACTTGACCGCATTTGTGTCCATTCAATATTCCAAAGATTTATTAATATGTCCCGCCAGTTTTGTCGCAAAACCACAGTAGCTGTATGAGGGAATAGAACTTATACAATTTCGAAAAACATCAGCACCATATGCGACCATGTTTGGCAACAGGGTCCAATAATGGAGCCAGTATTGGTCAATCCTACAAGTCACATAATATAATTTATGTTGGGGTTTGAAGCTAAAACCGCATTAAGGTTACACAGATTGTATTAAAAAGCTTTAACATGTTTGACTGAAATCGAATTCTAGGAACATAGTGCATGCAACCATCACGAGAACGAACATAATAACCGAGGTAGAACTGAAAAAGTCTTCCTGTTATGGGTAAGTACAACAAAAAATTAATTGCGCGGCCGTAGTACTGTAGAATAGAACTACTGTGATTTACATTCTCTGGCACTACACTACATTACATTCAAAGCATTGTATTATTTCTTTTGGAACAACACAAATGTTTGGTTTAGCTAAAAATGCAAACTAAAGTTGGCTGCAAATCTCCTTGTATAGCGGAGATAATCCCGAGAATTAAAACTGGCGAGCGATGTTACTGAGGTCGCTCCGGGGCGCGCGGTCGAGAACGAAACCCCATACCAAACAAACCAACTTATTCGTCGGTCAACTCTAATTAATGATGAATTATACCTACTCAAAAGATTATTATAATGGAAGCATTTTCAGGTATTAAAAAAATATAGTTTTTAAGACTATTTCGTGGTGTATTTTTGAGGTACTCACGTGTGAATGTGCTAATAGTTCCTTCATAATAAAATTATCATAAATATCCCTCGCGATCCGCCGCCTCTCCTCCACGCATTCTTGTTTTTCATATAATTTAATCTGTTAGAAAAAACATATTTTTGTGTACGAAACAATAATGAGTATATTTCAATGACGTCGAAGCTGTTTAATGTTTATATTGTTTACCTCTTCATAAAATTTTAATTGTGGCACTGGTTCCTCTGACGTCTGTTCACAAAATTCCTTAAATAATAAATAACCTGCAACGAATAAAGTCAATTAGTATACGATACAATTTCATACGTATCTAGTCCTATATTAGTAGGTATATACAAACATATTATCTACAGTATAATGTTTAACATAATGTGTAAAGTAATAACGTGTGATTTCGAATCAATGTATGGCCTATTCCAATTTAATCATTAGTATGTTTTGCGTAATTAAATTTTATTCTCGGTAAATGTTAACCTCAAATGATATCATTGGAATTCAAATTCATTCATTTCATCAATGATTCTATTGGAATTCAATATTGAACATTGATCAACATGAATATATTGTTATAAGAATAAACAAAAAGCACTTTATAATGCAAGCTAGAATTGAAAAAATATTTTGGAGTACGAAGTACAAGGATAGAAATTACATGTATAGGATGTTAATCCGCCTAAACTTATACCAAGCAAGAGGGCCATATAAAATAAATACTATACTACAACTTATACTAATAACAAATAGTTTTACTGAAGCATTATTTTCAAAATACTTCTACGTAATCTTTTTTTTACATGTTATGTCCTCTACTCAGTCAATTATTGCAGTATAGCATTCTGATTTTGTATAATGATTACTCTAAAAACGCTCCATATCAAAGGATAGCTGTATATTTATTTCAGTTTCCCGGATTTTATCGTCTGGGCGCAAAAAGTATTGCCGTGCCCGTGGCCACTACACTGTCCGATGCAGCCGATAAAGTTATTTACTGCAAGTCGAAGTGGGTCCATCGTAAATTGCGTTTGCAACTTGTTCCCGAGAGCTTCGCTGCAATATTGCCCTCTCTGCCAAGTATCAAGACTATGATTGCAATTACAGCAATTTGAGATAAGAGTGCCATCTAGACGGGAAAAGGGGATAATGAAAAATAAATTTAGTACATTTCACTTGCTGAACTCCACGATTCTACAAACTACAGTAAGTATAATATGAAAAATCAGTCTATTCTGGATTTCATGTTCTTTTACCCATCTTTTACGTTGGGAAATCCTCATGGATACACGTACGACCCGGGGTGTGCGGGTTATGCCGGATTATTACCGTCTAAAACCCCACGGTAGACCTATTCTCGCTTTGCGATGGATGGAACCACGGGAACTCTCGCGCACACATCCGTTGCAGTGTTCTTTTCCTTCTGAATCCTCATCAATTGATAGTTTTTCAACGGCAATTTATAAGTTGAAATACCACAACAACCGCTCACAAAGATATAACATAACATTTATTCCGATCATGAGTCAGTCGCGTCGGCATCACAACATAACGCAAACCGATTCACGGGGCGGCCTTCATTGACGTCTCTAAAAAAACTATCAGATCGGCATACCTACGTCCGTAAGGGGGTTGCCTTTATTTTATGACTACTACATCACCATCCACGACTATTTATCAGAATTCTAAAATACAATTTCAATAATCGTCCATGATACCTATAGGTGACGTCAGACGAGGTCAATACTTGACTCGGGGAAAGGTCAATTTTCACAAATCGGTATTCCATTCAGCAGTGGGATGTTAACGGTAACCGAACTGCGTCATAGTAACGTTCTGTTAGCTCCAATACGTTGTTTATATTCAAAATTTACACAGATACCAACGCAAAGCACAACAGTAATCAAGTAAGACAGCTTTTGAAGCCTATTTTCGAGGATACCCTTCTTATTTGCTGCGATAAAATACCACCTGAGTACTTCCCTGCCTTTTAGAAAGCCTCTCGATGATATTGATTGTGTTTTGACTCGTCATGGGTCACTGATAATCGTACCAACGCCGTGCTTCATCTCGGCTAGCATGATCCGATTAACCCAGCTTCTCTTGTGAAACTTTAAATAAAATAGACGAATCCCTTTGACCCAAATAAAAGTTGTTGACATGCTTAAATATACTTCAATGGATCCAGGTAATAGCTTAAAGTATAGAAGGATTTAGCCGGCCAAACACCTCTATCCGCTAAATTCATACTTAATGGAGCATAAATCGTACATCGACTTTCTAGTGTGTATAGTATTACTTATATGTATCACGATTTTTCGACTGACCCGGTGAGGCGGTTTAACAAGTTTAGACAAATATAATCCTTGTTGCCAAAATGATTATACCTACTTATAGTCATAGGACCGGCCATACCGGCTTGAAAACACGAAATTGTGCATACATTTTTACACGACTGCCCAAAAAAAAGGAGTGTATATGTGTTTAGGGTTCATGTATGTATGTATGTTTGAATGTTTGTATGTGAGATTCTTTATTCCACCATAACTTATAAATGCCTGAACGGATTTCGATGTATGGGGTATCGTTAGAATCCTTACATCATTCCGGGTAACACTGGGTATATTATTTTTGAAAAAAAACAATATGGCGGCATTATGGCTCAACTTTAATATGTGAAAAAAAATTGTTTTCTTCCATTATTACAATATGGGTATCAAATTGAAGGCCTTGATGAGCACAGTCCAAAACTGTAGAATTTATAGGCATAATTTAACATAGGTAGGGTGTACATGCAAAACAAATATATCATTTTTGGCTGCTGTCACTAAAATGCATAAAATAAAAATAAATAATTTAAAAAATTAAAAACACGACTGCCGTACCAAAAAACGAACTAAAAAGTATAAAACAAGTGCAGTGTCATTGCAGTCGGGGGCCCTCTTAGATTAAATATGTTCCACAGAACGGTCCCCCGACTGCAATGACACTGCACTTGTTTTATACTTTTTAGTTCGTTTTTTTTTATCTTTATCTGTGTATTAAGTGTTGTGTAAAGATCATAATACATACAACCCTATTTTTGTTTTACAAACTTTGCTAATTAATATTGTTCCTCTAAATTTGATCAACATACAAATAAGTTTCCATCACGTTACGTAGGCAGCTAAAGCAATTAAATTAAATTGTTTTTACGTCCTCTCATTAAACAGGTTTGTTCATACATTACCTACCATAGTACTTTAATACAATAACATATTCAATAAAGGTTATAGTACGTTTTTTTATACTTGTCCTATTTGGTAAGCAAAGGTGGCGTCCAGCAGGGCGATTGCGTAAATTTTTTGTCAATGTTTCAATTGGTTTCGTTCATCCTGTGTCAATTATATACGAAACCAATTGAAACATTGAGAAAAAGTTACGCAATCGCCTCGGTGGACGCCATCTTTGCTTACCAAATAGGACAAGTATAAAAAAACGTACTATAGATCAACCTTTGATGCAATATTAATCAACAAGGACTACCTGTATGGCGTAAACATAGATGTTTTCTCAAGAGAAATCAAATCATCGATATAGCGATGTTCCTCTCATCCACGGGGACTTCTGACTGCACTACGTACTGATTGAAGTTTATGTACACCACAATAATATTATGTCCTCACGCAAAACTCTTCCAAATTTGAGTGAAACCTTTTTCTTGAATCTTTATTTTTTATGATGAACATGGACTATTTATACCAATGGTGATTATTTGTATGAGAATGGTGTTGAATCGAAGAAATGGTGGTGTTGAATGGTGTTGATTGGCCAAAAATTAGCACGAATGCAACAAATATAACATCAAGTGAAAAACACCGAGAAAATCATAGAGAAGAGAAAAATATTATTCATACATAAGGCAACTTCATTAGAGGCGAAGCAATTGTACCCAGCGACAATAATCCGCGTGTGTGGCTGTGTGAGTCAACGACGAGGCCTCCTCGGTTTGCTTACGTTTAATCTTGTTTACGATTCAAATCCTCACAAAAAAGTTGTTACGAAAGTGAATTTGAATTAAACTTGTCTGGAATAACTTGTCTATCAATTTACTATGAATATTTGCTACGATTCAACGTAAAAAAATGTAAGGAATTGAAAGTTTAATTGAATTTGAAACACACAATTCAATACAAAAGGCATAATTGCAGAAATGGACGTGTAAGCGGACAAGTGGCCATTCAATCTACGAACCAATTGTAAAGGCTCAAACGAGAATCGTTCGAGATGAAACGACCGACTCAAAGGGCTCTCGTGTTTACACAACACTGTGCTTTTTAACATCGAGGTATCGATAATGTTGACTTTAACTAGCTGTATCGGACAAAAAATGGATATTCTTAGACCTGTAAATGCTTTTGGGTACTCAGGTAGTTTATTTAAGAAGAAAAAGTAAGTAAAAATTTAGAAATTGTATACAAGTCGTTTTACCGTGTTTCGTTGGTGTTATGGTATTTCTAAGCAGATACAGATCTTTTGTAACGTAAGGTAAGATTAAATAGGTAGTTGTTAAATCACCCGAATGTGTTTATTTGCCAATTAAATCAAAGGTACCTCTTCCGTGGAGTACTATAAATAGTGCGTGCGACATCAAGCAAGAACTAGGAAATCAATTTAACGAATGGTCTTTATTAAGAAGTGCATCAGTCCGTTTTATAAACCAATCAAAATACTACTCGAGTCAACACAGGCTAATTGTTCGATTAGTTCTATTAGTATTAAGTAAGGCTAACTTACGAACATACTGTTGGTAGGTAGTACCTATCGCGAAGTGACAGTGCCTTTTAGTTTCGTGTAAAGAATTCACAAAGTTTTGATGAATCTATCTAATCATTTACCTAGCGTAAACAGGTAAAATGTATCCATTTCATTATGACTTTCTCCTTATGCTGACGTACTTTGTGAACATACACCAACATGTATTTATGGAAATAAGACCGATTGTGGTAAGTACCTAATTGAAAATAACATTGAAGAATACATACCTAAGACTTGATTGAATATTTTGTCAAAATTTACTTCATTCTTCTTTTCCATGTATTTGTGCATGACACTACGAACACTGTAACAAAAAATGTAATGCTTAGTTAAAGTTTTAGGGTAAGTTGGAAACAGTTTAAGAATCAATGGGTATTCAATATTCCAACCTGAGGCCTCAGTTTCATAATACTTATATCTAGCTACTGCGTCGTAACTTAAATAAAATGTTGTTTTATCGTTTTATTTACCGTGTGACAACCACCAAAAAATTTTTTATGTAAACAATTATAGAGAGGGACCCACCACTCACCCTCGGAATTGACAACCTCCAAAATTATAAACCAAATGAATTGATCGATAATAGAAGAAGCCAACAAGCTCAGTCGCAGCCCAGCTTACCTGAGGATGCCTCGTTTAGAGGCGAAACACGTGTCGAATTTATTTTGGATTCGCTTTGTCTGCGAAGAATTGCTAATTGTTATGGTCCATGACTCATGACAGACATACTCTCAACTGACAAGGAGTTAGGTCTTGTTGGCCTCTTCTATTATCGATCAATTCATTTGGTTTATAATTTTGGAGATTGACAATTCCGAGGGTGAGTGGAGAGTCCCTCTCTATAATTGTTTAACCAATGGATTTCCGCAAAGTTACGCCTGATTCCATCAATTATTTTTTATGTAGCTTAGAACTTTTATACGGGATAAGTCTGTAAAATGGTAGACTTAAGTAAAAATGCTTAGACCAGTTTGTAGTGGCTTATTTTTAAGTTTTACTGATAATGTGTATACACAACATGTTATACATGTTCTTTAACCGCGGCACATGCCGCATACACCCAAATGGATTTCGAGGATATACCACCTATCGAGGATATTAAACGGCATTGCGGCAGGTCCAGAAGGGGATGAGTTGGACTTTTACTTGAAGGATTGGCCCAGAATTTCCATAAACAGGGAGGAGTGGAGGAAAGAGAATCCTTTGCCCAGCACTGTGACGACACAGGTTGACAAAAAATATCTTAGATTAGATTTAAAAATAAATAACATAGCAAATTATTTATTTATCTAATGGTGTTGCTTTTAGATCATCTACCTAGTACTTTATACCTATTAGAAATTGATCCAGATCAAATGCAATATTTTTGGGCATTATGTGGATAGTAGGTATATGTTTAGTATGTAACTTGGACATAGTGGTCACTAGGGTTTTCGCAATCCCGGCCTTTTTCGGTCCCGGGAATTATGTTTATTTGTTAATTCCCGGGAATACCCGAGTAGGCGCCCGGTAAATATCGAATTTCTAAATAAAACTTGTTTTTCTGGGAAAATCAGAGTCATATTTTTTTTATCATGTTGGTCACAGAAACCTTGTGACAATATATTTACTATTTTCAGTCCTCGGAGAGAGGATAAAGGCCTCGCCAAGATTGATATCAATGGTAACTTGTCCCTGATGGGTATAGCCAGTGAGTCACAAATTAATCACAGTCAGCAACATGAAATTGTGTTAATAACATTTAGGAAATTTGAATATACAAATTACCTAGATAATCATTATTTTAGTTTAAAGAGGTAAGTAGGAATATCAAGAACATGAAATGTGTGACCACCCATAAGACTAAATTTAAGATAGCAAAGAATCATGCCCAAAAATGTATGGAATCCCGTATCATGTTGCAAGAAAACCATTCTTTGTTTTTTGTAGTCTATATTTTATCATATTAACCCCACTATTTTTTGTTTTTGTGAACAAAATCCAGGTTCCAAAGTAATTTAATAAAATCAAAGATAACTTAAAACATTGTCTTTACTACTTTGTGTTTGCTTTGACCAGTTTGAAGTAGATAAATTGTATGCACGAAGCGTAGGTATCTACCTTATTTCCACAGCAATAATAAATTCAATCAATACACTTAATTAAATAACATGGATGATGCAAAATATCTTCAATGGCATTCGAAATCGATTTATTTTAGCGGGATTACCCTTTGACGTTAATGCGCCTGTGACAGCACTGACCAGACCGTCCAAATAACCATAGACAAAAAACTTTTCATTACCTACATCATAAAAAACGACCACATTTAATTCAATACTACTGTAAAGTAATGTAGTTATTAATACGTAATGTACTAAGAAATGGCAAAGTACGATTATTTTTAAACGATTTTTCTATTTTCGTGGGCATTATTGTAGAAATAATGTGAACGGAACGTCATTTGAAGAAAGTCTAATTATGTAGGATTCTGAATGTAATGAAACACAATGTTTGTTTACGACATTGTGGAAGTGGATACAACAACTTTTTTATGCTAATATAAATCCCCTATTCGAAAATCTAATCCTGTAAGCATAAGGGTTTTTTCTTATTTTTTACAACCATTTTGCTTACGGGATTTGATTTTCGAATAGGGGTAAATATACTTTACGAATAAATATACTTTTATTTTGAGGCGTTAGAAAACTTGATACCAAAAATGAGCATGATCCTTACTCTTACATGCTTCTTTGCTAACAAAATTACAGTGACAGATTCAAATGGAATATCAAGTAGGTAAGTAAGGATCAGAACTATCAATCACACATTTAAAAACTGTGAACAATGCTGTATACAAAATGAAAATTTGGGAATTAATGAAGTAAAATGACTAAATGAAAAATTAATGAAGTAAAATGACTAAATTATTTGAGAAATTGTTTCATAATATTCTTAATTCAACCAAAAATAGTCATTCATTAAAATTTGTACTTAAATTAAAGTGAATTGACAAGTCAATTATTACTGACAATACTATACTTACTTATTTTATTTTTGTGATAAGAAAGACAAATTTTCTATTATATTTAATCCTCCTTTGAAGATATTATTTATTGACTACTTCAATGTTTTTAACTTCAAAATTCCATGTTCATTAGGCATAGAAAATTATAGCTTTTAATCCACCACAGAACTGATGGCTCTTGATTTAATTCAGTGACAACGGAACTAGGTACTGTTGAATTACTATTGGGTAGATTGTAGGTAGTTTTAAGTAGGTGCATTGGTTTAAAGTAATAACAAGCTCCATAATTTTAATAAGTATCTAAAACTACCATTAAATTTTGTCCAAACAAGTTCAAAAAATTGTAATAATGCACAACCTAAGTGCAATGACCTCTATCTAAAATGTTAATGACCTAATAATAAATATTAGCTGTATAAAGTGGGTATTACACAAGCCAATATTTAGGGCTTAACTCTTTAACTCTAAGAAAGAGTATCCAACTCTTATTACACTTCCCTTAATGTAGGGTACCTATATATTGGGTGGTGTAACACCCACTTAACTACCTTTATCTCTTGAAATTTGAAATTCTGACAGTGAACCAGTGTATCTGGATGTAGGTAACTACACACTGAACTCAGTATTTAGTTACCTAAGTAAGTATATGAATTATTATGATAAGTTGAGTGAGATTTAATGACTTTCCATAAAAATATGTAGTTTCATATCAAAGTCTATTGAATACCACATAAAGAACACGATATTATAAATAAATTGCGTTATAATTAATTTTGTAAACAAGCTCATGAGCCCCAACGAATTTGTATAAACATAATCCGTAACGGCTCCGCCTTCTCGCGGCACACCTGTGAAATTACCTGGGATCTGGCAGAACAATCTTTTTGCTAGCCCGTGCTGCTGGAGTGCATTTCGACTTCTCCATAGCCATCAAGTAGCTGACGTCTGCCAGCACAGCCTCGAGGTCCGCCATTTTGAGTCCGAATTTATCACCTTCACTGACCAAGAAATAAATAACACTGGTTTCCAACACAAACACCAACAAAATTGAGTCAATTTTCAGCTTCTAGTCATAACTTTCCTCACATCGCGACTGTTCACCGTTTCACTGAATTTGTTGATGAGTGGTGACACATGCTGATAGTTAACACTCGCAGTATATTTTTCTATGAACATAGGACCACGGAACTAAATTATAACTTAGCATTACATGAAAGTGTAGAGATATTTAATTCTTAATATCTAAAAATATAATCTAAATGCAGAAAAACTATTAGGTACAAATCGTATCAATCGCTACTATCGCAAAACGAAAATCCAACACCCGTCCGTTCGTCCATCACTCACTTCGCGTAGGGATGTGATGTGAGGAGGGAGGGATATTCGATACCTAGTGAATCGATCGATTATTCATTTATCAATCAAAAATGCATGAAAAATCTAAAAAAATCGATTAAATATTAGTATACATAATTATCAGTATTAATAATAATTAGTATACAAAATTATTAGTAGTATTAATAATTAGTATTAGATTAAATAGTATTATTTCATGAAAAATCGATTTAATATTAGTTATAGAATAATAGATAGTAATAGACTTAGATACTCTTTCATATTGTGCGCTCCTTACACTTACACCACTATATTGGTTACAAGAATATATAATATAAAACAAAATAAATAAAATATTATCAGGCTATCATTTCTTTTTATCTTAAACTAGCTTTTTCCCGCTTTGTTTTATAAATTGTAGTGATAGTGACAGCGAACAGCAGCGTTATAGAGCTATCACACGTAGTCAACATCGATACTAACATCGATTCCTTCTTCGACACCTTCGACATCCCTTGCGGCATAGAAATAAAAATATCTTCGCGACTCGCGACTGGCCGCGCCGCGCACAGAGATGGCCACGTTCAGAGACTCTGCACGTACCTATATAATATATATTTATGCTCTCAAATATTTTTGAGAGTTGGTATCATTTCGGAAATTTAATCGCAGTGCGCGTTAGGTGAAATTCCATACGCTGTAAATAATCCGCGCGAATAAATCATCGCGATGGTATAATCGCAATGCGGCCAGGTTCTAACATGTTCAGTTCACAGCGACACGCCGCGCCGACGCGTCGCCGTCGGAGTTAACAGTTGCACTCGGAGTGTAGCATCTGAACGCGGCCTAGTCTTTGGAAATGTCATTCGTTTACAGTCATCTCTGACATATGCTGCGTTCCATTCACCGTAATTTTTGTTATTTTCGTCCACAACAAGTGTTAAAAACGATAATAATGATCATTTTCAGTACAAGTTGGTGGAGTGGAACGTGATTTGTGGACAAAAATAACGAAAATAACAAAATTAACAGTGAATGGAACGCACCAATAGCGGTGGCAGGCAGGTGACAACAGAGTTTCTTAAAGTGTTGCCAACTTAGCGCTTTCGGCGCTAGATCTAGCGCTTTTTTAAGTTCGACAGTGCGCAAAGAAAAAATTGCAGCCAACGAACACAATAAGGGCCTCCGCAGACTTGCTACTTTTAGCATCGGCGACCGGCGATTTTGTGACGTATCGATGCTGCGTCGCGTTTCTTCGAGCGCGAACGAGCGATCGCCGATGCTAAAAGTAGCAAGTCTGCGGAGGCCCTAACAACATAAAACAAAAATCGTGTGTGGTCAATATGGGAGTTATGCAAACTTGTACGAGATTCGACTTGTGCAAGGGTGGCATAACGTGTGTTGTCCCAATTAGGTTAATGGTTTTTTCTAACTCTTGTTGTTCTAGACGAAATCATCGACTTAATACAATCATGAAAGCCATGTTTTTTTGTGAAATTAACACGTGAAAAAACATCAATTAAACTCCAATAGAAATCAAACTATTAATTTTATTTTATGCTACAAAAAAGATTTTGGCTAATAAATCTATACAAATAGGTACACTGGCACAAGCTTATCTAGCCGCAGAGGAACAATTTTTTTGGATAAGTACAAATGAATGCCGTTATACTTCATAAAAGCTAAAATCTGTCTGTAAAGTTCGCATGTTTATATGATTTGAATGAATGTTCATTATGCTTACTGCATCAATACTTGTGATGGAAATAAATGTGGTGAAATAAGGTGCGTTTATACCCCATTTATTATAACATTAGAAATAAGAGGCTCGTAGAAGCAGGGATCCAAAACATTTTATTTCAAAGTCAAAACAATTTTTATTTAGAGTGGTTACATTAAAATTGTTTTCACATAAAACAATGCTAATTACTTCGATAACCATAATAAAAGTACTTTTTATACTATGTTTTATTTATAATAACATCGTATCACACATTTTAAACTGACAACAAAAAAATAATGAAAAAATAAATGATGGTGAATGACTCAAATGACAAACACTTACAGAAATTTATTTACGTCAATTTCATAGACAACATAATCCGACAAAATTAGAAATACCCTGCTGTCATAACCTCTGAACGGATTAGGTAACATTTTAGATTTGTTAGGATTATAGTGGAACGAAACACATTCCCGGTATTGTTCACCCCTGCTTCTTTTAGGTTTTTAGCATCGACACTTAATTTTAAATTTGACTGAAATGATAATATTTAAATGAAAGACAATTTATTTTATAATATAAATAATTAAAATAATTACAGTTAGGTGTGACAAGCTGGAATATAAATAGATTATAATAAATTCGACGTCAATCATAACTGTAACATGTTATTTGTACTTTTGTTACAAAGTGGACACTAAAAATAACCTTTTTTAACTTCTGTCTAATGCTATAACAAATGGAGTATAGAACATTACTTATTTCAAAACCATAATAATATGGCATGTTCTGATTCATTATTAATTCCGGTTATCATAAAAATAGTGTACAGTTGCAATTAATTGGTTCACTGCCGTTTAACCAAAAAACGTTTGACAAATTTTCATTTTATATACAACGTTTCATATAATATTCATTTAAAAAACAACTTGTTGTGCAAATGTTTCATTTGACAAACAAGCACTTCAAAAACATTCATTTCATAAATAACTTGTTCTGCAAATGTTTCATTTTACAAACAAACACTTGACAAACATTCATTTTAAAAAGAACTTGTTTCGCAAATGTTTCAATTTACAAACATTTCAGCCATATTCCTCTATGAAAAGTTGACGGAGCCCCGCGCCGCGGGGCTCCTATTTCTGCGCTCAGGGTCATCAGTAACCTAACACGAAGGGAATGACGGCATTCTCTTCGAACCTTACCCAGCCAAGTCGAGTGCCCCGAATTCCTGAGACCAATATTTATTTTTATGTATTTAAAACTTGGAAAAAAAAATCATGCGAGAATATTGATGCAGAAAGAAGATTATTCGGAAACAAAACTATTAAAATCCTTAGCAGGCCATTTAAAACTACCTTAATCGTTGTAATATTACATAGTACGTATTTGATGATTTATTAATTAACATAAAGCACCCCATTTGCTAATTTAAAGACTTTTATTTTAAGCCAGTTGCCTTATAATGCATAATATGAAACGTTTTCATTCGAAACGTTGTTTTTCTCAATGATATGTTTGAGAAATGAATCGTTTGTCAAATGAAACGCTGTAAAATGAAAGTTTGTCACGTAATTATTTTATGAACTGAATCATTTGAGAAACTTTTTTTTTTGTATCATGATGAAATATAAAATTATGTGTTTGCCAATCGTGGTTTGCGAAATTAAAATTTGTGAAACGTTTTTTGGTCATTTGGACGGACCCCTAATTAATTACCACATGAAAAACATTTTTACGTATTACTCATCAACCCGTTTATTTTTAGCATGGTCTATGATGTGATTGTTATTGCATGTATTTTAATTAAAATACATGAAACAACAATCTTCTAAAATTCAGAACTTATTTTGGAAAATCGTGCAAATCTAGCGCTTTTAAGACCAAATTTAGCGCACTATTGTTAGAGAGAGTTGGCAGCACTGGTTCCTGCAGTCAGTCAGGTGTCAGATCCTCTGGTGTCAGCAGGACGGTAATAATAGTCGGAAATCTGTCAAATTATTTTACATGATTATGATTTTTTATTGGTAATAGGTACCTAATAATGAGTTTGCCGGCAGCGAATATTATTTAAATTTTGTGCATTGATCTTTTATAAAATACAATGTAAGTAGAAATGTATAAATCTATAATGAAATGGATAACCATGTTATTTTATTACAATTTATTTACTTTTCCTGTTCAAAATTTGTGTAATGCTTGCGTACCTGCTAGTTTACTTCAAAAATATTCAAGGTTATATGCCTGCTTTAAAAACACATTGAGAGAAATAAATTAACGTTATTATAATTATTAACATTTGTATAGGTAGGCACCTAATGGAACCTGTGAAACATAGTGATAAGTTTTGAAAATATTGCAGTGAACATGATGGACTATTGCCCTCCAAACGTGACCCTCGGGGAGATATGGGTCGACCATGGGATATCTCAGTGTTTTATGGAAACAATATCTGGCATCTTTATTGGAGGATTTCTCTTTACATTTGGACTGATACAGATTGTTTGGTATAAGAGGTATGTGTATTCGTAATCACTTATTGCACCTAATTTAGAATCTATTCGTAATTAAACATAGTGAATGGACTGTGAAATAAAGAATGTATTAAATAAATACTTATTGGTGCGTTCCATTCACTGTTAATTTTGTTATTTTCGTCCACAAAAAGTGTTAAAAATGATAATAATGATCACTTTCAGTACAAGTTGGTGTGAGTGGAACGAGATTTGTGATCGAAAATAACGAAATTAACAAAATTAACAGAGAATGGAACGCACCAAATATTGACTCTTTCATAGTGAAACTTTAATTTCTATCTTCTTTGTTTATTATTGTTTGTATAAATTTGCATCTAGAAGGATACATTCATTTGATGATATTCATTCATTTATTTTGTATTTATTATATCAGAGCTACCTATTTTATCTAAGTATCTTATATATCCCCACAATTTTATCCTGTTAATAGGCTATATGGGGACATAAAAGCTGCTACATTCCAATTATTATTAAATATTTGTTGTAATGAGGGATTCAGCATTACCTTTTTATTTATAGATTAAGGACAGTTTTATAGGCACTCACAATGTCTGCTTGCCAGATAGTATGTGGTGGTTATATTAATAATTATTTATTTTTTGACTATGTGACTGCAAAATTAATAATGAAGTATATGTACAGCACATACAGTAAGCATGAAAGCTTGGTATAAGAGTAGTAATAACTATACACATTCATGGTCAGATCACATGTCGTGATCCAACCATATAAATTAAATGGCAAACCCTGCCACCAGCCAGATAGAGCCAAAATCTTCTTGCTTTCAAGTTAGGTATATGTTAAGTGATTTGAGTGAAAATAGATGACACAGAAGCATAGACAAGGCCAGGTGTTATAGTAGTCAATTCATTCAAGTTGAGACTGCAATTTTTTTTTTACGTGCTTTTTTAGCATGCGCCGTGCCCAGTGCTATTTGGAAAACCCTTAATGGGACCTCCTGCTTTAGGGAAGGCATATGGGAGTCTCGGCTCGGCCGTATACCCACTAAAAACCAGCACTGTACCATCTTTTTGCATGCACAACAACTCCCATTGCTATCTAATCTGCGATCAATCGGCTACTTATCGAAAATGTAGTAATTGCGCATGTGCCCCTACTTATCTTTAAAGGATATTATATTGACACTGTCAGGGTATCAGTCACGTAAGAATGATAAGACGATGACGTTTATATTGACGATATCAATTAACTTATATAATGCATTTGATCATAATTAATGTTAGTTTGTTCCAGTATGAGAACTTTTATGGCAACACCTTAACAGCTTCTGTGGCCATAAGTTCATAACTTTTTTACATATGAATTTAGGTAGCGATGCCTTTCGTATGCTGCACCCGTATCTACACAGGAGTGGAGTCTGTCCACATTTTAAGCCACGGACAATCTGCATGACTGTAAAAAAATACAAAAATAATAATTTAGAGTATGTAAAGCCAAACGAATAAATATAAAACTTTCTGATAAGCATAATTTTCCTTCTATATTTAGGAGGAAGTCAACACTGTAAGAGAAATACCTACTTTGTTCTATACTATTGTACTAATTTTTAGTGTCCGACCGAAACAGGATTTTCTGCCGAAACCGAAACCGAAACCGAATCTTCGGCATCTGTTTTAGGTTCGGCCGAAACCGAAACCGAAACCGAACCTTTTTCAGACAAGTTAAAAATCTTTTATTTAACGAAATTTGGCTTATTTCGTACCCTTATATTGGCAGTTAGAAATGTTAGAATGTGTTAAATGAAATAAAATACAATAATTGAAGTATGTGAACATATAATTATTAATAATAATATTATTATATTATTATTAACAATACTATAATTATAACAATCATGTTAACACTTCTTGGAACAAAAAAATGTCAATAATCAACACTTACATTATAAAAAAGGACCTCATTAATTGAGTATTTCGATTGCGTTCATAATCACAACATGTTTAAGACTAAATTTAAATTAATTGAGATCATTTTAAATTTTAATTACAGTTGGTTATTTAGGGTTTTTGTGGGATTTTCATATTTTTTTATAATTTAGGGTGGCAATCGTAATTGTAATATATTAAACCCCCGTTTTCATTTTCTACTTAAATAGATAGGTATTTCACGTTCAGATCGCTTCTCAAAAATTTACGGACAACAACAAAAAATGATGTATCTGCGGGGTTATTACGTATGTCAGTTGTTCACCGAACTTTTATGGTGAATTAGAATGACATAACATTGGTATTACGTATTTCTTGCAGGGCTAACCTTACCTAAATTCACTGTACCTTGATATCCACCATCAGACAAAAAATTGGAAAAGTGGCAAAAAGAGTATGAAGATAGTCCCCAGGGATCAGCAACTAAAATCTGGTTCAAAACAATAGCCCAAATTTCAGAATTCAGACAGTTTTTCCCAACTAGTTTCGAACTCACGCAAATCCTTACCGGCCACGCTTACCACAAATTCTATCTACACCGTTTCAAAATAGTAACAGATAATACATGCCCATGTGATAACACCTCATCACAAGATACAGAACACCTGTTAAAATACTGCCCAATTTTCATCACCACCCGACTAAACCACGAAGGTACATGCTCTATCATGGACGTAGAACTATATATACTACAAGACGTAATCAGACACCCCACCGCAATAAAATCTTTTACAAAGCACATAAAAAACATAATAAGCAGCTTAAAAAGAATTAACTCCACATAAACACATTAAACCTAGATCAACAAAACTAACCCCCCTGTATCCATTCGCAGGGGAGGAAAACAACCTTTCGCAATATAAACACCATCCAAATCGCGACGAAACAATGAAAATCGCAACTAAAAATTACACAAAATAACCCCTTTGACTCAAGTCAAAGGGCCCCAAAAAAAACCTTGATATCCATTCACCGAAATACGTAAAACCAATGTTATGTCTTTCTAATTTACCATCAAAGTTCGGTGTACAACCGACGCCAGCTGTCAACTGAGATACGTAATAGCCCTGCTGAAGGTCACACACAGCTAAATCATAGCTGGTAGTTGTTTGGGTACTTTGAAACCTCATCCAACAACAATAACCTAAAACAAATGTACCGTAACATAAGTAATAAATAAATGATGAATGTGTGAATCAAATATAATATTATATAACCTCTTTCTTTTACATACTTAATTCTCATCATTCATAAATCCGAGTGAATAACTCAACGGAAGGAACTTCATTGCTTAATAAAGGCCAATAAAGCGAGAAATAACACAACTCACAAAACAATCACGCCGTACCGGCCGGCGATCTGACAGCTGACGCTGAGCAACGCGAGACACAAAATCTCCCGAAATCAACCGAGTGACGCGAGATAATTCACGAACGCCGAGTTTCGGCGCGGCCGAAAGGTTCGGTGGGTTTTCAGCCGAAACCGAAACTGGTGCCGAAACTAGATTTTTGAGCCGAAACTGGCCGAAACCGAAACCGAAACCGAATCTTCGGTCGGACACTACTAATTTTGTACAAACATAACTAGATAACTACACATAAAATCATTCAATAACATTCTATAATTTCATTTCCAACTGTTATTGATTAGAGACCAATAATGTTATAGAGCTATATAGTGATTTTTTTGAAAAGTAAACCTACATTTGTGTCTGTTTATTCAAATTTCAAGAGGAAAGACACACAGTTACAGCAATTTCCTTGTCTTGAAGTTCAGTAAGGAGTTGCAGGCTATTGGTTGCCCAAACTATAGCTTATTATTTTCTTTCAGATATGCAACAGAAGTGGTGGATGTTAGATCTTCGCGGCTATTCGCCGTTCAACTGTTTTTCACGTTGTTTATACCAATATTAGCTGTGATAAGGTTCTTGCTTCAGGCGTTTGTGTTCAAAGATGGAAGTATTTATGGCTACAATGTAAGTATTAATTTTAGAATCTTGAACTTCTAAAATGTCAGAATTCCCCACAGACGCATAACCCATGACCTTGACCTTAAAAGACCTTGATCTTGATATTCTTTGACCTTGTTAGACCTTGACCTTGAATGGACCGATGAACCAAAATTGGCCGGCTTCCCCAATACCCCGCCCACATTTGCGATTGCAGTCTCATATATTGGACGTAAGTGGCGTCTTGTCTTATTAGTCTGTGGAATTCCCAAAATGTACATTGTATCTCTTTATCTATCATAGCTTTCCCCCGCGACTTCGTCCGCGTAGAATTTAACTGAAAAAAAAAATCGTATCTCGGATCCCGTTTCCCGTTTTTACCGGATCCTGGATCCCGTTTGCCGAATCCCGTATCCCGGTTCTCGTATTCGGGATATCCCGGATCCCGTATTCCGTGTCCCGTATATCCCGGATCCCGTATCCCAGATCCCGGATCTCGGATCCCGCAGTCCGGATTCCCGATCCCGTATCGTATTTGCCAGTAAAAGTCCCTCCAAAATCGGTCCAGCCGTTTCGGAGATTAGCCGGAATCGGTACCGCCATACAAACTTTAACCCCCTTAGGGGTTACATTTTCAAAAACGCGGAAGTTTATATTTCTTTTATATAAAAAGAAACCTCCAGACGAATTTTCATCATCCTAACTTCAAAAATGACGAACTTCCATATAAACCTTAATCCCCGATTAAACGCCCTTTTTTAAATTCGTAATATCTTTTGAATGGAATGTCCGATTTAAATAATTCAAAAAGTAATCTACAGGTATTAAAATAGTCTCAAATACGAAATGATTTATTTGGATAAGGATTCATACTAAGGTATGGATAACATGGTCTGATTTTGATCGGCATTTCTATCAACATTTAAAATGTAAAAAAGTAGTTATAGTAACGTAACTACAATAGTTGGGCATATGGGGTCGCGAAGTTTTTTGTAGATATTGATATGTTCTTTATTATTGTAGAACATTTTTTTGTTCTATCATCAATAGTTTCCGTAGCGCATGCGATGAAAGGCATCTTACGGCTAATTTTTTTACACTTTGGGTTACATTGTTGAAGTTTTAGTAGGGATCCCTAATTTTTTCTAGTAATAAATATAGCCTATGTTACTCAGCGATAATGTAGCATTCTAATGGTGAAATAATTTTTGAAATCGGTCTAGTAGTTTTTGAGTTTATTCATAACATACAAAAATACAAAATCAAAAAATACTAATCTTTTCTCTTTATAATATTAGTGTAGATGTAGATGAAATTAGAATGAAAAAACAGAATGAGTGATTCGATGTTACAAACTGTAATTAAAACAACAACAAAATATATTGCCCTTTTAACATCCCACTCCTGGGTACTGGCCTCCCCTCAATGCGAGGGGGATTCGAGTCATAAACCACCGCGCTGGGCCAGTGCGGGTTGATGGATTTCACATGTCTTAAAATTTGAGATTTTCTAAGACATACAGGTTTTCTCACGATGTTTTCCTTCACTAAAAGCACGTGATAATCATATTCAAATTTCACTTTAAAACTAATTCATAAGACATTCAATATGTGAACACTTAAAGGATACCATTGTTCCAGATATTAGCATTAGTAGTGACTCTAGTAGTTTTCCCCTTATCGGCCTACTTGGCGGTGCTTGAGAGGCGATTCCTCCTGCCGACGGTCCCGCCCAGAGGCCATGGATTCGTGTTGCTCGTGTTCTGGGCTATGATCTTCGTATCCGAAAACCTATCGTTCCTAAATCTTAATAAGGATGGTTGGTGGTGGCATCTCAAAGAGTAAGTAATTTGAACTTTACTCCAATTATGATTTGTGCAGGTCTTATGGGATCATCCTCTTCGATAGTAGTTGTTATTACCCTTGGTTTGCACTAACAAAACATACAAAAACATATTGTTTACAATTTTTTGCTATCATAAAATAGAGACAACAATATTTTTCAGAGTATAGTTATATTGGTCAGTGCCATGGATAGTAGATTTTTTTTTCGGGCAGTTGTGCACATCACAGTACGAAGTTACTTTTTTATGCAACATGTGGCAAACGAGCTTACTGCCCGCCTGATGTTAAGCAGTTACCGTAGCCTATAAATGCTTGCAATACCAAAGGCATTGCTCGCACGTTGTCGACCTGAAGGGGGGGAGTTGGGCTTTCTACTCAATATTTGTGAATGTTTCTTTTTCTTCCATTTAACTTAAGCACTTCATCTACAGCATTTCTTTTTATTTAGAGCAGTGGGTAATCTTAATTTTTACTTTAACTATATAACTTTTGCTTCAGTCTCCAAGATCGGCTGGAGATGGCGCTGTTCGTCGGACGTTACGTGTCCTCGATGATAATGTTCGTGCTCGGCATGAAGGCGCCGGGTATCATGCACCAGTTCGAATACTTGGAGAACGACGATGACAACCGCAGGAACATACCGCCGAGAGTAAGTGACATACTGTTTGGTGCTAATAGTGTTGGTACCACAGACTAATAAGACAAGACGCCATTTACGTTCACTATTGTATGAGAATGAAATCGTTAAAAGTTGGCGGGGTATATCAAAATGTCAATCAATACATGCAGAAGGGTGCCCGCCGGTGGCGTCTATGGGTTATTGGTCTGTGGTTGTTACATGAACTATACTTGTCTAGAATAACGGTATTGCCATTCTTCCCATGATCGCGTAGGTATCAATTAAATGCTAGTAAGCGCAAAGTCACGAGTTCACGACCAATGAAAGGAAACAAAGAAGACCTTTGGGTCACAGTAAGAACTTTATGAGGGATAGTGCAAGGGTTACTTTACCTACTAGACTTTTTTAATTTTAACCAAGAGTTTACAGATGGGCATGATAATGATTATTTACTGACCTGGCAAAGAAAGCTGCTTTCCTATTTGTGGTATTATTGTATGACCCTGCACCTTATCTCAGTCTAAAAAATAATGACTTTCTCCAAAATAATTTATAGGATTTACACAATGACCTAAGAGAGAAAGGACGAGCCCTATGTGACGTCATCTGTAGCCAAACACGAGCACACGATCGTCCAAAATGGCGCACAGCAAAAAGTGTTGTACTTTTAGTTAGTCGATAGTATCCATATCGATATACCTAACGATCATGTCGCGGGAAAAGTGCTGGGTCCTGATTAGGTAGGTTCAGCTATGCTGGGCTAAATCAAATAAGGCAAAAAAGGGGGGAGACAAATCTGCAAGGCTCAGGTCAATGTCAAGCGTGTACATTAACGACACGATGGAGGCGGGTGCATTTCCAGGGTGGTATGGCTGGATCGTCAGGTTCTTCTGCGCAGGCACATCACTAGAGCACTCACTTGGGTTTATCCAGTTCACACAACACAATTACACAAAGGATTGAGTAGATTTCGTGCGATTAAGGTTTTTAGACACAGGAGGCACCGCGACGACGAGTGTACCAAACGAGTCGGTCAGTCAAGTGTCATGAAGGGGGGAAAGAGACCGCAGCACAAATATCACGTTAATCGGGAGTAGGCAGTACAAAATTATGTTTTTATTTATGACTATTATGTTATTTTATGGCTCTGTGGAGCGAGTCACCCTCTTCCCTCTAAAATGGTTGTGCAGAGTGACGCTGCTGCTCAAGTAAAGTCATTTTCACATGGCAACTCTTCGGGGTTCGCAATTTAACGTTAGAGACCACCAGAATTTCAATGTCTCGGCCTTGTTGGCGCCTCAACTTTACCACGAAAATATGCACGTGTGGAGAGCCTCATGCATACACGGCCATCATCCCTACCTACCACTGCCTAGTGTAGCAAAAGCGTAAAATTAAAAATCGACAAATTTATCAGCTAAAAATCTTGCGAAATCGGGAGATTTTGAATAAACTCTATTTTAACTCCTTTAAGCCGTTTTAGCAAATCCCACATTTAATTTTAAAATGTTCACTATCCATAAATCAACTTGTTATCTCTGTCGCGCATCTTTATGTTCGTGAGTAGTGATGACAAATATTATAAAACTAATTTAAGGCGGCGCAGTCACGCACCTTCCAAAACAAAAATAATTTCTTTGTGGTCACCCCGGGGTGACGGCGCGGCCTAACGTGTAGGTGAATAGAATTTGTATCGATAACTTTGAAACAAAACTTATAAGAACAGCACTACGTTTATATGTAAACATAGCAAATATTTGTTAGTTCTATTTTATATGAAAATATGAATTCGAGAGTACGATTATAGACGGGAACTCAATTAAAAATTAATATAATGTACCCAAAATTTATTTTCACACACTATAAATACACTTAAATATGAAAATAACACAACTAACCTGGAAAATAACAAACCTTCGAAATTCTTTCGAGAATCAGAACTGCATGCCCTAACGCAACACTAAACTATATTGTTTTTTCCTTAATAATCCCAAATAATATAATAAAGAGTCACAAAATACACACAGTTCACCGTAAAATTTAAAATAATTTGTTAAGACGGTAGAATGACAGATGAACTACTAACCAGAGAGAGCCGAACATAACCGACGGTCCAATATGTCGGTCCAAAAAGATCTTCAAGGAGAATTTTAATGACAGAACCAACCAAAAATTTCCAGAAAAAGGAAATATATGACATATACTGTACTGTTTTACATAGCTAAATTGTAACGTGCAAGAATGAGACGGATATGTTTTCGTTAATGTGGTCCATATTTGCATCAAATATGTATACCATAAACAATAGCTTCCGATCTATTACTATAAATCTATGGATTTACAACGGTTCTCTATATTAAATTTTATAAATTAAAACCTTCTTGAGATGCTTAAAATCGTAGACAAAGCCTAAAATCAACAGTGACTACGAAGTTGTCAATTTTGACTTATTTTGTCATAGTTTATTTTATAGGTTAAGATGTCATGTCCATATCAAAATAATTTTAATGTAATTTCCGGAGACAAACACCCTTTTAAAACTAAGGTGACTAGATATTTGAAAGAGACTGCTGCGTGTATTATTTTACACTTTTGATACCTTCCTCGTTAAGTATTTAGTCAGTTTTCACAGGGTGAGTACCGATAAACAGTCTGAAGTCTGAAATAACTAATTTCTTGGTTTATTTCTACAGGCTTCGTACTCTTGACTTTAGTGAGTTCTTAAGGTAGGTGCCTGATGAGCAAGTGGTGAATTGGTGCGTTCATTAATAATGAATGAATCAAATCCAACTTATAATAATATAAACACCTGCCTCAACAGCAGTTACCTCAGGAACTATTGACTCAGTCAAGCCTGTTTCTCTACATCTACTTTCAGTATGTTTCGCTCAGTTTAATTTCGAAAAATATTTTCAGACTGTACCAACTGGCCAAAATGAATGAAATGGGGAAATATTTTCACGTCTATAACCCTGTGAGAATTGGGTATTAAATTATATTTTTAGTTTAATAACTTTAACTATTAATTGCCCAATTTTAGTGAACATTCCATAGATTAAAATAGTTTTGTATGTTTATTATGGAACATTCAACGTATTAAATTACTAGGGTGGTCTGTAAACATGATATAACTTCTTCTCCCAGAGTAAAGAAAACATCAGAATTTCGCGTACTTATAATAGGCGCATGCCACACACAGGTAAACAAGGCCTAGGTTGAATCTGAACCTGAACTATAAGCAGTAAGCTTCACATATCTCAAGATTAACCATGCGTCATCTTTAGTTAAGTTACTATGGTATCATTTTTGGGTTCTGTAGTCCCTACGTGAAGGCCTTGGACTGTAAGATCAATGGTAGTTGATTAATCATGGAGAGTTTAAACTATCGATTCATTACGACAAACGGGAGATTTAACTCTCTCCCGTGGTTTAAGTTACAATTGATCTTACGGCCCAGTCCGTCCATCCGTTCGTCCGTCCATCCATCCGTCCGTACCTCCATCCGCCCGAATTTAAACGAATTATGTTTCTCGTGTAGGATGACAACAGGTCCACATTCCGCAATGTGTTCTCCAAACTGCGAACACTGCTGCCGTTCCTTTGGCCGCGGAAGAGCGTCTGCCTTCAGATCTACGTGCTCATATGCGTACTGGCGCTCATAGCGGGGCGGGCTGTCAACCTTTTCGTGCCCATTTACAATAAATTGATCGGTAAGTACACCTTTGCAGCTTGCTGCCTAATATGTACTTTAATGTAACTTATATGTAAGGGCTACTTGTTTAACGCCTCACGCGCAAGGTATCAACGCGACGACGACGTCTCAAGGAAGGTTTTTTCTGTATTTGGCCGTTATTCTGCTAAGTTACACCTACTTCTTGGAAAAGTGCCATCGAAAAGAAATTACTTCGGGGGCGTCCATAAATGACGTGAGGCGATTTTGGTGATTTTTCGACCCCCCCCCTCTCCCTTGGTGAGATCCCCCTCCCTCCCCCTCTAATCGCACGCGAGATTCTTCAAAAGCTATATTCTAGTGGAGATACATATTTTACTTAATTTAACCCAGTTTTCTTGCGATTTTACACTGTTTCTTGAGTTAAAAAAAATTACGTGATATTTGCCGAGACCCCCCTCTCCCCCGCGAGAAATTTGTTGAGATTTGGCTCGACCCCCTCCCCCCCTCACGTAATTTATGGACGCCCCCTTATAGCAACTATAACCCATTAATACTCGTACGCAACTCAAATTTAAGTGTTGCTTAACTTTGACGCGCCATACGAATAGTGACACATAATGACGAATCCTTTGAGGAGTTCGCCTCAACTTCTGCAGCGAATGAGTAATTTCCCTTACAGTGGACAGTATATCTGTTCCTCCCGCGTCGGGGCACTACTCCCGTTGGGACTTGGTGGCGATCTACGTGTTCTTCAAGTTCCTGCAAGGCGGTGGGACCGGCGGAATGGGATTCCTCAACAATTTACGCTCCTTCCTATGGATCAAAGTGCAGCAATATACTACTAGGGAGTTACAGGTATGATACCTAATACCTACACTGTAGGTAAGTTTTATAATGAAGGCAAAGTATCTAATCGTATTGATATATTTTGAATTTAATTTACTTTCGCTTACCTATCCCTCGGGATTAGGTAATAGTCAGTTCCTGTATACACGGCGACAAGTTTCACCACCTGTCACGTTGGGTTCTGACTATCTGGTGAAACGTGGGCTTTGAGTTGGTTAATACCTCCACAATGTGGTGGTGTATGGTCACTCAAGCCTCTGACTACCCCCGAATGGGGATAAAAGTCGTGACGTTACATTTTTTACATTTAATTTACTTTCTGTGATGCTCGTACCAGTCAGCAAAATTCGGTTGCGTTAGTTTCCAACTTCATACAAGGCTTTGGATTGTCATAATCTGCTGAATGGCCTGGAGGAAAACGTTCGCACGAATCTTGTTAACATTGTTCATTGTATTGCTAAAAATGACTAACAGTTTTATGTTCTGCCACTGAAGTTATTTTTATAGTCCTAGTAGTAGTAGTGTTGGGCTGGCAATCAGAAGGTCCCAGGTTCGATCCCCGGTTGGGCATGCACCAATGGATGAATTTTTATCTATGTGCATAATTTACAGTTCGCTTACGGTGGGGGAAAACATCGTGAGGAAACCTACCTATCCCTCGGGATTAGGTAATAGTCAGTTCCTGTATACACGGCGACAAGGTTCACCACCTGTCACGTTGCGTTCTGAATGTCTGGTGAAACGTGGACTTTGAGTGTATTTAATACCTCCACAATGTGGTGGTGTATGGCCACTCAAGCCTCTGACTACCCCCGAATGGGGATAAAAGTCGTGACGTTACATTTTTTACATTTAATTTACTTTCTGTGATGCTCGTACCAGTCAGCAAAATTCGGTTGCGTTAGTTTCCAACTTCATACAAGGCTTTGGATTGTCATAATCTGCTGAATGGCCTGGAGGAAAACGTTCGCACGAATCTTTTTCACATTGTTCAAATAAACAACATTGCTAAAAATTACTTTAATAGTTTTATGTTCTGCCACTTTTTAAAGTCCTAGTAGTAGTCCCAACCATGTTCTCTTCCAGTTAGAGTTGTTCAAGCACCTCCACGAACTGCCTCTGCGCTGGCACCTCGCTCGCAAAACCGGAGAGGTACTCAGGGTTATGGACCGAGGCACTGACTCTATAGACAACCTGCTATCATACATCCTGTTCTCGATCACACCAACACTGGTCGATATCGTCATCGCCGTCGTGTACTTCATCGCGCAGTTCAACGTGTGGTTCGGGCTTATCGTGTTCTCTACTATGGTGCTTTATATAAGTGAGTACTTGTTTTCGATTATCATACAGTATTAGATGCGGCTGGCATTAGACCTACGTCAATATTCATTATATTATACTTAATCGACCGATAACAATGCCTGATAACTTGCTAAGAACTTGAATTATCATTCTAATTAAATAGGCCGCGTTCTAGGTGTGGCGGGTTTCGCGATGCACGAAATTACAACATATTATATTTACCTCCACGCATATACAAATAGCAGTGTGTATCTTTAATGAACACAGAAGATTGGCGTATAGTAGCTATACGATGAGTGAGCGAGCCGAAAGCCCAACCACCCCCCTCCCCCTCCCTCCATCCTACTCCCCTTCAGGTCGGCAATGTGCGAACAATGCGTTTGGTCTTGTAAGCATCTATAGGGTACGGTAACTGCTTAACATCAGGCGGTACGCTTTTTTTGCCGCCGCAGTCCTATAAAAAATATGAAAATTAAGCAATGAAAGCGTGCAATCAGGTTAGCACCGACGACACCAGAAACTAAATTGTTTTACCCAAAGAGCTAAGGTTTTACTGTTCCTTAATTAAGGCACCAAATATTATTTAGTATCTCAGATAAAATACTACTTTATACTTAGGTAGCCTAGAATTCTACAAGTATTTGTCCTTCATACAATTTAAACATCTTCAATTTAAACAAGGACGTTAACATGGTAGCAAGAACGAGGAATTTTGAGTATCCCAACTCCACATTTAACACCTTTGAAAATTCCAGTCGCAACAATAGTGGTAACCGAATGGCGTACGAAGTTCCAAAGACGCATGAATCTCGCCGACAACGAGCAGAAGGCGCGCTCTGTTGACTCGCTGCTGAACTACGAGACGGTCAAGTACTACGGGGCTGAGAGCTATGAAGTCATGTCTTATAGGGGGGCCATTGTTAACTTCCAGGTCAGTGACCCATTGCAGTTTTGCCACATGTTTTACTGGCTAATCCATTGTGCCAAGTGCGACAATACACACCGCACTTGTCGAATAAATATACAATATGTTAAAAAAACCCTGTCCGACCCGAAAACGTATTGTTGGGTATCGAGATTAGATTCCATTTTTGTAAAAAAAAACTTTTTTTAATTTTTTTTTTAAATTTTTCAAAAAAAAAAAATTTTCATTTTTTTGCCTTAGTTTGTGTCCCACTGCTGGGCAAAGGCCTCCCATATTTTTTTGTAATACAAAAACCACGTTTACATAAAAAACATAAAATGACGTCATCACATACTTTGTGGTCTGAGGTGACGCCACACGATCTAACATAATTACTTCCGGTAACGGTGTTGTCATATTTTTTAAATTAGCTACATTATGTGGGAAAAAGGCAAAAAAAATTGGCACTTTAAATGTTCATTAATATGTTTACTATCATGTTTTTTTTTTATTATTATTTTATTTGGTCATGTGATTGGGGAACCTAATTACCGGTTTCGGCTCGGACAGGGTTTTCTTAACATGTTGTACAAAAGCGATTAATTAACGTGTCGCTAAGGGTCTTGTGCGAGTCACTTGTAAACACGCGTAGATCGCGTATTCACGCACTTGACACGGGGTCTGAATCAATGTAAATATATGTATTTTATTTCGGTGATAACTGGCAGCAAGATAGTGCTTAGATTATAGCTATTATTTGTATTTCAAAAAATACTACTTTATAGGCATTTCAGAAAAAATATTTAAAAAATTACAGGTCTGTTGCGTATCATGCTAGACCTCCTCAATTGATGGCGTCCCTAAAAATATTTAAAGTGACATGTTGTAAGTAGTCCCGGTAACAGGCCTATGCAGAAGAAATGATTTGGTTTTGACTTCTTATCGCATGGTTAGTGGCCAACCTGGTGTAGGCCAACAAGGCTTTACGACTGCTGCCTAGAAGACAACAACCGGGACCAACTTTTTACGCGCCCTCTGAAACACGCAGACGCTCAGTAGCCCGATTCACGTAACCAAAACCGTAACGATATCTCAGCGATATAGTCGTTGATAGTCTTCTCATATTACGAAAAGGCTATCAACGACTATATCGCTGAGATATCGTTACGGTTTTGGTTACGTGAATCGGGCTACAGTTCAAATGTCACTAAATCTTCTTATCGTATGGTTAGTGACCAACCTATTGTCAGAGTGGTTCAAGCCGCCCGAAGTCCTCTGACAAGGCTTACTAAATGGTCACCCATCTCTGACTGACCGTGCCAAGCATCACTTAGCCTCGGATCGTTTACCGATCAGTGATTGCAGCCAGCTATGAGTGGTCTTGACTGATTGCTGTTATTGATCCACAAATTTGTAATGTTTTGTTATATTATTGCAGAAAGAAGAATTCAAATCGTTAATAACATTAAACATGCTGAACACGTTGCAAAACGTCATTATCTGCACTGGTGAGTTATCTCACGTATTGCGTCCGTTTATAAACAAGAAATTTATCAGGTTCTTATCAGTATTTCAATGTCAAGTATTGTTTAGTTGTTTTTGTTTGTACAACAAGGCTATTTTTACATTATATTAATCCGACAATCGATGATAATTAACGCGTAAGAATTTAATCAAGTTTTATTAAGATTGTTTTTATTAAATGTAGATGGATTTAAAAGGCGTTCAACTTATGTTTACTCTATCGACAGTGTATTGTATTTCTTTATTTATATATATACATTACTTTCGCGACCCTTAGCGAATTATACGGTCTGGAAGTAAACCCAGCAAGTCGCAATAGGCTCCTCATTATTTAATCGGGAGTTAGGACTTAAAAACACTTGCACCTTTGCCAACCCCAGGGGCATCATAGTACCTCTTGCTAATTTCCCGATTAAGCCATAATTTAATTGCAATGTATCAGTAAATAAAAATAATATTATTTACACTGAATTATCATAAGTTCGGTCCACTAATACTGAATCGTGACCTATTACAAGATGTTTTTCAAATATTTCTTAGTTCAGTTTAAGTTACGATTCCGATTCGTTATCTATACTTAAAATATTTTTATCTCTAGGTCTACTGGCGGGATCCCTGCTGTGTATCTCGATGGTAGTAAATACGCAAGAGCTCACGGTCGGCGATTATGTGCTATTCGCCTCCTACATCGTTCAGCTGTATGTGCCGTTGAATTGGTTCGGCACTTATTACAGGTTAGTGAACCATTATGAACATACATTGCTCTCATGCTCATACTATAGATACTATTCTACGATACGATACTATCTATTAAATTCTAGCAACTCAATAGTTGTTTAAGTTAGTACCCAGTTTCTTTTGAATAGGGCTGTGGACGAATGGTCTTTGTCAAGATTTCTGAAAGCGTGTAATCATTTATTAGAAACAAAGGCACGTAGAATAATAAAGGTTTTCCCTCCTTGCTCTTTATTATCGTCGAAATGTGAGTATCTACATACCGATTCACAGTGATAGGTATTTGATATGCGATTACGCATTTTGCGTGATTCAGGCTCGATCATGTTTCGAATGACTATTAGCACAGCTGTTATTCAACCTCATCACTATTGCAATATGTAAAAGGATTTAGTTACGAATTTTTGGTGACGTGTGTGGTGTCTGTATCTACGTGTGACTCATCATTGAATGAACCAATATTTGTTGACCTTCCACCCTTTGGAAATCACACTCCAGGTCCTAGAGTCTAGGACAAAAGTTTTGGAAACACGATTTGACCAATCACAACCTATTATTATTTTTGATAGACCAATCATAATACGGCGTTGCCTCCGCTCCCAACCTGTTGCAATGGCGTTGCCTGTGCTTGCAACCCGCAACTTTTTTCGAAGTTATTTTCCCTTCTTCTATGTCGTTACGCTCTTTGCAGAACGGTCGTGGTCGTAATGTTTGGTTAGGATTATCAGGGGCAGATGTTGATTGCCTCAGAATTTCTCGCTATTTATCTCTAATGGTGTTATTTCTGGTGCATTCATGCAAGGTTGCATCTGTGCCTCAACCCAACCTCTATCTCTGTTTCTCTATAAAAAGTTTTCTTGTATTACAGGGTATTTTTTTAATTTGTTATTACCAGAGCTATCCAGAAGAACTTCGTGGATATGGAGAACATGTTCGACCTGATGCGCGTGGACAGCGACGTGCGCGACGCGCCCGGCGCGCCCGACCTGCTCGTGAGGCGCGGCGCGGTCGAGTTCAAGCACGTGTCCTTCGGCTACGGACCCGAGAGGCTTGTGCTTAATAACATCAGCTTCAAAGTACCGCCTGGAAGTACTGTTGCCTTGGTAAGTATGTTTGGACATTCAAAATTATAAATTTCTCATCGTTATTTTTTACTTTCCTTTTTATTTTTATACTGTTTTAGATAGGTTACTCCTAACTGACTTACACTTTTTTACTTTTTAACGCTGCTTTATTTTTACACATTTATTTTAGTTTATTTTCAAAATGTTACATGTTATTTTATGTAGTTAAGGATGCTTAATATATGTTACATTAAAATACTAGCCCCCACGACACAGGGAATCCTACTGTGGGGACTAGGTAGTCCACATTGTAAAACACCATTATCATTCTTTCAATAATAAAATATATTTCATATTTCATTTCATTTCAACATTAGAATAGGCTGCTTAATTTAGTACTTACAAATAATACGGTCAAAACATTTATTACTAGCATTCACTCGCAGCCCTGCTTGCGTTAACTTCCAGAACATAATGTAGCCTCAATGTTATTCCAATGGATAACTTATATTTGTACCAGATGAATTTTATTCAAACCCGTTCAGCCGTTTTTGACACTGGACATCTTGGATGTTTGGACAGTTTTGAAGTTTTGACGAAAGTGAAAATGATAAAATTATCTCAATCAGTGTCTTTAGATACCTACTGGTTCTGTCGACCCCGAAATTTTAGAGAAATCCGCCTCCGCACATAGGTGCGTATTTGTGAAATTAGTATAACTTTCAAGGTGGGCCCGAGCGGCGCGGGCAAGTCGACGATAATGCGTCTGCTGTTCCGGTTCTACGACGTGAACGAGGGCGCGGTGCTTGTGGACGCGCAGGACGTGCGCGGCGTGACGCAGGCCTCGCTGCGCGCCGCCATCGGCGTCGTGCCGCAGGACACCGTACTCTTCAACAATACCGTCAGGTCAGATGCCAACAACATGATCAACCTCCCCACCTCCCCCGTCCCCCCATGATATACTTCTTGCAATGATAATCAATAATAGGTCAACAAATCAAATCATAACCAACACTATAGTTAAAACTAAGCTTTCTTATCAATATAGTTTTGAAATCATCGAAATCGGTCCATTCGTTGCGATTTTATAACACATTTTATGTAATGTGCGGCATGTGCGTGTGACGTCACACGCACTGTCGGATTAAAGGCGCGCTGTACCCGCGTAGACCGCGCCGGCCCGCGCGCCGCCCGTGCCGCCGTTCATTATAAAGCGCGCATGATCCCGATGACGTCACAACAACCGCGCGCGAACTTCGCTAGTAATTTGGTCACTGCTTCGTCAATTTTTGTCGTAGACTAATAATTCTTGCACTGTGTGTTATGGATTTCTTAGCTCTATAAATCTGCAGTGTCAACTAAATTCGTTACGGATCTCCATTCATGAGTGCTGTCAGCCTTTGGTTGTGTTTCTACATGTACATGCACAGTGTGACAGTGTGCGTGCCTGGCGGAGCCGTAAACGCGCACATTCAAACCCGCCACATACATACGGAATTTCCGTACGGAATTCCCTTTCGAAATATTGAATCGGGGTTTCCGAACGCGATACGTCCATACATTTGGATGGATTTACTGCGTTCGGAGTCCCCGATTCGAAATTTTGAAAGGGAATTCCGTACGGAAATTCCGTATGTATGTAGCGGGCTTAACACATATACAGATACATATACAGATACACAACCAAGGGCCGGCCGCACTTGTGAATTGCAAGAACTATACACAGATAAACACTGCAAACATATAACACGCCTTCTATAATATTCACATCTTTCTCTCTTTGAGCCATACTATTGTGGGACATAGCGGGTTTTTTTTGCCACCAGTGCGTTCATCAAGAATTAATATTGATATATTATATTAACATTGTAATTGTTGACAAGGTTGATTGATTAATTTATACGAATCTCTATCATTTCAGTTTTAAATCGATGATATTTATAATCTGATATCATTATGACGGTAAAATATATTCTTAGATACAACATACAATATGGAAGACTGGAGGCGCCGGCGGCTGATATCATTTCGGCGGCCAAAAACGCTGACATTCACGACAGAATCCTCACATTCCCAGACGCGTATGATACACAGGTAAGAACTATAACTAATACAGGTGTAAATCCTATTTCACCCCTGATAATTTCACCCCCAAAGTGGTAAAATGGGGTATAAAAGTTTGTATGTAATTTTAAACCAAACGAGTGAATGCTCATTCTGTGCCCATTCCGTCATAATCTTTTAGTGTATACAGAGACAGAGCATCCTTTAGTTGTTCTATCTCTGCTCGCAGAAAACGCTCGCGCGCTTGATGTAAACGGCGCAAGAGCGAGCGAACAGTAGTTGAAAGCGTTCTTTCGTGGCGGCTCGCTCCTCGGAGCGAGCGGAGCCCAGCGAATTATATAGTTCTTACTGTTCTCATTCTTGCTCGTTGGGATTTTTTGGTGTAAACACTAAGAACGAATTTTTATTTACGCTAAAAGATTAATAAAGCCTCTAGCCTCTTTGCTCGTTTGGTAAACCCACCTTAATATAGCAGTACTTATAAGTTTTTAAGAAAATCTATAAGTGTATTATGACAGGTTGGGGAAAGAGGTCTGAGGCTCAGCGGCGGTGAGAAGCAGAGGATAGCGATCGCGCGAACAATCCTCAAGGACCCGGCGATAGTGTTACTTGACGAAGCCACTTCGGCACTCGACACCAACACGGAGAGAAATATACAGGTAAACATTTACCGCCAAACTGATAGAGATTTGTAGCCAGTTTACAGCGGTTTTGCAAAGCACTTCTAGGAATAAAAGTGGTTTGTAATGTGCAAGTCGATCATAACTTTCTATTTTGGTAGTTAATTTCATCATCATCATTATATATCAGCCTTAAGAAGTCCACTGCTGGACATAAGTCTCTCCCAATGGTCGTTTGCTTGTGCATTTACCAATATAACCTTGACTCTGTGACCGATAATGTCGAACGATTATGTGCATTTTAATACAATAACAACAGTAAAAAATATAATCTCTTTGATAAGATCAGATTACTTAACACCAAGTCGGTGAATGCGAGTGGTAGACCCTGAACGTATGTAGGTTTGGAAGGTATATGCCCATCAGAGTACTTCTTCACAATTATGAATGAATGGACTTTATTTGAACCCTGGAGTCAACGAGAGCGTTAAGATAAACGCCATTTATGACTTGTATGTTTGCAGTATCCGTATCTCTAGTAAAAATGACATAGTAGCGGCATTCTACGATGGCCGGTTTGACATGTGGGGGGGGGGGAAGAAAATGAACCTTATTATAACGGACTAAGACTGGCCGTTCAAAAAAATAAGAATGTAATAAAATGAATGCGAAAATAAATTGTATTCCGGTATAATAAGGCTCATACTTTCCCCCTCCCACATGTCAAACCGGCCATCATAGCGTGCCGCTACTGTGTTTATACATGCTTGCTTATACAGAAAGATAACTGGGTAAAAAAATCACTTCTCACTTAAAGTTCTCAAACCCTATTTACTAGCTTTTAGAATTGACTATGAACCTATCTATGAGTGTATTTTTTAATTCCGGAGAGTAAATTGCTAACCCCGAATGTCAAACTTGAAAATAATGCTGCCACATTTATTTCTGTAGTGTTGTTCTACCGCTTTTTTTCCGGTATCGATTATTTGAACCGTAAAATTAAAAATGTCTTGTGCATACAGCATGGAATTATTTAACGCCACCTGGAGGGCAAGTACCTACTCTAAATACTGGAGCTATAGAAAATTTTACTCAAAGTAATTATAATAATTCTTTCTTTGTTTTTATGTCCCTGTTTCTTTATAAATAAATATTTTTTGTACATAATTGATATATTTTATAAAAAAAAAAGTGCACGTCTTGTTTTCCAAGGTTTGTCCTTGAGCCATGACAACGCCTTTTGTTTACAACATTCGGCCTTCAGCAAAGCGAATGTAATAGGTATGTAGAGTTAGAGAAGGAACTTGGAACGTGGTAACGCTAAAATATTGTTTATATTGACTATTTATAAATGCTCTAATGAGCTTACATGAATAAAAACCTTTTGACTTTGACTTTGAACTTTATAGAGTGCGAGTGTGTATGTTTGTTACGCCAGATTAAGAAAATACATTTAATTATCGCACATAAAGGGTTCCGTACCACAGTAGAATAAAAATAAGAATTAAGTTTCGTGTGTGGGCCCCCCCCTCCCCTACTTTAACTTTATGTTTTATTTTTAGTATTTGTTGTTGTAGCGGCAACAGAAATATACATTCTGTGAAAATTTCAACTGTCTAGCTATTACGGTTCGTAAGATACAGCCCACTGACAGACAGACAGACAGACGGACGGACAGCGTAGGCTTAGTATTAGGGTCCCGTTGGCACAATTTTGGTACGGAACCCTAAAAATCAGAGTATAGACACAGTGAAAGTACGTATAGATATATTCAATAATAAAATAATTTTTAATTAATAATAATTTAAATATCTATGACTCCTTACTCGATTTTGTTGTTTATTGTTATAAATTTTAATGATTTCATCGAATTCCTGAAGTTTGCTAGAGGTTTATGCGATTTTGCAGAAAAAAAAAAAGTAGTAATATAATATTTTGCGGTTAGTTCCGATATTTTTCGATTAGTTCCGATTGCTGGACATCACTATTTAAAAATTGCCATAACCCAGCCACACTGTCATTGTGAAATTACTCTCCGGAATTAAAAAATACACAAGTGATTTGATTTTTTGTTCTTTGTAAGTGAACGTAACTATTGTTGTTCTTTGTAAGTGAACTTAACTTTATGTCAAAAAAATAATTATTTATTTTATTCGTTATTATAGGCGGCGCTGGCACGAGTATGTGCGAATAGGACGACGCTAATAATCGCGCATAGACTTTCGACCATTATTCATGCGGATGAGATTCTCGTCCTCAAGGAGGGAGAAATCATTGAACGAGGAAGGTAAGACCATTCATAAACTAGCTGAGCCCGCGACTTTGTAACTTGTACGCGTAAAACATCAGCTATCTGCCAGGGAATATACCATCAAAATCAGTGTCAGCCGTTTCGAAGATTAGCAGGAACAAACAGACAGACAAACAAAAATTAAAGGCGTAAAGCAGCTATTACAGCTGCGTTTCGTACGATGAGTGAGAGAGCCGTAAGCCCACCCCCCCTCCCCCTCCCTCCATCCCACTCCCCTTCAGGTCGGCAATGTGCGCGCAATACCTTTGGTATTGTAAGCATCTATAGGCTACGGTAACTGCTTAACATCAGGCGGGCCGTACGCTTTTTTGCCACCGCAGTCCTATAAAAAAAAAAAAAAAAAAAAAAAAAATTAAAACAAAACCTTTTTTTATAATAAGTACCGTATATACTAAATGCATTTAGTAAAATCCTGTTATATTTACATTACAAACAGACACTTTTCATTTATTTGTTAAAAAAATTCTAAAGCTTATAAATACATTCATGCATACTTAAATTCCTGTATGCAAAGAATTCTAATATCGCGATTCGAGAACGCCAATTAATGACGTCAATATTGCATACCAATTGCAGAAAGATAATGAGTGATAAAAGTACAAGTGCACTTAATTTTCATGCGATTATAAAGTTCAACATACAATGACCGATAGGAGTGCATATTCCGGATAGGATAATTGGATTGAACGGGATTATTATGTAATTATCATGCCGACTGATATAGGTACTTAAAATAAAACATGTCTGTATTAATGGGTATGCCGATCGCGATTTAAAGACAATTGGCACATAAGTTTTAAATACCTATCAATGTAACAAAGTTGATATTAAGGTGTTCCTCACCGGCAGCATTCGCCTGTGATGTAACGTTACAGATTCGACATTGAGCATTATTACAATACTGCCGCCCTGACTGACGAGCAATCGCTTGTGTAATGATAAATTGATGTTACAAGTCGTATCAAAATATATATAGTAAAATAGAAATCATGCTCGATTCTCCTCCCTCACTGATGTTATGCTCGAATAAAATTGTATCATTATAGGTTGCGCACTGTAATGTTCGGTTCGTAACGTTACATTACAGGTGCATGCTCCCGGTGAGGGAGCACCAAAGGTGCTCCCCAAAACTCACATCGTCGGAGAAAACGTCTACAATTTGTTACACATGTAGAAGTTGAACAAAATGAACCAACAAATGCAATATTTGCAGTCACGACGCACTCTTGGCGCAAGGCGGCTTCTATGCGTCCATGTGGCAACAGCAGCTGGAGAACCGCAACGGCAACAACAACAACGAGCAGAACGGCGAGGGCAACGAAGCGCCCGCGCCGCCCGCCAACGGACCGAGCGCGTTCGCGCACGGACACGGACACGGGTTCGCGTAAACATTGGACAGTTAGTATGAAACTTAACAGGGTGCTAGTCGGTTCGTGGAACGGTGTATTCGAATACGGTCGTTTTCTCGTGTCAATTTGTTCATTGGCGTTAGGAGTAAGGGACGTGACAGATCGCTCGGTGAGAGCATTTGTAACCAAAAATGTTTTGTATATTAGACTTATGTACGCGCGAGCGTATTGTAACGGTGTACACACGTTGACATTGTGATTATGTAACTAGTGTACCTAGTAGTATTACGATTGTGATGGGAAATTTTATGTGCTATGTGAGTGTTAATAAAACTGTTTTTTTATTTATAGAAAATACTTTGTATTTCAATTACTTCTAAATAGCAACATATATAAATCATTTGAGTACATATCTATAATTATGAATATATATTTATAAATTACTAAACACTAGTAGAAAAACTTTATAATAATTTCTTAAAAACTTCATCTCGTTATTTATTTTTTTATTTTGGGCTCTGGAAAAGGAAATTGGAATAGGTTAACACAAAAGTATGTCACTAATATTTTATGTCGCTACTATTAGGCCATTGGTCCACGGCGCTACTCAAAAGAAAATGGTTTAACTTAAATTACTAATTTCTAAAATTTAATAGGACTAGTATTTATTATATGGCGGCCCGTACACGACGTTACCTAAAAGAAACTGGTTAGTAAAATAATTGTGATTAGTAGCACTGCTAGTAAAAAGGTATGTGAGTTATATGAAGGCTACAACTGGAGATCGAGACGGGTCATAGTATAAACATATTAAAAGTTGTCTTACAGACGTCAAAGAGTAAAGTGGTGTGTCGCCTGGCAATCGTATCCCGAATGGCTTATCTGTATCTACGACAAAATAAAAAAAATGATAAAAAAAACTATTAATATACCGACCGACTGCCGTAAAGCATGCAAAGAGAAAACAAACTTCATTAACTTCTGCACTAGGGCCAATTTCCTAAAAAATACGCTGGCGCGTTGGACATTCTTGCTTATTTCTGTGCCGATTGCAGAATTGATAAAGGTTTCGTTTTTCTTTTGTATAATATTATTAACGACCTTATTTTATAGTATTTTTCACTTTTTACGATGTGGGTTTTTTAATCCAAAGGAAAGGTACAGTTTACTCTAAGTATTTATTCATGAAATAAGTATAGGTATAAGTATATATAGTACGTAAAAGCAAAAACCTATTTAAAATCAAATTGAATACAGTCACCTACACTTTTCAGGTAACATTTCCAGCATAAGCTGACCAATCTTTATCACGGGTGTCAATATTAAAGAAGTTCCGCTTATGCCGGCAATGATTCCCGAGATGTTCAGTCGACCATACTTAAAAAACCTACTTACTTAAATCCATAGCTTCTGTTAACACTTCCAATTTACCGGCAGCCTCTTTCAGCTGGTCTTGATACTTTTGATTTTTCATTTGATATTCAGTCACCGAGATGGTCGGCCGTGTCTTCGCGTACTCAATACTTCGGATGGAATTTTCTAGTTTATGCTCAATCTGGTCGATGGTCTTAACATAATCCGATGATATCTTCCTTGATGCTTTTTTCCCGTGTTGTAAATTGAGTAAGTTGTCTAACGAGTTATTTTCCATGGTTAAGGAGTGACGGTAGTATGACTCCCGCTCATTCTCTGCACCTTTCATCCGGGATTGTGGCGATGATGTCAAGAATAAATGGTTCTTCGTTGGCGTTTCTGAAAGTGGCCTGTAAAAGTACGCTTGTATTGATATGTAAGAGGCTTTTTTTAATAGTTTGTCAAGTGTTTCACTTCTGGGCAAATACGTCCCATTACCTTCTTCACAGATCTTGGTCTTTTTATGAAAGTGTATGGATACAGTGCGAAGGGAAGGCCCAAGAAAAGATGGACAGTTTTTAATTAAGAGTGATATGAAGGAGGTTGAAGTGGACTTGAATGCCAAGTGTCCACTGGCAAGTAACTTCCGCAATTTCTTGCAGAAGTCAATTGCCGTCTTGTTTCCACTGACTGCAATTTTACACAACAAGTTGTGCAGCAAGTTAGGCAAGTCAACTTGTGCAAGTTTTCTTGCCAGTGGACACTTGGCATTAGGCAGATGATAATGATGATATCTTCCAATGTTACCTGTAGTCCTTGAGGGTAGGCCCGACGTCGTCATCGTAATTGACCTCGTGGTAGAGGCGGGCGAGCACGGAGGGCCTGGTGGGCTCCTCGTCGGGGTCCACCTCGGGCGGCCGCACGAACGTCGTCGGCCGCCGCTGGGGTTTCGGCTTCGTTGTTTCAGCGGTCGAATCAGCGATATGAACCTTCCTAGGGAAACATTGCTAATGATACTATGGGCTATATTAACATGTACATAATTTAGTTTGTTGTATTTTCCAGCTGGCTCCATCCAGCAGTTAGGCAAAAATGAATTAAAATTAATTATTTGCAATTGAATGAACAAACAACAAACAAATCACAATTAATTGTGGCAATTAAATTTAATTGTAATTAATTTTTGCCTAACTCTGCCGTTCAGCACTTCAAACCTATGTATTCTCATCGAGCGGAAAGAGTTAACATCCGTCAGCTCTGCGAACTACGATAAATATAGGTACAACAACCTTCTAAATACCTATCATCATAATGATCATCATCATCATCATCGCTGCCGTCACCATACCCCGCAATGTCGTGTTTTTTAGAGAATATATGAATCTTTTCCAGGTCTTCGGGCCGAACGAATCCAGTCTGACGTCTTTTGATCTGATGATGATGTGCGGCTTTGTCCGCCATTGGTACGCTTATAGACACTTTCCTGGAGTTGAAGAACACCAATTAATTAGGCTAACAATCTGTATCTATACATACAAATTAATAATACATTATTATTTATTTATTTCATAAAACATACAATAATAATAACATAGAACATAGTCTGTTATATTCTGAAGTTCGAACCCTTCGTATACGCCGACGCAACACTTGATTCCTGTATGTAGCTGTCCTTATTTTTTGACAGCTCAAAATAGAGAACAGCACAAAGTGATCATTTTGCATGAGAATAAATGAGAAGTAAAATTAAAAGTTAATTACTTATTTATATTATGTAGGTATGTCTACGTACTTGTCCTTTTGATGCCGATAATCCACTGAGGCCAATCTACAAAAATTTTGTTATAATACAATAAAATAAACTTAAAAAAATAGACATTAAAAAAAGAGCAAGTTGCTAAATTTACCTAAGCCTTCTTAATTGTTCATCGGTGATTAATTCTGACCTGTATGTAAAAATAATATTTTAATATCTAAAAAATAAGCATGTTTCAAATAACAGTACTATGCGATTAAAATAAGAATAGGACCGGCCTAGCGCCATGGTGTGACGTCAGAACTGGAACTGGTACGGCTCTCGGCTATCTTCACCCATGAGTACAGTACTTTATATGAGTGAAGTTAGCCGACAGCCCGTCCTATTCTTATTTTAATCGCATTGTAGGTACTTACTTTCTAGATCCTTCAAAGAGGTTGTGTTTTGCGAGGGCTGTGCGAGCAATGTGTGTTATGATACCACCTGCGAAACTTACGCGGTCCACATTATTTCTGTAGCAAAGAATACAAAATTAAGAAAAACAAAATAAAATAAAACACTATAGAAAAATATGAAGGTCCATACTTACTTGAGGTATTTTTTAATTTCATTTTCTTGATCTGAATCGCAGGAGTCTGAAACAAAAGACGTAGGAAGATATATAACCTCCCTTCCGGAGCAGTCGAGTAATGATATGACGTCACGACACATTGATCCATCATGGGACCGCCATTACCTGATTCTTCCTCTTCTTCTTCGTCGACGTCGAAAATTTCGGACGGTATAGTAGCTGCGGCGATGCCTTTCTTTGTGATATCTGTTTCTAAATCACTTTCTAGGCAATAGTCACCTTTCAAGAACCTGCAAAATATAACATTTGTAATAAAATGTCTTCACAACCCATTTAATCCCTATGAGGAGTAATTTTACTTTTGTGTAGACACATACAAGTCATTCAAGTACATCATACAAAAAAATCTAGCTACTTTCTTACATACATACACATACATATACTCACGCCTGTATCCCAAGGGGGTAGGCAGAGACTATAGATTGCCACATGCTACGATTTTGACACACCTCTTTTGCTTCATCCACATTCATACATCTTCTCATGCACTGCCGTCGGTTGAGGGTGCTACGGACTTGACCTTTCTGGAAGAGACCATTAATCTGGTCGTGAAAAGTTCTCCTTGGGCGCCCTCTTCCGACGCATCCACTCACTTTCGCTCCGTATATCTCTTTCGTCAATCGACTTTCACTCATCCTCTCTACGTGACCAAACCATCTTAGCATACTCTTTTCGATCTTAGTCACCACATCATCCTTCAGCTTGCATCTCTCTCTTATCACACTATTCCTTATACGGTCAGCAATGGTGACTCCACACATACTTCGTAAGGAGCGCATTTCCACCGCATTTACTTTACTTTCATGCTTCTTTTGCCATACCCAACATTCACTTCCGTACATGAGTGTTGGCACTAACACACCATCATGTATCGCCAACCTTGCCTTTTTTGAGACAGCCTGGCTACTCACCATGGAGTGTAACTCACCATTCACTCTATTGCCTGCAGTCACTCTCCTTTCAATATCACTATCACACTTTCCATCCCTTGCAATCAGGCTTCCCAAATACAGAAACTCTTTCACTTGTTCCAATTTCGCGCCTTCTAAAACAATGTTACATTGTGTAACATTTTCCTCTCTTTCAATCACCATTACTTTCGTCTTACTAACATTAATTTTCATTCCTTTCTGCTTAAACGCTTCATTCACTACATTTAACATGCCTTGTAACTCCGCTGCCGACGGTGCCAGTAGAACCTGGTCGTCGGCATATAGAAGACACTTGACATGTAAATCATCCATACTTAATCCGCATTCCATCTCTTTCAAACTGGTCAAACAGCTGTCCATATAGAGGTTGAAGAGCCACGGAGACGCAACACATCCTTGCCTAACGCCTTTGGAGATGTTAAACCAGTCCGAGTACGCCCCATTTACCCTGATACAGGCTCTAGAATCCTCATAGAGAGACTTTAGAGCCCTCACTAGGCGGTCGTCAACCCCATATGACAATGACAGTGTCGACCACAATTCATCCCTCGGTACTCGATCATACGCTTTCTCTAAGTCAACGAAGGCGCAGTACAGTTTCTTGGATTTCGCCAAGTGTTTTTCTGTAATGCACCTTAAAGAGAAAATCTGATCGATGCACCCCATTCCTCTTCTAAATCCCGCTTGCACATCCCACAGTTTTTCTTCCGTTACATTCATCACTCTTCGTATCAATACCTTTGCATACAATTTACCAACAACACTGAGAAGACTAATGCCGCGGTAGTTTTTGCAATCCTGGTGTGACCCTTTGCCCTTGTAAAGTGGCACAATGACGGCTTTGCACCAGTCCTCTGGTACTCGGCCGTCCCGCCAACATTTATTAAAAAGTAGCCACACCAGTTTTGACACCACACCCTCGCCGCTTCTCAGCATTTCGACGGCCACCCTATCATATCCAGCTGCTTTACCTACTTTCATACTTTTAATCGCATTCACTATTTCCTCTTCCGTTATCTCTTCATCTGCAATGACTTGTGAGTGAGTGGGCTCTACAGGCTCATTTACGATGTTGTTGTCATCTGCACTACACTCAAAAAGCTGTTCGAAATATTTTTTCCAGCAATGCAGCATTTCCCTTTCATTACTCAACATTCTCCCATCTTCATCTCTTACTGCGCTCAATTTAGATGCTCCTGACGCTCCACGAGACAACCTAACCTGTTTCCAGAACAGTTTAAGGTTAGCCCTGAAGTCGTCAGAGAGCTTTTTGCTAAATTTACCTTTCATGCTTTCCTTCTTCTGCTCTACAACTTTCTTAACTCTCTTCTTTGCTTCAGCATAGACACACTTTGCATCCATTAACTGAGGACTTGCGCTCCCTACCACATTTATTCTCCCTTGCACTTTGATGGCCAAGAGATCTAACCATGCCTTCTTCTTACTTTCCCACCAGTTCTCACCTACCGGTCTTCCTTCCTTCCTTAATATCTCTCCGCACACTTTGGTGGCTGCTGTGACCATGCTGGTCTTTACAGCCTCCCACACTTCTTCTATTCCTCCCGCAAATGACTCGTCCCATAGGTGAGAGGTCCTTTCACGCATCTCTTTCAAATACTCTGCTTGCACATCCATATCTCGCAATCTTTCGACTTTGATGCGACCAAGGCTAGTTGTCTTAGCTTTGAGTCTGTGTCGCCAGGTTTTGAACAGATCCCTGATACGGCTTATCACCAAATAGTGATCTGTTCCAATACTAACTCCCCGAAAACTCCTTGTATCGACAACTTTACTTTTGAGCGTTTGGTCAGCAATTATAAAGTCGATCATACTCTTACTTTCATTCCTCTCCCACGTATACCTATGGATTCCTTTGTGGTCGAACATAGTGTTCGTAACCACAAGATCCTTCTCGACACATACTTGTAACAAACTCATACCATTCTCATTCACTCTATCATCTCCATACTCCATACTTTTACTACTTTCTTACTCTCATTTATAGAAAATAATGGGTTCCCTATGGAACAAAAAAGAAAGAACCAACGTAATCAGTTCATAAATGTCGAAGATATTGAATTGAGAACCTTTTCCTTTTTTGAAGTATGTTAGAAAATAATTACTTCTTCACAATGATTTATTAAGTTACATATAATCTCATTGCTTCTTCAAATGAAAAATGATGTCCTTTTGTCCAACTCCCCAGGTCGGCAACGTGCGAGCGATGCCTTTGCTATAGGCAACTGATGCACAGGGCTGGCCGTACGTTTGATTACTGCCATAGTTATAAAAACCTACCTAAAATTCAACCTACTTCGTCAAATCGTAAGAGGAGTCAACCTCTCCCGGATACGGCACGTCTGTCAAGGGCAGGTAGAAGGGCTTCTCGGGCTTCACCACAATGCTCTCAGACGCGGCCGGGGTCGTGTGGTGGTACAGGTACTCCTCTGGTTCGTACACGTCCACGTCGAACTCCTTGTTCTCACTCTTCTGGCTACCCGCTGGTGTGCTACGATCTTCCTTTTCGGATTTTTCTAATTGTTGTTCTATGTCTTCCTTCTTACGCATGAATCTGAATATTAAGAAATAGTAGTAGCATAAACAAATTTGGTGTAAATCATTACTGGAGTGGAGATCATGGCAGGCCTGGAGCATTTCGACGATGCGAAGTACACGCCTTGATTGGCATACTCAATGTGTTGCTGCGTTTGAAAAGAGTTTCGCCATAGAAAGAGAGACCCTGGTGAATATGATTTTAGGTACCTACAGTACTGCTGAAGCTGAATTGCACATTTTATTTTTAAAGAGTCGCTTATTGTTTTAATATCTTTGCTCAGTGAAGTACCTACCTGTGATCATGGGCAAATGCCCAAAAAAGACGTCACCAATACCATTGGACCTGTATTTACTTCGCACAAGACAGAAAAGGTGAACTCCGAAGAGTATCACGCCAATATCCCAATATACTTAAGAGGATGCTAACTAGTGCGGCCGTATAATTTATCCGTCATCAGTAAACGCGCAAGCGACTTGGTGAAGTTGTAGTTTTCGCTAACATGCAAGAGCTATTATTGCTACGAAAAAGTTTGAGTCGCGAACCTCTTCGTAGCGCGAATGTTCTGCGTGCCTTCTTCTCCAAGAGCTTCCTCTTGCTCTTCCTCGCCTTGTCCGTGAAGACGTTCGACACTTTTCATTTCGAGTTCTAAAAAGACGTTTTGTAGTAGCGCCTGAAACAAACAATTAGTAGAGAAAAGGAGTTAAATTACCTACTATAGTCTGATTTTTAATTAGACGTAGCAAACTATCGCTAAAAATGTCACTGTTCTATGAATTTGAACCTTATTTGTTCTATTTATATCGAAAAGTGACATTAGCACCTGTCAGTTTACTTCGTCTAATTAAATATCAGACTATATGTTACTAGCTTTTGCCCGCGACTTCGTCCGCGCAGGGTTTAAATTTAAAAAAATCCGTTTCTCTTTGCTGGAACCCAAATCCCGTATCCATATATCCCTGATTCTGTATCCCATATTCCGTATCCCTTATCCTATATCCCGTATCCCGTATCCGTATCCATATCCCGTATCAAGCATCCCACATCCTGTATCCCGTATCCCACATCCCGTATCTCGTAAGCCGTATCCCGTATCCCGTACCCCGTATCCCGTATTCCGTATCCCGTATCAGTATCCGTATCCCGTATCACGCATCCCACATCCCACATCCCGTATCCCGTATCCCGTATCCCGTATCCCGCATCCCACATCCCGTATCTCGTAACCCGTAACCCGGATCCTGTACCCCGTATCCGTATCCGTATCCCGTATCCGTATCCCGTATCCGTATCCCGTATCCGTATCCCGTATCCGTATCCCGTATCCGTATCCCGTATCCGTATCCCGTATCCGTATCCCGTATCCGTATCACGCATCCCACATCCCGTATCCCGCATCCCACATCCCGTAACCCGTATCTCGTATCACATATCCCAAATCCCGTATCGCATATCGCGTATCCCGTATCCCATACCCCGTATAATTTTCAAAAACGCAATATTTTTTTCTTACTCCTATTCACCAATTTTCATAATTCTAACTACAAAAATGACGAACTTACATTCAAACTTTCATCCCCTATTTCACCCCCCTTAGGGGATGTATTTTGAAAAACACTGAAATTAATATTGTCGATCTTTAAAAAGTCACCTTATCACCAATTATTATGATTCCAACTTCAAAAAATTACGAACTTTGATACAAACTTTCAACCCCTATTTTACCCCCTTAGGGGTTGAATATTGAAAAACCCTGAAATTAATATTGTTGATCTTTTAAAAGTCACCTAATCACCCATTTTTATAATTCCAACTTCAAAAAATGACGAACTTCCATACAAACTTTCAACCCCTCTTTTAACCCCTTAGGATTTAAATATTCAAAAAAGCTGATATTATTATTTTTAATACGTAAAAAGAACCCTAAACACAAATTTTCATTATGCTAACCTCAGAAATGACGAACTTCAATACAAACTTTCGTCCCCTATTTTACCCCCCTAGGGGTTGAATTTTCAAAAACGCAGCAATTCAAGTTTTTTATTTTTAAAAAGGAACCTAAACACCAAGTTTCATAATTCTAACTTCAAAAATGACGAACATCTATACAAACTTCCCAACTAACTTTCATCCCCTATTTTACCACCTTAGGGGTTGAATATTCAAAAACGCCGAAAACCATATTTTTTATTTTAAAAAAGACACCTCAACACAAATTTTCATAATTCTAACTTGAAAAATGACGAACTTGCATACAAACTTTCGTCCCCTATTTAACCCCCTTAGGGGTTGAATTTTCCAAAATCGCTTCTTATTGCTTGCCTACGTCACAAAATATATCTACTATCCAAATTTCATGTCTCTAACTTCAGTAGTTTCGGCTCGGCGTTGATGAGTCAGTCAGTCAGTCAGTCAGTCAGTCAGTCAGTCAGCATTTCCCTCTTTATATATTAGTATAGAATAGATATTCTACGCATCGTAAAGATGGTAGAGTCAACATCAAAAGTTATCATACACGTTTCATGGAAACATGTTTAAATCATCTACTTTTCAACTTACCTCATACAGCACCTCTCCCAATGCAACAAGATCTTCTATATGTCCTTGGATGTACGCATTCGTTTCCTTATTAATCGTTATTCCGTGACAATCCATGTTTAGGATCCCAGCATCAAAAATTACGATTGGCGATGTAGGTGACTCGTACCAAGTTGGAAAATGTTCGATCTTCTTCAGGGTTTCTTCGCCGTCTATTAGCTGGCCGAAGGCTACGTACTTATGGGCCATCCAAGGAGCCGGTTGGAGTAAGATGAAGAATTGTGTGGAACAATCAACGTGTCTAGATTTTTAACAAATTAGTAATTAACTAATAATTATTATGGTAAAGATGATCAAAAGCAGAACGAGCGCGAGCGGCTCACTGTGTCAGCTTACGTGCATACAAGGCCATAGGTATTTTACTTTTTACAATCTATGCTATGTTCTTCATTCATTAGATCATAATAATATTAAGGTGGGTTTACACAAAACAACACACAATTTATCAAATTCTTTTTGTGTAAACCTAGTAATTATTTCTAATCTAGATTCTAGATTATAAATAAAAGTAACTTTGTTCCTACCCACTAGGTAACTATAAGTATATTCAAGGTCTTCGGGAAGCTTCTTTGGGTAGAGGTAGCTGCGCGTTCGTACGAGCCAGTGGTCTCCGCCACTCGTCTAAGGGAGCTAGCTGACTAATCAAGGAGCTAATTAAGTAACTTCTGTTTGAACGTGTATCCCTCACCTGCCATCATTAGCCATACATAGAACACCTCGTCGATCGTGCGGTACTATGAAGTTTTCGCAGTCCAAACTGGTGTTTTTTAATCCAAAACCACCGCACTGGATCCAGCAGTCCTTGACTACCCGGTGCACTGGCGTGCCAGAATAACCACCTTTCTTTGTTTGACAAAGACGTAGGAAGTTTTCACATGTTAATGGCACTATGTCGCCGTATAGCTAGAAATGTCGGTATTTTAGTGTTGTCTAGTTTATATTATAGTAATAAATATTTATTTATACGATACAATATTACTTACCATGAATATAAATGTCCCAATTTGTTCGCCATTAATCGATATATGCATATAAGCACAAGGTCTCTGGAAATATGTATTAAAGTATTTTGTACAATTATTATGAAAACAACTAATCCCATCCCATCCCACTAATATTATAAATAGGTATGAAAGTTTGGATGTATGGTTGGATGTTTGTTACTCACTCACGCCAGAACGGCTGAACGGATCTGGATGAAATTTGGCATAGAGTTAGATTATAGTCTGGAATAGCACATAGGCTACTTTTTTTTTAATTATGCGTGGACGAAGTCGCGGGCGGAAGCTAGTTAAAGATAACTACATGTATATAAAATCTTTAGCAGATAGCTGCCAACCTCTAGCTACCGCTTCGGTAGGTGGAGTAAACGATATAATAGCACGGTATAGTACCAAATTATGCGAACAATAGGTACTAATATAGACGGCATTGGTAGTGTAGAGTAGGAGGTACCAGGCCAGGGTACTACCAAAATTGGTAGATTAATGGGTAGTAAGCTAGTTGACTCTATCGTTACTCTACCCGTGTACCGCAAGCTTTAGGTATTAATTATTAATAGTGGACTTTCTAGTCTAGTACACTTTTTAGCATACTCACACCTGAAGACTTGATATAGCTCGCAAACTGATTTACTCCCTCTTTGTAATAATCAAAAGTCAAATGATAAATGTATCTAGATTCAATCAATTCTTTCAGTTCAGGAAATCCTCCGAGAAACTTGTCGTTGATCAACACAGCGAGCTGAGACTGCAGGCAGTAAGCGAAGCCACCATACTGCAGCTTTAAATCGTGCCATATTTGGGGCCATTCCACACTTGTCACACCTGATTGGGAAGAATTAGGATGAGGAGGCGGAGAAATTACTTTGTAATAATTATACCTACGCTCCGCTCAATTTGAATCTTTACTTTCCTTTAGACGCCTGCAATAAATATTTTAGCAATGTTGAAAATTACTTGATTCTCTACACTTAGCTTATAAAATTGAAAAGGCGTTTAGTGACCCAAGCCGCACTGGAGAAGCATGCTGGACTACAGATTCCTGAACGAAGAGTATAAATAGTTTAAACTTTCTTACCTCTTATGATAGGAGATTCAAAACTTTTCCATCTATACTTATGAAGTCCTTTCACTAGATTGACGCTCAATATAAATTCTTTTATGACCCTATTACCTATGATTGTGAACCTGACTCGCTTTGCATAAGGTTGCCTTTCTTTTTTGCGAGGGTACACAGGATTTTTCGCAGAATTGTGAGCATATTTGTATGTACTTGAGTAAATATCCTTTATATATCTCTCCCATGGATGATGTGAAACAACTTTTTCTTTTAATGGGACCACAGGATTAAAAAACGACATAGGTATTTTAGGAGTTTGCTTGGTCAATTTGTTTGAAATTATTATAATTTGTTAATAAAATAATACCTATGGATTTACGTCATCATAAATCATTTTTCTATTGATACCATTATTGATACTGGCAAATGAATTTAAACGAGTTCATTCAATGAAAGTCATAGATATGAAAGTCAATGGTTTTGATAAAAAAACACTTCTGAAACTTGCTAGCATGGAAATCGAACCCGAAACCACCCGATGAAGTTAGTTGTTGCCAAGTGGTAGCGTTTTATTAATGTAGTAGGGTACTGTGTAACTTAATAATTCCATGAGGGTACAATATTCGATACGTTAAGAAATTCCAGTTTTAGAACGAAATTTTACTATCAATGTCAACATGACATCGACTTCACGTAAATAAAAAAAAATAGAAGGTCAAATCAAATCAAACAAATAATCTTCGGGAAATATGGGATATTTTTTCAATATTTTTCAATGAATTTGTCTTTCATTCTCTCTAAAAAAGTGTAAACTATTAAGTCTAATGATAAACAATATACTCGTCATCTAAATTCTGTGAAGAAGTGGTGGTTTATCATGGATACCAATTTAGGGCAGCATTTCTCTATAATTTGTGGAGAACTGTGTAATATTCTCTATTTAAAAGAATATAATAAGGAAAAAGTTAATGCATTTATAGATGAACTTAACACGAAACCTTTCAAAGGAGAGTTATTTGTTCGGAAACATGTAAGTGGTTGGTTAGGACATAGGGTTAGGTTATATTATGTTTAGTACTTAAACTTATTGGGAACACTGCTGTAATAATATTTATATTTTATTACAGGATGCAGCAACCTTAATAACTGCATTATGTTTAAATATGAAGCCTGTAGATGAGTATTTAGCGGCGAAAACTTCTCATTTAATAAACAGTATAATCACAAAACAAAACTTGCAGTTTGGTAGTGATTATTTGTGGAAAGTTGTTTCGTGGCATATTGAATGTTTGAAGAAATGTTCGGATGTTATAGTACCAGATATTTTACATAATATGCAATGTATATTACAATCAAATCCTCAAGTGGGTCACAAGGTAAGACTATAGGTGCAGATGGATTCAAACATGGCTGTTGTGAAGTTATGCATGAGTCGCTGTGCAATATAAAATATTAGTGTGCATTGTTGGTGGAGTAGGTGAAGGGGCTAGGGGGTGTGTGAGGACCAGTAGGGAGCCATACTCGCAATACACTTCACAGCAGCCAATAAGTTTTAACCCATCATTACAAGTATTCAAATAAAATGCAACTTATTGCAAAACAAAGGATCTGTTTTTCCATATTACTGTGTTACACATTGTATCATTAAATTTCAGTTTACAGAAGATTTAATAGGCAGCCAAGGAATTCTCATCAAACTGATAGATACAGATAAGGCTTCAATGGTCACCCAAAATCCACTGCAGATATACCTGATAACTCTAAAGTGCATAATATGCTTGATATCAAGTGAAGAGAGCAAGACTGAGGGTGTGCCGGCCATGGCTCCAGAGATAAAGGAACAGATCTCACAAATCATTGTAAGGTTCCTAATGAAGGGCACTAAAAAGTCTGAAGACGAGTTCTTATATTGTAAAGTAAGTATTACTCATCGACGAACCATATAAAGGACTGGGTCTAAGCTACCAGGCCGCGTTGCTATTACATCGCACAGCTCGGCCGGTGACGTCATCACAGTAGGCGTGGCTTAAGTCAGTGTGCTGTTGGCGTTCGTCCTGTGCAGACGTCTTGCCAACGTTCGCATCCCAAATATAATTCTATTCGACACTAGACGGCGACCCTCGGTACGTTGTGAAAAAGTTAAACTACGTACTAACATCGAAATAAAACGAACCCAGTAGTTATGCTATTTACCAGTAGATCGGGGGGGGCGGAGCTTGTAAATTGCCCTCCCAGTTTTTAACCCCCACCACCCGCACCCCGCGCAAAATTTCCACGCGTTGTTTCATAGGGAAATCTAATAAGGGCACCTCTATCTTTAGTCTTTACTCTATGGTATTACTAAACACATGGTCCATACTTGCATTCATGCCAGTTATTTTCTGTTTCAAAGTTCTACAGTTCCTAAAAATGTATAATGATAGTCTATGAGAGTAGATAAGAGAGAGTAAAAATGCTTGCTCAAACACTTGTGCACTATAATATCTCCTGCACAGTTAGCTAGTCTCTGTTGAGATTGGCGGTGGTGGTTATAGTTGTGGAACATGCAAGTGAGTCCTTTTTATGGTTAACACTAGCTTCCGCCTGCGACTTCGTCCGGGCATCATTTATCCCACGGGAACATACTATCGGGATAAAAAGTATCCTATGTGTTAATCTAGGTTATAAACTATCTCGGTGCCAAATTTCATCCATTCTGGTGTGAGTGGCAGATCCGTTCAGCCGTTCTGGCGTGAGTGGCAGATCCGTTCAGGCGTTCTGCGTGATTGAGTAACAAACATCCATCCATCCAAACTTTCACATTTATAATATTAGTGGGATTTTACGTATGTTGTATACTAAGCTGGGGTGCAACACAAAATGAGCTAACTGGGTGGTCAGCCCTTGTAGTGTTATTGTACTTATACAGGGTGGATTTTTGAGACGGGGCAGTAAGGGCAACTACTTGAACCGTTATAGTTTTGAGATATTCTGAACTGCATTCATAGATTTTGGAAGTCTCTTTGAGGCCAACTGAAGTTTGAGTACAGAAACTGCGGTAAGTTATACGGTTAAGTTATGCCCGCTGCATAAGGTGCCAGCGTGTAAACCCGGTCTTATGACATGTTTCTGTACTCAAATTTCAGTTGGCCTCAAAGAGATTTTTGATCACTGTAAGAAATAGGATCGTTTGGCAACAAAAAATATTTCGAGTTTTCTAATTGTTTTTCAGTACAAAATGTATGGGAAAAGTTTTTGGCTATTTCTGTTATTTCTAGTACTCAAACCTTGAATGGTCCGATAGAGTCTTTTGATCCCTACATGAAATAGGATTGATGGGAATAAAAAAATATATTTTGGTATTTTAGCATTTTTCTGGCTGACTGTTCATTTTTTCAAAAATCTGTGAATGCAGTTCAGAATATCTCAAAAAGTTAGGGAAGGTCGCCTAAGAACGTTTTCGTGTAACTATAACGGTTCAAGTAGCTGCCCTTACTGCCCCTTCTCAAAAATCCACCCTGTATTTGTTCAAAGCAAAAATGTATTCTATTCCAGGTAGTAATATCCGCTCTTAGAGTACTATCTCAACTATATTTCAATGACCAGAATATAACCCTGCCATTGCCAGAGGTGATGGGAATATGTCGCCACTTCATACTCTACGGCCTGGTGACACAGGGCAACAAACCAGAGAGGATTATGCCTTCACAACAGACTGTTGCTGTGATTCCTGTCACTCATCATCCTAATCCTAAAGGTGGAAAGGTGAGTAACGAAGAGAAAACGCAAAGCTGCATCGGTTGAGTTGAGGTGGGGCAGGCGGTGACGTTATTTAAGCTCTTAACTGCTTGGCGTAAAGCTTCTTCTATCTAGCTTGACATATAAACCTATTTTTGTCTCTCCACTGTTCTCATTGGTGTAGGTTACCTTGTATAAACAAGACTGCAATATTTTGTGTCATATTGTCATATTTTGTGACATGTGTCTTACTTTATTTGCAATTTAAAGCCAACAGATTCACCACTTCTCTTTTTTTTCTTTTTGATCAGAAACAAAAATTACGTAAACAAAGGAACAACGCCATAGAGAGCTTAAAGAAAGAGATACCAGTATCGGACCGCAGTCTGATGAAGGATGTTGACAACTTCGAGAATAATGCTGCCTACAAACCAGCCAGTAGGAACTACCTGGAGCCACAGAAGGCGAAGAACTGCTGGGCGTTGACCAGTGACTCAGATATGTCAGATGTAGAGAACAGTAGGGAAGTTAAACTGATCGCATTGAGGTCTAGGGTGCGGCAGAGCGCGTCGAATCTGCTGTTGGTTCTAGTGAAGGTATAACTATTAATCTAAAGAACTTCAATATAAAGGCTCCAACCGACTGCCGTGGAAAATTCGCGCGAATTATCCGCACTCTAAAGAAAATAATTGTGCAAATATGTACTCTTATTATTTTATAAATAATGATTATGTTTCTCTGACAAACAGCTACGTTTTTTCCGCAGCAGTGTTGGATTATCTTGCGATGTTTTAGAAAACATAAGCCTGTTAAACCCTGCCTTGTATAGAATATTGTGAGATTCAGAAATGGCTTTTCAATAGGAGTGGATTTGGGAGGAAAAAGGATTCTAAGATCTCCCAATAAACTTGTCGTTATACCGTCTATGTATAGTGATTTATACATTTGTTTTCAGGTTAAAGAGAAGAGAGACATATTCGGTTACTGGTGGACCCTATTACCTGATTCCCCTGATGCCAATAACTGGTCTGCAGCTGATGCTGCTAAGAAAACCCTGGCTTACTGCGCGGTCACTGACCCCATAGCTAGCAGCCGAGCGAGCGTGCTCAGCGTGATACTGGCTCTTCTATCAGGGTCGAGGATGTATTTATCGCAGGCTGAGACAAGGTGAACAATATTGGTGCATAAGTACAAGCCCTAAGAAAATGAAAACTCCACATGATTATATCATACTATTTCATTTACTCATGACAAATTCAGTTTTAGTATTATGGTTCCTAACTCCCTACATACAATTTGATCTGAGGTCCAACAGTAAGGGACAGAGTTTATTCATATAGATATTATCTATCAGGTATTAGATTAGGTTGTATGTACCTTTTAAATTTTGGAGTCTATTGGATTGCATGATTATAGAAGTCCGAGAATTATCTTTATATAATGTTGTCTTATCAATTTTGTATAATATCTTTACAGTAAAAAAGAGAACTCTTCTTTTATCCCTTTCTCCGAAACCCTTGGCTACGCCATCACGTGCATGCACCGCGTTTTGACCAGCATTCTGGACAGCGAGCGGAGTCACGCCGTGATCATAGTCGCGCTCAAGTGCTGCGCGGCGCTAGTGCAAGCGACTCCGTACCATAAGATGAGGGAAGGCTTGATTACTGAACTAGTTATGTCTACAAGGAAGTTTTTAGTGCATAGAGGTGAGAATATCTTTATTTCTAAATTTGCTATATGGCCCAAAATCATAGAGTTATTGGTAATAAATAGTAGGGACGTTACCTCGCCATAAAGGCTCTAATTGAGTGTTGCGGAAATTAGCATATAGAAAAGACCTTTAAAATATATCTTAAACCTCAACTTGATGTTAAGGCTGCTGGCTAGATAATATTAGTCTGGAAATTAAATTTTCTATAAATAAAACATTACCTCTACATTTAGATGTAACATTACAAGTCGGCGCCTTAATCACAATGGGTTGTGTCCTATCCGTGGATCCTAAAGTGGATGAAGTTCTCAAAGCTATTGAGAAAGACACAACACCTTCCAAAACATCATCCACTCCCATACATAGTATAAAGTTTAGCACTGAAGAGTGTGATGACTTCGAAGAAGGATATTCCGATGATGAGATGTTCACCGCAGTCGCTGTGAAGATCGAGAAAAGTGATAAACAGAAGGATGATAGTGTCTACTTCAGGAGTTGGATTTTGGATATTTGTTTCAAGAATATGGGATGGATTTTTAAAGGAAACGAAGTAGTGGTAAGTGCCAATAACGTAAACACATCGATTCAGAGTTGTTTTTCCTTTGCAATTAAACAATTATAGAGAGGGACCCACCACTCACCCTCGGAATTGTTAACCTCCAATATTATAAACCAAATGAATTGATCGATAATAGAAGAAGCCAACAAGACCTAACTCCCTGTCAGTCGAGAGTATGTCTGTCATGAGTCATGGACCCTAACAATTAGCAATTCTCCGCAGACAAATCGAATCGAATCCTAAATAAATTCGACACGTGTTTCGCCTCTAAACGAGGCATCCTCAGGAAAGCTGGACTGCAACTGAGCAAACTAAGCTGCGTGCGCCGCGCCTTATAAGCAAAAACGACCGGTGTCCCCACTCCCCCCGCCACTCGCAGAATCAATTGAGTGACTTATTTGTTGGAATGAAAATAAATTTAATAAAGGAGAGGTGTCGAAACTAATCTGTTCGTTCAGCAACGCGTTCCTATCTCGCTTAACAATTTCTAAACGCTCCAACACTACTCTCGACTGACAGGGAGTTAGGTCTTGTTGGCTTCTTCTATTATAGATCAATTCATTTGGTTTATAATATTGGAGGTTAACAATTCCGAGGGTGAGTGGTGGGTCCCTCTCTATAATTGTTTAACAATGGATTTCCGCAAAGTTACGCCTGATTCCATCAATTATCTTTGCAATTAGTTCACATTTATGTTTCGCGTCAGTAGGCTATCTATACAAGCAGAACTTATCTTGAAACTTGTTTTAACCAGATTCAAAGAAAAATAGAACTGGATAAAAGTGGACTGAGGATACATTGTGATTAATAATATTGATATGTAATGAAACAACATATTTTTGTTACTGTTTATTTAGTTACGAGTTATTTTTCCGGTTTTGATATTCAAAATGTGTGTAGAATGTTCAGATCAAAACAATTACAAAAAAACCATGTACTTAAATGAATCTAAGCTGCAAGGAAAACATTGAAGTCAGTTAAAAAATAATAGTCTAATTTCACTGATACCTACGTGACATGTACTTACGTACCGTCATGGTCCGGTCCGTAAATTAAGGAATGAAGCACTGTCCATACCCAGAGTACGCTCATTGCAGGGTACTATACACTAAACCTTTGACAGTTTGAAGTATAAATCTGCGATTTCTAATATTCCTATAGTCGGTCCAAACGCTCTTGGCACGCAGGCCATAAAACGTGGGAACGGAATACAACAATATTGCGCGCTCCTTCGCAATTAGGGGTCTTATGGGAGTTCAAGGGAGCGCGCAATATGCCCTACTCCATTACGTTTTATGGCCCGCGTGGCAAGAGCGTTGTTTAGACTTAATCTAGTTTCTACTCTAATAGGTTACTCCTGCGGTAGTTGGGTAAAATATAAATGCTTTTCAGCGGTGCAAACCATCTGCAATCCCGATAGTTCTGGAGTCATTGCAAGTGCTGTCGGCGACCGCGTTTCACCACCTGCGAGAGCTCCTGCATTCACACGTCATGCTGCTGGGAGACATCCTCGGCGAAATGTTGCAGCACGAGCATCAGGATGTGGTGCTGCAGGCTGCCAGGCTCATCACTATCGTGGGGGATGCGGTACAGAAGTTAGGTAATCACTCTTCATCTTCATCATCATTCTTCTTCTTTTTGTCTTGGCAACAGTGGCTATTTGGTGATTATTTGACCCGTACATATAGTATGGTGAACTATTGCTAGAAGACCCATATGCCTGTGTCATATGATTCACAAGGTGTGGAATGAACCAGTCATCCTACACTTAAAAATAAAGGCCCATCCACCGTCATAATCCGTTTAAAGCTGAAACTCGAAAAACCACCTATATAGTATTTGAATTTTTTGAAGTAGGTGTGGATGGTCAAATCTGTAATTTAATTTAATTTTGGAAAATATATTTCCCTAGCCAGGTACCGTAATGTAATTAGTGTGAAGGTCGAAGTATATTTTATCTTCTCAAAAATTGTGTTTTATATACGATCTTGAATATGTATCAAAAGCGTCTTTACACCCAAAAAAATAACGATAAATTACCTAGATACTGTACTACCCACACTATATTCACTTAATGCTTACGTTGTTACAGAACAGACAAGCCAGCCGCCACCTTTAGTACACTGTGTGTATTTCTGGGAGAATCTTCTGGCACCGCTATCGTCGGTACTACAATGTCACGAAAATTCACCAGCTAAGGCCGTGGTCTGTGATTGCATCGCCAATATCGGGGAAAGGTCCTTTAAGGAGTTACCGGTAAATATTTAACAATTTTCATAATAACGATACCCAAATTCTTTCATCAAACCAACTTAATCTTTCTACTGCAATAGAATAAAGCCTAAGTTACTCCTTATAACAAGCTATTTGCCAGTTAAAGTTCTGTCAAAATCGATTCAGCCGGTTCGGAGATTAGTCGGAACAAAACAAAAAATGCTTTTTTGTTATAAGTAACGTATATACTTTCATATGGAGATTTAATAAAAAGCTGTTATTTTTTTCAGAGACGGTTGCAAGTTCTGTGCTGCACCTTACTGATGGGGTCGTGCAGTGACGAAGAAGCAGCAGTTCGGGCGGCCGCCGTCCGCGCTCTCGCCATGCTTGTAATGTACCGCACGCTCAGAGAGGTATGTTGTAGGATCCGAATCTTGCTCTCTGCCGTTTCGGCTAGAATTTACGTCTCGGTCTCGTTCTCGGCAATTTTTTTTTTTTGTATCTCGGCCATTGCCGATACTATACTGTGTATAACTGGAGAATTAGTGTATTTTAAAGTAGGCACGCGGTCTTGTTCAGTCGACTGGCAGTAAATTTTAAATTTTTCTACATTATGTCATTCCTAATTATTTCTCATTCTCGGTCTCGGGCAACGCCGTCGACTTATTATCGACGCGAAAACTGGATAGAAGAATGTTTACACCAAGAATTTAGCAGTTTGTACGACGTTGCAGAGTCGCGTCTCTCGATTTCCTCGACATAAAGGCCTCTTATCCGGCTGAGTCGTTTTTGCGTCAGTCAATTTGGGGTGATCCTAATGGCTCAATTGTTTTATAGGATATTGGTTTCGTGAGCGATTGTGGAGAGAACGTGTTGAGAGCTCTCGCGGAGCCTACAGCGGTGGTGAGGACCAAAGGCGCGTGGGCCCTTGGAAATCTTAGTGATGCACTCGTTTTGAATATGTGAGTACCAATAGATAGCACCCGTAACTACTTACTACCCATTTACAAATCAAAGTCACTAGCGACCCGCTCCGGCTTTTACAATGTATTTATACACTAGCTGATGCCCGCGGCTTCGCCCGCGTGGATGTCGGTGTTTCTTCTATAATATGCATGTATTATACATATAAACCTTCCTCTTGAATCACTCTTATCTATTAAAAAAAACGCATCAAAATCCGTTGCGTAGTTTTGAAGATCTTAGCATACATAGGGACATACAGCGGGAAGCGACTTTGTTTTATACTATGTAGTGATATAGACCTTCCGGAAGAAATTGTCTAGTACACGGGTAGAGTACCAACTATGCTGCGAACGATACGAATTTAGGCGGCATTGGTAGAGTACTGGGTAGTAAGCTGACTACCCGTATACCCCAATGATAGTGAAAACTGCATCAAAATCTGTTTAGAAGAACTAAGCGGGCAATGGACGAAGCGGCTAGCGACTTTGTTTTATACTATAGAGATTATGCGATTTTCACTACGTATCACAAAAGGCGTGTGTTTACTAAAACGTGTCTGAAACAGGGAAGAACCGGATTCGGAAGATATCGACGATGATCTGCTAGTTCGTCTGCTCGAGGTCAGCATACAATGTGCAGTGGACAACGATAAAGTGAGTTCATATTTGTTTATGATTTAATTAAGTCAAGTTTATTGTTACGGTAAAGCTAGGGATTATGTTTGCAAATGCTGTATTAAGTTTGATGGTTTATGTAATGTTCGTCTAGACGAGATGTGTTATCGTAAATGGAGATTATTTTTTTATCTTTGATGATATGAGTTGTCATGGGGTGAAGGATATTCTTATTTCTTTGTAATTGTCAGCTTGTGTAAGCAAGGGTAGTACCACCCTCTCACAGAAGATCGGCGTAAAGCAGCTATTACTGCTGTGTTTTGTACGATAAGTGAGAGAGCCGAAAGCACAAAACCCCTTTTCCCCTCCCTCCATCCCACTCCCCTTCAGGTCGGCAATGTGCGAGTAATACCTTTGGTATTGCAAGCATCTATAGGCTACGGTAACTGCTTAACATCAGGCGGGCCGTACGCTTTTTTGCCACCGCAGACCTATAAAAAAATGAGGTATTTCATTTCGTTGTGTCAGGTTTCATTGAAGTACTACAGGGCGCAGAGTCGCTTAGCCGTTGAACTGCCATTGTAGCGTTTTGCTATTCTGACCGCTCTGATTGGTCGATCAGAATCAACTGACCTATCGATGTTGTAACTGATGCATGTTTAAGCACCCAATGACACGGTTAAGTAATGTGATAAGCACGGTCAGTAACATAAGGCGTTTATTTAACATCAATACCATTGTTTCTACATCTAAACCAAATTTTGACATGTATAGTAGGCGACAGGTTCGGAAGTCCTTCGGGGTATGAGCTGAGGCGCGGGCGATGTGACACCCCCACATCCGCGCATGCACCGCGCGCTCCTAGCCTTAGCACTGGACGAGTACGCATTATCGCTATCCATAGTTATCGATTTCGATTGTTCTTTGTTGTTGTGTATTAAAATTAAAATGGCTTTGGTCGCTTCCTCGTCGCGTATTAAAACAAAAAAAACAATAATTCATCCTCAAACACGACAACTAGCCAGAAAAGTATTAAAAAATTGTGACATTGAACGGAAAACCAATTATTATAATTACCCTGTGAGTAAATATGAATAAAATATTATTACAAAATGATTAATTAATTTAATTAATTTTAATCTTATTTTGTTACATTGTAAAAAAATATATATCGATAAAACTACTGGTACGTTTTGCCACATCACTAGAAAAAGGACTTCCGAACCTGTCGCCTACTATAGGTTATGTTTGGTTTTGACAACGTTCACCAACGTCTTTAAAAATATAAAGTATTACCGATTAAAATTGAGAATGTTTTGCGACTTGTGTTGCTGACTTTACCATCCGCACGTGAATTCGTTTATGAAATGGCGAAACGGCGATATCAGTTGTTTCCTATCAATAAGAGTAGAAAATATTCCTCAAACGATATCTATACAACGACCTTTCGATGAGTCGTAGTAGGATTTTGACCCGGACTTCCATACGTTTGTTTGTCCAATTAGAACACGACATAAAAGTCGCAACAAATTCAGATTTTGGTTGGAGTATGTAGGCGGGCTGTCTTGAAGCCCCCATCATAGGCAGGCTTGTTTGAAGCCTACATCCCTATATTCCCTACCATAGACAAAATAAAATACTTCTTCATGCTATAGACTCATCAGCGGTCAGTTATAATGAGAGCTATTTTAAGACCTACTTGACATGTGGACGATAAATGACTGATAATAACTTAATAAGTGACCTCGTGTTCTAACTTCTAATAAACCTTGACCTTGACCTAATACAAATACAATTGTATAATACAGGTAAAAATGAGCGCGACCCGAGGTCTCGGCAATCTACTGCGTCTGATAAAGAAGGAGAGTCTGTTACGTAACTCGCAAATTAAGATTCTATGCGAGACAGCGATAGGGAAGCTATTGGATTGCGCGTGCAAGGTGAACAACATGAAGGTGCGGTGGAACGCGTGCTACGCGATGGGAAACGCCATGAAGAATGAACAACTGTTTACGTGTTTTAGTGGATGGCAGGTATTTAATAATGACAATCAGAGAGTTTTAGTAATAAATAATAATCTATGATACCAGTGTCACATTTTCTTTGCTTACTTACTTAACTCGATGTTGTTATTTACAGCTTTGCTTTTGCTTGCAAACTTATTCCACGAAGCTAAGGGAGAGGCAGCCTAACTTTTAATATATCAAGAGAAAATACAACCGATTTAATGCGCTTTTGGTTGCGCTTTGGCAGCTTTTACCCACTAGTATGCCGTAATTCCAGCTACTTACAATAGACAATCAATTGTGTCTCGCGTAGACCTGTGTTTCAACATACAAAGGGTTAATATAAGGCTCCAAATCAACCATGTCAATTATTTCAGAGCCAAGTGTTCCCCAGCCTCTGCACATTAACGAAGGATTGTAAGAATCTGAAAGTGCGTATCAACGCGGCGGCGGCGCTCCGTGCTCCGCTGAGCCGGGCCAGTTACGGCCCGCACTACTGCCTCGTGTGGCGCGGCCTCATGGCTGCCATGGAAAACGCCGCTAATGTCGATGACTTTACCGAGTACAAGCACAAGGACAACCTCATTGAGCAGGTAAAGTACCTTAAGTTCGTCAGGTTTATGCTGAAAACCGCAAAATGCGTCAACGCGTCCGTACGGTTGTGTCCCAAATGATGACGCACACTTGTTAAAACCTTAAATTGTGGGGTATTACGGGTTTTATAGTTTATGGTCTTATTTTGTTATTTTAATGAGGGACAAAAAATCTGCTGACTCGTTATCGCTTGATAAGACTGAGTGCCGTTATTTGTCACTTCACTTCGGTCAGTGTTATTACAAATACAAATTATTGGCAGAATCATATTGGGTCACATTGGGTGTAACTCAGAGGAAGAGGCCATTAAGAAAAAATCTCCCAAGTGGCGCCGCCCTATTGGCGAAAAAATCTGGGTGGGTACCCAGGTTCTTTGGTTTTGAAGTAGTTTTAGTACCTGCTGGTATGCCCACACTACTAAAAACCCGATTTCGTACAAATTGTGTACTTTAAAAAAAAAACTTTTTTTGAAATGTAATATCCCCAATTCCTCTTTTGTTCCAGCTATGCGTAACTCTCGCCCATCTATGCTGTCTACTAACGCAATCAGATCTCACGGACATCCTGGATCCTCTGGTGTTCCACTACGACTGCGCCAAGGCCCTCTTCTCTCAAGTGTCTCACAGATTGCCCCCGGAGAACGCCTCCTGCCTCCGAATACTGCAAGCCGCTAAGTACGTTACAGTCGATCTAACAGCTGGGAATGATACGCAACTGCAATCTTTGAGTATGCTGCAGGATATATTCATATTCGATATGTGAGTGGAGTAAAAGCCTTCATGTAATGCGATTTAAGTATTGATGTTACAAAGTTTCAGGGCTCAAAATATGTTACTTACTGTTTTATTATGAAAAGAAGAATACGGATGTTTTGGCTGCTTCTGATCAACTTTGAAAATAGATAAAACGTGGCTACTTAGATTAGTACACTTCTTGGACTTGTGCACGCTTTGAATTGGTGTTTCTAAGCAGGGTTGGGCAGTAATTGAATTACTTGTAATTAAAATACGTAATGGAAATACAAATACGTATTTTGTATTTGTATTTCAATTCTTAAAAAAATATAGTTGTAATTAGCATTTCAAATACCTGACGCTGAGGTATTTCGTAGTTAGTATTTCAAATACTTATGTCACTATACTTATGACAATTGCGCATCGACGAACGAATGTCGGCGATGCGCAATTGTCATCTTGTGTCCATGACGTATTCTTTTTACATTAGAGTGGCCTAATGGGCTTCTTCCGTTAAAGGAATTGGAAGTTCTGATTGTTAAACGTAACTTCTCGGTAGCTGCTGACGTCATAAAACACCTTGATTTTTAGGTAGGTTTATATTTAGCACATATACGGACCCAGTTTAAGTGTTGCACAATCGCGATATCGACTTGTACGTCGTATTTTGGGGAGTAATTGATCTGAATTGGATTGATTGCATGCCATGTTGCTTAGAGATACCTATTACCTACTCATTAAGATACAGTCTTCCTTGATCCATGAAAAACAAACGATGGACTAACAAAATACAGCGATGTTATAATTTTGTTACACATTACATGTAGGTAATTATAAATGGAGGCTTACATAGGTATGTTTCCTTTTATAATTAAGAAAGCATAATAATTATTTAATTAAGACTAATCTATAATTATACATAGAGTAACAATTTTATCTTACAGCACTCAAGCAATGCCATATTGTCCACAATATAAATAGATAAGCGAATTTATATTTGGCAGATGTAATAAATCTCGCTTACAAACAAAGATTGTAAAAATACATAAAATACATTATGCCGTGTGTCCACTGACAGGAAAACTTGCACAAGTTTACTTGCGCAAGCGACTTCCAATGTGTAAACACTCACGCAAGTGGACTTCTGCGACTTGCCGAACTTGCTGCAAGTCCCACATGTACGCGGTTGTGTAAAATTGCAGTCAGTGGAAACACGTCGGCAAGTGACTTCTGCAAGAAATTGCGGAAGTTACTTGCCAGTGGACACACGGCATAAGACAAACTTTGGGGGCGTCCATAAATTACGTGAGGTGATTTTTGAGATTTTACGACCCCCCCTCCCCCCTTGGCGAGATGTCGTGAGATTTTGCTCGACCCCCTCCCTCCCCCACCCCTCTAATCTCACACGATTTTGTATGGCAGAAACATGTTTTACTTAATTTAACCCAGTTTTCTTGCAATTTTACATTGTTTCTTGCGGTAAAAAACAATTACGTAAGATTTGCCGAGATCCCCCTCTCCCCACGTGAGATTTGGTGAGATTTGGCTTGACCCCCTCCCCCCCTTAAGTGCCTCACGTAATTTATGGACGCCCCCTTTTGATAATTAAACATTGACTAAATACCTACATATAGGTACTGAAAGATAGAAACTTTTGCAGAAATATCCGTTGAATAATCAACCGATACTCTAATTTGAAAGCTGCTTATTGATGCGCGGCATAAATTGACTGATCAATAATGAATAGTAAATAATATGTATAACGACTTCTCATGTAAGTGGGACTCAAAACTTGAGTACAAGAATCTTGGCTTAGGCCCGTATCACCTAAACCATGATCCTCAGATGGTGCATAAAGTACACGCGGACCAACTTGGACGGTCTAAATTTGTTCTAGCGGGGCGTCGCAATAGAGATGTTTTTTTTTTTTAATGAAAACGTACGACGTTATACTACGACGCGCTGCTAACTACCTTCACGCCGGCCAAGTTAGTCGGCACTATATCTATAAAAATGAAATTTTAAATGTTTGGTTACAGAATATGTTTACGTTCGTGTAAATATATTATTTTACGCTGTACATAGATTCATATTACATGGTGTCAGTAACCCTGCACAGTTAAGTATTGAATAATATGCACTCCATAACTCAATTGTAAAATTACTTATTATGTACCGAGACCCGTGAATTGTTACCACGTGTTCGTTCGTAAAATAATTTATTTATTTTGAATATTACATACTTACTTCACTATACCCTAATATTACGTGTTTGTAAATAAACAATGTTTAAATTATTGTATCTAATGTCTTTTATTTACCTACTCTTTCTTATTCCGTCTTCAATTACTTATTACTTAGTTTGCTCCAGGGTCGTATCGCATCGTATCTATCTTTTGAGTCACGATATTATTTATATTTTTCAACCAAGAAGATTTTTCCAACCTTTTGACCTCAATTATGACTTAGAAACATGGAATTAATAATGTCTATGGTTAGAAATCCTACCTATAAGACCAAACGCAAGCCTTTGAATGCCTATTTGTGGCTGCTTTTTGTCATCCTGTCAAGCGTATTTTTACGAAAACTATAGAAAATGCATAGATTAATTTTGGTTTCCGCAATTGAAACTTAGGTATACAGGGTGAATTTTTCAAGTGTGCGTGGATGGCCAAATGCGAAACTATGAGGAATAGCGAAAAGTACTCGAAAGGAGTCTCGGGGCCGTTTTGATGAAAACTAAAACTGCATCATAGGATTTAAAAAAAAATATTATTCGTAGCCAGGAATCGAACTATGTAGTTGATTTTGAAGAAAAAAAAACCACACTACATTATTACATCATTCGATAGTGTCGCTGATAAGGAACGAATTCTGGGAAGTAATGACATACGGCAAACTTGAGGAAAGTGTTGGATTTTTATAAACTGCTCCATATTTTCAAGTTATGTCTTTAATAATCATAGGTACATTACCGGTACCTTGTTCGAAATGATGCTCAATATATATTTTTTTATATACACTCGCAGTGCAGTCATCTTCACAACATTATGTTCTAATTACAAATTATCAATCATTTTGAACAATTAATCAGTTTAGGTTCAATAATAATAATAATAATATCCTGGGACATTTTTTACACACGGCTACCGGATCCCAAACTAAGCAGAGCTTGTACTATGGAAAGCAGATAACTGATATTACTACATATACTACTTTTTTATTTGTAAATACATACTTAATATACATATACACCCAGACTCCGGACATACAGACATGTTCATGCACACAAATGCATGTCACGGGTAATAGGTAGGTAGGTAACTTAAGAGAAATAAAATAGTATTTTGTTTAAAATGAGATCTTTCCTTATGTGTGCCGTATGTGCCATGTAATAATACATTGTGTTTTTTTGTTCAAAATCAACTAGTTCGATTCCTGGCTACGAATATTATATTTTTTGAAAAATCCAATGATGCAGATTTAGTTTTAATCAAAATCGGTCCCGAGACTCCTTTGAGTATTTTTCGCTATTGCTCATAGTTTCTGATTTAGCCATCCACGCACACTTGAAAAATTCATCCTGTCTAAGTCTATGAGAAAATGTATTGTTCTGGCACAAGACCAAGCAAGACAGATCAATAGCAGAAATGATCCGAGTTTGTAAATAGGTAAATGTTCGTTATACCTAGTCGAACGTACAGCGGTCCCGCAAATTGCTTTTGTGTCTTCATTTAAAACTTCAATTGTCTAAATTGCTTTTTAAAGTGTGTAATTACTACTCTTTTCGTGGTAGTGTTTTGTTTTGTGTCGTGCTGGTTTATGGCCCAATGAATTTACCATGTTTTGAAACCTCCATAAGTTTCCTATAAAAAGGTAGATAGGTATAGGTATCTAGGGTAAGGTTGCTCAAGTCGTACAACCGCGTAAGTCGTACCCCCTTAATATCTCGTCCGCTATTTACAATAAGCGCAATCTGGTAATGTAATCTTCAAGTGTTTGATGGAGCGAGCGCACAAAAACATTAGGATGGCCGGCCGACTTTGCGAGACAAAAATAATCAAAAAGTTAGTTTTATTCACAGTTTTCATTAAAATTATGGACTCATTTGTAAGCTTTTTAGAGAAAGAATATGATCCTTGTGTTCTTTCGTGTTATCGTACTTTATTTATCGTATTCAGGCAATCACTTAGGCATACCTAAATGGTAGATTATTTTTAGTGATTAAGGTTTAAAACTTTTAAGATCTGGTCGCTTAAGTCGTACGTTTCGAAAACTCCTAAATCGTACCTCACTTTCTTAACCTTCTTTCCTAAAAAAATATAATTTTATTTTTTTGTGTGTAATAGAGTAACTTGGTAACTAGTCCGACTTTGAGTCAGTGATAAAAACAAAAAAAAATGTTGTACGTTGATAATTGTAGTTTCTTAACATGATCTCCTTGTTTAAATATTTTCTGTATAGTTTATGACGTGTTACTCTAGGTACGACTTAGGCTATAGGTGGTACGACTAGACCCCTAAGTCGTACCAAAGGAACTTTTTTGTAAAACGTTAATATACGTTTTTTGATAAGGGTTTTTGAATTTGTATGAATGCTGGTTGATGGGCAGATGACCAAAGATTCCATCTATGTAAATGATTTTGTTTCATTTGAATTACAGTTTAAAATATGTCAATATTCCCTTAAGGGGTACGACTTAAGCGACCTTACCCTAATTCTAGGTATATTCATGTTTCCGCAAGTCATTAAGTACTTGGTACCTACTAAAATTTTCCTGATGGTAAAGATTCTTCGAGAATCACACAGACAATATTGACTGAGAGAGAACACAGCTCTATTAGTGTTTGTTCGATGACTATCATAGGTATCTGCCTAAAGAACCAGCGATTAGCAGAAGTACCTTTAGGTAGGTACATGAAATTCAAACTTTGCCTAACTAGAGACTATGAAAGCAATATATAGGTACCTATGTAAGTAGGATCCACAGTTCTTACATCTATGGTTTCACATTAAGGTAGAAAGTAGGCATCTATTAGCTAAGTATGTCTATCTATTAATAGGTTGGTAAGTACTATGATTATCTATAAAAAGATACCAAGAAGTAGGTCGGTACGTGCCTGCTATTATTGTGCGTGATTTTTTATGAATTCACTTTCACTCGTTTTATATTCCAATAATCAGATAGTATAATTTTCTACGCGTTGGACGAACCAGAAGTCCCTAAAATCTTAGTAAATGTATGAGACTTAGTACCTACCTATAAATAAACTTTAAGATAAGTATTACCTACGTACCTCTCTGCTTACAGCTCGCATTTTTATTTTTAACGTCAAGTATTTTTATCTGTCTGCCGCAATTAGTATTTTCTAGACTCGGCCTATTTAACTTTCTAGATAAAACCCAGCCGGAGAGGCGACGAATTTGTATGGGTTTTATAGATAGAAGCCCAGTGTTGATTAAATTGCCTACGCGTAAAGTCTAGTTCTAACTGGCGGGATGATACGGGGATAACAGATGCGTAGTGCGACGCATATAACCTGTTCCTCTGATAACAGCTGGATAAATAGGTACAATTAGCTCAGGGTGGTATACAGGAGGCATTGACGCACGTAGCTCACCTACTGAGGGTCGTGTTCGCCATCACACTAACGGGAAGTTAGAGCAGTAGGTACTTAACCAATACTCCTCTGCTTTAACGGTCCGTTCATGTGTTGGTGAACTCGGTCCTAAGGTCATATATCGTTCATAAGTGCAACAGCACTAACGATGGTTGCTGTGATACGGCATTGTGATTTCTTTGTACGGCGCAGTATCGATTGAGACTGCTACTGGACTTTGAACGCTACTGTACCAACTATATATTGGAGATTGGAGAATGATTGAAGACTTGAAACATTATATAGACATACAAAATATTTCGGCTTCAAAGATCTTTATTGTTTCGTGATTGGAAAGAGAGAAAATAAGGGCGTATGTCAACAACTCATTACTGTTATTGACTGTACATTGACCAAATAACACTCTGATTTTATGGACCTGATTCGAATTATACCGGTCTCTGCTCTGCTCTGTCCTCCCAGGGTGACAGACAGGAATTTAGGAGCGGAACTAATTTTTTCTAAATTGGTTTTCATGGCTAGTACCTAAAATATTTTTAGAGTACCTTGAATACCCTGTACCTACACGACTAATCTCCACAAGTAGGTATGGCCCAGCTATAGCCTCCTCCACCTCCCGTAAATTTGACCTCAGTATTCGATGTAGGTACATAACCACTCGGATATAAAAATTCAATACCTACATAAGTAGTATAGCAGATCACTTCCTGTTAGGTACCTACAAAACATATTTGAAAAGGTCAGTAAGTTTATCATGTGCTAAAACATATTTATCGTGAGCTAATTAAAATTCGTAAACAATTTATTGCTTAAAATGGATAAATACACACTAACTACGGTCACAAATTAAGCAACACTAACGGCCCGGCCACGACTTCGCGCGATGGCGACGGGCGACAGCGTTTTTTGCTAAAATGTTGCATGACGACGCCACGAGCTGCCGCTGTCAGCGGCAACGCGCACGATTCAACATTTTAGCACTGAATAGATTTTAGCAAAAAACGCTGCCGCCCGTCGCCGTCGCGCGAAGTCGTGGCCGGGCTGTAACTTTATGAAGTGATACTCTTGTACTAAAATCTGAAAGGTAAAAGCTAACCGGTAACCCCTTAACTTCCCTCCCGTCCTTGGAGTGGAGTACCTCATGCCTTCCTTCAACGTGTTTGGAAGTGTAACCCGCGGAAAATTTAGATACTAGCTGTGTGTAGCAGAGTCGTGTTACTCAAGGTTGAAGTAAGAAAGAAATCTGCTTTTAACTAGATACATCATACAATAGAAATAATGTACTCTCCACGACTACTATGACTGCCAAATTATCGCTGCTAAGTATATTTTTTCATTAATTAGATCTAAATATCTAACGAGTGCGCAGCACCTTGAAATAGACGTGCGAATTTCTCGACACCTAAACGTACAATAGGCGCGCCTGTCACTGATATACATTGATGTATTATTTTAGCAGATATGGTACCTTCTAACAAACTAACTAAACTTGTGCTCAAGCGCTCCAGCGCTCCAGCGAAATTCACACAACTGTTATCGCATTTCGAAAATTAACTCATTAAAAACACAAGAAGGATTAATTCGCCGGAAGATAAGCCGTATTGGCGAAAATGACATGTATTCAACATTATTTTCCGAGAGTAACCGAGTCGTTCTGTGCCCGTGGACTCAGTTAGCAGGACAAACTACTTTAGGCAGTCAAGCGTCTCCCTCTTTCTTGTAATGTCTTTGCTAAAATCATATTTCATGATAATCATGATCGTGGTCAATGCATGATAATGACGTAGGTAGATATTGTACTAGATAGTAGGTAATAGGAAATTCTTATGGCCTTGTCATCTTCTGTCGTGGTATTTTCTGACAGTAGGAATCGAACCGCGACCACCACATAGGTGTTAATTTAAGTAACCGTGTGAGAACTGCAACTACAGCAAGTGACCCGTCTTATCCTTAACTTTGTAAAAAGTAGTAAAAACCCTGTAGGGATGCACTTATGTAAATTGTTATGTAGTAATTGATATTTAACCTACATGTTATAGGGAAATCCCCAGTGAATTACGATTTCTTATCCCATTTCAACCGTTTGTTTGTGGCTATACAAATAAAATGTATTGATACTCTATCACACCTAGCTGGGTAGACTTGATACCAACTCTGTAAATAGCCACAAAATAGCAGGTTTGTCGTAAGTAATTTGATATTTGATAGGTATTTATTACCCAGTAGCTACAAAACACAGCATAAAATGATCGATTGACGGATGTGAATAGCTATTTGCATGGTTCACGCATAGGTAGTCGCCCATGCCGAGACACGTGTGTCTCGTGACCGAGACGCGACGTTCAATAACGATCTAAGGCCTAGGCCGCACAGCGGTTATATCCGCGCTGTTAAAACCGCGTCCTATGGAATCATATGAACCGCAAGTGCGGATAGGTTCATAATATGATTCCATAGGACACAGATTTAACGCGGTTTTAACAGCGCGGATATAACCGCGGTGTGGCCTAGGCCTTAGGTAGGTGTATGTAGCGAAGAATATTTGAGTTTCACATTGCCATGTGATATTTCTCATTCCGTAATTAGGTAGTCTTATTATAAGTGTAAATACATTAGGAAATGTAAACAATGCGAGTCTAATTTGGAAATTACGAAGGAAGTTTCAACTGCATCGCAAAACCGTACCGACGCGACGACGCCTGCCAAGAATTTCTTAAGTAGGTACTTAGTTAAGTATTTAGAACATTTTTACAGTAGAAATGCATGTAATTGTAAACATACTACAGTAAAATACTTAATTGACGTCAGTTGTTGCTGATATTGTAACAATTTACTTTGGCACAAGTTGGAAAAGTATTGAAGGAAAATAAGAGATAGTCGCTTGTAACAAACAAGCAAGAAGGGCGAATTGCATTCACACTCAATTTAATCTCTACATTCGGGCGTTCAATAATACAACACACGTCAGCACAGACGCAGAAGCGATCGCGCTTACCAAAGCACAGTTTTAACGTAACTAATAATACTTACCTATGTGTTTACTTAATAAAATTATGTACCTACCTACAACTTATCTACAAACTTAGGTATGGCTGGCCCGGAGGCCAAGTCATTTTAAGAGTCTCGTATCAACATCGACACTCAGCGGGCCAATATCAATCTTGCAGGAATTGTAGTTATTGAGCCACCCGGGTTCATTGCAGAGGTGCTTGTTTTGATAGATTTCGGTTATACACTTGCCACTGTACTTTCTTGATTCAGTTAGACCATAAGTCAGGACGGTTGCTTGCCCCGTTGGTGTTATAAAGAGTTCATAAATCGATGTTGTCAATGTATTGGCGATTGTGTACATTACTGTCCGTACGTCCTGGGTCGGTTATTTGGAGCTGTGTTTGTTAAACATTTCACTTCTTAGAACGGTGTGGGTGTCATTTTATCGTGTCGGTAGTCCAATGTCCATTTTAAATCATCGTAACGAGATCGCTGTCATCTATATTAATTAAAAATAACTTACGCGAAACAATAATACCGGACAGCTTTGTATATTTACATTATCAGTATTATTCAAACCCACTTAAGTTATAACAGTAGCTGAGCATAATGTAGATACCAAGAATATCTTTCCAGAAATAACCGGGACTCCAGGTAGGTAGACGATTTCCTAGATTTCGTTTCAGAGTTCAATGAGTTCATCCGATATTTTTTCTAAGTATGACATTATCGGACATTATTCCAAATTCTTTGATCGGACACGAAACCCAAATATAGTTAGATTAAGAATAGTTGACACTGTTTTAGAAATCAAGCAGTTTCCTGGAAAGAGTTTTGGAGAACTGAAATATATTTTTGTGAGTTGCAACGGAGTGTTTCTTTCACGATTTAAATTAGATCAGGTTTAAAACCAAAGAAAATATTTTAGTCAACTCCATAGACAGAACAGATGATTTATGTCACAAATTCTGAATGTTATACCTGCAGTAATTGGTTGGACGCAATTAGAATCCTTTCTTCACGGCTTAAATTGACTACAGCGATGTGAATTTAAGCTATTGTTTTAGCGTTTCAGATATATTTTATTGGGTCTAAAAGTTCTAGTCCGTACACGTGAGGATGAAATGCAAAATTTATCTTTTATTTGTTTTGGTAGATATCGCAAGCCGTCTGGTTTTCGACGATAAGCTATGTGGACTCAATATAATCTTATCTTCTGTTTTCCGTGTGAATGGTTTCATTTAAATTGCTATGACTAGTAAAATCCGCAACATAGTTATCGAATTACTTGTAAAAATTATGATATTATCATTGCTATGATATTGATTTATTTATAGCATTGTAAATATAAGTTGGGAATCAAGGCAATCGATCTAACTTGTACACTATAATTTATTCAAAGGGGTTTGCAGTTTTCCTTGAACTCTGTGTATCTGTCCTATATTTTATATCGATCTGTAACCAGTGTATAATTCTGCCGTGCCATATATTCAGAATCTCTTTTATTTGAGGATCTTACTAATGATTTTTAAAGACATATGTCTCTTCTTATTTATTATACTGAATATCGGGTACCGTCATTATGGTAATTACGGTCATTACGTTTAGGTAATGGGTTTATAATTTTTTTAATGTGCAATCTATTTTGGTTCTTGCTGGACTTTTTGAGAAAAAAACAATTCTACAGGGAAATTGCCATTACCTAAGCATTTCGTTGAATTGTGCTATTAGAACAGGTAGATTTTGTTCAATTAATATTGTTTTCCTTATGCCTTGGTTATCTGTATTGAAACATTTATTAATTAGGAACTAAAACTTGTCCTGCGTTTTCACAGAATACCTAGTTATAAATATTTGAAAGCTGCGGCATTGTGTGTACAGCGGTGTCATTCTCATGTTTAATTTAGCTTGCTCAGTTAATCAACTTGTTATTTTCCTGATTTCTTTTGAGTTTTACTGGGCGTTGAATGTATTTTTATCCTGACATTAAACATTACTGGGACACGGTCATCGTAGTTGTACGTCACATGTTTACTAAATCCTTAATGGCTTCTAAGCTCTGTATTTCAAGTGTCCTAGCTAGCATTGTTATCTAGGTCATGCAAGAGGCTCGCTATGCTTTCATTTTTATTTTAGACAACTATCTATACGACAGTAGAGTGATCGGCAGCTCCTACAGTGACCTAGATAAAAGTTGAAACAGTTCTTATGTTATCCAGGAAGTTTCCGCGCTTACTTGTTGGGGTGTAGATCTCCGCCCTCGTGTGTACTTTGATCCGAAAAGAGGACAGTGACGTCGACCTCGACGTATTCAGACGTATCAATAGCATCGACGCATGCGTAACCGTTTGGCTGTGTGTGAGTGAGTGTCTGGTGGAACACGCGGTCAGTGCGTGCACCTCTCTCCGTCTCGCTTGAACCACATATCTGCATCCTCTTCCCCTGCTCGCGCACGGCCGGGGAGCACCGGCAAGTTTAAAATACCTCCATCGAGAGGGTTAGCGCTCAGTGGTGTTCAAGCTGCGCTTCTGTACGGTCGAAAGCCTCGCACCTCGTGACTATCGCCGAAACCCCTGTGAATACTTTTTGTATTGTAGATTCGTGGAGCCTTCGAGATCAAAACCTTGAGACCCCGTCAGCTACAGCTGTTGTGAAATTTTCGATTGTGTAGGTAAGTCGACAGAAATTTTGGAATGCAACATTTTAATTTTATGAAAAGGGTATAAGATCGATAAAGGACAATTTCCAAATAAGGGTAACAGAAGGTGATAATAGAAACAGAATATTATTCTGGTACAATCAAGGGTCGAGTTAACGGTCCGCAGGCGGCAAATGGCCGACTTGCTCGCACTCGCTTCGCCAAGCGCTTTCTCTCTCGATGGTTCCGCTAGTTCAGCTACGGTACGAGCTAAATAAAATCACTTTCCATTACGGAATTTTGTTGTGGCGCCTAAATATCAAGCCAAGTCATCATCATTTATTAAAGATAGATTCTTTAATGTTAAGATTTGTGGGTACTGCTAAACAAACAGTTTCATAAATCTTTTATAGTTTTTAGGTCAAGGAAAAAGTTTGTGTTAACACCAGGAACAGTTTATGGGGTGTTATGGTTAATTGAATGATATTCATCTGAAAATAGAAACAAATTTTTTATTTCTATAGAATAGAACGTGAATCTGAAGAATTTCGTAAAAATCACGCACGACTGAACGTGTACAATCGCTTAGTTAAAATATAATAGTCCTCTGCTCCGTATATTGTGTCGTCGAGTCGACAACAGTTCGTTTGTTTTTTTATTTTACCTGGGGTCTTACCACGACCTCTTGTCGCGATTCAATTATAGGAATGTTTTAACGTTTCAGCGACTTTTTGTGCAATGACGTACCTTATTGTCATGACAATAAGAAACGTCATTAAAACGTCGTTAAAACGTTCCTATAATTGAATCGCAATTACAGCTTGTGGTAAGCCCCCTGATCTTTTTTTTGGTAAGGCTGCTTTGCTTTCTATAAGAGCCATGCCAGATGAACGGAAACAGGTTACGTCGTGTGAGGGTAACAACACCGTTACTCGGGAACGATCCGTGCAAGTTAAATGTAAAATCATGATAAATTGAACTAAGTAGGTAGGACCTACTTATTCAGGATAGGTAGCATTGGTCTGACTTTTGCCTGGTTTGAAACTGTGGTCTAAAGGAGGATAACACAAAAATAAACACGGGTTACACAATGTATTACAATAATTTCCTCTGTGTACGAAACATCGGTTTAAAATATAAGCTATATACAGGTTGATGCATTTTAAATTAAACCCATTAAACCTTCAGACCGTCAGTCTATTTTTATTGATCTCAACCGAGGTCTTTAACAAAGCCGACGACGACGGGACACGTCGCTTAAAAAATTAACCGCTTACCTACCTCTATAATACTTTTAGTTAAAAATGTACCCCACTTGACCGAAATCAAACCACAATGAAACCATTTATAGCAATTTACATAATCGGAAAATGAGAAAATTTCAATAAATATTTGATTGTGTATTTCCTGTTTATTGAAATAGGTAGGTAAATATTCCGGTTGTCAGAATAACCTAACCTTAACCAATAAAACGAGTTTAGGTGCCTATTACAACCCTGGTACGAAAGCAATAATCCGTTTCGTTCGGGCTTCTAATTATGAATTTTGCCACTAAATTAATAAGTGTTAATTTTTTTTACGATCGATCGAAAGAGATGGTCCAGGTTTATAATATATAGTCCCAGACTCATCGATTTATATGCGAATATCTCAACATCAGCCGACGCAGGACGTCGTACAGATGTCGTAAAGTAATCGCAATGTTCCATGCTTTTCTCGAAGGAATTTGCAACTGCTGGTTCAGTACGTGAATCACCTTGTTGGTGTAGGTATTTCGTCCGTTGAATGGAAAATTCCTACGTATCGAAATTGCACAATATCCTTCGTGGACACGCGTGTGGGACGGTTTCAGGCTGTTCAAACAGATACGTCACGACTCACGAGACCTTTTGATTGTATTGAACGGATTATAGTCAAGCGAGTAAGAGCAAGCGCCTCGGAGGGGTCAAAGTCCAGTGTACATACTAACAATGTACAATGTTGACGCTCATAGCTGCAATCACTATTGGTAAATGATCGGAGGTTAAGCAACACTTGGTAAGGTCAGTTAAAGATGGGTGACTATTTAGAATTTAGCAGTGGTATATCGAACTGAGCGTTTCCGTGCATCGGAAGGCACGTAAAAAGTCTGTCGTGTCAGCTAGATGTTACTGTCCTCGCAAATCTATGAATTTAAAGAACTTTGGAGATGGAAGAGGGTTTTGAAAATATGTAGCTGGTGCTCTAGCCATTTCTTTTACCTATAACACTGTGCGGTACAGTACCTACTCTTACAATTTACCTATTCAAATCTAAGAACCAAATTGGTTATTTCGCGCTTGACGAATTCCTTGCAATAGTGTTACTTAACAATGTAGGTACCTATAAGCATTATGAAACAGTAGTAAAGACGGATAACGCTTCAGCCAATAGCAACGCGGAAACAGTAACAATTACTTTGAATAGTAACGAGCATTTGTTTTATCTGAAATTTTCAGCAGCGCAAAAAGACTAGTGTCGTACATTATTCATGAAAATAAATGGTGATGAAGCTACCAATATTTGTCTAATATAACTTGTTGCGAAAGAATATAAGTGGGTACCCTTTATCTTGGGAAAGTTAGAACCTCTTTATTCAACCTCAAGTGTGGAAATCATGGAAGAACATTTTCGCTAACAGTACCATTTACCTTGTTACCAGATTCACAAGAAATAATAACCAACCAAGATGCTCGCTAGCCCAGCAATGGAAATGCAAGCCGAGGAGACTCCCCTGGCGCTCCAGAGGTTGTGGAACCTAACGCGCGCGCGCCTCGCTGGCACCTCAACTGCCTTGGACGAGGTGCCGGCGCTAGTTGAAACTTTGCCACCGGCTCAGGTAAGATATTACCACGTGCTATGGAAGTCTATGGACTTAATAATACACATATGCATCAAAACTCTTGAGATCGCATCGATAAAGTCGGTAAATATAAAGCCAAATTCAAATTCCGCAAAAATAACATACTTTATAATGTTTTATATATAAATGGAGGAAAAGTCCCCATTCTTCGTATGTAGGTATGCCGGAACAATTATAAGATGATATCATTATCAATATTATTAATTATGTGTCGTTAATAATCTCAGTAAGTCAAGGGCTACGGTTGAATTATGAATCTGTCCTCTTTTCTTATCGGCGTACACATATAAATCTATATATTACACTCGAGATATCTCATTGCATCTCCTCAAACAACGTTGATGCCTGACTCACAGATAATTCTATCGCAGGAATTGGTGAACACGCTGAAAGCCTTGATCCCGGCGCCAACTGACTGTGAGAGCGATGCCGAAGAGGCCTTCCCTGATTTGGAAATCCCTGTAAGTATCATCAGCTAAATAAATTAAGATATCTATGACGTGTTTTTGTAAAAATATTTGGCACTGAAAGATGGGCGTGGCTGTTCAGGATGTCTTACGTGGATATGACGAAATCAATTCGCGAATACGCTGCCAACTTTTACGTCGCACATTTAGTCAACATTCTGATTGTTTACAGATTCTCAAATGGTTTTGAATCACGTCACTTGCAATTGTTTACGATGAGTACTAATTACGTGCAATGTGGCGCACCCTCTGTTTTATCAATGCCACACACCACTCGCGTCACAGACCTGACCACCCGCGTCTAGACATCGAACAAACAACCTGATACCGCTGGCTGATTAACCTATCACTTAAACAGCACGCAATCAAAATGCCCGCAGACGTATCGCCTATTTAATTGTTTCCTAATTTAGCATTTGATACGCTTCGGCGCCTCAGTAAAGTTAAGGTCAATAACATAAAGTTGCTAGGTTTCTTTCGGTCGTATAGAGTTTTATGAGGTCACGGCCTTCATAGTGATTTATTAAAGGCGCCGTCAACAAGATACTGCGTACCGTTTCAGACTGTGAAAATCACGTGGGCGAAAAAGAATTCATGAAACGTGCACGTTTTACGAAGTTACAGAAATAGGTCCGAGGAAATGTATTTAAAAATATATTTCAATCAGTCCCCCGGACGGATGGACTTTGGTTCTTGTTCGCAGACGCAATAAACAAAACAATCTAGCAGTTTGTGCAATTGAACGAATGATTGGCGATTTTACTCTTGCCAATCAACTCGTCTATCAGACAAAATACTATTGCAAGAATCAATAGTTTTCATTGATTTTACTTTATACTATTTACATTACCTATAATACATATTAATACATAGCTACATTATGTAAATAGGTATCATAATTTCGTTTGCGTATTATGTAAGGAAACTTAACAGCATATTCTTACCTACGACGCTACGACATCTTTTGTGAACACATAGAAAATTACGAAAGTGACGTGAATTCATAGTTTATCTTGGCAGAAGCTTATAAAACATCACATGGGCGGTAGTGAGACTTGCCAAATAGGTATTACACGTTTGGCCTAGCTTCCTTTATTCTATCACACGACTGCTAGCTGTACGGTCATTGTACTCATTTTATTGAAATATTTCTACACTCTAAAAACATAATAAAAATGCTGGCAAATAAGTTGGCGTGCGACGAATCCGATAGTTTGTTGGAATTTATCGAAGAAGACTGGGTGTGTGACTGTGTAGACTTATTCAAAATTAAATGAACGCACCTGGATGTAGTAAGTAATGATGATAATGTTTTCAGGAGGCCACCGATGTTCCCAGCAAAGGCTATTGGTCTGAAAGTGTGCACGATAAGGAAGTGTTACTGGACGCAAGCACCCTCGGTGATGTCCCAGCCGTGTACCGGGTGCCGCAGCCCGCCCCGCACCAGATGCCCGTCATCGGAGTGTACATCGACCCCCGCGTCAGAACCGGCTTCCGATACAAAGTTAGACCCATGCAGGTGAGACGAGTAATTGAATATACGATCATCTAACTTTGTGGCAATTCTATCTACATAGTATCGCAGGTCTTTGGGGAATCGTCGACGACACCTTGCCCTAGAAGTGTTGATGATTGCGATGGCAAATTCGATACAGTGCATGCAATCCTCCACATTTCCACATCGAGCATCGAGCTCAGTATCATATCGAAAGCTTCGATTCATCGACCATTCCTCACGATCACATTCAATGTCGCTTCACCATCGAAAATATTTGTGTATCGATCAGGATTCGCTTTTGTATCATCAATGGAGCTTTCCTTGGGATTCCGATCGAAAAACTTCGAAGATCCATCTAGATTCGGGCAAAATTTTCTAAACTGGACTGCGAAAGAAACGGCTACGCGGATGAAGTGCAAAAAGATGACAGTGTCAAGTTTGGATCATGCAAACAGCTTAATTTGATCACAAACCATGCCAATTTTTCGTAGCAGGGTGAATACGATTTTTTTTTGTTTTAAAATTTGTAAGTTTATATTTAGATAAAACAGTGTACGTATAGACACAGTTTACTGAAGTTTTACTTATGTCATTAAAATATTTCTAGTACATTGAGCTGAAAAAGATGTGCAGTCTAAATCGATTGTGGTTAATTCAGAACATTTTTGCAAGATTTATCATTTTCAGAGTCAAGAGGATGGTGAGTTTCTTCTGTCTTACAGAAATGTTCATGGACTAAGCGAAAATTCTTGGACATCAATTGGCATTATTTAATTTCAATTTGATACTAAGATATGTTAGAAAACAATCATAGAAGAATCTTCGCAAAGTTCCATATTTCATAGCCACAATCGATATGCAAGTCTAGATATTTTAGTAAATATGATATGAAGGTTGTCATATATTTCCATACAATTTTGATACACGGAGGGCGGAGCGTAACCAATTTTCAATATTTTATATGTTTAACCATTTTCTTGTTTTATTCACACAACTTATTTGCTTTAAAACACTCACGTGATTTGGATTGTACAGATTTGTTTTCAAAAAAGTATATTGTAATGGCAACCTTATATCAAATGTAAAATCGCTGTTGTATGATCCAATGGATGACAAACACGAGGACAGTGGAAGTCCGGCTTCAATGCTAAACCGTCTGCTAGTCGATTTCAGCAGTCTAGGGGCAATTCGGTCAGGTTAGAGTAGCCGGGTGTTAGTTCTGTGAGTAGCGGTGTCCGTTGCTGACATTTCCAGAGTGAAAATATCATCAACGATCAACACCTGTTACCTTGCGATGTCTCACGCACTGGTTGTGTGCTCTTGCGGTTGTAGGCGATGGTATGTGGATCGTCCAGTTTTTCAGACCCTCGCCCAGAGCGGCGTTCACAAAACAAAACATCAAGAAACCTCGCAGAGACCCGACAGGTCGAAAGTGACATACTGGCTGGCGGCATGTAATGTCCATAATAGGTAAACCATAAGTATCATTCATAAGGGCGTAACGCCATTGTTAATCATATCAATGTTCTTTTGGAAAAATACTCTTCTATCGTGGTCTTGATATGATTATTTTTTCATTTCATACATACGAACCAACTAATATGGGAAGCATGATGCTTATTATTTAAGGCATTAATTCAGTAGGTTAAAATGCACCTTGCGCAACCAAAACACTTCAGACATTGATTCGAAAGAATAGTCATAATCGATCACAGTAATTGTTTTTCAAAAGTATCTAAATTTCTTGTTACATGGATATTAAATAAAATCATGAAATTGAGATGTAAATAATTTTCAATCGTTGACTAATAAAAATGTGATTATAGTATATAATAAAGAATAATGCAGAAGGAATAAGGTTAATATTAGTAATTTCACGGGATCGGAGTGTGATATGATTTGAATGATTTCAGGCTCTGGATGCGGCTCCATTGTCAGTGAAGCCAAGATACTTGTTCGGAGGCAAAGCGCTTACTCTGCAATCAATCGGGCGCGGATTCGCGAGGCGCCTCACCTTTGAGCCTCACGACTCCAAGCTGAATGACAATACCAATTACTTCTGGACCGACTCGATGCCCGAAGGATTTGTGTTTGAGATTGAAGCCGTCTCTGTCGGGGACAAGTTTACCATTTACGATGCTAACCATGAACCTCAGGGCATTTTGGAAGTCGTGCAGCAGCAGGTAACTTCTATTGACTATTTTAATTATGATAATTACTAAGATAATTTCACATACACATAATAACGCCATGTTTATAATTTTTACAGAAAAATCAAATTGAGATTGACCAGAAGATTTACGAGAACGGATCTATTGAGAAGAAAGTGAATATTAACACGCTATGCAAAGTGGAATGGTATGAAAACGATGGAGCTACAAAACTGATGCCCGTCACTGGAGTGGCTATCTTGAAGAAAGGTCGAGGCAATGCCGTCGTGTCGCGAGTGCTCAACGTTGCCATCGGCATCAAACAGCTCAAGAAGGGTTACGAGCTCAAGCCCGGTATTGAATCTTCTTCCAGAAGGGTCACTGTCAACGGTGCTGATGTTAAAGACATTCCTTGCCAGTACTCCATCGTTGGACTCGAAAAATACGAACTGCCTGTTATTGGTAAATAATATTATGATTCACGATAAAATTGCGTAAGAGGTATTCTTGGTGCAAATTCTAAAATTTTGCTACATTACAGGGACATATGTCGATCCTCGCATCATTCCTGGTTTCCAATACCGCGTGCGGCCGGCTGGTAGCCGACGCTATCTTTTCGAGGGTCGCAGCTTGTTGTTGCAGTCCATCGGCATGGGATACGGGAAACGCATCACATTCAAACCTGACTCCCTTAACTCGCCCGAGAATTACTTCTGGTCGGATTCCCATCCCGAAGGCATCGGCATGGAACCCCGCGCTATCCATCCCGGAATGAAATTCACTATCACAGGAAACGGGGTACGTCTACTAGTATCGTACAACATATTAGCCGTTTGGCCGACAGCCAGTATAAATTTGGTACACAATATATTGATTTGTTTACCTATTTATATGTATTTATACTAATGTCAAAGTTCAAGATACTTTTGGCAGAAGGACAATAATTTTTGCTTGCATTCTACATTGGCTTCCAGCCAAGGGTAAGAGTTAATTAACCCACCTTGGCAGTCGTTTTGGAATTTGTCTATTTTTAACGATGTTGTTTTGTTTAACAGGGCCTGCTGGGTGAAGCTAGCGTGTTCCGCGCCGATCTGCCTCAAGTGGAAGAGAAGACTGAGTATGTGGACGTGCCGGGCAAGCGAGGGAAAGTGGTCGAGAAGTACATTCACGTGGACGTGACGTGCCACGTGAAGCTGGCGACCACCGGAGGCGGGTCCGTGGACTCGGAGGTGCATCTCATGAAGGTGTCGGGAGTGGCCCTCATGCGCAAGGAGCCGGGCCAGGCCGCCGCCAAACTGGCGAGGGTGTTCAACGTGGGCTTAGATTCGCAGCTGAACCTGCTGTTCGCTCACTCCCAGACCGAGCTCACCTTCCATCCTCTGCCTTAAACGTTCCAGAGGCCCGACTGGTGTTGCAATACCGGTGTTGGCGATCGCCGCACAGCTGTATTGTGATACCAACAACCTACCTGGCGCGACAGAGGTTCCGTCAAATGCCAATCGATTGGTTTCGAGTTTGCAACCGAAGGATGGTCAATGTTTAACGACCGGTGCTGTTGGCATATCGGTTGTAGACTCGTTCAGCTGTTCGCTGAATGTCTCTTTAACATCATGTTCAGTTTATGTCACCATCAATTTGAAGAATGCTACGATGTATCAAATTATCGTCGTGTTACGAATCGTAGTACATACGTACGTACGTAGACTTTTTATAAGATCCCGAGGCAACTGAACAACCATCTAAAATATCCTCAATCGTATGTCTCGATTGTGGGGTTTAAATCAGTATTCTTAATTTTATTATTAATACCTATAATTGTGACGAAAATAAAATGTTTAACTTATGTACCGGAGAGAGTAGTAAAAGACTAGTTTATTATCACCTGATGATTTTGTTTACTTCTACTGTTTCGGAATATTATGTTTTTCTCGAATATTATCATCGTATGAATAAAACAGATGCGTATTTAATTGATTTGTTGTTTAATTCACTTCACATAAATTATAGTTTTATTACCTACCCAATATCAATGTAAAAATGCCTACCGAATCGAATTTTCAACACCGAATCGTGAGTAAGCTAGGTTACTGAAGTATGCCTGAAATTAGTACATAGATCTAAATAAAATGGATCCTATACGTGTATTAAGGTGGGAGTTTGGTCAACGCGGTCTCATACAAATTGTGGCGATGACACATGCCGCGACGGCAGACGGCATTCAATTTCTATGAACCGACTGACGTGTGCTGTATTGCCGCGTTGACCAAACTTCCACAACATGATCAATTTGCAATGTTGCTGCCTTTGTCTCGCCTACAGACTAACAACTGCTACAGCAAACCCATCGTGGTGCACGGAGAGAGAGAGGCTACTCACGAAATGACGTCATTGTCGAACAAAATTATCATCATTGACGTCTTTCGTGCGTAGCGTGCACCGCGGTGTGTTTCCGACTTTAGGAAGAGGCCCCACCTCGGTGCATGGAGAGGCCACGCACACGCTACGCACGTGGGTCAAGCTTCGCTTTGCACGAAAATGTATGTCACCGTGTTCACCGCGGCACACGGAGAGGTTACGCACGAAATGACGTCATCATACATTTTCTTGCAAAACGTAGCCCTGGCCGTGTGCGTGGCCTCTCCGTGCACCGCGGTGGGTTTCCGCCTTAGAGTACTATCTTATGTAGAGACATCTGTAAGACTACAGTAGTAACGCGAAGTTAGTTACCTTGCTATTTTGGTAGAGTCTGATCATTTATGACGGATTCCATGTAAAAATTGTCAATTCCTAGAGATGGCAGCACTTACTCGTCCAATCGTAGAGCTAACCAACCAAGTTTCCAAGGCAAATGTACTACCTCTACCTCTTGAAACTCTGTAATGTATCAAATAGATGGCGCTATATCAAAAGACTGGTTAGTTTTTATGAGTTCAGTTGCCTTACACGTAGAGCGAGCTGTCGATTGCGTGTAGAACAAGTGACTCTACATAGAGCCGGAGACACGAGAGCGGTTTAGCGGGAATACTCGGACGGCGGACGGCAACCGCGCTGGGGGTCTTGTCCCATTCCATAGCTCTACTAACTACGAAACTCGCGATGTGCCAAATAATAACTGGAAGACAGTGAATTGGTGCGATAACACGATTTAATCAACGAATATATTACGAACTGTGTACACGATGGCTGATGTTACGTGCGCTTGTGTTTTATTATTGTGTATTTTGTATAGTGTGACTAGTTTCAACCTGGAACCGCGGATTCCTGTGATAAAGTTCGGAGAGCCGGGCTCGTATTTCGGATTTTCGGTCGCGGAACACCTAACCGTGGAGGACGGACGTTCCAACACAAGCTGGTAAGCGTTAATCCGTTAATGAAACTTGTGTTTAGGTGTAATGATGTCATATGTGAAGGTCGCCGACATCCATGCTCTATCGGACTGTTGATCTAAGTTCTTTGAATGAAATGAAGTACTGGAATTGTTTAAGTGTGATACGAGAATTATCAGAAAGGCTTATCAGTTTATGATGCCATTGTGAATTGCAATATCTGCGAATTCTACACATGTTAACGCTTAATGACATGTAACAGTAAACTGCATCTTCTATAGTTACCTTTTCTTATTTATAAGTGTTTATAAAATCGTCTAGACTGTCACGTGAAGTATTTCCTTGAAGTACTTGTATATTGTTCGGATTATAGATGGTAGAGATATGAGACAATAGGGTATAAAGACAATTGCTGATGAATTGTTTGATTTTAAAATTCGAACTCATTAACAAAAAGGTGTCTCGGAATAATGTGGGTCCCTATGGCTTTACCTGTGGCGATGGTCGTTACAAAGTTGCTAAAGAAAAAGTACAAAACTTACCTGAGGAGATCGGACCTCTTGTCACAAAAAAATAAAACTCACCTCGCCGCGGCCAATAATTGTACATTGGAAGGGTTATTGTGCTGTGCATATTATTATAGGGAAGTGATTAACTAGGGTTAGTATTTTTTTTACTTTATTCTGGTGCAATAGAATTACTTAGACCTATAATTAACTTTAGGATGCAAAGAATTTCTTGTTATTTATACATTCGAAATCTAAATTTGAATTAGAATACTAATTTTAATTAAAGAAGTAGGAACTTGGGAAGATAAGAACTTTAGCCGGAAAAGATAAATACGATTACGCATGTTGTGATAGGTAAGGTTAAACGTTGATTACTCGTAGTGCCATGAATGTTTGGGTGAGGTGTGTTTATTAATTATCCCTGATACGTGACTAAGTTTTAAATATTACCCAGTATCACGAACAATATAAAGGTGCTGATTATGTTGGTGCACAACTAACTTGACCAAACTAACTGTATTGCCATTCTTCTCATGATCTTAACAAATAATAATAATAATAATAAAAGCCATTTATTCAGACCATAATTAAATAGGAACTTAATAATAATTTTAACATTTCATGCATTATAATTATGTACTTAAATATAGATTACTAATTAAATATTGATTACTAAATTAAATATTGTTTGTTAAATTAAATATTATCTAAATTATTATAGTAATATATTTATTGGTTTTGACACCGGCTATGTTGGTCTGCGTGCTGTGATCTTAACAAATAATCTAGACATAAATACTTGATGTATCAACTTTAGTTTGATCGTAATTTGTAGCCAACAATCTACCGAATTCGTACCTAGATCAAATCTAGGTATCTACCTAGTACCTACCCCTTAACTCCTTGATATAATCAATTTAAAGTAGGCAGGAAACTACACGAAAACTACTTCAGTTGTATGCTGAAATATGAATCGGTAACTGTAAACCTCTGAGATATGGATTGAGAGTAATGCATCCCGTTGGCAACGGCGGGCTGTGACCCAGTGAGCAGCGGCGCCAGGCGCTTGCCGCCTGCCGCCTGTCGGTGCGCCATGCACTCGCCTGTCGGAACATTCTCCTCTATGTCACGCTATCTCTTAGTAATGTCACTGATAATGGCAGCTCATATCGAGGATGATAGAGACCTTCAATATTTTACTAGTATGGTTAGAAATGTTAAATACGACATATCTAATGGTAGAGGCTGGTAGAGCCATGATAGAGTAATATTCTACGCCAGCTGTTCCTTGCCCGTAACAGGCGGCACTAGATTGGCTCAAGGATACGTGATCGGATTTGGTGCGGTCAATAATAATGCTCCTCATTTGTATTGAAGATGTCAATCAATTTAATGACACGTAGTCTTTGCGTAGTCTTGAGCTATCATGGGAAGAATATATGATTTTTATCATAGGGGTAGAGCTAATTCTAGCACAGATTAGGTCATTATAATAGTTAAGTAATTAAATTATCCTTTGCGAATGTCTCCCAGCAAAAGTTCAACAAACTCACAAGACTTATTTCAAGTGTAGATTTTATCTAAGGAAAGGAAATGTCAGCACGTTGTGTTGTGTGGTGACTCAGCTGATACTAGTCTAGTTTACTTTTCACAGACTAGCTCAGCTGTAACTGTAGCTGGATGGTGTCCAAACACCCCCCCCTCCACGCAGAGGAACATCCTCGACCCGCTCTTTATTTATACTGTGACCGAGATATCTGCTATTGAATAATACTAGTCGTTTGCAGAATTTGACACACAAAAACCACCATTCTTTAAGATAGATAGGGCACCACGTGCCAATATCCGGCGATCTACGTTAAATAAAAACAGGCGAAGATATATTGGACCAATATTTTCAGACAAATATATGTAATTTATATAACACATTTGTGATTTTTGATACAGAATTTCTTCCGGTAACTTTACATACATACATTACTATATACATTATACGGTATACTGGTACGAAAACGTCCATTATCTGTAAAAAAATATTGACATTGTCGTCTTTGTAATGTGAATGTAGCGTTAAAATCTTATGAAAAAAAGAGCTAGGTATGTAGCTTAACCTTTATATGAAAAAGGGACCTCGAATTTAAACAGGAATAAATTATAAAACACAATTTCCACGCCCAAATTCCAGCGACTCCGGTTTTATTTCATAATAACCGCAGATAAAATTGTTAATAATAAATATAATTTTGCTGATTCGCGCTGGCGGATTGTTGTATGATCGTTGAGCTTTTATTTGTAATGAGGCTCAGTTGACTTCCATGTGCATGACTGTCGTTCTAATGAGATGAACATATGGTCAGCAGAGCTGGATATAATCTTATTTATTTTGAGTAGGTTCATCATGTTTTTATCATTACAAATTGCGCTTAATACTTTTATCTAGTAATTCCAATGATAGTTATATTTGAGGGATAAATTAGCTATGTGCTGTTACTATCCCTAACTCAGTTTCATTTTAAACAACTTTGCAAAAGGAGCAAGTTCTCGATTCGACCCGTGCGTATGTATGTATTTTTTTTTATAATATACCTACAATTGCCCATTATGTAAGACGAGGTGTATGTGGATCAGAAAAAGTAGGTGTGTTAGGATTCCATGCTTCATATCATATACCTATTATAGAATAGTGAATGTTATGTCAGTTTCGGGTTTTAAGTAAATTAAACATAGTCATACTCTATGTATTATTAACCATTCTACAGGTGATTACAAAGTGCTGAACGTGTAATTTCACCCCTAGTTAGAAGTAATGGTAGCCATCGCATCAATATTCCTGGATTATGGATACACTCGCTGGTTATTTTAAAGTAAATTACTGTTTGTGAACGCATAATATGAATACAAATTAATGGGCAATCGAGTTGTTTAGATAAGATATTTTAGGTGGCTATGTATTTTGTGTAAATAAAATTTCATTCAATCATTTTTTTACATCAAATTGTATGACGATAGAGTTTATTCTTGCAGACTTTTTCCAATTCAATAGAATTTCCATAATTAGCATGACTGTTCTATCAAGCCGTCGTCATCGACTTTATATGGAGTAAGATAAACATGCCCATTTTCCCTATTCTCGCATACCTTTACCTTTTCCATTCAACAACCTTTTTGTCCACTGCCACCATAAAGTTAGAATAACCATCTCAATTCTATTCTCTGAAGTTTACTATTGAAGTCGTAAATAAATGCGTGTATCTCGTACGTGGGCCCGCACTTCCAAAGCTTTTGGTAGTACCTAATACGTAAGACGTGGGTGTAATACGTAAGTTTAGGAGTTTACACACAAATAGAGACATTTTCTCACCGTTTGACGTGATATTGTAGCGTGTATGTTTATGAAAACAGTGCTTTTTGTGCCGTTTCGTAGATACACACAGATTTTTATTATGTTTGGTTTAAAAAATAGCTGCGCGTGAACTCCTATGTTTGGGCAATAAAAACTTTCATGTTTGACACTTCATTTTACCATTTTATACCTGGGTGTTATTATTTGATATTAATATTTTATTTTATCGCCGTTTCTATGTAAATGGTAGTCGAATGTGTGCATCTCGTTTCCATAATCCTATTTCTGTTTAAGTAGGGTTGTTCCCTCGGCTCTGCCCAATTAAATTGTTCACACGTCGCGCGCTGCGGGACGCCAGCTAACGACAACGCGGTGTAGGGAATGCTTTATAGATAATGCGGGATATTCAATGAATAACAATTTTAGAATCGATTTGTTACAATTTAAATTTATTTGTTTGTGGTTTCTATTATTGTAAAATCTGATAGCTCATAAGGGCCCACTCCTGGGCGGACGCCGTGGAAGCTCGCAAAATATATCTTTCCATTGAAATATTTTGAAAACGTGCCATTTGTTTGCTATAAACTCTTGTGAAACTAAACGTCTATTCCGTGTGGGGAAACTCTACCCTAACTTTTAAATATTTGAGTGGTCATCTTTGCAGAACCTAGAAACTTCACAAACGAGCGTTTCTGAAATCATTTGAGCTTTCTGTTAAAAACTATAACACAACATTTTCGTTAACGCGTAAAGCTCAAATCGTGAAGCTGCCATTTCGATATTTACACACGATTTATTAGTGTTAAACGTTATTTGAGCTTGATGTTATCTCTTTAACATCTGCATAATGGTCTCTATGGCTGCCATAGGCGCATGGAATTGTATTCCAATTACCGAACAAAACGGTAACATCGACGGACATGTTTGTTTATGGCGGTTATTTATAAATTGTAGTAAATAGTACGGCACGATCCGCCGGACAGGCAAAAATAAATGTTCAAACAAGCTCGAATTAGGCGAGGAATTTGTTTGCATTTGAACGTAACAGCGCTTTTTGTGACTGTGGCTATTAAAATATAAATACACTATCACGCCGTTATGCCCCGAAGGGATAGGCAGAGGTGCACAGTGCAATGTGTCTGCAGGAACTGTGAACTATAATAGTGCTATTAGTACCAACCAATGAATTGCACACATTTTAACTTCGAATTAAAGGCGCTCGCGTTATTTTGATGCCGGATTTTCGGTAATCTATAGTTACATATTCCTTTAGGCTTAATATAATTTTACAATCATATCAAATATGACACACAATGTGGTGGTGTATGGCCACTCAAGTCTCTGACTACCCCCGAATGGGGATAAAAGTCGTGACGTTACATTTCATTTTTCATTTCATTTATATCAAATATAAGCCTGCACTCCATTGATATTTAAATTACATGGTCCATAATAATATGGTTCAGTTAAATGTTGCCAGTCATAATACCAGTTACTCAATACGAACCATTGGATCAAGGTTTAATTACAGTTGTTAGCATTAGCCAATAATCTTTGGGTTCAGTGCTACTATCAGTGACATTATCTAATATTGAAATGAATGGTTTGCAACGTTACTTACCTACACCAATTCTATCTGCCATGTCATATGAAAGACATAATTATTGGTAGCTAACTAAGGCTTGAAACGCTGACTTTACGTAAAATTGTTATTTTTTTATAGGACAGGTGGCATACACGTGTACGGCCCGCCTGATGTTGAGCAGTAACCATAGCCTAAAGATGCTTGCAATACCAAAGGCAATCCGTTGGCCCATGTGCTTTATAAAATTATACCACAATGTGTCCTTCGCATTTTGCATCAACCAGCCAAACAAACAGACATTCTCATTTATAAGATGTTACATAAATCGCACGTACTGTCATTCTATTGGCCAGCCGTGGCGTTCTCAAACCAATAGGGTTGGCATCTTTCATAAAAAACTCAATTTATATATATAAAAAAACAAATAAGTTTGTGTTATAAAAATATTTCCTAGTTTATCGCAGAAAAAAGGATAAAAAAGACTTGTCAGTGTTCATGTGCAGTAATATGCTAATGATGATGATGATTGATGCATGATGCAATTGCGTTGATGTAAACATACAGCACAGTATTTATTGATTGCCACTTTATATACTAGATTGATCGTCATATTTATTTCAAAAATACGTCGACTCCTTCTAGTAACGTGCAGAACATGCATATCTACCCTAGTCCAGTATCTAGATATTGGACCCTGAATATCACGAGTGGCAGCCCTACGGCACACCGTAGTTTCGTTCATAGAGCGTGTATCGCCTGCGAATCGACGCGCATTGTTTACGGCTGATTCCGGAGATAACATTTAGATTTCATTTTAGATATATAATAGTTCCTATATCGTATGATATTGTTAAAATAGTGTCATGAATAAGCGATGCTTATAATACATTTAAGGTATTAAGCGTAGAATGCTTAAGGCAAGTTTCGCAAACGGCCCTTTTGTGAGATCGCCCCTAGTCCACGTACGGCAGCCATAGTACAAGCGTTGCTAAGTTTGGAACCATATACAGTTGGTACCTATATCAGTCTGGCGATATTTCTTTAATGTCTTTGTTTTCAAACATCACACACTGTACAACATAAATAATAATATAAATTAATTAAACGCAATAATTAAGAGAGAACACGGCTGGTAAACATTTGAAGAGCATCTAAGTGCATCGCATCGTAGCGGGCGGGTCCGCCCACGGCTGCGTAGGCAGTAGGCGCGCCCGCGAACCAGTCCGGCCGAGGCCCACAATGCGCCGCAGCCTCTCAACACGACGCATTTATTCAAATTAACCGAAGGTAATAGCAACTGGAGCAATCGAGTGCTCATGAAAAATGTTAATTAATAAAGCCGAATAAAGCAAAGGTTAATCGTTGTGAATATAAAACTAGTGTTGACTCGTGGTAATCAGGAAGTATTTTCAATATTACCTTTTTGAGTCCTAACTGCGCTTACATAAAAATAATAACTAACCTACTTGAAAAGGTTTTTGTGAACGGAACAGTTACAGCGAGGTAACATAATATATAAATAGAGGTAATTAGGTACTATTTATCATAACAATGTACCTATAATAGCACATGGATGTACCTATGCACTTTGGATCTTTACTTAATGTCTTATAATAAACATTTCCATCCAGCAATCAAGTGTTTAGTCTATAGGGAATCCTCGATTTCCTAATCGATTAGGTACTTGTGAAACAACTTTTGTGCAAATACCAAAAAAGATACCTCTTGTATTTATTTTCAGTTTCACGTTGAATATAATACATTTCCTCTTTGATTGCATTTCTATAAAACACGTCTCAAGTATTCGCTACATGAATAAACGCAGACTTAATGTGGCTTTTTGCTGTTTAAGGTCAACGCTCACCTAACGCCTCCGCACCCGACCAGCACCGCCTCGCCGCTCGGCGTCCACTCGTTGTCGCCTGGTGGTCCGCGGGCGGACGCTGCTTTTATACCATAAACGTCACGTGATCGCCCAGTGGAGCGCGCGGGGTCAACGAGTGAACGCCGCGCGGTCAGCGCGTGGTCCACTTATTTCCGGTTCAGTTAGTGGACACTGAGCGGCGAGGCGGTGCTGGTCGGGTGCGGAGGCGTTAGATGAGCGTTGACATTTATAATCCTCGTTCATACGGTGATTAAGTATTAATAGGCCCTTTTCACATTCCACCGAGCAATTGACTGGATGATAATATTTTTACGAGTTGAAACTGTACTTATTCGCGTCGGATGAAGCTGATAATACCACCTCCGCTGCAAAACAGCATACCGACCGACTTGCAAACATTGGATCGGAATTAAATTCTGTAAAAGCTCTTTATGTAGGTGTTTTACAAGAATTGCATTTATAGACTTGTTTTAAAGAGCTTTTCCAATTGGGGAGAATTCGATCCGATCCGCCAAAGAGGATGTAAAGAAAGAGACGGAACCTCCATACAACGCTTTTCGAGCTAACCGATGCATTATTTCGACACACAAAAAAATATCAGCTGTCAAAATGACATATCGAATAGTGTGGAGCCTTATGGTAGAAATATAATATCGATATCGATAAAATAGTGCTGCGCATACTGAAATATTACCGATTTCGATGAATAGTAGTGATCCGTATTCAATACATAGGTATGTATATTATAATAAAAGACAAGGGTTAAAAATCATTTAATATTTATTAAACGAGTCATTTATTTTAATACAAGAGAATCTATCCGTAAAGGTTCGTTTAAATTGTAGCTTAATGTTAATACATAATATATGTTGTGTTAATCCTCACAATGGACAACCGCTGGTGATACCTACAAACATGAAATTTAAACAGTAGGTAGGTAGGTACCTTTTACAGCGTAGAAGAGCATAGGAAGGATTTTGGAAAATTCCACCCCTAAGGGGATAAAATAAGGGGTGGAAGTTTGTATGGGTGTCCTAATTTGTACGGTATTTGTATTAAACTAATTTCTTATACACTTTCAGCACCGGTGATTGAATTTTGTCAAAAATGACAGCACTTTTTCTCAAAGAATTGAGTGTGCACTTAGTTCTCGCCAGCCTTTCCACTAATTGATTCTTTCTTGGCGTTAAAGATTCTGAAACACAACATATTATAAAATATAACACTCTTTCACACTAGGTTTCCAGGTAGGCATTTTTAATATTATTTCGGACTTTTAAAACACCCTCTGTAACTGAAAACTAACCAACGCAACTTTACAAAAGCATTTGAAATGAAATAAAAATTAAATATTCATCACGACTTTTATCCCCATTCGGGGGTAGTCGGAGGCTTGAGTGGCCAACACCACCACATTGTGGAGGTATTAAGCCAACTCAAAGCCCACTTTTAACCAAATAGTCAGAACCCAACGTGACAGGTGGTGAACCTTGTCGCCGTGTATACAGGACCTAATCCCAAGGGATAGGTAGGTTTCCTCACGATGTTTTCCCTCACTGTAAGCAAACTCTAAATTATGCACATAGATGAAAATTCAAACGTTGGTGCATGCCCCACCAGGTATCGAACCTGGGACCTTCTGATTACTAGCCCAACCTGTTCGCCCCTAGGCTACAGCCGCAGTACACAAAGCATTTATAGGAACAAAATGCGATTTGTATTTCATAAATTTCTATAAATTTAAGGGGGAATTTTTTTACCTTCTTCATTTTCTATTATGCTTCTCTTAACACCTTTGGCTCTGACTTGTATCATTTCAGGTAACTCTGAAATAAATAAAAGATATATTAATAGAAGCCAATGTTACTCGGGATAATGTAAGGATTCTAACGATACCCCTTACATCCCCCTGTACATGCATTTATAAGTTATAGTATGTTAGAGGATCTCCCATACATACATACATTCATATTTTGGGCTGTTGTGTAATAATAATTTATATTGTCTGAGTAACAATGCTATACAGTATGAGTCCAATGAGTATTATACCACACCAGAGTTGACAACTAAATAGGTGTTAGTTTTATAGATTTCGAGGTGAATTAATTAATGATGGGCTTCTGGCTGTCTCTCTCAACGTACGAAACGCAGCTGTAATAGCTACTTTACGACGATCTTCTGTGAGAGGGTGGTAATCACCCGGTTGAGCCAGCCCATATATGAGCTGCAGTCAATTGACTACATTAACACAAGCATAAGACTCCTATGATTATACATGCTACAAGGTCTTGAAGAAAAATTTGCCTTCTTTAGTAGTGTCCCTAATTAGCTGAACACAACTGTATATCTATACATTTAAAATAAGTAATCACTCGCTCATACCTGTAGAAACAAACGCAACTGCCTCATTTCTTGAGTGACTTGTGGGCTTGTGTCCTTGGCATGCTTTGCTGGTCGATGGAACAATATTCTCAGGTTCGGAAACTGAAATCATCATGATAAATTTAATCGGTACAATATTTTATAATAAGTAAATAGGTATAAAAATAAAATCATTATAACAGTGGGTTTGCAATACATTATTTTTTTAGTACATAAGTAGTTAAAATACCTTGAGGATTTTTGAATATATGTAGAGGAAATTGCAACATCTGGACATCAGTCAAAGGAGACTGCATCAGATTTAGGCTGGGCACCGCACACTTCTTCAGCTTATTCCCTTTCTTGTTCATGTGTTTATTTTTGAAATGTTTACCACATATATGTTTGATAGTATTCAATTTTTCTATAGGCAAATAAAGAAGATCTTCTTTACCAGTAACTTGAACCCATTTTTTACAACTGAAATAAAGACAAACCAATTTAGTTATGTGTAATATCTTTAAGTACTTACATTTGTAAGGGCCTGTTTCAGAATCGGCGAATAAAATTTATCCAACAAATAAATTATAATGTCTGCCAGTTTTCAAATAGAGTATCGGTCAACATTTCAAATTTGTTCGAGTCTACGAGTTTTTTTGTTTGGCATCTTGCACTTTTGTGGATATGTTATATCTCCTAAGTTCTTAAATAACACACAAAACTAAGGTAACAGAGTCACTTTCTCCTAAATAACGAGTCCTGTCTCAAAATTATGTACACAGTTACACAGTATATGGGAGTCTCTTTCTCCAGATGGAATAGGAGTCCTGTCTCACAAATACACTTAGCGGAGGAGTAAATACTCAACTTCGACGCCAGTAACAAAGAAATACATAATAAAAAGCACTAATTCACAACACATTGAAATTTTTAAAATCAACATGCCGAAACCAACAAAACTTCGAAATCCAACGTCGCATCAGTGTGACCATATATATTATTAAAAACTACTGTAATATTTAGTTACATGACAAAAACTACTGAAAAAGTAATTTTAAACTCATAATTACTCAAAAATAAAGTATTACAGTAAAAAAACTTTCAAAGAAAAAAAGAAACAATACAAAATCACGTGTTTTAAAATTATCTAATTTCGCCTACCTAGCCAATACTAAATATACTGGCAACACTCTGTGTATTGGTAGCGAAATGCATTTGTCGCAGTACAAAATTGCTGGCCTTCGAACTGTCCCCCCACTGCGATCCGCCGTCATTGTAAAATACCTTTCAGAATTTTATATGTAAGTTTTTTGCTTTTACTGTTGCTACATAGGTAGGCATTTTAGCTGTTGGAAATTCCGGTTATAAAATGTTATCAGTAGGTATAGATTATTATTTAGTCATGTACTAAATTCATAAAGTTACAGAGAACTTAACGTCATGTTGAAGCGGGTTATCGATAATACTGTTTTGAGATGGTTTGGATATTATTTTCTTCTGGACCCTTTCTTTGAAATTCAGTAGGTGTACTACTTACTACTTAGCAATTGTTTTCAGCCATTGGAAGGCGAGTGGGGTTATATAAGAGGTAGGTAGGTATAATTAAGGACTCCAATAAAATGGCAATTAACGATAATTTCTGAATGAAATGAAGTATGAAGGAAAAAGTGATTATGGTCATTTACACGAGTAAATTCCCATTGATAAGACGGACCATAGTCGCTCGCCAGCATGGGTGGCCCACGTTGCGAAACCTTTTTTATGTTGTTGTTAAGTTTTCTCTGTCATTTATTAGTGTTTTTTTTTAAATTATGTATAAGTAAGCATGATATTCATGGCCTCCTTCCGTCTAACTTTACAGCCTGTATTTAACTTAAAGCAAGTGACCTTGGGTTACACCGACAACATTGGAAATACGCGGAAAAAATATTCATTATTTAAGTTCGATTCTATTGACTTTACATTCACTTCGCGTGCAAAAATTTTGACGCTTGGCTCTCGAATGGCGGCGTCTTCATCAGGCGCATGCCTCGCGCGAGCACTCACTTTTGACGTCGGAACGCATAGACGTAATGTCATAATATGAGTGCTCGGGTGAGGCATCCGCGCCATATGGACACATCTAATGAGTATGAATCATGATTTTATATTAATTTAATGTCAGGTTTCTAGAAACGTATTTAAGTGTAGGTATTACATGTGCGCGTGCGTCATGCGTGAGTTAAACATGATGCACAAAAATCTTGTTGGTTTTTTTTTTAAATCAGGATACGGATGGATCACCAATTTATGATAATGATCATCTGCTTGCGCTATGAATAAAAACTTATAGCACATGGAGACAGATTACAAATCTTACGTCTGTACTTACTAGGTACTATTGTTACAGGTGTTATATTCCTTAGGATCTCTGGTCACTTCACACTCTACAGTTCAATAACCATGCATATATTGCCTATAAAATATATCGCATACAAACAAACGGGTTGCCGCCAAAGTTGCCGTATTATTGAGAGCGATTGATATGCAACGCGCGCGCAGATCGCGCGGCCGTCTGGGTTGAATTAATCAATCACTGCGATTATTACAGCGCCAGCGCATGAATAAACGTTGCTTTGAACTACGATAGTGTACATTGATACAGGATATATTAATGCGCTCATTTTAATAATAGCGATCGTTGTTTTTTCTTTAAAGGATTTGTGGTGATGTGTAGATAGGTGCCTATTCATGTGTAAACTTTGGCAACACTACATGCAGCGAAACTCACACCACTCGCAATTTCAAAATTAACTTATTAAATACATACAGGTAATACATACGCTTACGTATTGGTAATACCGACATATATTTTCAGCGTCCCGCGAACGGCTGATTCGTACTGTGGTCATGGACTCTGTTTAGTAGGTCAAACTATTTTGAAGAGTCACGTGACTCCCTCTTTCTTGGTAATGTCTGACTGTAGTTGGCTACTACTTATAGGTGGGTAATCTATAGCACCTATCATTAGAAGTGGGTGCTTAAACGAAAAGCCGTTTGAAAAGTTCGTTTTTTTATGTAAGCACACAAGCGCGCTTACAAACACAAGGGTGTGGCTTTTAAGCAATGACGGCCAGAAAGAGAAAGAAATTCCAAAAATTTCCAAAAAGTAACCTTATTGTTATGAAAATACAGCTCAAACTAATATATAATTAAATTGAACTTTATTTCTTTACCCATAAAAAGCAACTAAAAAAAGTAGAAAGCAGAAAACTAAGTAAAAAAGTAAAAAGTAGAAAAGCACTTCCGCGCTTTTTACAACTACTTTTAAAAACAAGCACAAGCGTTACAGCGTGCTTTTAATATAAAGCCGTTTATCACATCTTTACCTATCATCTTGTGCGTTCCGGTTTCCGGTGTACCAAGTTTGTGTAAGGGGACTGACTTGTAGGTAATAATAATAATATCCTGGGACATTTTTTACACACGGCTACCTGATCCCAAACTAAGCAGAGCTTGTACTATGGAAACCAGATACCTTATATTACTACATATACTACTTTTTTATTTGTAAATACATACTTAATATACATATACACCCAGACTCCGGACATACAGACATGTTCATGCACACAAATGCATGTCACGGGTAGGAATCGAACCTACGACCTGCACCGTGAAAGTCGCCTCCGCGCCAACCACGCTAACGGGCCCGTCAAAATAATAATAATATCAAGAGCTCATAACAAACTGTGTTGATGGTGAAGATTACAATATATAGGCACTGGATTTTGCGCCCTTGACAGTTTAGTATTCCATTCGGAACACAGTAATGTTATTCCTGATCGTTAACTATGTTATTGTATTGTAATAAACCTACACCCACGTACGGTATAAAAACAGTAACTTCGCATTTATAATGTAAGTCAGGATCTATCATCGCGATAATGAAAAGTACTATTCGTAAGTACTTGGAAAATGATAATCAATCTTCCTACAAGGATGTAAATTACTATTATTGAAAAATTTATTCGTATTTAAAAAATCTACAAAAACATAAAAATAAAAATAGACAAAATATCTGTCGAATCCACGCGTGTCGATAACGCTATCATGTAACCTAATTCATAGTACATCTGTCCCTATTCCAATAGATAGTTGCCATGATACGCCGCTATCTAAGCCAAAGCTGTGATGTTTGTGATGAAACTTCTAAAATCAATGTACGATCGCCGGTAACATTTCCAATATATACTGGACTCTCTTTATTATTGACATCCAATAATTAATAGAGCTCAGGTTGATAACAATACCTATACCTACATATATGGAATGAACCTTGAGGAAAAGGATACAACCATTAATCCATCTCACCTTACCCATAATATTCGCTCCAAAGCAAAAACTTTTAATCCAAAAAATGTGTTCGGCCACGCTCACGTCCCGAACATCGTTTGTTTCTTTCGTTTATTTTTTTGTGGCAGGTCTTTACGGCAGCTTTTATTTCTTTTTGCCGCGGTGAGGACCAGCCATGTACGGAGTGCAACCTTCGTTAGCCGCAAGGTCACCGGCTCGCTGTCTTGAAGCTGCCCGCGAGCTTTTTGTTTTGAATGACATTGAATAAATGAAATAAGTACCGCCATTAAAATACCTTTTTGAATTTAATTTGATCCTTACCTCAGTTTCTATGAAGCTCGGCTCCCTTTGTATGTTAACTTTTTATGCGTAAGGACCAGAGAAGATATGCTTTTATAAGTAAACTTGCGTCCTCTAGATAAAATACAACGGGAATAAAAACGTGACCAAAACGACTCGTAGTTTCGCTTAAAATAAAGCGATAAACATTGGTTATTTCGAATTGATGCGTAAAAGAAAACCAGTCTAATAACAATTAAACAATTTACATCGTGATAAAATAAAAAGCTCGAGAGGTTTCTAATTGGTTTATGGAAACGTAAAATGATGAAGATAACGTTAAACACGCATTATTGCTTAATTATACAAAGCAATTTAAATTTTATTCTATCTTTATAGTCGATTCCTTAGTAACCGCGATAAAGCATGAAACATAGTTTGCTTTAATTTCCTGTTATCGCGTGAAGATAAATAGTGATAATCCAGCTGATACGGGTTTCAGCACCCCCTGTTTGTCCACTATTCAAGGTGAGGCATGACGACCGGACCGACTATAAAAATGTATTGCCTCATAATTTAAATGCACTGTATTGCTACAAATTGATGTCAACGACACCCGCCTACAATATGCTCCTTTCAGAAATCAGACAGAAACTGCGGCGTCCATTGCAGTGAACAGTGAAGCATGTGTTTATTACGCTAAAGCAATGCGCTAAAGTGAATTCATGAAGACGTTTTTATGACTGTCACACCTTTCTCTACGGCGTAAATGGTATGTTTACGATTCGCACCTCGACGACCCTTGAAAGGAGTAAAATTATAGGTAAACTGCATATAGGTTGAAGTGTCCGATCACGAACGATCATCTGCTTTTCAAGTGTTCATGACGCGACGTGCGTGACGTTGCGAAGTTCCATTTATAAAGCGATTTACCAAGTAGAGACACGACGTGATATTTTCTCCTCAAATGAGCTAAGTTCCCAGGCTATTGTCGACAAGCCTCCTTTTAAGGAGACTCGCGCGCTACAGGCGGATCTTAAACCAGATTATTTTAGCTCGTGAGCTTTTTCGGACGAATTTTGATGCTGATAACTTTATATGAGAGTTATTTCAAGAACATTGTAAAGACAATAAAAAAGCATGAAGATGCAGCTTTACTTAAGTACTACCTGGAACATAATTATTATGCTTTTTTAACTTTATAAAACAAAATATAAGTGTAACAAGCTAAAGAATAGGTACATCAGTAATAAGTACTACCTGGAACATAATTATTATGCTTTTTTAACTTTATAAAACAAAATATAAGTGTAACAAGCTAAAGAATAGGTACATCTCTATGAACATATGGCACTTATAAACATGACTGTACTAGGCAGTCAAGGTATTTTAAATAATGGATTTGATTACAGGTGGGAACTTTTCGTGATGTAAGCTTAGACGTATCATTCAATAAGCAGTGGGTTCTTAGACGGCTGTTAGAATTTGCCTGGAGGGGCAATAGAGTGTGGGACTGGGGATAAGTCGCAACTCCCTGTGCTGGGAACCGCCCGCGCCGGTACCGAGGGGCGCGCGCGCATTCCCTCTAATTGGCCGTCTGCGCAGCTTCGCCCAGTATGGCAGCTTGGCAGCGGACCTCCGTCCGACACTGACCACTTTCGCCGGCTCTCATACTGTCTTGTTTTGCGAAATTACCTTTAATTTCTACGGCCAATTAAAACTTGTTCCAACTTATAGCATTTATAAACTCTTAATGAACGTAACGTTTTAGTAATCAACTCAGCTAGGCGTTCTCGTTGTCCAATTAATTTGATATCACTAATAATATCTTACATTTAATTTACTTGTTTGGAATTATTACCCTGGCTTTGTGTTTAATGTAAGATATGAGAGGAATGTCGTAAAAGCGTATCATAATTTTCAGTTTTACGAACCCATTGATTTTATTGTTCATTAGTTTTGTATTAATAGGAACATAACTCAAAGAGCAATCCGCATGCACCCTCGTGATAATAAATTTTATGATACTTTATTAATTTGGTTTTTTAAATAACAAAGCCGTGGTCAAATTCTTTGTAATGCACGAAGATAATAAATTTTTCGTTGCATTCCTGTGTTGGTTTCTTCATTTTTGTGTTCGTGGGTAGTTCTATACGTATTTTTTAAGCTACAGCATGCAGTGCGTGATTGAAACTGAGTTAAAGGAACAATAGTTTCTGTTATTGAAACGACTTGACGAGGTCAGTAACCCGCCGCGGCGCTGTATCGAATACTCATGCTTTTGTTTTACTCTCGATACTTAATAATAGGTAATAGTTCAAGGTTGTTAAGAAGTCATTGACCTTGCCACAAAGCAGAAGTTCAACTTGTTTAAGGCAATCATTTTGCATTCATCTACGTTAATAATGGCAATAAAACACGAAAATTCATATATAGCGTACCAAATAAGAAAGTGCTTGAGTAGAAGTCATCGCGACAGTGAAGCTTAATGAGACATGGAAAATCCAATTAAAATATCTCGAATCATGCTGCGTCTTTTAGACATATCGAGAACAATTAAATTCAAAGGCGAGTAACGAGCACCATAAGATTTCTAGTTCCCAGTACAAAAGCTATCGCGCCAGCTCGTTTTACACCTAGTTAGGCGCGCTTCTCCTACCAGCGGCGGGTATTGTGAGGCCCCTTGTTATGCTAATGACTGCCCTCGGGCCTGCCTGCTTCTCGTGTGGCTGTGGGCACACTTCAATGGGATGTTATTGTGGCCGATTGGTACGTAAGAATGAGTACGTAGTTTGAATGTTCATTTGTTCAGATGTTTACTGTTTGTTGCGCTGGGTTGAAAACTAAAGACGGCTCTCTCGTCGAGGTTGTGCGACAAAGGCCGAGAATTTGAACTTGCTTCTTTATTCTAGGTCAAGAATGATAGTGAGAGAATCCTCAAAGTTCAGGGTTTTTTTCAACCTCCGTAAGTGTCATGGTAACATAATTGTACACATAAAATTGTACAGAACTCCGTATATAATTCTACGTAAGTATTTACACATTTTGCCACTATGTGAAGTGTAGTTAACCTACGCATTTTCTCGGAATACTTTACAATGCGAGTAAAAGTAACACCTCGTCTCCGCGGGAATGGGGTGGATACAATAGAAGTCAGGTAGACCCTTACAAGATGATCCCGCACTTAGGGGTCTACGAGTGCGTGAGCTGAGAGCAATGTGGCGGCACAGCACCATTGGGAATGGTTGATTTAATGATTGTGCTTTTTCTACATAAACCATCCATCCTTTTCCTAGGTGGATTTATGGAGTGTTTTGGATGGTTTTATGTACTTACTGCCTTATAAAATTTATGCAGTAGAACATGTTATAGGTGCATAGAAATTAATAGTAGGTTACTTTTTTACTCGACTAAGGCAAAGTCAAAAAGCTCTTGCAGATAACGCAGAGAGACCTTCATTCATACTATTGCGAATGAATTCATTATATTGAAGTACCGATATACTATATACTACAAAGTGGGTTTTTAAAATGACCAAAACGTAACTATAATGTTGAAATAATGATAGATAAACAAACATTATCACATTCTAAACAATATTCGAAAGGTCAGTCGTATAATAGATGCCGAACTCCGTATTGTGAGCTAACCACTGTAAAAGGTTAGACATCTTAACCAATGGGGTCATAGGCCATGCCCAAATTAATACTGGGCACAAGTGGAATCAAATAGTGATGTACCTAAGATATGTTACACTAACCGTAGTTTTTAAGCAATAAAAAAAGAAGACGATCCTACCGATAACGTTACTATAAAAATAAGTAGGTAATGAAAGATGATACTTAATGATTTATTATTATAAATAATAAAGTACCCACCCATTATTCTAAAAGGTCATCTCATAGGATATCAAGCGCACTTATCAAAATACATGACTCAACATTCATTAAAAAAACTTCTTAGCAGATGAATAAATAAACGTTATCCCCGTTTCCTGCCTGCGCCGGCGCGGCGCATAGGTATGCCGTACCGCTACAGACGCTAGACGCTCCAATTTTTTGAATGACTGAAAAAGACAGCGCTATTTAAAAGCAAGAGATAAACTATCATATTTTTTATCAAACATTTTATTGAATCGGATATTTCTAATAGTAAATATGATATTCGAAAATAAATCTCCTAGCTCTTGGCTTTGTAGTACTTTGCGACTACTTCATACTGGTATGTTTTGTATGCGTACACGCCGCACGTTGCTGGCGTCATCTCAGGCGCGGGTAAACACGCAACCGAGATATCAGATGCTTATCTTACAACATGTTACTTTCCCTGTTTGGTACTTTTATTCTATTTAAAAATATTTATATTATTATTGAGCTTTTTTAAGACCTCGGCTCGGGAGACTTCTGCTTGACTTGGACGCAAACCTTATTTAATTCTGGAGTATGCAGTTAGGTACCTACATGCAATATTGGCGAAGAAAGAGTATTTTTCGCTGAGGATACTTCTATCCCACTGCGCAGAAGGAAATGTAAGGTTTTCTTTCTGGGTTAGGTTGATGCAGCTACTATCGGTTAAAGTATTATTTTCTCCCCTTAATAACAAGTAACATTAGTTACTACTATTTTCTAACTTCTTATTTCTAGGCTGTCCTTCTGATATCGAGCTTCTTGAATAACTTATTTACCCAACAACATTTCCAAGGCTCACCGTAAAATCAAGTTTCTTGTTCACATGTTGTAAATCATTAATTTGAATTAAACATTTGAGAGTGAGCGTTAATTATTTATACCGGAGAAGGGTACGGCTTTATTACTTTAAAAACTTGTTTTATGTTTGTTCATGTCAATGTGGACATAGATGTTATCCATTCGTATTTTAGGACACAAATAATATAAGAACACTTACCTTAGTACCTACTAATTCATTTCAATAATTAAATATCGCCAGACTTACACACAAACTGCATGGTCCCGGATTAAGCAACGCTTGTACTATGGCTACTACACAATGGACTGGGGGCGCGATCCAGGTGCCACCTATACCAGGGCAAATTACGAAAAGGCCGTTTCAGTAATTTGCCTCTGGCGAGAATCGAACCCGCAACTACCCGATGAGCCGAGCGGCCTACGATCGAACCACTGGGCCAAGTGTTCGTCAAATGAGTAGTTCTTAATATCTCTTATTGATGAAGATAGTTTGGCCATTTACTAGGAATACTAATTGCCAACGTGCGGGCTGATAATTTAGGGCCTCCGCAGACTAGCTACTTTTAGCATCGGCAACCGGTGATTTTGTGACGTATCGATGCTGCGTCGCGTTTCTTCGAGCGCGAACGAGCGAGACGCAGCATCAAAATCGCCGATCGCCGATGCTAAAAGTAGCTTGTCTGCGGAGGCCCTTAGAAAATCGAATTGCACGACCTGGTGGGTAACCTTCTCATAATGGCGCGCTCGCGACCCAACCGCTTCCAACCACTATTCTACCGCAAATTAAATTTTATCCCATAAATAGTGTCTTAACAAGCTTTGTATCTAGTCATAACACACAAACAGGCCAAGTTTGCGTTGTCGGGTGACCAAACGCGTGTAATGGTCTGGCAACCGGACGCCAACCCGCCACCCTTGTGCTGTCCGTTCGATGGTCGACCAAGTTAATAGCACTTGAACGGTTCGCAAACTGGTTAACGTAGTTGCTGTGTCAACCTAGTTTGCAACCAAGAAGCCAGTTTTCTTTGTCCTTAAGACTAGTCGAGAGTTAAACCTTAGTGTCCTGGTTGGATATTTAGTTTAGTTGCCTGCAACTCTGAGGGAACATTTCCAGCATGGACTGATCTTTCTTTATCACGGTCATCATTTATACAGAGAGCTAAGTTTATACTGGAAAGCTCTATCCTACCGCTGCAGATCCCGGCTTACTCTTCGGATACTACTAAGCTGGATTATCCGGTGGGCCGAAAATCAATCAAGGTAGGAACATAATGCCTGTTGATTTGCGGTCATAGTGATAGTTAGCTATATCTACTCATGTAAGTGAGCTGTAGGTACATTGAAGATATGCGAAGATCATGAGAAAAATACTGGCTGAACGAGTAATTCGAGCTAATCCAAGTACGTAGGCCTTGACATAAATCTCGCCAACCATAGGAGATCTAATTCGTGTACACAAGGACGTATTATCAGATTAGTTGTAATCAAGTCTGATGTCAACACAGCCGTATCATTGGGGCGTTATCAAGGCCATCGACGTGCCCTAATTAGGTCGCACTGCACTTATTGTGCCGGATACGAACTATTTGCGAAATTATAGTAGAGTCTTATCGTAGATCATTAATTAGGAAATAATATTTAAGGTATATGATAGTTAGCCTATAGTCCGATTTTTAATTAAACGAAGTAGACTGACAGCTGAAAATGTCATTGTTCTATGAATTTGAACATTATTTGTTCTATTTATATCGAAACGTGACATTTTCACCTGTCAGTTTACTTCGTCTAATTAAAAATCAGACTATATAAATATGCTTCTTCTAATCACTGTTGAATTTGAAAAGTATACTTATTTTAAGTTCTTAAAACTAAAGCCGCTTGTAAAAGTTGGAAATAATAGAATAGAGTTGGTTATAAATCATAGAAATATGCAACATGTTTTATGACTTTGTCCCTTATCAAGTGACGAACGTACATAGCTATAGTTGTTATCATAGCAAAAATAAACCCGTCCAATTAAGTTGTCACTTCATGTGAGTATTGGCGGTGGTTAGCCGCGACTCTGTCACTTGACCACATTACGTACAGTTAGCCGGCGCTAACGGGGCTCATCGGAGCACCAGCCATTGGATATCATCTACACAACCGGACTCAGACTTAATAAAAACTTAATAGCTTATAAAATGTTTAGTTTCGATTCTGGAGAGATGAATTATCTGATAAGTATTGGTGTTCTAGGAGCAAACTAGCAATGTTTAATGAAAAATATCTACAAATTAAAAGCATGTTGTATATAGGTACGTTACTCATACGTTGTTCTGTGTAGTTTGGGTCACTGTCATCGCCTTAAGGTGGGCTTAGAACGAACGAGCGAAATGTTCATTCTATCAAATTCTCTCGTGTAAACCAAGATGTTTTATATTTGTTCGCCAAGATAAAAAGACAAAACAAGGAGAGGAAAAGAACGCTCTGTTTCTGCTCTAACTCTACAGGCCTTATCCCAGTTGCGATTTGCGAGCGGGTTTCCTGATCAACCTTCTATGTTCGTTTGGTCTAAACCCACATAGTCAAAGATGCGTTGGCCAAATTAGCATTAAGCAACACTAGCAGTTTCCATAATAGGTACATCTATGGCTACTATTTGCTAGCATATGACATCTGTTCACATCTGAATATGGTCTAGCAGTAATTCGGTATTGACATAGGTGCTCCGTGCTCCGCTCACCTTGACTCACAAAAACTTTACGTAAGAAAACTTAGAAAGTAATCTCCGACTTGTCATAGGTACCTAGTTGATAAGTTGTCGTCCACTCGTGGAACTAGAGCCGACTAGTTTTTCCGTCCCATTGACTGCGATCCGTTACTCCGTCCGCGCCTTCGCACAACTGACAACATTTTAACTTTTTACCACATTTGTACGATGTTATTCGTTTACGTAACTGTGCTTCTAATGGCTCTGAGTTTTTCTTCGTCTGTATCGAGGGCGCATCTATAATTGATCACATGTTCTATGTATCGAACGAAGATTACTCCCGCTTGTACCGTAATCTATTGAATTATTTTTTGCTATCGATTTATCGTTTTGATTATTCGTTACTTGATTAAGTAGCGATAATTGTGCGACGTGCGATAACAATGTAATCAAATTAAACTATTTATCCTATGTTCATACAGTATAGTTAAATTTTAACTGTAAAAATAAGGATGTATTAAATAACCGTACCGGATGTCTTATTAATGGAATTAGTTTCCTATCGTCATTCATTAGTGCGTTCGTCATTATTTTGTTTAGTTTAAAGCGGTACTAAATAAATCACGGCGGGCCTCAATGTTGCCGGTCGAGAGATTACTATGCATTAGTACGGCTCGTTATTCATAATGATGTACCTGCGTATGATATCATTTTATGGGGCCCAACTTAATGAAATGTAATAATGTAGATAGGAAACTTAACTTGTTTAAAACAGGATATGATGGCAGATTTCTTCTTTTAAATGTAACATGCTTCGCTGTTGTTGGTGGACTTTTTCCTGCTAGCTCCTTGACTGATATATCTTGTATCAGATAGTCAAGGAGCAGTTGAATCAAATAATTCCTCCTCGGTCTCCCATTTCTCTATTTCCTTCCATCTTTCATTCTATGATAGTCTTCATCTGTGTGTCATGTCGTATCAACACACTGATTTAAATAGCAAATGGCTGCAGATTTACCAAAATGTACATCTACCTAATAAGGTAGTACCTATTCAAAGCAAAATAGTAAAGGTCTTTCAATGTTATTTTAATGTTGTTGTCGTAGGTAGTTAATGCCAGTATCCGCCATACAGGAACACTAATTAAAATGCCGGTCGCTATCTGACGTCACCCCTGAATTTGCCGGTTTATAATCGGTCGTTATCAGCATAATGTAGGCATAAGTTAGCTTAACTTACAGACTATAGTATGAAGTTTAAATTCATATACGTTTACGCCAATCAGATTCAATTTAGCGCCTAAAACTAACTAAGAACGTGCACTATAAGCATATTTCAGTTCTTTACAGAAATGTAATTTTCCTAGATTTTCCAAGACTATAGCTACCGAGTTAATAGTCAAAGGACTATACTTATTTCATTTTCTCGTTCATATTCATGTTTATGAGTCTCCGTTGTAATAAAACTTTACACCTCAACATTATCTGGTTTTATTTGATGCGCAACAATAACCCATGTTATTGCACTTTTATTTCCCCACAAAATTGTGAGATCAGCGTCTTTTTATCAGCACACGCATCTAATCGCCCCCTAAATGGTATTATGAAGTTTAGATATAGTCGTAAACGCAGGTTAGATATTAAGTTTAATGGCTGTAAATAAAGGTGCAGCTTTTTGGTGGTGTACTAACACAGAAGTAGCCAAGTATTTTTTTAATAGCCGTTAATCGTCCCACTCCTGGGCAAAGGCCTTCCCTTTACTTCTCTCTGCATATTTCGGTGTTACATAGCCAAGTCTTTATCGGAATCAAAAATATTTTTTACAAAATTCAATCATTTGGAGTGCCAATTTTAGTTTGCGTCAAAACAGAAAGATAGTTGTCACCGACTCCAAATAATAATTATAATTAATGGAATATGACTAAAATACTACTTCAAGTGTTCTAGAATGCTTTTAGAAGTCAGTGTTATTTTGTTGTAAAGAAAAATTTATTTCACGATTGTTATATCGGTAGTACCCATTAAAACTTTTACATAAATAGATTACCCCAGTAAAGGAATTATGCAAAACGGTCATGTAGTTTCTGAAAAAAATGCGCACATACAAACAAAGGGTGAAAAATGCAACGTCCTTTTAAAAATAAGGCCCTTTACAACGCACAGTTCCTGCATTCTGAATAACAGATTTTTATATTGATTACCGATGTATCGGTGCTGTGCTACAAAATCGGTCACGTGTGTACACAGCGTTATGGAAATAATTCCTTAAGGGTAATTTTTTATGGAAGTAGGGGAGTTCATTTCCATCGCCCATAATCTAAGGTTCATACATAATGTATGGTCATTGAAACCAATAAGTGGATTAAATACCTACTCATCTATTTCTTAGGAATGTTATTAGAGGATTTATTCTTGGAAGAGGATTACTGTGCTGCTGTAGGTAACTTATGAGCTCATGGCGTTGAGTGGATATTCTATGTGATTCATTGAAATAGTTGTTATATTGGTGTTACGGATCTATACATGTTACAAATTTTGTTCCACACAAAGGCAATTTTTTACGAGAACTCTTAATACGTGTAAGTACCATTGCTATATGACTCACCAGGTACCGACCGCCGGAAAGAGAGGATGTTTGAACAGGTCAAGAATAACTAATTGAAAATACCGTTCGACCGTCGCCAGCTAGTTTCCATGAGAAAATTACTATTAAACATTATAGGAAAATTAAATCATTTAACATGACCGATAAACGGTTCATTATGTAATTACAGTGGTTTTGAATTTAATATTCATTGAGTCATATTTTTTTTATAAATAACTACGATTTTCCTGTGATTTTATTGTTATTCGATGTTCGAAGTGGTACCTAAGTACATGTATTGCCGGTATTTAGTCATGAAAACATTAACATGAGAGAACCGAACACTCGTCCTATATTTAGGTATCGTGTCCTAATCTCGAATTTGGTGTATGAATCAGCCGAGTTCATCGACCTCGGCGTACGAGCAAGACGCCGCGTTTTATTTATGTGCATAAACTATATTTGCATAATACATTTCAATTAACTTGCATGTCAAGTTGGCGCAAACGACGATTTGAATATCGACCTCACGACCGGCTCTTCCGCGGAATTACACCAACCTGTTTTTTTTTTTAATAATAAGTAGGTATAAAGTAAACATTGCATCATTTCGACTGTGGTCAATACGCCTACATTTGTTCGATACCTATTCAAGAAAATTCTGTTATGCAAATGGAAAACTTTGACCAATAGTGATTCCATTGCACAATGCCTATTTGACTCGGATAAAATTGGACGACTCTACCTACCTATTATTCAGTGCCGTTTATTTCTAAGATCAATCTATTATTTATATAAGCACATTTTTAAATAAAAAGTACTAAGTAAGTACATAATAAAATTTTAGTAAGTACTTATGTGATTATAAGTTAGTAATTATGTGGGTAAATTTAAATTTAGAAATCTGAAAACACATGGGAATCCATACCCTTAAGACGGGATTACAATGTCCAAGTGGCGGATTTAAACAGGATTAGGTATCTTGACCGTGATGTGAAACTGTTGCGACAAAAACTGGTTGATAAATCAGTTGTATCTCGGCGACGAGAACTGTCCCATAAATCTTCTACTTTGATAACGCACGTCAACTCTGAAATCAATGATAATAACTAATATTATTCGATTTTATCACGCTATTTGCTAAGTTAGATCTCGTTTCATTTCCGTAATATCTGTATACATATAACAAATACCATTTAAAAGTTACATAGGGACTTAAATAAATATTCGAGGGTGAGATAACAAAGTAAAAAGTAATTTTTGTACAGATTTGCAGGTTTACTTTAGATACTCACAGAAAACATATTTGATCCGTACCCATAGGTACCGACTTATTATTGTATGTACTACCTATTTAAATATTTAATGGTTTGCAAGGTTTTATCAGTATTATTTAAAGTCTGAACGATTTTTTTTTGTAATCGCATTTCGAACCGGAAACTTCCCTGATGTTGGAGCAACGTAATTAATACTGCTCGTACTAGATAACCATTAGTGCCACAAACGTACATTTCAAGAGGGATTAAGTTAGATATAAAAACGTTTGTGGTGGCGATAAAACGCGTGTGGTTAGTGCTCTTATGTGCATCTACAATTAGGGGCTGACTACATTTGACCAAGATATCTCGACACATCGCATCAATGCGTGTCGAACGAAAAAGCGTTTCTTGGACATGCTTTTAGTTAAACATGCTACCGTGTGTCATAAGGTCAAGGCGACGAATTACAGGCTTACCGCGCGTTGAACTGCATCCGGTAAAACAAACAATGGATTTAGTGAAAACCACAAACTTATTGTTGGTGGTAGGTAAAAGATCTTTTGTCAGTAGTAATTTACAAACACTTTTTGTTGGAGTTATTGTAAAAAACTAACAAGGTTGTCGATAGAAATTAGATTTTCTTGCCTTAAAACAGCAAATAAACTTCTTTGACTAGACTTTGACGAGCAACATGACAAAATAGGGCAATATATTCAGACAAGACTTACGCTATTTGGAACAATGAAAAACAATATTTCCGAAACAATCCCTGCAAATTTAGGATATTGCTCAATAGATTGCTCCTTTAGTTGTTCCACTATCTCGGGTAACTCTTGCCGGTGAATTATTGTTCAAAAAATCGCCCGTGTAACCGACGCTTTAGTACATGTCTTATAATCTCGACCGCAATACGCATTCTGTCAGCTCAGTATGGTTAGTCCCTTAGCTCCGGGGCAGGTGTGGAGACTCGTTCCCGCATCTTTGTGCTGGCTATCTGACAACTGCCCCCCGAGGAATTTGCGTGGGAGACGCTGCGACCCGTTTGCTCATCCTGTTTCTTTTTCTTACGCCTTGCACTGACATTTGATATTGGAATTGCGCATTACTTTTGTAACGAGACTTTCGAATTATGGATTGTGTTTATAAGATGAAGTTCATTTATTATCCTCTTTCTAGCATACTGATTACTTAGTTCTGAAGCAAAATTGGATATTTTAAGGTGCACTTGCACTGTTGCCATTATCGTTATCTATTCCGTGCTGTTGCACCAAGAACAACAACACCCATTTTTGTTGTGGTTGTTGATGGTATAGAATCCAGTGCATTTAATGTGCTGATATAATAGCAGTTTAGTGAAACTGGGCTGTTATTTTTTGTCTGGATTGATCCACTGACACTTGCGAATTCAAATCCGAAACTAAGACAAGTGTATTAAATTGAATGATACCACAAATCATGAAAAGCAGTACGAGTAGAGATATTAATCCCACGCGTTATTACTGGCAGCATTGCCGTCCTACGGATAATCGGCAACCGACAAGCCTTTGTGATTACGTGTCATAAATCGCTCGTATCACCACATTTCGCGTGAATTATCCTATGCAATTATTACGCCTTCACATCTCCCACACACCACATTATTATCGACCAATCAGCCAGCTAGTTCGCGAAATTAAGCACGCCTATTGGTTGAAAATGTTTCCCGGCGTGTAAGTACCGTACTTATTCGCCCGTCTATTACCCGCTTCAAAATAGTGTTATTAGGTGTACAACTATTTAAACACTTTTCGTCTAGTTAAGCTAAATTACATTTGTTTATTTAAATCCGGGAAATTATAAGCTATTTGCAAGTGGTCGTGGGCGGCTGTTTAATGAACTTGTTAGATTAAGCTATGGCTATTCCCGTTCTACTTGATATCTTAGCTTGGATTAAAATAAAGGTTACAACGACAGGGATATCGAAAATCGTATGTTATTTATGGGATGTATTATTTTAATTCGTTCTTCATTCACATTCATGCATTCTTTATATACCAGTATTGTACCAGTAAGTATCATGTTATTTTCAATCCATACGTTAAGTAGGTGGTAGAAAAGTAATGTTCATACCAAATATGTAGATGCAATGAATAATTTAAAAATAACGGACGACAACAACTGAAGTATCTGAGGATTTTATTTAAAGTGTTGGACCAAAAAAGGATTTATTAATTATAATTCTCACATAAATTGGTAGACACTGAAGCACCAGCGGCATGTTTTAACATTGCTCTGTGCCTTCCTTAATGATTAAAACATCCACAAAAAGCTTCCACGCTCATTCCGGAATCCCCATTAAGACGCACCTTCGGGCTTATGGTGCTGGCAATAATCGATTGTTGAAGAAGCGAGCACCGAACGATATCAGACAATTAATCATGATCATATAAGGAGTGTAGTACAATATTACCACCGGTAATAAGCTGTGGACAGCGATTTATTACTCATACAATACGTGAAACGCCGCCTACGGAACATAAGATAATTTTTATACGAGTAAAAGCCGTAAAAACTCCAATCAAGGTGACAGTATTAAAACTTCACAGCTGCATTGCATTCATAATTAAACATTTATTTTTTCGACGAATGCTTTCACGGTGGATGTTGCGGTATAAATCGCAGAAGATATCTCACTGCACTCAGTGAGAGGGAATTATGGACATTATTGAAAGACACGGTGGTTTGACTCACGACGAGTCCCGGAAAAGTTAAGTCGTCTTTGAGAGAATGGGACGAGTTTCAAGAAGATTATCTACTCCCCTCCGCTGCAAAGCGGGAAACTAAAATAACAGCAGTTTAGAAGGGTATGTTAATTATAAAAAAATAACAATTCAAAATAACAACTCTTGTGGTTTACCTATACCAAAGACGTCGAATGAACGTTTTAATTAAGCCACAAACAAACCATAATGGATGTGTGGAGCTAGAAACAACAAGTGGCAGCTTTATCGTTATTGTTCTACCATTAACTGCAATAGCTTCTAGTAATTCGACACTTCCATAGAAGCTGCGGGTTAAATATAAAAGTTAATGAACCCCGCTTAACGGTTGCCACACACATTACCCACAAAATAATTGAACGTGAACAAAAATAAGTTCAATTTGGATGTTTATTTAACGCGTTTGTTGTCGACAATTGCTGTAATTACGGTAAGCTTTTATTTTATTTACCTGTAGTTACTCCTTGTTATGCATTGCTCACATATTCTTATGTTAATACTTGTAAATACGCTGGTGTATATTCAAAGAAAAACGCGTCTTGTATTCAAGATTCTTTGTTTTACGTTCCCTGTGACTGTTAGATGAGCCCTATACTGTCATCCATGATGTCATGCAGTTATTTTAGCTGAACTATTATTTTTATTATGATCTCCGTTCTTTAAATTATGTACCGTTTGCGCAATATATTGCTTACGACGAATTAAAACTTTATGCCATATTTTTATTGCCAACTAAGAATTTATTAATGCCTTTGTTATAGTAGATTTATATGACTACTTTGATGTCGCAAGTCGTTCGGACGCGTGTGCAATTCATCAGAATTTTATTGTCCGCTGTTACGACGCTGTTACGACCTTTTCCTAATTCGATACAACGATGTGTCCGAACGTCGAATGTTTACATTTCTTACATAACACACTGGTTTTAAGTAATGTCTTAACCAACGTTTTAAAGTCTTACATAAAATGCCTCGTACAACACCGAATAGAGACGTATGAACAATCGTAAAAAGCCATAAGAAACTATTTCGAACCGCTTCAAGGAATGTTTAATCCTTCGGGAAACACGAAGAAAGCCAGAAAGGCATTCCTGTTACAAAGGAGTTGTTTTATTTTTTCCCTCGCTTTATTTCTATCTCGTGGCGAGTTGGTGTTGGACATGACTTCATTGTTCCCCTCACGGATACGTGAATGCCTGTCGAAGCTTCGGTCACGGGCGGGTATTCCCGGGTCACACTATTACAATCTCCCTTGAGATATGGACGGCGCTTGATCGTTAATTAGGCTGAAAGCTTCTTAATAAAGCGATTTAAAAGCTATCGGACGGCAGCGCTTTATGAGCTCAGATAACACGATTTATTAACGGTGGCTTCAATGAACTTTGAGTACCTACCGTATGTATGATTCTTTATCAGAAGAATTTGTTATTTTAATATTATTTGAGTTCCGTTCATTATTTTGGTTGCTTTATGTTTGTAGAGATTTTCGGTTGCTTACATCTTTTGTAAAAAAATATAAAATGTCTCAAAAGTCAAGTAGGTACCTGCGTAGGTACTTACTTAGTTACTTGCTATGCCGAATTTTAATACGTGATACGTTAATGTAGTTACCACTGTTTCTAGGCCATTGAATGTGTTCTAAGGACGAACACGAGTTGTGACAAATATTAGAAGACCCGTAACTCGGAAAATATAAAAGATAGCTGCCATGTATATACGTTAATGATTATTGCGGACTTTTGATACACCTTGTATAATTATAATAATGTTGGCTCTTTGTGAGTTTCCCAAAATAGGTACATTATATCAAGCATCGGACAGACCGGCATTAAATCAGTGGACAATGAATCAGCTTGGTTCGCCCCAGTCCCCAGTCACGTCCGCGGAGTGACTGGCGTGAAGTGTGCACAATAGCTATCCGGGGTGGTCAACGTCATATAAATTGCTATCCCCGAGTGACAGCCGGGGAATGAAATACGACTTCATTTGTTTTTATTTCTCCCCTTTACGTGACACGGATTCAATTACAGGACCAAGTGTTGAATTGATTTTGGTTGAAATTATCAAATTAAAAGTTAACCTACTGTAGTTTTATAGTTACCTATTATTTGTGGCCTTTTGGCAAAAAAAAACTCGATAAATTAAATACGTTCTTTATTTCTACTAGAATTTTTACCCATCCCAAGATAGGACACGTGACCTGTCGCTACGAATCTGTCGCATTTTATTCGCGCAAGCGCACTGCGCAATCTGTCGAATTTTTCGCGAGTTTAACGTATTTTACCCATCTCAAGAAAAGTGCACAACGCCGCTAAAGAAGTTTTCACTTCAAAAATTGGAATTATAATTAAAGTATACCTTCGTACCTAAGTACTCATGTGTATTTTTGAAATCATATAAGACCTTGTTAAATAGGCCGTTTGAACCTTATTTATAAAACACCAATGTTTAGCTAAACAATTCGGTAGTATTTTAATGTAATATGTTATTCAATAATGGTTTCCTTTGTTTTAGGTAAGTGTTGCCAAGGCTTGAGCGCCGATTGTAATTCATCCTTGAGTTGCCGGCCCACGTGGTGCGTATTAATATTTATGATTAATTTATACCGCTGATCGTATCAGCACAGTCATACCTGAGCTATGCGTTACATTATCATATTGTTATTCCCTTATATTGGTAGTAGAGCCAAGCTGTAGCCAATTGACTGCAGCTCATATGCAGGCTCTCGCAGAACAGCAGCGTAAAGCAGTCATTTGGTACAGCTGCGTTTCGTACTATGAGTGAGAGAGCTGGAAGCCTAACATCACACAACACCCCTATTTTTGATACAAAGATGGTTTTTCGATGGAATGTATGAAATTAACAGACTTGGGGCCCAATAAAAGTGTTTAAAACAACTAGGATTTAATATCTAGTAATTCATTTAATTCACAGTGGACTTTAATTAAGAAATTTTATGTAGCAGCAGTATTAAACAATTTGTAAGTATAAAAATAGATTACTTATCTTGGGATTCCTCTTTCAATCAAATAAGCTTAACTTACCTGTTGCTATAGCAACGCTAAAGGGAATTTTGTGGTACGATTTGCCGGTGTAGGTTGAATTGAACGTATGCTAGTATTTTCTGTTTGGACTACTGAATAGCGAGTTTTGTCCGATTTGTAAGCTATTTGTCGCGGCACCTGGCCCTCGAGAGCGCGGCGCTACGTCTGCGGAGCGGAAATTATAAACATTAGTAATAAAGCGTGTTTGCATCACCTGTCACAACTTTGCAGTAGTATTTATATTATTACACATTGTACAAGAACTTACGAGAGTATTTTATTGCTAGGGTTGGCAATCGGGTCCATCAGAGATGCCGAGGTTTGAATCCTGGGCGACTCCCGGGGAAAAGCAAATCGTCTTAGAACCCCTACGAATTTAATCGAAAGAAAGAACAGGACGAGTTTGAAGCACTGTGGAGATTTTTTTAATTTTTTTTTTTTATAGGACTGCGGTGGCAAAAAAGCGTACGGCCCGCCTGATGTTAAGCAGTTACCGTAGCCTACGGATGCTTACAATACCAAAGGTATTGCTCGCACATTGCCGACCTGAAGGGGATTGGGATGGAGGGAGGGGGGGAGGGGGGGTGGTCTTTCGGCTCTCTCACTCATCGTACGAAACGCAGCTGTAATAGCTGCTTTACGCCGATCTTCTGTGAGAGGGTGGTACTACTTCAAACTCGTCCTGTTCTTTCTTTCGACACATTGGTTAAAATTGCAGTAGGTAATAAAAAACTTCCTTTAAGTACCTACTTTCGAAGGCTAAATATGTAAGAGGAAGCCTAAGTTGTAATAGTAATACTTACTGATAGCTTTGTCCGTAGGTGCCTACTGAGTATTTAATTCACCCACTACAAAATGACTCTACCTATTCATCTCTCCACTCGACATCCTTCGAGTACCCAACCCATCCCGTTACTAGCTTTTTGAAGCGTTAGCAAGAGTTTTCATGAAGAGTTGGTGCCAATATTGGATGTTGGAACTTTAACTTCCAATATACCAACACCAGCTAGAGTTAGAGTACGTTCACTCACAACCAATATCGATAGATTTATTTGGAGCTTTCTCATATTTTAACGTGGTTATCGGTTACATAAATAAGTCCGACAGATAAAGGCTGTCAACGTGTTTACTCAACTAATTCGTCTTCCTCTCGACAAGATATATCGATGCTGTTTGTGTGGCCTATATGTATTTTGTTTACGCAAACGCATAATATAAAACAGAATGCATTGCTTGAGAAATCCCTACGCGGCTGGTCGAATCCGGGTCAATTCTTTATGATTAGGAGGAATTAACCCAATTTCTCGTCCGTCCTACTGTCGAATGAATTAAATTTATAGAATTTTTGGAATGAACACTTTAAACGAATGCTAATTTAAATAGTTTCGTAGGATTGTATGCTAATGTACTAAGTAGGTACCTACAATTCGTCTTTATACCAACAGCACTCACTGAATTTAAAGATCTGATATGCATTTAATTAATGCTACTTGGGTATTCCCAAGTACGTAAGTACCTAGTACCTTTGAGTACACGTATATAGGTAGTTATCTACGTTCTGGTAATATTTCCGATTGGCGGTATTCATAGGGGGATCACACAAAAGATTCGCCAGTATCGTTGAATAGCTCTTTCATGAGAGTCCTTGAAATTGCCGTTTGTAGGATTGTGATGTGACAACAATGCACTTTTGACCGTGAAGAGGCTTAAATGGCACAAATAGATCTAAAATCGAACGTTCAAATGCGTTGACAATAAAATACAGTCGGTCAAGTATTTAATGTTTGTAGTACCACTTTCAACTTTATAATAAAGAAGATCCGCCCTTTTAAATATGTATGTTTTACAAAAGGTAGCTGACAAAACATGGATAATTAATTCCGGATTAAAGATGTGTTCGACTTGATAAAAATAAATTCACGTTGAAAGGAACAAAATACCGTATTTTATCAAAAAAGAAGACACAACATTTAAACTTTCATCCGCTGCCAACAATTTGGCACTTTCTCTGACCCTATTCGATCGCCCATCAATATCCGTAAGGCCCTGCGCACATTACTGATAACTTGAGGACTGTGGGACATGTAAACAGTAGAGATGTGTACACAGTCGTCGATCAATTTTGACACGAGTTTACAGTCGTAATCAAAAGTTCTAAATCAAATCTACATACATGGTCGAGTTGAGCGCAGATGAGCCGCCAATGGCCGTACTGTCGACGCATTGCTTGTCTTGAAGAGGTGAGTTGGCCTCCGCCGTTACCTTCGATCCATAGCCACGCTCCACATTAATATGCATGCACTTTTGCTGAAGACGAGCCTAGAATTCATATCTACCTTTTCTTATATTCTGATCTCATCTTCTACAAAATCCAGCCCTGTGCTGTTTCCATCTTCCCGTCGCTGGGAAATGAATTTTTGATGTGGCTCTTTGTGGGTCCAAATACCACGTGCCAAGCCCACTCCCACTTCAGCTTTGCAATCTTTGGTCGCACGTCAGTGATGCGAAAGAACGTGGTACGTGCTATGACTTCGCTGGCTCTGATATTATATCTCTAGAATGTGTGCGGAAATCACAATACATTCCCACGCGTCATCGCACTTCCCTCTAACAGACACACAAGCCCAGACGGGACCGCCGCCCGCCGCGCCGGCCTACTTTCCGCCCTACTGCACACCCGCGACACCACGTGCCTGCTCTCTAAGGGCGCGTGGCGGACCCTACATCGATTCCTATAAGGAAACTGGTGATAGATTTTATACAGTTATCGTTTCCGATGCATTATGTTATGTTAGTTATGTAATTACATTTACAACTTTGTGATTTATATATAGGTTTGTTTCGTTATGTTATCACGGAAAACTATTATAGATACGTATAATAACGTCAGATAACATTGGAATCAAAATAACGATGTATTGTAACCAAGTCTGTCTATATTTCATCAATCAAGCTGTCTAACATAAATTTTAGAATCCGAAGAAAATTTAAGGAAGGTCTTGCAAACTTGTCTCACATCTCGCTATTTTAATAAACCGAGTCGACTTGAATCTGTAAAAAAATGTGAATTAACACAGTTTTTTTGTGGGATCAGATTTACGCATGTGTTGCTCGTAATCCGGCCACCGTACAAATGTTTCGCAAGTGTACATTGGGTGCTGGCAAACGTTTTTCTTGGCTCATTCAGTTTGTATGCCCCGAGCGTAAATTGACTCGCCGACGTATCGGCCGGTTTCTTCATCTCTACGCAACAAAAATGTTTGTTTGCTAATAGCGAAGTGGTCGATGCCCGGTGGAATGGCGCAAACTTTTCTACAGATTATACACTAGTCACTCGACGATTTGGAATAAAATAACTTCCTCATAACTGAGACCGTTGCGTCTTGACCGATGATTAGCGGTCCAAAATTATTTTGACATGGATTAGAAAAGTTTTACCCATATTTAGTAACTTATCTCTACCCTATTTTCGCTAGGACATTAAAGCATCAAGCGCTATGAAAGCCTCATCAGCATTCTATCATGGACTATATTGAAATCTCTTGTGAAGGCAGCTATTAAATAATCCTCGGTCCTCTGCACTTTCGTCTCCTTACTGAGATCAGACATCTGACTAGTTACTAATTTTAAAATACGTTCTATTGAAACTTGAGATCGTTAATTCATTGTTTACGTTCCATCGTTGGGAGTGAGTGTGTACACACGTTTGCGTACGATAGAACAATAAAAGTCTTCTGTTTTTCTGGCAGTTGAGAACTGTTTGTGAGCACGTGCAAAGTTACGGCCAGTTTCAATACGTTAGTTCATAAACATTTTCATGCTTTCAGCATGCCCGATTTTCTAATGCTTGTGCAAAGGCTTTTTACAGGCACTATTTTAATAATATCCACGTTAATTATGCCACTCTATTAAACATTCAGTAATATGCTTCTATACACCTGGGGGTCTAAAAAAGCCACATGGCAACATTGCTAATGCAATTAATTTTTCTGATTTTATAGTAGAATCCTCAGCAATTCCGCTAAATATCTGTAAAATTTACACACATTTTACGCCATTCGTGACCGTTTCACGGAAATTTAGCGAATTCTGCTGGAAATCTGACTCGATCTGATCGAAATCTGACAAAATACATATGTATGCTATGTGGCGCTATTTAACCCCCTGGATGCGAAGCCAATATTATTATTTATTTAAACACATGTTATACAGGGTGAATTTGAAATCATGGGCATCCTTTTAAACGGTGATTCTACACATGATTCAGAAAACTTAGGGAATATTAATCAACAAATCAATTGATAAAAAAATATTTCCCAGATAAGGAATAACAGTTAACGGGTTTGTTTATTTGCTTACTCAAGCAATATTTTTTCATTAATAGAGTTTTTAATATATTTCCCCAAAATATTCTGAATCATGTGTAGTTTAAAAGGATGCCCATGATTTCAAATTCACCCTGTATAGGCCAAAGTACATAATATACAAAAAACCACGGAGGTTTAAAAATGATGTTATAACAATTAATAACATCGCGTTACGATGGCAATGCATTTCCGCGTCGTCCGAGCGCCATGTTTAATTTCACTTAGCCATCGCTGTTATCGTGGCCCAGATGCCGTGGAAAGCGGCCCTGCCCATTATCTACGGGCCCCTAACACGACAGGCTTGTATATCCAATCTGTTTCGAACTTCATACTTGCACTTGTTTTACTTGGAAGCAGAGTTTGCGTTTCTCAGGTAGCGGCCAGAATGTTATCTGTTTGTTTTCGCTTCTTTGATAACAAACTGCCGTTTATCTAGTAAAATAATAATGGAGATTGCACCAAATAAATAATTATGCATTTTTAACGTTTATTTTCATGTTGTAGCCTCCAACTAACGATACTTACTAAATTTGAATTGTTACCTGATAACTCTATGTTGCCATACCTAAATCTCATCTGAATTCTAATAATAATAAAATCTTTGATTTATAGGTACTCAAACGTAATTTTTCATTCATTTGGTGCATCCAGATGCCTCGCATGCCTCGCTTGAGCACTCATGTTATGACATTATTTCTATGCGTAAAAACTGAGTGGTCGGGCACAGCATGCGCCTGATATAGATAGACACAGCTATTCAGTCGATTACTTTTTGAAAAGCAACTCTTGACAATCAATTATCATCTGTAATCCACAATTTACACTTATCTCGACAAGGCCTCACTCCATGAGTCAGACTCCATGAACAGATGTACATATCTGTTCCGTAGCTGGCTATCTGTGACATGTCCGACGTATGTTTGCCCATAACCTCACCTCGTCCGCGCAGATTGACATGTGCAAGCGATGCGCTTGCGCATGTGTGCAGCGCAATGTAAATCATGTGTCATGTATGTTAATGGTAGATTAATTATGCAGCTATAATTAGTTGTATGTAATGATACATAATAAAAGGTGTTAAATCATAATGAAATAATTATATAGTAATAGTTTGTGACATCTTCATCATGCTTATTATGTTAAGATAGTTTAGGTTTTTCTATGGTCATCATACTCTTAAGTTTAATAATCATTTCAATAGCCCTTTTAATATCCTGCCTAGGGCGCCAACAGAATAAAGTCATGAAAAACAAAAGATGACAGAATAAATTGAAAAAAAAAACCACTCATCACAATGTTCCGAAGCATTAAAAATTTGAATACAAGCGTTGGGGCGTGAATACACTGTAATTGTGCGCGCCTCAATTTTGAATTTTGATTGCGTGTTCCTTTATTGTTTTACACGCTTTTATTGTGCTGCATTCAGCTATGATTGCTTTGACTCGACAGTTTTTATACAGTACGGAATATCGAATCTATTGTTCCACTAAAATAAAAATTTTATAGCCGAGAAAAATCTTGGAACTCTTACTTAATTGTTTATTTATAGAAAACTTCTACCTGAAATTAAGTGCTGGCGCACGCCATACCTATATGTAAATAAAGACAAATAAATTTATCAATCAAGTTCCTAACCTGCTAAAACAATATTAGTTTAGTTAGTACAACGTTTAGGCCTATTTTGATTAAAGCATCGATTGTGGAAACACTTATTTAGTAGTATTTTACGAGCAGCACTTATCCAAGAAGCCCACTTCGCGGTCGATATCTAGGAGCGGCAGTAAACAGACTACAATGCACTGTGGTATTCACTCCGGGGGTGACTTGTGACCGTTTGATGGCTTTTATTTAGCTAATGTATTCGCTATAGGGCTTAGTTTTATTATTATAGGTGCTAACCATTTAGAGGTGACCAGTTGTGCGGGGAAAAGTAATGGAAAAAATAGCTACTATAGGTAGGTATATTTTATAATTTCCCATGTGTGACTGCAGACCGCGTCTCCGCGATTTGATGTCAGTCTTTTGTTCCGCGTTTAGCAGAAAGTGATTGAGCCGCGCTGCTAAATCGCCAATGTGTAAACAGCATTAGTTAGATTCATTAAAAACAATGAAAACAAACTTAACATTACCATAGTGTTAATAAAGGTCCTCTCTACGGTGATATAATGACATATATCTGTGACTTAAAAATATAACCATATCAGTTTATAATGTTATAATACCTAATTCCTACCTATTCGGTAACAATGTGATGTAGGTATAATATGTATAAATTAATAGTTCACTAACCATCTAAGCCTAACAATGCAATGAGTAATCATGATCCTTAACTATTTTTGGTAGTCATTTGGGCCTGACCAAACAATGTAACGTAATTTACATGCGGCGAGGCTCTGCGTCGCGGCGCCTGATTGACATTCGCGGTAATCGTCGCCAATAGTGCTCGAACGTGACCCAACTACGCGGATGTCTCATACTCTTCCTACAGTAGGTACCGTCGCCGATAGCCAATACTAGATATTAAACCTATCCTAGGCCGGCCGCACATTATCAGAAATTTTGTGGACGACCTTATGCAGACCACATAGGCACCCTGGGGCCTTACCACGACCTCATATCGCGATTCAATTATAGGAACGTTTTAACGTTTCAGCGACTTTTTGTGCAATGACGTACCTTATTGTCATGACAATAAGAAACGTCATTGCACAAAAAGTCGCTGAAACGTTTAAACAATACTGCTATAAGAGGTGGTGGTAGGCACCCTGACCTTTTCGAAAATTTCTGATTGTTTGCGGGGTTTAGTACAAAATGTATACGCGGAGCCCCTTTCAATTTTTTTCTTATAATTTGCGGCCAGTCTTAAGGCACCTCCACATCTCGATCGGCAAGGTCAAACGGCTATGACTAAGATAACATGGATAGGTCAAATCGATCAAGGCGGATCGTGCAGGCTGGATGCTCCTTCTGCCTTTTGCTTTTGATTTTTTGTTTTTTATCTACCTATGTAGAAGCCAAATTGAACTTCCAACTAACTGTACCGGCCAAGTGTGTTGGACCACGCATAACGAAGGGTTCCGTATCACGCGATTATGTATGACTGGCTAGCGTTCTGGATTTTCATAAAAAAATATAACTAACCTAAACCACCCAGATGTACAGTTTTTCTTACATAACTCTAAAAGTTGTATTTCAAAATAGGAAAGTGGCCTGCCAAGCCATTCTAGGCATTCTATTTGCTGAAGCATATCGATAAATTAGCACTCTTTCTCCTCATTTTGCGAAATGAGTCATGCATGACAGACTTGTGTATGAATGAATTCCAGCGAATAATAAAGCAAATATTTGCCTAGACTAGTGAAACTAGACTTTCTAGTTTTTAGGCGGTTCGGGTTATCTTCACGAGATACCGAGGCGTAAACCAACTGATATTTCGTGAATCTATGGATTATGTAAGCGATAAGGCTCGCTGTATCACATACCTACGCATCCGCAAGTAGATATGTTGACGCATTTTTGTGACATCATAGGTATTCAAACAGTCGGAAAATATTTGCGAAGATACTACTTAGTATTACCTATTGGAAGTTTAATTAAGGTAAAGAGAGTCCCACAGTTATCTAGATAAGTTCTTAATTACCTCCCCATTTCAATTCACACGCGAAACTAAGAAAATAATTCCATAAGTAGTTAACATTTTTAAGACGATACAAGAAAAAAATGAATTTTAGTTTCGGGGTGTGGCTAGCGTCGCGTGAGCTGCCGAAGGATATATCCCTCTCGCTTAGCTAGGACAGAACAGCTATGGAGTAGACTATAGTATAGTTATTTTTTGAAGGAACAATATTGTTTAATTCGTACAATTAAAATAATATATCCCAGTGCACCTTTTAAAATAGATGAAATGGATGAAAATATTCAAATATATTTTTTTCGTTTTATATGGGATTTTATGTCGAGTGTATTTGAAAAAAATAATTTAATTTCTATGTTGTTTTTATTGCTGAAGACAAAGTAAGTCAAAAGAAGACAAACGATACCTACAATATGCTGATAGATACGTATAACAATATTTCGATCGTATAATAGCCTATAACCAGCGGACGATCCAGACGCGTCCAACGATATCTCATTAGTCAATTTATTATGATATAAAAATAGTTTGGACGTTATACGGGAGCAGATGAACATACATACATATCGGTCAAAATCATAACCCTCCGCCCACCGTAGTCGGGTAAAAATGTACATACTCTGTGTCAGTGACTGACTGCCGGATATGAGTATCTTTTTCATGTTTCGTAGGCAAAGGAATACTTTGGTACTTAACTTCGATGCCGATCATGAAGTCATCAGCGGTGTCATAATATTTATTTTTACCATATTTAATTTATTTTTTAATTTAATTTTCAGTTTTTATTAATTTTATTGATTTAACCATGCATTTATTTTTTGTTTATCTTTTTATCTTTATTTTTTTATCTATCAAAATCACCCTTAGACTGTTTACCGCCACAGGCGACAAGAGGGCTGGCTCTTTCCTTGCTCAAAAAATTCGCTTGACAACAGGAACAGCTTGAATACAGGGAGGACATGCAGCCAGTATCCCACGCGGACGGTATTTGTTTAATTAGGGGTAGGTTTTTATTTTATTGTATTTTATTTTAATTTATGTTATATTATATTGTATTTTAATGATAAAACATGAAAAATAAAAATAAATATATATATTTTTTAAAATTTAATTTTACTTTTATTTATTGTTTTATATTTATTGTGAAATTATAATAATTTTAATAATCAATATTGGACTATGTCTGAAACAAATACATTGAATTGAATAATTTAAATACAAAAATTATCACATTAACTCGTTAAATCACGGTTTACACCCGCTAGAACGAAAAAGATCCTAACATGGTAGGTAGGACCTGAGGGTTGGCCAGTTAATTACTTAAAATACACTATATTTATTTCAAGAAAACATTCATAAGATCTGAAGGCGTCGGACTCGCACATAAAGGGTTCCGTACCACCGTAGAATAAACACATCAAAAATATCAAGTTTGAGACTTGATATTTATTTTTAAATGTTATTATATTTTTAGTATTTGTTCTGCACCGGCAACAGAAATACACATTCAGTGAAAATTTCAACTCTCTACCTGTTACGGTTCGTGAGATACAGCCCGCGCTGACAGACGGACAGACAGACAGACGGACAGCGTAGGCCTAGTAATAGGGTCCCGTTAGCACCCTTTGGAACCCTAAAAAGTAGCCTATGTTCTCCGCCAAGACCCAGTCTATCTCCATACCAAAATTCATCAACATTGGTTCAGCGGTTTAGCCGTGAAAAGGTAACAGACAGAGTTACTTTCGTTTATAATATAATAGATTGAATAGGACGGACAAACATTTTCCTATCCATATCTGTAATGTTATTTTTTACGATAATTTATTGATGTATGATATATTTATTACTTGCCCATCCATACCTACAACAAACGCAATAAAGCGACTCCATTGTTTTGACAAGCAATGTATTCCCACTGTCGGCCCAAGACCATGCTGCAAGTATATAACAGTAAGCGAAATAGGGAGTTTTTACAGAAATGACACGAATAACTATGAAATGACAAGAGATGACACAAAATGACAAGAGATGACACAAAATGACAAGAGATGAAAAGAAATTACACAAGACAAGGAAAAGCAAACGAAAATCACGCTGCAGTGCAGGTCGTAGGTTCGATTCCTGCCCAGGACATGCATTTGTGTGCATGAACATGTCCGCATGTCCCGAGTCTAGGTGTAATTAAGTGTATATTTAGTTTGTATTTACAAACAAAAAGTAGTATATGTAGTAATATCAGTTATCTGGTTTCCATAGTACAAGCTCTGCTTAGTTTGGGATCAGGTAGTCATGTGTAAAAGAATTTCCAAGGATATTTATTTATTTATCATAGGCGTCGGCGGACTGTAAATACTGTACTGTACCTGTAATGTGGCACGACCGTAATATTTTTTCGTAATATTTTTTAAAAAATCCTTAACAGGTCCGACGTCGAACAAGTCCGAGCGGACACTGACAATACAAAGTTAGAGAGAGACATGGTTAGTTCAAGTACTTAAAATGTGAGATGGCGATATTGTGCGCGCGCTCGGAAATAAACAACGTAAGCTCCAAACCACATTTACTTGAATTAAAAAAAAACTACTTCATGAATTAAAATATGGTTGAAGGGTAGTTTAGATATCATTATTTGCTATGTTTTAGAAATAATTTCGTGATCTAAATCGTAAAAACATCGTGGTAGCAAGGAAAATTGTAAATAATTAGAGCTCATTTCATAAATTTTTTTTATCGAGAAAATTTCATCAAATCGTGATTTGGATTTAAAGATACTCAAGATAATATAGTCAAAAATCATACATCTAAATATAAGATTCCTAGTCCACATACTTACTTAAAGAAAAAGTAGAATAGAAAATCAACCAAATTTCGAACCCTCCTCTTAATAAATGAAAATTATTTTGCAAATCGTCTCTACCTTAATTTTCTCATGCCTGTCGTGAAGCTAAATATCGACTCATTCATCAATTATAACTATACAATACCTATGACTTTTCTTTCCTGTTTTACTCTAAGGTCAAGGTCGAAGTCAAACAGTGGCATTGATAGGGTTAATTACTATGACTAATCGTGCCTTAACAGCGACATATAAATCGATTATGTGGAACAATTCATGTGGGTTGTTGACGTGTTCTGAAACTATTTGCAAAGAGTATACGTTTGTATGTTTTACGGAACTTCCGGAGTTTCGGAATTTGGTATTGCTTACACAGGTGTTATTAGGGCAATTTTATTTCGAAACACATGAGATAAAATATTAATTATAACCTGATATTATTATACTTATGTGTTTGTGTCTATAGTCCACTTAATAAAAGCTCTTATTATCTCAGCTGTTTAATTGACATTGTTTAATAGGTAACATTTCACTTGACACTAGTAAACTATGTTAAACACGCAAAAAAATATATACCTATGGTTCAACGACAGGAAACCTAAAATCTTAATGACAACCCTATACAATAAGCGATTAACTAGTGCATAATATAAAATAGAGCGCAGTAATCAATTAAAACGATGGATATGTGGGTCCGGTCTCACCATATAGTGCCAGTGTCGTTTGTCAGAGATAGCGGGTCGGATTATTAATCAGACTACGCCCAGTATCCAGGTCAGCTGCTAATTATGGGTAGTGCTAATGTTACCGGCTAACGCTCGGTCAATTTAAGCTAGTACTGTCAGGTTCAGAAGACCAGTTTGCACCTACTTACAAACAAACGCAATACCTATTCTTATTTTTTTATGGTTACAGGTTAAAAGGTATTTCACCAGTGTCAAGTAACAAATAGCATCTAAAAGTGAATAACGATATTAAACCAAATAAGAAAAATACGTGACCATCCACCGCCACCATCTACCATCCGCCTATATCAAACAGTGCAGTATTCTAAACAGTAGCTGCTTTAACATTAATTTACTTAATTATTATTTGCAATGATAAATCATAGATGTCATCAATGATATCCTTTAAAACAAAAAAAATGATGTAAGTAACTCCAGTACCTAATAGGTACTTATACCTCTTTACAAGTGTCTAAACCACTATATTTTCATCAACTATTCTTATACCATGAATAATTCGTCCGTCATTTCAGAAAGGAGCTTTCATACAATTCGTGCGATGTGAATCTGGTACAAAGTGATCTTATTTATATCTAGTTTAATTCCCTCCCGAGTAAGATGAAATTTCCAAGAACTCTACACGTCATTGCAATAAGAAATTTCCGATTACTGATCTCGTCACGTATCGATTTAATTGCTCCACTTAAAAATAATGGCAGACGAAAATAAATCATGCAATAGTTTTCAACATACTTAATCTATTTCATTTCGTCTCCATTCAGTTTTATCGGCGGTACAATAGCTTATTCAGAATTCTGAAATTGTAAGATATGAGGAATATACCGAGACAATCTTAAATCGATGCTGTTTCATATTTTTTTTTACCAAACATAAAAAACTTCTACTTAAACTCTTCAAAGTTGCAAGATCTTGAAAGCTGAAGAAATTTGGTGGAAGCAATTACTTTTATAGTCGTTTTATAGCTTTAGAAGTTGAAAGTTGAGAGTGTTATTTCTTTTCAATTAACCCGCGGCTTATCATATGCATAATATGGGGCTGTAAAACTGATAAAGAAGGCTATAAAATTAAATATTTATGAAAATTGAATGCAAAGTAAAGGTTGGTTGCGTGTAGATCCAAGTTTTGCGAATAAGTGGAAGGACCAGCGAGATAAGTGTTATATAACGAAATATAATGAAGACTCCTTTCTTCCCACTTACACACCGTTTTTTATGTTACAAAGGTGGCAAACAAGTATACGGTTCGCTTATGTTAAGCAGTTACCGTAGACTACAAATACTTGCAATACTATAAGCATCGCTCGCACGTTGCCGACCTGAAGAGGAGTGGGACAGGGGGAGTGGAATGGGAGGGGTTGGACTTCCAACTCTCTCACTCATCGTACGAAACTCGGCTGTAATAGCTACGTAAGGAAAAAAGGCTACAGTCAAAGGCAGCCTTCACGTCAAGGAAGTTCTTATTTGTGTGAAGGAATGCTTTCTTTTTCAACCGATTATGGCTCAGAGAAAACCGAGGTGTCAAGATTTTTAGCAGGCATTCTATGTTGGTACCTATGTATGTAGGCAAATAGATGTGGTTTGCATGGGACTCCGATTAACGGCGCGTGGTTTGAATCGTTAATGTACGTCACGTCAAAAACATAAGTATTCTTATCGGGAATTAATGGAAATGAAAACACTTTCAAATTAGGCTGTATAATTCTATTTTGTTAGGTACGCCATTTTATAATTGGTGCGTTCACATGTAGGTAATGCAGCGCGGTCTGACCACGTAAATCTTCCGACTTTTAACTCTACCACGGATTAAGTTGCATCCCTTGAATATTTTTAAACGTCCTTACATCTTTTATTTTGAATTCTGCGCGGACGAAGTCGCGAGCAAAAGCTAGCAACGTATAAAAGCGCCCGAACGCGGCAATTGGTACAGCCTTACGGCTGGAGCCGCACTTTGTGCGCTCGCTCTCAGACCGGTGAAGTTGTTAAAGCCACTCTGGCCAACAACATATAGTCATACAAAAAAAAAATTGTACCTTCACTTATGAAAAAAAAATAATCACTGCTAATGAATAGGGCGAATAATCGCGGGTACATTTTTGCGGATTACACGCTACACAAAATAATATCTCTGTTTACACCTCGCCGTGAAATCGCGTGTTTCAAGGACCGTTGTAAAAACAATTTGGCGTGTTCAACCCTTACAAAGGTTGGTAACGCGACACTGCTTTTGTTAGCTGTTGGGTGCGACTGAAGGCTTGGCTGCGGCCGCACGCAACCTCGCCCGCTACTGCCGGGAATAGCACTTTTGATTTATGATATAAATTAAACACTATCATTGTAAAATATTATGTGTTGTCAGCACTTTTTCTTGTAGGTTGTTTTGTACAATCAGCAGTTGCATATGATGATATTTCCTGCCTAAACTGAGCTCCCTATATCCCGGATGTATGTAATAAAAAGAGCTCAGTTTATGCTGGAAATGTCATCATATGTAACCGACTATGCTTTAATTATTTTAATTTATTTATCAAGACACGAGATTCCTCTAGTTACCAAGACTGTAGTCGTCAAAATAAATCATGACTAATTTGACACATCTAAAAATATTTCGGTCTCGCACATACGTTTTTACCACGATAAAGGATTGCAATACAGATAGTTTAGTAAAGTTTATTTCATGTACCAACAGAATCGCCTACATTGAGGAACATACGAGCGACAATAGTACAAAAAAATAACTAATCAAGGGTCCATCGGTAAATTCTTCTTAATTCCAATCTTCAATCGGATTTTGTCTAAAAATAACAATTTTAATAATTAGGAACTTACGCCATATTGCAAAGGGCCGCCCCTCGACGCTAGGGGAATTAGCATTGACGTAATTATTAAGTCAACAACAATTATTAAAAATAGCTTGATTACCGCGATAAGCTCCCCTCGTATTGTAGCTAACAAGTCATTAAAGGTGCAGTTAATTTACGACTGATGTTACTTCCGCTCCGATAACGATGAACCGCGTTTACGTAACTACTGTAGTACTAGCACCTTGATAGGACGTTTTTTATTTTTAAATAACTACTAAAAGAGTATAGAGTTGGTTGTAAACTCTATCAGTGTTATTACGTAAAAGTATGACTCATTTTCACACGTAGCTAGTCAAACCCTTGTTAATTCTGACATAATTTGTGTTTATCTTGTGTTTAACTTTTTGTAAAAATGTTTGTATTCGCAAGCTGATTTTATTATGAAGATGACGATGTTTGGCGAAGCTGGCCGCCTGAATTGCTTTAATGATTTGCAATATCAGTTGAGATAGGTATAACGTGTTTTGAGAACTCTACCTAGGTACTTCTTTAAGTACGACTTACATAAAATTGTTCTTAACATTCTACAAGGAACTTGGAAGTTCGTAAAAAAATGTCAGACTTATTACATTAAACCATTACACTTTTAAATTTCATTGCATCCGAAAGAAGCATTGCTTGGTGTGCGGCCGTGTGCGCATAAGATGAATGGACAGAGATTATGAATGAGTCGCATTTCCTTCGTGAATGTTCAATTCATTTTATTTTCTCTCTGAGATTCAGTTCCTTCTCTGATTGTTCCTGAGAACTCGAAATTATTTTTATCTCACAAATTAATGCCACAAACAAAAGAAAGACGTTGGATTACGTCACGCCCCACATGTAGTCTTTTAATGTAACCTATATGAACATCAGGCACATTTTATCGTAGTTAGTTATTTTTTTTGTAAATACGGAACACCTAGAACCAACCACTAGCCACTCTATCTTCCTTCCAGTGGAAGGAAGATTGAGTGATTGTGGCAGGTTTCAACATAAGGCTAAAGGCCAGAAGACTGCTAACAGATTTTGATTGGTAGAAGAGCCAAGCTGTAGAAAGCATCTATAGGCTACAGTAACTGCTTAAACAGATGACCGTCAACATGTCGACCGCCAAGAATTTACGATTGAAGGTTTCACGAATACAATAATAATGACTAATAGATTTCAATTGGTTGAAAATTTGCAAATTGCATTGGAGCCCAGGCTGTCATCATAAACTTCTTGCTTATATTTTATTCCTGTCTCTATTTTCAATCTGCTGCCAAGTCCTGGATATATTATTTCATTTGACATTACGACACGTAAAAGACAGGTTAGATTAGCGTCAACATGTGTTGCCAAGTGCAATGAACCTTTGTGTTTAATGGTAGGTATTACAGATGTGAACCCGCGGGCAAACACCTACATAGTATAGTATACATTTATAGTAAGTACATAATTCACTCTTTAGGAATGAGCAGTTCGGTAACTTTTTGATACAAATCAAACATTCTTTGAATATTAGGTATAACCTACCCCTCTGTAATTAATTATTACACCACTGAAACACCAAAACCTTTGACTATATAGGGCTTAAATGTCTACCTAGACTTTTCGTAAATTCTATAACATATTAATACTTTACTTAGACACTGTATTTACTGACAGCTTTAGTTCTGTGATGATGATTAAAATACATTTTTACTGTCTCGTAGGTAATTCGGTGATTTATCTGTCTCATATAAGTTCTCATGCTTAACGCTTCTTTCGTAACTATAAGTGAGGGTTTTGTTAGTTCATTTGGTGATGTGCCAATCTGTTCAAATATACAAAGTAGGCGGTGATTACATTGCTGGGATTAGTATTGATTAAGGTCAATTAAGAATGTTAGCAATATGAACGGTTTTCCCACAGCGACTTGCAATGGAATATCATACTTCTGTGTGAAAGTAGGTTGTGTATACTGCTTAATTACAATGTATTCTGCTTATAGCTTCATTAAAGAGTTTTCTCGTATCTGCACCGCTAAGTCCCACCGTTTTCATTACATTCTACTGGCAACTACCGGTTCCAAAACAATCACAGGTGTTCCGGTTTGCCTGCGACGAGACGACTATTTTGCTTTATACGCCATTGTTACAAGAACAATAGACGTAATTAAATTAAGTTCGGGCCCCATAGATAACAGGACAGTCTCACATACGCCCACAAACGTTAGGTAATCGATACTATGATAACAACACTCACGGTGTGGCCATTACCACATTAACATCGATAAATATGGATTTATGGTTATTTTGTTAAAGCATCTGTGAATATTAATAACAATTAACGATACGAATCAGATAGTAATATGTAATTACATGGTGTTTTGGAAATATTACCCACAGGCTAGTGTGGTATGCCTAATTACTTGCACATACTTAAATATCCACACCACTGTCGCTATAAAACGCATATCAAACGTAAAATTAGTTGACAAATTGTCTGTCAAAGAGCAGCATTGTCATCTGTACCGGTTGCCGGCGCGCCATGATGCAAGGTCAAAAGGTCCAATCAATCGATTATAAATCTGATGCCCGAACTGATTGATGTGTCATGTCAACAGGTTATCAAATGATGAGCGTCAACATGGTTATTGGGAGCAGCGTACCGCGAAATGGATCGGCCGCGCGGGCGCGGGGGCATGACACAATGGCCGACACGCACGGATGACCGCAGCTTTTCACAGCTGTGAAATAGGAAATTTGGTTTGACGTGTAAAAAGCTCAGTCGTTTAACATTTTTTGCCTTTGTTGTAGAGTTTGAATGGACGGTTTCTAAAGTGTTGAAATCAACATTCCGTAACGTTAGATTAGAGTTTAGTTACGCCTAAGAGTTAACATAAATAGTGGTGCGGATTTTGTTGGTACACCACCAAACTAGACTAAAGTACCTGTACAACAAACTTCTCATGATCGTAACATATCAGCAAGACAGACTCACAGAGAATACTTGCCTATTAGATGTGCAAATTTAGTTTCATCGTTATTTGTAGCCAACAAAATAAGCACCAATATAACAGAATAAGGAATGGAACTCCTTGCCGGTGTCTTTGTTCCCCGTTGACTACAATCTGGGTGTTTTCAAGTCGAGAGTGAACAGGTACTGTCTAGGCAAGTATGCTCCATCGTAGACCACATCGTCACTTACTATCAGGTGAGTTCGTGGTCAAATACTTGCCTATTACTGAATAAAAAATAATAAAAAACTATAATTTATTGCTTTTTTTAAGACTTGACGTGTAGGTTAGCCTTTTCATTGGACACAATAGATTTTTAATAGGTTCACATGCGTAATCCTGTGCTATCTTAGAAGCTAGTTTTCATAGTGTAGAGATTATAAGAAGTTATACATAACATAATATAACATGTTATTATAATAATATTGATTTCACTTGGTATAAAAGTACGATATCTGAAATAGATGGTGTCACTATTTTATTCATAACAACCATTGTAACGACGGCTATAATTATATCTTAACTCTATATTTAAAAGCAAAATCTTATAAATGAGTGGTTTGAAATCTACATACATATTATCACAGCTAGCATGAAACCTCCAGGCGGTGTGAGTCTGCCCAAGATGGCCCAAAGAAATTATATCTACCTGTGTGGTCAACAACAATTATCCGAGAACCTACCTCCATCCGTACAATTTATTAGTACTTACTACGTACGTAATTGGACACTGCAATTTCATTACAATAATATGTATATATTACATTATTTATTTATTGTTTTGAAATAAAGATAATTGTATGGAGACTTTCGAAGGTTGGGATCTTCCATTTAATTTAATGTGCAATTAAGATTACCATTCAAGATTATAAGTTATGAAAATAATAGCAGCACATGAATACAATAATTGAAGAGTTAGGGCAGCCTTTGGCATTTAATACTGTTATGTAAGAAGACGTGTTGGATAATTCGCAGTATAGTTTCTGATGGTCCGTGATGGCTTCGATATTTCGAAACAGGGCTGCTATTAAGAATCCGGTGCGAAAGCAATAATCCGTTTCATTCGGGCTTCGAATTTTGAATTATGACGCATTTTAGTAGTATTTGAATTAGTGTCAAAATCACGAACGACCCGAATAATCCGGGGTTCGTAGTAGGCCTTGTATTCTGTGAACGTCATAGGCATAAAGCTTAAACGTCACAATATGAAGTCCATAAACTAAGATATTGATCTCACGTCTCGCACGATCACCATTGAATAACAATAGATGATGCATACTTATTCGATACGACTCATAATCAGATAAGTGCGAAGTTGAGGTCCTTTACTTAATACGATCAAACCTCATTTTCCCTATTGGGACAATTGTGTAATTAAGCAGCTATAGACCAAAAATTCTCCCAGAATGTTATCCTAATGGCTAAGTGTCTACATGATTCGCCCGAGCACTCAGTTTTGACGTTAAAATGCATAGACATAATATCATAACATGAGTGCTTGAGCGACGCAGGCGCGGCATATGGACAAGCCAAATCATTTATAGAAAATAATTAATCGGACACCAAATTGTCCTTAATTTTTAAAACGGAAAGGCAAAAATACCCTATTCCTTTCAACATTTTAATATTGTGGCAAAATATGAGGATAATTCTCAAATAAATCGCATGCGATAGGTCGTAACGGCAGGAAGCCGGATCGCACTGTGCGGTAAGTTCTACCAACGGCGCTGAACGGTGTTAACAGCCTACGTAAATCTCTGTTATAGCCAAGTCTTTGGTTAGAATTTATGGCCGCCTTCAGTTTTATATAGGTTCAACTATTATGATTCAACTTTAACGTTACGTTACGTACGTTTCTGAATGTTCAGTCTCGTTATTTTCTATTAAAGGTTTACTCAAATCTGGAAGCCTGTTATTTTACGACCGTTGAATATTGTTGCGTTATGCGTACGATAACAAACATGACAATTTTATAAATAAATAGCTGTGCCCGCGATTTCGTATGCGTTAAAAACCTTATTCAGACCTTAGGGGGCGACTAAGGGGGGGGGGGTCTTCCTCTCCCTCTGTCTCACATCCCTTCAGGTTGGCAACGTACATGCCTATGATATTGCAAGCATCAATAGGCTATGCTTAACATTAGTCGGGCCAAATAAGATTTATTGATTGTCAGAGTCGTAAATTATAATTGATAAAAAAGAGTCGGTAAGAGTTAGTTCTACCTAACTATAGATGTAAAAGGTTGTGGTTATAGGTATTTGAGTCGCACCATAATTAAATTCGCAGACTAGGCTGGACGGAATTCCGCGAATCACAACGAATCATTAACTTGCGACAAGCTCGAACATACAGTCGTCTCTTTGTTCTGTGCTCAAAATAAAAACGGCGTATTCTCGATTGTGATCTCTATATGCTCAAAAAGGAAATGCTGTCCCGAATGAGTCATTTCGTTTGAATGGTAATTATTTGGATGCTCGATAAATAAGTAGCGTGTAAAGTTAATATTGATATAGCATTTAGCATATTTTTAAATCGATTAGCACAATGAAACTTAAAGACATAGTTTTATGAAAGATTCCCGCACGCGCTTTCGCGGAATCCAATAATTATTCCTTTTATAACTATCCTAAAAATTACTTTCTTTGACACTGTTCACGAATGAATTGCGAATTCAGATTGTCACTTCAGGCGTTAATAACAAAGTCAACTGAAAAATAATTCTTACTAGTTGCAACTTAAACAGATATTTATAGAATCAGTGATTAGCGCTTAAGTTAATTCCATTGTAGGTGGGTGTGACAGAGATCTTACCCATGTCTGACAGTTGCTAAAGCGCTTATGCTCACAAGTTAATACTGTGTACATCTTTCTGCATTTTCTCGAGATTTCTTGTTCGCACGTGCGTTCAGACAATTGACAATCGACAACCATTTTAAAAAAATACAAAAGCTACTTAATACCTGTCTGATGCAACTTGTCGAATGAAAAGAATCGATATTTATCAATAAAAGAAACATACAGTCGAATTGAGAATCTTCACCTTTTTGAAGTTGGTTAAAAATGGAGCCTATCATTATGCACCATAAAAGTTTCAATAAATTAATTTGAGTCGCCAAACAAAACCACGACCTACAATTGTTTATCAATTAGTAAACTCAGCGCTACGAGTACTCTACATTTATGAAAAAATAGACGATGCACTACATTTGGCGAGCCGCTGAATAATAAACATCCAGTAGTGGATTCGTAGTAACAGGAAAACGTAATATTATGTTTTCGCCAAGTCGGAACTCCACTAAATAATGATGTCTGAACTAGATCTCTTCTCATTGAATAACGACTCTACATCTTAAGAAATGAGGTTTATTTTACTAAAGTATGACTGTAGCGGTTTGTTTTGACTGCGAATTTTACTGAAGTTTTACAGCTCGCGGGGGTCATTGACCGGTGACGTCATCCTGTATTCAGCCCCATCTTATTTCAGGTGTAGCTATATTCATGAAAACGTAGTACGTGATTATTGAAGAAACAGTTAACAATAACGCGTTGTATGTTCGTACACAATTGTAATTTATTCGTACACTATTTCCACTTCTCTCCTATTCATAATATACCTACCAAGCTCAGAAATAAGGTCTTAGTAGAATAAAGGTTATCTGGATCATGTAGCAGATACGACCTATTTATTTTTTATGATAACCAAGAACAGACAATGAGAAAACTTTCTTTTGTCCGATATAAGTAATAACATTTCTACTAAAACTTCTATACCTATGAGTGGGTATTGAGCCATTGGTACTCTCGGGCTAAAACTGTTACTACTACTTACTTGTCTTAACATAATCACTGTCTCTATATGGAAGCTATACAAAATGACAAGTGGGAATCCATACTGTATTAGATTGTATCGGTGAGTTTGTATCAAGTATTTCATAATTTTACGACGATGCAATTTTTGCCATGTAACATTAAATCGGGTTTTCGAAAGATTTGCACCTCCGTAGCCTGGTCGGCCAGTGCCACATCTCGTGAAATAAATTAGCGTAGCCACCTTTAATATTCAACTTAACTAGAAAGTTCCCACGTTGTTTTATCTGTTTACAAACTATTCGATATTTGCTCAAATCTAATGGGTAAATATTTAAATCAAGTATAAACAGAATGTAGTTACCCCTCCGCTCCGGTAACACTACACCGGGGCTCATAAACGCTGTCTTTCATCTCAGCTGTCTTATTACGGCTCCCATAACGCGATGGGTGTTGTATAAAAAAGGATAAAGTAGTCTACGGATGTTCGGTACAAACATTACGAAGGACAATTTAATAAGCTACCGTAATATGATACTTTGTGGCACCCTAAAAACGAATCTGAATGAGACAACGAAATAGTTTTTATGTCTCGTAAATAAGGATATTTATAATAGACATGGTATGTGTATTATGGATCCATTTTTCGATATTAGTTAGATACGCATCTTTCTTTAACGGTATTAGATCGACCCCAAATAATGGGAAAAGGTAAGGAAGATGATGATCCTAAGAGTAGGTGTACACTGTAAAATAGGTATTTCTTATGTATCAAAACGTTTCTATTATATTGGTGCCTTAGAAGAATACTGCGTACAACACTATCTAAAATATATTATTCCAAAATGTTCTTGTAAGTACCTAAATCTGGTATTCAAATTAACCTGCGGTATTTACCGAGAGTTTTTTTATAACCACGACGGACGCTATTCACTATCAATTCAATTATTAGCCATTGTTTACAAGTAACGATGGAAAAATAATAAGCGCGATACGGATCGACAGTGAAGCATCCTGATGCATAGTTTGGATAACAAAATACACAGCGAGAAAATATCTTAACATTTTGAGCTTTAGCATTTTGTAATAAGGTCCAGTTCATGTTTCGGGAATATTCAATCAGTTTTGGCTGGGGAGGTTGTTCAATTACGCTGTTTACACACTATCGAAAGCCGTAGATCGGATCAGCGCAACCATGCTATTATTATATTTAAATCAATTACTGTAATTATATTTGTGTTGGTGTACAAACAGGCCCACGAGTGGGCGTCCAGCTCCATTCAGCTGTAATTAATGGCTCTATGATAAGCGGTTAAACACTTTAGATTAAAATAGAAGAGCTTGAGCTATGCACTCTCTTAAACGCGTCAAAGTGGTTTGATGCTCACAATTTGTGGTTATGTTATTGTTGGGAAGATACTAGTATATATTTACAGTTGATACTAAATGGAAATGCAAATTTAGGAAATGTATATTAAGTACCCATGTCCAATAAATCCTAAGTCTAATATTTAATAGGTACGTATAAAGTTAGACTGGAATGTATGTAATTAAATTCTGTGCGTACCATTGCTTTTAATTAGAAAATATTTCTGCTTGCATTGATGGCGAACAGTTACTAGCATAGTAGTAACTCGCATGATACGTACTTGCATAGTTTAAAGTCAAAGACCGTCGACATGATAATTAAATGTGAGAATTACTTGCATGAGACTGCGAGTGGTGGCGCCGATGGTGGGTATAGTCGTATACTATTTCAACTTTACGTCTAATTTCAGCGGCTTCGTTTCATAAGCTATTCTTACTTACTGACATACATACGACATGACCTGTTGATGCTGAAGAAAAGATAATCGTAACGATGAACAACGTAGAGATGTTTAATAAAATGTACGCCACTCCACTACATGTGATTATTTCAATGTGTGAAAATAAATATTTATAGGACCTCTTTACTTCAAGAGCAGGTATATAGAGAATTACCTACATTTGTGGATTACCTATTGCTAGTAATCTTTAATTAAGCGTATAACACACGATATAAGAACAACAAAACAAATTATGATCCAATCAGTTTAAAATACGTACTATAATTATTTAGCCTTTACAACTTACACACTTACTTACTTACTTAATTTAGAGTTCGCTCACGGTGAGGGAAAACATCGTGAGGAAACCTACCTGTCCCTCGAGATAAGGTAATAGTAAGTTCCTGTATATACGGCGACAAGGTTCACCACCTATCACGTTGGGTTTTGACTATCTGGTGAAATGTGGGCTTTGAGTTGGTTAATACCTCCACAATGTGGTGGTGTAAGGCCACTCAAGCCTCTGACTACCCCCGAATGGGGATAAAAGTCGTGGCGTTACATTTCATTTTCATTTCCTTAAGTTTGGTTTTCCAGTAGATTTTCCTAGATCATTCCACGAAGCTATTAGAAAGTTCCAGAACAATCGCTCAGTTAAACTCAATTTTCACCTTTTAATCAAGCGATTTACTACTAATTTCCTGACACAGATCGGTACTGCATATACACTTAGCATAAAAGAAAGTGGAATTCTCTCCGCTATCATGTTTTAGTGTTCAATTGTTTGTTGTGAACACGGTTGTTTCATTTTATGGAACACAATACGAACAATTGTAGTATGATAGGTAACCCCCGCGATAACCTTCCACTCCTAATGACAGAGGGACACTTCATGTTCGCAATAAACCCAATTATAAGGAGGTCAGTCGTATTGTACTGGTATTTAATCAGATACTTAATATCTAAACTTTCTTTTATATCTATGAAATATCAGATAGTTTAAAGATCAGCTTTTATCTTTTATCATTTGTTTTCGGGTTAGGAATATGCTTTGCTTTGAAGTAATCGTATTTTAATGGATATAGACTTGACAATGTGGTGGTGTATGGCCACTCAAGCCTCTGACTACCCCCGAATGGGGATAAAAGTCGGGCCGTTACATTTACATTACATTTTTTTCAGGATTATTTATTACCTTGTGACATACATTATCTATACTAATATATAAAGAGGGAAATGCTGACTGACTGACTGACTGACTGACTGACTGACTGACTCATCAACGCCGAGCCGAAACTACTGAAGTTAGAGACATGAAATTTGGATAGTATGTATATTTTGTGACGTAGGCAAGCAATAAGAAGCGATTTTGGAAAATTCAACCCCTAAGGGGGTTAAATAGGGGATGAAAGTTTGTATGCAAGTTCGTCATTTTTCAAGTTAGAATTATGAAAATTTGTGTTGAGGTGTCTTTTTAAAAATAAAAAATATGGTTTTTGGCGTTTTTAAATATTCAACCCCTAAGGTGGTAAAATAGGGGATGAAAGTTAGTTGGGTAGTTTGTATAGATGTTCGTCATTTTTGAAGTTAGAATTATGAAAATTGGTGTTTAGGTTCTTTTTTAAAAATAAAAAACTTGAATTGCTGCGTTTTTGAAAATTCAACCCCTAAGGGGGTAAAATAGGGGCCGAAAGTTTGTATGGAAGTTCGTCATTTCTGAGGTTAGCATAATGAAAATTTGTGTTTAGGTTTCTTTTTACCTATTAAAAATAATAATTTCAGCTTTTTTGAAAATTTAAACCCTAAGGGGTTAAAATAGGGGTTGAAAGTTTGTATGGAAGTTCGTCATTTTTTGAAGTTGGATATATAAAAATTGGTGATTAGGTGACTTTTAAAAGATCAACAATATTAATTTCAGGGTTTTTCAAAATACATCCCCTAAGGGGGTAAAATAGGGGATGAAAGTTTGAATGTAAGTTCATCATTTTTGTAGTTAGAATTATGAAAATTGGTGATTAGGTGTCTTAAAAAAAAAAAATTGAAAATATACGGGGTATTGGATACGGGATACGCGATATGGGATACGGGATTTGGGATATGGGATACGTGATACGGGATACGGGTTACGAGATACGGGATGTGGGATGTGGGATACGGGATGTGGTATGCGTGATACGGGATACGGATACGGGATACGGGGTACGGGATATGGGATACGGGTTACGAGATCCGGGATGTGGGATGCGGGATACGGGATATGGGATACGGGATACGTGATGTGGGATGCGTGATACGGGATACGGGATACGGATGCGTGATACGGATACGGATGCGTGATACGGATTGTGATACGGATTCGGGATACGGGTTACGAGATACGGGATGTTAGATACGGGATATGGGATGTGGGATGCGTGATACGGGGTAAGAATACGGATACGGATTACGGATACGGATACGAATACGGATTTGGATACGGGATACGGGATGTGGGATGCGTGAAACGGGATACGGATATGGATACGGGATACGGACACGGACACGGACACGGACACGGACACGGACACGGATACGGGATACGAGATACGGGATACGGGATACTGGATACGGGATATGGGATACAGAATCAGGGATATGAGATACGGGATCCGGGATATCCAGGATACGGGATTTGGGTTCCAGCAAACGGAATTTTTTAAATTTATATCCTGCGCGGACGAAGTCGCGGGCAAAAGCTAGTTCTCTATATTTTCCAATAGAAACGTACCTACATAGCGGACACTTATACACCGTGTTTATGTTCATTTGCTTTAACTTCGACATAGTGCTTGGAACATTACCATAAACTTATCCCTTAAACCGTTTTACGAAAATCTAAAAAAAAAAATTTTTTCGGTATCCCATACTAAATAATTAAATATTTAATTGATGGCTATTGTAAAAGGTCCTTATTAAATTATTATTGTCAATTGGACGTGACACATGCGAAAAAAATAAAAACAACATCGAAACAAACTCATTTTTTAAACCTTATCGTACATAAAGAACATTGAAAACTCTTTACTTGCGAACGGGATGAAAATAGAATATGGTTACGAATTAAGAAGATTTTACACTGGTTTAACTTAGATTAGTACTAGACTAGATTAAATTTAGATTTTAAATAATTTGAAAATGGTACGAGTTAGGCACTTAGTTTCTTTGAGAACTTAACTCAATAAGACGTAATGAATTTACCCTTAAAGTTAAAGCAAATTTACATGAACACGGTGTATAATAGTTGCCTGAATTTATACCTACCGTTATCGAGCAAGCAACATACTTTTCCAATTATCGCAAATTATTCCACAATCAAATACCCGAAACTATATGTTACGGTAGTGTTAACAACGCGGGCCGAGTTCGGGCTGTTTCCATCATGAGGCTGAATTAATTAGACGCCTCTAAATAACTGTTCATTAGATATTTGGCACCTAACAATAATTCGGTATTTGTGCTGCATAAAATCGATTGCGAACTGATTTGGATACCTACACTATCATTTAAGCTTAATTAAATAAAATCTAACATTTGAGTAGTTTTGACCTAAATAAAATTATAGATTATAATTTACCATCAATCATTGTGGAATGCGATATAAATTAATAGGTGTGAATATGTTTGGGATAAGCTGGTGTAGAGCACTACAACAATAATCATCAATAGATTATCCTTATGTAGACAATTGGGTATTGAGTTCGAATCGGCTTTTCTGGTAGGTCCCTTTTTCATATGTTTTGTATGATAATAATACTAAAACATGCTTCTTTTCAGGTAAGTACAAAGCAACTTAAATGAATACATGCGAAGGTGTCAAAGGTAAGTAAAACCGACCCCTCAAGTGTACCGGCGGGAATGTGCGTGGGCGCACACTCTCGACCACGCGCGGCGCTTGCCCAACACCGCTCTATCGAATCAAGATCAAGAGCATCGTAATACAAACACTCTGTAACATATCAAAGAATGTGAAAGCAATCTATGGTCTTTTCATCGATACCCTCGTCATCCGAGCCTTTTAATCTGGTCAGGTACAATAAGATATTGTTGCCACGAAATTGTGAAGGCGAAAGGTATGTAACCTACCTAATACACTAAAATATCAAATTTATGATCAACATTGAAATAATGTGGTGGCAGCTATAAAACAATAATGAAAAAAATGCAGATAGAAATACCATGGATGCCTGAATTTTTGTATTTTAGGTGTGCACTCGTAACTTTTTTATATTGCCATCTCGAGTTTCGCGGACAAACTTTATAGCTTTAGCTTGGATAGGATAACCAGTATATGATTAATCTATGAGATAGGTGGCTTCGAATTATTCTGGCGACGCGTAGGTTGCAAGTATTGCAATTTTGAACAGATAACTCCAGTGCAGGCTATTAGATTCATTACGCTCTGAACTTGGAATGTGCTTCCACTACCAAGTACTTTTTCTTTATTTCATGGCCGTGACTATGTTAGATTGCATTCTTGATTCGTCACCGGCGGTAATATGAAGAGCGTGTAGATCAAATGTTGGCGCATCAGTAGTCTCACGGCGCCACAATTCTAGCCAGTCCGATATCACTACTCGACAGTAATAAGATACTTACATGCACGTTATTATGTTATGTTATGCACGGCTTTAGCTTTAGTTGTAGGTAACTGTGTTTAGTCTCGTTTTCAGAAAGGACTCTATCCAGAAAAATTATGTTTACCAATTTGGCTCTACTTACTATTTTCACAGTTTTATTTTTATTAAACAAATTGTAGTTTTATCATTTTTTTAACAAAAATAGATGAGACATTGTGTAGTTTCATTTTTGTTTTCTCCAACATAAATAAATTCTCAAAACGATTTCATTTTAATACCTAAGTATTAAATTTTAAAGCATCAAGTTATTGCATTCCATATTTATCTATTGTAAACGCTGCGTTCCTATTTCTTACTATTTATTCTGCTGACTATAATATACTTGCGTATGCAGATATGTCAGCAAAAACCAAATTTCGTGACATTTTCAGCACTTTTCCTTTGCTTACTTGATGATCAAATCAGAATAGTAAATGCGCCAATTACCTTACACAGCGAGACTACCTACTTATAAAGATCATAGATGGAAAGATTCAAGTTTCCAATACTCTTTTACCATAGGTACATAAAGTTTCGATGGACAGTGTCAATAAACTTTCAATTGTATAACATGAAACCCGTATTGACATTCAGCAGGAAAGTGTCCCGGCACCGGATCACTGTGAGAACAGACCCATAAATATTGAGGTTCGCACTTTACGACTTCTCGTTATTTCGCACTGTCGCGGCTGCTACCAGCGGTTCTAGGGCATCTCACTGGCGGAAAATTTGCCGAGAGACGAGTCCATTGCTTTCTAAACTGTGGGAGAAAAAACTTCATGTGGGCGATAGACTTACATGAATTAATAATCATGGAATATGAACTGGAATTACTAGTCGGTGGAGTCGTTGTACACAGGGAAATTTCAAGTGGGCGTGGATGGCCAAAATAGAGGAAATGGCGGAAAAAATTTCAAAGGAGTCTCGGGACCAATTTTTATAACATCTAAAACTTCGAGAATCGAATCCGTCGATTTTGATATAAAAAGGAATACAGGATATTCCTTTTTATATTATTGCATCAGCCAATAATGCCGCATATCAGGATCAAATTCTGGGAAGTACCAACAAGTCTCTTGAAAAATGCACTCTGTGTAATAAATATAGTAGGTATATAAGCTAAGACTACCCGAAAATGCTCTCCTGCGATCCGTATTCTCATTATACGAAAAATACTACAACTGTATTGACGCGTGCGTAAAGGGCCAACCTTGTAGTCTTATTTTAGTAATGAACGCACTTGGGGAGTGCATCTGGTAGACATCCCTGGACAGACTTCTTACATTCCTTCAGAGGCTACATCATCGTTTCAAGTGGTCAGATCAAATAACTTAAATATGAGATGAGATCTATTTAAGGTGTTAGAGTAATCTCAAGTGGTCGCTTTGGGTGCGGTTCAGCTACCAGACATCGAGTGTTTCCGGTCAAGTGCTCACCGACGTGACTATATGTTCTGAGAATAGTTGAAGTTTTTACTTATGGTAATGACTTGAGTGGCGGTACTTGCCATATTTATATAATATCTAAATCTACATTTTGTAATTTATCACATCTCTGAGACCGTTTATAGGGTTATCCCAAAAAGTAATAGTTACCGACCACCCACTCGGTATCAAGATACAGTTTCCGCGTTCACTCGACGAAATAAACAATACCATTGTGTGGTGTTGTGATTAGTACCGTCTGTTTGTCCGTCCCTCATTCATATCCGTTCCATGCTCACCCACTAATCCCAAGATCGAATGTAGTACACGGAGGAAACGTGAGCATACGATTGTTCTTTGTTTTTTCATCACCATTGCGTTTTTTACACGACAGCTCCAATTGGAGAATCAAATGAATAGCGCGTTGTACGTTAATTAATGATACAGTAACCAGGAACCCACGCATCATATACCTAGTTTCGTGGTAGCTTGGATGCATGATATCGTTGACCTATTAAGATTCAGCTTGTGAACTTTAATATTGGCTTTAAGTGTTACTATACCGGCCCAAATCTGTTTTGTGAGATATTTTTACCAGCAGTTTGATTAGGTACGTTACCTTGATGCCTTTTCCACTTTGCGTTCACGTGCCTTGGAGGCAAGCACGATTTTGACCCATAGAAAAAACGTATTGTAAGACTCATTATTATCGCTGTACATGCTGTAGTTTTTTGTGTTGAATAATAAAAAGTACATAGATTATAATTAGTTAAATTAGATAGGTACATGCAAGATTATATTTTTTATACCTATCAGCACTATGCACAAAAAAATTGTACGTGTCTGTTTATAATCTTTGTTTTAATAAAATATTGGTATGTTCCAACCATCACAGTGATTGCTAAGGTGCGAGCCGGGGTTTGAACCCAGGACCTTGGTCACAAAACACGCGTGCGTAACTCGGCTATCACTACCTAGAGACAGATTGAATCACAATAAATCACTCTAGTTCAATGTGTTAACGACCGTTTTAATGTTTAAATAATCGAGACGATTGGGTTTCGGAACTAAATTAATCAGTAATCAATACTTCGTCTGGTCCACAGTGGACTCTCATTCAGATAAATGTTTCGCTAATAAAACGACGAGTCGAAATGTGTTAGAAACGCGGACTGCGATAGCCATTTGACTTCTTATCTCGTAAATGTTAAGGCGTAGGCGTGTCTACAACATGCATGTGCCGCGCGAAGCTGCTCACCCACATGCCTCGCGAAGCACGACGTTTGCCTCAGTCTCATGCCGCGCGAGGCAAATGGCGAGGCAACTGACACTAGACAGAGGAGGGTATACCCGAGCAATCAGTTTTACACGTTTGACATCATTCTGTCTCATGACTATGCCAAACTAGGCGAGGCAAATGACAGCGCTCAGGTGAGGCAGGACGCGCATTTGCCCTGCGCGAGGCAAGTCAAACTTCGTGAGGCAATATGCCTCGCGCGTCATGTGAGACATCTGGACGTGGCTTTTCGCTTCAATGACCATCATAGAGTCAAGCTGATGTCATTAAATAAACTTTATAGCCTGATAATCTGATATCTGACGACTCAAGACAGGAAATCTATAGAAAGTAGAACCACACCTTAAATAATGAATGATAAGACACTTATTTACTGCAATTTATAAGAATGCAATTTGTAAAGATACTGGTTTATTTATAGGTAATGAGCCGACCAAAGATATATAAATCTTCCAAGCTATTAACAACCTTATAGATACAGGCAAGTAAGAGTATCTGTAAACTTAATTGCGTGCGGGATTCTCCCAAGCGCGAATAACCAAGATCAAGGAAAGATTCCCTCCGACTTCCATGGAACTCATAACCGTATGGTGTTAATCGCATTTCCACGCCTACCCTACACCACGTGTGGACTGTGCAGCAGCGCATCTCCGTGACTCATAAGCACCAATAATGAGAGTAATTGCCTCTTTTCTCACATCGTGATTCATTACTGGAGCGACGAGGCCCGCCGCGGCACTTAACTTTATTTGTTATGCCTTTTAATTTAACTGTGAGTCAACAGCCCCGCGTGTATAACTAATTAATTGCCGTTCAATTGAAAGATTTTTAAAACATCCCGTGAGTATGCGTTCCGATTCATAACAAACGCCTGATAACTTACGTTCATACAGTAATAGAGGCGAACACTGAAATCGTTGTTAAAATCCGCACATGAGAATTGATTGATGTTTATGAAAGTATCGTTTTAAATCGGTGCATGTTTTTGTAGTTATATAGATATCACAGAGTATTTCGTAAGAGATACCTACTTTAACCTTTAGACTTGCTTGCGTTACCTATGTGTAGTTTATAACGCAGGATATTGCAACATTTGCAACGTTTCTGCGATTCCAAGTATGTAGTGGTTCGTTCCTTCAAACTTAGTTACTTCAAGCTGTTTGGTGTGTATGTAATTCCATCAAGCCGAAAACTAAACAACTCTATGTTCCTAACCTATATGAATGTATGTAACGACAAATGAGGGCGAATAAAATAAGTAGTTTTTAACACGGAACTGGCACAGTTTTTCTCCATAGCGTGTGATGACTGCAATTAATGGCAGCCATAATAAGCTATTTATATGACATCAAAACAAAAGTATGACGGCGGCTGTTTAATGCTACCATAAAGAGGAGTAAGAGGGCGTTTAACATCTCCGCCACAGATGCAGGTACATCGTAATCTGGTCGTGTTCAACCGCTCGAGGTCGCAGGTCAGCGCGGTCCCACTACCGACGACCCCAACAGTTTTACAATTCAAATGTCGAATCAAATTGGACCCAAGCCTCGGTTTGAGGTGTCGATTTGATTATGTCGTCTGTAACTAGATAGGGTTAAGTTTTCATGATGTCATTTGTGCCACCAACACCGCGTTGACCAAACCAAGGTACATAACCATTAAGATAGATCTAAGTAACTACTTAATTAAATTTTAACACACGACCGACAAACAACGCACAACCTAAACTGTTGGGTCTATAGAAGCATACAATTTTGCACAGGAATTCCTTATAAACATATATGAGCACTAAGACAGCATGTTTGAAAATACATCCCATAAAGAAGATGAAAGTTTGTATGGAAATTCCATCGGGCACATGGCTATATGTATAGGTGCCCATATAATTTCGTATTGGTTCCCATAAAACTTAACTATAGGTAATAAGCAAGTAAATCTTATTCTCAATAAATTCTAGCTATGCCTTTTTGAATCAATGTAGGTACTTAATATTATATTCATATTTTTTACGTGTGTTCTCGTAACAGTTATTGGACGGCTATCTCATGAGTGAGCAATCATTCTTATGACTAGCTAATGCGTAATTTGATGCCGTTATACGATTAATCAAATTAGCACTTCCATCTCTATCGACTTAATAATTGCTATGATTACCAGAGTAGGTAGGTTTATTTAGCGGAAAAAACATTATGTGCTTATACTTCGCTGGATAACAGCGATGTCTTGTTGCCATTATAGAGTAGGTACTGATAAAGATTATTTATAAAACACACGTGAGTCATAAAACAGTTTCCTACTAAATATTAGTCGTTGATTTTGAATCACGCGCCTGTTTTTGAATTTAATTCCAGATGAATCATTGTATAAAAAACACTTCAGTTAAATGTTTGTTGTTATTTTTGGGCTAAACGCAAAAACAATATCCGTAATAAACTTATAAGTTTGGTTGTTATTAACCGCAAACTATGAGTGTTTCGAGCAAACGTTATTCGATGTTGCGTGGATCGTAATAATTTAAATAATTATTCAGCTAAATTAAGGTTTAAGCAACCTTTTACTTCATATTTTACTTTAACCCATTTCATAACCTGCGTCAGTTTATGAAAAAGGTTAAAATGGCTTTGAAGGTCCCTTCATAGACGCATGGTATTTCTATAAAAGGTTAACAACAAAAGGAGGCGATCTTTATATGATCGTAAAATGTAACGTCACGACTTTTATCCCCGTTCGGGGGTAGTCAGAGGCTTGAGTGGCCATACACCACCACATTGTGGAGGTATTAACCAACTCAAAGCCCACGTTTCACTAGATAGTCAGAACACAACGTGACAGGTGGTGAACCGTGTCGCCGTGTATACAGGAACTGACCATTACCTAATCCCGAGGGATAGGTAGGTTTCCTCACGATGTTTTCCCTCACCGTGTTTATATGATTGATGTGGTATATTACTGAATTACAAAGTATAGATCGTAGGGATGTTTTGTAGATATCCGGATGCGATAAAGAAAATATAATCTGTTAACATTTTACCTAATAAAGGTAATTAGAAAGTAGTTTATGGTGGTAGAGCCAAGCTGTAGCCAATTGACTACAGCTCATATATGGGCTGGCTCGACCGGGGTAGTACCGCCCTCTCACAGAATATCGTCGTAAAGTAGCTATTACCGCTGCGTTTCGTACGATGAGTGAAGTAACCGGAGCCTAACCCCTTCCCCTACCTCTGTCCCACTTCCCTTCAGGTGGGCAGCGTTCGTACATTACTTTCGGTACTCCAAGCATCTATAGGCTAACTGTAACTGCTTACTTTAAGGCGGGCTGTACGCTTTTACGGCTATGGGGAATTATAATTAGATCTCATTATTCAAATATAACCTTGAGCATATATTCTCCAGTTTTCCTGATAACATTGTCTTCGTATTCATGAATGAGCGTACTCTTTGTTGTTTTTATGATCGATATTATTAAGTACGTGGTTGTATCATTAATTCCAATCACAGATTCATATTGTCGCGATTGTATGCAAATATTCATACATGATATGGCCCAAGTAATATATGGGTTCTTCTATTAAAACCTCTGAATAATTTTGTGACGGCTGTTTTGAATGTCCAAACAATTAACGGAAACCAGCATTTCCTGCTAGTCCTGTTGAGTCAGTTTGATGGTGTAATGATGGAATAATACCATAGACCAATTACTAAGGGGACTGGCCCTAAGCAACTTGGCCGAGTGGTCGGCCTAGTACTAACATCGACATAAAACGAAGCGAGTAGTTCAACTATTTACCGGTAGATAGAACAATGAAAATGAAAAAACAATGACCACGTTTTTTTTTTTCATACATTATCTAATAAAGGCACCTCTTTCTTTAGTCTTTACTCTGTGAATAATACTTATGACAGTGTTTTTTCAATAATATTCATGAGAAATATAATAGCCAGCTGCAATCACTGATCGGTAAGCGATCGGAGATTAATCAACGCTTGACAAGGCCAGTCAGGGATGGGTGACCATTTAGTGACATTTGAACTTAGTGTCTCCGTGCTTCGGAGGTCACGTAAAAACGTTGCAAACATTGTTATCATCTAGGCAGCAGTCGTTAAGCCTTGTCAGAGGCCTTCGGGCGACTTGAACAACTCTAGGTCGGCCACGAAACATAGGTACGTTAAACAGAAGAAAAAAAAAAAATGTAATGAGAGTTGAGACCATCAGGTTACTAATTAAGAACTCAAGCCATCAGTTTTAACCAGTTCATTAGTTAACAATCCGTTAAGCTTGATATATTTGGGTCAATCCGGAAACAATATTTCCAGTTTCTTTCCGACCGGACAACCGAAGGCGTCGTCCCCTTGTTTCTTCCAGTAAAGTTCCGTTCCGTAGTTCCCCGTCGGCGTTAACCTAGATAGGAGTGGGAAAGCGGCCCTTCGTAATTTATTACTTTCTATTTTTCGATAGTGAAGCCCATTCGAAATTCGTACGTGGGCGAACGCGTTCATCAAGTGGGGGAGATGGATACGAGTTACGAAAACGGGGAACAAATTGAATGATTAAAATTATGATTGCCCTTTATTGTAATAGTTTTATTTAATTAAATAAATTATCAATGATGCATTGAATGAGTCGAGTTAGTTAATCAATGTAGTGTTTTGTTTTAAATTGAGCGATGGACTTTTTGTCTTTTAATTTAAAAAGGTATTTTTTCCAGATTTCCAGGTTGGTTTATACCTAATGGGAGGTTTAAGAAAGATTACAAAGCCACTGTGCGTGTTCTACTTCTTTAAATTCAACTTGGAACCACACAATAGGTGATTAGCAGAACTTTGTTATTAGTACTGATAAAGCTTGACCTTAAACCGTACAACAAAGTAGCGGCTAGAGTGTAAATTAAGAACGAGTTCCGATTTGGCCGAGATGCGCGTGCGCCGGCCAATAAATCTTGTCCAATTAGCGAGCCGCGCTGCGTTATCTGCGACAAAGCGAGGACCGGCCACTTACCCCAGCGCCTGCGCCGCCAAACATAGTGGTGTTTTGTATGGTAATACTGATATTGATGATACAAAATTAAGGCCCGTATTCACAAACTTGATGAGGTCTCACAGTGCGCTCGAACGTATCTAGTGTAATGTCCAACTTTATATGGTGTTTATACCCTTACTTAGACAAGTTTTGTTTGTGAATAGGGCCGTAAGTATTAATAACAGCTCCCGATGCCATCATAATGTTTTGTGCACCTTCTGCTATTACTATGTAAAAGTTAAAAACAAATGCATGAGAAAACTGAGTCAGAATGATTAGTATTACAAATCTCCGTTTAGTTCAAAAAAGTATTCGAAAAAAAGTAAGTTTAAAAATTAAAACCCGACTACTGAAAAATCGCGCTCTAAAAAGTATGAAACAAGAAAATATTCTCATCTAGAGGATAGCCGTGGTCCGTGTAGGTCCTTTAGGGCCAAATGGCATATGAACACGGACCACGGCTATCCTCTAGATGAGAATATTTTCTTGTTTCATACTTTTTAGAGCGCGATTTTTCCGTAGTCGGGTTTTAATTTTTAAACTTACTTTTTATTTAATTATTTTGGAGTTATAGGTAACAATATATATATTTTTGAAATGTGCTCATCAAGCTCTTTCATTTGATACCCCACACGGTTTCATTAAAAAAAGTTTTTTTTTAGTTCATGACATTATGTCCTCTAGAGGGAGCCATATGCAATTTTATGTGACGTCACATAGCCTATAACCAGCGCGCCATTAAGCCGCTTCTAAAGATACCTCATTTGTCAAATTACGACAAGTCGTTTGGAAGTTATGTGGGAACAGATGCACATACATACATACATACATACGTACATACATACATACATACCGGTCAAAATCATAACCCTCCGCCGTAGTCGGGTAAAAAGAGTATCAGCATTGCTGATAATAGTAGAAGTAGGTAAACTACTTCTAACGGAGATAATTTTAAAGAATGATTATGCTAGGATCATTAAATTCAGTAAAAACAGGTAGCGCGAAATAATAATAAATGTGTCAAGCATTGTGTGCAAACTGATGCCTTTTGAATAATTTCTTGCAAGTTACGTGAATACGATACTTTAATTAATGATACAGGCGATGTTGAACCGGCACCGCTTTCCAATAACGTTTTCATCGTAAGAAAACGATAACCTACTAAAATCATTGTGAATATCCGGATATATTTTACGTTGTATTTTATAGGTGTTCTGTGTAGCCCGGTTATATAGACAATAATTTGATAGATGAGCTTGTGGTTTTCTATTTATAAGAATTGTCGGTTTTCGTAACAATTGTTTTTTGGGTTAAAATATAGACTGGCGGATATTGGATTACAATACATATTATTTCAAAAAGCCAGTAACGCTGAAGGATGAATTTAGTTTAATCTATAGGTACATTAAGAACTTTTTAACATTACTAAATTCGGCAGGTACCTAGGTATATCAAGCTCATGTAGCACTAAAACGGTGCACCGATCGCGAGTCACGGGCACCTACGCAGGGGTGTAAAACAAAAGACAATCTATAGATTTATATTAGAGATCCCAATGCTATGTATTGCCATCGTAAAATAATGACAAAATACAAATTTATATAGCATCGTTCGCCGTTCAGTCGCTTGTATATAAACCCCATTAAAACGTATTGGTTCAACAGCGAGTCAAGGGATGATATTTACGAGTTTCAACCGCCGCGAACAATGGCTAAACAATGGGGAACACGATCCACTACCCATCTACTTAATTTCGAGTAGACACCTTTGTCATGTGTTCTGTTGGCGGTCATTTCCATAAATTATTGAGGACGGGTCGCCGATGTTGCTGTCTTGTAGAGCGGAGGAGTTAGGGATGTTCTCATGGTAATAAATATTGTATCGATAACTTTACCGAGATTTTGTTCTTCTATCTCAACCAGTTGCGAGGAAAGAATATTATTCATCTATCGCAATTGGTTGCAAAACTTGGTTGCAATGGCAGCCGAGGCGATGTTTGCATAGAGAACCCAAATCATAATCAGGAAATGAGGTTCAATAAAATGGTATAAAATTTACTATTATTTGTCGACATAAAATTTATTGAAAATTGCTTTACAAATGTTGGTGCTTTTCAAAAACAACGTATAGCTAAAGTGTAAACATAAGGGGGCATCCATAAATTACGTGAGGCATTTAAGGGGAGAGGGGGTCTCGGAAAATCTCACATAATTTTTTTACCACAAGAAACAGTATACAATTGCAAGAAAACTGGGTTAAATAAAGTAAAACATGTTTCTCCTCTAAAATATAGCTTTTGTAAAATCGCACGTGAGATTAGAGGCGGAGGGAGGGGTCGAGCAAAATCTCACGAAATCTCACCAAGGGGGAGGGGGGGTCGAAAAATCTCAAAAATCACCTCACGTAATTTATGGACGCCCCCTAAATGTATCAATGTACGATTGTAAAGGCTATATCGATGTACCTATTATAAACCAGGTAAACATCGACCAATTATCTCGCAACCCTAGAGAAAATGGTACCTGCCTTTGTTATGGTAATAGGGGACGTGACGGACAAGCATCGCGGGAGATTCGGTAACGGTGGTATCTTGAACTCAGCGTGGTGATGAATGGGTTTCATAAGGGTTATTCTTTTAAGTATACCTACCGTATTAGAGATTGGCTATTTTAATCCAAAATTGCCTATTCTTTGATAATAGTTTGCAGTTAGGTGACCCATAAGGGCCTCCGCAGACTAGCTACTTTTAGCATCGGCGACCGGCGATTTTGTGACGTATCGATGCTGCGTCGCGTTTCTTCGAGCGCGAACGAGCGAGACGCAGCATCAAAATCGCCGATCGCTGATACTAAAAGTAGGTAGCTAGTCTGCGGAGGCCCTAAGATGTTATAAAATCTTTGGTATTTTTTTTACAATACTTTAAGCGTGCCCGTTACCACATTACCACGTTAGCCGTTACTGTTGTTCTTGGCTGTTCTCAAGATGCCATTTCCTTTTCATCTTAAAATCCCTTATTGCCCATGTAAAATCCACTAATTTTACAGATTATCGCATGCATTTGTTTCCGGTACCTTTCCGATGGCATGTAGCTTCTATCGTTACGCGGGGTGAGGCCCTTGCATCATAAAGACATAATAAATAATGGAAGATAAATGTACTCAATTTCCTCAACATTTTATTACTCAATTTTCTCAATATCTTAGTTAAAATTGTTAAGAGAACGTTCTAACAGATACTCGGACATTCAACGCCCAAGTTAGGGCCCAATTAGTGGTCTTAGCCTCGTAAAGGTTAATTCCTACTCGCTCGAGGCTAAAACACCGTATTGTTCGATCGTGTCGGCGGCCAATCAGTTTAAATTTCACCCAATATGGCGCTGCCGTAGAAGGCGCCACTGTATTATCGGGAGAGCGCAAAACATCCGCTAATTGGCTGCAATGTCATCATATTGGAAATGATTTATGACACTGGGATTGAACGGACGAGATGAATGATGCACTTTTTGTTAGCCGTTAATTGCATTTTAATAATTATGGTGCTGGTTCTGTCAAGCATCATTAAAGAAGATGTGTCTACTTTTTGCGGGAAAATATCCTTACCCACAGAAGTAAGTTTTTATTGAACTTGATGCCGAAATTATGATCCGAGTCGTTCCCAAAAAGGTCGAGTCCGTAGCATCCTCACCCGACGGCAGTGCATGAGAAGATGTATGAATGTGGATGTGGCAAAAGAGGTGTGTCAAAATCGTAGCATGTGGCAATCAAAAGTCTCTACATACCCCCGTGGGATACAGGCGTGAGTATATGTATGTATGTATGTTGGTGCCTAATTTTTTTGTTAAGAAATCTAAGTGACTTCCAAAAATAGTAAGTAGGTGCTTCATGTCGGTATAAATCCCTTCAATCTTCATGTCCTTGCTACATTATCTTTGATCTATGAGGTCGTTGACGTATCCCAGTGGCCCAGTTCACACGTGATCACAAGACCATTGGACGTTTTTGATGCGCGCGCGCCGACTCATTCATTCAATTGCCTCTTCCTGTTGGTGACAATGTTGCTAGTCCAAGGCCGACTATTTCTATACACTTCGCTATTTATATAAATTTGTGCTTCACCTTATTTTGCTTAACCACAAAACATTTTGGGTGACCATAAGTAAAGTGTTATATGAAAAATAATTCATAAGTAAATCAAATAAGTATTTATAAACATTTCATGAAGCAATTAGATTTAATATATCAAATTGCTTTGATTTCCATGTAGATCAAAACGTCGACTTAAAGGTGAAGTTTTAATACCCAAGCTTAAAATGCACATTAAAATAAATCAGTTAAGTAAGCAGACGTGTGTGGTTTATTTCGGTTGTACTACATAGATGCAGGTGTTATGTACGCTACACACACTTTGCAAGTTAATGTCCAAACTCGACCAATCGCACAAATATTGGTCCGCCAATGTTATCCCGAAAATCAGGACATATTATGACGGTATTATTAAAAAAAAGTATAGAAAGTTATGATGAACCTACACTGTCATTACAAATCATTTTTGTTCCTAGAAAGTATTTGTAAATCCATTGTAAACTAGCTTAATTTGGCAGTATAGGTATATCTATTGTTGGTTCGGAATCATCATCAAGCAATGCAAACATTTCGAAACACCAATAAAATTATAATCGTGTTTAGTTGACCCAGTCTTTATACTTTGATATACCTTAGTATATGTACTACATTACACCAAGTTTGTCATATCATCATCTATCACTTTCTTTGTCGGTTGGCTGAAGATTGGTTGGTGGTCCACATGTGCAGCACAATGTGCAAGTCGCGTGCGCTTGCGTCGACCTGAATCGCGAGTTCAACACCGCGCTATATTTAACGCTGACGCAGAGGGATGACGTTATAGACTTAACGGGGGAAGTATTTTCGTAGCAGCAACCATATTTATGTCGCACGACAGATGTAAAATTAGTTCTAAGAATTCGCGTGTATCTTGTAATTGCTGTTATTTACTCTGGGAATCTTCTTTGATGGCATTGGGTGATCAATTTTTTTTTTCATACGGCATTAAGTTCATTTCTGGTCCTTCTTCTTCCTCGTTCCCGTAATTCTGACATTAAACGTATTCCCAGTATGTAGATTTCTGTGAAATAAGATTGCTAATTAGTGCCCACTTCACTTCCTGATGTTTTACGAGGAATTTCACTTGGTTTCGAGAAAGATAATTTAAAGGTGGTGCTGGACCTATGTTAACCTATCCATATTGCGTCCTTTGTCTTAAATAACAGCGATTATAGTCTACTCAACCGTAATTCTTACTATAAACATTATTTGGAGTATTGACTCTGACTGATGGCAGCCGAGCCCGGGACCGCGTGAGAACGCTCGGCCTGGGCAAATATTGGCTCCGGTGCATACCGGCCGTCGCTCCCACTGCAAGCCACCGGTACAATTCATTACGGGGAACCATCGTAATGCTAGTGGCCGCGCTAATCGCCGTGTTTAGCAAACGTAGGAAGATAAGTCATGTAGAGTCGCAGACATTTACATATCTACACAACCCTGTATTGGCAAATTATTTTGGCCTGGCATATCTGTTCATATATCTTACGGTATTTATAAGCAAAAAATAATCAAAGTACTTACGATCATAGTTGTATAATCCAACCAGATCTAAATAGAAGATGTTAAGTGTATGTTTGTGTCCATATTACACCCTTCGCCCTAGACCGAACCGCAATGAAAAATGCTTGTAATATTTTGAATCACCTATAAACGGAAAAAAAATTAAATAACTGCTGGAGGTACTAAATGTCTGAAACTATTTTAAGATTTCGCGGACTAATGGCTGACTCTAATTACCCTATTATGTTTTATTACTTTCGTCCACTGGTCACTCCCACGGCGTTGGACCGGTACATTTCATTACGCAGAGTAATGTTTATGGTGTTAGCACTAATCGCCGCTGTTAAGCTAATGTAGAGAGATTATTTGCAAAGAACATGAAATGGTGTAACACAAAATGTAGCTTACAGGTTAAATGTCATAAATTTCAGTGTTCACTGTTATGATTTGATAAGAAGTAGAGGATTGGTTTACAATATAAGGGATTGAGTTTGGATTATTAATTCACGATTACATTAACGGATGTTTAGAGTACTAGGTAAGTATATAAAACAATCGGTTTCTGCTCTAATGTACCGTTAATGTGTTGGTAAATCGAATTTACTTCAATCTTGCCTTGCCGGAATAACTTCTAAAATATGCACGGCTGTCCTATTTTTTTATGATAGTGTCCGACATAATAAGTCGCCTCGCCCACCGCATTTTCATCGTGTAATTTTATTGCAAATTCATTTGTTTTGATGTTCCACGTTAAAAACAGTCCCTAGAGACACTATTGAATTAATTTGTATGTCTCCTCGTGCATCGTTGATTAAATTACGACAGCAGCAATAAGGTATGGCATAAAATGTCATGTCATATGCTATTATTAAGACTACCAAATACTAGATATCTACTCTGTCCATAAATAAGTTGACCTAGAATAACATTATTGGATAATCCAAATACGGGCGGTTGTAATAAATTCAAATGAGGGCACACAAATTGCGGTGTCACATTTAGACGGGGGAATGCAAATAGTTGACACGACATTTTTAAGTTATTTATCGGTTCAGGGGGCCTATCACAAACTTGGACCGTCTGTTTCGTTTGCTATTTTAACACTAATTTGCTATGGGAAAGTGTCCAAATTCAAAAATCGAAGCACGAAGGAAAATACTATAGTTATTGCTTTCTTACCGGGTTTCAAAAGCCCGCTAGATAGTTCGGGTTCGTAATAGGCCCCCAGCTCATATTGTTATCTGAGGCCCCAGTATTAAAAACCTAAATTCAAGTTGGCCTTGGCCAATTGACCACATTGATCCGAATTTAATAAAGCACCTTGCACACACAACTCTACATTTTCTAGTAGTCACCTATTCGTAGATCTAAATGTATAACTAAAGCAGGTTTACACACGCACAGAAAAGTTACTCATAAGTAAGTAGGCCTGGAAAGGAACATTGAGCGGATGAACTGGATATTGTAATGGATTATAAGATGCTGTAGGTTACATTTTTATACTAGGTATTGTATCAAAGAGATTGGGACCGTAGTAAAAAAATAGTCATAAGAATATTTCACGCGTTATTAAGGCAGAAGTGACCGTTTCCTATTTAAAGAACAGATTAACTCCTGAGAAGCTTCTTTTTAATTCCCTTATCCTAATACCTTTACTTTTTTAAACGGGAAACCTGCGTGTTACCTACGCTGCGATCTGTTTTACTACCTATCTACACTACTTTGTTCTCCCTACTCTGTTCCCTTGTCCGCATTTAAAATGCCTTGCATTTCGATTAGCAAGTTTATTTACCGGCCCAGCGTTTGCCGCCCACAGGCGAGTCGCAGAACTAATGCACTCCATCGGCTATTATTTACGCCGCGATGGAAACAGGTTTGCAATAATCTGCGAGTCTGCGATGCTCTTGGAGCTTTGCGTGCGCGTGTATATTTGCAGTTTATGAGTTGTGGTTTAATAGGAATCGAATTTGGAATGAATTTGTTTGTTTATTTAGAAAATAATATTATAGTTTGCACCTTTCCAAGTACTTGGGAAGGTATTAACTATAATATTATTATTATTTTAGTATGTAAAAATAATTCCACATTAGAAAGATACATGCATAGGTACTTAACAAGTTAACACACATTCGCTAAGCCATGAAAATTTTGTAGTTACTAATAATGCAACAAGAATGTTTTTGTTATGAAGGAAATGAGACACTCGGCTCCGTGGCTCACTTCTCTTAGTTCTAAGTGGTGCTTCATCTCGTTTATTTGTCTTTGTTTTCCGCTGTATGTATACCAAGAATTTGCTCTCTTTGAACAACTTTGTTGTTAGGAATCTGTAACAAACGAAACGAACTTTCTTTGTTAGTTAAACCCGTTAAACCACTTCGATAAATAGTCATAGTATTATTAAATGCTTGTGTTAGTACCTGCTTATTTACTACGTTAGTGAAATTAAGTAAATAATTTATCTACTTGACTGTATTTTTGAATTTCATAGGTAGGTATAGACAAAGGTAGTATAAAAAAAATCTAAAATAATTTTCTGGAATTTGTAGCTATAGTAACAAACATATATACCTAGCATTCATATTACCGACAGTAATAATAAAGACACTCCGATTATACAAGTTGGACGTGTAGTAAAGTAGTTGTTAGACGCGATGAGATAAATCTTTAGGAATGGCTCGACGCTTGTCGCCGGGAGTGTAGATGGCCCGATACGGTGACTTACCGACAGTGGAACATACACACGTGATTACACTCGATTAATATGTTTAAAGGGGAAATAATTTATTTGACAATGTAAAGAATCATATGAGAATAACGGGTATTCGATTATCACGAGTGATTGGAACAACGTGTGTGTTCAATGGGCTTTATTGTGGCAATAAACTTTTTTTTTTATAAAACCTATTATTTATTATAAAATATCTTACCGCTGTTATCTATTAACATACTGTAAAAAATAATATATTTATTAAGGCGCTTTCAATTTAAGCAGGGACACTAATCTCGGTATAGCCTTACATATATTATTTGATTTATTTCTACATAACAGAATCAGGTCTATAAAGCATGTATGATGGAAGTACGATGATAAAACATCGTTTTGACACTCAGATCTGCATAACATCGGTAACGACTTCGAGGAACATGGTCGAGTCACGAGCCGCGAACACTATCGCCAACTAGCGCTAATGAGAGATCGCGCCACTCGATACAAACTGTCCAGGAACGTTGCTGATCATCTTACACGCAACGAAAAATATACTTGAATTGGAGCTGGCTTTTAAAATGTATTAAATTTTACTTAAAATTATAATAATGCTGCAGTTGATCAACTCACTCACCTTATTTGTTATTTAGTAAATTTTGTAGCAACTTTTAAAATACGTGCCTGTTTTAGAACCGTCAGACTTTTGGCGTCTTAACAGTATTCCATAGAATATATTTTATGGCGTTATATTTATCTGGTGGATATAAAAGTTATCTGTCGATTCTGAAACAGACTGTTACTGGTTTTCATCTTGAAAACAACTGGATGAAGATTTTTATGTTTTTCATCTAATCAAACATAAAACTAAATGGCTTTGAAAATAATTTAAAAGCATTCTAACCGTTAAAAAAAATAGTTTGAAATATTGAACATGATTGAACGATTATAAAAAAATCGGTATTGAACATAGCGATTGTTTTGAGCCTGATATCTGCCTGATATTTGAACTATTCAGTTTATTATTCTAATTTGCGATTATTGTATGTTTGATAAGAAAAACTGAAAACGCAATAAAAATAGATCACGTACTTTTTGAGCCCGTTAGTTAAATATTCGATTCTAAATAGAAGGAAAACAATCTTAAGCGTTATTGTAGTGTAAATATAGTTATGATTAAAGTAAGTGACAAAGACAAATACATCGACCATTGAGTGAGTGCAAGGCAGTTAAAGTTACGATAGCGTCGTGACTCCGCAATCTAATAACTTTCATACTTTCTTGTGTTTCGTCATAGTTGCTCATACACCTACTCTGTCATTCAGACAACGGTAATAAATTCTAAATGTCACGGCAGATGATGCATAATGGATTCATTGCTTCGAGGTGTCATCTTGGTAACAATGAATTGAATAATATATGTGGCGTTGTATTTATTTTAATGGTTGTTTAATAGAGGTATTAACAATTATAACTTTTTCAATGGCGCTGGCATAATGTTGGTCAAGTCCGTGGCACAATAAGATGTTCTTTGCGTGAAGATTGGGTCACGTGATTGGCCTAAGATTACGTGATATTGGTCGGTATTTGTATTGAAGATTAATGACAGCAATGATCGTGACGTAGATTTGGGAAATCGTGGGAAGACTGATCTCATTAGACTGTGGTAATATCTGTGCATGTCGTATGTGGCATGGATTTACACTGGACGCTCGCATTTTTATCGCCTCACTTCCACACGTATTATTATTTACAACAGCTGAATAATTTTAAAAGGCTTTTTGAAAAGTTTGTAATTGGTTACCAATGAAATGTAAATAAGATTTCTGTCGCACATGAATCCGTAACAATCCAACCTACCATTGGATACATTACCATGGTTATTTAGTTGTATAATAAATAATCTTATTAGCAGATATTGATAGTTTTGTAATATTATTTCGCCAAATGTTCGCCACATAAGACCGAAGCCCACGTTTGACACGATCATCGCCCAGTCACGACCCGTTCTCCAGTAATTATGTACACGGTTAATTGAGATGTTCCACACTCAACCGCACAGAACAATTGAGAAAGTGACCATTCGCGAGAGGCAATAAATACTTTTGTTTATGAACACATAAACCTCTATTACCGCTTTGAATCACTGATATATCACATAAGCGGTTTTGAAAGGAACCGTTGGTCGGGGTGAAATAAACTTTTAGTATTGTGGTGTCGAGAATAATTGTGAAGCTATTACGTTGTTCGTTCAAATCGGAGTTACCGGTGGCTATTGTTTCGTATTTATTTTGTAACTTTTAAACAAATGGAGACCTTATTGTGTGTATCAATAGGTGTAATCAATTTTGGGTCATGATTTGTAAAAGCTATGGTCGCTGCATTGAAATTTAATGGTCCGTTCATTTGTAAACTTGACCAGGGGCTGAAATACGACATCAAAGTAAATAAAGGGTGTTCGTTCCGCAATAATTCGGATCCAGCCACCGTTTCGTTTCATTGTACAAATCTGCGTACACGGCGGCTTATTTCCATACAATTTGCGCCACACACGGCGGGGCGCGTGCCTACTCCTTCTCCGAACGCCGCAAGCAATGCAATTTCATTTGAGTTCTTTAAACGCATAGCTTTTTTATGAGTTCAGTTACTGGAAATTTTAATGGGCCAGTATTGGTTCTGTGTTTTTCTGATATAGGTCTATATCTTTCATAGGTATAGGTAAATAACAAGCACTATAGCTTTAGTACACCAGCGTGCCAAAACTTTGTCTCGCGAATTTTTGTCACCTTTCTTAGTTCATAGAGGAGAATGAGGCAACATCGGTATTTCTCACATTTTGTCTTGTCACAGCCGGCTGTGCTAGGTCTGTTGGGGTAGTTTGGTCTAAAACGTTGAACTACTCTACCCATATTTGAGACTGTAATAAAATATGCAGGGGCTTTAAGTGCGTAGGTATGTTGTAGAAAAGTTCATTTTACATTGACGGGCGTCAACGAAAGTCATTTATTCCTATTCAAAGTTCTAAATCCAAATTACTCTGTGATGCCGGCGTTCATAGGAGTGACCACATGTGGGCACTTATGACAATAAAGTTTGGACAATGGCAGCGGCCGGTGTTTGCGGTGGACCACCGGCGGCGAGCGGCGAGCAGCCAGCCAGTCCGGCTCCTGTCATCATGCTTGCACGGTGACGAGAAAAAAGTTCGAAATGCCTTTCGTTTATTTTAACGCCATAAACTTTTGGTCGACGTGTCCACTTTGGGAAATGTAATAAGCGTTAAATATTTTATGTAATAGGTATGTATCTACTTACTAGCTAATACTTGCATAGGTATTTGTAGATTGATTAATAGACTTAGATCAGTAGGTAAGTTTGGCACACATAGCTTGGAAAAGCTATTTTTCATAATGAAAGCTCCAAAATGAGTACCTACGATATCGTTTCCAGAAACATACTGCAACTGCTGCTACTTGTAGCATTTCATTGATGCATATGGAGCTTTATAGGGGCAGTTAACATGTATGTGTGTCTCAAAGTAATTATCCAACTATTTTGATTAAAAGGTTCGTCGGTAAAATAATTTCTGATCGGCCTTAATTAAAACCTGAGCCTGAATATTTGTCATTCGCTGTTTATATTCAGCTTTATATTCAGTTCGGTCACTATAATAAGTTACTTTATTCCGGTTTCATTTATTTTTTACCGCAGAGTTCCTCCGATCGGAATCGGGTATTGGTAATGTGACAGCGTATCCTGTTTCTACCGCATATACCACATAACGACACTTATAATGATTCGTTTTAACAGCGACAATATCCATTTCTAATTATTCTTCGGCCCCGATAATCAGGACAACCCGCAAATGGCATACATTTTATTTGCTGGTTTTTCCTTTCTTTTGCCGACTATATCAGTTATTTTAAGAATAATATCCTGAGCTGTGTAGCGACTAAACTGCTTAGGTATATGTGAACCGCAGCTGCAGGTTTCAACGTCTGTTGTGAAGAGATTCTCATACTGTGCAAAATTGTAGGATAGGAAATACTAACATTGAAAATAAGCGAAAATGTTAATAATACGTTGGAGTCATAGTTCCCAAACAATTTATTCATTTTAAAGATATTTTTTTGTAACGGAAGCCCAAACACGTATTTCAAAATTCTACCGATCTTCCATACCTACAAACGTTCGTCTCCTATTTAACTTCTTTAGGGGATGACAGTTAAGTGGGAGTAGGCATGCACAGCTTTCTAGGCTAGTTTTTATTAATTTTTATTTAAATACCTTATTTTCTTTTTTTACTCACACTGTGTTAATGCATGCCTGCTCACATAGCGTTACTGTTTGAAAATGTATACAATTATTCTTTTGAAAAGAGTAACCATTGAGTTTCTTGCCGGCTCTTCTCAATGGAAGCAACATTTCGAACCGGTGGTAACGCTAAAATATTGTTTATATTGACTATTTATAAATGCTCTAATGAGCTTACATGAATAAAAACCTTTTGACTTTGACTTGACTTTGACTTTGATGAATTTTCAAAAATACTTCCTATACTTTCTTAGTGCTCACCTACCGTTACAATAAGGAACGTCTATGTAAAATTGCATGCGTTATATGTCAGGCAGTCAGTCAATGAGAGATTAGATTTTGTTTTTATTAAGTGGAAGATTTATTTTCAAGATCCTTTTCGCAAGCATACCCCTGCAAACAAGAATAATAGTCATAAAAGGTTTTTAAGCCACTGATGGCACACAAACGCCATACATTACGGGTCCGGCCTGATCACGTAGGACCACGAGCGCACGTCTCGTGCGTGCAGGCATTCTTCCCAATGATATCGGCATGATCTCGCGCTGCCGGCAGCCCGCCGCCGCTCTTTGATCTTCACAATTGACTTAATCGAATACGGCTGGCGATAGATCACAGTTCTATCAAAGACTTTTGCCCTATGAGGGATCGCGTAGATTTGATTTAGAGCTTCATTGAATGAGTGACGTTTATTTGATAATAATTTGTGTCTTTAAATGATTAAGGTACTATTTAGCTAATAGCATTTGAAAAGAAATAAAGCTTACCGTAATTACTGTAATGTCATTTTAAATCGCGTCCGTAAAGCTGATTATTCATACAAAGTACCTAATACTTAAAATAGGTATAGTGTTCTATTCAGAGGTGTGTTCGAGTTTTTGTCAATCTATTTAACCTGCCATTTGCATTATCAATAAACGCTTAGCATGTACGTGTCCAAATACCATCAACAAACTTGACATTTAAACATACTTAACAGTTCGAGAACCCAAAGCTTTGAATGGAAGATTGATGGCCACCCCCGAAATGCATTTTTATTGTACCGACTATCTAAATGGTTGTGCAATATGGCGGCGCTATCGGCCGATGTCAAGGATAGATACCGTATTGATGGGAATTTATCGCCCTTCACGCCGCAGGGCGCGGCCCAAGGATACGAATGATACGATACACGAGACGGCGGCTAGGAGCGGTCTTTGATAGACGATGTTTGCATTCGCGCGGTAATGGAAAGTACTTTTGGTTGCAAACATATTATTTTACAGTGTGCCTAATTTTGTACGAATAACAAGAAGCGTGGGCGCACTACGGTGACGTCTATGAGGGCACGATCGATCGACCATGTGGGCGAGCGGCTGTTTCACCATAAATGAGCCCTTTGTGTTTTAAATTGGACATGAGGGTTTGACCGATTGCCTTTTGCGTTTATGAAAATTATTATCTTTCCCTATTTCCTGCTCACGTAAACAGAGCGGTTCACGAGCTTTTAGTTTCGTTTTATAATTTCGGCGCCGGCGCACTCATATTTTGTTTGCCTTGGATTTAGAGCGAGTGACTTTCTTGGGGCTTGCTCCTTACAAAAAATGTTTAGATAAGGTAATGTCGCAACATCAAGCAAAACAATGAAGGCTTAATTGTTGGAGCTTTCCTCCGCTCCTTGAGTACGCCGACCTTTGCGGCGTGTGGGTGTAATGGACAGATCATTGCATTCAGAAATCTGAGAATGCAACAATGTTGTTTATGATAGAGTAACAGACAAAGGTTTATTTATAGCAACATCAATGGATTCAATTTATAAAGAGCAACTATGTACTACTATAATTTAGATATTAATTATGGTTTGTACGCACGTATAGCTATCGTTACAACCAAACAAGGAACTGTCAGGCGCCAGTGCTAGTAATGATTTATGTTAATTTAAACGCACAAGGGTATGTAGGAGATACGTCGGCACAATCAGAGGGCCCGACGCCCGTGACCAATGTTAAATTGAATACGAATCGGTTATTTGCTATCGAGTGATCGAACGCGGCGCGCGCTCGGAATCAATTCGTCGCGAGATGATCGATGGCCCGGGTATACATGCACTAAGCATAATTTATCAATTTCCATATTACGATCTATAAAGTTGAATACCACTGGAAATGCATTAGCATTGAATAATACAAAAATTAATTAAGAATAGATTGATTTATAGAAAGCAGATCGACTTTCATGTTTCAATTTATTACAGTGTATCGAACGAACTTTGAAATAATAATAACTATAGAAAGTTTAAATTCGTGCTTCGGAAGGCACGTTAAACTGGCGGTCCCGGGTGTCATTATAAGATCTTGAAAGCCGTTAGGTACAAGCAGTCAGAAATCTGTCAGAAGCCTGAAAACTTTGACACAAATGGCTTCTTACTCCTTGCCCTTGCCGGTAGCCCCAATAATTGAGTCCGGAGGGCAGATGACAATCGATCCATGTAAATTTCATACCAGCCAAAATCAGGGCAGACTGAAAGCAAACCCTTTATAATAATATAAGGCTAGGAAGAAGAAAAAAGAAAGTCTTCATGACGTATTTCTAACTTGGTTCACAATGAAGACATGGGTCCGTCTAAATTATTGCTCGGGCGCGCCGCTCGCCACTTTTAAGCTCGTATTAACAAGCATCTCAAAGTTGAGATCCATCTTAAGATGCAGTTTTGACGTTTAATGTATGGAACATCTTTCAAGCATCTTAAGATCGATCTCAACTTTCAGATGCATTGATTAATACGAGCCTTATACTCAGACGCACCCATTGACTCGATAGAAGAGTAACTACACAGGACCCAATGTTCACTAGCCTTATGTGGGAAACAATGCGCAGGGGCATTACGATGCAAATGTACCGGCTCTAATGAAGCCATGACCGGTTCGAGGGAGGATCGAACCTATAACAGTTTACGCTAATTTACTCGTCGCATTTCATGTTCATTAATACGATCGCTTTATTTATGATGGCGGGTCGTATGCGTAGTCGTTTAACGTTTATTAATATTGCTGCATTTATCTTCGTATGATGCGTTTAATTCTTAAGTAGGTACCAATCTCGCTAGGATTATTTATAGAAGTATCTTCTTATTCCTACTTTTTAGGGGCATCGACTTTAATTACATATTACAATTGAACTAAATTAGACACAACTTAAATGTTGCTGCTTGAAGGAGACATTTAGTTAAGTATGTCAAGTTAAGTAAAGGGGCCGTTGGATTATGCTATATTTAGTGCCCTAATTGAGTTAGATTGAATCTAACAGCCTTTGCATACTGTAAAGTCTCTTAGATAGACTAGGTGCGCAATACTACCTTAGGTACCTACTAAATCCAAGTTTAGTTAATAAAAGTCTAAATTCAGCCTCTGAATAAAGCACAACCTAAAAGCGCTTTAAGTGTACCAATAGAATCAGTGCCATCATCAGAAAGAACCACATCCACTTGAAATTATTGCACACGAAAAATAATTATTTTCTGAAATAACAAAAGACGAACCTTTTTAGGTAATGTCACACCTTTCGTTAACGCATTATCAGTGATCTTGTAAACAACGTAATCAGAGATCTGTGTGAATAATTACATATTAGGTACACAGACACAACAAACACTCAACCCCTCCGATCAAAACTAAACTAAGCCCCGTTCAATTTAAGGATCAAGTTTGCTTACAGAGCCACTGTTCCGCCGTCTGTATGTTCGTAATGATGCGACATACCCAGTGTTAGGGATCATCATTACCGCTATAATGACGTAATGAAAGCCCACCACACTGTAATCACATCCACCTCGTTACTCCGTCGTCTGGATGAAATACCTTTCAACTTCATGTCTTTGATTCATGAATACGAAGATAATTTGATGGTAATGATCCTTTAGTTACGGCATTTGATACACCTTTTGACTTTTATTACTAGAGGATTATGAACAGTCAGTAAGGAATGGTTAATTTATGACTCACTGACAGAACGTTTAATCTTTAATTTAAGAAACAAAAATAAAAACCGGCCAGGTGCGTGTCGGACTCGCACATGAAGGGTTCCGTGTACCACCGTAGAATAAAAACGTCAAAAATATCAAGTTTCTTGTATGGGGTCCCCATATAAGAGACAGCGAGAGATTCAGAAATTTCAAATAATTAAGAAAAAATCTTGAACGATTTAGCACACATAGTTTATTTGGCGTTATACGGCCCGCGATCTAATTAAATCCCAAAATTACACCCTCAGCTAAGCAAAGGTTGCCCATACCTTATCCCTGAGTGACATAAGCTTCATCTCGAAGTACCACGCGGGCGAAACCGCAGGCAACAGTAAGACAATATAGCAGATACACCAAAACAGTTCCAAGACATAATTTTAAGCCACCACTTATTACACATTACATTACCAATTATTATTTTATAACGGGATAGAGACTTTTGACACAAACGCCCCGAGATATCCTCTAGTTACGATAATCACTATCGTTATCTATTAATTATCGTGAACATCGTACCAAAACCGGCTCAGAATATGTCATGTCATGTCATTCTTAACTTACGAATACGTTCATTTAATAAGCTGTTTCAAGCTATGAGTTGTATTCTATTGTTGTTCTACACTTTATTCATCTATCATTATCAAAGCCGAGCAGATAAAGGGGTTGTAGAGTTCATTTGTTTCCGTCGTTACGTAGTCCTGTCTTAGAAATCTACTATTAATATTATTTAGAGACCAATTTAACTGTATAGGTATGCTGTTTTCTCACGCCTGCAGTTTTGATAAGCTCGATATCAACCAAACTACCAAATTAAGTACAACATATTTTTTACTCACTCATGTCAGTAAAGTAATACTGTAACCGAGAATCATAGTCATTCTTTATTGTTATAGTACCTTTTCGCAGTGCCGGATTTAAACTTTTCTTAAAACGGTACCTATAAGCCACTACACTTTGTGCCGCCGCCCCTTCAGTTATTCACTTTAATCTATTTATCCGAGGCCTATAACAAACAATTAACAGCATAACAATCGAACGAGTGCCTTCTGAAATTTGCCGCACCTATAAGCCGATACCTAGGCGACTTACTGGTAAATCCAGCACTGGCTATTCGTATACGAATCTCTGTAACCCGATTGTAGTACTTAATAATGCAATGCCTTGTTCCAGGTTATTGGTAGGCGCTCCTCTAGGCCAGAATCTGCAGCCAAACACGACAAAGTCCGGAGCACTATGGAAGTGTGGCCTCACCCCAGCGCCGAACGACTGTGTTCAGATCATCACCGATGGGAAAAGGAGTGAGTACACTGCAGGGGATGCATAGTAATGACTATCATCACATGGCAATACCCACCTCGACTATTTCGGAATTTCTAATCATTTTTTTATCAGGTCTACTTCATTCTTCATCAAAGAAAATGGTTAAGAAGAAATTTATTTCTCAAAAGAATTGCCAATTCACTTACAGAGAAAACATTAGAAGCTTCAACTGTTTTGAAAAATAAATGTCAATGTCACTGTCTAATAAATGACAAGTTAGTGTAAATACGTCACGTAACGTAGATTATAGGTTTTAACTGATCATATGTTTTGTATAAATATTTATCGTAGAGATATCACGAATTAGAATACACGCTAGATTATAAAATGTTATATACACATCATACATGTATAAAATATTAGAACCTAATAAAATGTGTAGACGAGTAGTAACACTAGTAGATAATAGTGTTCTTCACAATCTAGAATCTAGATGCTATAGGAAGGAAACGCTGGAACAGTATCGATACGCAAATTAGTCGATAACATCGACTGAATAATCAGTATAAGTTTTAACTAAAATGTTGTCTTTTGTCGGTGGTGCCCCAAACAGCGAAGTACGGCAAGATAGACACGAGTAAGTGAGCTGTGGTCTCAACCTCCTTTTATTCTTAATCATTTTGCTCTCCGACTAATCGACTAATGGCTGTAATTTACTTTTTTGATTTACTAATCGCCAACATGTTGTCTGCTCAGTTCCAGCTGGACCGTCATTACTGATTGCAACGCATGAACATCACTAACTTAGTTTGAATTTTATTTTGCAAATCATTATACCCATGATTTATTTATGTAGGATACATTTCCTACACTTTCATGATTATTAAAAAAAACTTCTACTTTATGTACGGCGGGCTGCAGATCTCAGGGAATATTGCCAGCTTAAGCTGCGCTCTCTGTATCACGGATTTTAATAATAAAATGAGCTCAGCTTATGCTGACATGTTCCCTGAGATATGCAGCTGTCCGTAGTTACGGCAAAAGAAATAAATATGAAAATGTATCCTATTAACAGAATGTAAAAGCACTAACTGCTTGCGATAGCACCGAATCACACGCTTAAGCTACACAGCACTCTAGCAAATCTTGTACCTATTTATTTATATACACTGAGTACTCAAATCAAAATAAAACTCAGTATTTACTACATTCATTCGATATAGAGAGCATAGTATGCCTATAGAAAGAAGAATTAGAAGAAGTAGAGCTTTTAGAAACGTAAGTTGATAGAGCTTTGTAACGTAGGCCTTCAATAATATTTTAGTTTTAATACAATTAGGTATATTACTCATCCCAAATTTCACTTTCTTTTACGAACCTATCAGTAACTCATAACATAAAATCAAAGGTGACTGGCTATTTAGACATTAACGAAACAACTTCACACACAAACATTCAATTCAGAAAAATAAAGCACTTACTCCAACTCTAATCATTACTAGCCAAAACCAATGTATGTCTGGTTTGGAATAAAATAGTCTAACAATAGGAGACTACAAGAGTAATGCTGGGCCGATTAACATTACATTCGTAACAGTGAATAATTAAGGCAAGTCTCAATCAGATTTTTTTGTTTATATTTGGACTGTAATACGTAATTATAATTTGATTTTAGTGGTTGAAATCTAGATTCCATGCAGAATTTTTGATTATATGTATTAAGTAAGTAATTGTGCCGTTTTGATTGGCGGCGTCCACAAGTATCGAGTGGTGCGCCTGAGCCAACAGTTTCGACGTCTGATAACCTAGACATAATGACATAACTGATAGCTCGGGCGCAGCTGTTCGGAGCTTGTGAACGCAAATGCCCATGGTCTGATTTAATCTTGCCCAACATTTCAATACGTACTCACTGTAAACAAAATTGGTGTACTTCTGGTGTATTAACGAATCGGCCATCAATTAATTTTAATAAGTATCAGCTCGAAATTAACATGCGTAGTCTTCGATAACGTCCTAACCCGAGACCACAAGTTTGAGCCGTATCTTCACGTCGAATACTTCACATTGATTCATTACAGATCGAAGGAGAATCGTCACCTTAGCATAAACACTTCACTTCCACATCTGACACTTTTAATATCGATACACGAGTGAAGGAATCTATAATCAAATAAGTCTCTAAGCTTATTATAAACAGTATTCACGATATTTCCAAGAAATATATAGCTTATATGACGTAAAATGCACGCTTATTCTTGTTTACATCGATACAAAAGTATCAGATATCTATGAAGAAGCTAATTTGTACCACTTAAAAACAACTGAGACTAGAAAATATTGTTTTTTAAATATGGGATGCATGATATTCAAGAACTTGACTGCTATGTTTTTCACGCACGATGTTTGTGCAACGTGATACAGAGAGTATCATTTTCTGGCGCATTTGCAAGAGACTTTGCTGTTAGTTTTAAGAATTCTATTCTTGCATCATACACGCCTGTTGCAATGCTTTGCATTTGCCGAGATTATCACCGATACCACTACCTAGTGGGTTCCAAATGATCTTTTGGAAGCAATTCAAATCACCCCTTTAAAGCAATTAGCTTATATTCTTAACGCATTCTTATGCAGTTTCGATTCATTTTGAATTAATTCGTTCTGGGTTGAGTTTTTATATAACATGGTGTTTTAGAAATAATAATTACGTACTACTTACTAAGGATTTTATTTTTTGTATTTGTGTCTAATTTGAGCTTTTTACTAGATTTGTGCTAAACGTTTAAGTAAAAAAGAACTATTTGGATTAAACAATGTGATTAATTATGTTAAATAATTTATGGATTTAAATGAATTAATGTTTAATTACTAAAGTTGACTTCGAGCTTTTGAAGCCTAAGATAAAAAGTATGATGTTCTCACAATCTGTTAATGCTATAGCTATGGACTCGGACCACCTGACGGGGCCCTTCTCCGACGAGATCAAGGAAGGCCAGTGGCTCGGCGTCTCTGTCAGAAGTCAAGGCCCGGGGAGGAAAGCTGCAGTGTGCGCTCACAGGTGCGTATGACCCATATTTATTCCAACTGTCAACTTACCGATGTCAACTTCTTGATTGATCAATTTTTTACTTACAATTTTCAAGATATATCCGCAAGTCTGGTGAGCTGCAATTTGGACAAGGTCTCTGTTATACTCTAAGCAACGATCTTCAACTCATAGATGTTATGGAACCATGCCGAGGACGATCTGTTGCAAGGTAAAACATATTTTAATTCTTTCACATTTTGGGTATAAATACACCTTACTTCAAATGAAATTAGCGATTTATTATGCCTATATTCTAAAAACATTCCATACCCAAACTTAAACAAAACGATAGTTTAAAAATAAGAGTCTGAATCAAATTGGAGAAAGAGTGGGACTTTGCATTGTTTTACATAACTATATACACGTCTGTATCCCACGGGGATAGACAGAGACTATTGACTGCCACATGCTACGATTTTGACACACCCGCTTTGCTTCATCTCCTCATACAAGGGTAACTCTTGAGCTTTATTTCTTTTAACTTATTTCTAACTTCTAGAGAGCACGAAGAGTATGGCTTCTGTCAAGTAGGCACGAGTAGCTCCCTCCTGGAAGACGACACGCTGATCATGGGCAGTCCTGGCCCCTACACGTGGCGAGGCACCATCTTTGCGCAGGACACGACTGACGATGTGCTGGAGCGAGACAACGTAGTTTACATGGCCCCTGTTGAGGATGGAGCAAGTCCTGTGGAAAAATACAGCTATTTAGGTGAGTTTACTTACTACCTACTATACTATAAGTACCTACTTAAAGCTCTAGCTAGAAGTAATAAAGAACTTTACGTCTTTTACATTCCTTACTATCCTTTTAATAAGGTATAAAAAAACAAATAAGCTTTAATGTCTGGCATCACATTGTCATTATGCTTAGTTACAAAAATAATGCAACGTCAACGTCATGTAACTTGTCTGTATTTTCCGCAGTTTAGCTATAATTATGCCCATCACGTGTCTTGCACTATGCATCTCACAATACTTATTAAAATAATTGTACTTTACAGGTATGTCGGTAACCAGTGGCAATTTCTTCAACAACAAGCCTTCCTACGTAGCGGGGGCGCCGCGAGCGCACGGCACCGGCCAAGTGGTCATCTTCACAAAGAGTGCGACCGACGACTGGGGTCGCACTGACCTGAATATACTGAACTTCAGCCTACTGCTCAAAGGAGAACAATTCGGTTCCAACTTTGGATATGAAGTCGCTAGTGCTGATGTTAATGGAGATGGGTAAGTTGTCGTTGTACCAACAAACATTCAACTATTTAACCCTGATTTATAACAGCAATTAACATGACAAGTGGACCAAATAATTGGAACCAAAATCAAAACACAACACGACAAATACAGATATCATCACAGAAATAAGTATATAAATATTCAGCTACGAATGAATGTGACTTTATGTGACTTTAGACGGGCCCGTTAGCGTGGTTGGCGCGGAGGCGCCTTTCACGCTGCAGGTCGTAGGTTCGATTCCTACCCGAGACATGCATTTGTGTGCATGAACATGTCTTTATGTCCGGAGTCTGGGTGTATATGTATATTAAGTATGTATTTACAAATAAAAAAGTAGTGTATGTACTAATATCAGTTATCTGGTTTCCATAGTACAAGCTCTGCTTAGTTTGGGATCAGGTAGCCGTGTGTAAAAAATGTCCCAGGATATTATTATTATTATTATGAAATCACATCAGTCTTTTATGTTCTTCTTTCCAGATTACCAGACTTATTAGTGGGTGCTCCATTCTTCTTTTCCCGGGATGCAGGCGGTGCCGTCTACTTGTACCTCAATGTAAATCAAAGTCTCCCTAAAGATTTTAATCTTAAGCTGACAGGCAAACAAGAATCACAGTTTGGCATAGCCATAGCCAACGCCGGTGACTTGAACAAAGATGGATGCCAGGATATCGCTATTGGAAGCCCTTATGAAGGCAATGGGGTGGTCTACATCTACATGGGAGATAGAGAAAATGGTTTGAGCATGAAACCAGATCAAGTGATCGCAGCGGAAGCTTTACCAATTGTGATGAAGACTTTTGGTTACGCGCTGTCTGGAGGAGTTGACTTGGACGCTAACGGATACCCTGATCTGTTGGTTGGCGCATACGAAAATGTAAGTCTCAGCAAATAGGGCTTTTATAACTTGTATTGTTCCTTAGCTTAGTAATACTTAGAATAGTCTTTACATCAATTTTGGCATGACCCATGGCTAAAATAAAGTAAGGACGACCATATTCATCCTCAACAATAAATCGACATTCTAGAAACATTAAATAAATAAGCAAAATCTTAATTTATTTTGCAGAGCAGCGTCGCACTAATCCGAACACGACCGATAATCGATATCAAAACATCTGTCCGACCATCGAACACAATCATTAACATCGACCCAACAATTCGGGGCTGTGAAAAGGACCCCACATCCAACTACACTTGTTTCCACTTCCAAGCGTGCTGCATCATTGAGTCCCTTGTTAAGTCCACACAAACCAACACGCATAAACTTAATTACATCATAGAAGCTGAGACTTTCCCCGGTGGAAGGAAGTATTCAAGAGTGTTCTTCGATTCTGACAAAAGCAATATCGTTGACAGAACTATTATGCTTGGCAAAGATGTTGAGGACTGCAGAGAGCATGTTGTGTATTTGAAGAATAATACAAGGGATATTCAGACGCCTATTAGAGTAAGTGAATTCTTTGGCCCAAAGAAAACTTTACTTCCATTCAGGTATAGGTATAAAGTCACGACTTTTATCCCCATTCGGGGGTAGTCAGAGGCTTGAGTAGCCATACACCACCACATTGTGGAGGTATTAAGCCAACTCAAAGCCCACGTTTCACCAGATAGTCAGAACCCAAACTGACAGGTGGTGAACCTTGTCGCCGTTTATGTCGCCGGAACTGACTATTACCTGATCCCGAGGGATAGGTAGGTTTCCTCACGATGTTTTCCCTCACCGTAAGCGTACTTCCATTCAGATCTTCAATAATAATGTTTGCAGAAGTAAGGATTACAGTAAGAGATGATGTCTCCAACTGGGGCCTTACCATGTCCTCACAACTTGCTATTCAATTCTGGAACAACTCAGTTTTATCAAACCATGACCATACTTGAACTGATTCGTAATTGATCCGCTAACCCGCAAATGAAAGACTAAAATTCTATCTCAGAATCTATCACCATAATCTATCCTGAGATGTAGCCACGCTACTGATGTTAATAGAGGTTATGGTTCAAACGCAGCGATTTATTTTAGGTCTGCAATTCAGTCGCAATAAGAGGCCATAGTAGTGTCCTAAATATTCTTCGTATAACAGTTCCAGGTGACCTACAAGCTAGTCCATGCAGAGCCCCAGTACTCTTCGCAAGGCACGCTTCCCAACGTGGACGAGTACCCAGTACTGAATGCGACCGCGACCGCCATCTTCAGCGCCAATTTCCTCAACGACTGCGGTACAGACGCCGTGTGCGTCAGCGATCTCGTTGTAATCCCAAAATTGTTGCTGCCTTTGGGTAAGATATACTACATGTTTTTTTTATAAAAAACCTCTTTTTAGAGCCTCTTTGTCCATCAATTCCTTTGTCTTCATTGGTGGTACAGTCAAGTTGTAGCCAATTGACTGCAGCTCATATATGGGCTGGCTCGACTGGGGTAGTCCCCCCCTCTCACAGAAGATCGGCGTAAAGTAGCTGTTACAGTTGCGTTTCGTACGATGAGTGAGAGAGCCAGAAGTCCAACCCCCCCCCCCTTACCCCTTCCCCTCCCTCTGTCCCACTCCTCTTCAGGTCGGCAACGTGCTTGCGATGCCTTTGGTATTGCAAGCATCTATAAGCTACGGTAACTACTTAACATCAGGCGGGCCGTACCTTTGTTTACCACCTTTGGCACATTAAACAAAAACAATGATCGTGGACAAACAAAAACGTTCTTTGAGTTTATATGTGACTCCCTTTCCAAGCAAAGTACGGTTTCCTGCCCCTCTAGCTTTCGATGGCCAATCGACTTGTAATGTCATTTCCATACATTTCAGCGTAGCGATCTGTAGAAACGCTTGTAGACGAAGCTAAACTTTATCTTTAATAAGCTATCAGTTCCATAATATTGGTAATAATAATTTCAGGTGCTGACAACAAGACGCACATGTTGACCCTGGGCCAGGAGGACGAGATCAAGTTGTCCCTGACAGTGGACAACAACGGCGAGTCCGCGTACGAGGCGCAACTGTTCGTCTACCATCCCTCTAACCTGCACTACATCGCAGTCAATACCAGCGTGAGTACCGTCTAGCCTTTTCGAAGCAGCATTCCTTATCTGTGCTAGATTCTGACTATAGTACGTTTTTTTATACTTGTCCTATTTGGTAAGCAAAGATGGCGTCCATAGGGGCGATTGCGTAACTTTTTTGTCGATGTTTCAATTGGTTTCGTTCATCCTGTGTCAATTATATACGAAACCAATTGAAACATTAACAAAAAGTTACGCAATCGCCCCTATGGACGCCATCTTTGCTTACCAAATAGGACAAGTATAAAAAAACCTACTATAGGTATATGCAGTTATAATATTAATAGTACGTAAGTAGTACCCACTTTGTAGGCCTCCGAGAACAAAAATATTTTTATTTTTATTACATCTAGAATCTATCTAAATATATATGTATAAGAATCAAAGTCCTTACTCATTCATTCACTGACTGACTGACAGACAACGCACAGCCTAAACCGCTGGTCGTAGGGACTTGAAATTTGGAGGGTGTGTTTTTTGATGAGTAGAGGTGTACTAAGAAAGGATTTTTGAAATTCTACCCCTAAGGGCGTTAAATAGGGGATGAAAGTCTGTATGGATGTTCGTCATTTTTGAAGTTAGAATGATGAAAATTGGTGTTTTGGTTTATTTTTATAAACCGGGATCCGGGTTCCGTGATCCGGGATATCCGATATTGAGTATTTTAAAACCTCCTCATATCTTTTTAATATAAATTCTGCGCGGACGAAGTCGCGAGCAAAAGCTAGTAAGACATACTGCACCGACTCCAGATAATGGGATAAGGTAAGGCAAATAATGATGACATCTGGTACTAAGTGACGCGCTCAATGTATCGGGTGGTTGCGGGTTCGATTCCCGCCAGAGGCAAATTTCAGAAACGGCCTTTTCGTAATTTGGTCTGGTCTGGATTTCACTGGGATCGCCCCCAGTCCATTGTATGGTACCCATAATACAAGCTTTGTTTAGTTTGGGAGCATACAGCTGGTGTGTTTGTCTGGCGATATTTATTTATTTACTAAGTATTATTTATAATGTCTTCGTGTCTTCCTCAAAACCTGACTTTAGATGAATAAATATTTAAAGCTCGTTTTATACAAACTTGGTTTATTATATTACACTACTTGTAGAAAGAAAGAGACATTTATTTGTACCAGCGAGTAATATTATAAATGCGAAGGTCAGTGTAAGTGTGTGTTGTGTGTCGTATCTCCATAACTACTGAACCGATTTTAATGAAAATTTGAAACGTACATAGTGTAGGCTCTGGAATAAGACATAGGGTAAACTTTACACATCAATTTCCACACGGGTGAAGCCGCAGTGCACAGCTAGTTATAGCTAAGTTGGCCGATTTCTCCATATTTTTCAGCAATTTTCCGTTTGATATTTTTAATATCCTTAAAATTTTAACATGAAACAACTCAACTTACAGGACAAACACGTAATCTGCACCAGCTATAACATGACCACAGTGACGTGCATGCTGGAGAATCCTTTCAAGAAGCAACCAAAGGGCGCGCCGCCCATCATCATGCGGTTCGACGCGCGCGCCCTCGAGGACAGCGACCAATCCATCATGTTCAACGTGTGGGCCAACTCTACGTCCAAGGAATTGCACGCTGGAAAGAAGCCGGCGCCAGTCGAAGCTTTGGTTATCAAGAACGCTGAATTGTTGATTAAGGGGTAAGGAGGACTCATCAATAGGCTTTCCAATGCAGGACTTGGTTGAACAATGAAAAGTTTATTGCATCCCTTTCTGGGGCTCTAAGGGCAGAGGCCAGTCGAAGCTAAATATCAATTATGACAAGTTTAGTAAGAAGAAGAGAATAAACTCAAACTACATTATCTTGTTTTAAAACTTGTTACTTCTATGCAGAGTGGCGCGGCCCGAGCAAGTTTTCTACGGTGGCGAAATAAAGGGAGAATCCGCTATGACTTACTTCGATGACATCGGTACCAGAGTCGTGCACACTTACCAGGTACCTACTATTCTTACCACCTGCATACTTTAACTAAAAAGCCTTTTCCTTAGAAAAGCTGTGGTGGCTATTAAAAATTTAGGCCTCAGAAATAAGTACATTACTTATTCTCTATCAAAGCCAGTCTCCAGTTCCGTCTTTAGGTCTGACATATATTTTTTATTCAAATACCCCTATCCATAAATTTTAATCCATCCAATCACTTAATAAAAGTTCACAGTAGCTTGGTATATTTTACGTGACTTGGCACTCACCAATGTTACTCTGTAAGCAACCCGAACACGAATTTCGGAGAATTCGATTTCCGCAGCCCTCGCAGAACGTTCTGAATAGTACTGTCTGAATAGTTCTGAATAGTACGCAAAGAAATATTATGATTATACTCCTCTAAGCCAAGATCTACAGGGGTGTCCAACAAGACGCCGAGGTTTTACCTTTGGCGTGTGCCGGAGGAACTTACAATAGAACTTGAATAAAATGTGCCTACCCATATGGGTATTGGTGAACATTCCGCAGGTATTCAACGAGGGCCCGTGGCACGTATCAACGGTGCAGGTGGTGATCCAGTGGCCGCACCAGCTCGCCGCCGACACGCGGCAGGGCAAGTGGCTACTCTACCTGGAGGACGTGCCTACCGTAGATGGAGAGGCTGGTTAGTACAAACACCCCCTAAACGATAACGCAGTATGACATGCCTTACGCGAACGATCAGTAACTGTTGCATGATATAACAATTCCCAAACGATCATACGTGTGTAAAGGCCGGTCATGCTGCATTATCGTTTAGGGGGAGCTAAGGGAATCAGAAGGCTTGCTAACGCCATCTACAACCAACAGATCTAGATTTTTGAGATATCTAGTAGGTAACCTATTTGAGTTGTGTCTAGTAGCTGTAGATAGATGAATATAGGTAGGTATCTACATGTTATAGAAGTAAAAAATGCTTGTAGGTAAGTGGGATTAAACATTTCTGCAGTATTTTCGTTTTAATTTTTATCAAAGGCTTGTGATGTTTTACAAAAATAGTTTAAAGGAATAATATGCTTTACCTAGGAAAACGTTGGATTCAAAAGTGTAAGGACTGATTCACCAAATTGAGTTTATACAACATACAACTCTTTGTATACTTTACAGACCAAAATGGCGAGTGCTTCGTAGCAGACAATGAAATAAACCCACTAAACCTGACCAGCAGACCTGGTGCGCCAGAACCGTACTTAGAGAACCTAGAAATGGACCCGTTCCTTAGTACTGGCAAACTGAGCGTCAGTTCCAGCGAGAAATCCCATAATGAGACTAGAAGGAAGTTTATGGAGTATTCGAGTACAACTACTCATACTAGCAGTAATAAAGTTAGGAGAAGGAGGGACGTCGATGATCACCTAGCTACAGCTGAGGCTTACACGGATAAGGATGGACAGAGGAAACCTGTTATTAATTTGGTGAGTGTTTCATTACTGTTTCCTGATGGATTATCAGATACCATTAACAGATATGGGATTATCAGTTTGTGATCAATTTCTTTTGTAGCATAAATCCTCAACATAATTTAATACTTTGCTGCACGTATAAACAATCTAAGTTCACTATGATTTGTTTTAAAATATACTGATGATTTATAACCTAATCAAAAATACCCTCAAATTTAAATAAATCCTCAAGAGACCAAAATTTCATCAACGGTTTGGCCAGGTAAAGAACACGCTGCTAGCCTTTTAGATACCAAACTTACCATATTATAGCTTGAAGAAAATGCTTCCAGTAGCGCATCATCACGTTAATGAGGAAAATGTTTGCTTAAAATTTCATTAAATGAATGTTATTCCATTTAATTCTGCAGAATTGTCAGGAGAAAACGGCAAAGTGCATCCAGTTCCAATGCGTGATCTACAAGGTGGGACGCATGAAAACGAGCACGATCAGCGTGCGCGCGCGGCTGTGGAACGGCACGCTCGTGGACGAGTTCCCGCGCGCCGCGCGCGTGCACATCGCCTCGCGCGCCATCATACGCATCCCCGACAATTACAACATTCACCAGAACAAGCACCACGACGACGCCACCACTGTGAGGATTGCCTACATTCAATAAATTCAAATAGTTACAGTACCTGGCAGTTAATATAGAAAGAGATGATCGGTTAGCTTCGGCTTTTTGGGGTCCCGGGCATCATCTATCTTTCTAGAGCCAAAAGTCAACTGTTGGGTACTATACCTCTCGCTCACTAAGTGCGAAATCTCTAGTTAGCATGTTAAATCCTTGAAATTTTTCACATAATATGTTACACTTAATTTAATGTGCTTGTTTAGAATGACTTTTCCATTAAAGTAGGTATGATTTGCGTGCAGCCAACGACAATTACCTACCAACTACATTTTCAAAAAAATTGGCACAAATACAAATGCCTTTGCGGTGACAGTGGTATCCAGTGATCTAATCTTCTTGTTGGACATTGGTTGGACCTCTTAATCCATATTATTACCCCCTACTGCTCTACTGGATACTTTGGAATGAGCATCTTTGATGCTATGCTCTGCCCCTATTGACAAGCAGATGGAGCTTTTGACTTTTGACCACCCTTTCTCCTTTAACTACAAAGTATGTTAAAACTTTCTTCCTCATACGGTTTTCTCTAAACAGGTGGAGACAGTCGCCTATCCCGATCTGAAGATCACCGAGCCCACAGAGGTTCCTCTATGGGTGATCATCATATCAGTGATAGTGGGGCTCATAGTGCTGATTCTATTGATCATTGCGCTATGGAAGCTGGGCTTCTTCAAGCGCAGCCGGCCCGACCCCACGCTCTCCGGGAACCTAGAGAAGAACCACGAAGCCAGCCCCTTCATCGGCAGAGACAGGAATAATGTTCGATAGCCAATGTTGCTCTACGTGGTAGGCAGAGACACTTGTAAATAAAATATTTATAGGCCTGACGCTACCAAGTGGAATGATGATCAGAGAGGGATAGAGCTATATGGATAAATATGACGCAAATTCTGCTCGTCATCCGCTGGTTAAGTGAATGGACCCTGTTAGAGTCCACGCACAAGTATTTAGTATGTAATATCTCTAACTGTGATGTCTTCTTAGAGAAAAAAATCATGTGTATGTGATGTTCTTATTATGGTTTCTTTGTTGATGTTGAGACCCATCTTTGGTAAGTAGATGTTGAGATTTCTCGATATATTGTTTTGTAATTTGCATTTCTCTAGCGTTATGAAGATTGTTTGTTTATATATTCGAATGGATTATATATTATTTTCTGTAAATACGTACTTGCCTTGAACTACGTGGTCATCAAAGTTGTTGTTTCTAACTGCCACAGGTTTGATGGGCACGTAGCCTTATTATTTATGAATAGATTTAAATGTCTACTTAATTTGACTAGATTTTTGACTAGTCACAAAATATAATAATGTTGTAGGTGTAGGTATATCGATAGTAATGTTAATGAAATCGGTCACAATTTGTTATTTGAACACTACTTAAAGCTTATAAATAGTGAAATGAAATGAGAAAAGAATAAATTAGACATTTTGGTAGGTACTTAATTATTTTAATATGAGGTAGTTCTCAGGCATTTGCGAACATACAGACTACAGCATTTGTCGGTAAAATATTTTGGCAAGTGTTGCATAAACGATTTTGTTATTAAATGTTAGATATATTGTAAGTGTTGTAAATATTGTAGTTTCCATGTCATTAGATTTTTTACTAAATTTTCTATTTGCAAGTAGAGGCATATCTTACACGACTTTTATAAATTCGCCCAGTTTCACTGCCAACCCTAGTATCACCCTAGTATTTTGTATATTTTTTTTAATAAAATTGACCACCTACATAACACTGGTTGTGATTTCTGTTAAAATAAAATACTTCATATTGATATCTACTTAGTACATTGTAGTTTGAATAAAATTGTGCCATTTTTATACTTGACTTTTTATTCATAAACATACCTTTTACATCTAAATTGTATACTTAGATAACATAAATTTATTAAATATTGTGCTCATTGTAAATTCCAATTAAAAGCACACTACACTAAACTATGATGAATTTTTAGTACTAACACTAGAAGCTTTACAATTTATTTTATTATGATTACTTACCTACCTTTTAATAATATAAATACATTCAATAAATATAGGTACCTGCATAAGTAAATGCACAAGTATATAAAGCTATCTTTGGACTAGTATAAACTTTTCAGTACGGCTGCTTGTAGTAACTATTCACTGATGAAGGTTTCTGAAACATAAATAATTGAATCATATTACTAAATGAATGAAAACACAACAACAGCAGTCTATAAGAAATATCAGAGCCCATCGGGTGGCTAAATAAATCTGGCACTGGTCACTAACTATAAATTAAAATAATATGGTTACAACAACAATAATTTACAAATGTGCACGACTTGAAAAGAACTAAGTACCTATTTATTTTAAAACGTTGGCGGTATGTAGTTAGGTACCTACCACAAACAAACAGAATTTAAGTTTACGAGATTATGTTTAAAAATTAATTAGTGTTCATTACTTAGCTTCCTACATACTTTTTATAATAATTAAGTTGGATTAGACCAACAAAAAAGTCAAATTTTATTCGTGACTTTATTCATATCATAACTCACTTAGTTTTGAACTTACATCCTTTTTAACTGCCGACCAGCAAAAAGTGCACAAAGCTCCATCTTTGCTGCTGATGTCATTCTTCTGCAAGCAAGGTTGTTCCATTTCCCCTAAAAATAACATGTTATATTCATTGTCATTGTTCTTGGCTATTACAAGTTACTTTTATTTTTACGTGTCTTTAGACCAACTGCATTGAATGTACCATGAAGGTAACCTAAAGGACTAAAGGTAGTATTGGTTGGATCTATGAATAACGCAAGCTGTTATACAATACATTTGGTTACATAAGGTGCATTAGCGTTGGACAACAATGCTAGTCTAAGAGCTTATGAAGGTCAGAATTTCGTGATAAATAAATATAAACTGTATCTCACCGGTGTAAAGTTGGTTGTCGAGGTGCGTGATGTAGCTGCCTGCGAGGCGCAGGATCTCTATCTTGCTGAGCTTCCTGTCGGGCGGCTCCGTGGGGATGAGCAGCCGCAGCGTGTTGAACGCCGTGTTCACGCTGCTTGGTGATACAAACAGCATTTTGATAACAATTCTACCATTTATAGGAATAAGATCGATACAAAATTTACCTCAATACACGGGATAACACGGGACGCTAGACGGGGTGGAAAACAATACATATAACTAAAGACCATGGAATTAATAAGTACATAGGTAGGTACTAACAAGACTACGTGACTAGAAAAATGCTAATGTTTTAATAGAAGTGGAATAAATAAATCACAAATATGGTTTATTCAATGAACAATGGCATTTACAGCTAACTTTCTATTTACTTAGTTTCATTCAAATGTGACTTAAAGGACGGGGCAGTTCCTAAGGTCAAGAAAAACGCAACTTAGGTCACTCAACAAGTAGTTAAGTGATTTCTTATAAAGGATTATGTACGTCCAGGCAGATAACTAAGATGATTATCAACCCAAATGTACCTAAACAATTTCGCGATCAATTTGTTTGTTTGCACTCGACATCAATACTAACTTTTGTGTCCGGTCCCTTTCCCGTGCGTTCGCTTGACACCTCTGCTTCGCCGCCGGCACTGTCTCTACCTTCTGATACGCACCCATTGAAAACATACGCTGTTCCCACGACTCCTCACTGCACTGGTAGTTTAAAAAGTTTTCCATACTTTCAAAGTTATTGTAACTTTATAGATTGTATTTAAGAGTGTATTTCCGGTTCGGATGCGAGATGCGTACTAATCCGTAGACGTATGTGGGGCTACTAATAAGTATCCCGATGGGTGCCACTGATGAAGGAGTCATTTAGGAAGAACAGCGCGCGCCACTGACTCCGCTCTTAACCGATAATTGTATAAACAGATGGCTGCCGATCTCGCAGGGGCGGACTCGGGCGCTTTTAATTCTCATTAAGCAATCCTGACAAAGGAACGATGCGTGGACCATATTGAAAAGCTTTTTTTTGTCCTCCAATTTAGGTACTACTTAAAGCAAAACTTGTAGGGGGAAAAAGAGAGGAAAGGGCTTTTGCCCTGCAGTAGAACGGTACAGGTTAAATTACGACGATGATAAATTTTAGGTCATTTAGAATAATGATTTGCAGATTTTAAAAGTTGATTCAATTATTAGATTAGATAACATGGTAACTGTGCTTAGGGTAGGTTAAGGGCCCGTTTCATAATTGTCAGATAACTTTTATGTACCTAATAAATTTGTAGTTTTGACAAATTTTTCATGTAATATCTGTCAAATCATCATATTTATTTGGTGGATAAAAGTTATTTGATATTTCTGTAACAGACTCTTAGTATGAAAACTGAAGCTCTGAGTTAAGATAAATTTTAACGTCCCCAGTCCGTGCCTGGCGTGGCGAATGGGTGACTTGTCATCAAGAATGTAAAACGCGGCTCGCTCCCCGAGCTTTTGTCTGTTGCTTTAAGCTAACTACCGCAATAAATATCTTTAATGATCCTGATGATTCGTCAACTGAAACTCAACCTATTTACATAATATGTTAACGATCCATGTGTTCTAGTCTTAGATAAATTCCTTATATACCTACATTTTTACCTACCTTTATTACAAAAAATCTTAAGTTTTTTAAAGTCTTAAAATCGTCGTCAAAATCTTTACTTGCAGAAACCAGCATGTTAGTTTTCGCGCGGGAAACGTTAGTTTGCGCGCGTCAAAGGGTTTAGTTCATCGTGTAACTTATAATTCGTCTATATCGTACTAGCTTTGAGCTTATTTTTAATGATAAGCAACAGTTCCTAAATATAAATTCCTACACGTAATCAACACCCTATCTTGTTTCGTTCACAATATTTCATTCAATTCATTGTGAATGTTTTGCGTATGAGTAGTGCGTCTCAAGAGAATGCGTGGAGTTCCGTGGGAACGGTGGCTAATTGGTTAAATTATACGACATGTCGACCGCCGCGTACACATTCGTATTCATTTACAACGGCTCACATGAAAAAACAATAGGCGAGAGCGCGATGAGTGGCGATGGCGACAAATTGGTTTGATGAATATGGTATGATAATAGCTACCTTATTGATTTCTATCTGGAAGTGCAATTAATCCTAATTCTACATAAACCACTGAGTAACCTACCACAAACCTAAACATTTATGATATATTTGAAGAATTTTACTCAAAGTTAAATTAGGCAACGGTTGCTTATTGAAACACGTCATTATCTGGTCATCCTAGCGCATCAAGGATGGCTCGCGTTGACCGGTGAAGCAATCGGCGATGCTCAGGTCGCTGTTGGTTTTGCGCATACGTCACGGTCCCCCCCCACGGCGATGGCGGCGGCGGCCAACCGGCGCGGGCGCACCACGGCCGAGACTTTCTCCTCGCGACACCTCCACCGGTGAAACGAGCGACGCCGCGAGTCGCACACGCAGCCGCGCGCGAGTCGACCGCCTTCGACGCAAACGCGAAACCACCGTCGAATCCTAGCATCCTAGTACCCACTTCCGCATTCGAATACCGCTTTCGCCCCGTATACAGTTTTCGTGCGAGCAATTCTTGTTTTAGCATTAAACAGAACAGTACAGTGCATGGGGTACCGTGTTTGTGAAGAACGAAGGCGTTTTAAAAACGCTGGAGTGATGCTTTATTGTAATTAAAGGTGAGTTGACCTGCCTTTCTACAGTTTACTCTGCTCGTGGTCCGTTTTGTTAGAATGATGACATTAGATGATAAGGTGGGCGCAAACGTATGTCTGGTGAACGCAAGGACGCGATTACATCGATTTTTGGACATCAGAGCCATCGGCCTATATTTGTTGCTTACTCAGCGCAATTTAATTACACATTAGCATTTTAATTGCAGACTTCAAAACAAAGACCTTTCTTTACTTACCTCACATAGCCACAATGCTTGACTTACAGTTACTTGTATTAGATGAACAGTTAGTACGGACTACGGACCGGTCTGGGTTCGGCCGGCTTAGATCAGCTGATTTAACACTGAACGTTAGATAGGGCGATATGAATCAAAGTTTCCTGCCAAAAAACTGCAATGAAATTACTCATAGGTAATTTTATGATTGTAATACCAAAGCCTTCATTATTTTAATACAAGATATGAACATCCGTTGATTTTAAGCAGCAAATGTTTCCTTTGTTATAATAACCGGAGCAGTAATACGGTTGTTCTATTTCGTAAGTTCTTAAAGTATTTCCGCTTCGAAATGACAAGTTACATAGTTGCACACATTACAGTCTCCGCTATAACGAAAAGTATTTGAGGCTAATGGTTATTTTGCAACCCTTTGCTTCTTTACATTGTCGAAAAGACATTGTTATAAGAGCATTTTAGTAATGTTTACTCAACATTACAAAATGAGAATAATAACTACTTACTTACTCATACCATACCTACCCAAAGTAGTATAGATAGAATAAAATAAAAAATAAATATAACGTCATGACTTTTATCCCCATTCGGAGGGGGGGGGGGGGGTAGTCAGAGGCTTGAGAGTTATACACTACCACATTGTGGAGGTATTAAGTCAACTCAAAGCCCACCTTTCACCAGATAGTCAGAACCCAACGTGACAGGTGGTGAACCTTGTCGCCGTGTATACAGGAACTGACTATTACCTAATCCCGAGGGATAGGTAGGTTTCCTCACGATGTTTTCCCTCACCGTAAGCGAACTGTAAATTATGCACATTAATGAAAATTCATCCATTTATCCATGGTATAGATAGGTAGGTAAGAATTCATCCAAGATTGAACAAATTATACAGCTTAATAATTGCAAAATTATTATTTAACGCCCATTTGCATTTAATAGCTATTTGACAGCAGATACATATCCTTGCTGGCTTTTTAATTTCGAAGGTAGGTTTGTATAATTAAAGATGGACATGCGATTTTTGATACGCATAGTTCTGATAACTCAGACACGAAAAAAACAGATAATACCTATTACGCTGGTATGTCTGATATAACCAGATCGACAAGATTCAACAGTGGTGGGTGTTTACAGACGGAACTAGCGCAAAACGTTGATCATTATGTGCGATTATGATACTCGAACATCGGTGCGGTTTCCGTGAGAACTCACTTTGCAAAACAACGAAAACCACTGATCGGTATTTGTAAACTCTTGCACCGCAAGATTCTTTGTTGTGTTTATCCTAGATTGAGGACATCATAAATCATTAGATTAGCTTTAATAACAGCAAAGTCCTTTACATAATCTAGTGATAATTTTAGACATTCTAGTGCACCTTTTGCTTGAAACAGACTTCAAGTAAGGATAGTAGGTATCATACAGATTTTCGCGTCAATCTCTGTATATTGTGAGCTAATTACCTAATCTATGGCCACGTATTTGATTTAACAGGTAATGTATTTGATTTGAGGAAGGCTTAGCTTTATTACGCACAGTTCATCGCAGACGCACATACCGACTCAGAACAGAGCTGACTCCACCATTGTCTTAACCTTAGTTAAATATCACTGGTCTATCCACAGGTCTCCCGAACACAAACAGCACAAGGTAAATGGAAATCGCGTGACTCATGCAGGATCTTGGTCCGATCGGTTGACATCCTGCCAATGACCTATTACAATACGCCGCATGCGCACCGGTATCGGAGGCCGTTCATCGCATAAACAATAAATGCAACAGCGAAACAGTTATGTCACACTTTGCAATGTTTAATCCTCGTGTTAAGTTTAATGTTTAATCACCATGGCTGACACGAACGGTTTTCCTCGGATGACGCATGAATCATGCATGTAGTGATTTAGTCATTGGCAAAATATTTGGCAGACATACCAAGCTGTCTAAGGTTCACAAATGTGTACAAATCATGTTAGCACCAGTCCAGCGGGGCCGGCTGTCACAAAACAAAACGGGAGATAAATGATTTTATATCATTCTCTCCCATGAATTAAGGAAGAAAGGTAAAAATAAGTATCACCATTACCTTCGTACTTAGTCCTAATGCAAGAAAATAGGTAGCAGTGATGTTGACCAAAGTGATAATGGTGAAAAACCATTACAAGCAAAACCTAGGCACAGACATTAGTAGCTTAAGGGTCATGTAATTCATATAAGTAGGTATATTATACCTACTGCGACTGCGACTGTAGCCTAGGGGTGAACAGGTTGGACTAGCAATCCGAAGGTCCCAGGTTCGATCCCCGGTGGGGCATGCACCAATGGATGAATTTTCATCTATGTGCATAATTTACAGTTCGCTGACGGTGAGGGAAAACATCGTGAGGAAACCTACCTATCCCTTGGGATTAGGTAATAGTCAGTTCCTGTATACACGGCGACAAGGTTCACCACCTGTCACGTTGGGTTCTGACTATCAGGTGAAAGGTGAGCTTTGAGTTGGTTAATACCTGCACAATGTGGTGGTGTATGGCCACTCAAGCTTCTGTCTACCCCCGAAAGGGGATAAAAGTCGTGACGTTACATTATTTAAATATACCAAGTGCTCACTAATTTTAGCAGTGGTAGCCGTCTCATCGTCTTTCGGGCTTAAGATCCAGGGTTCAAACCCCGGCTCGCACCTCTGGATTTTTCAAAAACTATGTGCAAATCATAACATTAAAGCCGGAAGCGTGGCCTCTCCGTGCACCGCGGTGGGTTTCCAGCTTTATATTATTATCATTTGCTTACAGTGAAGGAAAACATCGTGGAGAAACCTGCGTGTCTTATAAAATCTAAAAAGTTTTCGAAAGACATGTGAAATCCACAAACCCGCACTGGGCCAGCGTGGTGGATTATGATCTGAATACCCCTCGCATTGAGTGCAGGCCCGTGCCCAAGAGTGAAACGATAAAAGGACTCATATAATGATTAAGTGCTAACTGCCATACAAACAATATAATCTAAACTACAGCGTAGGATCGCCATAAACCACAAATGGCAGAAGCCCATAAAGCGTGGGCAACATGTTCTGTGTTTACTGACCCACAACTAGAAATACGAGATGGATTTAATCAAACACAAGTTATAATTAGCGTCCGGGCAGACGAACCGCGCCGGCGACAAACACGTTTGGATATATTTTATTTTTATAAAGTACCATAAATACTACCTACTTTATATTACGTGGCTGGATATGATAATGTTAAATTACAACTCTCGAGACAAAAACTTATCAAGAAGCTTCACAATACGTTGAAATGTTTGCGAACCCGGTACTAAAGCATTAAGTTTCCTTTTGGCTTCGAATTTTGAATTTTGACACATTTTCTTACGTAAATTAGTGTTAAAATCACGAATAAATGCAATAGATAATTCGGGTTCTTAATAGGCCCCACGTACACCTAACTTTTCAAAATCACTGCAATCATTTGTCGTTCATTTTGTCTTTCATTTGTTTGTACAAACTACCATCATAATTTGGAGGGCACGTAAAAAGTCGGTCCCGGCTGTTGTCTTCTAGGCAGCAGTCCTTGTCAGAGGCCTTCAGGCTGCTTGAACAACTCTGACAAAAAGTTGGCCACTAACCATACTATAAGAAGAAGAAGACGGTAAAGCTTAGTAGGGTTACCTACTGAGAATAACACTAAAACTAGACCTTTTAAACCATAGCAGATCATACTTCCTCACTTATTACATTTTACTTATATAATGAATACAATAAAGTGAGTACGTGAGTTTAAGAGTGCTGATCCAGCAGAAGATAATGCACTATGAGCGCACAATATTGCCGGCAGCCGGCTGTTTGGCAAGTCGGCCTTGTGTGCAAATGGGTCAAATTTACGCGCCGCTTGCCCAAGCGCAATTATACATCGCCGTTCATTATTTTATACTAATTCAAACGCTTATCCGAACATCATGAGAAGAAATAACGCGTGCGATGGCAGATAACGATTTTTCTATGATGTGCGTAAAACGGTAACCGTGAAGGTATACAATAATTGTTTCATGCATTAAATAAAAAGCCTCCAGTTTTTACGGCACCGTAGCTCTCTAGACATTCTTCGTAGCAAAATCTGAGGAGTACCTGCAAGAATCTGTCTAGAATTTAAATCATCTTCCTGATTTGTATTCAAATGGAGTAGACCCATTTGGAATATACGCAAAACGCTGCGAGACGATGTTTTAAGCGCATACGCATAATCTTATGACTCTTTTACCGACGACCAAGTAAACAGTTCGTGTAAGCTGCGTGTGATTACGATGCGTGATTCGTTCACGGTGCGCGACTATTGAATATTGCGTTGCACAAGCTGGAGTTAATGTTGGTCATGCAGACATCTCTGTGGATCTTTCCAAATGCCAAGACTCGTCCTTGCAATAGGCAATTATAAAAGCTAATGATTTAGGGATCGGTAACAAAGACATATTGCTTCGACCGATATCGCCGATAAACATATCCCTATCGTTCATGATTTTGACACTAAGGGCCTCCGCAGACTGGCTACTTTTAGCATCGGCGACCGGCGATTTTGTGACGTATCGATGCTGCGTCGCGTTTCTTCGAGCGCGAACGAGCGAGACGCAGCATCAAAATCGCCGATCGCCGATGCTAAAAGTAGCTAGTCTGCGGAGGCCCTAATTTACTATTTCCGTAGTCGCGTCAAAATTTTAAATCCGAAACTCGAATAAAACTAATCGGTTTCATAATAACAGCCCAAGATATAGCTTCTTCGAAATTAATAAAACCAATAGATATACCTACCTACCGTTCTTTTGTTTTACAGATTTGCAAAAAAACTAATGCGATTTCGATACGGACACCCCATTGATATGCACAAAAAATTAAACCGCTGTCCTTGACAGACAATCTTCCTCGTGACTTGGGCTCTTAGTATTTTTATTAACACTTAGACGAGCTTATAAAAAGCAATCAAGGTGACGAGGTCGAAGCAGGTAAAGCTGGAACAGCCGTAGCGGTGAAATTACCCGAGCGATTGGCAGAAAAGGTCAGAGGTTTGAATGGCAATTCTGCCACTTCGCTAGTTCAAATTACAGCTGCCTCAAGACCAACGTCTCAGTCGTGAGTTCAGGTTCACGATCATAAAGGCCTAGATTCATTATGCTGTAATATGCATAGTCCTGTGACAGCGCCCAGGTGCTTTTAGTAATATCATTTGAAAGGCAAACTTGTTCACAATCTACTGTCTGCAGTTATTTTTTGGGATACAGAATGTTAGAAACATCTGCTATGCAAATATGGATTTTTTTTATAAAACCTTTTTAACTTAATCGTGCATTAGCTTTGTCTCTGTCCTAAATAACCTTTGTTGTAGTTCATAAATCAATTAGTAATATAACGTTGCTATTTTAATATTGTACCAAATCGTTTAAATTATTGGCATTTTATTTCTTTTTATCACAATGTTGTCCAAACCGTTGTATTGGTTCTTTTTAAGTGTCGAGTGAACGTCTCCACTTAGATACAACCTCTAGCTGTCTATATCTATAAGGCTCGTTTAACAAACAATGCTATGAACAATACTGGCAGGATATGATAAGCTTGATCTAATTTACTTTGATCAGAATGATTAAGTACACCGAATGAGGTTCTATGACACAGTTTTTAATTTATAATGGCAGTGCAATACCTACTTTGGTTTTAAATTTGAGTTTGTATAAATGTATTTTTTATTTTATTTTAAATGCTCGATAGATATGTTACGTCTTGGTGAATTTAATCGACGATAAGTTTTTAAAACGAGTATTAATTCTGGTCCCCAAAAATGCATGCATACATCTTTAATAACAATAAACATCTTGATATAGAGTATTATAGAGAGTCTATGTTTTGTTAACTACAGGTAGATGAATGTTACCTATACTGTCACCTCAGGTTCTCAGTATTGGCCTTACACAAAACATTAGGTTTCAATCTAGATGTTATTATCATGTTCTGCTATACATTCACATCTAGACCGCTGTTAATATGTAAATAACAGTATTGAGGTTACATGGTATAGGCTTTAACATCGTGTCCTTTAATGAGGTTAACTGTTATTACTAATATGATACTTAAGTGGCGGAGCTTATTTCACTTTTGCTTATCAGTAAGTCTTAAAAATGTTATAATATATTACGCCTTTGGAATATGTACAAAGATAAGTTTGTACTTCAAAAAAATTCTCAAAATAATAATTATTTAAATAGTACTTCAAATAGAAAATTAAATATATAAAGCCGGAGACACATTTATCTTTAGTGTAAGCGTTAAAAATAAATAAATATATATATATATAACGTCACGACTTTTATCCCCATTCGGGGGTAGTCAGAGGCTTGAGTGACCATACACCACCACATTGTGGAGGTATTAAGTCCACTCAAAGTCCACGTTTCACCAGATAGTCAGAACCCAACATGACAGGTGGTGAACCTTGTCGCCGTGTATACAGGAACTGACGGATATTTAAAAAAGAACTACTTACTACTTAATTTAAAAGAATTGTGTTTTAATTGGCAGTTATTGATTAAAATCTTAATTTAATAAATCACATCATAAACTTACTGTCGTAAGTTACGTAACTAATAAAACTAGATTGTGTGCCTACACACCTGTCTTCTGTAGTTACAGGATACCTGTTACGAAGATGGTTATCGATTTGATTAATCTCGCGTCAATTTAGTTGCCATGTATGGTAGATGTCGGCTGCCGCAGCAGATCAGACGGAAGTGCGATAGATAGGCACATATTTACTGCCTACTCGTCTGCCTACACGATACGTTCATCTGCATTGTACGCGGCATCTATAAAAAGATTTAGAACACACGTAATGTGTAGGTTAACTCCTACTTCCTTAGATTATATTTTAGTCAAACGGCGATGTAAGGTAACTTGAAGCGAATATGGTAAGAGCAGAACTTACGAACCCGTACCAATGTTTTCGTACGTTCGTGATTTTGACACTCATTTGTTATGGAAATGTGTCAAAATACCAAATTCGAAGACCAAACGAAACTGATTATTGCTTTCGTACCGGGTTCGTTATAGCCCAGCCCCCCTAGACAAGTGGCATGAACGCTAATCGAATAGAATAGATTAGACTTCACAATGTATGGAAATGTTAAACGTCGCTATGTAGATCAACAACAAGTTGCTATGTAGATCACGTGACTTATGTCATTTCCATATATGAAGCGTAGCGATTTCAAGAAACGCTTGTAGACGTCAGCCACTTGTCTAGCCCTTCAGTTCTGGGAAGCTTTTGCTGGAAGCAATTATAAGCGATTAGCAAAAGCGTTTATTTTTGTTTTCCGGTTTTTTTTTCGAGTATCTTAATTCTCTTTGTTATTAACTCTTTTGTTAAATGTCGTAATAAATGTCTTCTGTTCTATTCAACCTCGGAGAGGCCATTAAGTTAAACGAGTACCTACTGGTAAACCGCAAATAACACAAATAAACAATCTCGTCGCAGCTGAAATTGCCCTATAACTATATTCAATCGGGTTGAAGTAAGAAATGCATATTGGCTCGCACTCATAGAAATAATAATACCAAAATATTATCTCTACTGTCTATGGATAATACTAAGTGAATGGATTTTATCTGTTACACATCAAAACGTAGATATTGCAATAAAGCACAATCACTGCAATTATTGGCTCTCCCGTCTAGAAAAGCCTTGAACGATGCATTCGTATCATTTGGCGCTAAGATAATCTCATAGATTAGACGTACTGTCTCATATATAAAACTTGACCAATATGCTTGTACATGGATTGCTTAAATTAAAGGGATTTTTTTAGTTTATCTAAACCAGTTTTTTTTTATATCGCCAGACTTACACACCAACTGTATGGTCCTACACTAAGCAACGCTTGACTATGGCTACCATACAATGGACTGGGGGCGATCCCATTGATACCCTGACCAGGGTAAATTACGAAAAGGCCGTATCCCAAATTTACCTCTGGCGGGAATCGAACCCAAACCACCCAATGCAGTGAGCCAAGCGACCTACGCTTAGACCACTGGGGCAAGCGGGCTTCAAGCCGTTTGTTAATGATACAGCGAATCAGGAAAATAAATTAATGGATAGACTTAAATGACCATTATGTCCATAATAAATAGAGATACGTTTACAGGTTCCAAGAACTCAATATGGGCGCAGAGGACGGCGCCCGCAGCCGCCGATGGCCCACGTTAATGCTGGTCTTGGCAGTCACGGTCTCATCGAGCCTCTGCAATCCTGGTAAGACAACTTAAGAGTACCTACACCCAGCATTTAATATTACACATCGGGCTCTGGAAAGAGATAATCCACTTTGTAGAGCGTCGTCTCTGTTACTCCTGGAGACGCTCCAAAAAGCCGAAGCTCTGGGGGCTTTCTGTTTCTAGCGCTAGATGGATAATATTTAGTGCCGGGTAACCGTATTACACACATTTACTGGTACTGGCAAACTTAATTTTTTTAACCAACCACACTTTGCGCACTTTGAAGAAAACTGCAGTCAGCTTCCTCAACCAATTGACCTATTTATCTTAGAGCCATAACACACCGGGACGGGACGCCATGGCGACGTCGCTCGCTACGTATCCAAACAATTTGTATAGATGGCGACGTCGCCAGTCCGTAGCCAGGTGTGTTACCTGTTATACATTTTAATTCGAATTAAGGCGAAAAGCGAGTGCGAGAGGCCACGCACGCACACGCTACGCACGTGAGTCAAGCTTCGCTTTGTACGAAAATGTATGTAACCGTGTCCACCGCGGCGCACGGAGAGGCTACGCACGAAATGACGTCATGCATACATTTTCTTGCAAAACGTAGCCGTGGCGTGTGCGTGGCCTCTCCGTGCTTTGCGGTGGGTTTCCGCCTTTTCCTGGATACGGTGGCTGGCGACGTCACCACGGCGTCCCGGTGTGTTATGGCCCTTAGTCCAATTTCTAGTCTAGTAGGTATTTGAGGGTATATGGCCCTCCACGCACTCTCCACTGTTATTCTTGTAAGCTAAACTTATGATGATGTTTAATTAGTTCTCCGTCTAATACTAATCCGTGACAACATTAATTGATTCACAACATAGCAGTCGAACCATATTACTGCTTAAGGCAACCATAGCGGATGTATCGGGTACACACCACCGCAACAAGTTTAAACCATCGGGTATATTTACACAAACTATTATAGTCCTTTATATCGAATACCCACAGTCTTTATTACCTTAAAGGCATGACTCCAATGGAGGATGTGGAGTCGCTATGTGTTTTTATTGTCACCATGTACATCCCGCGTGTGGATCGGTCACGATTAGCCATTAACATATACAGCACGGTTAATAAAACATGAACAGGATTTAGAACCGACTCAATTGCTGACATAACTGATTGAGCTTTGACAGTTTTTTTCTCCATGAGTTTTACACCCGTATCTTTAAACAAGTCTTTACTTATTTTAAGTAAATTCTCATAAAAATCCCGTTTTGACCGATTATTTATAGAATATTGCCATTTTGTATGGAAAATCTATTACAACAAGATTGTAAGACAGGTTTTTTGCTTATAATTTACTTAAGAACAAGGCAGAAGACATCAACAGTTTATGCTTAATATTTAAAAAAAATCTACCTCTACCTTCAATAAAATTATTTTAGAGTTACTTAATTGCATAGTAATAGGTGCTCTACATTTTGTCCTTCTTTAATATATGTGTTCAACTCTGGTTATAGAAAAGACAGTTGACCATTCCATTTAAACCTCTATCTTTTAAAAGCTATCTTAAGGGTTTAACTAGCTCTATCATATCAATTTTAAACTGTATAAGTGTATGTAGAGCTGCGAATCTCGTCGTTAACACGCATTAACCCGTTATGACGTAGAGATCTTGACATTTGGGACGCGTGCGCGAGACGAAGTCACGACACCCGCGAACATTTCCCCGCGACCTTGATACTGCACTTCCGCTTCCTACAGGTCAAGGTTAAATAGGTTGAAAACAGATTTAGAATTGGTGTTTGAAGTTACCGATAGTCTAACGGAGAAGAAATTTGGTCGCCGTATCTACATCACGTAACTGATAAAAATGTATGGTTCCATCCAATGCTAGGTACTATGAAAGTTTCACATGACAATAAGACCGCACGTTAAATAATGATAACAAAAAGTTTATTTCAAAATAAGTTAAAGAATCTAAAAGGATCCAAGGTATACGACGATTTAATCTATACTTTCTAAGGTTCATGGAATGGACCTTTAATTTAGTACAAAAACGGAAATATCCAATTAAGTACATGCATGTGCTACTTCTGAATCCTCGAAGCTATAAGGTCATGACTGTGTGACGTAAGGTTTAATTCGATAATTGCAGCTTGAACCCTTGACTCATACTGAACTTGCGTAAAAATTTAACCTCACATGCTTTTAGTTACTCAAATTCAAGGAATATCTAAAAAATATAAGAATATAATAATCACGTCTATATGCCGGGTGGGCAGAAGAGATCCATAGTGCACCCATCTTCCGCCAATAAAATTTTGGTCCCAATGTAATATCCACAAGTGCGGCCTATTTAACTTATATCGGGCAACATTCCCTTCATTGCGAATGAGATTTGGTGCATCCAGATGCCTCACCCAAGCACTCATGCGTTCCGACGTCAAAAATGAGTGCTCGGGCGCGGTATGCGCTTGATGTCGATGCAGTCATTCAGACATGGTCCACCAAGCGGGCCCAGTGCGGGTTGGTGAACTTCACACATAATTAGGATCATTTACGTATGAAAATTGCATTTTCTGATGATTACCACAGTAGCAAAAATACATCAGACACCCACATAACTAAATCAGTTTTAGGTATTACATTCTGCAACGATCCGATAATATTGTTGATTTCCGGATTAATGTAGCTTTAAATGATGAAATCATAATTTAAGTCAGATTTAATGCACAAACGAGGAAGTAATATGTCTAGTATTATAATGAAATCCATCGCCGAACCATTGAAACCATGACGTTAGATCACGATTACACTGGTACGCAATGATTTGTGCATTCATCAGCTCGATATTATTAGTAACAAATTAAGATTAATGAACCGTTAAAATAAAGGTACGGACACAACGGTGATATAATGGGTTAGATTCCAACTGGACTCGCGAAAGTGGACATACGCATGTTCAGTTAGTGAAACTAGAAATATTAAGTTACATTTATTATTCCGTCAACTCGATACATTGCGCATATCCGGATAGTGAAACATAAAATATATAACTTTTTCGTTTCCCCAAATGGGCACACTCACTTTTTTCAGAAAAAGGGGACAGTCGTTAACGCTGATAAATTACTTTACCTAAATTATCTAGATTTTCCAGCCAGGAGGGTGGTGTGCCTGGCGGGGCCGGGCGCTTTGCCCCGGTTGTTGATATCGGAGTCTTCTTTATAGCGAAGTGCCTCGTGAATCTTGATATCGTGATTAAGGATTTCAATGCAGAATCGCATGTTGTACAGGAGCGTGTACTCAGCGCCATCTGTCAGTGGCGTCGTGAATGTACCTATGTAGCGAGATGTGAGGTCACTAATTACTACTACAGAGGTATTATATTCACGAAACCAAGCTACTGAATTTCCATAACCGGGAGTATGTAAAACTCTAGTTTATTAATGTGCTCACTCAGTAGCTTATTCAATTACTAAAATGATCATAGGCCATAGATAGGCGTTGTATCTTGATAAAATCAAATCATTAATCACTCCATAGGCGCAGTCAGTTTTAACACAACTAACAAAGATAGTAACAAGTGTATTAGAATACCTACGCCGTAGCATCGTGTATGCAGACGTAACGACATACTTAGGAGTAGGTATGTAACACATTGCTCGTACATAGATAACTCAATTCCGGGACAATTTTTGACATTTAAATGTCGTGTGATCCAAGGATTAAGTAATTACGAGTATACGCTTCCTGTGCTCTGATTTATTTGGAATGGTTTTGATTCATAGTTGGTTTATTTTTCACAAACAATCCATTTTAAAACTATCTACTTATGACTTGATCGATAATTTATTTTGTGAGTTGTTTTTTGTCACGTTATGAATTTTAGCAACAATATACGCAATAATTGTGTATTATGGTGTCAAGATAAATGCAAATGTAGAAGATTTAGTGGTATATATCATCGCACGTGCGCACGGGCACGCGTGTGTGTTGTGACCACATATCGCGATAGTGAAAGCTGAAGGCCGCGATACGAGGTAATGATGCCGTTTGGACCTACATTATTTAGTTGATCACTCTTATGAGCAAGCATTTAAGGAAAATTTCAGCTAACATACATATATACTCACGCCTGTATCCCACGGGTGTAAGCAGAGACTATTGACTGCTTTGCTACAGTTTTGACACACCCGTTTTGCTTCATCTACATTCATACATCTCATGCACTGCCGTCGGTTGAGGGTTCTACAGAGCTGACCTTTCTGGAAAAGGCCATCGATCTGGTTCAGCTAAATTGACTACAATTTCTTGAAGCACTTAGGTACGTTATGTGATTGGCACGATCAATCAAAATCTACGCCTAAGTTAAAATATTTTTATTCATGTAGGATTAATGAAGCACTTATGAATAGTCGACATAAATATTTTAGTTCTACCACCGGTTCGTAATGCACTTTCCATTAAGAAGAGCCACCAAGAAACTCAATTGTTACCCTTTTCAATAGAAAAAGAAAAATGGTGTACATTCACAAAACAGCAACGCAATGTGAGCGGGCATATGTGAATCTAGTAAACTGTATTATATAGTCGTCATAAAAAGGCACAACGATTCCCAAGCAACGACACTTTGATATTAGTTCGAACTCCATTTACGATACAAGGAAGTAAAACCATTCATATTATGCCTTTTATGTATTTCAATGGAAATACATAGTATCAGATGCACAATATGTGCCAAACATTACAATAATATAAATGCTGTGTAGGCGTACTAGGAACTGGTAAAGATACCATAAACACTTTACAATAAAAATACTTGCCTTGTCTTCACATGGCATTATTACGTATTGTTGAGCTTAAAGCTGTACATATCGCGTTTTTTATTCTCCATGAGTTGCGGAATACGAGAGTGTATTGATACATATACTTATAGGTAGGTACGTATTCTATATGTATTACCTGTGTATTTATCAGGAATATCTGAAGGCGCGTCATCGCCTCCACCAAAGCGAGTCAAACAAAAAAGGCACTGCAATAGGTAGGTACTACATTATCCAATTTTCAGAGCGCTAAGTAAGCGAGAGTGTTAAAATAGGCAGCGAGTGATCCAATCTAGTGCGATCGTATGTGCATCTCGCACTTCAGCACTAGTTTAGGACTCTGAAAATTGGATAATGTAATGCCCACTTCACTTGAAGTGATGCGGTGTATTTCTAACCTTAATAACGTCAGTCCAGGTGCGATTTAGTTATAGAATGTAATTACTGCGCTTATATTATGTAGGTACCAATTCGTTTTAGATAAGAAACTCACACGCAAAATCTACTGGTGATTTAAATGCCGCATATTAATCATTTCCTTGTTACATCTTCATAAGTCGATAACTATTTAAAACTTGGAGACATTTAATGTTTGGATTTTCTGTAAAACATTAGTCACTCCAGAGATGTGGTATCTATTATAATACTTTCCGTGGTAAACCGCTAAACTAAACTAGGTATAAAATGAAACGTCACCCAAATCCAATTATAGTTCCAAGTCGAATAAAACATCTGCACGGGTAATACCGACAATTTGTTTAACAGAGCGGTCGATTGGAGATTACCATTAATTACAACGTGACGTTAGAAAAAAATAAGTTATTGTGATGAGCACCTGTGTGTCATGATCTCATTTTAGTGTAAAAAGTTTTATTAGTACAAAAAGCGACTCATGTACTAATATTAATTGCCCCGTCGGTATACCGGATTCGGTTTTTGTTTGCTCATCTCTGATCATCACGAACCGCATAATTAGTTTGCGATTTTTTTATAAATAAATCAAGCAAAAAAACTATTACACGATAATGGATCGCCCCACTTATTCGCCATAAATGTTAGATCCTTAGCATTATCCACCCAATTATAATTGGTTGTATACCACGGCCAACGAGAAGCGATACGATAAAAATATATCATTTAAAAAATTAGTTAATTTGAACGTTTCGCTAATTAATTTACATTAATAATACATTATAAATAATATAATAATATTAATAATGCGTAATCGCATTCCAACACATAATGAATGTTAAATATTGGCCCCCCGAATTTTGGTGAGCTCAGCAGTGACTGACATGTATACACCAACATTATTGCCATGTCGTATCGCTTCTCGTTAGTCATGTTATAGACCTTATTATTACGCAATTAATCCTATTAGGTACGTAAATTTTATCGTTAGGTTATAATAAGCACAGAGGTGACTTCTTTTGACAATTTATTCCGAAAAAATAGACAATTGTACGACCTCTACTGATAATAAAATAAAGTATGCTCTGCCTTTGATGACATAATTTGCTTATAGGTTTTTTTATACCACTGACACATCTTTATCAAAGTAATCACCAAAATGACCTGAGACCGTAGTGGTTCGTGATACAGCCAATAAATTTAATTGAAAGAACAGGTATACAAGGATTTCATTATAATAAATTACATATTGATAAATGTATCAATCATCTAGATAATCTATCTGTATCTTAAATCTGCCAGTTATCTATCTTTGGATCACATATCTGTCTTGCGAATACAGTGAGAGGGAAAGATTAATGAGAACTCAATTTTATACATAAATGTACAGTCAACATCAAAAGTAGCTTGGTATCTGATAGGTATGTACAAAATAAAATTATTAAACACGTCATCAAAATAGTAGGTATTACACCAGAAAGTCTCTAAAATTTACGTATTTTGTATTGGGATCTTATTAATAAAATACTTTATTCCTCCTAAATCCTCCTCTCATCTTCTTTTTAAACAATAATGTGACTTTTTGGAAATTATAGAAACGAAGTTACTTTTGAAACTGACTGTACGTTTGGATACATATCCAGTCATAACTGTGCAGTATGTAGATACATTGTTTTCGCCGCATGACTCCTTACTCGGTCACGCGGAGTCGGTATCTTAAGCTTCCCTCGAATTTGGGCCAGACTAAGCACCGTGACTTGCGACATGCATTGCACATTCGGCATGTAAATATTGCATTTGATCTGCACGTATGCATGCAGTAGGGCCTTATGCACTCGCAAATCGCCAGTGGGATAAGACCCTTTTTAACTCACTTTTAAGTGACGTAACATTTGCTTTTAATTGAGTTACAGAAACCCGGGATTATTTATAAATTACTAATGAAGTGTGTTATAAGGTACTTAGCTATAATTTACATCCTGGGTATACCTACCTATAGACATTTCAGAAAATAAATCACTAATGTATCATGTAAATGTTTCAAATGTATCGCGGTATAAATGCGAGGTCTACAAGACTGAAGTCGTAGGTAAAACAAGCTAGAATGCTATAAAATACGTTAAGTACCTAGGTACCGTAAAACAAGCTAATAGAATGATATAAACACGTCAACTACCTATTGCAATAATTTTCTTCAATGACACACATCAGGTTATGTATAGGTAACCCACTTGTATCAGCTGTCAGCACCTGAGCCTCGGTGAACTAACATTCATAAATTAATCTACGTTTAGTTTAGTTTACTCAATAAATTGTTGAGTAAGTAATTAGATCTGCGATCGCGGTTAAAATGCCAAGTATGTAAAATAAATTAATACGACCTAATGGAAATTCATCTTGGCTTGTAGTATACGTTTTAGGTAGGTGAGGTAATATTTCGCTACAATATAATACACATAATAAATACAAATGATCCACCAATACACGCTTAGTAAATAATTAACTATATATTTTGTAAGGTAGTACCTACCAACTTTGAATATAGTTATAATTTTCAGGTTTACCGTACTTGATATCTTATCAGATCGTTATCAGCAGTAACTGGTTCGACGCTACACGCCCTGTTTGCACTTGCCCCTATACTCTCTATCAAGCTTTCAACATGACGACATTGTCAGCAATCGACGCCGGCGCATTCCTAATTCGAATTTCGAAACCAGAGCGCCCACGGGCACAAACGGAACACAAGTACGATCTGACGTATCTGTCACACCCACCGGTCTGTCAAAAACTGGGCTACTGACAGATTCGTTTATCTCAATTATCTATCCTTTTGTCTCCATACCTTTCGCTGTCAAGATCTCTTCTTGATACCGCTGTACCAAATTTTATTCGTCAGATGAAATGCACGCTTGCAAATCACGTTGTAGATCAACCTATCTACCTACCGACGGAAATATCCAATGTAATCATACATCTAGCTAGATATAACATCTGTTTAGTGTTAGTCCGCCGTTAACCTATTTTACTCTTCCATTAGTTGAATAATGCTGCACGCAAAATGCTAAAATTGACACCAACACATCTATAAAACATTATCTAATTAATTACTACGAACACGCAATATTATTTACAAGCATCGGTTAACCTTTCGATAGACGTCCAGCACTGGCCTTTTACTAAAGTAACCGCTGTGATTTATTTATTTACATCGTTAATGGATCACTTGCAATAGCCTATACTACTATAATAAATAGGGTATAACCCCCAATTATTGGCACCCTGCACCAATTATTGTCCATACATATTTCTATGGTATTTCTTAGTTCAGCGGATAGAATAACTAGGTAGGTGTGAAAATCTGTGAAATTTATGACTTTTAACAAAAAAAAACTATTTCCATGTTTAGTTTTCTTATTTTTTAAAGATAACTTCAAAAGTGCCAATAATTGGGGGGGGGGGGGGGGGGGGTGCCAATATTGGGTGCCGTTACCCTATCATTTATATTTTTTAAATGGATGCTAGGACATAATGCATGTGTTTAAACAAAATAGAGTATGATCTATAAAAGCTTATAAGACAAATGTTACTGTCAAAACGAAAATGCCCAGCTTCCTTTATTAGGATATGAAAAGGTATGATAGGTCTATACAAGGCACACTCTGGGTGGTGGATAAATTTATCAATATTTGTCTTGTATTATTCTGCCTCCTTAACGGTCTACTGAAAGCCGGTCTAATCATACCAATACCAAAAATAGTGATAACTATTTCAAGCATCAATCGTATACACAGCTTCATAGGAGGTATATTATATAGCGTGCTATGTGGACTTAAGGCAATTGCAAAAGGGAATAGTATTTTTTGCATACGTAACCTACTTTAAACCACAAGCTAACCTTAAGAAAATAAAACATTATAAAAATAGAATCATACAGGAGTTATTCTATTGGCATTTAATAACAATTTCGCAACAATCATTGCAATTTTAATTGCTCATGAAACATGTATGGTGCAAAAAATGCGTACGCGCAGGTGTCCCAGCAACAAGTTATCTGTTTCAATGTAAAGTTCGATGATTTATTACATACAGCATAATGTGTTAAGTCCGTTTACTGACTCGGACGTATTGTTATTTTATACACGAGTGATTTGTCTATTCAATTGTAAGGTTTTTTATGACATATGTTTCTCTTGGAGATCATAAAATAATGTCATTTAATAAATGATATATGTTTTGTGTGTGCCAAACCTTAGCATAAAGTAAAGTAATTACACTTATCCATTTTAAAATTAACAAAACACTACACAATGACACATATCTACATCATCATATCAATTACAATTAGTTATACACATATCTTCAATTCTTAACATATAGGTATAGGTTTCTTTGATATATTCTCGCCAGTTTAGGACATGTACCTTAGCACCGTATTTTATTTCGTTGTATAGGATTAAGTTCTTACAATCACATCGTTATATGTAAAGTTCTTACTTTTCTCAATGTATTTACTTACTGTGCAAATAAATTAATTTCAATTTCAATTTCTTGAGTTTCAAATACTTTATGCTATCATGTAGGTAAATATAAAATATCGAAGTTGAACGTATAATATTAGCATGCTGCACAAAAACATTAAGAATAACATTCCTAAGTATTAAGTTTTCAGACTTATTTCTTGGCACGTGCCTGTTGCGTAAAATATCAGTAAAATTAAAATATTTCTTGATTGTAATACCGATCATAATTGAAAGGTTTATGCAAAGAATGTAATTAGGGATTCATCTTGGCTATAATGGAGCAAGGCCTCGACCGGAACGCGCGGACGGCCTGCAAAAACAAGCCACAGACGCATGTCCACTTTGTATGCCTATGCTGCCTTAAATAAGCGTTAATTAACTATGTTAACCAAACAAAATTCTTGGCTATATCTTGCATAATATCGACCCACCCACCGAGAAACGTCAATACTTTCTGCTTTATGTGAATAATGTTTCATGAAAATGTCTGAGCAAGCTATACAATTATTTAAGTCTTCTATATAGCTATATACATTCTGTCATCGGCCCTTATTTGATTTATTTAAATGCATATATTCGTATAAATCTATCGCAATTTGAATAGGTCACTACTAATCCGGTTCAGTTTCAAAACTTTATGTAAATACGATGTAAATTTATGACGATTGTATACTAACAATGTATCTTTGTTTTCAGAGGTGTACTACGAGAAACAGCGCTACGATGGCTGGTTCAACAATAGAGCTTACCCTGATTGGGGATCAGTTAGTGAGTACCAATTAACTGTCATAAAATATGATTTGTTTTAATGCCGTTGCTGGAATAAATACATAATTATTTTAATTTTTTTGAGGGATACAATATTTGGAAATCTTAAAGAGAATATAATTCACACCATCGATTAACAAAGAGGAGTTGAAATCATCTCGTGATATCAACATGCATCAACACCTTTATTTTTTCTTAGGGCCACCGCAGACTTGCTACTTTTTGCATCGGCGATCGGCGATTTTGCGACTGCATCGCGTTTTGGCGACTCTCTGCGGTCGGACGCAGCGACTGCTCCGATGCTATAAGCGACTAAATCACCGATCGCTGATGCAAAAAGTAGCAAGTCTGCGGTGTCGCTTAAACACACAATTGATTAACCAATCAATAAATCAATCCAAACATTAATATTTTTGCAAGGCATTATAGGTAACGGCATTTGTCAATAGTTTATGATTACCTAAAATATGGTTTGCTGAAGTGGGATATTATGAGAATCACGTGTAAGGAAGTGCTGACTTCTGCAAAAGGCGATTTGGCATAATCTATAGTTATGGAAACTTGAAATGTTGAATTTCGATTAAACTTTAACATTCGGAGCACAGCTGTTGAACAATTATTATGATTTTAATAAAGATCAGATTAATGATGATGAAGGGCTCTTAAGTTATGAGTATTATAATCCAAATAAGCTGATTTCAATAAATTATTAATGACCAATTAATAATTATGTCTATACAATTTGCTTAAGAAATAAATTGATAAAATTAAAGGGCAGTAAAGTTGAATCAAAGCGAATCAGGATTAACTTGGACTCAATCAGACAATACAGTCAATTGTCACAACATGAACAAACAATACACATTACATCAGACTTGAATATCAGGTTATCCACTCTCCTAAAATCAACCTCTTTGTCAGCTGTCATTGTTTGAACTGACGTTAATCAAGACCAATTTGGTTTAGCGGTTTGATTTATCGAGTTAGCCTTGCTTTAATCTCTCCACCACATGCATTATACTCTTGAATGGCTTAAGTAGCTTGGATACTTAAGTATCTGTGTGGTCGTTAACATTTGCGGTTGATATACCATTGAAACAATGATAGATGTAGAACTGCTTGACAGATTCTAAAAGGCTTGCATTTTAATTTACTTTTTATTATACATCTAAAGGGCAGTTGTTAAGAACGAGTACCCAGCATTAAATTGATAAAAAAACCTTGAAATTAACAGTAAAGAAATCTTTTGATAGAACGACCTCAAAAATAGTTTGTCTTCATTTCACTTTGCCGATGTTATGGAGCCTATTATGTGATACTAGCCTTTGCCCGCGACTTCGTGCGCGTGGATTTCGGAAAGGAATTTTCATATAAACTTCCATCCCCTATTCATATTAGAGTTGTCTAAAATCCTTCCTATGTGGATTACGGTAAAAAGTTACCTACTGTAAAAATTACAAGTTTTTGACTACAGGTTTTTGTGCGCTGATAGATTAGTCGGTTTCTCCTTTTTATATATGTATATAACAGATCAAGTAGTTGTAGGTATCATAAACATTTTTATTTTAATATCATTTATTATGTCTACTGACGCTAAAACTCATTAGTAATATAGAAAGCAGACACCTTTCAAACGCTATTTGTATTTCTAGATTATGAGAATACAAAATATAAGAAATATTGCAAACATCTTTTTCCTGCTTTCACTGCAAAGACGTCGGACCGCACTTTCTGAAAATCTGCGTCACTATTGGTCTCAATACCATGGGTTTCTTGATGTTGATTTTTCATCATTATCATTTTTCTTACACGTAAATATGTAGTATTAAGGTTTCCTGCAATTTTCTCAATACTCCCAAAAAATATCGTCACCAAAATACCCAATTTATCGTCCGATTGAAGATAATTAACGATTATTTATCTGATGACAGCAAGTATTATCCGTTAGTATTATCCGTTATTGTCCGTGAACCACTTTCGATATGATCGTATTTGTAACAGAATTTATGGAAACTTGACTTCGTTCGATTGGGAATCTCTTTATACTTTTTGCTGGCACTAACTAAATTGCAAGTGTTTTGTTGAATAATTATTTTTTAATTGCTTTAATAGGCTAAAGTATTTTTGATTACTAGAATTGAGGTCTTGATTAATAATAATAATCCATAACCACGTTTGAAGGCTACTAGTTGCTGGGAAATATTTTATTAATATAAATCAAACAAAAGTTATGTGCAAAATTGACATATCGCAATGCGTTTCATTAAAATCTCCATGTAGAGCTGTTTACACGATGCGGACGGTCGGAGCATATAAATAATGTCACGCTAATTAGTTAAGGGTCCAGGCTAACAACTAAATAAACATAAATAATCGTTTATTTTTCTGATTAATTTATGTAGTAATTCATAAAATTTAATTTTAATTAAACTAACTTATTTATCAGTTATCGGTTAGTTATCGTTTTTGTTACTGACTTATTTTATTTTAAATAACGAAAACAAATGTTTCATATAAATCTCAGGTTGAAAAGCGCGCCTACTAAAGACATCAACGCGTGTCAGATTTTCGTGACACGCAGTACCTACTCGCGTTGCGGGATATAATAGTTTTATTAGAACATATTGTGAAAGGCGCTACGGAGTTTGTTATTGCTTTGATTTGATACCATTTATTTAATGGAAGAAAACTGTAGGTAATCTACAAACAAAGTCGAGTTTACGTAGGTACCTACTACGCATTTCCAAAATACAATGGCAAGAAATAGGTACTATCAAAATATAATTTAACGTACCTAATTGAAACACGAGTCTACGCATCCATTCTAGATGGTTTCAATCCAGCGATCCAACAGGGGTGACCTTTGTGGGAACTTTGTTTCCATCCGCGGATTTGTGTTTAGTTTGGATTACATCTGCTGTCTACATGGATGGCAACAAGCAAGGTCACCTCTGTTGGGACGCTGGATTGCAACCGTCAAGCCAGCCCTGAAGGCCTGTTATACCTTCGACCTCTTTCAAAAAGCGGTCAACTCGTGAATCAAAAACCCACACCATAGATAACACGACTCGATAAACACCCTATTAATTTGTCATCCACGACTATGTCGAAACCCCATAGGGCCATTGACAGGCGGCTCTGACATGTGTATTTACAATATCGGCAGCACACATCGATAGAATAACAAACACGGCGACTGGTTTAGATATTGTTTGAATTAAAATTAATTATGAGTAATGAATTGAGTAACAAATCTACTCTCATACATGTGTAATTAATTATGATTCATATTTTTAGATTTCACAATTATATTTCGATTTGCTGCCATTCACGAGTAGCTACTGAGTCTCTTCTGTTGTTTTCTAAGGCCAGGGCTGCACTGTTAGGCTACCGCGATACAACAGCAACGCGATAGCGATCAAACCCCTACAGATGCGACGGCGATTTCTATACAAACTTTGGCTTATTTGATAGGGCCACCGCCATATTTTAAAGGTGATTGATTTGATCGCTGTCGCCTTGCAATGGCATTATAGTTGCAGCCACGGCCTAATAAAAATCTCGACACAATACGACAATGCGCTCCGAATTAGATCAACTGGCATTAACCCTTATCTATTTAAAAGTTTTTCGCGCTAAAGTTAAAACTTAATCCGCGAGTATTTGATTCCGTGAAACGATTGTCAACTGATAATGCTAAAAACGTGCGTGAATTGATTCCCACGTCCTCTTTCCCATATTTATATAACTTAATGAGAAGCATGCTTCGCTCTACTTACACACGCTGTAACTTAATCATTCAAGATGGATGAGCTAAGTATTTTATTGTTCAATCGATGGAGTCATCGGTACACTTTTCGTTTAAAATAGGTATATATCTACATAGAACTACGTATATAGAAAGTTAATTTTGAAAATGGAATAGGATCATTAAAAACTGATAAACAAAGTTTAATAATGCAAAATCGTGAGCAATTCATATTATGGAGTATCGATAATGGAGCCATAATAACTATGATGACCGTTCACGATGCCGGAGGGGTAATTTGTGTGCAAGAGGAACTCTCGTCGGCCCTAATTCATCGCTCATGCAAACTGAGAGTTACGACAGCCACAAACACGTTGCAGCTATTCGGTTGAATCAATTCACAAGTATACATTGGTTGCGTCTACAAGAGGCGAGCGGCGCGCCCGGGTGGGCAATTTTTACGTCGGATTCAGCAATCATCTCTTTCTAACAACAGGTATGGTGTATATGGCTTCTATTCATTGATATGTAGGTATAGTTTAACGTGCTATTTTTTAGAGCACTAATGTTCGTGAATTAAAACGTTATTGTTTAATACTGTGTATCAGCATAGTCACAATTTATGTATTAAATTAGTTTTCTGTAAAAATATTATCATGCTTACATATTTTAATAAGCGTGAGAGAGTATTATGAAGGCAGATCATTATCTGTATGGAGCATCATTTCTACTTCATGTAAGTTAATTAATTAATGACATGCTAATCAAATTTTAAATAATCTTAGCTCCGGTTAATTTTACGCTTCATTTGACCATTACTTTTGATGTCATTCAACGTTAACATGTACCTACTCATGTTGTCATTCTGTGTGTCAGAAAATCAACATTTCTGTGAAAGTTTATTTAATTTGTTTATTTTATTGTTCGAGCGAAATCTTTAATTTTTTTTCTAACAACTTTATCCGAGTGTTTGTTTTTTATTTTTTCACAATACTTTTAATTTACTAAGAAAATATAAAAGTTTAAAAACTTTTTTGCCACTACCTGACGTACTGTTAAAAAAGTGTAATTAACATGAATTTACGATATCGATTCATTATTAGCATCCATGTAATGATCCAATCCTACAAAAACTATATGATACGCCTGCCATTTTAATAAATACAAATCGTGACTGACCATGCAATTTGTGTAAAAACATATCGAGAGGTTAGTTAAATACAACGTTTAATTGGCAACTACCGAGAGCTCGTGAAGGATGCGGCAGGGAGAAGTATGTTAATAAATCAGAGCAAAGATAAACAGATTCTAAGATTCTATGCAGATTTATCAAAGGTTGCTTTCAAATTATTGAAATGTTGTGGAATACCAATAATATTCTTTCATAATAGGTACTTTGTTAAAATATATCTATACTAATATATAAAGAGGGAAATGCTGACTGACTGACTGACTGACTGACTGACTGACTCACTCATCAACGCCGAGCCGAAACTACTGAAGTTAGAGACATGAAATTTAGACAGTAGATATATTTTGTGACGTAGGCAAGCAATAAGAAGCGATTTTTGAAAATTCAACCCCTAAGGGGGTTAAATAGGGGATGAAAGTTTGTATGCAAGTTCGTCATTTTTCAAGTTAGAATTATAAAAATTGGTGTGGAGGTGAAGTTTTAAAAATAAAAAATATGGTTTTCAGCTTTTTGAAAATTCAACCCCTAAGGTGGTAAAATAGGGGATGAAAGTTAGTTGGGAAGTGAGTATAGATGTTCGTCATTTTTGATGATAGAATTATGAAAATTGGTGTATAGGTTCCTTTTTATAAATAAAAAACTTGAATTGCTGCGTTTTTGAAAATTCAACCCCTGAGGGGGTAAAATAGGGGACGAAAGTTTGTATGGAAGTTCGTCATTTCTGAGGTTAGAATAATGAAAATTAGTGTTTAGGTTTCTTTTTACGTATTATAAATAAAAAAAATCTGCATTTTTGAACTTTCAACCCCTAAGGGGATTAAATAGGGGATGAAAGTTTGTATGCAAGTTTGTCATTTTTCAAGTTAGAATTATGAAAATTGGTGTTTAAGTGTCTTTTTAAAAATAAAAAATTATGGGTCTCGGCGTTTTTGAAAATTCAACCCCTAAGGGGATTAAATAGGGGATGAAAGTTTGTATACAAATTCGTCATTTTTCAAGTTAGAACTATGAAATTTAATATTTAAGTGTCTTTTTAAAAATAAAAAAATATGGGTTTGGGCGTGTTTGAAAATTCAACCCCTAAGGGGGTAAAATAGGGGACGAAAGTTTGTATGGAAGTTCGTCATTTCTGAGGTTAGAATAATGAAAATTTGTGTTTAGGTATCTTTTTAAAAAAAAAGTTTCGGCGTTTTTTTAAAATTCAACCCCTATGAGGATTAAATAGGGGATGAAAGTTTGTATGTATGCAAGTTCGTCATTTTTCAAGTTAAAATTATGAAAATTGGTGTTTAGGTGACTTTTTAAAAATAAAAAATATGGGTTTCGGCGTTTTTTAATATTCAACTCCTAAGGTGGTAAAATAGGGGATGAAAGTTCATATGGAAATTCGTCATTTCCGAGGTAATAAATAACACGAATGAATAATTGAGTTTAGGTTTCTTTTTACGTATCAAAAAATATGGATTTCAACTTTTTTTATGTAGCCAATTGACTGCAGCTCATATTATATGGGCTGGCTCGACCGGGGTAGTACCACCCTCTCACAGAAGATCGGCGTAAAGCAGCTATTACAGCTGCGTTTCGTACGATGAGTGAGGGAGCCAAAAGCTCCATCCCACTCCCCTTCAGGTCGGCAATTTGCGAGCAATGCCTTTGGTATTGTAAGCATCTATAGGCTACGGTCACTGCTTAACATCAAGCGGGCCGTAAGCTTTTTTGCCAACGCAGTCCTATAAAAAAATGTAGGTTGATCCTTTAAGGAAAATATTTATATAGTAAGCATCTATCATCATATACGGTAACTGCTTAACATCGGGCGGGCAGTACGCTTTATTGTCACCCCAGTCCTATAAAAAAAATATAGATTGATGCTTTAAGGATAAATAAAATATATATAGTAAGCATCTATAGGCTACGGTCACTGCTTAACATCAAGCGGGCCGTAAGCTTTTTTGCCACCGCATTCCTATAATAAAAAATATAGGTTGATACTTTAAAGAGAATATTTATATAGTAAGCATCTATAGGCTACGGTAACTGCTTAACATCAGGCGGGCCGTACGCTTTTTGCCACCGCAGTCCTATAATAAAAAAATATCCGGGATCCAGCAAACGGAAGCTGGGATCTGAAAAAACGGGATCCGGGATTAAGAAAATGAGATCCGGGGTATGAAATCCGGGATATGGGATACGGGACCCGTGATATCCGGGATACGAGAACCGGGATCCGGCAAACGGAATCTGGGATCCGGGAAACGAGATCTGGGATACGGAACCCGGGAAACAAGATCCAGGATAAGAAATTCAGGATATTTGATATGAGATTCGTGATATCAGGGATACGGAATCCGGGTAACGAGTTCCGGGATACGGGATCCAGGAAACGAGATCCGGGATATGGGATACGAGATACGGGATCCGTGATATCCGGGATCCGGGATTTAGCTAACGGAATCTGGGAACGGGATCCGGGATATTCGGTATACGGGATTCGGATCCGGAAAACGGGATCCAGGATCCGGAAAACGGGATCCAGGATCCGGGCAACGGAACCTGAGTAACGAGATCCGGGATACAAAATCCGGGTCCGGGAAACGGGATCCGGGGTCCGATTTTTTTTAATTTCAATTCTGCGCGGACGAAGTCGCGGGCAAAAGCTAGTTTACTAATAAAGGCTTATTTCAATCTGTAAGAAATCAAACGAATCGTGAAAATTAGCTCATTAATCATAGACACACGTGAAAAGAGATGGGGAGACTTGGGTTGCGATCATACAAAATTTGAGGCTTTTCAATTAATACAGGTAGGTATCTATGATCAAGTCTATAAATATAGGATTCGAATGGATATACCTATTGCATGATTCAACTTTGGTTTACTCAAGTGAGTGGCTACGTTCTCTTTTAACTACCTACTGGGGGACTCTTATCTAAATTCACCTTTCCAAGAAACCTACTTTGAAGCTTATCAGAGATAATTTGGCAACGCATTCGTATCTCTGACAGCTGATAAAACATACAGTAGCCGAATACTTTATTTCGATTAGGCATGCAATGAATAACACATGAGAACAACTTCAGTAAGAAAACACGACACTACCCTTTTTGGATAACAACCACAAAAAATACTTTTGCAATTTCGAAGCAGTTAAACAATTTATGTTCTGATAAAAAATGAGTTGGTATCTGTTACGGCATAGTTAAGTGGATAAAAAATATACAACAATTAATGAAATTCAAGCCAATAGAAATGTAAATATAATTTATGTTTAAACATGTGACTTTGATTATGTGAAAATACTTTTTTTCATTGGACACACCCATTAGTCGTCACACGAACGCTTTGACTGCTCTGCTTCCACTTTCGCTCTATGTTTCGTTATAATATGTAGGTATCAAATCAATATTAATTAGCGTACAGAAGGTAAGCTTATTTAATTAAAATCATGTTCGCGAGACAGGTTTTATGAAGGCGGGGCATGTGAGCGATCACTTTACACCGTTGCACTTTTACATTAATTAACTTTCATGACGTTAAAATAAAAGCACAATTACGAATTTTAGTGGAATTATTATTTAATATACTGAATAGGCGCGTTTACAAGAGCCGAGCGGCGCCCGAGCATTCAGTTTTGACGTTTGACCACGGAGACATAAGGTCATATTTAATTTCTCTGGCGTGGCTCGGGGCTTATGGAAGCTGCCAATTAATTTGATTTGAAAAGTTAATAATATTTTTATCTACTTACTGCTTACCGGCAATACGGAGAAAGTTTATTCATAACTTTATTGTCATCATTAGCCGAGCTTAGAATGTCAATCATAGTGAAATTTATCTATCATCCACAGGTAGTCGCCTCACCCGAAAAACGCCCGCTTCGTACGCCGACGGGGTCTACATGATGGCGGGTGTGGACCGGCCTGGCGCCCGGACTCTTTCCAAACTCTTCATGCGTGGCCAAGACGGATTGCCCTCGCTTGCAAATAGGACAGCTTTACTGGCGTTTTTCGGTGAGTCATACATGTAACTTGCTACTGGTATAAGTGTAGTGTCTGAGCAGTATGTTAATGTGTTGTTACGTGGTTATTACGTACTGTTATCGCCAGTGTGTACTGGGGCATATAATTAGGGATTTCCCGACGCTTGCTAATGGACAAACATGGGGATTTAAACTGTTTAAAATAAGGTCATGCATGCAAGGTTCATGCAGTTTAAAATAAGGTCTTCTGCACTTCAGGAATAGTATCTTCGTATTTTTACTTTAATTAAATTTGTTTAAATAATGTTTAATAAATGTGCTAACAAAACAAAATTAAAAACAAAAACAAAGTCCGGGGGTCCGTTTCCGGGGTTAACACAAAAAAATTTAAACACGTTTTGAACGCGTGTCTAGTCCAATTTTACCAGATAAATTTGACTACACATGTTTCCAAAACGCGTTTAACTCTTTTGTAGTAACACCATTTATATATTTTAAGATTTTAACTATGCTTTCTCTTCAGGTCAGGTGGTTACCGGCGAGATAGTGATGGCATCTGAATCAGGGTGTCCCATCGAGCACCATCGCATCCCAGTAGACAAGTGCGACCACATGTACGACCCCGAGTGCCAGGGCGTCAAGTACATGCCCTTCCTAAGAGCAGCGTACGACCGCGCCACAGGGCAGAGCCCTAATAGCCCTAGAGAACAAGTCGGTACCTATTTTCTTTAATTAATTAAACACATTACTTGCAGTGAGTTATTTAAGCTATCTGTAAGCTCAACTCTTTATATTAGTATGTCTATAAACTGTATTATGTGATGATCTCATTGATACGAAGGCGCGATCAAATACCTACACTGAGAAAAAAAATAGGTTAAATGCAAAACCTAATGTGAGGTATTGCAAAAAAGTTAATTAAATACAACCTAGTTTCGGTTTTCTGAACCTATTGTAGGTAAATCGATTTTACCTAGGTTTTCTGAACCTATTGTAGGTAAATCGTTAGTAGTAGTCGGTAGTATTTAACTAACTTTTTTGCAATACCTCACATTAGGTTTTGCATTTAACCTATTTTGTTCTCAGTGTACTTAGTGCCCTAATTTAAACACTTTGAGGCTTGGGATAGTTTGCAACATCATATTTATTTTATTAATCACAAATAGAGTATTACAACATGAAGCACAAATTCTAAGCTACGTATAAAATGTAGATTTTGACTCGAGGACATAACCTCTCAAATATTATGAAATACTCATCTAAACATCGTGACTATCAAAGAATTGTTTTCACATCAAACATTGCGCCGTTTGCTAAATAAGCTCTAATTACGAAATCACAGTTTGATGTGTAATGTAAACTAAGCCTAACCGCGATGGTTGCTCATCGAAGGCCAAATTCTAGGCAATAAAACTTAATGGTACATAACCCAGATACACCCATCACACGAATGCAGTGACTGCATGTTCAAATATGTCTTACGATTGAGCCTTACCGTAGAGCCACTTTAGGAATGTTAATTGATGTTAATTGCTGCACTTCGATCAAAAGTGTCTAGTTCAGTAGAGATGTCTAAATCTGGACGATTTCTTTTATACATGAGTACCCTCATTAACTTTTTATGGAGCGTAAAAAAAATTTGGTGTGTCCACAAGCCCCGAGCATCTGCGCCCGAGAAATCAGTTATAACGATGGATCTAAGTTTTTATATAACGTTATGTCTATGTGGTTAGACGTCAAAAGTGATTCCCATGCGCCGCTCGGCGCTCGTGGACGCATCTATTGAGTTTGCAATTTCGCTACTAAGTAGTATTCTGCTAGTAGGTACTTAAAAGGCCTTATAGCATGATATTCCCAATGTTTTGCATTTTAATTACAAGTTACTTTTATAGACCTGTAATTTAAATTTTAATTATTTCAATTCCATAAAAGACTTCTTCACCTGTCATCACATTATTTTTCTAGAACTATCCTATAATGTGTATAGGTATGAAAATAGTCTATTATTAACCCACCTTTATTGAAACCTCAATACAAATTGTTTAGGTTAGACGTCTTTGTTTGTATATCTGTAGCGTCGTCGTTAATCGCCGGGTAAAACAATTTTCCGTTTTTTGACAAAAATGAGTACAGCCGTTTTTAAAATACACGCATTGCAGGTTTCAAATATGTTTAGTATCGAGTTCAAGTACTAAGGTACATCTTTTAGTAACATGCATTCCCATTACTAGCTCCGACACATCCGAAACTAATTGAATCCATGCACGAAACGGCCGTGAACACGACAGCGCACGACATTTTATTGACTTTGTTGCAGATAAACCAAATAACGTCGTGGATCGACGGCAGCTTCGTGTACAGCACTAGCGAGGCGTGGGTGAATGCAATGAGGTCATTTCAGGTGCCACCAGCAGCCCCGCCTGCCTCTTTATGTACTTTCCTAAGTGTATACTAATACTAAATAGCATTTTTATTTGACCCTTAATTCGTAGGTTTCTCATTAGCACATACGTACGTAAATAAAAACAAAATACAGTCTATTGTTTTTTGTGACATACGAGGGGTTGACGTCGCTTATGCGGGATTTACAAGAGTCGATTTCTGCCGCACGACTAGGAACAAAAACGAATAAAATCCAGGATTTTGGTCCCCGCCCGCGCCGTGAGGCAGAAATCGATCCATGTAAATCCCCCATAAGTCTTGACATTGTTTAGTATAGCAATAATAAGCTGCAATTAATTTTACATGCAGACTTATGTACTAATGCGCTATGCACTATCATTACAACACTCAAATAATTTTTAAATTTAAATTATATTATTGCTCAAAGTAATTGAAATAGGTTTGTTCACAATCACTCATGTTTCTTCACATTGATAGATTTGGTTTCGCTACTTTGAGGCAAAGGTCATGTAAAGCAGTGTGCTTGTGTAACACGCATAGGTTATAAATACGCAAAATATTTATCTTTACTAACATATTTTATCTAACTTCTTATTGAGTTAATCGAAAATGTTACACTTAATTTTAAAAATACATGAACAACTTTTGATGAGACAGAATATTAGTTAATAGATTTTATCCACATAATTTACAATTCCTTTTACTTACTACCTTTTATTTTAATCTCATATTCGTAGCGCTATTCGTAGTCCACTTCTCTACTCATATGTTTATTTTATTTCCTTGCATGGTTATCATGTATTATAAAGTTTTATCAACAAAAGGCTTAATAATCTATTTCCCGACGATTTACGTCTACTAACGTTACTGCTTAGTTTCCACATATTTTTTTTTGTTTTTAAACAAATTTTTGTGGTAACAGAACGGAAGCCTATCCAGTGAAGGCGGGATGCCTCTGCGCAACACCAAGCGAGTGCCGCTCTTCAACAACCCCGTGCCGCACTACATGCGCATGCTCAGCCCCGAGAGACTATACTGTAAGCCATATAACTCATTAGCTCTAGCATTAGTAAAAGTAATAGTATGTCGTCCATAGTATTAGATTCAGTAATATACCTATTGTTCAAGTACAGATACTAAGTCGCTAGCGTCTACGTAAACAATGATGGCAAATTGTTGATTCCTCGGTGAACGAAAGAGACGCTATACAATTAGCGATACAAATATTGTATGTAGAGTCGCTGACGAGCGAGCTTATGGTAGAGCTACAGCTATGATAAACCTTCCTCTCTTTATTGCTGCAGCAGAGTGAATAACTACCAACTTAGAGGAAACTAGCTTCCAACTAGAAGACCAGAGTATGGCGATTTACTCCGTTCCACAATGTTTTGTCACTACAAGTCCTAAATTCCCCAAACTTGGTTTACAAAAAAAATACTAACATTGACAATATTAGATAGATACTGAAAATCTCACTTTAGACTATTATTTTACAATTTTCAACAGTGTTAGGTGACCCGCGAACAAATCAGAATCCAGCCATGGTTACTTTCGGGATCCTTCTCCTGCGGTGGCACAACGTGGTAGCGGCGCGCGTGCACCGGCAGCACGCCGACTGGAGCGACGAGCAAATATTCCAGCGTGCTAGGCAGATCGTCATAGCCAGCTTACAAGTAAGCGCCAGCTACATATTAGCCCAACAAGAAGGAGCTGCCTTTTCCTACCCCCAACCCCTTATCTTTGGAAGAGATTATTAAATCTTGTTAGACTTTTTATTATTTTATTAGCCTCGCCATAAACGAACTGCTTGTAGCTGTCGGAACGGACAGCTCTAGAGCAGTTGGTTCCAGTTGACCGCATCGACAGCCCGCCGACAGCTCGTGACAGCCCGCCGACAGCTCGTGACAGCCCGCCGACTGCTTGACGCCAAGCAGTCGGCGGGCGGTCGATGCGGTCGACGGCAACCGACTGCAACCCACTGCTCTAGAGCTGCCGGTACCGACAGCTACAAGCAGTCCGTGTATGGCGGCGCTTAGACATGTATAAACCAACTAGAAAGCAACAACTGAAAGTTTCCATTGTTGACCAACAGACCGACATTTCTGATGTGTGGAACTGAGTATTATATGCCATTGTCAATCTGTCTTTTCCAGAACATAATTCTCTACGAATACGTGCCAGCATTCCTCGGGGTCCCGTTACCCCCTTACCAAGGATACCGTGCAGAAGTCGCTCCAGGTGTAACTCACGAGTTTGCAGTAGCTGCGTTCCGGTTCGGACACACACTAGTGCCGCCTGCTATACTGCTGAGGGATAGAAACTGCAAGTTCGGAAGAGCTCCGGGAGGACACGACGCTATAAGGCTGTGTCAGACGTGGTGGGATGGAAATGTGAGTATCGTGGTTTATCTATTAATAATTGCCAGCACAATCCTACCATATCAACATAGCAAAAAGCATCCAAAGCACTTGGTTTCATTTTTCATATTTCATCAGAGTTTAAAAATATTAAAACGATAAAAATCCTTTATTGTGCTTTTGTTCGCAGTCACCTTGAATATGCCTCTCAAGTTTGGAATCCAAATTACAATGTTTATATCAATCGTTTAGAGGGCATACAAAAAAAGTTCCTTAGGTACATTCAGTTTCGCTCGAGTACTTATTTGCCCAATTATGAAAACCGTTGCAGAAAATTTCATACCCTTCCGCTGCATGAACGAAGGAAAATTGCTGATTTAACGTTTTTATTCCGCATAATGAATGGATCTGTAGACATCCCGAAATTTGTCAGCAAAATAGGGTTGCGTGTTGTGTTGAGTTTTCTCTGTAATTGCTCCTGGTTAGTGGGACATCGAGGAGATTCGATCTACGGAGAAAGGGCGGTGGCCTTTCTCCGTAGATCGAATCTCCTCGATGTCCCACTAACCAGGAGCAATTACAGAGAAAACTCGTACCTGATTAGAGTCAGCCGTACATTTAACACGTTGTGCCGAAAAGTTGACTTGGATTTGTTTACCGGTAGCATTTCTAATCTTAAAAAGACCCTTGGTAATGATTTCTTTGAAGTGTGATGTACTGTTTCGATATTCTTGCTTGTCTATCACGTTTATTATCTTTTTTATATAACTTCTATCTCATTTGTTCTTACTTGCTTTTGCTAATTTTCTCGATTCCTACTGTAAATTAATTTTTAAATCTGTCTACCTTAACCTGTTAACTTCATTCTACCTATCTTTCTGCTATATGTGAAAGCTCATAATTGGCCTTACTCCTTATTCGTCTGTTTGTTCTATTGTATATGTCTAGCTGTAAGCTTTCCAAAAATAATAAAATAAAATAAATAAAATAAAATAGGCTAAGAAGAAGAACATAGACTAAAGATTAGCGGTAAAGTACCTACCAGTGCTAGAAGCTGCCATTTCAGAGGGGCAGTATCAGGACTAAATGTCTATTAAAAAGTCGATATATTTGTTTCGAATGCAGACTACTTAGATATTACCGACTTTTCTATTACTGCCGTGAATATATTTTTTTTATTTTTCTCCTAGGATGTAATGTCTCAAGTTCCAATAGAAGAAGTGCTGATGGGTATGGCGTCGCAACTATCAGAGCGTGAGGACGCACTACTGTGTTCTGATGTACGTGATAACTTGTTTGGCCCCATGGAATTCTCTCGGCGGGATCTGGGCGCGCTGAATATCATGCGCGGAAGAGACAATGGGGTTCCTGATTATAACACTGCCAGGTAGACACTTCATCTCACATTACCACACCTCACTTCGGCTCACCTCACACGATTTTATGTCACTTCAACTGATCTCACCAAAGGCACTTCAATGAAATGTCCTATTTATCTCCTATGGTGATCTTAAATTTTATCTAGATGTGACTAATCCTGTTTTCAGAGAATATTTCGGACTACCTAGAGTGAAAACGTTCAACGAAATCAATACGGATTTGTTTGAGAATAATCCTGATTTGTTGCAAAAGCTAATTCAGATCTATAATGGAAGACTCGATAATATTGATGTGTATATTGGTAAGTTAGACTCTGTAAAAGTGAAAGTGCTCGATATACTTGAATGCAGTGTTCATTAGCCAGAATGTATTTCAGGTGGCATGTTAGAATCCACCGGCCATCCAGGAGAACTGTTTAGAGCCATCATAATTGATCAATTTACAAGGATAAGGGACGCTGATCGATTCTGGTTTGAAAATGATCAAAATGAGTGAGTACGATTCAACATGCACCTAAAAGTTATGTCCAATTTTCTCTGTCCCTCTTGCAAGTTTCTGCCTTTTCTTTCGCGTTCCAATCAGTTTTCTCCATAAACCCTACGTACCCTTTTGCTTGTTTCTATGCCATAATTCTGTTCCTAGCATCTTCACGAAGCAAGAGATCGAGGAACTCCGCCACATGACGATGTGGGACATAATAGTGAACGCGACGGCGATAGGGCCGCGCGACATCCAGCGTGACGTGTTCCATTGGCGCGCCGGTGACCCCTGCGTGCAGCCCTACCAGCTCAACGCCTCCAAGCTGCCGCCGTGCAAGTTCTTGCAGGGATATGATTATTTTGAGGTAGGGCACAACAGACCTACCTAATGGTTTTATTCATAAGAAGGGGCCCAAATTTGTTCACTGAAGCACCGTTGTCAGTCAATTACAGAATAATGTCGAGACTACGCATATTTTTATATCTTTTATACAGGAACTTCTATAAGGTAAACCAAAAAGTAATCATTAAGGAAAAAGGCATACTACTAGAAATGTACTTTTGGATGTTAGTTTATAAAAAATGTGTTATTTTATTTTTTACAGGGCAACGAATTCACATACATCTACACTTGCCTCATTCTTGGATTTGTGCCGATATTGTGCGCCGGCGCCGGTTACGGAGTAGTGAAGCTACAAAACAGCCGAAGAAGAAAGCTCAAGATTCAACAAGAACATTTGAAAAATGGACAACACAAAGGTACCAAACATGCACTACCAACATGCTACTCTAATCTTACTTCTACATGCTACAAGTTTATAGTTAGAAATAAGATCGCTTCGATAACTCACAAAGCATAAGTTACTTATGGTGATAATAGAGTATTGGTTACAGGTGCAGTAGATAAAATGGTCTGCCGCGAATGGGTGCATGCGTCATACAAACGTTTCGTGAAGCTGAGATTAGGTCCAGAAGCGGCACTGCATGTTACAGACCGGAAAGGAGACAAACTAAGGACTGTGCCACTGGATCATACTGAACAACTCACTGTTCTTGAGAGCCAGGTACAATACATAGTAAAATAAAAACTGTATTTATTACATTAATTTTATTATTACTTATAATACATTGTTTTCGAACTTACCAGGAAGGTAGAAACAACAAACGACCTCTAGTGTTGATCAGAGCACCTCGCGAACACGACTTGGTACTAGAAATGGACTCCGTTGCATCACGCCGAAAATTCCTTGTCAAATTGGATACGTTCTTGGCACAACACAAAAAGTCTCTTAGCTTAAGCCAGGTAAGGTTCTAATTCAAATTAATACTTGGGCCTCTAAAGAATTATATTAAATATGAGTAAAGAAAATTTTCATTTCTAGGGTCATCGTGAACAAATTCTCGCTACTGCTGAAACAAGAGAACGTAGGCAACGTAAATTGGAACATTTCTTCAGAGAGGCCTACGCTATTACGTTTGGCTTAGCTCCGGGAGAAAAACGTAGGAGAAATGAGGATACTGATCAAGATGTAAGTACCAACCTAAATATGACTACTAAATTCAATATGTTTATTTTGGTTTGACTGTTAAGTGGGAATAGGCATGCACAGCTTTCTATGCTAGTTATTGTTTATTTTTATTTAAATACCTTATTTTGTTTTTTTTTTACTCACACTGTGTTAATGCCTGCCTGCTCACATAGCGTTACTGTTTGAAAATGTATACAATTATTCTTTTGAAAAGAGTAACCATTGAGTTTCTTGCCGGCTCTTCTCAATGGAAGCAACATTACGAACCGGTGGTAACGCTAAAATATTGTTTATATTGACTATTTATAAGCTTACATGAATAAAAACCTTTTGACTTTGACTTGACTTTGAATAGCTTGTAATAATGGTATTCAATGGCGGCGTCTTCATCAGGCGCATGCCTCGCGCGAGCACTCACTTTTGACGTCGGAACGCATAGACGTAATGTCATAATATGAGTGCTCGGGTGAGGCATGCGCGCCATATGGACACATCTAATTACGTATTATTTTTCAGTCCATAGTAATGAGAACCTCTTTATCCAAAAGCGAATTTGCAAGCGCCCTTGGAATGAAATCTGACGCTGTGTTTGTCAAGAAGATGTTCAATATCGTCGATAAAGATGGAGATGGAAGGATTTCTTTTCAGGTAGGATATCAAAACTATACTGTAAATAAAAAATAAAAAAACAATTCTTTTACAATACTGCAAAGGAAACCTTTTGCAAGACCCCTAAGAGTTTTAATCATATTGCCAATTTCATTGGATTTTTTCTTCTTAACTTTTCCAGGAATTCCTAGATACAGTGGTGCTCTTTTCGCGAGGTGCCACAGACGACAAACTGCGCATCATTTTCGACATGTGCGACAACGACCGCAATGGTGTCATAGACAAGGGAGAGCTGAGCGAGATGCTGCGCTCGCTCGTGGAGATCGCCAGAACCACGTCGCTCAGAGACGAGCACGTCACTGAACTTATTGATGGGATGTTCTCTGTGAGTATTAATTACAGAATAAGGATTCGCTAACGAAAATACTCTCTTCTTCTTGTTACGAACTCGCAGATCTTAGTAAAACATTCATGATATCAACAAAATAAAGCACTATTCGACTAATTAAATGAAGTAAAAATCTGAAAGCAGGACATGTTCTTATGTAACCTTCTTCTTGAAGTCGTAGTAAAGTTTAATATATAGGTAGCAGTATTAATTTGGCTACCATATTCTAGGCTATAATCTAATAAGGTAGCATATTCCGAAAATCAAGTCACAAAAGAAAACTTTAAGCTAACAGTAATCTGTTATATACGCGGTTGCAGGATGCCGGGCTCCAACACAAAGACCATCTCACCTATTCGGATTTCAAAGTGATGATGAAAGAGTACAAAGGCGAATTCGTTGCTATCGGTTTGGACTGCAAGGGCGCAAAACAAAACTTCCTCGATACCTCTACAAACGTTGCAAGAATGACCAGTTTTCATATGGAACCATCCATGGAACAATCCAGGTAGAGAAATGCTTTTTTAAATTCCATTATGAAGTCATAACACACATTAAAATTATAAGTTTGATATCTAATTCTAAATCTTGAGTTCACTGCTATTAAAGATCTTTGACGTTGAAATCCCAAAAACATGTTCCATTATAATGCTGACACACCTTGGGTGAGTTTAGTTAAACGAATGCTAGAAACGGACGCTTAGTTTGACTTAATTATCCATCCACCAGGACTAGTCAGTCCTTGAGAACTTGGGATCAGTCGATCCCAAGATCGTTAAAGTTTAGTCCATAAAAAGTTGCTTACTATCAAACATTTACTTGCAGACACTGGTTCCTCCTAAAGTTGGACTACATGACGACCTTCCTAGAAGAAAACAGGCAGAATATTTTCTATCTGTTTGTATTCTACGTGGTGACCATCGGTCTGTTCGTGGAGCGGTTCGCGCACTACTCCTTCATGTCGGAGCACTTGGACTTGCGGCACATCATGGGTGTCGGGATCGCTATCACTAGGGGATCGGCGGCTTCATTGTCCTTCTGCTACAGCTTGCTGCTGTTGACTATGTCTAGGAATCTTTTGACTAAATTAAAGGTAAATAAATTCATTATTGGCTTACGTTTGATAATTTTGAACCTTCTCGAATGAACCTAGTATTTTTTACCTACTACTGAGTGGGATTGTACCCGAAAAACACCATTGGCGAAATATGGGTGCACTGCAGGGTACCTCTGTCTTCCCTTTCGGTTTAGGCGTAATGATATATTATTAAAATTATGTCACAATCCTAGTCTTATGGAATACCATTCCTATAGACACTACTTTTGTGACTTTTAAATGCGTACCTTTAGTTCCTATCCTGTAACTATTTACCAATCAAATAACACAATTCCATTCTAAAAACCCTTGATATATGGCAATTTATGACTCTCTTTCTCAGGAATTCAGCATTCAACAATACATCCCACTAGACTCCAGCATCCAATTCCACAAGATCGTCGCATGCACCGCACTGTTCTTCTCGCTGCTTCACACAGCGGGCCACATGGTAAACTTCTACCACGTGTCCACACAGCCCGTGGAGAACCTGCGCTGTCTCACCAAAGAAGTCCACTTCACATCCGACTTCAGGCCTGGAATCACTTATTGGGTCTTCCAGACAGTTACTGGTAAGATAACTTTTGGATATAGGATTTTTCATAATATCTCAAACGATTAGAGCTGATACTGGCTAAGTGTACTGGTGCCTGATTATCCAATGCAATTATTAAGTGTCTTTTAAGGTCACTAAATGTGCATATGTACATACAAGTCCATTGTCAGTGCCAGGACAGTGGTTCCCGCATAAGGTTATTGAACTAATCTTAAGTTCTTGTGAATAAGCACTTGATGGCCTATTTACGAACGATTTGTAAGCCCGCCAGCAGAAAGGGTTAGGGCCACCGCAGACATGCCACTTTTTGCATCGGCGATCGGCGATTTTGCTACTGCATCGCGTTTTGGCGACTCTCTGGGGTCGGACGCAGCGACTGTTCCGATGCTAAAAGCGATCGCCGATCGCCGATGCTAAAAGTAGGTAGCAAGTCTGCGGTGTCCCTTAGAGCACCTATACAAAAATATTAAATGCACTATCGGATTCCAGCTTATCGTCGATTGCTACCCAAATATCGGTACCTACTTGTCACCTCGAGCTTTAGAAAAAGATAATCAGCTAGCTTCAGCTTTATGGAGGGCCAACTGTGAGAGTGACAGACTGGTATCTATCTCTAAAGCCCGATGACCCGATGTGTTAACTAAGCTGCCATGTTCTGTAATTCCTTGTAATGTTTTTACAGGTGTGACGGGTGTATTGCTGTTCGTGATAATGTGTATAATCTTCGTGTTCGCGCACCCCACGGTGCGCAAGCGCGCGTACCCGTGGTTCTGGCGCGCGCACTCGCTACACGTCGCGCTGTACGCGCTGTGCCTCGTGCACGGGCTCGCCCGCCTCACCGGCGCGCCGAGATTCTGGATATTCTTCCTCGGACCCGCTATTATTTACACGCTAGACAAGGTAAACCACGAACTCCGTTCGTTTATTTCCTAAATTACTACCTATACGGATATATTGCACGTTCATATTTTGCCAGACACTCCAAACCCTTCATTGCTATATTTTTCTCTTATTGTTATTTCAGGTCGTTTCTCTTCGCACAAAATATCTGGCACTGGATGTATTGGAAACTGAAATGCTGCCCTCCGATGTCATCAAAATAAAGTTCTACAGACCACCCAACCTAAAGTATTTATCAGGTAAGAATACGTAATATATTTTTTCTACCTACTTTTAACTCTATTTGCATATACATTGAGTTAAAATGCCTACGTTACCGTTTAAATTCTCCTCTCCAGGTCAATGGGTCCGCCTCTCATGTACTGCGTTTAAAAAAGAAGAGTTCCATTCGTTCACACTGACATCGGCGCCACACGAAAACTTCCTGTCGTGCCATATCAAGGCGCAGGGCCCCTGGACCTGGAAACTGAGGAACTACTTTGATCCTTGCAATTTTAATACTGAAGACCATCCCAAAATCAGGTAACTTTATTTTTTCAGGGATATATAAAAACCTGCCTCAGTTATCGAAGGCCTTTGACATTGCTCGCATTTGTACCGTTTTTGGCAACTTGGATTATTGCCCCACTGCTGCGCAAAGACCTCTCTTTCATGACTCTGTGGTATTAATGTAATATAATACTTAATCGGTGTTGTTGTGCAGAATACAAGGCCCTTTCGGTGGCGGCAACCAGGACTGGTACAAGTTCGAGGTGGCAGTGATGGTGGGCGGCGGCATCGGCGTCACGCCCTACGCCTCCATACTGAACGACCTCGTCTTCGGCACGTCGACCAACAGATACTCCGGAGTCGCTTGCAAGAAGGTAGGTCCACAACATTTCTTGTAATCACGTCAGCTTCTTTGAATAAGCTAAATGCTTGCCTCGGTTGTTTATTTTTTTGAGTTCATTTAAACGTAGTAGAGTAATTTATAATTTTCTGAATTTCAGGGATGACCGTTTCTCCTTGCCCTTTATTTACAAGTTTAGGTACCCTTCGGATGAAGCGAAACCTAGGCTAGTTCAGCCATAAGCATATTGGCTATGTATACGCATATGCATTTTTGTCCGTGATCAGGTTCATATATTGTGTTAAAATGCCATTATTGAGGGTTTGTGTGTATTTATTAGCCAACTGGCTTTTGTGTGTTTGTTTTGCTGCCATCACGAATTATGTCATGTTAATTATATTCAAGATGTTTATTTTTCGTGTGTTAGGTATACTTCCTGTGGATATGCCCGTCGCACAAGCACTTCGAGTGGTTCATCGACGTGCTGCGCGACGTGGAGCGCAAGGACGTCACCAATGTGCTCGAGATACACATCTTCATCACGCAGTTCTTCCACAAGTTCGATCTCAGGACCACCATGCTGGTATAATTTTTTTTCACATACGAAACTTTTACATGGGTATACACCTGCCATAACATGTTATTTATAATCTTTACATGGGTCGTTTCGCATCGTATATACTCCCTTAACAGTTTTTTTTTTTATAATTTGTTATCCTTTGTTTGTTACCATCAAGCATCAATTTAAATTTAAACTGCGGATCGCGGATTTTGGAAATAAGTAATTCCGTTAAAGCTTTAACCGATTGAATGCCGGCGCGTATATCCACGCGAGACATAATCGATTTTATGTCTGACGTTGCAGCATAGGCACATAAGGTCGAATGCGTCTGACTAACTTCAGCTCACTATACCCTCTGCATGATTATAAATGTACAATAAACATGTTTGATTATTTTCTTTCAGTATATTTGCGAGAACCACTTCCAGCGGCTGTCGCGGACGTCGATGTTCACCGGTCTAAAGGCGGTGAACCACTTCGGGCGGCCCGACATGTCCTCCTTCCTAAAATTTGTACAGAAGAAACATAGTTATGTGAGTATTAACCACTCAACGCGCGCTGATGAACATAACGGACGTAAATGTTCATTAGCGCGCGTCAACCCTAAAGTTAAATAACCCCTGCTGTGTTCTCCACTACGACTTGCTTTTTGACTAGTTTCCCGTGAGAACTCTTGTATTTTCTGTTATAAAAACTAAAATCACCTCACGAACATACCAGTACAAAAAAAACTATAAAAATCCATTCCACTCTGTATGATCTAGTACGATCTGTAAGATTTACTTAATTAATTGAATACTAAATCATTATAAAATGAGAGCTACTATATTTTTTACATTTTCGTACAGGTTTCTAAGATCGGCGTGTTCTCGTGCGGGCCGCGGCCGCTCACCAAGTCAGTGATGTCGGCGTGCGACCAGGTCAACAGGACGCGCCGCCTACCCTACTTCATACACCACTTTGAGAACTTCGGCTAAACCTGCACCTCACCCGCACCTACTGTATTTAGAGTTCTATTTAATTCAACCACACAATTTTTTAAAGTAGGGTCAAGTAGCTTCCGAATAGTGTCAGTATAAAAAAATATAAATTACAGCTCTTATGACATAGCATAATTAGGTTTCTTTTGTTTTAATTGATTGGCTGTTACGTATCATACTCGTATGAATATCGAAATTGCTCAAGATATAAAATGCTTCTCTGCAGTTTCCCTGTACATGTAAATTTTATTAACTTAAGATAGTTACCATCGAAATGCACGCGAATATGGATTTATTAGATTTTACTGTCCTTAGATAGGTAGTTATTTATTTATTATTTAGTGTTATGCTTCGCAACATCGGCGTGGAATTTCATCAATGGTTTAGTACAAAACATCGATCGCATTTCAATGTACAAAAACATTAAATCGTAATTTAGAAATTAATAATACTCATTGAGATCTGAATTCTTTGTATTATTTATATCTCGATATTCTTTAAAAACAGCTGTACTATTGTAAATAATGTAAAAATCTAGATTGGCTTAGTGTAAGAAATATTTTAGTTTACATTGAATCAAATTTAATGTAAATAAATAGATACGTAAAATAAAAAGGTTTTGATTTTTTTTTAAAGCTATCCCTTCTTATTAAAGGCCTGTACTTAAATAAAATACCATGATAATATCTAGTTTCAGTTCAATATGATCATTTCAAAACAAAAAAATAACAAAAACCAGCCAAGTGCGTGTCGGACTCGCACATAAAGGGTTCCGTAGGTACCACCGTAGAATAAAAATGTCAAAAATATCAAGTTTCTTATATGGGGACCCCTTTATTTTTAAATTTTATTTTATTTTTAGTATTTGTTGTTGTAGCGGCAACCGAAATACACATTCTGTAAAAAATCAACTCTACCTATTACGGTTCGTGAGATACAGCCCGCTGACAGACAGACAGACGGACAGCGTAGGCTTATTAATTGGGTCCCGTTGGCACCCTTTGGGTATGGAACCCTAAAAAAAGGTTGATAGGAGTCGAACTATAAATAGCAGTCCGACAATAACAGCAAGCAATATACTCATAAATATTTAATAACAACGTGAACGTAACGACTACGATTATTCGTGATTTATCGACTGTGATTGGGGGCTCCTCGCTCTTAATCCAAAGTAAAAGGTAGACAATAGCCTTGCGGGTGCTTGAGCCATACTACTCGCCTTTCAGACCTCTACAAAATAAATAAATCAATATAATACACTTTATTATAAAGACTGATTTGCACAATTGATTCATCATTAAATTAATTAAACTTTCAAATGTCTATACTAAATGCTGGCAGGTTATTGTGAGATTTACCTGACAAATGCTAATTATCTTACTACGCTATAACTATCCAGCGTTCTTCATCTCGGATGCGCTCGAGTACGTTCTCATTTATTTAATAGTGTATTAGATGGAACTTTTGCGGTTACATTATTTAATTTCCATGTTCAGCGATCCATTACCCAGTGAGTGTGGTCTCCGAGCGGTGCGCTGCGGTCCACAAATCACCCAGCCTTGCAGCTTACAATTAAGGCCATAACTTAGTGTATCATATTGCACCAATAAACAGTGCTCGAGTTATAGTTCGGCAGTTGCCACACGATGCAGCCGATGCGTGCGGCCTTCGTTCTCCCTTCATTTCTTGCACATCGCAGTTAACATAAACGTATTCCAAGCAAATAATTCTAATGCAGTTTAATTCACGTAGATTGGGTAATCATTATTTACATTATCTAAAGCGTCGCCATGAGTGCAAGGACTAATTTTAAAAGGATTTTTAAACCCGTTGTATGGTCTAGTTTTCGCTATTTTGTTCCTCGCAAGCTTAGATATAATTTTTATTAGAAATTATCTGTGGATTTCTACGCAATCTTGATTTACGAGAGTGAGAAAGAATCAATCATTCTTTTTAATCCAGTTTTCTAATGCTGAAGTCTAAAGTGGTACCTGCTTATTAAAAGTTATGAAAGCTTTCAAGCGGTCTAATAATATACTTTATATAATACCTAAGTGCCAATTCTAAATTGTACTCAATACGAAATAGTTCATATGTAGGTACTTATAATCACTACCTGTCATTGCTGGTATATTACTATATTTTTACAAATTCTTTGGGTAGGTATATTGCATTATCCAAATCTAAATTATACCTAGTCATGAAGCGAACGCGAGAGAGGTACCTGTCGAGGATTTCGCCCTCACTGATGCGGTGTTTGAAAACTGGCCAACCAACACTCATACGCAAAATAATTTTGCCTGATCAAATCTGTTCGGCGAACCCTCAAAAATATCACTGAATACACAGGTGAATCCGCATTACATTGATTGTAATTGTATATCATTCAAGTAAAAGAGTTCAACGGGAAAACGGTGAGTAGGTACCTACCTACTTGTTTATTTCATGAATGTTTCAATACATAGCAGGCATTAATTTCCATTTGACGTAACATGTTATCGTTACCAAATTAATGAGTTGTCAGCAACGCGTTATGTAGGAGATATCTGCATAACTGCTGTTAATTATGGACAAAGTCGCGTAGCAACCATATAGTCCGCGGTTTCTCAATCCGAGGGGCCGTAGACCCGCGGGGATCACTAGAATAATCCATCAAGCAGACAATTACGTTCGTTGCATGAATTAATTAACTTTCACAGCCTACGGGTATCTCAGATAAAACACCGTAATAAAACTAATCAAACACAAGGCGCCTCGGCATTAACAATAGATAGCTTGACCCCTAACCTTTATTTAAACTGCTCCTTTTGTGTAGAAATTTACAAGCCGCAAATAATTGGAACTGTCAGTCATTATCGAACAACATACAAGCTTGTATGCAAGCAGCAGTGTATCTTAAAACAAATAAGATAAGGTTCAGTATTAAGTAGAAATCAGTCAATGTCAAATATTTGCGATATCTTAGCTTTACACAATTTCTTTGATTATGGCAGTTTCGCATCAATCATATTAATATAATAAACATAATTGTTATGTGACGACATTGGTGAAACGAGCTTACCGTTTACAACCAAAGCATGAGCGTTTGAACGTCAGAAATTGTGCTTTCAGTGCAAAGTGTTTGTACACATAAAGGCACGTCCGTTCTCGAAATACTACTGATAGAATGGCCGCCGGTGATTCAATAAATTATCACCCATTTGTCACTAGCAGTGTTAAGCATAGAGTCGGCGAAACTATCCACGTAATTCGCTGCACACACAATAGGTACATTGTTGCACAAATCTCACATCTCATAAATTCAGCATTAGTTATATCTTGGAAACCATTTCATGGCAAAATTAGGCTTACGACGTGAACAAACAAGTCAACGATCCATGTCGGCCGTTGCCGCTCCGTTTCCTCGACACGTTATATAACCTTACACTGTTATACATTAAAATTCGTGTTAATAGAGTGGGTATGGGTTGCACTGACCTTTGGACAGTTATAAAATAAGACTTAAAAACTTCTGTGTACTTATTTTCCAGCGTGGTGTTGGCGTTATAATGGGGACTTTCATTGAACACACAGGTAGAGCTCACTAGCTCTAGATCAATAATCAGAAGTAATATTTAAAAAATCCACCATAATAAAATGCAGTCTCTGTGCAATAACATGCAGCTACTTAGGTACATCTACACGCAGCAGCAAGGCCTATGTTTTTCAGTTTGGCTTAGCGCAATGGTACGAGCGTAGGCCACTGCTCATTGCACCGAAGATTGCAGTTCAATTCTCGCTAGAGGAACATTTTTGAAACGGCCTTTTCGTAATTTGCTTTGGTATTGGTGTAACCAGTATCGCCCAGTCCTTTGTATGGTAGCACAAGCGTTGCTTAGTTTAGAGCCATATATGTAGTTAGTGCGTTAATCTGGCGTATTTATGTATTATATTTATATTACTTTTGATTGCCAAACACTTACCTGACCCGTGTGTTAAATTAATGTCGCTATTGTAGAGCTACGCTATATAAAAGTTTGACGGGCCCGTTGGCGTGGTTGGCGTGATGGCGCCTTTCACGCTGCAGGTCGTCTGTTCGATTCCTACACGGGACATGCATTTGTGTGCATGAACATGTCTGTATGTCCCGAGTCTAGGTGTATATGTATATTAAGTATGTATTTACAAATAAAAAAATAGTATAGTAGTAATATTAGTTATCTGGTTTCCATAGTACAAGCTCTGCTTAGTTTGGGATCAGGTAGCCGTGTGTAAAAAATGTCCCAGGATATACAAAATACGAAATAACTCGAGACGTCGGACTTCCGTAGCAAGCTTATCAATATAATTTTATACAATTTTATTATAAATTTAATGAGATTGAGACTTAATTTAAATAATTATTTTATAGAGTCATTTGACTATGGATAGGAATTATGTAATGTGTATATTTGTATAAACGACTAGTATATGTTATATGTATTATTTTAATTGCATTTGACATCATCGACCCATTACGTGGGCGCAGAGGAAATTGCGGAAAATGTCTGTCTGCGCGAGTTGCTCCCCACGAGTGCGCGTGCACGGCTGATCCACGCCTGCTTCCTGATTACTATATGCTTGCTTATGATAAGGAAGTTGTTAGAAATTTAGTGGTTTTACGGTTTTACGAGATTGATGAAGCGTGGAGATAGACGAACTAGAATCACCGACGCCACTCTTCCGCTTGTAAAGTCAAGTGACAGTGGGCGGGGCACAAAGATCATAGAATCGATGACCGTATCAACAAAAATGTGCAGGAAGATTATTATAATAGTGACCAGTATGGGATGGGACCGATGACACGACACACATTGCACCCGCGAAGCTTGTGCAGTTGGCATCTATGATTATGGTGAAGGACCTAACGTAAGCACTATGCGTACCGACTTAGAAGGCTATTTAAATACCGGATGCTGATGACGTAATTTGGCACCACGAAGAGTTTAGGTACTTTAACACAACCTTTTGTAACCTTTTGAAAAGCCTCTTGCAAACTCTCAAGTTCAATTGCAACACCGTGACCCCGTATATTAGAAAAAACATCCAATAACTTACTGAACTGACTCATTCGTCTATCAGCCATCAATATGAAAGCTGTTTGTCTATCGATGCGAGACTAAAAAGAAAGAAATAACTATTCGTCCCTTTCCAACGCGCTTTCGTTGCAACCGATGGCTGACATCGGCAGCCCGGGCGCAGCGCGGGCCGCGACACGAGCGCGCGTTTAGTTTTCAGTGATCGCGCGGCGACGGCGCTCTCTGCCGGCGACCTCCGAAGTTTCGCAACCGCGACACATTTCCTAGTGCTAGTGATGTGCTAAACTAATCGGAGCCGTGTCCGGCGGAAATCCACGTTAACGTGCACCGTTTGACGTCAGGTAGGAGATTCCGCAAGGGCAGCCGTCCGATCTCCGCAGGTGAATACGATCAATCAATTAAAACGCTGGATGGTGTCCGCGGCGCGCAGTCGCACGCAGCGGCTCGGGCCGACATCCTTGTCCTCAATTAATAAAATTTACTGCAATTCTTGGCTAAATTCAGCATTTTGGTGTGCCGATCATTGTTACAGTAAGCAGCAGGTATTTTACAATCACCTGTACGACTTGCGATGAGATTATTATCATTTAAATACTACATTGCGCTCGGCTGAAATCTCTAAAAGGAGATAATTATGGTTATTGAACCGTACTCAAAGCATTTGTTAAGCTTATCGAAGAAATGATGATATAAATCGTTGCTGCGCTCGTCGCGTCATATTTATAAATAGCCATTTAAAATCTAGATATCTTTTTTTATTGTTTAATATGAATTCATCTGCGACTAGCCAAATTTATTGGTAATGCAAGTTACAATACAAGGTACATCTTATGAAATAATAAACCTGCTTTGCGTCTGAACAGCTTCCAATCATGTGGCGTGTTGGCTAACAAACACCGACCAGGAAACGCTTACAGACATTGTTGGATGTCGACTAATTCAGTTTGCATTAGCAGCGTGTCAACTCAAACCGACCGCAGCCGAAGCAAATATGTTCTTATTGAAGCGTAACGTTGTAAGCCACGAAACAGACCCGAGATTAGATCTACTTGCCGTAGTCCATTTTGTAAGAAAGCCATGGGTTTGGTTCGGTACTGTCGTAATAGGGCGCAATGCTTGCTGTGTTACTTGTCACATAGTAATTATAAACTATCCTATTATTATGAGTAGATTTTTGTTTTGCATCCATATTTCATAACTTTCCTGTCGCAAAATCATTACAAAACAGCATTAAGTATATTTTCAAATCCGCTTGTATGTAGACGTGCAAATGGATAAACTACAACGTTTCCTACATATAAGACAAGCGTTTCCTAAGGATGTTTTGCTTCACCTAATATCTTTAGAATCCCTCCTTAATTATTTATGTATGTATATTGGGTATACACAGATTTCTTACTTCATGTACTTACCCTGTCCATACCCTGTCTAATTCTTACCTTTATTCTCTTCCTTATTAGTCCCTTGTTCTTTCGTCACCACTATGCATCGCAGTGCCAGGTACCTACGGCAGTGGTCTTGACATTTGATTTACCAATTCGCCTTCTTTATCTCCAATCGCCACTTGTACTATCACGCACTGCACAAAGGCACTAACTCCATTAATAGTTTCGTAATGCTCTGACTTTTAGGGACTACGTTTGAATATATTTATACAAATTTGGTCGATGAATAAATGTATTTTAAATCTTGATTTATGTCTGACATTGCCGCCCACGAATATAAAAATTGTGATACTAGAACATAGATAAACTGTTGATAACTTGTAACTGGATTTTTTTAATAGCCGTTATACATCCCACTCCTGGACAAACGTATCCCCCTTACTTCTCCACTTGTCCCTGTTTTGGCCTATTCTTTTTTGTTTGTTTGGAATATCTATAGATTCCGAATATAAGGCACGCCTTATTGAATTCCAAGTTATTCGGAATCCTCGCCTTAATACTATTTTACAATCAGCAAGAATTCCATACACATATTTAATAAAAATAAAATATGATATAAGACGACTATATTTGGGTCAATCGGATATCAATATGCAATACCAAGTCCATATTCAGAAAATATTTTAAATGTCACTTGCATTTTTATTTACCAATGCTATCTACGTTTGTATAGCTAGATATAATATGACTATTAAAACTGTGTTATTTAGACAATACAGCATTGGCGTCAAGGTGTAGTATAAAATTTTAGTACTCATAAACTCATGTCCTTGATGACTGATTGTCAATTGTTTTTATAATCAAATCTCTACAACAATAGCGCGGAGAGCGCGTGCGTTGGGCGACGTATTATGCGCGTGCGCCGCCTGCCGTTACGGTTGCTCTACCACAGTACCTCAACTCTACGTTTGTTTAGCATCATAGACATAGAGACTGCTTCTCACGCACGTGTATTAGCTGGTAAAGTATTGACTGCCATAAATTGGTATTTCCAGTTTTAAAATTTTTGTTTTGTTTGTACAGGGTTCATTCTGAGTCGATTCTTTCCACACTTTTTTAAGGAATGTTTAGTTCGAAATTACAGTAATGTTTTATCGTTACTTACATTGTTATACACAATAAATAACATTTTGCTAAATCATATTGTAATGTGAGACATGTGCAATTGATTGGTTAACTGTAAAACAACTTTAACAAGATGCTAAATAGGTAACGGTTTTTATAGCCAATTAATATTATTTGTAAAAACCCGTAAAACTGTATATTTATTCATTTACTTAATCTTAACTAGAAAACAGTGTCAAATTGCATACCTTTCATGGTTGGTGCCAATATTTGACCAAATAAACAAATTGGTTGTACTGTTCCCAATTCCGTGTTAGAAGAACTTAACATTCAACTACAACATATTGGGATAGGTACTAGGTATTATCCTACAGTCAATCGAGTGCCTACTAATAGTAATAAGATGAGCAATGTAATCGGTCGAGGTCGACAGATTCTGCGCGAAAATATTATGTAAGACATGTACGCATTTGCGGACATGTAAAGAATTATTTATTTTCGTACATAAATTGCGAACCAGCTTTATTTTTTATTGTTTCAAGGAACCATACTGTACCTAGTTTAAATAATGTGTGTAACGTCACGGCTTTTATCCCCATTCGGGGGTAGTCAGAGGCTTGAGTGGTCATACACCACCACATTGTGGAGGTAATAACCAACTCAAAGCCCACGTTTCACCAGATAGTCAGAACCCAACGTGACAGGTGGTGAACCTTGTCGCCGTGTATACAAGAACTGACTATTACCAAATCCCGAGGGATAGGTAGGTTTCCTCACGATGTTAAAATGTTGATAGTTGTCGATGTTGTTAGTTTAAATAAACTTTCTTTAAATATAACGATATTACCAAGCTTTAAACTATGTAATCCAACATAGCACTTACAAATCTGAACGGGTTCCAGAAACGCACATAACTTCGCAAAGGGTAGTTCAACAGGTTATTGCTATTCAGAATGTGGTTATTATACATTGTAATGGAAAGGGTGTCGCCAGTGGTCAAAGAGGAATTTCGGGCAAGGCCGGCTGATCGATGTTTGTGCGAGCACTCTTGCGCAAATCTCACGCGCAGCGCTGCGCAGCCGCCGAACGAGATGTGGCTGTCACCATGTTTGCGTTTTCCTCGTATTTACATTTAACGCTTGTTAATGTCAACGTCCTTCTTCAAATCGTGTTTCAAGTAAGTAATCCTGCTTAAAAAGTACGCAGGAGTTACGTTACGAAATCTTAGTAATTTATTCTATAGTTGTCATGCCCATAAATGTTTATCTCGAGTTGAGCTCAGCGTTTGATTGGGAGGCACCGCTCACGGCTCCGATGTGAACGTGCAGATATAACTCTATTTTTTATTCCATCCTTTAATTTGAATACGAGTGGATAGCCTCGTAACTAATCTAAAAGGATATTGAGCAATACAGAGGAAATTAGTGCAAGTTTTATTTTCTTGTATTTTTTAAGATTTCGATCACTTAATGGCGCCATATCCTATACGAATATAAAACGAAATTATTATATCTACAGAACCTGTTGAAACCGGTGAACACTTAAATGAACCATGGTAAATGGCATGACTGTTTAGAGCATTAACAAATGTCGATACTAAAGGGTAAAGGGTTATTGCAAAGACGAGTAGACGACAGTACATAGGTACATCAGCTTCGTGTTATCGAATCGTGACAAAGCACATGATATGGCCGCGATCGGAGATCCATTAGCGTAATGACTAATTACAGACGATTGTGTGGAGTGAATGCACACAAACGAGCCGCAGGACCTGCCAAGCGAAGGCCGTATTTTGCAACCTCGCGGATAAATTACGCTATAAATAACACTAATAATTAGGATAAAGGAATTTACACGTCGAGGATTGTACACAAAGCCATTAGTTTATTAACTACGAAGTAACCTTAAGACGCTGGGTGTATTATGTTAAGTATTTGCATAAATAATAAGAAATATAATCAAAATCTGAATAACTAAGTATCACATTAATTTAAATTCATCAATGGCAAGATGATGAGAATAGAGTGATGCACGAATAAATCGCTTTAATTATACTTTTGTTTCTGCAGCTGTCCTTGCCTGTACAGTCGCCTGCACGTCTATGGTAACACTTGCAACATAAGCTGAGCTCTCTTAATTATGTATGTCATTGGTGTCATTGGCTCATATAAGGGCTGGCCGGGGCAGTACCACCCACTCACAGAAAAGTCGTAAAGTAACTATTACAGCTGCGTTTCGAACGATGAGTGAGGGAGCCGGAAGCCCAACCCCCTTCCCCTCTCCCACATCCCTTCAAGTGAGCAACGTGACAGCAGTACTTTTGGTATTGCCAGCATCTATAGGCTACGGAAACTGATTAACATCAGGCGAGCCGTACGCTTGTTGGCCACCTTAGCCACATAAAAAAAACATGCCAGCTTATGTTGGAAATTTTAACATAGATGGCCACTGTATACACCGTGTTTATGTTCATTTGCTTTAACTTCGACATAGTGCTTGGATCATTAACATAAACGTATCCCTGAAACAGTTTTACGGTATTCGAAAAAAAAAAAAAATTGCACTCATGCGAGAAAAGTAAAAACATCAAAACTAACTCATTTTTTAAACTTTGTCGTACATAAGGAACATTGAAAACTCTTTACTTACGAACGAGACGAAAATAGTATTTGGTTATGAATTAAGAAGATTTTACACTGGTTTAACTTAGATTAGTGATTAAATTTAGATGTTAAATAATTTGAATACGGTACGAGTTAGGCACTTAGTTTCTTTGAGAAATTAACTCAAAAAGACGTAAGGAATTTACCCTTAAAGTTAAAGCAAATGAACATGAACACGGTGTATACACCATTATGAAGCTTTTGTATGAATCCCCTAGTCTAAATAATCTACAACTAGGTACTAGCGACAATCGACTATGCAACCGTAACGTCAGCGACACACGCCGACTATTTCCCACGATCCACTCTCCATGGTCTCGTCGCGTCGTGATCTAGAATGATGAAAAGTGCGCGAACAGATTAAATGGCAAAGAGTTTCTAACTTCTCATGATACCTTCCAAAAGTAATGAAAAATATTATTCAGCACAGCACAAAAACAGAACAGCACATACAAAAGCAAAAGATATAGACATATAGATAAGTATAGAACGAGCAACATTACTTTTAGAGTGTGCTGTGCTAAAAGGCATTTGGCTCAGCATGTGCTGGAGAGGAACGGAGTCTCCTCCAGCGCATGCTCAAAAAGCTAATTTTCGGGGGGATTTTGAAGAAATTTGGGGGGAAACTCACATGGTCATCTGGCAACACTGTCGTCAATTCTTCAAATTCAATTTTTTTTTATTCATGTAATCTTTATAAGCATTTATAAATCGTCAACAAAATACAATATTAAAGCGTTACCACCAGTTCGTAATGTTGCTTCCATTGAGAAGAGCCGGCAAGAAACTCACTTCATAGTAAATACCTATTAAATTCTTGGCGGTAAATGTTGTCAATTGGCAGGAGACTGCTAAAGATGGCCAACAACATGTCAATCGCCACGAATTTACAATTTACTATGAAGAATTACGAAGATAATGTTTGTGACCAGTGGCTTTCCAGTGTTTGATGACCAGACTTGTGGGAATTATCCCTACTTTGGCACCTCATTTATAGAAGTTTTAATCTACCTATGGATTGCAATGGATTTACAAACATTGTTCGTAAAAGATCCACTAATTAAAAGTTTATATAACTTTGGAGGTTAGTTTTGCGAGACTAATCCATACGATTCATTAGTTCCATGTCCTTCTTCAGACAAAGCACTTTGAATTCAATCGTTTTCTTCTATGGACAATAAGACAAGTTAATAGTCCAGTCTAAGTATAATGTTGACTTAAATACACAGCTGTCTTGCAATTTATCATCCTAAATAATAGTTGGCAGTTGCGAAAACTAGGCGTTGCAACAACCGCGACATTGTTGGACGTTAACCACCTCTCGAATGCCTAAATGTATTACGATATAATGATACAATCGATTAATGGTATTGTTCAAGACTAGTCGATTATACTGATAGCTAGATTATGATCTAATTTGAATTATACCGTAAAATATACTATTCCATAGAATATAATATAATTAGTCTAGACTACCCTTTCCACTCGACAGTAGCGACAGCTTTGTTACTCAGTGTAATTTAGCAATTATATTTTGTTGTATGCGTAATCTCCTCTTTCAAGTAATGTCAGCTAACTTCAAGCAACAACGTTGATCTCAGAAGTTCATAAAATGACAATAACTTATTGCACAAACAGTGATTTGATGCTACATAAAAACGTCATTTTGCGATGTTTTGCCAAATAGGTATTTCATGTGTGTCTCACACTCTCACGGCACACGGCAATATTTGCAAATGCGTAACTAATGTTAAAATGGTTTGTTGCAGGTTCGGACCCATCATGGGACATTCGCAGTTAGTGTCTCGGCGTCGGTGATACAGTGTGTTCTAATAATTAGTGAGTGTGTGTGTGCCATGGACACTAAACAGTGAAACGCGAACTCCACCGAGCAAACGCGTGGAAATGAAAAGAGAAAAGTACAAGAATACCATTCCGGAACACGGGTAAGTTGGAACATGTAACTGAATTGCCCCCAGTCCATTGTACAGTATCTATAGTAGGTATAAGCGTTGCTTAGTTTAGGCCCAAACGGTTGGTATAGTCTAGCGCAGGGGTAACCAAATGGCGGACCGCGGTCCGCATCCGAACCGCCGACCCATTTTGTGTAGACCGCGAGTATACACCAACTTGCACTACAGAGTACTTAATTTAATAAAAATATATCCCCTGCATTATCTTTGTTGACGTCAATTCGAAAACGGCCGGGACGAAAACTTCAGACAGATAGTCCGCAACAAAAAATTACATTTTTCTCATTGATATGTCAAAAAATACCTTTGTTCCTTTGTTTGTTACCTATGCAGCATGCCTATGACTAGCGAGTGGAATCAAAACAGTTTTTCGCTATTTTAAATTTAGAGATTACCTTATGTAGACTACTAAATAGCAGAGTTGCAAAAAACAGGAAATTTAAAATGAAAACTGATTAAAACGTGTTTAAAACATTGATTTAAATCAGAAGGAATAAATCACCGTGTTTAAAACATGTTTTAAATGATTAAAACATGTTTTAAACACGGTGTTTAAAACAAGATGATTTTTTCGTAACAACCCTGCTAAATAGTAACTTGAATCACACTATAAGTACACGGGCACATGTGAATCCGGCTTAATTCTCAGTCTTTGTGTGCTCTGCTACTTCAAAAACAACTCTACCTAAATCCGCTTATTTTAATTTTCTAGGTCAAGCAACTCGAAACAATAAAGCTAAACAGTCATTAATGCTCGCAATATTCACTGAATCAAATTTTATTATCTTCCATGTACAAAATATAATTGTTACAAAACAGCTCATTGTTTTGAAGCTTCCGACTTCTGGTTACATAAGTTATGGCGAGCTTACCTGACCTGAGTGGTACGCTGGAGCAACGCGCGACTAGGTAAAAAGAAACTGAGGGAAAACAATAGACCCGTGTTACAAAGAACAAAAGATTGTGCGTAATAATCTACATAATTTTAGGTTACGGTTACCAAAAATATTTCAAATTCGTACGTTGGTATGTTAATTCCATTTCCGACAAGTAAGTATCAGGACAGTAGCTTGCTACATCATAGATAGATATTCCATAAATTGTATTAAGTTATGATAAAGATTGATAAGACTTTCTGTGAGATATAGGGTAACGGCACCCAATATTGGCACCCCCCCCCAATTATTGGCACTTTTGAAGTTATCTTTAAAAAATAAAATAACTAAACATGGAAATAGTGTTTTTTTGTTAAAAGTCATAAATTTCACAGTTTTTCACACCTACCTAGTTATTCTATCCGCTGAACTAAGAAATCCCATAGAAATATGTATGGACAATAATTGGTGCAAGGTGCCAATAATTGGGGGTTTTACCCTAATAACAATCCAAATTATAATCTGTCGAATATTAAAAAGGACTTAAAACGTAGGTAATACCTATCGTAATCTTAAGAAATATGTTTCATAACAACATCCATAATTCACAAATCCTATGACCCACAAGACGTGCGACAAAATAGAAACTGCAAAGCAGAATTTACCCAACACAACCTACGAACGTGAGAAATATGAATAAATAATTGAAAATGTAAATCGCTTTCTTATTTATTATGAAACGTAACGACGGATAACGAGTATCGCAACACTAAGAAATACGATAACTAAACAAAAAAGTGAGACTTAGGTCGAACGAAGCCCAGTGTGCCAGTGTGCCACTTATCCGCCAGCTGATTTCGTGATGATATAATTGCGCTGGCGCAGCGGTGAAGCGGTGACGTAAATTCTGGTAAGGCCCGGAGTGAGGTGAAAGTGTCAATAGTCGCGGAGCGAACTCGGTGTCGGAGCCCTGACACCGGCACTGGCGTGGTCCGAGGCGGCGAGTTCAAACATAACCTCGATATGCACCATGCATGCTCGGGCCAACATACGACTAGTAGGGCTGTCGTGTTATGGTTGACTGTGTATCTAGTAATATTACTGATCTATCATTAGTTCATACAGTGAACGAAGGCTTGGCCGGCTAATTGCATCATGTCGCCTATACCACTCGCCTAGTGCTATCCATAGTTGAAATCGTTGGTTGGTTGGTCGTTGTATACCATTCTAATAAATAACTAATTAAATTAACTCCACCATCTCTACATATTTGTATGCCATATGCAAACTCACACATGTCAATTAACGAACGACAGGAGGATGATAAGAGTGGCAACCCTACACGGCTCTACGGTCCACCGATCGCCTATCAACTCACGATTAATACACGGAAGTTTAATGTCAGGGAAACTCGATCTGACTCAACTTAACCTTATAAACAATATCCGTCAACTCTTCCAATTTTGATTTCTTAACCTTTAAAGGCCAATCTTTTACGCAATTTAAGTCCTTTTAAGATGTACCTGCGGAAGAAAGTCTGCTTTCCATTGAAGCCGCAAAGGTGTTGCTCAACAGTCGTGCAGCAGCGGGTGCAGGCGGGGTGCGGCAAGGTCGGAGTTGTTGACTCGGCTTTGTTTTATTTCTGCCACGAATTGCGTGACGAAGCCGCAGCGGAGTGGTCATGACCATAACTAAATTATACGACAACCTCAAGCCGTCTATTTAGAAACGTGAATATTTTATAATCGTTGAGTGTACTTAAATGCCACGCTAGGAATGATTATTTCTTGACTTACTATAGTACCTCTCTGAAGATATAGAGGTCGGACAAGATTATTTTTCTCATAGCGTGATAATCCATGGAGATTTCAAGGAGGCCTTCAGGTAGCTTTAAAATTCCATGAACACTCTTATAAAGTAGCTGATGGCACGCTGATAGTAGAAAGGAAAAAACTGTAAACCATAAGAAGTCTCTTCATGATAGCTTATATTTTTAGAACAAGAAGAATCAAGACCTTAGGCAAAAAACAAAAATCCTCACAAAATTAATCGCACGCACAAATAATCTAGCATAGAATAATCACAAACAAACAGGCAATACTACTTAGCAATAATTGTGAGGAAGTAAGAATAAAATGGCAACGTAATCAAACTGATTACAAAGTTGTCTTATGTCGTAATCAGTAAATCATCGCTTGTTTACAAAATGATATTCGCAAACGCGATGACTATCAATATAAAAATCATTGTTTGATATTTACAAGTGTTACGTAATAATCTGAAAGTAAAAACAGTCGGTAGCGTGCAGAATAGTGCATGGCGATTACCGCGAGAGCTACGTCTTTCGTGACCATTTTGCCCGGATAGCGGAACGCACCGGCGCGGCCCACCGTGGTCACCAATGGCATTTTGATATGGCATATGGCCATAGACTCTTTATATTATTGACAGACATACTAGAGGACATTTTACCAGTGCACCACATTTCATAGATGGTATTCTGATCCCAGTAAACCGCAAAGGCAATATGTCATGCCTCAGAACATTGAAAATTGCTTATAAAAATAATTCCTAGTAGGTAGATAAATAAAAAAAGTGTCTGTTTGTAATGTCAAAATAACAGCTTTTTACTAAATGCATGTGAAATGATGATATAAGCACGTTACTTATAACAAAAAGTAATTTTTAACATTTCTGTCTGTTTATTCCGGCTAATCTCCCAAACGGCTGCACCGATTTCGACGGGACTTACACTGGCAGATAGCTGATGTTATAAGTAGTAACTAAGGCTAACAATTTATTGTTAAATTCTACGCTTACGAATTCGAGGGCACAGCTAGTAGTACATAAGTAGGGTCGCTCTATTACATCTACGAAAATACTATCGGCGGCTGCCTACGAGGAATAGTGTTTATTTATATAGAAGTAATTTGCGTTAATTTTCAATAGGTACTTATGCAACAGATCGAATCAGAGGCCTCGGCTTTATTTTCAAAATTCCACGCCCAAACCGGTTCTAAAGTACATAATACGCCTATAAAAGACCACTAGAATCAGTACAATAGGTACTTAATAAACACCCACAACTTCTAATGGGTGTACTTAACGTGGGCAGCAGTACCGGATCCGGAAGCTTCGCATTAGGGCCGCTTCACACGCGCCTCGAGTCCGTGGGCGGGACGTGCGTGCCGAAACCTCATAAGCCTTAAGGTTAATTACAGCCTTTTAAGTCCTTGGATTAAGATAATGATGATCGGTTTATTTTTTTCTTTATAGTTATACTTAAGTTTTTTTTCAACAACATTAGTTGGTGTATTTTATTGAATGGCTTATAACTTAATGATACCAACACGTAAGTACCTAATTGATTTATCAGTGTTACAAAAAAAACTTAAATAGCAGGTAGTAAAATAATTTCCATGAAAAACATTGAATAAAAAATAAGGTAGTAATATGGCATTTTAAAACATATTTATAGTTTTTTATTTCGGTTTTGTTGTGTCCGCTTGTAATTTAGCAACATTACCACCGCGTCATGGCTGGCGGGTGCGCGGGCGCAGGAAACAATCACAGATAATGATCGAGCTGCTTACTGACATTAACATTCATCAGAGAACGCGGACGCTCCGGCCGAACAATCCAACATCCTGTCTCTAGCCCATAAACATATTCAACACACACATGAAAAACTTGGAGGTTACAAAAATAAACTTACAATAAACTAAAAAAAGTTTCAATTAGGCAAAGTTTTTTTTTTTCAGTTGCAAAATTTTACCATTTCCACAATTAATTCGGCAATTAAATTACGTACGATTAAACAAAGCCCCTATACGTGACACTAGCGGTACCGTTCTCTTTTTGGAGCATTTAATAGTAGCTAGCTACTTTGATTAATTTTATGCCAGTTGAGTTATAACTATTGTGGGCGGTGGGAGTCCCAAGAAGCTTTCAATTGTTAAATAAGTACTAAGCCACATGTAAATTCGATTACCAAGAATCATGACTCATTAATTAAACTAACAATAATGTGCCGAAGTTAGTTTTTATTTACGGATGTCCTTATACGATGATATCATTATCATATTATTTTTGAAGCTCAGTGTTGGTTGAATAAACAAAGTAATTTGTCACTATTACTCAGAAGATAAACATTAATAAAGGGATTTAGTTTTTTGTTGTTCAAACCCGGCATCGCTTATTGACGGGATGGTGTTATTGACACACCACCAAAACAATAGCAGGTCACCTCAAACAGTTGAATGCAAGAACATTGAAAACTAACTTCTTGGTTGAATGCAAGTTGAATGTCAGGTCTGAAGTTTCAAAACACCATTTATTACTGTCATAAAATCGTATCAAGTTACAGCTTTGTTTGTTATGTTATTTGGTATGAGTACCTATATACAATGTGTTATTGAAATAACAAAAATCCTGAAAATAGTTTGTTCAGAATCGAGAGAAGAATCTATAACAAAAATGCAATATTTGTTTCATGACGAGTCTAAAATGTTTATGGTTAGTACCGAAAATCACTTATATATTTTGCAATAATTTATGAAGGGATATAATAACTTGCCATATCATTGTATTACGAGAAAAAATTGTTTGGGTGTCTGAAGTTTTATTAAACACCTTGTATATGGGTATATTGTATATGCTCATAACTTTGTACCTATTAGAATATTGGCAACATTCTTTCAAAGCCAAGTCATTATTTTTTTCGTACGATGACTTAGAAATCCGTAATATCCGGGTCATTCAGAAAACTGAAAAAAATCTCTTCTGATAAATACCATTGTAAGCCAAACCCCACACAGCGGGCGCGCCATGGGCGCTTCGCGTTTACATAATGAGGTATTTCGCGAAAGCGTCAACGTGCACCGTGTCGAGTCATGCGGGCATACACGATGACATACCTACCTACCGCGGTTACGTACCAAGGGTTTCTACTAACATTAAAATGCTTTTGTCCTTACGCAACTCAGTGGCGTCTGATGTTTCACTGTGGCCGATTTTCGAAGATAAATAGCTGGCTTTTAATATTGTCTTCTCGGTCGCTTCGATTATAAATCAACTTGATTGGTTTTCTAATCGTTAAGCAAGTCGAGGATGATGGTATACCTCTTGCAACAATGTTTTTTCTGAATGTTAAGTGTAAAAATGTAATGTAACGTCACGACTTTTATCCCCGTTCGGGGGTAGTCAGAGGCTTGAGTGACCATACACCACCACATTGTGGAGGTATTAACCAACTCAAAGCCCACGTTTCAACAGATAGTCAGAACCCAACGTGACAGGTGGTGAGCCGTGTCGCCGTGTTTACAGGAACTGACTATGAACTGACTAATGTTAAATGTAACCAGAATTAGATTAAAAGGTGGTGAAGGCATCTTTTTTCCAAGACTTCACCCATTTATTTTTGAATTGGGGTAGCATTCCAGTCCAGACTAGGCACTTTGGGTGAAAACTGAAACGATCTGCCATCTGTCTTCCGAAATCCAATTTTACCGGAAACCTGAAGGTTAGTTGGGTTGGACCATTTATCAGGATTCTAAGGTTTCTGAGTGCCCATGTGCAAATCTTCTTGATTTTGTTATTTCCTCTGCCAATAGAATGCCCAAAATTATCCGCCTGCATTCCTTTGCGTGCGTATGTAATCGATATAATGCGTGTGTACTGTGTAATAGACTTATCGACGTGTTTCAATCACGCTTCGGGAATCGATTTATATTACGTAGACTAATCAAATATTGTACCTATGTCACGCGAGGTTTTATGGGTGTGAGAGACGCTTGTTACGTAAATGAACATCTCCCTCCTTCAGCACTATTAAAATGTTCTACTACCATACAGCGCTACGATTAGTATACAACCGAATCGGTCATAAGCCCATGCACATATTAAATTAGACAACGGAGCCATAACGCTGATACCAGTTTGATTCAAAGGTCAGCTGTGGACTCGGACAGCGTCACAGCGGGCTATGAATGGCTGATTACTGTGACGTCGAAAGAATGAGTAAAAAGCCTAAGCTACACAATATTACACAACATTCAAAAGATACAGGTTTTACAATAGTGAGGTGTGGCACAAAATACAACATTACCTACAGTCAATAGTAGAGGGACAGGTACTGATAATATGACTTATAGAACAGGCGACAAGAAACAAATAGAGGAGGTAAATCAATTACATTTTCAACTGTAAATAATAGTCATATTGTTTCTCTTTCATAAAGGCTACATAGAAACTACCTATATTATGGTGAATACAATAAATATATGAGTAGTAAATTGATGACTCTTTGTGGGAGACTGGTAGATATCTGAACTAGGACACCCTGTCACACAGATTACCAGGCTCATTCCGCCAGGTGGACGCAAAGTTAAAAGTAGACAACTACATACATATAATATGATCATTCTATTATCAACACTTGTTTTCTGCGGGTTATGTTACTAAAAATACTGTTATTTTTGTTCGTTCACATTCAACTTTATTTAGTACCGTCATATCAGACTTCTCCAACACAGAACACAAACAAATCACATTCTAAAACGAAACTAAACGCACTCAGAGTCAAATGTTAAACAATCGCCATTATCATTCATTGTATCAACGCAGATATCTTTGCAAGTCAATCTCAAGGACCTCATTTCAGTGAAAGCGGCGTCGCATGTCGTCAATGCTTTTGCGTGATTCGATACACAGATGAGTTGGAGATCCGTCAGTCGGATGTTGTGCCAAAATAACAACAATGGACCTTCGTTCGGTATTTCCCGAATAAGATGTGTTTGGTGACTCAACGAGTATAATACAGCACGTAAATATTTCGTGAGTGATTGAGTATGTTTGATGTAATTACGTCAGCCGTAACCCTGGTGGTAAGTTGTTAGAGACCATTTATGTATCTAGTATAATAAAGATTGATTCTCACGTCTCTATTGCGAGCCAATGCGTTTTCAGTTCCTTCAGTCTAGCAAGTACTCGATTCTTCAATATCTCTAAAGACAGGAAAGGCCCGTACCTAGGAGCGTAACAAAAACGGGCTACAGTCATAGAGCTAATTGAATTAAAATATTTATTTATATCGTTTCACCCTTTTGCACAAAACATGTCCTAATCTGTCTAACAAACGTCTCAGAATAATAGAGTCGTCTGAAAAGCTATTACATCTCCGCATCTTTTATTAAGACCTTCTCAAGATTTATTTGACAGTAAGACAGACAGACGTCTGTCTTGAACACATACATAAGTCCTCGTCATCGTGGCCATATTTACAATCGCTGTGCAATTTAACTATGAGAGATTTGGTAAAATAGCAACAGATTCACATTTGAACCGTCTGCCTTGGTTGGCGCCGATCGCGGGAGAAACTTGCATTTGCGCAACCGCACCGCGCACATTGCACGTGGTATTGTTATGCACTTTCTTTATGCACTCAGCTGAGAATTAACTAATGGGTTGCATTCACTGTTAATTTCGTATTTAGCTATTGCGTCATCGTCGCGCCCGTTGCTTTTGTTAACAGAATACCCGCGGTAATTGTATAGACAGTTGGTCAGTTTTGTACATAAACTTCACAGCAACACGTAGTAGTCTTCCGTACGGGCGTGCCGAGGGGGAGGGGCAGCTCACCTCCCCCCCTTCTGAATTTTTATTCGGGACTCATGAGACCTACTTGCTCCTTGTCTAGTGACGATTTGAATTTCGTACTGGCTGCTATCACAAACCCGGTAAGAAAGCAATAATGTTTTGTTCGGGCTTCGAATTTTGAATTGTGACACATTTCCGTTGTAAATTAATTTTAAAATTACGAATAATCACGGTCAGGGTTTGCAATAAGCCCCCACATTTCTGTAAATTCTCAAGCAAGTTCTTTTATTTCAAGTCACATGAGCAATTACCTTTTTTGTCGCAGATTTCAATATAATTGCCACGTTCATTTAGTCTTCTTTCTTTTCTATAGCTGTCATAACATTTAAGCAAGAGAATTTCACGTAGTTTGCTAACAAACTAAACCAAATACTAGTTTCTAATAGCGTCAGAAACGAAATAATAGTTAGGTATTTATAGATCTTCAGGAAAATTTTGAAATGTTCTCCGTTCAATTCGATGCTTGTGTAAATCTTATAAAAAATAATTGAACTTGACCTTCTTAGAAAACCAACCAAAATTAATTACTACGCCATATTTTTATTTATTTCATTTAATAATCGATTATAATTAATTGAGCCTTTAATTATCAATTTAACTGTGTCACTAAATACGTACTACTTGGGTACGATGGTACCTAATACAAAAAAATATATGCATATTATTAAATCGTGTCCTTGTTATTTGTTGACGATATTAATTTTATTTAAATTTCGGTATCGCTGTTTCAATCATATTGCCACGCCAACGATGTCTTCACGATGGAAAGTTTCGTCAAAGCGCGGTGACATGCCCATAAATTATACCATTTCTGTTACAAAACCCGCCCTTTTACCGCGGGATTCCTCAAAAATGTTTGTTAATAGATGCTATAAACGTTATTTATTCTGACGAAACCGTTAAACAGACTCTCAAAATGTAACTTATATTAACCAACAGCCGAAATTGATTAAACTTGATTTTCTAGTGGTTAAGTCATCGAAGATTTAAAAGGATGACCGCAACTCCGTAGCGCCTATTACTTGCCGATTTAGGCTTTAGAGTTTCTAATCGTATACGTAACTTAAAATACAGGCATGATCTCATATCTCAACTACCTACAGTATTCACACAAAATAATTTGTATCAGTAAGTAGGTAGTAGGATGCTTTATTTTTTTATTTAAAATCTGTAATTTTTGCAGGTAGGTTTTACTGAACTGAAACAAACACAAACACAATTATTCGTGAATACCTACAGGTATAATTAATGAGGTGACATCGACTATCAACCGTACAATCCACTGAAGGTATGCAAAAACCAAATCACAATAACATCCTTGTACCTTTTTAGAATTGAGACCCTTTTTAAAAGGTGTTAAATGGTTTTACAAGGTTGGCAAACATGCCAGCGATGCATCTGGTATTGGAAGTTTCCATAGGCTAACGGGCCGGTACGTTTGTTTACCGCCCTAGCGGTATAAAAAAAAAGTTTAAACAGCTTTATATAGCTATATAGCTATATGTCCACTAAATTGAAGTAAGAAACTTAAAACCTCCTATCGTAGCATACAAAGTTTATAAGCTAGTTAATAAAACCGTCGCGTTTTATCGACGCCTCTGAGATGCAACGTGTGCTGGTGATATCACTGCGCGTGACCGCTCAGTGATGGACACACTGTAACCACAGGAATGTATTGAAATAATTAATTAAATTACAAGGATAAACTTTGATAACTAACCGAAAAGCCTAAACCTAAAGTGAAGGAAAACTAAAAAGTCATAAAAATCTAAATTTCATTATATAGTAGGTACGCACAAAATATCAATTCTTAAATTTTCATAACTTCTTGGAATACCTAAAAATAATATCTTAGGGACCTCACACTATTTGTAACATGATTGGTATTATGTTTTACTTATTAAGAAAAGAAACAGGTAAAAGTCTAGATCGTCGATATGTCTATTATATTATACCTAATGTTTAATGTATGCGGAAGCGTCAATTTTCCTGTATAATTACTATGGATGTGTAAGGCCTCGGAGCAGCTCGGTGCCCGCCACTCAAGGCGACCTATCCAGGATGTTATTAACTCCTCGGCCAGTATACAGTCACCATACTATAATATTTTACAAATATATAGAGATTGTTAAATTTTGATACGTGTCATCATTTGTAATCATAAAAGGAAAACATTTGCGATTACGGTAACTCTATTACAAATCCGGACCATTTGTTCAATTCGTTTGTGATTTTGACACTAATTTAATAATGGAAATGTGTAAAAAAATCCAAATTCGCAGCCCAAACTAAAAAACGGATTATGGCAACCGTCGCTGGAATGTCGAAACATGCACCATAACTAGTTTCTTTACCCTAAGGACACCTGCGGGTCCACACTATAATTACTGCTTGCTAATCTTATCTGTCGCCAACTATACAATAATGTTGCAGTTTGACAATGATAAATGTTGCTTCAATGTATGCGTCGTATTTGCCCATTACGATTTCAGTAACTTTTGCCACACGTGCGGTATTACACTTAATGCAGCACTCAACTCGATGTACTTTTTCATTTCTTTGAATTCTCATGTGCAATATATACATTTATTCTTGTTATTCCACTTCTATAGGTAATTACTGAGTTGTTACTGATACCTTATTCATTCGAGTGCAACACAACAACGTGATCTCATAGTATTTGTTATATACATAATAATATGCATACTTTTACAAATGTGAAGTATAAATTATTAATTAATACAATAAATAGAATTAACTGAACAATATTATACGAAAGAAATTAAAGTCATAAAATGTAGGTTTGATGATTATGTTAAAAAAACGTTCCAGAAAACTGCATCATATCCAACTCACCTTCAATTTATTGATATTAAACAAGAATACATTATAAAGCCATCTGCGGATAGTAAGCGCTTAACATTTATTATCTATAAATCTATCTATCTATAAAATTTAAATTTCAAATACGTACCTACTACGTGATCACACCGATCACACAAATTACGCAAAGCATAATAAAAAAACACCATTCATCTTAGCGCCATTTGTTATTTTAAAACGCGTCTATAATTTTCTGGATTTAATCAATTGACACAACATCAACGTCAAAATTACATATATCTTTGTGCAAGCAACTACATCCAAAGTTAAAAGAACTGACTGCACTCGTTGTTTGAGCTTATGGGCCGACAGCACCAATCGATAACTATCAAGCAAATGGCACCTTTACAAATGCCAAGTAAAATATAAATGATACACAGCATACAGAAATATACGAAACGAAACTAGGTAGGCATACAGAATTACTAGAAAGAAATAGCGGTATTTATTTCAGGGATAGGGGATATGATAACGCAAACAGTAAATTCTATCTAGATATGTAATATACATATAAATGATACACAGCATACAGAAATATACGAAACGGAACTAGGTAGGCATACAGAATGACTAGAAGGAAATAGCGATATTTATTTCAGGGATAGGGGATATGATAACGCAAACAGTAAATTCTATCTAGATATTTCTACAACGAAAACGTTACCTATAGATAAGATAAAAAGTAGGTAACATAATGTATTTCTTATCTAACATGACCTAACATTTTGTAAAACTGCAACCGCCAGAAACCGTACTATGGAATGATTACAACATTATTACAATTATATTTTCAATGATTATATGTTATGTTGTTTTTCGCTAGAAGCTGCATTCGTTAAACGTAAGGATATTTCGCAAGAGCAACCTCGGAGTATGATCGAGCATGACTCAGCGGATCAAATGACCAGCCTGGCACATTGGATTTGACATGCCTACTATAACGTGGGTCTTTTTAACCTCATATTACTGTCCTAACACCACTAATTCAAACAGTTCCTTAACTTTCAGACCTGTTAAATTTTCACTTAAGCGCGGAAGGCATCACACCAAAGCAATCGTTCTAAATATTCACCTTTTGATTTGACTGTAAAGTGGGAGTAGGCATGCACAGCTTTCTAGGCTAGCTTTTTTATTATTTAAATACCTAATTCTGTTTTTTTTTACTCACAATGTGTTAATGCCTGCCCGTCACATAGCTTGGCTGTTTGAAAATGTATACAATTATTCTTTTTCTTTTGAAAAGAGTAACCATTGAGTTTCTTGCCGGCTCTTCTCAATGGAAGCAACATTACGAACCGGTGGTAACGCTAAAATATAGTTTTTTGACGATTTATAAATGCAGTTCAGAATATCTCAAACAGTTATGGATGTTCTCCTAGGAACGTGTTCCTGTAACTATAACGGTTGAGGTACTTGCCCTTACTGCCCCGTCTCAAAAATCCACCCTGTATAGCTTACAAAAATATTTTTTTAAATTTGAATTTGAAGTTTTCTACAGCTTCTCTGGCGTTAATCATCGCCTAATACCTAGTTAGGTCAATCTATGGTATATCTGACCTAATGATGAAATAATGAGATCGTAGGTCTCAGAGTATCGCAGGTAGACGAGTCAAGGCAGAGTAGACATTCTAGATGTTCTAACCTTCTAACAACCCCAATACTTATCAGGAATGGCCCAGGATTAAAGTGTTATAAAACTTATAATACCCAACCATTCTACGGTCAATACATAATTTCCTGCAAGTTATTTGCTCTGCTTTTTGCAACGACGCGAACAAAATGAACAACAATACAGTAACCAACTTAACAGTCATTAAAGTTGCTAAGTGCTTTATAATTTCAAATTCATAATCATTGTAATGTAATTTCATCTACTCGCTAATCTAAGGCCACGACCATTGAACACAGTTCAATGAAAATATCGTTTGATTCGTCTAATGTTTCTTTCGGCCTTCCGATGTTTTTATAGGCAGTCATTTTTTTACCAAGTTTTATTATCTAACTAAGGTTCACAGTCCACTAACATATAATATCAACGACAGTTCGGATAAACCGAGAATCATCGAAGTCGGTGGGGCATTTTTATGAAATTCTTCGCTCAATAAAACGATACGCCTCAATGAGTATTACATTAACTTCTCTTTGTCGTATTCAGATTTATTACTACGGACAAGCGAATACTTTTAATAAAGGCATCGTCTTTATTGCATTCTAAATTCGTTCCAATAGAAAAAGATAGGCTGACATTTCGTTACTCTTTTGAATTCTGCAAGATCTAGACATGACGGCAGCATGACACAGATATTTAGCTGCAGCCAATTGTAAACTGGATATGATTGTTGCACGTTCGGTATAACCGTATTATCAATTACTTTCGTATTCAGTAGTGTTAAATGTGCCATGTTATTTGGTGCGGGCGGTAGTAATCTCATGATACGGATTTACATAATTTTGTATGAGATCACGTTATTGGCGAAATGTTACTTGAAGCATTGTGAACCGGACTAACCGTATCCGGGCCAACGAATTGGATTAGTTTTACTTCGGCTCACCGGTGCTGTACAAAGTAGTATTTACTTCTTGAGTATGTAGATACTATTATATAAACATGTTTCGTCTATAATATGTCTGCTCGTTCGCGTATTATGCAAAAGTAACAAAGATTCTGGCGTTTCAAACAACATGTGTGTTAATATTAATTTCAAAAGCATATCTCTCACATTGCCATCACAATAGTCTAATTTCATTATGGGTACGGTGTATGACACTTCTATAGAGATGGCGACACCACCTGTTTAGTTTTCTTCTCATAATATTGTATTAGAGCGTGAGTAACTTTTTTATCGTATTGTAATCAACCTTTTAACAACTAAGTTACTATTGGCCGCGTCGTTGCGAGAACAATTCAAATACAATCTACCACACCCATTTTCACAGCTTTAGAAGATTTATTTGTAAACATAAAATTTTAGTTTATAGGCTTTGGAAACCGCTTGTCGCAACAGTTTGAGCGTTGTCCGCTCGGCTCACTGTACCGGGAGGCTGCGGGTACGATTCTCGGCAGAGAAAAATTTCGTTAACGGCCTTTTTGTAATTTGCCCTGGTCCGGATGTCACTGGAATCGCCCCCATTCCATTGGATAGTAGCCATAGCACAAGCGTTACATAGTTTGGGACCATACAGTTGGTATATACAGGGTTATTGGTAAAACACTAACAACCTTGCAGGGGCGTATTACTGACATCAAAAACAACAACTTTTGTTTTATGACTTTTTACAAAACAAAACAAAAATCAACAAAAAATCACTTTCTAAAATGTATGACATTATTTTTTTCTCATCTAGAGGAAACCCATGGTACGTGGTTGTATTCCACTTTGCCCTAAAGTACCTAAACGTACCACGGCTATTCTCTAGGTGAGCATATTTTCTTGTTTCATACATTTTAGAGTGTGATTTTTTGTTATTTTTAATTTGTTTTGTAAAAAGTCATAAGACGTGTCTACAACATGCACATGCCGCGCGAGGCTGCTCACCCACATGCCTCGCGAAGCACAACGTTTGCCTCAGTCGCATGCCGCGCGAGGCAAATGGCGAGGCAACTGACACTCTAGACAGGGAAAGGTATACCCGATCAATCAGTTTGACACGTTTGACATCGTTCTGTCTCACGACTGCCAAACTAGGCGAGGCAAATGTGAGTGCTCAGGTGAGGCAGGGCGCGCATTTGCTTCACGTGAGGCAAGTCAAACTTGGCGAGGAAAATTTTCCTCGCCAAGTTTGACGTACCTATAGAACAAAAGTTGTTATTTTTGATGTCAGTAATACGCCCCTGCAAGGTTATTAGTGTTTTACAAATAACCCTGTACCTATAAGTATGCCGATATTTATTTATTTTTATTGATGTACTTAATTTTGGTAAAAAAAACTGACTTCATATTTATAAACTCAATATACCTTCTACTCATAGGCCGATTACCTAATAGTTATTTGTCCTGAAAATTTTACATAATATTTACCGATGGACAATTTCTTCATTTCCGATCCAAATGATTATTGCTCATAATATTAATATTCAAATTCGTGGAGGCGATATCTGCCGGCCTTGTTTAAGTAGGAAGTGATTTCTGATTCATATTTACTTCTTTACATGTTGCTATTGAGTATGCCAAATAGAAAGGTCAACAAGCAGTAATATTCCACTTCCGGAGTTAGGGAACCGTTCTCTCGATATTGACAGCGACTACCTGCTTATTATCTCGACGTCTGAAACACAAATGGTATCTAATGGTAAACCTAGAATTGACAAAAAGTGTTTTGTAAACGCCAACTCACAAACCAGAGCTAAAAACTTTCGCTGTACCTATTAAAATCGGCGATAACTTCATGTATCCTACATTCGGTCAATTTGACTTTAAGGCAAATGTTTATGTAACATTGACTCTCTTTTACCGAGTTAAAAGCTCAGATAAGTTAATTGGCTAGGAACTAGCAACAAACATTGTGGGTGTTCTATTGAAAACAAATATTCCACGGTCGATGGCCAACAGGAAGTTAAGAGCTACAGAGGTGAACCTATAAAGGCTGAAAAATAAATAAGCGCTAATCTATTTAATCTATTTTTGTTTAATGCTTATTACTAGCGTATAACATTTATTGCTTCAGTACCAACAACGAAGTGTTATATAAATGCTCGTCACATCGTCATCATTGTCACCTGAAATATTCCTGAATATAGTATATTTGGGCTGGCAATCAGAAGGTCCCAGGTTCGATCCCCGGTTGGGCATGCACCAATGGATGAATTTTCATCTATGTGCATAATTTACAGTTCGCTTACGGTGAGGGAAAACATCGTGAGGAAACCTACCTATCCCTCGGGATTAGGTAATAGTCAGTTCCTGTATACACGGCGACAAGGTTCACCACCTGTCACGTTGGGTTCTGAATGTCTGGTGAAACGTGGGCTTTGAGTGGATTTAATACCTCCACAATGTGGTGGTGTATGGCCACTCAAGCCTCTGACTACCCCCGAATGGGGATAAAAGTCGTGATGTTATATATATATTTTTTTTTTTTTTTAGTTTATTTATGTTGTCAAAGTGTAGAATTATTTCACGCTTAGAATTATTGACGCTTCTCATAAATAATGTAGCTAGGTAGCTACAGTTTGTAGAGTAGGTATGTACCTATATATGTACTAGATTTGTGACTCAAATGCTATCATTCATCATACATAATGTCGACAAGCATTTCAAATACACGTCGCAAAGATTATTTATGTAAGCGTATCAATATACATATGTAGGTACACATTATGCTGTATATGAAATTAGAAATAGACATATATAATTAAGTCGGGGGGATTTCTCATATTCGCAATTTGTAACTTAAATACGTTTTGGAACACGTATGGACTTTAAATACTTAATTATAGGTGTATGTGTCTCGGGGCAAACTGGATGTAATTAGAGTTTAATATATGTAACTTGCCAGGAGATTCGGTTTGATTACGATCTCTGGTCACATATTCGCAACACTGCGGACAGGGTGATGTTTAAATAGATTAACCATTCTTATACTCTTTTTTACTAATTCTTTGATCCTAATAATCGCGTGTAACTTCAAAACTTAGGCATAAACTAACATGTTGTAGATAATTTTAAGTGAAAATCTTTTTGTAATTTTATAAACGTTACAAAATCTTGTAAAATTGCAATCCTGCTTACCAGCAAAGAAAATGTTGTCCCTTACAAATTACTCAATGAACTTTATTATTTCGAAATATTTTGTAACAATTTCAAAGAGCCCCAAATTACACACAGGCCATAAGTATGACTCATCAGGTCATGATAGTGATGATAAAAAGGTTAATAGTGACGTCATCGTATGTGCCACGTGTCAGGCGGTATCGCAGCCGATACGTGAAGTGAAGCACGCGCTCCAGGCTGCGTTTGCGCACCAGAAGAAAGTACTGTAGGCAAAATACGTTCCTTCGCTACGACCGAATTAGGACTACCATTGCAATTTTTATTGTTACTTAAATGGTATGAAATTAATAGAACGAATCTTTCCCAACGGCTAACGTAATTACGCATTTGCATAATTGCAATTATCTGTGGTGTTTTTGTATACCTATTGTCTGTTGTGTGCAGATCGAATTTTCTAAGCGGAATTCCCATAGAGCGTCACTGCATTAGGTAGAATGGTATCCCTTGGAGATTATAAATTGCTAAAACAAGCGTTGTGGTTGAAAAGGCCTTTACATGTCATACGTAGATTAAAAATGGTAAACGCTTACTGTTGCCGAAAAGACAAAGTGGTTGTAGATGAAAATAAGTACACGAAATTGATATCTGAATTAAAAATTTGTAAGAAGAATAAAATGCCATGAGGCATTATACCCACGCGTATCTTTAATACGAACTGTTAAATTAATCTTTAACGAACCTTCGCTTATATTATTTAGTATATTAAGAAGATACTAAGATTAAGATAATATATAAAATTCTATAAGATTAGGTATCTGTTGTAAAGATCTAAACTATTAAAATTCTAATTAGACATTTTCGGCCAAATCGATGATTACAAAATCGGAAAATAAACTTGTTTGTAGCTATATGTAATACTTAATGCATTTAGAAATATTTCCTGCCCAAACAACAGATACTTGCCTTTGAAATATTCAATTGAAGCGAATGAAAAAATCAATTCGAACCGATTCAAAATTCCACTATTTAATTTTGAAATGTACGTGACCTAATGTAACTTCCTAAAACCCACTAACGAACTGTTAAAACGGATGTTTCACAACTACCTAACTACCGACCTTTTCTATTAAGATAAATATCAGCGCAACGGTACCACACCGGTTTTCAGTGACGGTATACTCCAAAAGCTTTATCTATGAAACGGCACGCAGTCGCGTATTGCCAAAAGCAAGTGCATCGTGACGATTTTCACGCGATACGCGCACGTAAAGGCTTGTCTACATTGTGCCGAGTCGAACATATCGTATCCATAAGAAACCTAGTTTCGCGTGACATTACTGCTAGTGTAGATGGGTCATGATAAGCTCCCGATGAACTGTCTGTTTCCTGTAAATAAAAAGCGTTAGGGATAAAAACAAGTATAGCGTCCACAACTAATAGATATGATGGGACTCGGTATTGCAGCTATAGAATGTTAGGAAGGATGCAGTATGAATAAGCCCTAACGAGACGCGAACGACGCGAGACGTGAACGACAAAGGCGACGAAGATAAGCCTCGGTACGTGCGCGCGCGCCGCGGCCGCCGGAACCTTGAATACCGCGCTCCTTACCGCGATATAATAATAAACCGCTCAGTCCGGCTTGAGCCTTTAACGATACAACACGACCGATATTTGTGACAATACATGACTACATCTCGACGACGCGCGAACGACTTACTATGCACGTACGCACCCCTAACTTCAACCCCTAGTGCTTTCAACATGAAGTGACACAGCTAGTATACTCATAGTGTATATTGTGATGTTTTGTGCCAGTGCTCCTTGTGCCATATTAGGAGTTATTTGTTGTGTTTCTAAGTGCAATTGTAAAAGGTGAGTAACCCACTATGATAATTATAATTTAACTAAATTTATTTTATTCCATTTTGTAAGAAATCACTATCGTCTTGTAGTGATAGACTATTAATATACCTAGTAAGAAATCATTTTATTTGCAAAGCTAACAAAAACCAAACAAAACTTTAATCGTACTAATCTCGTCCGCGTGGGATGGTGGCAAGAATACTGGCTTCATTTTCTCGTCGTATCATCAAGCTGATTTTTTGAGCGAGGAAAGAGCCAGCCTTCTAGTCACCTGTGGAGGTGATAAGCCTTGGGGATCATTTTGTTTACGATCCTCAACTACCTCACTATAAAATTAAACCTTACCGTTAAAATTGGAAAACAAGAAAAAAACATAGCATGAATTCTTGGTACACTTATTTATATTCACCGTGCTATCCAAGCACATGATTCCAGAAGCATTGGATTCAGTCCAAAAATAAATGATTTTGCAATATCACATCAAAGCAGATGCATTTCCATACAACATTTAAAAAAAAAAACTTTTAAACTACCTCCTAAAACTTCGTAATTAGTTCTTGAGTTAGTCGTAAGACACTATATCAAAATAAACATAGTCACAAAGTTTATGTGCAGCCGGTAAAACACAGCCCGGCCGGTCGTTCAACAACATCTACAATGGAAACAGGACATATCACAAACGCTGACCTTTATACATCTATACAATCGATCACAATAGCATCTACACGATCATTCACAATAGCGGGTTTGTTAGTAAACGTGAACTAAATTCCGTCCACATAGCACGTAGCAACCCTTATATGCAGGTGTTTGATATGATAGACATTGGTGCTAATTTAGTTTGAACACGAACTAAACTTGACTAAACTAAATGATTCGTCGTCCTTTTCACGCCCGCGCGCCCGTAATATTTCACGGGAGAAATATTTTGGATGTGTAATTTTATTTTTGTCGTAGTTCATTGACCTCAGAACTTGAAGCTTCAGTCATGTTCATGGACCAATTACTAAGGGGACTGGCCCTAAGCAACTCGGCCGAGTGGTCGGCCTAGTACTAACATCGACATAAAACGAAGCGAGTAGTTCAACTATTTACCGGTAGATAGAACAATGAAAATGAAAAAACAATGACCACGTTTTTTTTCATACATATATCTAATAAGGGCACCTCTTTCTTTAGTCTTTACTCTGTGGTCATGTTTAACTAAAGATAACTACGAATCTAGAAAGAAAGTCTAGACACGTTCTCACGCTAAAAGTTTGTTTCATAAGCGAAAGTGGACATCAAAACAAAAATCCCCGTATTCGTCTCAAGCATTTTTTACCGTGATCGTATGTAAGTCAGTTAGAATTAAACATTTATGGCAAATATCAAGTTCACTGATAAGCATATTGTCAAATGTGCATTACTTGCACCACGTTACTTAACTCCTAATCAAATATTACATAATAATGATGTGCAAAGTTGTTTCATCGAATGATTAATCATTTTCCACGAGGTATGTAGTACGTGTGTGAAATCATTGTTAATGTCTACTTACAACCAACGAATTGAATTCATCTCGCGACGCGTTTCTAATGTTGTAACACTGTTGACAAACGTTTAATTAACCTTAATTAAGTTAATTGGAATCGCGCTATTCGGATCTAACTTGTAACCACTACAGCTTAATTTATAATGTTACAATTTAAATACAAATCTATAGTTGACCTGAATCGTAAAGTACTCTTGGCTTGCGAACACGTTGGTTTTGGGATCAGTAAATTATAATGTTCGCTTATTAGAGTTGAACCCAATGAAATTAGAAATAATAAAATAAGGGTTGCACCTAACCGAACGGCAGAATATACCCCGTAAATGAAGCCTTAATAAAATACGAATCAACAGTCCTTTCTAAATCGCTGAATTCGATTACAAATTGGATTGGATTAATTTTAATTAATAACATCAAACAGAATATTCTGATCATGCAAACTGAATTGCCAAATATGTATATTCTTAAATCAACTTCATTTTTATGTTTATCCCCATCGTTAAAGATGTCTAGATTCTTAGTAAGACTGCATCGGTTGAAGTAACTAATTTCAAGAGAACTAGAAACAAAACTTAAATGTGTTTTATAAATACATGTTAAAGTAACAACATAGGTATTGTAAGTATACAGTCTGTTCACTAAATATGAAAGTGCACATTAATTCCGGATTACTGACAATCAGTTTTGCAACCGATCTATTATTAGACCTACCGACTTGTATTTCGGCCACTCCTTCAAACCACTGTTAGAGGTTTACACAAGCGCAGTGAGATAATTAGGACAAATAACCGTTCTATGCCTAAGGGCCGAGTTCACCCGCATACTAACTAACCGTTAGAGCAGTAATTGTTACTGAACAAACAATCGTTTATTGCTTGTGTTAGTGAACTCAGACCGAGGTGAAATTAGATGAAATAAGTAAACCTCCACATTTATTTTTCTGTCAGTTGCATGACATGTGCAAAATATACACTCATTACAAAAAAAATTAATCACTTATTAAATCTATTGTTATTTGAAGTTTGTGAAATGATCTCTAACTTTTGTATGGATTGTAATAATTAGTTACGCTTATTACATCTCGATTATTATCAATAGTATTAAAGTCTCTAGCACCTACATTCTCACTTTTAGTTGTATCCTAACGAATACCGCCGAGTATTTAATCTTCCGCTACCACTTTCTCTCATCAACGTTTATTCGCGATTTTACATGGTAATGATTACTTATTTTGCTCACAGACGATGCAACTATTAGACACGCCCGCGTCATAATTTGTTCTCAACCATTGTTCTCTGTTGCGCCAACTTCCTATTCTAGATGTCCCTTCAAATTACTCTAATAACTCGAGTTATTTGTTTTACCGTGATTATTTTCAGTTGCGACAGTGATAATTACTGAAGTGAATATTATGCAGGGAATTGTTTTATACGTTTTGTACAAATTTAATTAAGTATTTAAAATTACTAACAAGTACAAAAACTTTTACAACAAGTAAAAGTACAACAAAGACATGTACTAATAACATAATAGATATATTAAATAACATATATTATTAAATAACTATCGGTCTGAATTAATCCTTCGAATTTTAGTTAACTCGTAGTAAACATTGATGAAAGTTATGTGTAAGTAGTGCATTCAGTATTATATTAACTAAATTTACACCCAAAGTGATCGTTTCACTTCAAAAGCAAATTAATTCTACACGAAGATGTCAAATTGTCGATCACGCAAGGATTTTATAGGTAATATTATCGCAATATTTATTGTTAATGAGAGCTCGGTCGTGAGGATTCCAATTCTATTAAACATAGTCCCTTTGAACCGAATATAATATGTATAATCCGAGACTAGAGGCCGTGTTCATCAACTCATTAACGGACCGACCGTTAGAGGGATAACCAGTTGTATGATGTACTGGTAACCAACGTTTACTGCTCTAACGGTCAATTAGTGTTGTTGGTGAACTCCTAAGAGCCCTATCGATAAAATTAGAAATGATTACAACATGTAGATATATGTTACGGTTAGTGTCATTAATTCGGAGCTATGGACAATCTAACCGGTAATTATTAATACTAACCGCATTTATTATTCTGACATAGTATACAGTACCTAGTATACGTAGCCTCAGCCTGTATCAGTCCACTGCTGGACAAGAAATACCAATTGGTGTCTTTGTTCTAAAGGAAGCCTTGTTAATGTTTTTATTGTCTAAAACTACATAAAAACATACTACGGTTAAAAATAAAACTCGATTCCGGAACTGCTAAATCTATTAATGCTTTACTGCTGTTAGATCGACTCAAGAGCCCATCTCATACTTATATTATCTCGTGATTGAATCACAAACAAAAACAGCGAGTGCCGATTTAATTCGCACATAGCAACAGTTCCGTAATTAAGTTTTTATTGCGGTTTGCCTTAATTACGTTCAAGTTGTAGAATTTGAAATATCAACGCTGTCTGGAGATTGCTTTACTACGTAAGATACAGGTAAATCTAGCTGTTTCACAAGCGGTATTGTAGGTACTTCATCGTATATATCAGGTCAAATTATACAGCAAACATAATAATTGCAGCAACAACGGTAAACAAGAACAATACTTCTAACTTTTTCGTCCGTAAGTATAGAATATTTAAACCTACGTTATCCCACTGCAGTATCGCATAATAATGTATAACATAACGCATAACTATGTATAAAATATTATACATTCGCAGTGATAGCCGATTAGTTAAGTATTTTCCGGGCTTAAGTCCCAGGGCTCAAACCCCGGCTCGCACCTCTGGATTTTTCGAAATCTATGTGTGAATGCTTACGGTGAAGGAAAACATTGTGAGGAAACCTGCATGTCTTAGAAAATCTTACAAATTTTCGAAAGACATGTGAAATCCATCAACCCGCAGTAAAAGTACAGGATAACAAAAGAAAATACTATTTCATCACACCCATTCGAAAAACGCCAATTGCCTTTCAAGGCTAGCGGGAGCAAAATTCTATTTTGCTCCCACGGGAGTTTTTGTTTCTCCTTCCTGATTGGTCTTTGTTTCTCCTTCCTGATTGGTCAGCGATCGTGCTTCTGCATTGAATGTGAAAAAAAATCGAACGCTTAATGTATGAAGAAGTTACTGGCCGGTTGGGATTACGCGGCAACCAAAGATAATGTAATGGCAACGCGCGCTGAAAAAAATTTGTCATGTACATTTTTCTTTTAATTTCTTTTGTCTCGGTTTAGTAAGTTTAAGTTATTATAATAATGAAAAATGAGTTCGAGTAATGATGTGATGATATATTATTTGTTTGGATACTACATAATATTATGAGAGTTTCGAGTAGGTAGAGGTACACGTAACTTTTTATTTTTCTCATAGGTAGTGATGAAAAATTGTATGTATCATTCGGGGCCAAAATATTTTGCCCTCGGGCGGCGTATATTGAATTCCTCGCAAAGCTCAGGATTCTACTTTAGAATCCCTCGCTACGATCGGGATTCTACTATAGAATCCTTTGCTTTCCTCTGGATTCAAAATAACGCCCTCGCGGAACAAAATATCACTTTGGCCCCATATAACACAAATAACTATTTCATAAAACTATAGATAGATATTGTACCTAATCTCTAACAAGCGGATATTCAATTTCCGAAGTGATGGATGGAGCGGATTAATGACAATGCTGGCTGCCTTGTCATTAAATAAAATGAGTTGTTCATCTATTGTGTTTAATTCCGTTTGTTTGTTCGGTAAGGACATGTAATACGCAAGGTTTATTAGTCAGCCTCAAACAATGAAATCGATGTACCTATTTCTTTTAGTTTCAGGCCTTATCTGAGATAGCATAGAGTACTAGATTATAATTTAAAAATATGTAAAAACGAACGCGATCGATAATGGACTATAGCAAAATGTTCAAAAAGTCGAAAGAAAGATGTTCCATCATGTGCCTCCTAGAACCATATACCACATAAACGGCTCATGTCTGCTAATTCCCAACCAATTAAAAACCAAGAATTTACAAAGAAGAATTCAGGAAGTATAATATTAACAACCAATGGTTGTCAAATGTTAGGGCCCCCGACTGTTAGATAGGATTAAATGAAGACCTTGCTTTAATGATGTTTTATTAAATGTAGATAGAGGCAAGCTAGTATTTGTCGTCTTTCATTAAAATAAAGATTAAAAAATATATAATTTACATATTTACATCAGCAACCAAAGACATTTATTAGCATTGAACTAACAAAACTATCGGAAATGGACCATTAACCGCAGAAGGCTGCCTCAAGAACTCAAGAGCCTTGTCTACACAAATCTACAATAATTTACAAAACATTGTCGTGAGAACAGAAAACGAGGAGTATTATGTCATAGAAACGATTTGTAAATTCTCAGCTCGGTTATCTAAAGTTCTAACAGACAATACTAAGAGCGTAATGCAAATGAGTGTAGTAACTGGTGGCATTATTCAATGTTCTATAGTTTATTGTAGAACTTGGCCTCCGCGTGGCCTCGGGCCGGCGCGGCACAGCATCAACGCAGCTCAGAAACTAGACCGAGTAGGAAGAGGAAAACTTACGTGCTACCTACATACTGCATTGTGTACGCGTTATAACAATTTCTGAACAGCTGTCTAGGAAAATTTAAAAGGTAAACGTGTTGCTGGCGTTATTTGTAGGAGCGACAGAGGTCGAACCTAAATCTAAATAGGTATGTTCTTCTGTTCTCTTAGACGTTTTGAATGGTTATTATAGATATAAATATTTATAAATTGTTGAACATTGAATCGTATCCTACATTATACTTAAAAAATAGGTAGGTATTACAGTTGATTTTATGATTTTGTTTAAGTTATGCATGCACTATTCTGTACTTGTTAGGGTTCCGTACCCAAAGGGTGCCAAGTTGGCACCCTTTGGGTTGGGTACCTTTGGCACTGCCAACGGGACCCTATTACTAAGCCCACGCTGTCCGTCTGTCTGTCTGTCCCTCTGTCTGTCAGCGGGCTGTATCTCACGAACCGTAATAGCTAGAGACTTGAAATTTACACAGAATGTGTATTTCTGTTGCCGCTACAACAACAAATACTAAAAATAAAAATAAAGGGGGACCCCATACAATAAACTCGATATTTTTGACGTTTTTATTTAGAACTCATAAATTATTATTATACTATATACAAAGGGAAAACTAATATTTTACCATTAGTGATATAGCTTTTACATAAATTGTTAAAAAAAAAAATGTAAAACTACATTTTTTACTAATAAATTAATTTTTAAGAGACAGTATCCAGTCGCATATGTGTAAACTAACATTTTCACAGAATGAATTTCAATTACTAAAAATTAAATAAAATTTATACGGTGGTTGGTACGGAACCCTCTATGTCTGAGTCCGACACGCACTTGGCCGGTTTTTATTTATTTACAACCCTACAACTATACCGGGGCCAATGATAAGCAATACGAAAATAAATAGATAATTTTATTAAGTAATTTACTTAACGTGTCGCCTTCATTTATTCTTAATTAACATTACTTTTTCCGACCCAGAATGCTGCCTGTGACTGACTTGATCTCGAACATTATTACCATTTCGTATCGCCTCTCGTTGGCCGTTGTATACGTAAGAGTAATAAACACTAATTGAGAGCATCTTAAAACATGCGCATTAACAATCCCTACATTAATATTAAATAACAAAGGAGTTTGTCGCCAGCGCACATTGTACTCACACATTTCATTGGGCATGCCCGCCCGAGATGGCCGCCGCAGATAAATATTCATTTCCCACGTTAATTGAGTACAACCGACTGTATGTTGCAATATTTTTTATTGTTTCAATCCAACAAGACCGAGCAGACTTATCTACTACTCATATCGCAGCGTCGCATTACCGAATGAATTAACTTTTAATATCTTTAATTTATAGCGATATTAATCAACACTTCATGTCCCTGAAACAAAATATTAATTAAACTTTGATTCACGGCAGTAAAACACAAAACTATGAATGCATAGACATGTAGATATAAACACTGATTTTAATCCTGTCATTAAGCTTCGGCCTTTACCATCTATTATTATGAGTGGCCAGCTACACAATTGCAAGGTACCGTGCGCGCGTGCAACTCACGCACCAAGATAATAACACGCCGTACCATTATTAACTGAACTCCGAGGTTCCGTACGAACCGGCGGAATTGTCTTAATTCTCTTAATGCAGCTATCTAACGAACATATCTCATTTCAGGACCTTGGCTCGAATACCAACTGTCCGTTGTTTTTATACAGAGCTGTCATTTGAGAAGGTTGAGCCGGAGACTCAATGCAAACGTGTTACATTGCCACAAACTTATCTGACTCGGTGGCCAAAAGAGGAACTAAAATTAAACATAGAGAATTTAAATATTTTGATAGTCTTGCATCGACACTAGCGACGCTCTCAGCAGGCCAGATAAGTTTGTGGATTTAGTGTTGGCTGATACATGCTGTGTCGGCACACGTCACTTGAAAAATGACCATTCCACAGATGAACCATTTACGTCCCAATACATAATACATCAAATAGAATTATGAATACAGTAATTGATGTACATGTTTAGATAATTTATCACGAAACATAATGGACAGTGCCTCGATGTTATTTTTGCTTCGCACATTTTTTGACTGGCAATTTATAAATGTTATATTTTATCTAACATCTAAACTTATAAAAACTCTTTTGAATTCGCTTTAGTATACGATATAAATGATATAATTCGATTTTATACAAGTTATGCGCAATGTATGCATGAAGGCCACCGATCCACCGATCGATGCAAAAGTTTGTGCTATTCACGTCACGTTTACGTAATTTAATAAATATCAAAAATAAACGAAGTGTCGCAGGTAGTCTAATCTTTTAATAGAATACGCCCACTCCATTACAAGTACAGTATTTAAACAAGTGGCAAATAAATTTGCACAAGCCATACTAACTTCACAATGCAATCAAGGTTGGCAAACATCTGCAGCACGAACTAATTCTTAAACACATTCCACATTCTACTTTCAATCGCTTAGAAAAACTCTTTGTTTATTTGGGTCCTGTTTATTGTTTTAAATAGAACCTTAATGGTATTTAAGTTTTAATTGTAAGAATAAATGAAATAATATGCACCATAAAATAAACATCTCATTATAGTAAATAATGCGTTATCCAATTGGTCCATGGTTATCCGTAATAACATGTTTTGTTTTATCTTACCCCTCGTAGGCAGTGTTGGCACTGGAGGAGACGTCTGAACAAAACATATTTTTGTCTCTATTTTTTGTTTTCATAAAATAGAGACCACAGTTTTGTTGGAATGTTTTGTCCAATACAGACGAGGGGTTTAATTACCTACATTAACGTGCTCGGGTCTTGGGTTTTTCTGTGGGTTAACAAACTTTCTGAAGATGAAGGAACCCATTCGAATTGAACACGAACCTAATACCTAACAATGTGTATTTTTTTGTTGGTCAGCGTTAAATGTTGTCGGGATCAATCTTATCACAGCCACACAAAGACATCTCAATTTTTTATGTTTAAAGTAGGACAAACACTTGTTGTGAGTGTGACATTATCCGTGAGAAGTCTTTCTCGTTGCTTACGGTAAGAGCGTAGGACTGCTGTACACCTATGTATTTTTATAATAACCAAGGCTGCAAACAATCGAACGGCACGCCTGAAGTTAAGCAGTTACCGTAGCCTATAGATACTTACAATACCAAAGGCATCGCTCACACGTTACAGACTCCTAAGAAGAGGGACATAGTGAAGGAAAGGGAAGGGTTTGGGTTCTATTGCAGTATCAAAATATTTAAGAATATTCCTTTTGGGAAACGCGTTCACTGCACAAAGGAATCCGAGTCTACTAACCTTTTTTTTCGATCCATTTGATGATCAAGGTCAAGTGGGCAACCGGCACACGTCGGGTGATGTAACTTGTACCTGCCCGCACGTACCGCCACCGTTGATTGATCTACTTCCAAGCGATAGCCACAAAAAAGTGTCAAACTACTGTTATGATTCGTGTTCACTGTCACATTGTTGTGGTAAGCACATGCACAAGGCACAAAGTAGGTAACTATGTGCATGTCTAATTATTTCAACGGAATAAATTTCAAAACAATTAAATCATTTTATTCTAGTTACTGACAATAAGAATGTATTCTGTAGCTTTCAGAGTCCTCGTTAACATGCTCATAAGCAAAATTATGTTGCAAAAAAATACCTCAATGTTGGTTGAGTCTTGGTAATGGAAATAAATTAGTTTATTAGTTTTGTCCTTAAAATTAAGACGCCAATCATAGCGATGCACTTAAAAAACTAAAAATCCTTGTACCTAAAACATAACAAATATTAAAAATATATATATAGGTAACAGATTTTCCTGTCAGTCCCATCCGACGGCGTATCATCATTCAATGAATTGTTCGACCTTTCGTCCATAAGTGACAAGTCTCGTATAATAAACATACTATGCATCATGTCTACTTATTAATGATACCCGTATAAATGTTCATAAACGCGTGAACGGCACCAAAATTTACCAAAGACGGTATTGATTACAAGGCTAATATTTGCAATATTAGACGTGCCCTCAGATCCTAGAAAGGGATTTGTTCGCCCACCTCAATACCGTGCCACCAGTCACGTCCACTGTTTTATGTACTACCGACTACTACTACCGCACTACTTGTATGTTTACCGACGTAATATAACAGTTTGAGTAAAAATCTGTAATTCAGAACGTATGAATCCCACGTGAGAGGTTTTATATAAGACTACGAGCCGTATCTACCGACCCTAGATAATCAAACATCAACAAAATTAAAATAGCAATTGTCCAACAGTCATTGAATATTACTTGAACCTTCATGAATTGTGGTTCAAAGGTGAGCCACAGTAAATTCATTCCTTCTGTAAATATGTTAGCCACAAGGGCAATAATACTTTGTATAAAAATCATTATGGTCGTGCAAAACACGCCGATAGCACACTGTAATTATTTGAGCACAGATTACAATAGCTATTCTGTACAAGAACGATAAAGGCCATGTCTTGTGTGCCGTTTCACAAAACCCTGTAAAAAGGCCGTGTTTTACGACTTTTGAATGGTCCTATTGGTATTTTAAAAGGGAAGTAGCCTCCAAATTTGTGAAGAAGAAAACCTACAACATTATAATTCACAGTAGGTACATCCTTGAAATTTATCCATAGTAAAATATCTAAAAGAAAAGGATCAGCTCGAGGCTACTAATTTAAAAGAAAAAACGCGTTGAAGTCTTTTATTCAAAATTACGAGTAATGTTACTTTGCTGATTTGCTGATAGTCCCATAAGCTTCTCAATTAATCTAAGGCAGCAGCCAGCTGCAGAATCTTCATTTTTAATAAATAACTAGCTGTGCCCGCGACTTCGTACGCGTAAATTTTAGAAAAATATTACCTGCGTTAATTCCGCGTGAAATTTCCCGCGGGTTTTTATGTTTCCCGCGGAACCCTAATTATTTGTCGAAAATAAAAGTAGCCAAAGTTACTCCTTGTAACATCCAATCTGCCAATGTTGTATCTGCCAGTTAAAGTCCCGTCAAAATCGATCCAGCCGCTTCAGAGATTACCCGGGACAAACATACAGACAGACAGACAGACAATTTTTTTATTGCGTTTTTGTTTATAAGTACCGTATGTACTTTCATATGCATTTAATGAAAAGCTGTTATTTTGACATTACAAACAGACACTTCCATTTTATTTATTTGTATGTATAGATAAATATTTGTATTTACACAACAACATAAAAATTTGGCAGCGATGTCTTCTGGAGTTCAAATTCTAATAACACGTGTGTTGTTTGTCAATCGTCCCTAAGCGCACTTGTCATCTTGTGTAACCTATTTGTCCATCGATTAACTGTTTTACAGAAGAATATTTGTAAAGAACAATTATTTTGACAGTGCAATCAAGCGTTACAAGGTTATCACTTCGGGTATGTTTGATATTTAAGCTTCTTACACATCTTTGTGAAGTCTTGCGTATCAGAGATGCGACATGGTAAATATCTGAATATGTAATCCTAATTAGAGCAAAAACACATACAAATTCGCGTTGCCCAGTTACGTAATTACGTATGTAACAAATATACCTAATATTCTACCCGTCGCAACTATTTGCATCTCTGACTACTAATAGCACCAGAAACCGCAAAAAGGAACATAGATCATTCTTGGTTCAAACAACTTTGAACCGACAAGAAATTCGTATAATTAACTTTGGTAATTTAAAGCAACAATATGGCAATATGGTCTGGAAACCACACATATGGGTACATAATATGCAAAAATAATACTGCAGTATGTATATAGGCTGTTTCGAAAGAACAAAATAATACTTGGGGGTTTGGATGAGCATTGGAATAAAATATTGAAATTCGAACAGATTTTTTAAATATTTTTTTTCGACAAAATTAGTGTTATTAGTAATATCTCAAAAACTATGTAAATTTTTCATAAACTGTTTCTTAAATGTTAGTGGTTGCTACTCCTGAATGCAGCTTACGCTGGATTCTGGACCATTTGATTAATTCTAAAGCCGCAACATGAAAGTGGTCACAAATATTCGAAGGCCCGTAACTCAGAAACTATTATAGTTACGTATAGTCTGTCTTCACTAAGCATCAACATATCAGTTCCCGTATATATGGTTTAATTATTATTTCGTACTTTTGAAACACTCAGTATATTTTTATGCCCACGTTTCAAGTTTACAATAATTGTTTGACAGCTTTGGCCCTGACTGCCCTTTCAATGGCTACAACAGTACATGAATTTCGTAACGTCATAAATTTTAAATTATAAACTCATTATAATGATTAATGTTTTCAACATTTACATATCTAAATTCAATGTTACCGAGTTTATTTGGAAAAAAATAACATTGACAAATTACAATTGTAATGAATTTTTGAACGTTCATGATATTACTAACTTCTAAAATCAATACCTCGTAGAATCGGAGAATCTCTAAGCTCCGCCATAGACGGACTGCTTGGAAAAATCAGTGCCGACAGCTGTTGGGCGATCTACAGTCTCAATACAAAATTGACATTCGCCATACACGGACTGCTCAAGCAGTTCGTTTGCAGTCGCAGCTAAAAATGCAGTCGGCGTGCGGTTGATGCCGGCAGCAAAGAGCTGCTCGACCCGCTGTACACGGACTGCTTGAAGCGGTTCGCGTACAAATACAAACACAACTACACAAGGACTGCTTGGAGCAGTCCGTCTTTGGCGGCACTATAAGCGCCGCGATACACGGACTGCTTGTAGCTGTCGGAACGGGCAGCTACAAGCAGTTGTCAAGCAGTTTTCAAGCAGTCGGCGGGCTGCCGGCGGGCTGTCGATGCGGCCGACTGCTTGACAACTGCTTGATAACTGCTTGTAGCTGCCCGTTCCGACAGCTACAAGCAGTCCGTGTATGGCGGCGCTAAGACTTGTAAAAGACTTCAAGCGTGGATGACATAAAAACTGACTGTACAAATAGGTACTCACGTCATAATAACACTCTGTACGTGATCTGCATGTTCTATGGGATTGTTATGTTAAGGAGCAAGGCTGAGTCACATTCCGGCGAGGCAAGGTGGTCGATCCTGCCCTCGACTTCGAACGGCCGTGACTCGAGGTCCATGACCATACTTGGAGAACAAATCTGATATGGATAGTAAGGCATTTTCCTGGAGACGCTTCGAGATTTTACTAATAGGGGGATGCACGTTCGTTCCGTGCTTTGGTTCACTCTTGATTCCTCTCGATACGGTTAGATTGAATGTTCAAAGGCTACGAGATATAGGAATTATTTGTAACGTCTTCGTAGAACTAGGTATACCCACGTAACTTAAAGAAAAAAAAAGGATCATAATCCAGTAGCAGCAAAAAAATAATGATGAGTCTTTAGTACTTAATTTAAAATATATGTATTTACAACGACATATAAAATTACAGACCGTCGACCCTCGGCAACCGGTTAAACGTTCATTAAAACCGATGCATGCATACTAAATCAGTCTTTGTGCACGCTAATGTTCAAAATATCCTCCTACCCAACTCGAGTGCTAGCTCCTCGCCCTTGCTACTACCTACAGTCATCCAAGGTCAGCCAGCGACCTTGTAATAGGTGCAATGACCCTACAACTACTTCCGGGAGCGACGACGGGCCAATGTTTCATAATGAGAACATGATAAATGACATGTGTAATTCCCTAAGCTTTTTGTGGTCGTAATATAGGCGGACAGGTAATGTTTGAATGTTTGTCAAAATCGTGCAAAGTACGATTATGGTTTTTACGTGATGATAACGGCTTTGCTGTAATACTCACTCACTCTAATTACAAAATAGTAATTTACGTGTTAAATTTTCCATATTTTTTTATCTCAATAATGGTGCTGATTATGTTTAGTTGGCATCCAACTAAATTTCTGGAAATACAGTTAGTTTAGTTCATATGAGTTCATTCGTTTAGTTCATAGTTCATGATCGTAATGTATGAGTGAGTAATAAATCCTGTTAGATGTCTGTCAAATTCAGTTTATTCGTAATTTGTAGCCAACATAATAAGCACCAATGTCAAAGAAATATATGACTTACTACCTTGTGCTACCAAAGAAGCAGGTATTGTACAGTTACTTCAGTGTCTTCGACCGGCATTGTGTAAGATTATTATGTAAATGCATATCTATAAAGTTAGATCATGCCTGAACTTTAATGTTCAAGGTATCGAACAAAATAAAAGTGTAATAACAAGAATAACTATACCTAGAATCTTCTAGGTACAGTTATACCTGTTACACTTTTATTTTGTTCGGTAGTATGTATCTACATAATGTGAGTACGAGTACAATACCGCACATAATTTACATCGATTCCTTGAACTTTACCGACTACTTTATTATAATAGCTCTGATATTTACGCTCATATAAAAATAAACAAAACAAAATCATGAATGTACTTTTATAAGAACATTGTACACAAGATATATTAACCAAGTACCATTAACATTTAAATACAGTATGTATTAATATTCGACCTCCAGTTTGCAAGAGACCAACACTAACCGCGCAAGCGATATTGTTTCCGCCATCAACTTGCTAATAGACAAACACTTAGCAACTGACATCGGGCAGCATGACAAATTATCATGCGCGTATCAAGTTTCTTTCTACTACAATTCTGATTACACTTCCCTGTGCGTGTGTAGTCCATTTAATCCTAGTCCTTCCGCTCTCCTGACTGCAGTACAACGTTACAAGCAGTGTGTAACATAAACTGGGCTCTCTTGGTTATTGACACCTATGATTAAGAGACCTCAGCTTATGTTGGATTTGTTATAGGAATTGTTAATGACAGAATTAATCGATTATCGTAGCCAAAGACATAGGTACCAAAAATATTTCTAAACCAGTGCGGCTTGTGATCGGTGGGAGTGGTGGGACACATCGCAAGCCTAGGACGGCAAATATATTAACCTGGGCTGCAGGATTAAAAAATATGTACTACTTAACTTATAAGCCGTAGCATAAACATAGTAGATAAACTATTCAGAAATTTTAGCAAGAACTGTAGCAGAAAAATTACCATATAAAATGTAACAAAAAACAAATGTTATGTAATATAAGAAAATAATAACAAATACTGGTAATAAACCGTACAATGACATCAGTGTTTTAATAGTGATGATAAACAATCTAGCAGTTTTAGCAGGAAATATCACAGAAAAAATAAAAACTCGAGCCTTTTCGCACAGTGCACCTGTAGCAAGTTGATACTGAGAAGCAATATTTTATAGTAATTTAGTAATATTATTTAACGATCACTTCCTTAAGACGATACAAGAAAAAAATGAATGTTAGTTTCGGGGTGTGGCTGGCGTCGCGTGAGCTGCCGAAGGATATATCCCTCTCGCTTAGCTAGGACAGAACAGCTATGGAGTAGACTATAGTATAGTTATTTTTTGAAGGAACAATATTGTTTAATTCGTACAATTAAAATAATATGTCCCAGTGCACCTTTTAAAATAGATGAAATGGATGAAAATATTCAAATATATTTTTTTCGTTTTATATGGGATTTTTATGTCGAGTGTATTTGAAAAAAATAATTTAAATTCTATGTTGTTTTTATTGCTGAAGACAAAGTAAGTCAAAAGAAGACAAACGATACCTACAATATGCTGATAGATACGTATAACAATACTTCGATCGTATAATAGCCTATAACCAGCGGACGATCCAGACGCGTCCAACGATATCTCATTAGTCAAATTATTATGATATAAAAATAGTTTGGACGTTATACGGGAGCAGATGAACATACATACATATCGGTCAAAATCATAACCCTCCGCCCACCGTAGTCGGGTAAAAATGTACATACTCTGTGTCAGTGACTGACTGCCGGATATGAGTATCTTTTTCATGTTTCGTAGGCTAAGGAATACTTTGGTACTTAACTTCGATGCCGATCATGAAGTCATCAGCGGTGTCATAATATTTTTTTTTACCATATTTAATTTATGTTTTAATTTAATTTTCAGTTTTTATTAATTTTATTGATTTAACCATGCATTTATTTTTTGTTTATCTTTTTATCTTTATTTTTTTATCTATCAAAATCACCCTTAGACTGGTTACCGCCACAGGTGACAAGATGGCTGGCTCTTTCCTTGCTCAAAAAATTCGCTTGACAACAGGAACAGCTTGAATACAGGGAGGACATGCAGCCAGTATCCCACGCGGACGGTATTTGTTTAATTAGGGGTAGGTTTTTATTTTATTGTATTTTATTTTAATTTATGTTATATTATATTGTATTTTAATGATAAAACATGAAAAATTAAAAAAATCACTAAAAAGCCTGAAATAATATTTCTATTACCTACCACCTCTGCCTACCCCTTCGGGAAAACCGGACGTGATGGTGTGTTATCGAGTATTTGGGGTCGGTGCCAATCTATCTTCTTACTTTTATAGTAGGTAGACTTGGCATACCAAGATTGGCACCGACTCCAAATACTCGATAACACACCATCACGTCCGGTTTTCCCGAAGGGGTAGGCAGAGGTGGTAGGTAATAGAAATATTATTTCAGGCTTTTTAGTGATCCAGGTTTTTTTGAAGTCGGTTTGTTTTTTTTTATAAAAATAATTTTATTTCACGATTTTTAGTGGCGCCATACCAATGAACATTTTGGCATTTTGAACCATATGAAGTAAGCCCAACAAAAGGTAACTGCTGTAAATCTTTGAGAAATTCCCTCGACTGTCTATGGTCTCCATCATTAGACCTGTAATGGCACTTATAACCCATATGGGTGTAAAGTTCTCTCCAATACAAATTAAGCAAGCCCAAACACCAGGTAATTGCTGTAAATCGTTGAGGAGTTCTCTCGGCTGTCTTTTGACTCCATCATCAGACCCTTAATGACAGTCACAACCCATCTAGGTGTAAAGTTCTCATCAATACTAATTAATCAAGCCCAAACACAAGGTAGCTTCTGTAAAATGTTGAGGAGTTCCCTTGACTGTCCCTCGTCTTCATCATCAGTCCCCTAATGACAGTCACAACCCATCTAGGTGTAAAGTTCTCATCAATACAAATTAATCAAGCCCAAACACAAGGTAGCTACTGTAAAACGTTGAGGAGTTCCCTTGACTGTCCTTCGTCTTCATCATGAGACCCCTAATGACAGTCACAACCCATCTAGGTGTAAAGCTCTCATCAATACAAATTAATCAAGCCCAAACACCAGGTAATTGTTGTAAATCGTTGAGGAGTTCCCTCGACTGTCTTTCGGCTCCATCATCAGATCGACTCCAGACCTTCATAAAATAGTAGTGCTTTAAAATACTTAATGAAAAAAATTACAAACGCACTAGTCGCTCCTACGATTTTCGAAGGTTCCCCTCGATTTCTCTGGGATGCCATCATCAGATCCTGGTTTCCTTATCATGGTACCACCGCTGGGATATCTCCTTACCAACAAAAAAAGAATCATCAAAATCGGTTCATAAACAACGAAGTTATCCGCGAACACACATAAAAAAAAAAAATATACGGTCGAATTGAGAAACCTCCTCCTTTTTGAAGTCGGTTTAAAAATAAATATATTTTTTTTTTTTTAATTTAATTTTACTTTTATTTATTGTTTTATATTTATTGTGAAATTATAATAATTTTAATAATCAATATTGGACTATGTCTGAAACAAAAACATTGAATTGAATAATTTAAAAACCGACTTCAAAAAAGCCTGGATCACTAAAAAGCCTGAAATAATATTTCTATTACCACTTCTGCCTAACCCTTCGCGAAAACCAGACGTGATGGTGTATTATCGAGTATTTGGGGTCGGTGCCAATCTATAGTAGGTAGACTTGGCATACCAAGATTGGCACCGACTCCAAATACTCGATAATACACCATCACGTCTGGTTTTCGCGAAGGGTTAGGCAGAAGTGGTAATAGAAATATTATTTCAGGCTTTTTAGTGATCCAGGTTTTTTTGAAGTCGGTTTGTTTTTTTTTATAAAAATAATTTTATTTCACGATTTTTAGTGGCGCCATACCAATGAACATTTTGGCATATTGAACCGTATGAAGTAAGCCCAACAAAAGGTAACTGCTGTAAATCTTTGAGAAATTCCCTCGACTGTCTATGGTCTCCATCATCAGACCTGTAATGGTACTTATAACCCATATGGGTGCAAAGTTCTCTTCAATACAAATTAATCAAGCCCAAACACCAGGTAATTGCTGTAAATCGTTGAGGAGTTCTCTCGATTGTCTTTTGGCTCCATCATCAGACCCCTAATGACAATCACAACCCATCTAGGTGTAAAGTTCTCATCAATACAAATGAATCAAGCCCAAACACAAGGTAGCTACTGTAAAACGTTGAGGAGTTCCCTTAACTGTCCTTCGTCTTCATCATCAGACCCCTAATTACAGTCACAACCCATCTAGGTGTAAAGTTCTCATCAATACAAATTAATCAAGCCCAAACACCAGGTAATTGTTGTTAATCGTTGAGGAGTTCCCTCGACTGTCTTTCGGCTCCATCATCAGATCGACTCCAGACCTTCATAAAATAGTAGTGCTTTAAAATACTTAATGAAAAAAATTACAAACGCACTAGTCGCCCCTACGATTTTCGAAGGTTCCCCTCGATTTCTCTGGGATGCCATCATCAGATCCTGGTTTCCTTATCATGGTACCACCGCTGGAATGTCTCCTTTCCAACAAAAAAAGAATCATCAAAATCGGTTCATAAACGACGAAGTTATCCGCGAACACACATAAAAATATATATATATATACGGTCGAATTGAGAAACCTCCTCCTTTTTGAAGTCGGTTTAAAAAATACAAAAATTATCACATTAACTCGTTAAATCACGGTTTACACCCGCTAGAACGAAAAAGATCCTAACATTTAGGTAGGACCTGAGGGTTGGCCAGTTAATTACTTAAAATACACTATATTTATTTCAAGAAAACATTCATAAGATCTGAAGGCGTCGGACTCGCACATAAAGGGTTCCGTACCACCGTAGAATAAACACATCAAAAATATCAAGTTTGAGACTTGATATTTATTTTTAAATGTTATTATATTTTTAGTATTTGTTCTGCACCGGCAACAGAAATACACATTCAGTGAAAATTTCAACTCTCTACCTGTTACGGTTCGTGAGATACAGCCCGCGCTGACAGACGGACAGACAGACAGACGGACAGCGTAGGCCTAGTAATAGGGTCCCGTTAGCACCCTTTGGAACCCTAAAAAGTAGCCTATGTTCTCCGCCAAGACCCAGTCTATCTCCATACCAAAATTCATCAACATTGGTTCAGCGGTTTAGCCGTGAAAAGGTAACAGACAGAGTTACTTTCGTTTATAATATAATAGATTGAATAGGACGGACAAACATTTTCCTATCCATATCTGTAATGTTATTTTTTACGATAATTTATTGATGTATGATATATTTATTACTTGCCCATCCATACCTACAACAAACGCAATAAAGCGACTCCATTGTTTTGACAAGCAATGTATTCCCACTGTCGGCCCAAGACCATGCTGCAAGTATATAACAGTAAGCGAAATAGGGAGTTTTTACAGAAATGACACGAATAACTATGAAATGACAAGAGATGACACAAAGTGACAAGAGATGACACAAAATGACAAGAGATGAAAAGAAATTACACAAGACAAGGAAAAGCAAACGAAAATCACGCTGCAGTGCAGGTCATAGGTTCGATTCCTGCCCAGGACATGCAGTTGTGTGCATGAACATGTCCGCATGTCCCTAGTCTAGGTGTAATTAAGTGTATATTTCGTTTGTATTTACAAACAAAAAGTAGTATATGTAGTAATATCAGTTATCTGGTTTCCATAGTACAAGCTCTGCTTAGTTTGGGATCAGGTAGTCATGTGTAAAAGAATTTCCAAGGATATTTATTTATTTATCATAGGCGTCGGCGGACTGTAAATACTGTACTGTACCTGTAATGTGGCACGACCGTAATATTTTTTCGTAATATTTTTTAAAAAATCCTTCACAGGTCCGACGTCGAACAAGTCCGAGCGGACACTGACAATACAAAGTTAGAGAGAGACATGGTTAGTTCAAGTACTTAAAATGTGAGATGGCGATATTGTGCGCGCGCTCGGAAATAAACAACGTAAGCGCCAAACCACATTTTCTTGAATTAAAAAAAAACTACTTCATGAATTAAAATATGGTTGAAGGGTAGTTTAGATATCATTATTTGCTATGTTTTAGAAATAATTTCGTGATCTAAATCGTAAAAACATCGTGGTAGCAAGGAAAATTGTAAATAATTAGAGCTCATTTCATAAATTTTTTTTATCGAGAAAATTTCGTCAAATCGTGATTTGGATTTAAAGATACTCAAGATAATATAGTCAAAAATCATACATCTAAATATAAGATTCCTAGTCCACATACTTACTTAAAGAAAAAGTAGAATAGAAAATTAACCAAATTTCGAACCCTCGTCTTCATACGCGAAGGTCGCGTTCAGTTTCTGCGTAGACTTTGTATTTTTTATACATAGTAGTATAGTAGTCAAATCATCTCCAGGTAACCACGTAATAGCATCGTGGTTTATTTGTACTTGAAACATATTGTTTTGAGTAAAAAAGAAAAACATTTTAGTTATTTTTAGATATTAACGTGTTCGGTCATGTAGATATTAATAGATACTTAAGAATAGATACTTAAGAATAGATATATAATTTAAATAAATAACTTGTCATATCCAAGTATGGTTGTTGGATCTCTGGTTAATATTAATTTCTTAGACGATCATATAATTGTTTTCAGCTATCACTAGGAAACTGAGCAAATGAATAAATTAACCGAAGAACACGTTGCTGTTCCAAAAAGAATACGGAATTCTAAAAACGTATCTAGCTATTAAACGGATTTTTTTACAGCAGCTGTTCCTAGCGGCTACACGGTGCCACGTGGAACTTTAAGATATAGCGTATGTTACTCAGGGATACTATAGCTTTTACCCAGGGAAATATTTTTTAGAATCGGAGCAGTATTTCCAGATTAGCCTCTATCTATATACAAACTTGACCTCTATATAATATTAACTAGCTTTTCCCCGCGACTTCGTCCGCGTAGAATTTTAATTTAAAAAATCGGATCTCTGATCCCGTTTCCCGTTTTTACCAGATCCCGTATATATTTTTACACCTTGGGTTACATTATTGAAGTTTTAGTAGGGATCCCTATTTTTTTCTAGTAATAAATAAAGCCAATATTACTCAGGGATAATGTAGCATTCTAATGGTGAAAGAATTTTTGAAAACGGTCCAGTAGTTTTTGAGTTTACTCAACACAAACATCCATGCAAACATACATACAAATCTTTTCTCTTTAGTATAGATGTTTAGTATTAGTGTAGATGTAGATTAGTATGAGAAGTAGTATACTAGATAAAGGCATTTGTGGCATAGTGGAAGTCCGAAATCAGGCTTTGAGGACTAATATACAAATTCAAGCAAAGATGTTTATATGAGCAGTAGATATGATACCTCCTAACATTGTAATCACTAGACTTGTGTTCAGCATACCACTAAATGCAGTGAAATATACACATCTGTTATCGCACTCGCAATTGCAATCAACTTAAAGGCATTTTATGCATATTATTCATTAGAAGATGAGCCATATTCGCAATACCGACATGTTTTTAACATTATTTCCCGCAAACGACTGTGTCTTATATGTCCATGGACTCCGATTACTATAACATACTATTTTGGACAGTCTCCCTCGTTCCTGGTAATGTCTATGAAGTCTAGCTTTTTTTACTCGCAACCCTATCCATGACCTTTGCAGGTATGTAGCTAGTAGTCGTAAATAGGGCCTTAATGGTAACCAGTTCGCCTCGATCAAGGTTCAGTACAAGGAACGCAGTAACCTCGGAGCACATTCTTGGAGTTCTTCCGGTATGTTCCGCGTTGACGTGCACATATGGCTAGTTCCGACATGTGTAGCTTACTGATTTATATCAATCGAAAGGTCAATACCAGCTGCATGTATGATTGATTAGTTATGATTGCTTAACATTTTATTTTAAAAGATTTATTATCAAACATTTTAGTATAAGGAGTTAATTTATACATAAAAAGTTTTTCTTAATTTGTTTCTTAATTAAAAATTACATTGATAGGTACATGATTTTATACAAAAAAATAAACCATTTGATGTTTTTTTTATTCAATTAGTTTGTATTTAATAAGAACTTCATTGAAGTGTATACTTAGGTACTACTTCCGCCTGATATTTTCGGTCATGGCCACGTGCTAAACTGCTTGGTACAAAAAAGTAAATGCAAATTTAAACTGTTTATTTCTACTAACATAATCATGATTATGACATTTATTTCGTACGTGTTCAGTTTTCAAAAGATTTTGCCTAATTAGACGATAACATACATCACCTGTACTTGCATCATGAATTTAAAGTGTGCAGTAACTTTAACACGAAATAAGCATTGTTAACTGTCTATTTCGGACGATTAACTGCAGTCGGGGGTCCTTGCAACAACAGTATATTTAACAAAATCGTGGATTTGCTCTCGATTTCACGGTAGTGGGTCCGTTGCGCAAGCGCACGTAATCGCGAGCGGCGTTTATTGTTTAATTGGTGGTTAGAGCCGAGTGCACCGTAAACCGCGATGTACATCCGTTTCCCGAAGGCAAGTGGCAGCTGCGCGTTTCGCAATGTCGTGCAGCCGGATCGGCGCCCGCGCATTCCGCCCGCCGCCCGCTGCACCGAAATGCGGTGCAAACGGCTCTTTGCAACATAGCGCCGTTTTTAGAATTATAAATGCCGTTTTGAGACAATAAATATCAACATTCCTTAAATGGGTGTATGTATGAATATACTTGTCTGAGTACTTGATATTTTTTGAGGGGATTTTCCATACTACAAAAGAATTTATAACGAACAATTCAAAAGCATGGCGTTATAAGCAGCACCCAGATTGCTCTCGTTGAGAGAGCAGATTGCTCCTCCTATCTCTCATTATAAGTCAACTACACTTTAAAGTTTATACAGTGGACCAAGTTGTCATTTGCATAGGAATTCAGACACTTAATACGTTTAATAAACACCAATTCAATTAACTTGATTGCCTTTAACGAGAACTATCTGAGAAGGTTATATTTTATTAAACAAACTTCATTATAGAGGCTCGCTTAGTGCTGCGTATTTAGTTTTATAGCGATAATTACTGGGACATTCATTACATGCTAAATTAAACCTGTTTATGTGTTTTCTTGCGGCATTACGAGCGGCACCTCAAAGTCCGAATGAATAGTGTCAAGAACGATCTCCTCTTATTAGCATTTTAGAACAGTGCATTTAGTTGCCCGCTGTGTATTCACACATACCCTTAAGTAGCGGCGATTCGCTGTGTTGCTTCATATCATTTACATTTTATCTGCACGCCTGAACCTCACGGGGTAAATGATAAACCATCTGTTTCCCACATATGATCCTGACACCTCTTTCAACATTTAACAGAAAACTGAATGAGGCCATTAATTTCAGCGTGAAAAGTTTTTGCATTTACAAAACTAATGCTGGTGTACATAGCATAAATTCATGTTAAAGGAAATCGAATATAGTTTCGGAAACTTTTCGGCTAATATTTCTTGCCTCTATTATCTTGATTACGCTCATTCAAATATCTCAGATTCTAATATTATTTAACTCGGACAAGTTAAGTATTTCACATAAAGTGCTGAAATCACGAACGATCAATTAATAAAATTAATTATTATTGAAAAAGGGATAATACTATACAGTTAACTATTTAGGTATTTACATGAATTTACGGGTGCGTCCTCTGCATGCCGAACTGATGCGCACTTAATTGGACGATTACTTGCCTACCTGTTCGATTTTAATTACGCACCTTTGCATATAAATTTAAATTGGTATTAATAATTTAGAGTGTTTACGAGATCTGTGGAATGAGATTAGCTAAAGCCCTTCTGATAAATATTCGATTGATAAAATATATAATCGGTGGAATGTACCTAATTGCGCCTAATTGCGCCCAGCTTGACGGTGTGTTTATTAATTCTTAACCTCGTGTTTGGTTGTTGCAGACTGGGTGAGCGATGAAGGGGTGGTTCGACGCGTTTCGCGAGGAAGGCGGGCCAACCCTGTACGCGTACCACAACCGCACGGCGGTGGCGGCCGACGTGCCGGCGCTGGCGCTGCTGCTGGCCGCGATCACGCTCTACCTCGCCTTCCTCGCCATCTTCCCGGGCATCAGGAAAGAGGTTGTATACCGTGCAATTTAATACACACAACACAAGTACTTGTCGACTTCCATTATAAAAACACATCGGAAAGCCGGCGCGGCGCGGTTGTTGCCAAAGCAGTGTATTTCAAAAGATCGAAATAATAATTTCAGTTCTTCTATATATTTTCTAAGTTACAGGCCTTTGAATATTAGCCACAACACCCCCCATTAATATCACCTTTATACTCATGATGCTTCCGTTTTGCCCATACCTTCTTGCAGTCTGTCTTTCTTCTTATCCATTTCTTTGTATGAAAAAGAAGTAAAGCCATTATAAGTAAAGCCTATAATATAAGCAAACACTAATATGCGTCAAAACTGCGCTAAGATACTATAGCTAAGATATGCGCTCTGTCTTTATTAAACTTTTTAGCGTCAAGTCCAACATGGAAGACAGAACGATTACTTAGCTAGAGCATATCGCAATCGCACTTCCCACTTCCTCATATAATTTTTAACAAGACCCATAACTTCCATGGATAGTTTATGTTGGTAAGTAGGTATAGCTTATAAATCACCACGAGACTAAATCAACGCCCCACAACGGAAACACGATCACCTACATGCGTTATCCACATGACCCTCGTACGACATTGTATTGGACACTTTATTATACATAACATTAAGAGCGATCTATTGTTTACAGAGATTCTCCACGTTCATCATCGTCACACTGAGCCTGTTCGTCGGCACCGTTATCCTAGGTAAGTTATTACACCTCTTAGGGCCTCCGCAGACTTGCTACTTTTTGCATCGGCGACCGGCGATTTTGTGACGTATCGATGCTGCGTCGCGTTTCTTCGAGCGCGAACGAGCGAAACGCAGCATCAAAATCGCCGATCGCCGATGCTAAAAGTAGCAAGTCTGCGGTGGCCCTTAGGTTTCCATGGCAAAACTACCGGAGCCATTAATAAAATGTTGTTTTTGATAGTTTTGTAAATGTATTATATTTATCGTCGAGGCACCAGCAGAAAAGTTGGAAACCGGCTCCTTTGTATTTTTGAAACCTATGGCGGCTTGAAATTTCATTTCAACCAGTAGGTATCAAGCCGCCAACAGCAACATTGTTGCCAATTTTCAAGTTCATTAAAATATACTTTAGTCCAGTCACTACTGAAACGTGACCGTTCAATGAGTATGATGGACCAATGATTGGCAGGCATTAGCGAAGTCAATCACAGATGGAGAAGGATACGAGCGAAATAGATCCGCCTCCTACAAATTATTAAATACTGCCAATCATTGCGATGGCCCAACCTTGGAGGCAATTTAACGAGTTAATTACTCTCATTTGCCGTGAAAATCCTAATGAACATTTAATTAAAAGACAGGTAGGCAGATTGCTTAAAAGCAGCAAGTAACCTAGACATTAATAGCACAGTAAGTATACTGTGTTAATAGTTTTGTTTTGCTTTGAATATGTTTAATTAAATCTAATAACAAAATTACTCAACGATCTAGATACATTGGGAAAAATATTGCTTCATATGATTACTTACAAAAGGATTATTAGAATTTATTTCTCTCTGCTGATACAGAATACACCGCCTCATGGCCATTTTCAGCCGTAGCTACTGCTTTTGGACTAGGTTGGAGAGCTAGTACCCAAGTGGAGTTCTGGAGAACTTGGTTTTACTTCTTTCGCCATTTTTACCGCATATCTTCTACAAAACAATGTATATCCATGTTTTGAACATACCTAGTATTAGTTATTGAATTAAAATTAAACAGAACCTTTTAAGCAATTTGCAAATTTTTCGCAATGATCCCTCCATTGTGTTCTGGTGACCGACCAGGTGGTGAAATCAACAGCTTGCCTCTTGCCATTGACCGCAATATTTCGTGTGTCAAACGCAATTCTGGTTTTGTGCGTGTTCATTTAAATTTATTAAATTTCATTTCCTAGCTGGTTTACCTACTGGTATAATACCTTATGAGTCATGACCCATGTTCATGACATGAATGGGTGCTTCTAAAAGTGGTGAGCGGTGCGCCCGAGCAATCATTCTATGACATTCGCGCCAGCACGTAGTCAGACTTCAAAACTGATTGCTCCATCCGCGTCGTTCGACTCTATTAGACCCACCCAATTAAACACATTCGCATCTAAGTTGTGAACAATGCTTGCGAGGGATTGACTTGCCCTATATAATAATCAATCGATAACATTACCTGTTATGCTATGATTAAAAGATCGTGTCTGCTCCCCTAAGTTATATGTCTTACAATCGAACGGCAGCCTGTCCGCCCGCCTAGACAATTAAAAATATAGGTACGTTGCCACAACATATTTATTGTTTTCATACCTACTAAACACGGCTTCACTCTGAGCCCAACTAAACTTCGATTTTTTTACGATATCACACGAGGTATGGTAGTCCTCGCTAAAGCGATATAAATGGAGACAGTACCTATGACATTTACTGTTCCAGTTATCGGTTATTCAGACACTGAGTCATTATACATTCCATGCGAGTGTGTACTGAGAAAATCCGGTTCCAACAGTTTTAATAAACGGTAAAAAACAACTCGTAAAGCTTCAATAAAATGTTGCTATGGGAAGACTATATAGCCATTTATTACATGATAATAGTCTTCTCTTTTTCTCCTTACAGTGTCTATGCAAAACTAGGATCCGCTTTCTCGCTCTATCCAACCCACACACTATCACAATAATATAATTTATCTGATCTACTTTACAAAACTCATTTTAATCCTGAATTAATAGAACGCTAAAGTGTTATTGACTGCCGAAAGTTATATAATACTTAATACATACTTTAAATTCTGGATTATATTTAGGAGTTATAAAGAATAACAAATGTTATGTAATAAATAAAACGGCCAAACAAGTTTTTATCCTTCATTACTTACTTATTTAGCATTTCTCTTATCCAATATAAATAAAATACTTTTAAGTCAATTTAAATTGTAACGGAATCCGCAGAAAACCGATTGGTATACAATGTAGTGTACAATGAACCAACTTTTTGTATAGACCTACAAAAATTAAGTCACATTTTTATATGAATGGCCTATGAAGGTCAGTGTCATGCATCAGCTCACCTTTAGCCTATTGTGTGTGTTCCAGTGTGTAAGCTCGGGTCGTCATGGCACGTGGCGGGGGCGCGGGTTGCGCGCGCCGCATACCGCGCCTTCTCCGCCGAGCGGGTGGACTGCTGGCTGGCCGTGCACGTGGGACTAGGCCATGTTAACGTCACGCTCACTGGTAAGCTCAATAACAAATTGTAGTACAACAACAGCTGACATTGTATAGGTAAATAAATAATTAAGTTAAAGTGGTAGTGCTAAGCTGTAGCCAATTGTGCAGCTTATATACGGGCTAGGGACACGGAAAGTATCGATACTTTGTGGTATCGAGTAAGAGTACGAGTACATAATACGGTCTGTCTCGATTGGAATAGTACCACCCTCTCACAAAAGCTCGGCGTAGATATAAGTGATTGTGATCTCTTCACTCTACTGTAGGTCAATTTTGTTAAATATCATTTCAGCTCTTCCTTGGGGTAACACGAGTGCTGCGGACATGGGCGTGGACTACAACGAGCAGTTCCACTGGGAGGAAGCGGGTGCCATCCAGGAGTGGTACCACGCGGGCCTCACCAGGGGCCTGCCCTTCCCCGTGCTGTCCGTGGCGGAACACTTCGCAGTGCAGCACGAGGGCTTCGACTGGGGAGCCAAGTACCGCGCTGCCGGCTATACCACGTCGACGCTGTTGTGGTATGGACTTGACATTATTTTTATAGACACCGCGAATTCTTATCTCACGGGTTTTGTTAACAAAGCTCTCTTTTTCTATATTCATAAGAGAGCTCTTTTCCTCACATTTTATTTTGTGATACAGACGGCCGTATAAGGGCGTAAGGGCGCCTATGAGGTAAAGCAAGACCCTATTCTCAGGTTTTGTGGTCTATAAAATACCTATATTAATGTTTGTAAATGCTGCGCGTTTGTTCCCAGATACCAGTATTCCCATGATACCAGAATGGTACCAGATTTACATAATACCACGGATTTTGTACAGTTAGGTACCTAGTCAGTGCGATTCAAATTATTATTTCAAAAGACCCAAATCTTTAGCCCATCCAAAGAGATAAGACCGCTAAGCAAGGCCGAGTATAACTTATTCTGCCCACACAAGTCCCGGCACTAACAAATGTGTTATTATTCCAGGACAGCACTAGCGTTATGGTTGCTAATGAACCTGCTGCTGGTGGTGGTGCCCCGGTACGGCGCGTACGCAATGACCATCCTGGGCGTGACGCTGTGCGCGGCCGCCGGTGGCTACTGGGCCTCGCTGCCACACGCGCCGCTAGTGGTCCGGCTGGACGGAGCGATGCTGTTCTTCTCACTTGGCTGGTGTTTCTGGATGGTGTTGATAGCAGGTATACCTATCTTTTACATACAACTACCATACACTTCTACCAATTCTACATTTTTTTATGAGAACAAGTAATAATAATTTATTAAGCTGTTGTTTTTATAGGACTAGGTCCGCGCCATTCCCACCACTACTTTTACGAGTACCTACTCAACTTATGATTGACAATGTTGTCCAACGATGACGCCGAGGTTTGACCCTTGTCGAGTCCCTGAATGGAATCCGCACAAATTTCATCAAAACAAAGACAACAAGACTAAAAGGCCTTGGAAGAAGATTATATTAGCACTGCTTCTAGTTTTTGTATAGGCATACCTAGATGTCATAAAAGACGAACCAAAGAATTAACACCATAGCAGTGCATGTATGTGGCAATGGGCTCAGCATATGTCACGTACCTCCTAGACCTCTGCAAAATAAGAAAAAATCTCAAGTTTCGTTATCTCGTTACAGGTTGTATCTGCGTAGGTGTGGGTCTGGTGATAGCGATCCTGGATCTGATATGGCCGCACCAGTTCTCCACAGTGCTGGAGGTGGACTACGACACGCCGTACGACAGGCACGTGCTGATCGTGGACAGCCGACAGCGGGCGCGGCCGCAGACGCAGGCGTCGCTGCCTACGAGAATACTTAGGTAGATCAAATTTATTAACTATGGTATATCATAATAAACGTCATTCCCATTATGATAAAAAGCTGTCTATGCTATATTAAGAACCGCCAAGGCAACCATTGGAAACTGTGAAACCAAAGAAGTAAGAGTTGCTTTAATAGGTAAGGGTCCATCATACTAACATCAAGTAACTCATAAATGATGAGATGAGAGATATGATATTTAACAATATCTCCTCCTTCACTATATTGCAGAAGACTATCATCGAAAACTCGAGACACAGAAGGACCAGTGTCCATGTCGGTAGTTAGTGAAAATGAGAGAGGCCGAGATAACCCCGCCTTCCAACACGAACAGAGGAAACCTAACTCGCCATGGAGGTATCCACTTTTCAGAAGACAGATAGATAGGTGAGTTTATCACGAAAACTTTCGCCAAAGATTGTAAACTTTTGGATTTGCCGCCGGTAGACGCACCACCTGGATATTAAAGAAAGAAAGCCCGCTTTTTTTGCTAAATCTTTACAGATGAGGTCGCAGGTCGAGGTTTAATTTGAATTGGTTTGCTTCGATGCTAAGGCATAGTACCGAAAGTGATCGTAATCCTATGAGAATCCAACCAAAATCCGTTACGTCCGCACCTACTCTTATTTATTTCGTATTTTGCCTTTTCAGAGCGGATTCAGCATCAAGTCTAGGTTCAAGTATAAACGGTAACAGTTCTGCCATAAAGATGTCCCCATTAGCGGTAGGCGGTATACCGGTGGCATCACCCGCCATACCTGCGCACAGGTAATACATTTTAACTTTTATCTTCAATAGTATAACTACGATACTGCCGTATTTTCTAAGTTGCTTATTTTTAAACTTCTTTCAAAGACATATGACGTCGCCCAGCCATACTTTTGGAAGAACACGGACACAACATTAGGAAAGGTATAAATTGCTAGTATTTTAGTAACATTATATAAGCCCTTTTTCTCACAAATTGAAAATTTCCATCACAACACTTCTACCCTTCTAAAATGCAGGGCAAAAAATATTATATATTTATTATCTTTTCAGGTTCCGACCACAGTTACCAGCCACGGAGCGGGTGAAGGACATGTGGTGATAGCGCATTAGTAGCATAATTTTAAGACGATGCTGCAAACAAATCTAAGTTATTGCGTGCTGAATTTAGTGGCTTGATCTCTGAAGACGTTCAATATGCGGCAAGCAGAATATCTACGAAAAGGATGATGCCCAGTATTGTACGATTTACAAGGTTCCATCCGAGGCTTCCAAGTGTCTGGTACGGGCATCGCTAAAGGGTACCAAATAAAGTTGGGTGAAGTTTTTACCGATAGCCACCTGAAGCAGGGCCGGATTTAGGGGAGGGCATTTTGGGTTACAGCCCCGCCCGGGCCTCCACAAAAGAGAGGCCCCTCTTAGAGACTTCGAATAGAGACTTCGAAAAAAAACCTTTCAAATTCCGACGAGTAAACACTAGTAAACAACTTTTCCTTAGAAATTTTTTTCGCTGCTTTTTTTACCTACTTTACTTTGTATAAACATGATTATATTATTCTTAAATATAAATAAATTACAATTTATCTATATTTGTTCACTCTTTAACTAAATAAAAAAACTCGACCGAAAGAAATATATAATTTTATTTGGAAAATAATTAGAGGCCAGGGGGCCTCCACTTCTTTGTTGCCCCAGGGCCTCCAGGCCTCTAAATCCGGCCCTGACCTGAAGAGTAGCTTTTAATTTATCCTATAGAAAAGCTTTAGCTCAGGTGGAACGATGAATAGATTTCATCTTTCATAATAGTAGTAAATCAATTATACGTACCTAAGTGCCTACCGGCTACGTTGAATTGTAAATATGTAAATTATAAGTAGTGATCTAAATTATGTATAACAAATCCGTCCAGTGTCATAATTTAATGCCTAGAATTAATAGTATGTACCTCTTTTATAACATTAAAGGTAATGACTGCATCGACACAAACGCTTTGTGCCATGTAATGATACAGACAAATGATATAAATTAGAAAATCCAATGAAACTAAATGGCTTGGAACAGAAGAATACACGCTAAACGAACGTATGACGAGTTGTTTGATAAACATGTTCCCGTCGGTGCCCTTATTACATGACATTAAGTTAAAATGACGATCAAGTTAAAACAGGGAATATTCACACCAAAGATGAAAGATAAGTACTGCTAAAGCAAGTCAAATTCCATATCTTGTAGCAACTGGGAAATTATAACTCTTGCCTCTATGATGTGAAAGTTCTCTACTAATAATATTTCTGACGACATATCAATTAAAAGTAATGACATCGGTCCAATGGAAATTCATAAATGTATTCTATTACTAGAACGAAGTCATTTAGATGTACGCTTATTATTAAGTTATTTATTTTGTATTTTTCAAGTTGAATGCGTGAGATTAATGTGATATCATGTGTGTTTGATGTGTATTATGTAAAAACAATCACAATTATCATTCTACGTCAATTTAGTGTAACTGCTTGACATCACAGAACATTTTCAATGTTGTGAAGATATGTTTGCAACAGTGAATGTGTGTTGTATACTCCACGATAAATTTAATTTTAACTGAAAGGGAAAAAAGAGTGTGACTGCCGAGTGACTGCTTCAAATTGTATTTATTGTGATCAACAAAAATAAAAAATATCAAAATGTGTAATTTACTTTTTACATTTACTTTGATGAACGCTTTGATGGATCAAAATACCTACCTACTTACCTATATTAGTATTTCTAAATCAAACAATGAGTTCCGTACACCTCACATTTTTATTAGAAGCCAAAAATTCACACCAAAATAAATAGAAACATAAAAATCAACACTAACTTACAAATTAATATGAAATCTAAAATTATTGCTAATATCAGTCTCGTAAGTGATCTTCCCGAAATCGATTCTCCTTGCTTCATGTAATTAAGAATAACTACCTACTTACATCAATTAATATAATTTTCAGGCACTTACAAAAATGTTACATTAAAATTATGAAAAAAAAAACTCTGGATTAGGACGTTTAAAAGATTTTTTCGGATATTTTTAAAGTATTGGTATTTTACATCCAGGCTAGGCAGGCCAAGTTCTACGACTGATCCCTGACGATGTGATCTAGGTTCAATTGACAGAGGAAGGCATTCCAGTTAACGTATCCAGCGTGTATTTCCGAATCTGACTGTTTCCAAAGTTTACACTGCAAACAAAGGTAACAAAATAAGAACCCACCATTATAATAGATGATAATGGGCTCATAGGGACGCTATGCAACAATTCTGCAAAAGCAATTCATTTTTTTTATTTCCGTGAAAATGTCAAGAATGGCGTAAAATGTGTGACTAATTTACAGATGTTTTTCGAAATTCCTAAGAATTCTGCTAGAAAATCAAAATAATTAATTGCATTGGCAATGTTGCATGACGTCGCTATTATCCAGGTCTCTTGCATCTAATTAAAACCCTCTACTTAAAACTGTATTTTCGTATAGCTGTTTAGTTGGTGATATTAAGATAAAAATATCAATTTACCAGAAAAAAAATAAGTACCTCCGTGTCTTTGACAGGTGGTGCGTGGCGCACCACCTTCTGGAAGTCAGCCTCGGTGAGGTTGAACACCGGCCTCGTCTTGAAGTCCAGGAAATCCATCATGTCGTTGTAACGAACGTTGCAGTTCTCGTCTTTATTCAATCTGTTATGTGTAGGTATAACTTTTTGAAATCAGGGAGACTAATGACGTGACATGAATGCGAGGTACAATCTAAACCTAAATTGACTGCAAATAAATTAGCCATTGTCAGCTGGACCATAATACTGAATCAATTGACACCTCATTCACGACACCTGAGGAATAGTTCGGGCGCTAATACAAACATCACACACAACATCAACATCTCTCACAGAAGATCGGCGTAAAGCAGCTATTACAGCTGCGTTTCGTACGATGAGTGAGAGAGCCGAAAGCCCACCCCCCCCCTCCCACTCCCTCCATCCCGCTCCCCTTCAGGTCTGCAATGTGCGAGCAATGCCTTTGGTATTGTAAGCATCTATAGGCTACGGTAACTGCTTAACATCAGGCGGGCCGTACGCTTTTTTGCCACCGCAGTCCTAAAAAAACAATAAAAAACATACATAGACTGTTAAAACGTAACCCTTTCTTTTGCCGTAATCGGATAAAAAAGGGGGCAGCTCCCATCCCCCCCACGGTACCGCCATGGTTGTTAGGAATAAATTCAAGGAGCAAGGACCACTCACACTTGCAGCATGCAGTCCAGCAGGTCAGGGTTGATGGGGAGCCGGTGAGCCTTGAGAAGCTGCCGCAAGCGATCTACAGAGAGGACCCCGGTACCCGATTCATCTGCGTGGATCAAACCCTCGCGAAGTCGCTCGCGGTCGTCCCACAGACCTCGAGTTAGATCCGAGAATACGAGAGACCTAACAAAGCAAGCACAAAGTTTATCAATCTCCAAAAATACGTATAGTAGGTATCAATTAGAAATTATCATCACAACATTAAAACACCGAAGCCTACTTGACGCTAAGAAAAGGTTTATTTATATTCAACCCCGGGCGATTCACGGTGTTGCTGTATTTAGTATGTCTGTGCTACACGTAGTCTTCAATATACTGAACCACTGCATAAGAACTTACCTAATCATCTCCCGTCGCGGATTCTTCTCCATTCCAGGGTCACCGCGGAAGTATCTTATCAAGGAAATGAACTCGTGTTCCGTCATCTTTTCGCACATCACTTCCTTTAATGCCTGTCTGTAATTAAAATTTTATTTTTTATTATAGAGACTTTCTTCAGCTTGAAACTTCAACTACATTTAGGTACTTAACTCCATGACATACTAAAGTTTTCAATAGGACTTGCTGCTGATAGATAATACTTACTTGAAACATCTCACAGTCATAAGCTCTTTCTTATCTGGTAAAACAGCGTTCATATATTTCGCTACGAAGTTCTTGTAACCATTTTCTTGTGAAGCTAAAGCTCGACGAATCTTGTCCATTATCAAAGGTATATTTGCTTTCGGATACTGCAAAAAATGACCTTATTTTTAGTAACCAAGGAATAACAACTACACTACCTAGAAAATACGTATAGCACATTGTTGCTAACCTCTCGTGCATGGACTTCCATGTAACGTAAAGCATATTCATCCGCAGCAACGAGTCTGAAGCGATGTTTGTTGATGACCAGCTCGTTGCCGACCCACATGTCTTTATCTGTATATGCTGGAGGTTCTTCGGGCACAAAGAAATTTACATCGGGAAGGTACATTTTGTCGCGACGAAAGAATTTGCCACCCTGTTAGAATGTATCAGAAACTGAATAGTAAATTTGAAACAGTCACTCACTGCTTCTTTTTATAATATGAAAGTTAACAGTTCACATACCGAAAATCCAGAGTTACGTTCGCCAAGTTCAAATACACCAATAGTATCATCACACAGAAAATATTTAATGATAAAATAGCGATGGGCGTCTATTGGGTCGTCGTTAATGAGTCGAGCAGCGAAACGAAGCACGTGGGAGTCGAAGCCAACCCTGATAAACACATTTTCAAATTAGATGTACGGATATATATTTTGTATTTCTCCTAATCTTTCGATTAATTTCGTGCACTCCCAGGACAATTTAGTATTTCGATAGGACTCGTCGAGGGTGAAACCTCGACATATCTTTGGACATCATTCGATCTTGGCTTACTGTGGCTTGGGCTTACGGTAGGAGTGTGTGGTGGGCCTAGTCCCATAAAACATAAGAATACATGTGTGTGCGACATTGTCAAATCCTCACCTATCTTTATTGAGAAATTTCATAAAGTCTCTATGTGGTGCTTTCGGCTCTACCGTTCGACAGTTCTCGGCGGAATCTTCATAGGAACCGTAGCCGTTCCACGGAGGCAGCTTCCGGTCAGCTACCTTAGAGCTGATGCATTCTGTGCCTTCGTCGCGAGGAGTCGGTAGAGGAGTGAAAACGTCTAAAACATTATCCACCTTCGGTTAGACAAAAATATAACACTGTAATTGGCTAATGACTTTGTTTATTTATTCTTTAGCGGAGTTTATATCACCGTATTGAGAGGAAGAACCAGAATAGTAGCGATCCTTGAATACAAGGAGGAGAAGGGATAGATAATGGTAGGTACTTAATCAATTCGAAAATCTTATTTTTGGAGATTCAGGTCATTGAAGGCAAAATCAAAATCAACATTTTAATTCCTGTAGTAATAATATTAATGCCTGTAATAATATTGATTTTCGATCAAGCAATGAAGTGAACAAAAACATCTCACCAAACCCGTAAGTAATCCTATAATATTCTTTGGTAAACGGATCACAATCGGTCAGAACGACATTACGTCCGTACACGTTGACTATTGCACCAATGCTGAGGTCCGAAGGACTGTAGGAAGCAATAGGTGGACCACCAGTCATTTCAACACATGCTGGTATTTTCTGTAAATTTTCATTTAATAAAATCTAATCACTACAAATTTGTTTAATTTCAATGGTTAGTATTCGAGTATAAAGAGAATCCTATGGTCAGGTTATTTTTATAAAATTCAGCGGCAGTTAACAGCGGAAAACGAAATGGTCGCACTGAAAAGCAGCTTTGAAAAGAGTTACAGGTTACAGTAAGTCTGCGCAATTAGTAGGTATGTAAATTTCTGAGTGGGCACTTACTCTAGGCAGCCGCATTCTCTTCAGGAACATTGGCCCAGATTCCATCCCTGAATTGAGTGGTAGCACTTCTTTAATCTCAATCGTATCGTCCGATAAGAAGTAATGTATCTCCAGATGATGCATCTTACCGAATTCTGAGTCACGGTCATCCCAGTAACCATGAAACCTTGAATATAGTAATTGAGAGATAATTACAATGGCTCCTACATTTGTGCCTACGCTACAAAAGGCAACCGCGTTATTTTAACCTCAGCCTCACTAGCAAAGATCACTCTCTCTCTAGGTCTCATATCTACAACCGTTTTCACAAATCGTTATGCCGCAATTCCAGCCACAATAGAAATTCACAATAAGTAATAGTCACACTTACCTTAAAACTTGTCGATCGAAGTCTAGAAATTGTTTGAAAGGCCTAGGCTTTGGAGGTTTCATGGTGTTTGGTGACCGCTACAAAGAATTAACATTTCATTTAAATTAGAATAAGAAACATTCTAATCTATTCGCTATGTTAAAAGTGTAGGTACCTCGATAGCGTCTGGCCAGGGTATAGGGTCAGGTACATGGACGCCGAGTCGATTAAGAAACACCCTAGTGAAATTGTCGCAATTCACAATCTGTAATAGGCAAGATAATTTAATTCTGACGCCAAATGCATTAACAGAAATCATAATTAATAAAAAGGCTGTCTTTACCTTGAATACTTTCCCAAATAATGTGACATCCCGCCCAACGTTTAGATCAAGCACGTCGTAGTACATGTCATAGCTGAACGGGAGGCGAATTCTTTGTCGACTGATCAGCGTTCCTAATCATATAACGGTGTTATAGTAACGACATTAAACTTATATTACTTACTAACTCTACCATGTCACCATGTGTTAAACGCTCGCTATCTCCGCAAAAGTCGCTAACCACCCGAAAACTAACAATAATTTGCCATACAAATATTTACCACTAGCGACTCGACTCTTAGCAAACGTACGAGCTCGTGATTGAGCCTTGGTATGTGTACGACTTTTATCCCCATTCGGGGGTAGTCAGAGGCTTGAGTGGCCATACACCACCACATTGTGGAGGTATTAACCAACTCATAGCCCACGTTTCACCAGATAGTCAGAACCCAACGTGACAGGTGGTGAACCTTGTCACCGTGTATACATGTGAGCCTTGGTAGAGCTACTAAAATCAAACACTGACAACTGCTTGGTCGAGTGCTTACGAAGGCCGCTCAGCTCGAATGGTCGCGGATTCTATTTCCATGCAGGCGAACATGAAATGGCCTTTTCATAAATCGTGAGTCTTACTGCTCGCAGAACCAGTGACCGTTGGGGCAGCAAGGTTCTAGAATGGCGACAAGGCGTAGCGCAGGACGGACCCCACAAGGTGGACCGACGACATAGCATGTGTCGTGGGTGCGAGTGGCGGAGAGCCGTGATGTGAAGTCATTGGGAGAGGCCTACGTCCAGTGGACATCTTCCGGATGATGGATGGATGGACGAGCCTTACTGGCATCGCCCTAATACCCATACACATACTTACTACAAAAGTTCCTAGTTTGTGGTCATTATGATTTTTGTGTTTGACAAAAACAAACACGAGACCGATGTTTCAAGTACACAGCATTATCGTGAGTTGGTACCTACATAGCGAAAAACTGCGTAAAGATATGTATTATAATAGTGAAGTATATCGATAGTTGGTCGGTACCTTGCGGCAACCCACTGTTCTCAGTCCTCGGCTCCATCACTTTTATAGTACCATCTTCTAGGTAGAAGAATATGTCTACCTTCCGCAGAACGTGAGACACGTTGAGAACTTCTTGCATCGTTTGTTGGAAATACCCATAAAACCTCAGGATCTGTAAAAAATATAGGTACCTACTTAAGTACTCAGTGCCTAAAAGAGCTTTGGGAATGTTCATGAACTTTTATTGGCCTGTAATTTCGTAGGGACGCCTTATTAAAATAGGTACGAATTGTTCCGAACGCTTATAACATACCTCGCGTAACTATTTTATCCAGTTTTGTAATATGCGACATACCCATGGATGTATTAACTCAGGATGCGCATCGCATGATCTTCCCCTCTAGCTTTTTTTTATAGGTACTAGACCAAAAATCTCTGACACGTATATAAAAACTGTTTTCGAAATCGATTTGATCAGAGTAAGTATCGTTTTCGCGGTGTAAGGTGCTCCGTGAAAAATGCCGAATTGTCCCATTAAACATGTGCAAAGAAATTACAAAAAATAGTAATATACAAAAAGATGGGGTAACATTTCATATGTAAGTATTTTTGATGTAATTAATGCAATTTTTCTATTATTTTCATTAAAATATTAAATGTCATAAGAATCGAAAACATTATCGATACAATTAATCGAGTACGAATTAATCGAATAGTCTACTGTGACCATAGACGAATCTTTTCTACCCTGGCAACTGTATTTTTTATTTGTCAAATAATTGTCAAGTATTTGAACTTTGTAAACAAACGGATAAATACTGAATTACGCGGTGATAAACCAGTCGCAGGACGTTAAAAACGATTTACAATGAATAAATCATTAGTAATTCAACAAGAGAGGTGATTCACAAAGTTTACAGGCGGTGTCTCGCGGAATTTGAGGTGCAAAATATTTTGTCAGAACTCGACCATGTTTACCAAAGAACCGCTGATATTATAGGTATATAAGCAGTTTATTTTACAGTTTTTAAGTTAAATAATGTGTTTATTGTATACAAAGGCAGGCTCAAAGCTTCAGTTTACAGGTTTTTCAGTAAATATACATTGATCGCTTAGAGGTACATTCGATTGAACACACTTGATACTTGGTATTATTTTTATGTGTTGCTTTCATCTCGACCAATACATAAACTAAGGTTGCTTTATTTTTCTATGTTTGCTTGTCAGTTAACATCGTTACTTAATTACTAAATAAACAAATAATCTTAAAGCATTAAAGAAATTATCTTTTATTGAATTATTTTATTTTTCAGGTACCGTTAGAAGAATAGTCGAAAATTGCTCTTTACGATGACATTAATCGATTAATAATAAATCTTCAACATGACAGCAATGCTGTGGAGACTGATGATGATGAGTTGATGAGGCAGCGGCAGGCCCACGCCAATATATGGATTTATCAGGAGTGGAATATTTAGACCAAGATTAAAATAAAAAAATTATTAAAAAACGCAGTAGCTATGATATGTTTGTTTTATTTTCCTAAAATACAAAAAAAAAATAACTAACTCATGTTGAAACAAAAACACCCACTATCGAAACAATTCAGATAAATACGATCTCGATAAATTCTTGATCTTGATAAACGGAATCGAACCTGACACTGCTCCGGGTCCATATGACCCAGAAGCAGGCAGCGTCTGCTACTGAGGCGATGAATCACATATGGCATAAATATATGTATAACAAATATTATCTTATTGACCAACATCAAAGAAAACTTAAAAGTGCTTGCGCTTGCATTATGAATAATAAATCAAGTATCAAAATTATTCAGTCGTATTAGTCAGTGTTGCAAGAATTAATCTCGACATATATACTTTTTGATTTGAACAGTGTTGTAGTAGTGTTTATTTATGATTGCAGACCGGTATCGATAAAAATATAATATATATAGTGTATAATAAACCTTGGGAGAGGCCTATGTCCAACAGTGGACGTCTTTTGGCTGAAATGATGATGATGATGACATTAGTATAATAATACCTATTACGTTTATACGTACCTACCTAACAAAAGATATCAGCCAGGCCAGTGGCAGCAGATGGCGCTGGTCGAGTGGGAGTGGGGGGGGATGAAACAGCTTATTTGGGAACATTAGGTACTTATTTTTTAGATAATCTCATTTTCAAGGAACTGAATTGGGATGTACCCGGAATCATCTTGTTTCCGTTGAATATTTACGCCTCGTGAGTTACTCATTATTTCTTGTTCAGCTGTTTCAGTAGAGATAATTCAGTATAATTCAGTAGATTATAATGACAGCTATAAATGTAATAATGAGTATATGAAACTATCGATATAGCTAATTAGAAATATCGATAGTGGTATTCACCCTATTACACCGATGGTCCTACGGTAGTAAAATTTTGTATGTTGACGTATTAAATCTTTTAGTGTGCGTAAAATATACTAGTGTTGCACATTTCTTTACGTGTGCGTTTATAATGACACAAAATGTTTTGAGTAAGTGTGCGTCAATTTTAATGTAGTGGTTACCTCCCCTCCCCCAAGAATTGACAGAACATTTTGTTCGTTGAATTATGCGTGTTGCGAGTCCATTTTGTTACTTTGTTCAAGGACATACCATATAGTAGGTACATGCCGTGTACCTAGGGACACGAAAAAGTATCGATACTTTGTGGTATCGAGTACTTTTCCTTTCAATACCGATACTTTGTATTCGATACTTTTACTCAATGAGTACTTTTTGTTGTTTTTTCTAATATATTATTGCGATTAATTGTTATTCTGCTTGGCTATTACTTGATATAGGGTAACAGCACCCAATATTGGCACCCCCCAATTATTGGCACTTTTGAAGTTATCTTTAAAAAATAAGAAAACTAAACATGGAAATAATGTTTTGTTGTTAAAAGTCATAAATTTCACAGTTTTTCACACCTAACGAGTTATTCTATCCGCTGAATTAAGAAATCCCATAGAAATATGTATGGACAATAATTGGTGCAGGGTGCCAATAATTGGGGGTTTTACCCTACATCACTCTCTAAAATGTATGAAACTACAAAATATTCTCATCTATGATTATATTCTACTTTGCCCTAAAGTAAAACCTAAACGGACCACGGCTATCCTCTAGATGAAAAAAATAATCTTGTTTCATACATTTTAGATCGTTATTTTTTGTTAAATGTATTATTTTTTTGTAAAAAGTCATAGAACAAAAGTTGTGGTTTATGGTATTAGTAATACAGTCTTGCAAGATTGTTAGTGTTTTACCAATAACCCTTTATTCGAGTGTAATCTAAAAGTACTCACTATTATTCTGTGCTGTGTATGGATATTTCAGTCATAAATTAGAAGAATGCCGCACAGTAAAAAAGTGAACTTTGGCAGTATTTTGTCAAATTACGAGTACGATACTTTTTTTTTCAATACTACTCATGAGTACAGTATCGATCATTTCTATCCTATACGATGTCCCTACGTGTAGTTGTGTGCGCATTAGGTCCCAAGAAAAGTATCGATACCTTGAAGTATCGATACTTTTGGTTGGATACTTTTACGAGTACGATACTTTTTTTTCGATACTACTCATGAGTACAGTATCGATACTTTCCATTCGATATCGTATATTATTAAAGTGCCCTTAAGAGCGTTCAAGTAATATTCTATGGGTATCGAACAACGCCTCGAGATTATTAGGATATATGGATTCATCTTTCTTACATGTTTATCATACATAATCCATGTAGGAAGATCGGGTGCTTGCTTGCGACAGTACAGCGAAGGCACTCGGTTCTCGCCGTCTTGCTTGTCGACCAGCATGTTTACTTTATCGATAGTGGTGAATATTGGACGAACGCCGAAGCTCTTCTTTCCAATCTAAAAAAGAGATAAACAGATATTTGCCAGCTCCATCCATGATATCAAAGTCAAATGATGATCATATTTGAATCAAAGTACCTAGTAAGCTTAGTTAAAAATAATTAACATTTCTTAGGTAGGTACCTACCTAGATGAGCTCCACCCGGGTGGAGCTCATCTAGGTAGGTTAGGGTCGAATCGTGTGGGTGCACCCACACGATTCGACCCAACCAAACAATAGGTACACATAAGGTATATAGCTAGTGCAGGCTCTCCGACATAACGACTTTATCAGGAGATGCCTAGTGTAGGTTCCCATATAAAAAATAAATCCTTAAGACTACCTAAGTAGTCATAGATTAAGTTTGGTTTCCGCGATGGCGCTCGCGCGTGAAACTTTTTTTATATATGTGTAGTATTCTACATTTTCTTTGTGTTATCCTTTGACTAAAGCACTAAAGGTTATCTTATGATCTTACCAGTGGATTACTCCCATATCCAGGAAGAAGAGGCAGTCTCGGGTTTCGTATCGACATGATTTAAAAGTATAATGCAACCTATAAAAACTGAAACAAGCACTTCGAAAGCAAGAATATTTTATTCAAAGAGCTAAGTATTTAAAAAATATTATAATGATGTTTCGTAAATATAACAATGTTCAAAGAGAATTTAATAACAATGTTGGTTGCTATAGGTAACGATTCTTACGGCCGGGCCCCATTAGCGTGTTGCGTTGCGTCGTCGCAAGATTTTGTAGGTAGGTACTGGCCACAGAGTAAAGTCTAAAGAAAGAGGTGCCCTTATTAGATATATGTATGAAAAAAAACGTGGTCATTGTTTTTTCATTTTCATTGTTCTATCTACCGGTAAAAAGTTGAACTACTCGCTTCGTTTTATGTCGATGTTAGTACTAGGCCGACCACTCGGCCGAGTTGCTTAGGGCCAGTCCCCTTAGTAATTGGTCCATGGTACTGGCGCATCACTCTCCCCCGCTTTGTCTCTCGCCCGTCGACATTTTGATCCGTTGCGACGACGCAACGCAACGCGCTAGTGGGGCCTCGCCCTTACGCAAGAAGTTTATATTTTCTCTTTTATTTATTATAGATTGGTACCAAAGTAGGTAGGTACCATGTTTTGAAATCTTTTTGTCTCCAATTTGTTTTGTATCTGATAACGGCATGGAATTATTAAGTATGGATTACGGTCTCCAAATTCAATAATAATCTTCATGTCAAAAGCTTCTCTGGCTTTATGGAATTATACTTTCCGCTTTATCCCATAGACAAAATCATTTCAAAAATACTTGTGACAGACATGACTACGAACGTAGGTAAATACATACTGGACTGTTCACTACTGCACAAAAAACGAGCCGAACGAGAGGCCCCAGTTGGGACCGTGTCCCTCTCATTTCGAGTTGCCATGCCAAAATAATATTATCGTTGGGTAGTGATTGTTAGTTTTTAAATCAAGCAAATAAATTAATTTAGTATTTATCGTGACTATTGTTAATATGATAAAACAATAGGCACGATAAATAATAAATTAATTTATTTGCTTGATTTAACAACTAACAATCACTACCCAACGATAATATTATTTTGGCATGGCAACTCGAAATGAGAGGGACACGGTCCCAACTGGGACCTCTCGCTCGGCTCGTTTTTCTGTCTAAGAATTGTCTAGGTATAATAGACCTTAAGGCAGCAGAATAAAGTTGAATTTCTTCTTAACCAAAAACTCAACTTGTCTATCCTCTATTAAAAGATCCTTGGACGTGACTGACTGACTGACCAAAGAGAATGTAAAGATGACTGACACCGAACTGACACTGACAACTTCATAATGTCATATTTCTTGTTTTGTTTTTGCTTTCCTGCAAGCGACGAATTGCTTTGTTTGTGGACGAAAAATAATCAAATTAATAAAATTCACCAAAACCATAACAGATATTTTAAACTTTGCACAATGCTTGACTTAAAAACCAAAATCAACTCATTCTTTATATTCAACTCCAGTTTTGGACCCAAGGAAGGCGAGGTACTGCATTCGAAAACACTTCCATCGGTTTGTTTCTATATTTTACGCTATTTTCTAATATGAAATGTTTTAGGAATTAAAGAGGATATTATTCTATCATCCCAGCCAAACTGCAGATGCTCGAAAAATGCAAGTTGGGTTATGTGAAGCTGTTGTTAAATTCATGTCGTAAGTTCAATATCAAGTATTTACACTTTTTTACCTAAACCTAATTATACAAAGTTTTGAACACATATATTTTAGAATTTAGTAAGTTGACTCTTATCTTCACAAGATCATACACTTCTTATGGGTTTCCATTGTTCTGTACCACATTGTTAAACCCCTAGGGTATTCATTCATAACTAGGTACTTAGATAGATATTTTATTTTCAGAACTTTCTCTTCACAACCATGTGAAGCTTTACAGACACAAACAAAAAGATACATATTCTATCAACCAGAGAAGGGCTACTGGATGGTGTTGGTAATATTTACTTGTAAAGAATATTGTCAAAATTATTATAGCCACGTTTATGTCTGCCTACTAAGGCAGAAATAACAGTGGCTATAATAATATATGACTACAGTGGCTATGATTTTCAAACAACAAAAAAAGAAAGAAAGATTCAAACTTAGTGATTGCAGTGAAGGGCTTCACGTACACACCCACCCCCTAACCACCTCAATTCCTCCAACGCCCACACTCGATAATATTTGCTTTTACTCAGTGACTTGTTCATAACTTCACAGCCATGATAATGTTTGAACTTATCTGTAATTTACGTTATTAAAAGACTATCATTCGTCTAAATTTTCAAGTACCCTAGTTACACAGGCAGGCTTAGGTTTACTGAAATGGCAACAACGTATTTCAGGTTGTTAGAATACCATACACTACAAAAGCACTGTCAGCTATTGGAGAAAGCCCAGGAGAGATTGTAAGTACCTTCAAACATGTTATTCAGAATTATTACAACACCCTTATGGCGCCTTCACATTATACGTTTGAAATGTTTTTCAGGTAGACCCATTAGTCATGCATGACTTACTAGTATCTGCATACAAAATGTTTAAAATGTTCAGAGGTCCCTTCAAGGATATTTCGACTGAAGACATCTATACTATTTGTGACCAGTTTTTCAGTCCCGTAAGTAAATTTCTTTCACTTTTGTTTTATACCTATCTCAAAAGGTATTTCTTATAATTCCCCAGGCCAAGTAACAGAAGTATTGAACTTCTCATAAGACCTTATTTCCCCTTTTGCACTGTACAGTTCAGCACCATTTTCTACTTAATCCTATCCTTGATCAGCCAAAGATACTAAAGCTATTTTCTTTAAAATTTCAAGTACATTCTTACAAGAAATATCACAAATGATATATCCGATGTGATCCAAGGTATCAATTATTTACCACTAGACAAGAATTCGTTCTTCAAAGTGCTGTGTTTCATCGATTTACTGGAGGTCAACTACCCTGACTTCAAATGTATCTCCTTCATTTATAATGAACAATTACTTTGGTGAGTTTGAACAACTTTACATTTTAAAGAACCCTGTATTTTATTAACAACAGGAGTATTTAAGACTTTAAATTATTTTCTGGTTGGAGCGCACTTTGCACTCACCAAAGTCCGGGTGAAGTTGTAGAAGCCACTTTGGCCAACAACATATAGTCAATTAAAAAAAAAAAAAAAATGTCTGTAAATTACAGTTGTAGTCATTCAGTATGACGTACCTATCTCAAGGAATTTAGCACACAGAGTCACTCTTCTCTTTCTTTATTAATAAGAGAATGAGACCAAATTATATTTCTTACATTTTGTCAAGTCTTTGATGTCTTCAGAGATACTAGGCCTACAGATTATAATACATTTTTAATACTTTTGTGTTCACAGGAATGGACTCGCCACAAATGATATGTTAACTCTATATCAGTATTTAGTACAAACTTTACTGCCAAAGCAAGTTGAAAAAGAAATACAAGGTGGGCCTGTAGCAGCTGCTCAGAGACACGGGCGTTATATTAGTCCACCAGAAGGCATCAGGTCAAATGAGGATTTACAGAAACTAGTCAAAGTCCACCTCATGCGAGAAGATGACAATGAGACTAAGCAGTATTACTTGATCATTTATAGGACTTTGAGTGCTACTATTTGCTTTACTGTTGATGGTAAGAACTGTAATTTACAAATCCTATGTAATTATCATTCTGCCATACAACCCCAGAACCATTCCACTATAAAGTAATGAGCCCTACTCCTATCCTACCTAGCCTACCCCCATTATCCCATAGACTACTATGTCCTACTGTAGTGACAAACATTTCATTATATTTTTTCAGTTAACACGAATCTTGAACTAGACACATTCAGATCTCTAGATGCCTTCGTCGGTCCGCAACTATCGGCTATCGCGTCTACCATCAGTGAACAATGCACGATACACGCACTTCAAACTGCTCAGCTTGCTAACTCGGAACATAAGTTTGTTTACTTCAATAGACTGAACTTGGCTTTCAAATCTTCTGTGAGTACTCCTTTTATTTTAATAAAAACATACTGTTACTCTGTTTTCTGCTTGAGTTAACAATTGTAATGTGTTGTACTCCTCACACACAATCCCACTCTTTATTTGACAAATCATGTGCAAGAACGTAAAATGTTTTTAAGATATTATTTATTTGTTTCAGCCTCCAATAAATAGATTACACCCATCTACAAGTATAAAACCCGAAGTGTTAAGTATAATCGCAGGAATGCATTCAGATAGAAAAAGGTACTTAATTAATACACTATTTAAATTGTCCCTCCCACCGCTTATGCGTCGTATGATGGTCGTATCGTATGACAACATGGGTATTTATTGTGTACAACGTACACAATAAATACTTACCTATTTACAATTTTAATAAAACTGAATTGAATTTTATTATTATATTTTATTGTATAAATTTTAGCCTCGGGAATTACGGCGAAGTTGTAATTAAAACTCCTGACGAATACTGGATTACGGGAAAGTCTTCTAATGAAAGGGAATTCTATGTCATTATACAGGAGAAAAACGCGAATTTGAAAGAAATCGCAGGTATGTGCAATTATTACCGCTGGTACGTTTTAATAGCGGCCCGAGTCTAATACGAACCCCACTTGCGCAGGAGTTGATTTATAAGCTGCAGCCCAACCATAGTTTTACGCTCGCTAGTCGGTAGTGTCTATGTAAAATATTTGGATGGTAAATTTTACAGCGGCCCCGATTAACGAACATATAAACTCATGGTAGAGCTACTGTCTAATGGATAGAAAGAAAGGAAAGATATAAACAAATACTGGCAAGGTGTCGTGCATATTTCTGTGGGATTCAGTAATACGTATCTATAGTAATATGTAATCATCATTTACTTTCTCCCTTTTTTGGCAGATGAAGTGAAACGAATCTGTGAGGCACAAATGAAAGGAATATTTTTCTATCCTATGTGAAACAAAATATAAAAAAAATACATGATCAAACAGGAGTTTAACGAGAATCCAATGTATATAATTATTAACTATTATAACTTTGTTACAAAAATAAAACTAAATCATCTCATAACATGTCTATAATTATTCTATAGTACCTAAGTATTATACATATATTATCACTGGTATTGAACAATTACATTAGCTTAACATTAATTGAATGCTAGTCAAGTGATATCTTATCTTCTTTTTTCCATACCTTTCTGTACATTTTAATAACAAGACTTCTATTCTCATACCCCCACGCCACTAACACACAGAATAGGCATGTCGCCCCCACCGCTATGTGTAGTAGTACAGAGTCACGAGAAAATTTATTTTCAGAAACTTTACAAATACACCCACTAACAAACAAGACCAACAAAAAGATTTTACCAACATAAAGGCCCTCCAGGGGCTTATAATCTGTTCCTTTGTATTTATTGTTTATAAAATGAATACTATGCACAATTCTGGCAAACATATTTATACAATTAGATATTATAAAACCTACTGGTCCAAATACGTAAGTTAACACATACGACAATACAAGAAAACTTATTGAGAACACCACCATCAAATAGTTGTAACTGTTCAATTGGGCGCTGGTCATCGTGGCGAACGCGTAACATTCGGTGACGCCATTAATCGCAAGTAAAACAATAGCTAGACAGTGACTTCTTAGCAGTTGGACTGGCAAACCACTCGCGACGAACGACTCTCCGCCATAAAGCGTCAGCAATGTGCGCGCATAGCTCTGGCCAAACACCAACACTATCAGACCGATAGAGGTGACTGTTTTGCATACATGTGACAGTACTGTGCATGATTCCTGAACCTTACTTTGATCTTGCTTCTGAAGAGGCAATTCTCTGCTAACCATTTGTGTAAAGTAAAAATAACTGCTATCTTCAATAGGTCTAAAAACAAACCTAGCCGCTAAGCTGCCCAAATTGTTAACCACATCATAGGTAGCCTGCTCAGTGAACGTCATGACAGGACTCACAGACATAACATACTTTTCACCTTCTGTTAAAAGTTGCTTCACCACACCTTGTTTTGCAAAACTAAGAGTAAGTGTGTTTAATTTTTTGTTGAATGTTGCATTAGGTGACCCTAAATATTTGGGTAAAAATTCTCTAAGAGATGTAAATTGGAAATCATCCATATTATCATACAATTTATGCAAAACAGTTTCAGGAACAATTCTACTTTTCAGAGCTCCTTTGGCATAGAGTGGTTTATTTTTTATATACCAATAGAAGAATATGTAATAACATAAAACAATAGTGCCTATACTGCCTACTTGTGCCACAGAGAATGCAATCAGTGCCAATGATTTATCATAAATGAGAATGGACAAGAATAATATTGTTCTTACAAAAATATGAAGAGTATCTAGAGCGACTTTTAATTTTATGAAACAAAAGAGTTGTGCTACTAGTACCATGTTGGCTGAACATAGTTCTAGAATACATGAAAAGGCTATACTCCAGCAACCAACTGCATACTGAAATGCATGCTCTGGATGACCCAGGGGCAACCAGTTCAGCCAAATGTACACAAAGATCAGTGATAAACCACAACTGACAGGAACTGATAGCCAGATCTGATTGATAAGTTGTCTCCAGCCGAACTCATCTTTTTGCCCCAAGCAAGCTCTATTGAATGGTTCCCGACTGAGGAACAATATAGTGCTCTCTAACAACAACAACCTCACATTCATGATGCCAAGCACCTCATGTCCAATGTTTCTTATCACCCACGCGTTAATCACGAATGTAACACAACGAAATAAAATTTGAAATACAATATTAAATGAGGCATTCTCAAGACTACTCATTAACAAATTGCGTCCCATTTTATATCTATAATTAGACTTCAAACATTAACAGTGTTTCCCTCGCTTGCAAATGATTGGATGCTTCGTTTGACAACGTATATCTTTTTATTGGAGAGACAGATCACAAACCAGTGGTCATCATATGTGATAGATATTTTCTTGAATTGTTCATTCGCACCAAAAGCTAAAGGGTCGACCCTGAAAATGAATAAAAACTAAGATTAATCATCACCAATCAGGACTTACTCTACTGAAGTTTATAACAACATTCACTAACATTAAACTTATAATATTATTTACGGAAAGGGGCGTATGAGACTGTATATAAAAATGTGGTGCTCACTTATTGGATAAAGTGATGAGATCAGTGATTATTGTAGCAACTCGTTCGTCGTTTTCTAGTTCACCGCCAGATTCAAGGACAGCTCCGTCCTCAGTAAGAACCAAGAACCCGATCTGATCAGGAATCTTTTCCATTATAACTGCAATTTAAAGGCAATTTGATAACGTATTTTTTTTACAAGAATTACCTCAAATATAATAAATTTACCTCACACGTATGTTATCAGACAATGACATTGACGTCACTGACAATTGGTGCGTTCCATTCACTGTTAATTTTGTTATTTTCGTTATTTTTGTCCACAAATCACGTTCCACTCGCACCAACTTGTACTGAAAGTGATCATTATTATCGTTTTTAACAGTTTTTGTGGACGAAAATAACAAAATTATCAGTGAATGGAACGCACCAACTGATGACATTTTTTTTTTTTTAATAACATTAGTTTTACGGCCCCTGGGAACTAGCCCTTTGGAGCCTAACATCAGTATACTTTTATTACATTTTTTCTTAATTCTACCTTATAACTACCTTAAATGTACCTTATATCCACCTTATAACTACCTTATTTCTACCCCCCAAACCCTATCAGTAAAGTGGCGGATACTTTACTGACAAATTACTAGACTTCTTGGGAGAAGCCGAAAATCATGTTTCATCACTTTTGTTCCAATTGCCCACACTCACGCACATTTATGACCATATAATGGTTAATATTCCGCCAATATTACACATTATAATACACGAAAACACAAGTTTTGGAAATTAAAACAAAAATGACAACATGACTTTTCCACTTCCCGCCAAAAAGCCCACACTGATGACATTTTTTTTTTTTTTTTTATAAGATTAGTTTTACGGCCCCTGGGAACTAGCCCTTTGGAGCCTAACATCAGTATACATATTACATTTTTTCTTAATTCTACCTTATAACTACCTTAAATCTACCTTATAACTACCTTATTTCTACCCCCCCAAACCCTATCAGTAAAGTGGCGGATACTTTACTGACAAATTACTAGACTTCTTGGGAGAAGCCGAAAATCATGTTTCATCACTTTTGTTCCAATTGCCCACACTCACGCACATTTATGACCATATAATGGTTAATATTCCACCAGTATTACACATTATAATACACGAAAACACAAGTTTTGGAAATATAAACAAAAATCACAACATGACTTTTCCACTTCCCGCCAAAAAGCCTCGACAACCCACACTGATGACAGTTGAACTAGTGTTGCCAGGTGACCTTCTCGCGTTCCCCCCAAACAATCCAAAAACGCCCTTAAAATTCAGGCTGCCAAAAAAACCCCAAAATGGTAAAGGTTTTTTTTTTTTTTATATATATTACTAGGATTATTATTTATGGAGGATAACTAGGATTGGCGTAGGTTATCCTAAAAATAGATTCGATACTGAATAGCCATTCTTTTTTACTCCACAATTCGCCCAATTTACCCTTCATAGCAATAAAAACCTCAAATATGAGGGATTCCTCGCAACCTGGCATCACTGACAACCATAGACTACAACAGCCAGCTGACTTCACAGATAACTATTAAAAAAACTAGCTGAGCCCGCGGCTTCGCCCGCGTGGAAATTGATGTTTATGATTAGTCTGTCTTATTCCAGAGCCTACACTATCTGCGTTTCACATTAAAATCAGTTTAGTAGTTATGGAGATACCGACGTGGCAACAAACATTCACACATACAGACACATACACTTATTTAGCTTTTGCCCGCGACTTCGTCGGCGCAAAATTTAAATTAAAAATAAACTGACTCGATCCCGTTTCCCGGGTCCCGGATCTGGATCCCAGATCCGGTTTGCCGGATCCCATATCCCAGATCCCGTATCCTGGATCCCGTTTCCAGGATCTCGTTTCCCGGATCCCGTATCTCTGATCCCGGAGCCCGTACATCGTATCTGGGAGCTCGTTTCCCGGATCCCGGATCGCATTTTCCGGATCCCGTATCCCATAATCCTTGATTCCGGATACCAGACCCAATATCCCGGATATCACGTATCCCGGATATCCCGTATCCCTGATACCGGATCTCGTTTACCGTATATATCACGTATCCCAAAAACAACTTGTATTTTTAAGAAGACATCTAAACACCAATTTTCATACTTAATTCTAACTTCAAAAATGACGAACTCCCATACTAACTTTCATCCCCTATTCTACCACCTTAGGGGTTGAATTTTCATACATCCTGTAATTATTATTATTTTTATTTAAAGAAACCAAAACAACTACTAACTATCAAAAATGACTTACTTTCATCCCCCATTTAAACCTCTTAGGGCTTGAATTTTCAAAAACCCTGATTTTAACATTTTTCATTTTATAAAAGACACCTAACTACCAATTTGCATACTTCTAACTTGAAAAATTACGAACTTGCATACAAACTTTCATCCCTTATTTAACCCCCTTAAGGGTTGAATTTTCAAAAACGCAGAAATTATTTTTTTACTTATATAAAAAGAAACCTAAACACCAATTTTCACAATTCTAACTTCAAAACTGACAAACATCCATGCAAAATAACATACAAACTTTCATCCCCTATTTTACCCCCATAGAGGTTGAATTTTCAAAAACGCTGAAATTCTTATTTTTTAATTTTTTTAAAGACACCTAATTACAAATTTTCATAATTCTAACTTGAAAAATGACGAACCTATAGTACGTTTTTTTATACTTGTCCTATTTGGTGAGCAAAGATGGCGTCCAGCGGGGCGATTGCGTAACTTTTTGTCAATGTTTCAATTGGTTTCGTATATAATTGACATAGGATGAACGAAACCAATTGAAACATTGACAAAAAGTTACGCAATCGCCCCGCTGAACGCCATCTTTGCTTAACAAATAGGACAAGTATAAAAAAACGTACTATACATACAAACTTTCATCCCTTATTTAACCATCTTAGGGGTTGAAATGTATAGGTATGATTAGCCTATGTCTCCTTCCAGAGTTTACACTATCTACGTTTCAAATTTCATTAAAATCGGTGCAGTAGTTATGGAGATACGTGGTAACAAACATTCACACACACACACACAGTTACTTTCGCATTTATAATATTAGTAGGATAAGGCCCATATTTTTTGTTCTATCATCTTCTATGTTCATTCGATTCCTTCATTCATTTCCAAAGATAATGTAATATAGTTCACTCACTGCTGTTCATTTCATTTCATTCATATATTTTTGTGATTATTGTATGTGACTATAATAAAAGACATAAATTCAGAGAAATTCTAGAGAAATTACGTTATTTCTCGATATATATGAGCTGCAATACATGCAATTGTAAGCGCCGGAGTACTACCTGTAAGTACCTATACATATTATAAATGTATGATACCTTTGCGTAATTAAATTAGTGCACTGCATATAAAATGATTACGTAGATATTTAGGTATGTAAACATATGCGCGAAATGCGCTGTGAAAAGTCTGCAAAAGGTATAAGATAGAAGAATAGTAGCTATTATTTTGCTTGCATTTACTTGTGAGATGTGATAGCCTCATTCACATTATTGAGTTCATCATCTGATCTTTACAATACCTGCTAACCTTACCAACCACTTCTTAGTGGTCTCCCTTTTATAGGAAACTAAGCAAATCACTTAGAAGTGGATGAGTCAGCAGGTAATGTAAAGATCAGATGATTTTTGTATAGACAAACTGCATTGTAAAGCCCATAATGGGTTGACCACTTCAATTCAGCCAAGCTATATTATTAGATACAATTTTAGTCCGTCTTAGTTTTCTCTTAGGTGAGGTGAGGTGGTTTCAAGTTTACACAGTAACATTATCCTCATATTTCTCATACCTACCTTGTAATTTTGTCAGTTAATTAGGTATGTTACTAATTAATAACATTTTTTTAAATTGTATCCTATTGAAATATGTATGGCAATATGTAGGCAAAATCAATAAGCAAACAGTTTGAAATTAGACATTTAAAATAATTTCACAGTCAGCAGCATAAGTCACTGAACATTCACAGTTTTTCACTCTTTTGCATCAAATCTAGAGTAGCAAAAAAACAGGAACTTTAAAATGAAAACTGTTTTAAACGTGTTTAAATCATTGTTTAACTTAAAACAGAAGGAATAAATCACTGTGTTTTAAATGTTTAAAACATGTTTTAAACACAGTGTTTAAAACGAGGTGATTTTTTCGTAGCAACCCTGAATTCAAATCCATATTTTTCTTCATCTAAACAAAATATGTATGTTGCTAATATTTTGATGATGTTAGCCACTGTTTTTGAGATAAAGAGTATTACAGAATTGGAACATTAGGAATAATCTTTATGCAGCACCCGTGCAAATAGTTTTATTTTGATTTTAACATATGTATGTTGTTTTTAGATAACAATGTTAAGGTTTCGTCCCAAATTGGGGAGTGAGCGCAGCAGCGAGTGGCGCTGCTGCTTCTGCATCCACGTCAGAACTGGAACCATCTTGCTGGGGACATGGCATCTTGTGAGTTACATTACTTCTTCTATTTTTAACCCTTCTAGCCCAGCCTTAACTTCCCTATGTACATAGCATGGTAGGAACAGCGAGTACAACAGAATTCCATGGGTGGCTGCATAATAATGTTATGTGATACCAAGACACCTGCTCTGATATTGTCTACAGCACCAGATATAAGCTTACCTACTAGATTGGAGAGTAAATGACGCCTATAATGTGAAATTAACAGAAATTTTTCATTATCCTGTAAATCAACCTTTTTTATTGAGATAGGAGTACACATTTTTATCATAGCATTGTTTCAAAATGCTATGATAAAAATTTGTTCAGTAGTTTCTAAGCTGTTACCATGAAATAGGATTTACCATGTGTACAGACACACATTCTGGAAAACTCTTTATTTTTACACGACTGCCCAAAAAAAGGAGTGTTATGTGTTGTGTGGGGTGTTTATTAAATTCATATGTAAGTACAATCAATTTTAGATAAGAATTTAAATTCATGATTCTGTTGAAAAAAAAAAAATGAGTTTCGAGAATAATAACATTGAATATAATGACAGTGGTCATAACTAATTGAAAATGAAATAGCGCAGTATGCCAGATGTTAATTATAAACATAATTGAATAATTCTGAAATAACATTAAATAAAATTATGTACCCCTATAATGTAGGCAACAATAACAGAATTAATTCAACCAACCAATTCCTCACTAAATGAGCTCCAAAAATATCAAGTTTTCTGTATGTTCCTTTATTTTTAAATATTTTATTTGTAGTACCTATTTGTTGTTGTAGCGGCAACAGAAATACACATTCTGTGAAAATTTCAACTCTCTACCTATTACGGTTTGTGAGATACACCCGCTGACAGACAGACAGACGGACAGCGTAGGCTTAGTAATAGGGTCCCATTGCACCCTTTGGGTATGGAACCCTAAAAAGGCCAACATGTTCTGCACTAGAACTTGTCTTGTGTTGTTACTTCATTAACATTACTATTCATTGTTTCACTAGATGCTGCACCTCATAGCGTTAGGTTTCCTAGCAGCCATAGTCCGCGACCCCCGCTTGTTGGACGAGCTCGAGCGCGAGTCCGCGCCTCTACCCGACTGGAGCGACGTCGGACGCATGAACGACCCGCTGCCGACTCCGCTGTCCAAAGTGGAGCCCCCGCCGAGCTCCTACCCGCAACATTCCACCAGCCAGCTGAGTGAACGAGAACACAGCCTCATATATCGTAAGCATTGACGTATGTTATGTATACATAGCACATATTATAGCAGATATGGTACCTCCTTATTGCAAGCACTAGACTTGTGCTCAGCGCACCACAGCGGATTTTACACAACTGTTATCGCACTCTCAATTTGATAATCAACTTCAATGCATTTTGATTGTTTGTTGTGTGTTATTCACCAGAAGATGAGCCGTGTTGGCAATACCGAAATGTTTTCAACAGTCGTACTGTGTGCATCGACTCCTTTTAGGATATACTATTTTGGACAGTCACATGTCTCCCTTTCATTGTAATGTGTTTGATCGAAAATATTTTTTCTCTACACCTTTACTTACTAGACTACTAACACTACTAGGCAATAATTACACTAGTCAATATACTATTGTATTCTAAATAAGGGAGATACATTAAAAAATAACAAGCTTTCCGCAAGTTTGTTTCCACTTAGTGCCTAAAATGATGATGTTGTGTTAGATGACGTGGACATGGGCGCGCTGGTAACGGTATGCACCCTGGCCATCACGTTCATGCTGATCTACGGAGCCGCCCTCGGGAAACCCGCCCACCTCTTGCCGTTCTTCTGCCTCCAGATATTCGACTTTGCCATCACAGTGTGAGTATCTGAATATTTACTCGACTTACGTCAAAAATAACAAATGACAACCGAATCATTATTCAGGGTTGTTATTTTAATTTATTATTGTCTTGTGAAAAAAAAGTAGGATTTGGCATTACAAATCCTTTTTTTTTTTTTTTTTTTTTTTTCATTTAGATTTACAGGTCTATTCAGTGAAAGAATAAAACATGCATATTGCTAGGTATTAATTCTCAAATAGCAGGCATATATCAACTGGCAGGGACACTTTAAAACCCAACAGAATAAAGTCATAACCACTATCATTAGGCGAACGAGAAGCGATACATAGTGGTAATAATATTTGAGTTCATGTTTCACCGCAGGGCTCTCCAACATTTAGCGGCCATTTTATTTATTCGTGATTGTCGGAAAGTGTAGTTAATTTAAAATTTATGAAAGACAAACGTAAAAAAATCAATAATAATTCATTCAGTTTTGTATCACTTCTCGTTGATCGTGAGTAGATCTATAAGTCAATTTTATATCTGCAAAGGTATACAGCGCTTAATATAGGTCAAGGTAGTGCAACATGAGATAGATAAATGCTTGTACATTTATGTCGAGTCTTAAATATCTAGCACATTAGCATTTATTTAAACTGGTTCTAAGAATGATGCCAGTATGCTATATCAGACATGTTACAATACCGAATGTTAATCATTTTTTTTATCCTAAAAAACAGTTTATAGTGAGTCAATGCCACTACGGTCTGATACAGATTTAAATTTCAGGCAGTGAAATTTCACGCCGTCGACATTGTTCTCAAATATTTTATACTACCGTACCGTAAGCTCGATATCACACTGGCAACATGTCTGTCTCAATATCGCATAAAAAGATTACACACCGTTGAACATGCGTTTATATAAATTCTTACGGTAAATAACCTTTCAGGTTTCAAAACACTTTCAAAGTTGTTAACATCTATACAAATAAATAAAATTTAAGTGTCTGTTTTTAATTTCAATATAACAGCTTTTCACTATATGCACATGAAATTATATACGGCACTTTAACAAAAAAGCAACTTTGTCTGTTTGGATGTTTGTTCTGGCTAATCTCCGAAACGGCTGAACCTATTTTGACGGGACTTTACTGGCTGATAGCTGATGTTATAATGGGTAACTTAAGCTACTTTTATTTCAGAAAAATATTAGGGTTCCGCACATAAAAAAAACCATTTAATTCCATGCGGACGTAGTAGCAGGTAATCTTTATCAAAAATGCACGTTCGAAGTAGCAGGCACAACTAGTTTCCAATATAGTCTGAGCCCTCACGAGCTCATGAGCTTAATTACGGGTGCCAATAATAACTTCAGTAAAAGTTGTATTGTTTGGTCAGACTGACCAGGTCGCGGGTAGTTTCCAATATAAGCTGAGCTCTCTTACTTATGGGTGTCAATAATAACGGAAACGTGAACGTGTACTTTGTAACGTAAGTTGTATTGTTGGTTCAGTCTGACCGCGACCGGGTACCTGTGCTACCTGCGCTCGATCCACCGGCTGGTGGCGGAGACGCGGCGCGTGCCGTGGCGCGCGCAGCTGCTGCAGCTGCCCGCGCCCGCGCTCGCGCTCGTCGTGCTCGCCTCCTTCCTCGTCGCCGTGCTGCTCAAGGTGACGCTCATACACTTACTGATTACGTACTTGCTATTGGGTCAATTAGTCATCTCACGCCGTCGAATCGATATCGGAAACGAATTTGGACCGTTTCCGAAATACACCCTTTCGATTTCCGTCGAGGAAAATTTTTGTAACGTTCTTTCCATAATTTTAGTAACGTTGTTTGACGACCGCTTGGTGCAATGGTTTTGAGCGTTGGGCGCTCGGCTTACTGCATCAGATGGTTGCGGGTTGGATTCCCGCCATGGGCAAATTTCGGAAACGGCTTTTTTGTAACTTAACCTGGTCTGTGTGTCTGGTACTGGCATCGCCCCCAGTCCATTGTATGGTAGCCATAGTAAAAACGTTGCTTAGTTTGAAACCATACAGTTGGTGTGTTTGTCTGGCGATATTATATTATAAATGACCTTTATCTAGATGTGCGATCTTCAGTCCATTGGACCGCTTAATGAAGACGTCATCAGCATTGTATAGCCAGATGCCGGCCAGATGACGACAGAAGGCCTTTGGTTAACAGTAACACTACATAAAAAAAACATACATTTGAATTGAGATTGATTCCTTTTTAAAGTCTGACAAAAATACTCACCTCACGATATCCTCGTTGGACACCATTGTCGATCCTGGCTTACAGGAGTAACAGTGGTGGGAATGTGTGGCGGGCTTAGTACGATAATAAAAAATAAAAAATGTCCTCAGGGCTACTGCATCAGCATAGTGTGGCGGTGCTACAAGTACCTGACGATGCGCGCGCACGCGCTGCAGACGCCGTTCGTGATCTCGAGCGACGACATCGTGACGCCGGCGTCGCTGGCGCCGTACTCAGCCGCGCCCGCGCCCGACTACTCCAGCCTGCTGCCCGCCTACGACGACGCCGTCAAGCAGACCCCGCCGCCCTCCTACCGCGCCGCCACGCTCATGGCCACCGGGGACGATGCTGTTACCACTACTGTGAGTATTGCTCATGGACCAAAGACTAAGGCCCGTATTAATAAATGTATCTCAAAGTTGACATCGATCTTAAGACGCAGTTTTGACGTCTAATGTATGGGACATCTGTCAAAAACAGCATCTCAAGTTCGATCTCAATCTTGAGATTGATTTATTAATACGGGCCTAAGAGGACTGAGTCTACGCACCCGGGCCCCATTACTCCACTAGGCCACTGACGTCGTCACAGTAGGCGTGGCTTAAGTCAGTGTGCTGTCGGCGTTCGTCCTGTGCAGACGTCTTGCCAACGTTCGAATCCCAAATATAATTCTACTCGACACTAGATGGCGACTGTACGTCTCTTTTACCATCCTACACTTAGTGACATCTAGTGTGAAAAAGTTAAACTACGTAGTAACATCGACATATAAAGAAGCGAGTAGTTTGCTATCGACCGGTAGATATGAAATTGAAAAGTAGGCGTTATCTAACACCCCGTCACCCGTGCAAATCGTCAAGCGTTGTTTCATAGGGAAATCTAATAAGAACACCTCCACTTAATAATCCTAATCCTATCCTAATAGCTTCATGGTATTGCTCACTCTAGCCAGGGGCGGATTTGATACGCTGACTGCCCTAGGCCTATAGAAGATCGCACCATACCCCCTGTAAAGCACGAAAAATTGAATGATAGTGTATAAGATTTAAAAGTAAAAAAAATAACGAAAGTCTGTAAATGATAAAATTATCTTAGACAGTGTCTTTAGATACTGATGCATATGCCGTTTTTATTTGTGAGTAACAAAATGAAGTGTTAATTTCGCTATGTTCTGCCGCCTCTGAAATTTTGCCGCCCTAGGTCCGGGCCTTATATTTAATTGGAAGATCCCTACCTCTGTCCTCTTCCTCACGCAATGAGGGGAAAATCGTTTTTAGCTTCAAAATGTCGCTTATGAAGAAGTTATTTACTCAGTATATTTATCGCTGTTTTTTTTTTCTATTGTATTCACCTCTCCCTACCTTTCGGGGCGTACAAGCGTGGTGGTGTATTTTCATTTGTTTTATTTTCATTCGTCCTTCCTCGTCCTATTTTCATTATTGTTTATTTAGTTAAATTGGTAAAATACCAATTTAACAAAATAAACAATAATGACAAACATTTTATCTTAGGTTAGGTTTGTTATTCGACCCAATTACTAATCATTTGCGAAAGAATTCAATGTACGAAATAACTTCATGCGATGTGAGTTAATTAATTATGTAGGTATTTGGATTATCGTCCAATGAGGAAAATTTAAAAGGCATACACGATGTCTGAAGTTTAATGTGGTATTATTTTATATAGCAAATGGACCAACGGATTCATCAACAATTTTGTGTAAAGTAACCGTTTTGAGCCTTAGTAAGCCCTTTATCAGTTGTCGCTTAGCAGACTTTGACATTTATGACCATTTAAATAAATTTTTAAGAATAGAAGTTACGTTTGGATCGTTTATTTTAGCAGCAGAATACACCGAACGAGCCGCCACAGCCACAACCACAGCCTCAGCCACAAGCCACCAACACGATGGTGGTACTCCCGCAGCAAGGCGACCAGGCCCGCGTCTGAATCTCACGCTTCACTCGACGGCAGCGAGGATTGAACCAACCCCAAAAGTGGACATAAATCTTAAAATATATCAATATATTCACTGAAACAATCTTTCTCTATGCAAAAAAAAATTGTTGAAAACATCAACAAATATTGTATAAATTGTATTCACGAGATTGGAAGTTATTATTGGGTGTTATTTATACAAACTTCTTGGTATCACACATTTTGTTGTGGCGTATGGAGCCATATACTTTATATGAATTCGGGCATATTATCGTCTTGTCTCGGGGTGTTTTTGCTTACTTAACGTATAGACGACGCGACACGACACGTCACAATACAGTTCCCGCAAGCTTATATGGCCCACTGAGAGCGTTGCTTGTGTCTATACAAGGCTGTCAAAATATGACATTTCTCTATTTAAAATTGTAATTCCTCTTTTAGCTACCGCGCCTGATAAGCACTGCAATATATTTTCATCTCTATAGGTGTCGTTTTCTCTCTATCATCATTGTTAGTAGCTTTTATTTGCCATTACTTAATTATTTACGTTATTTCACACGTCGACGTCTACCTAATCCTCGTTGCTCATAAACTAACCTTATTTCATTTTCACCCTAAGGCCGACTGCCTCGCCGTACGCGCGTTATGCATGAACTAAGCGCGTATCGCCCGTGTGATAACGCCCTAAGCGACAGTTCTAACGGTTCCAGTTGGCCTGCCTGAAATTTGTTCAAGCGACGTCGCATAGATGCTTTTCATATGAAACATGTATTGCGACCTCTCGAACTGACTTCAGGCCGGTCTACTTTTAGTGCACGTACTATACTTGCTACATTTCAAAACGCAACTATGAAGTGTACATCTTTAAAATTTGTCGGCTTTATTCTTTTGGTCTCATGTAGATATATTTATTAGTATCGCTTCGTGTCATTCTTGTACATGTATTTTGTATGTGTGTTTGTATTCTAGTACATATAGAAACGGCAGTGGCACTCGCCTTTATCGCTAATCATTTTAGAATCATTATATACCAAGTGTGTAGTGCCATTACGTTAAAAATGTTATAAATTTTATTTTTGTACTTCATGAAATCGATTAAAATGTGTCCAATATGCTAACGATATATCATAAAATCGCTTTAATTATTCTGTTGTTTGTGCGTCTAGTGACAAATTATTTTTGTAGGGCATATTGTTCGACGCGTGTCTACTTCTCTACAGACATTCCTGAATCATGCTTATCTCATAGTCAATTCGTGATGTTATAAAGGCTCTTAGCTTCATGTCACACACCGTCCATTCGGATTTGACTGTAGTGGCCTCCATATTAGATATCAAAATGTGGTTATTATCGACATCTATTTAATAATATGTGTACCTTTGTCTACGCCTCTTGTCATTGTACGTTCATCTATAAAAAAAACTACTGTTTAACCGCCAACCAACGTGTTTTAATAGGTCATGGGCCTAAACCCATATTTTTGCTAAAAGTAATAGTTTAAAGTTCTTTTTTTATTAAGAACGTTTTTTAATACAGCCGTTATAATATCTATTGGCGTCAACTATTATACCAAGTAGGTATTACTTTTTATTTTCGTACCAAACTAACAGAATATGCTAAGGTGCATTTTACCCTGCCCACCTATAAAAATCGCTGAAACGATACATGTAAAAGGGTTAGTAAATCTAATCATCATTAAAAATGAACTTAAATTTTAAACAGAAATTGCCTTAGTTGTATCTATTTGATAGTATAACTAAGTTCTATCCAGGTAGTGTTACTAATACCATTTTAGTGCACAGGGTCACTAATTAATCGAGCTTGCAATAAAAGTTCATAAATAATCATAAACGTAATTGTAATGAAATGAATTATATTCGATCATATTGTCACAGAATAAAATAATAACTGCATTGTTAAATGGATGATCAAGTTGCACTATCTCGGTGCCTTATATCCTATGGCCGTAGTTTGAACAGCACCTTAACCTTGGTAGTATTATATATTTGGTACAAAATACTAATATTATAACATTAGTACCTAGATATTTGATGTTAATATCGATAGAAATTGCTAAAGTCATCGCTTTTATAAATGTGGTAAGATACCGTAAGTAGTTCCTCATGGCCTAAATTGTAAAAAAATAACGAATTTTTGTTTATCTACGAATATTGAATGTACTTACTATTCATAATTTAAGATACTTTGGTAATAATATTTTCCGTCAAAGCTTGATTCTTTATCTACTTAACGAAACTATAAGTTACAACAATATTACTTGCACTGTGAGCAATATTAATGACGAAAACAATTTGCTCATTTTATAATGTACGGAAACTAAATTCGAGATACCTATCTAGATTTATTTTTTGTGAATTTTTAAGTACCTTTACTATTAATCAATGTACCTAAGTACTAACTTTTGTTTGAATTGTATGTCTAATTATTTAGTAAATTAAACTAATATGTATAATATTCTTGAAATAAATCATACATTAAATACAAAATCTTTTTAATTAAAAACCCTACATAATAGGTACTCATTCTCAATTCAACACCTCATATCCTTCTTGTTATGTAATAATAATAACTAGGATATCTAGATCTCACAACCTTGTTAGAAAGGTCACATTGAGAATCCAAACATTGACAAACAACGATTCGCACATGCGCGCGAGCTAGCGTCGGCGTCGACCCGCAGTAGGTGCGAGGGTCGCGCTCGGACGCCGCCGGCCGTCGGGACGCGCGCCGCCTTGCATTCTCTATTTATATCGACAACACCCCCCCGCCTCGGCCCGCGCCTGCGCTATGCACATCTGAAAAAGACGAAAGTGAAAATTGCACATCATGGTAGCGCTCGGTGCACCGCGCCGCGACACAGGGTTCCTGCCGCTAATCGGCGAGCCGACCGGCGTGTAGTGCGCCGCTAGGATGGCCGGCGGGCGCTCGGTGACGATCCTCGCCAGCACTGCGGCAGTTCTGCGCCACTTATCAGCTGTGTCGCCGGCGAGGGCGAGGGCGCGGGCGGCGCGCTCGTGACGGCTCCGGCGAGTCGCGCGCCGCGGGCCGGCGGCACGATGGCGTCCACCATGCAGCTAGAGTTCACGCAGGCGATGACCGATTTCAAGACGATGTTCCCCGACATGGACGACGACGTGATAGAGGCGGTGTTGCGCGCAAACCAGGGCGCGGTGGACGCGACCATCGACCAGCTGCTCACGATGAGTACCGACAACCAGAACGAGCGGCTGCGGCTCGAGATGGAGCGAGTGGAGGGCAGCACCCCGGCGCGCCGCAAGGATCGCCGCGCCGGCTCTAGAGCCGCGGATAGCGGCGACCACGATGACACTACAGCACTCGTGTGAGTATTATCGACGTATTGTTGTTCACAATACAATATTCATAGACACAAATAAGTAAGTAGTTGTATGGACAAACACTGTGCCCACGCATTGTTATAGTAGCGACTGCGGTAACAAAATTACCGACGTCCGTTCGTATTGTGTTATTGTCAGTTCAGCGGACAATATCTGGCAACAGGTTAGCATGACTTGTGAATTGCAATACCAATTTTACAAATAGAAACTTAATAATTAACTAACAAAGAACTAGGTCCTATTTCAGCGAAGGAAGTTAACGTTGTCTTATTATTAAGATAAACCATTTAACAATAAAGTTACAGTTGGAAGGCAAAGATATTAAACAAGAAAGATGGAGACATGTGTCAAAACAAGTCTGTATTTCCAATACGGCTCATCCTGTTGATTGTCGAATTAGGGGCCATCCATTAATTACGTCACACGTAAAGGGGGGGAGGGGGTAGACGAAATGTGACATTGTGTGACAAGGGGGTGGGAGGGGTCCTAAGTTTTGTGACGTCACATTTAAAAATCTAATATATCTAAGTATTAAAACCGAAATTTGATTTTTTTACGAGAATTTTTGAAAAAATCTGAAAATTATAAAAAAATATGTGACGTCACACAGGGAGGGGGCGGGTCTCGCAAATGTGACCAGCTGTGGCAAGGGGGGGTTCTAAAAATTACCTACAGTTACCTACCTATGTGAATTTCGCTGCATGTACCTAGTGGTGCGCTGAACACAGTCTTGAGCACAATCATGCATCAATATTGGGAGATATTATTAACTCTATCATTATTACAGAGACGTGGAAGATGAATCAATACCATTAGCGGTACGAAGAAAATGGGTTCCAAGAATGTTAGGCCCACTACCGCCGATGTTTCTCCGAATACCGCCCGCGACCGACGCGCGGATAGACTTGAGCTTGGATATGGACGACGACAAAATAGCCACTTTCCTGCAGAATGAAGAGTTCATGGCAGAGCTGCGGTGGAACCAGGAGTTCATGGCGGCATTGGACAGCGAACAGGACCAGAAAACCAAATGTCACGATGACGAAGCAGCTTTTAAAGAAAGACTGAAAAATATGGGGAAAAGTGAGTTGATATTTTTTAACTTTATATTTCAAGTTAACTGTGAAGTATACCTAGATTACTTCACAGTTAATGTAAAATTAACTACGTTTAATAAGGTTAGATGAGGCGTTTTTGGTGATTTTTCTACCCCCCTCCCCCTGGTGAGATGTCGTGAGATTTGGCTCAGCCCCTCCCTCACCCCCTAATCTCACGTGAGATTTTTTAAAAGTCATATTATAGTGGAGAAACTTGTTTTACATAATTTAACCCCAGTTTTCGCGCAATTTTACACAATTATTTGTGGAAAAAATAAATTACGTCATAGGCATTTGCCGAGACCCACCTCTCCCCCACTTGAGATTGGGTGAGATTCGGCTCTAGACCCACCCCAAACCCCCTAAACGCTTCATGTAGTTTATGGACACCCCCTAAGAAAGGATTAGCTTCTAAGCCAAGAGAAACACCAGCAGCTTCAAGGACAGAATGATTTTGCAACAATTTCGAAACACAATTTAATTTCCAGTGTCTCGCAAGAAATTCGCTCAGCTATCAAAAATGTTCTCTCGCGGCGGCACCCGCCGGTCAGGCAACGCGCGGGCGCCTCCACGCGGTCCGCCTGACAGCCTGCTGCTACAGGAAGAACATAGCGATGACGACGACCGCCCCCATCACCACACCAAGATATAACCAGGATCAATCTTTGAACGTCTTCAATTTAGCCAGATTCGGCCGAACCATATAAGTTCCGCAATGGCTATATGTCCAAACGCTCGTGGCACACGAGGCCATAAAACGTTGCCGGAGTAGAGCATATTGCGCGCTCCCTTGCACTTATGGGTATGCCCTACTCCGAGTATGTTTTATGGCCTCTCGTGGCGCGAGAGTTTGGGCTGACTATAGAGCATTCCACTATTTCCACTCGGAGGTAAACTGTTGATTTATCAAATTGACTAAATATTTAATCGGAACGAGCAAGTAGAGAAGTTCCTCTAGTGCAGTTGGACCCAAAAAGTGGGTCAGACAAAGACACTGACTCTATCGAGTCAAGTTAAAGATCGATGAATCTAAAGATGTTGCTATTTGTACTTTTATTAATTCGGATTTCGATCATGCGCTTCAAAAGCTACAGTCGATCGCCTTAGAAAGTTACAAGGTTTTGGATAAGACTGGATCTGACTTTAATACGTAGGGACGGGATACGATTGTTAATTTAGTTGTTTCGTAAGCACGGTAAAGTGAAGAATGAATAGGACTGCAATAGTTGGGGTATGAAGCAGCTTACGTTGCTAACACTTTGTTTAACTTAGTTATTAATTACACCTTAAGACGCTAATTATTTTGTAACATTTGTAGTTACTTGGTTTAAAATATCTATACCCATAGTACCAATCTTACTTACTTTAAAAATACCTACTCGTAGAATTAAAAAGACATGGAGGGTGTGCGATTCCAAAGAAAGGCTGATACGAATGAAATCATTGCACCTAGTAATACTAGGTGTAATAATTTCATTACGAGGTTTTAGGCTAGTATAAATAATCACATTATTAATTAAGTAATGTAAATAATTGTTGTCATAGACTAGAATGCTTTGTCTCTACCAATAAGTGCCGTTACTGATTCACCTTAGTTTATCTCGATCACAATATAAACTGTCAGGACCAACAATATACTCCGGCTCGCACGATTGACCAAGAATAGAGTTGATAGCCGATGGATTGGACTGTTCGTAGTCTATCTTGAAAGAATGCCACAATGTAGCAAGTGCTGTAAAAGGATTGGCTAAAGTCCAAATTTATGCGAGCGATTATGCGGCCAATTCACTCGCGGAATGATGGATGACGGATGTTACAGGGGGCCTATTACGAACCCGGACCCATCTGTTTCGTTCCTTCGTGATTTTGACACTAATTTACTGCATAAATGTGTCAAAATTCCTAACCGAAAACCGGGGGAAACGTTCGCTTAGCTAGTGTACAAGTTCATTGTACATGGCCCCATGGACCTAACATTTATAGCTGCTATACTTTGCCTGCTGCCTATCTGTAAACCATGAGATGTAGATAGGTGCAACGAAGACGCAGCGAGTCCTGAGAATCTCCGAAATGAATTAATTGAAAAAAAAGGAACTGCATAAAATATTATCCACTTCCCTCCATCCACTGAACTAGAAGACAAAAATATTTAAAAAATCAATAGCGGCTGCTCTCCGGAACATTGGGCCATTCCACAAAAATTTGAACATTTCGCAATAGAAATCAACGACTCATTTTCTTGCAATGTAGCAAATTCCATCGTGAACTAAGGAAATTCCAGTACATTACCTAACATCGTTGGAATTTTAAAATTAAAATAGCTTTCGTGTGGTGCCTTTTCCTTTCGTTAATGCAGCTGTACTTTAGCTTAAGTAGAATATGGCATGAAACGGCCCTCTGCCCCTTAGTTTTTGTATTGACAAGATTTAAAGCTGAGGTAGACGGTACTTCTTTCATCCTTGTTTCTATCCGAGTGTAGGCATTTGTTTGATCTTATCTAGTCTCGACCCAAAGGTGTAGTTTATATTGTTGAAATAAATGATCACTCATATGCGTGTTATAGACGGGTTTCACTGTGTCGACCAGCAGGGTGATCGAGTTATGGGAAAGTGGGATGAAATAAGATGCAATTTAGTCACCTCTTTTTTCTCAGTTGGCCCTCAAATTGGACCGTTATAAATCAGTATCTATAACTTTTTTTGTATACTTAAGTAATAAGTTACGTATGTAAGTACCTACTTAGGTACTAGATAAAGCAAAGGAATCTATAAAATACAAAACGCATTGTACCACCACAAAACAGCTTGTATAATAGCTGCACTGATAGCACAGCCGGCCGTGACAAGATAAAACGCGAGATAAATCTATTTTGTCTCATTCTCTCGTATGCATTAAATAACGGAGAGAGAGCGACTCGTTGTGACATAATGCGTGACAAGTCTTGTCTTGGCGCGTGTGCTAACCCTTCTGCTTTAGTAAGACGCACGGAATCAAACGGTTGGTAATTTCGGCTAACGTTATTCATATTTTGTGAACATGGTGTTAAGCTGATTTCGTATGCTAATTAAAATAAAAGATTACCTATTTGTAAAAGAAAATGTTTAATTTCCTATGAAAATTTTGCCTTCAAATAGTAGGTGTGTTGTTTACTTACTCAAGACTGGTAATACATAGTATTCTTATTTATTTGGCTACCTATTGGACTGCGTGGAGATAAATCTAGTATACCTAACAAACACCCATAGCTACCTATTCTCTAAGGTACATTCTAACTCGTAGTACCTCTACGTAGATAGGTAAAATATTCGCATCCGCACCTAACAAGCAAATCCCAGTCTGAATGCATGTTTATCAACAACGTTGTTACAAAAATGGGGTAACCACACGTTTCGGAAAATTAAGGAAGTTTTACTAAGTAGAATGCTTTGAGATGGATGACAATAATATACGTACCTATCAGGAAAGACCTGGACGCGGAAAGCACAAGACCGGAAGGAGTGGAGTGCAATGGAAGAGATCTATACTCAGCATTGGGTGGCGATAGGTAGAAAAAGAAAGAAAGAAGAAGAATATAGGTAGGTACTTGATGGAAGTTATCATGTGGATACCGATATTTGCGTCTTCACTTCTGGGAAAATTCTTATCGGTCAAATTGTATGACGAAACTTTACAAACATGCTTTGACAGCCCTGTCGGCGCGTGCTAGAGTACCTACACTCATCACGGCAGTCGACGGAGCAGAACGGGAAAGTCGTATCGGCATTAACTCAATTCAAGATGTGCGTGTGATGTCCGAAGCGGACGAAAATTGTTTAATAAATAGTACCCATTTAGGTACTACATTAGGTTTCACTTACGCCAAATTAATAGTAATTTTATCTTACAAACAGAAATATTTAACCGTCCAACGCGCAAAGATACAGTGTGCTGCATCAAACACCACGTTGTGCGTTAAAAAGAATAACCAATTTAGAAATTGTATTACTTAGGGGGCATCCAAAATTACGTGAAGCATTTAAGGGAGGGGAGGGGGTCGAACCAAATCTCACGTGGGGGAGAAGGGGAGTCTCGGCAAATCTCACGTAATTTTTTTAACGCAAGAAACAGTGTAAAATTGCAAGAAAACCCAAGCAAACCATTTTTGTCCTGTAGAATATGGCTTTTGAAAAATCTCTCGTGAGATTAAAGGGGAGGCAGGGGGTCGAGCAAAATCTCCCGACATCTCACCAAGGGAAGAGGGGGTCGCAAAATCTCAATAATTACCTCACGTAATTTATGGACACCCCCTTAACAATAAATCTTTGAAACCCAGGTACCTACCGCAGCACAAATGTGACAAATGGTACCTATGCAACTGCAATCATTTGCATAATGTTTTAACCGTTTGCGTGCAAAAACTGCCACAAAAATGCTTTAATTTTTCTAGGTGCGTTAAAAAACGCGATACATTTCTAATTGTGTATCATGTTACCTATAGAAAGCCACATTACTGGTAAGTATATGTCTCTAGCATTGTTCATACTGGTGACATACATTTTCCATTCTAATGGCCGGCACAAATGAATGAATGTCGTAGTAAGTACCTACTCATACACACCGCACGTGTAATTAAACCACTATCTATTACAAGAGCTTCTCGTCCAGAAAACATTGAACACAGAATATTAAATACTTTCTTGTAATAAAACAATGCCACGAATAAAACATGAACAGTGCTTACACAAAATTAAGTAATACTTTTGAGATTACGATAAAGAAATGCAAGTCAATCTTCAAATCTATCCGTTGATTGGTTTATTCTTGAGAAAACGATAACGTTTAAAATTGGTTCACGCCTCATGACGTAACTTGGATGCTTATCATCAAAACAAGTCTACGAATGGCAGCGTCGCGGCTCTTCTACCTGCCACAGCTATTTAATAGGGGACGTGCACAAGTCTAGCATTGCGCGAGCAAACCAACCGGTCCTCTGGTGTAAAAAGACGACCCGAGTTCACACAGACCGTTTTAACATTTCCTAGCTAGCTATAAATAACGAAATTTAGTTTTCTTGGTGTCGAACTCCGATAGCTAGCAGTTGCGGCACACTGCTTTGTCTGCTTGTGTACGTAGCCTAGTCAAGATGCGTCTGCGCATCGAGCACGTGCACTGGTCGTCACGCATCACGAACACCCAGAAATTCGCTTAGTTTGTCCTGAGACTCCGTGCCACTCGCACGCATGGAGGGCCCGAACTTTTCCCGCGCAAGTGACTATGAAAAAACAACCTGATATTCATGAAGTGGACCTAGCTGTAGTGTTCTCAACAGCAGAATTACCAAGAAGCGGCACTGAAGAAATATTTTCGTGAGTATCCCTTTAGGGCCGGTTAGGGCTTTGACCGTCCGTCGCCGGCGCATCGGCTCCTCGGGGCTTAAAGAGTGGATCGATCTATACTGAACCTGTTGTTCACCTTGACGATCGACGAATTTATTTTTCTAGAACGATTCGCAGTTTAAATGTTCGTTAGGAAGGACAGGATCAGATTTCTGAATCCCTATAAGTTGATACTATTTCAATTATTTATTCTTATCCTGAGGTAAGCACCTAAGGCTAAATATTCATACTGAATGTTCATAGCTTAAACTAATAGCAAGAAGCTATTATCCCCAGAGCAAGAATTAAATTTGTATCGTTTTAAAATAAAATTACTCGTATCGTAGTCTACTAGGTCTATTAAAGTAGGTATCCATTGTAAGTAAAATAACTAACATAATATCTAATTATATGCTCCATTAAAAAAAATAAGAGTTGTTAGGTACTTACCTTCTTAGAGAAATAACTGTTGGATAAAACGACAAATTCATTCATCGGGGACCACCTCTGATACAAAATACAAATTGAAATAAATTAAGTAACCGAAGTATAAATAATTAAATAAGTAGTTAAGTACAAACTATAATTACTTACGACGCAAATAAATGCTATGTGAATCGTCCCACCATTAACTTTATAATCTCGCTACTGGCTAGCTTTTTGAATTAAACATCAGTTAATTCAACACAAATTCTTTATAAAAAGCCAAGCGAGGGAAGAGGAATCATTATATCTTTTAAATTATGTATGCAATCGACATTACCGTGGACCGGTGGCGGGCATCCGTTGCCCATAAACGCACTGGCTAGCCCAACAACTTTACTTTCATTTACATAATGCCAACGATTATATTGCAGCTCTTGCGGACTATAATTTAAATAGTTGCGTGCAAAAAATGTGAGCATCTTGTAATGAGGCTTAAAACCCTCTCTTAAACATAACAATAGTTATTTAATTTTACCACAACCAATATAGGTTTTTGTCTTAACATCTAACTGCAGCTATATAGCTTCAAGGTAGAAAAAATAATACAACGTTGCATATCTAATGATAGGCACAGACCTTTATTTTCAGCAGTTTCATCACTATCCGATCGATCATCACCACCTAAGTATAGCACGTTTTTTTATACTTGTCCTATTTGGTAAGCAAAGATGGCGTCCAGCGGGGCGATTGCGTAACTTTTTGTCAATATTTCAATTGGTTTCGTATATAATTGACACAGGATGAACGAAACCAATTGAAACATTGACAAAAAAGTTACGCAAACGCCCCGCTGGACGCCATCTTTGCTTACCAAATAGGACAAGTATAAAAAAACGTACTATAGATGTCTAATACAAAAAAATACACGAAATTCTGTACCAACACCTGACTATGATCGTATTGATGAATGACGATCATGGTCAGGTCATCACATCATCTAATTTCAATAAGTACTCCAACTTTGTCCCTAAAATACCATTCGTTGTGGTGACCCTACACCTACACCCTGTGTGAATGCACGTCACATCTCTAACAGCGCAGCGCGATCCTGCATAACTAACATAACAAAAGGTCGAGGTGACCTATCCCGAGCCAAACAATTTCTCCATAGAATATCTTCCGGGTAGACAAAACGATTTCGTAATACTCCGTGCGCTGTTGCCATGAAACGCTAAATGGATGTCCAGCCGCAAAATAGCTCGCCGACCATAAATCAGCGTTTACGACAACACACCTGACATTCCCGCGGGATAGGATTGCCGGAGCCAAGCAGATTATAGTCTCCTTTAAGGAAACTATAATGCTGGACATAAATCACTGTAATTTAGAACATACATTACCTTTCAGTCGTGAAACGCTCGAGAAAGTAACGCAGATAATATGGTAGGTACAAGACATGATTTAAGGGGTGGGGAGGGGAGAAATGAGCCCTCATTTTTGGGGCCTAATGGGGGCACATCAGTGCTTGCATCAAAAACATATAGATTTTTTGGGCAAATCATTAATTTCCTGTAGGTAAAAGATATACTTAGTTAGTAGGACTGAAATAAGAATTTTGATTGAAAAGGGGTGGCAGTTCAGGCTTATAGGGTGGCATCTGATTCCTCCCTTACCCCTCCCCCTTTGGCACGACCATAGTTGAACTATAGGCACTTTATTAGTTTATAGTATTTGTGGTAGGTATGTAGATTATTATTATTATTCCAAACGTCCAGCCTGTTTTGCCGGTTGGGAGGACCTAGACGAGTTTAAGAGTTCATGTTTTTGTGTACGATTCGTTTTATGTTGACGGGCGTTAACACTGGATGCGGCGTAGGTTGGTATTGAATATCAAACGAAAATAAATAAAATTCACATTGCTAATGTAACATACAAAGTAACTGCATGATATTTATTGACATATCGTTTAAGCGGATATGGTACCTCTTAACATTGCATCAGTATTGTGCATAGCAAATCATTACACATCTGTTATCGTACCTCTACTTGCAATTGCACGACCAACTTAAAGGCATTTTAATGCGAATTATTTACCAAAATATGAGCCGTATTGGCAATACAATAATGTTTTCAATATTATTTTCCGCGAACGACTGAGTTGTACTGTACCTAAAGCATGGCCTCCGTTTAGTAAGAAATACTATTTTGAACAGTCACATTATCTTCCTCGTTCTTGGTTATGTCTTTGATTATATTGCATACTTTCCGACCCTAAAATCTTCTCAGCAAGAATACATCTGGGAATTACAACAATGGCATAGGTATAAAAGGGTCATAAAAGTAACGAGCCATTATATTGTCGTGTAAGCAGTTATGTAGTTAAATGTTATGGTCTCAGGGCTAAAAGCTCTAGGTTTAAATTAGCAAACGTATAATTATATGTCTTCATTTTATAATACTAACTCATTTTTCCCAGACGGTAGGTATATTACCTACGCAAAATAAGCTTGCCGAGGTTTTCGCACCATTATTGCCTAAATCCCCTCGCATTAAGGAACTTCTGAGAAATTACTTGTAGGTAATACTTTATTGAATACTTATGTACCTACTAGTAAGTGGTAGGTCTTTTTACTTTGCTATAGAAACGTGCGTTCAATAATGTCTTTCTTTGCATGCGTTATTTAATAACGTTCCATTATCTTTAATAGTTGCCTCGAACACCCACAAATTGCGATTTGCACGAAACCAAATGCCTATGCGGTAATTTAAGATGGCTGTGTAGTGTTATTAACTACCAATCTTTCTCGTAGTTCGATATCGACACTTAAGGCCAAACAGAAAGTGTATCGTCATGATACAATAAAAACAGTACTAGTTAGCCATTAATCCACGCGAATTATGCTTCTTTATAGATTTCATTATAGACCATCTACTACTACTAACTAATTAATTCAACGAATACAAAACCGACAGCAACTCACAGAGTAAAAAGACATCAACGGGCGAGAACACAATGCTATGTTATGCATATCAAAAATATGTGAAACTAAACAATATTTCGGGATATGACAATAAGCAATTAAATTAACGATACAGTCCCACAGCTGGGCAAGACCTCCCCTGAATGCGAGGGGGGTTATAAATAGTAGATCTCCACGGTAGCATCATTTGTATTTCATGTTTGAGGATTTCATACGCCTTCGATAGCCGGAGAAGTAAGGTTGGGTTATCTCAGGCAAGCAGGCTTCCTTATTCGTTGCTTTCATGTCTTTATAAAAATGCAGGAAAATCCTACCAACTCGAAAAGCTAGAGTAGGTAGATGACCAAGTAGACGAAGCCTCAGAGGAAAGAAATTACATGCACTCTAATATGACGACTTAATTGAATAGGTATCTAACCAAAAACATAGACCTGATCGGGTTTGATGTTATTATAGATTAAATTACTTGTAAATAACTTCCGGTCGTCGACCTTTTCGAACCAGTCTCGCTTTAATTTGCATCTGTTACCAAAGCACCTCTTATTCTGATGTTACGTTACGAAAACTCGATCATATGCGTAGCAAGTGAAATATCTGTTAAATAATTGTCTGTAACGGTGGAATGTGACGTGGCGGCTGGTGTCTCCGCGGTACACAATCAGTTCAGCTGAGTTTCACTCCGAGTATTCGCGCTGTTACTTTTACAACGCGCCGGCGCACACGACAACGATATGTTTTCCTAAGTCTCATTGTCTTTACTGTGCCGAAGGAAAATTTTGACTTTCCATTCGCTGGGCTCATATTATAGAGTGCGTAGGTACATTACACGCGTTCACGCGACACTATCGGCTGGTGCAATAATATAAGCCTCCTACAAAATGTAGATTTTTCCAAATCTAAGCGAATCGATTCGCTGCTAAGGAATTTATTGTTAAAAAACGAATGATGATTTTCATCAAAATCAGCTACGAGGGTCCTTTGAGCACATTTAGATATTCCCTATAGTTTCAGATTTGGCCAATTTGAAAAATACACCCCCTATACCTATGCCTAACACTTAGCTAGGTAGGTACCTAGTGGTAAACAACGTTATCTTCAAAACAAAACGAGACCGTGAACCCTATTTTAAATAGTCATTATTTCCAAGCACAGGAAATAAGTCCACCCTGACCGCAATTCGTCTAAGCGATAGCTTGGATATAAAATATGCATCATTCCTTTTATGGAAGTCTCTAATTCACTTCAGAGATTACGTAGACAGCTTCGCGGAACCAGTTCGTGACTTTAAACTTATTATACGAGTCAAGTACAGAGAATAGAGCGTATTGTAGGCAGATTTGGTGCGAAAGTAACGGTGTGTGGACTCGGGGCGATCCGACAATCGTAAGAGACTACAAGCAAACGATCTCGGTGCAACGGTACACTGTAGTGTTATCTTAAATCACCTCCAAAATCTCCGCGTGAAGCGGTGGTGCTCGCTTTGTACTCAGTTTGTTGTGGATGGATCGAGATACAAGATTGGCAAGATTTTAGTAACAATGCGCTCTTTATCTGCACCTATTGATACAATAAGTAGGTTATTATTTATTTATTTAACTATTTCTTAGAGATAAAAAATTTGGTAAGTGTAGAAAAAATTAAGTAAGAGTTGGTTTAGGTAGAAAGAATAGGATTACCTATAAATCCTTTACCGGCTTAGGTATGCACTCAGAAAACTATAGGTAGATAATACAGTTTCCTAATTATTGAAATAGATTCTAATCTCGCAGTTCTGGAATCTGTACCGTACATAGCAGCCGTAAAGCTAGTATTTCAAATCAAATAGCCAAACAAACACATTTTCAGATTTATCTACATTAAGTCATTACTCAGATGGACCTACGGTACCTTACCTACTTGAATGACCATAAACTAGATGTGGCAATTTATTTCCCATGCCCGGATTTAACGACTTGCGGATTTAACGATTTAATTGAGACTATACTATTGACTAATACCTACCTATTATGTATATCTCACTACAGAATCGCCGAAGAAGTTTTAACGCGCTAGATCGCGTGTTAATAGGCAAATTAATCAAGTTACAATCTCAGTGTTACATCATACAGTACGTCATCATTTCAAATGATCTGAGTATATAGTTCTACCTACCGTTTGAAAATGTAGTGAAGTAATTACCAACTAATAGTGCTACCTAAGTACCTACTATTGTTCATTCAAAGGCGTTCTAATAAAAGATATTCGTCCTCACGACCCCCGTCCTGCTGCCTGCATAATAATACAAGCGGGCGGCACGGCCGACGCATAAAACGCAGGCGGCCATACACTCTTTCATTTATAGGAACATAAAATAAAACAACAAAGAACACCAAATCGGTTAAGTTAGGACTCCTAGGAGGTGCAAGGCAACGTCGAACCGGTTTAGCCGGAGATTCTTTGTTTGGTTATCGCGGAGTCGAGACATCGCGAGACGAGTCGCATCGGACAGTTCGCCGCTTGACTGACGCATTTATTTAACGTTTTCAGAGATAACGAGACGACGGATGTGTCTGCAGCGAGACTCGGGTAGCTGAGGGCTTCGGCGGCCTGATGGCGACAGGAGCGGTCCGCGCCCTGGTGCTAGCGGCGGCGCTGGCCGCGCTCGCGGCCGCGCACGCCGCGCGCTTCGGAGACCGCCTCGCGCCACGGGTCCCTGCCGCCTACGCCCCACGCAACGCCCCGTCCGCACAACACTTCGCCGAAAACGAATACGACGAGGTCTACGATCAGGAATATGAGGAGCCAAACCTTTCGGTTGACGAGGACGAAGCGCAATCGGAGACTGAACCGCCCCCGCGCCGCCCCGCTCGCACCGAAGCGCACAGACTGGAGATGAGCACTGAGTACTTTGTGATTCCGGAACGCATGTCGTCACCGTCACCGTCGTCTACATCGTCCACCGCCGCTCCGACGCGGCGACCGAACGCGACTCTTGTATCTGCATCGCCGCAGCCGACCGGAGGACCTTTGAGAACCGAATCCTGGGCGGTGCCCATTCTGGCGCTTGCTTGCGTCAGCATGGTCACCCTCGGAGGTTTCGAGGCGTTCGTGATATGGGGCGCGAGACGAAAGGCTCCGAGCCACCGCCATCTGCTCCTCGGACAAACTTTGCTTTTCGGATTGTTCACATGCGCCGCGACCGCCGCACTGTTCGCGACCACACCGACGGCGTTCGCGTGCGGGGCTGTTCGTTTCGGAACGGGCGTCTCATACGTTATCGTGTTTGCTTCTCTCCTGGTGAAGTGTGTTTTCCTGTTGAGTCTGAACGGTGGAGTGTATCTTCCGGCGGCGTACCAGGGACTTCTGTTATTTTTTGCCGTGATGATACAAGTGGCGATAGGCGCGCAGTGGCTGGGCGGCTCGCCGCCGAGGGTGGTATCGGGTGGCGGGCGGTGCGACGTTCAGCTGTCGGATCTTCTGCTCTCGCTATGCTACGCGGCTTTTCTGATCGCGGTGGTGTGTGGAGTGGCGCTACGGTCACGGGGCATCCGCGACAACTACCGCGAAGCCACGCACATCGCGGGCGCGGGCGGGGCGACGGCCGCCGTTTGGGTGTGCTGGGTGGCGGCGGCGCTGGGCGCACCCGAGCGGCACCGCGACGCGTGCGTGGCGGCGGGGCTGCTAGCCACCTGCGCCGTCGTGTTCGCGCTCATGTTCGCACCGAAGGGTCGGCGCCTGGCCGCGCTGGGCCGCGAGGGTCGCTGGGACGAGGACCGCGAGGAGGGTCTGAGCTCGCTGGGCGCCGGCGGTTCGGGCTACTCGCCGTCCTTCTTCCACTTCAAGCCGGTGAAGTACGGCATGGTGTCGGCGTCGGCGGCCGCGGCGGCGCCGCCTGCCGCGCTAGACCGCAAGGAGCCGCCCGCTCAGCCAGCCGGTTAGTTAAGTATCTAAGTGCGCTACTAGTGAGGACTAGCGCTTCCACGCACGGATTGACCGCAGGGCGTTCTGTTCGCAGATCTGTACGGCGCGATGTTCCCGAGCTCGCCGCACCCGCACTCTCGCGCCATGTACTCTCCGCCGCACTACCCACTGCACCCCCTAATGCACTACCATTACAACTACCCGTCCTATCCTTACCTGCTGCCGCCAGGTAACTGAAACTCAAAATCACTTGCTTGCAGTTTAATGCACCGTACTTTTCTTGATACATGTTATACGGATTTTACTAGGCAGCCATATTAGAAACTATAGGTAGGTAGGTATACTGGGTGAAATCGAAATCGTCGGCAATATTTTAACCAGTGATTCTACACATGATTCAGAATATTTAGGGAATATTAATCAAGGTTTATGAAGACAATGCTTTTCATAAGTAGGTAGGTTAAGAATGAAATAGGTAATAATCTTTGATTTCTTTTAATTTTCCGAAAGATAGGTATTACTTCAATATCAAAGTTGGGTACGAATCGTATTACATATTTAGTACATGTCACTCCACTCAAACCTAGCTCTGAGGCCAATAGAAGTGACGATGCAATATGTCCACAGGCGTGATGGTGCGTCCCGAGGAGGGCAACGTGTACACGAGTATGGAGCCCACCTTCAGCAGCAACCCCAACGTGTACTTCCAGCGCACGGAGCCCCTGCACGTCGGCATGATGTACTGAGCCCTGACAAACCACAGTTCCGCAGCGAACACTGGCATTTGGCAGCAAACCGCATCACCGGCCAGCGTGGGAGACACCGAATATGTGACGATATAATTATGTGCTGCTGCATCAAGTATAACTCTACTATGATCTTGATATCTTCACCCTTGGGGGAAAACCGCCCCCATAAAGTGTAGGCGAGTGGGCGAGTAGCCCATCTATTCTTCGGAACAAAATGAAATTGTTCAAACTTGAAGCATTTATTTTCTAGTCAATTAATCGTGTATTTTTTTCTTTTCACATATATTTTCAAGTGCTTTACACAGCAGCATATGATTCCTGTAAAGGAAAGGACTACTGAGTGAAAACAAAAGCTGTTTGTGATTTAAAATTTGTACTCAACCCACCCTAAAAATGGAACAGCTGATAGAATAAGATAATTTAAGGACCATTTAATTGTAAGTCTTCCTTTTACGAAATTGTAAATAAAACTAAACAATGTTTTGGATTGTTTTATTTTAAATTATAAAATTATTCTAACATTTTATTCAATGTAAACACTTAAATAACTGCATAAGTTTAGCACACATGCCCCTATTTCAATAAATAATAGGGGCATTTATCCTTAACTTTATCATACATGCGCAATTCACTCACAAGGTTGCCATCTATCAGTTCTTGGGGTAAATGTAGTTGTTCATTACAATTTGTGGCAACCTTATACACATGTAGTTGTTCACTTGGTTCCAGTGGAGAGCAGAGCCAGGAGTCCCGATGCGAAAGTGAGGGAGACAATGTAGTTACTGTGCACAGAGTGAAGGAACATCCAGTATGTTAATAATAAAATTTACAATATAGTCTTCCAAACATGGAAAAAGTATTACTCTACATCACAGAATATTATGATTTCTTTATATGGCAATAGAGGATAGGTAATGGGGGCAAAAAAATCATATCACCAGAAGTCATAGTTGAAAGGTTGGAAAGAGAGATACTGCCTGAACTGTCCAGTATCAATGTCACCCCACTACAGCATGGCGCCATCCTGGTAGCAAGTCCCAGATGTCCTATTAAAATTAAAAAAGAAAATCTTCATATTAAGTTATGTTTGAAAAGGATACACAGTGGGTGTGAAAGTGCGCAGGATGTAGAAGCTGCTCAGGATCACGATGGTCAGGAACAAGGCGTTGTTGTAGAAAATGGAGTAAGTGGTGGCTTCATAGTCGGCAACTTCATTCTTCTTCCACAAAATTCTGAAAACATAAATAATGAAAAAATTAATGAAGAATGCATAAACTGAATTATCTATGCTCAGAGCATGATGTAAAGTGCTTCTTGCTCCATCTTCAAATTGAAGCCACCTCTCAAGGACAGACGCCCATAAAGTTCAATGAGAAGGAGGGGTCCCTCTCATTGAAATACATGGGTTTACTTTTGGCCTAGGCCCCAAACAGAGCTTTTGTCCTAAGGGCAGGAGGGCAAATTAGGATTCTTCTTCTTATCGTATGGTTAGTGGCCAACCTGGTGTCAGAGTTGTTCAAGCGGCCCTTAGTTCAGGATCGTAAATCAGGATTAAAGGTAAAGGACAAGGTAAGTGACTGAAATATGAGTTCTAAATTAAAAGCGATGGTAGTCAGGACCAGAGGGCAGTTGCCCCCCCCCTGCTCTACCCCTCTTGGTAGGCCCATGTAAAAAGCAACTACCTCTCATCCTTCTCCTTCCTGCTCATCTTCTTGTCATCGGCGAGCTTGCGCGCCATCTCGCGGGCGACGGCGTCTTCCCGGCGCACAGCCACGCGATGCTTCAGCTGGAACTTGGTGTTACGGTACGCGAGCGCCAGCAGCCAGGTGCTGGCAGCCGTCACCAGCGCGAACCACGCCAGAGAGGTGCTCACCTCGAGGGCATGCACCCTCCAGAACAGCCCTGAAAAGACATCAGGTCTATTATGACTGACTGATTACACAGTTGGTAGGAAAATGTGGCACAGTTAGCCACACTTTCACGCGCTTGTAAACAGATTTATATGTATGAAACTTCAATTCATATTATGGAAATAAAATCATGCAAATAGTAAAGTTTTACTTACATATGGGAATAGCGGACACAATAAAAGCGTTCCCATAAAACAGAGCTGAAGACTTCGTCGATACATTCCTGCTGAAATCTTGAAGCAGCAGTTCCTCTTCCTTTGTGAAAGCTTTGTTTACCTTGGTCGTCATGATTATTGATTGATTTAATAGGTTTATACTATTATTTATCCGCGAATAGCTCACAGTAATCTAAATAACTGCAAATAACTTTTCAATCCTACACTCAGCTGGTTACGCGCTGGCGAGCGAAAGCGAAACGTCAAATGACATGTAACCAACGTGTCAAAATATTGCCATCACCAAAAATTATTTTTACTGCTAGTGTAAAACCGGTTCCAAGAAACCGGTTTTTATTTAATCACCAACAGCTTGAGCTTGATTTGTATTTTTTCAGATGAACAAACGTTGAAACAGCCTAGGCCAACGGTGAATCAGACAACTACCTACCTACTTTTATCTCTAGTGTTTATTAACAATACTGTTTATTAATATTCTGAATATACATAAAGCTTTAACATAGAATTATAAATATTTACACACTAACCTAAATAAAGAAAATAATAAAAAAAATATATATAATAATACAAAATTATATTACAAAAGGGACTCCACTTGATCAAGGACAATTCCAAAGGGAACTAAAATAATTATTTGTAAAAGTTATTGCAGAATTCGTCTTTGACCATAGACTATTTTTTGTCTTTGACAGTTGTATTTTTTTATCCTTGATCATCTCTGTGCTAATTCACTCACTCATTCATTTGTCTATCAATCATTGTGATGTCATTTTTGAAATTTCAAAATAAACGTTTTGCTTTGTTTTGCTTATTTGTACCTGTCGACTGGCGCGGAGTTTTGTGAAAAATATCGTATTTTTATGAGTTAATGTTAATGGATAATCCCATATAGATAATCCCATAAAGTCCTCTAATCATCAAAATGAGCCACTTCGAATTTGCTATTCCACTACAGAAAGACGAGTTACTAGAATCTCATGCAGGGCAATATCATGTCGAAGATGTTGTTCAGCCGCGGTTGTTATTGTCCAAATTGCAAGGTAATTGTAGAAATACTCTAGCACGTAAGCTAGTCCGCTTACCCTGTACATACCGAGTCCAGATTCTAGGCCCAAGGTAGCTTGCTAGAGGTACAATACCCATGTATCACTCTTCTTTAATTTTTAGATTCAGCCCGTGCCTACAACACAGAAGGAGTTGAGTACATACTAGAACACTTCGATACTTACTTCTCTATAATTGTACATGGTACTAAATTAGAATGGAATGTTATAAACAAAGGTAAACATATTTTTATTTTATCTAGTGGCTGTTATTTATGCTTAGAGACAAAACAATCTGAATGTATGTGGTTTCCAGGATTCGACCATGTAATCCGAGCTGCCAAAAACCTCTGCAATCATCTAGATCTCATATTTCAAGACCAAGAAATTGATGCCGATGTGCGAACAAAGAATTTGAATATCGTCAAAATGATAATGTACCTGTTTTCGCAGATTATGAAAACAAAAGACACTAAATTGGCTGCAGATGTAAGTTTCTTTACATAATTTGTGGATTGTCGATGATGCTGTTCCAAACTTATAATAACTCATTAATCTCAGGTTTGTGTTTGATTAAAATAGGGGTCAGAACTTATCCCTGAGCTTTTAGTTGGTTACTAGTGATCTATGTATATTCAGTTTTTTTTTTTTCAAACTGATTTTGTTGAGTGCAAAAGGCAATTTTGTGACATTTGCCAAGTAGTTGTAATACTACATACATACTCATACACATATGCTCATACATCCTTGCTTCCTCAAACATCATTATACAAATATTCATATGTTCATGTTCATAATTTATTGTAGAACTCGACAAAATTGACACTTGGTAAGAAAGGGAAGAAAGTGACAGATGATGAGGAGTTCTGTGGTTGGACTGAGGCCGACAAGCAGGCAGCCCTGGTGACCCTGCACCTGGTCGTGCAGCAGCCACTGCCCCGGCTCTGGGACCCACCACTTGCTGAAGACAATTTTGTTTCGTAAGTAACACCATATCAGAGAATACCTACATACAAAGAGATCTCAAAATCCACACAAAAAATAATAAAGCCTGAGCATGTCGAGCTGAAATTGCTTAAAAAATCATGAAAAAAATCTTACTTCGAAAACTACGAAAAAGAATATTTGTATGCTCCTGAATGTTATGAAAAAAAATATATATTCAGTAGTCACATTTTGGACCACCCTGTATAAAGCTATTTTTATTTTCAGTATGGTAGCAGAACCATGTTACAAAGCACTGGAAGAGCAAATAGTAAAAAACAAGTCTGTTAGGGAGACATTGTTCCAAGTGATTGGTGTTCTGATAAAAAAATACAATCACGGCACTTCATGCCTCATAAAATTAGTTCAGGTACTGTAATATTTACAAACTGTGTTACATACAATCCTGTACCTGTCAATTGTGTAGTATCTTAAATAAATATTTTGTTTCTTATAGATTCTTCAAATGGTTGAGCATTCAGTATCTCCAATATGTGCAGGAGTAGTGCAGTTAACCAAGGAGTTTGGTCTAGGGACATTTGGACCGCAAATGGTATGAAATTCAATTTATAAAAAAACATCTGGCATCTTCTGTTATTTCTTCCATTCTTAGGTAATAGTACCATATGCCAGAGTCTTAACGATACGCGTCATTGTATAATTAACTGATAGCTTACATATACTTCACGCTATGGTTGTCCTAGTTTTTATGTAAAGCTAGCATGATTAGTGCTTGGCTTGGTCCCTTGCATCAGCTGACGTTTGGTTAATGGTGGTAGGTGCGGGAAATAGCCGAGGCCCTGGCGTCCACGCAGGACGAGGGCGCGGCAGCGGGCGCCGAGCAGGCTGCCGCGCGCAACTGCGGCGCCTTCCTGCTCGAACTCACCAAGGAACTGCCCAAGGAGATGGCCAACGCCATTGCCACTATACAGCCGTACCTAGAGAGTGATGAGGTTTGTATAGATTCGTCGTTTACGCATATTATGGAGAGCAATAAGTTTGAAATTGTTTTAAAATGATTTTTATGGGTCATGAAAACTATTTGCCAACATCCTTAGAGTTACTGATCACTGTTGCAAACATTTGCTATGACGAATTTGCTATAGGTTTTTCATTCAAAAGGCAGAAGGGGGTTATGAGAATTCCAATAATGTATCATAGATAACTAATAGTACGAGCGATGCCGATTAGGACAAGGCCCAGTCAATCACCGTAAGCACAGATTACATAACATACAAATAGCTAATTCATTTGGAAAAGATTTAAAAACAAATATCAACCCTAAGATGCAATAAAGTAAAATGAATTTCAGTTCATTATTCACCTACAAGGGTCTCTGTTTCTATCGCATTACTCTTATCTTTACACGGCAACGTTGTTTGAGCCAACCAAGATGAGTAGCTTCAGTCCTAAAGTTCGAAGTGCGCCAGGTCTGCCGTAAGCCATTGGCATGCATGGAATATAGAGAGATGGTGGCCGATGGGGCAGAAAGGTTCTTGAGTGGCAAGCACTTATCGGAAGACGCAGCGTGGGTAGCTTGTGGGGGCACAAGGTAGACCGCCGACCTAGTGAAGGTCGCGGGACACCGCTGGTTGCAACTGGCTCAAGGCCGATCGTTGTGAAAAACCTTGGAGGACGCCTATGTCCAACAGTAGACGGCTTTTAGCTGATGATGATGTTGTTGTAGTCGTACACGCTGCGCATCAGCGTGCTGGGCATGATGTGCGAGGTGCTGAGCGTGGAGCTGCGCGGCGAGGGGCTGCCCGACGTGCAGCGCGCGCAGCGGGACGACTTCCTCGACGACCTCTACGAACACATGCACGACTTGTCCGCCTATGTGCGACATAAGGTCAGTACAGTACACAGTACACGTCACCTCATCAACTATCCTCCGACGTCGGAAGAAGAGCCTTTTTCTAACCATAGTCCGGAATCTCTTGATGTTTTGGTGATTAAAGTTATAATTATAATGTGAAAAAAGCAAGCCAGCTGAATTTCTTGCCAAATCTTCTCAGACTGGGTTACGTTTCGTATGTAGATTATAAGTTAAAAAATATATAATTACAATTTGTAAGTTCCCCATAGGCCTAAACTAATTAACGATTTGAACTGACGAATCTTTTTCGGCCATCAACCCAATAATGTTACCTCATTTTCTTTAGAATACAAAGGTTTAGAAGGCTCCTAGGGTGCTAAAGGTTCAGTCAGCTTCAGTCAGTTTGGGTACTGAAAAGGCACTCAACCAAATTCACGAACGAACAACCAAGCAACGATCGGAGAGTAAAAGTAGGCACAGTTCTTCGAAAATCTAAACAATACAACTGAACTAGGTTGCATCGGTTTCCATAATAATAATTTATATATCATGGCCATTCTCAAATACAGGTTCTTCAGTTTTGGTGTCGATTGCAAAGGGAAAACTGCGTGCCGGTCGGCCGGCAGCGCACAGTGCTCGAGCGAGCGATAGGCCGGCTCAAAGACAAAGCCGCACTCGTCCGGAAAGCTGCGATACAGCTGCTGAAAGTGAGAATACTATCTTTTTAACCGGTACTGATACCTGACATCAGTCACAACACGATACATGCACGTACTCGCTGACGTGCCAATCACGTGAAAGAACGTTAACGTTTCCCCGCGCTCTACGTTCTGCTTTCAATAAACATCGCTAAAAATATACTTTTGCGCAAGTATTTAGTTTTTCGTTTCAGGTTCAAAGACAATTTACCTTTTCCCCGCATCTCGCTATGACCCTTAGCCTAACCTCGTCGTCTTTGTTGAATACCATCTTAGTTTATACCTACACAAAAAATAAGGGTTACCACTCAACTGTATGTAAATCCATCTGTAGGTGCATAATAGATTTCGTTTCACTATTTGAGTAATACTAATGGCATACTTTTACCCGACACCATTGACTTACTAAGCCAATGTATTCTTCTCTAGATATTTTTAGAATGCAATCCATTCTCTGCACAACTTAAACTGGAATTGCTTGAGGAACAACTAGAGAGTGAACAGAAAATATTGGACGATCTTCAAAAAAAGTTAAATCCCGGTCCCGACCCAGAACTCGTTAAGAAATGGGAGAAAATAGAAGATGACGTCATAAACTCTATAAAGAAAGGCATGGACATATTGACACAGGATGAACCGGAGTTATCGCAGGCGTCCCTGGAGAACCTGTATGAGGCAATCCGCAAGCATTTGCGGGATAAGAATTATTATAAGGCGTATTTGATTGTGAAACATACGGAGAGACAATATCCGGATGCGAAATTGCTAAGATGTGATATGGAGAAAAGTGATCAGGTGAGAGTACCCCCTAATTTATAAAAAGTTATGATGGACTAGTGTAGAATTACATATAATTTTTGTTGCTTTGTAATCTGGCTAAAAATCTATAAATTTGGTGGTTAATTATTAAGTGGCATCTCCACCCTGTGTCCTTTATAATAAGTATTAAATAATAATGTAACGTCACGACTTTTATCCCCATTCGAGGGTAGTCATTGGCTTGAGTGGCCATACACCACCACATTGTGGAGGTATTCACCAACTCAAAGCCCACGTTTCACCTGATAGTCAGAACCCAATGTGACAGCTAATAATAAAATAATAGTATCCTGGGACATTATTTACACACGGTTACCTGATTCCAAACTATGCAGAGCTTGTACTATGGTGGTAAACCTTGTCGCCGTGTATGCAGGAACTGACTATTACCTAATCCCGAGGGATAGGTAGGTTTCTTCACGATGTTTTCCCTCACCGTTGGTGAACTGTAAATTATACACATAGATGAAAATTCATCCATTGGTGCATGCACCGGGGATCAAACCTGGGACCTTCTGATTGCTAGCCCAACCTGTTCACCCCTAGGCTACAGTTGCTTACCTACCTTATCTTATTACCTTCTCTTTTCAGATAAATTATTTCGTAGCTCTACTCCGAAACATATTCATTATACCGGAACGCGCGCAATCCGTATCGCTGACACAGCAGTGCGAGAATGAGCTAGCGCTATACAAGAGACTAGAGGAGAAAGAGAACATAGTAGCCTTCCTCCAGGAGTCTGTGCACTTCAGTCGCATGGTCTCGGAAGCCGTGCCGGTTATAAACTCCTTGCTAATGTCGAAGCAGGCGGGTGACGTCAGTGAGGCCATAGACTTCTTCACAACGGCACACCATTTTAATATAGAGTCGGCGAAGACGGGCGTCGCTAATATGCTGATGCTTGTGTGGTCGCCGGATCAGGTACGAATTTGTCTCATTTTCTTGTGGTCGCTGCTATTCGCTGCAATTTTCTCGGCTCATTCAAATAAACCGATCTTATTGGTGGAAACGTGCGGGCCAGCTCGCCCAGCCAACCCAGTGGGGGTTGGTTGACACGTTCGGCTTTAATCACTTACCGTAAATAGTTGTTAGGTAGGTAATAATATTAGCCCTTTTAACGTCTCACCTGGGCGCGGGCCTCCCCTCAATGCGGGGGCTTTAGGCAATAATCCACCACGCTGGCCCAATGCGGGTTGGTGGATTTCATACGTCTTTCGAAAATTGGTTAGATTTTACTAAGACATGCAGATTTCCTCACGATGTTTTCCTTCATTATAAGCAAGTGATAATACTGATTATGTTAAAGATGTGAAATTATGTGAAAGTTATGATGCGCAAATAGATATCGAATAATCCAGTGGTGCGAGCTGGGTGCTGAACCCTCGAAGGTAAGTTAGTGTCCTCTGAAATCTGCCGCCGCATATGGCATATTTATAAGTAGAGTCTCCAAAGTAAGTTAAGTAGACTCTCCTGCTCACGAGTCAATCGCTTGCAGGATAAACGCGAGGCGGTGGAGCGCGCGTACCGCGACATGTACCTGGAATGCGACAACAAGGCGGAGCGCGCGCGCGCCTTCGCCATCGCCAAGAAGCTGGCGGCGCTCGCGCACCACGTGGACCGCGGCAGCGCGCTCGCGCTCGAGCACCTCGCTGACAAGTGGATCCAGAAGGGGGACATCACGCCCGCCATTATACAGGTACGGTATAACTAGGTGTAACTGGCCACCGGCAATAACTAGCCACTACAAATTTGTACCGTTTAAAATAAGAGTTTTATTCAATCGTCAGTCATCATTACCCATTTATGGCGTTTTTTGAATGCAAATACCCTACTTATTGCCCATATTTTACGTTTTACACTGTTAGTAATATCACAACGAGGTATCAATGAGGTAAGGCAAACCTTACGCCATCGCTCCTGTAACTAACGACGATATGGTAAACTGCGGACGCCGGAAATGACAAATAATAGGACTTATAAATTAAAATAGTTACAAGTTTGTTTATAAATAATCTGATTTGCGCTCTCGCCCTCTGCCCGGTGAACTTGTTAAGGCCACTTTGGCCAATAAAACCTAGTCAATAAAAAAAAACGAGTTTCAATTAAAGTCGTATCCACAACTTTCATTAACGACTACTACTCCGATTATTCCTGATACTATGTTATTCCTTAAAATAATCTCACTACAGGTTTTCTGGGAGATGTTTCTCAAGAAAATCGACGGGACCACAGACATGGACAGTTATGCCGCGCTGTCACTGCTCGTTATGGTCGCCAAGGCGAAACCTTCAGTCGCTCTCGCCAACCTCGAAGTGATACAATCGCACGGACTAACCGCCGACTATTACACCAGGAACTTGAGCGTCCAATTACTACTACCATTAGCGAAAAAGACCCAAAGATATCCGCCCGACCATGTGATTATTACCTCCGTCTTCGATTGTGTGATGGAAACATTTACAAAATTCAATAAATTTTGTTCGCTCGCCGGGAACTCTGTAGACTTGATATACGCGATCTGCGACACTCCTGAGATAGTCTGTGCGAAGCTTTTAGCAGAAATGTATACAAAGGTCGAGGAAACGATGACGAAAGAGATGGATAACGAGGAAGACGTGAGCTTGCCGACGGAGCTGCTTACTCGCTTCGTGTTCGTGCTGGGACAAGTGGCGCTGCAGCAGCTCATATACCTCGATATAAATGTGTACAGTGAACTTAGAAGAAGGAATCAGGTAATTATGCGATCAAAATGTTGAAATTATTGTACATTTTATCGTGACTCAGTAACACAAGTCCAAGAAAAAGTTAATTTTTCTTTTCTAAATAATTCAAATTGATTGATAAAGTTATAGAATCTTCGGTAAACCGACACGTAGGTCCTTCAGACCTTAGTCTTCAGACTAATGTATGTCTATGTGTTGTAAAGTAATTTTTTTCTTGTTCGTTTTTGTGCCAACTCTAGTTTCGGAGTTATCTAGCCGTTCGAAGCCCTCCGATATGGCTGCCAAGTCCATAGTCAACTGTAGTTAAGTCAGTCCAAGTAGCGTCGCTTGGGTGAATTTAGTTCTTAGCAAAAAGTTTTTTAAGAGAAAAAAATCATCCTAGGTGCGTGAAGAACGCAAAATAGAAGAGAAGAAAAAGAAGAAAGCTGGTGCATTCGCGACGCCGGGGCGGCGCGGGCGCGCGGATGACCTGCGCCGCCAGACGCTCATGAACCACAGCAACGCCAGCGCCTCCTCGCGCGCACAGCGCTCCGCCAGCGTCACATCCAACAAGGGTCCTTCGGTATACTCACTTTATAAATGTTCCCCACATTTATTAAATCACGAATCAGAGATATGAAATATAGATTTCAACAGAGGCAAAGTTGTCTAAATATGGAACTGATGAACATAAAAATTTCACATTTGATGCGACATGTCGATGAGTGTTGAGCACTCCAACACGTCATGCCGTGTGTCCACTGGCAAGTAATTTCCGCAATTTCTTGCAGAAGTCGCTTGCCGACATGTTTCCACTGACTGCAATTTTACACAACCGTGTACATGTGGGACTTGCAGCAAGTTCGGCAAGTCGCAGAAGTCCACTTGCGTGAGTGTTTACACATTGGAAGTCGCTTGCGCAAGTAAACTTGTGCAAGTTTTCTTGCCAGTGGACACACGGCATAGGTTGGAACTACAACCACAACGAGGCAAGACTTTACATTTTAGTTCAGCCGTGGAGCAATTTTAGGTACGAGTGTTTATGTCTGTACGGTCGGCAGGCGAACACGACGATGACGGAGGACGAGGCGGGGCTGGAGGGCGCGGTGGCGGACGACGCGGACGCGGAGTACGTGCGCGGCGTGTGCGAGCGCGACATCGTGGGCGCCGCCACCGCGCTCGCGCGCTACGTGCCGCTGCTGCGCGCGCTGCTGGCCGGCGCCGCCGCCCGCGCGCCGCGCCTGCAGGCCGCCGCCGCGCTCACCTACACCAGGTGACACCTGACATCCAAGATTCTGTAGCCACCAAAGCGACGCCAATCAGTGAATGAGATTTATTCGATGCCCGTTCGGAACCAGACCGGCATTCGCGCCCAACCTGGCCGTCCGGTGTGCGGTCCCTCCTAGGACGCAGAGACGAACTATCTCATCGCCGGCCACGATGTTCACGATGAGACATTTTTACAAAAACAGCCACTGAAAATTTAACACAAACCAAACAAAGCGGGCAAAATGGAATTATTCGAATCCCACTTCTGAAATGAAATTAATTTATTTGCACAGTAAGGTTAAATACATTGCTATTATCAGCGTTGATTAACTTGAGACCATTAGTGTCTATAAATCAAACAATTTAAATAATTCACATCTTCCAGATTCATGCTGGTGTCAAACTCGGTGTGCGAGGAGGGACTGCAGCTGATGGTGACGGTGCTCAAGCGCTCTAAGAACGTGTCTCTGAGAACTAACCTGACGATCGCGTTCGCCGACCTCACGCTGCGCTTCCCGAATCTTACGCAGCCATGGACGCATCATATCTACCATATGTGAGTGTACTTACTTTCAAGACTATCAAGCAGATACCTATGGGTATAGGACAATTATATTTACGAAATTACAAAAAAAAATACTAAATCCGCAAATATAAACAAATTTTGATTTACTCTTGCAGATTCATCGTAACATGATCTTGAAACCCCTATGCAGCAGATTTGAGTCTCCATCAAACTCACCCCCGAGACTCCTAAGCAATTTGACCCACTTAATTCCCCTCGCCCGAATACTAAACGCCAACAAACATTTTAAAGAAACTGATTGTTCAGATTGAGCGATGAAGAGCTGGAAGTCCGTCAATGCGCCGTGAAGATGCTGTCGTTCCTGGTGCTGCACGAGATGGTGCGCGTGAAGGGTCAGATCGCGGACATGGCGCTGTGCTGCGCGGACCGCGACGCGCGTGTGGCTGCCATGACGCGGCTCTTCTTCAAGCAGCTCTCGCAGAAGGGCAACGCGCTCTACAACGTCATGCCCGACATCATATCGCGGCTGAGCGACCCCGAACTCAATGTGCCCGAGGAACAGTATAGGGTTATTATGAAGTAAGTGTGGAACACGTGTTTTTAAATCAGTGAGGTTTAGAAACTAAGGTAACAATTTTTTTTTCTGGATTTTACCATATTATGGAAGTCCAAACTGCTCAAACGGGCGTCAATCTTAAATAACCGTCCTTGCGCAATTCTATAGTCAATGCTAGCACCTCTTTGGGGCACCAATGCGGCACCGATCTTCAAAATAAATAGCTCCGATGTGCCGCAAAAAGAATGACTAATAAAGACTTACCCCCATAGAAAGTTATGATGGACTTACACTGACAATACAAATCACTTTTGTTCCTAGAAACACTTTGTAAATCCATTGTAAATAGCCTAAAAATCTTTATAAATTGGGCGGCTATATTTTCCCCAGATTCATAACATCACTCATACAAAAAGACAGGCAAATGGAAGCGCTAGTCGAAAAACTATGCCAACGGTTTAAACTGTCGACTGAAGAACGCCAGTGGCGGGACCTCGCGTACTGCCTGTCCCTGTTCACGTACAACGAACGATCTCTGCGCAAACTCATCGAGAACCTCGACTGTTACAAGGATAAGCTACATGCCCCCGGTGTTATGGAGTTGTTTACTGTGCTGATGAATCACACGTCTAAGATGGCCAAAAATGAAATAAAGGTATGTTTAACAAAATTAAACCAAGTATTAAAAGTTCGTGAACTCCAACCTAAGTGAATCCGGACAATTCTATTTAGTCGTCTCTGTCAGTAGTTAGTAAAAAATCTTTTCGAAGCGCGGAACATGTAAATCCAAAATACGACATAAGTACCTAAATGATAATAATATTATTTCTAGAGCCTGGTGACTGAGCTGAGTGACAAGATAGAGGAGTGCTTCGCGGTTCGACCGGGGCCGGAGGGCGGGGATGCAGAGGCGGAGGGCGGGCGGGGAGAGCCGGCAGCGGCGCGCGCCACGCCGCGCCGTAAGCCGCCGCCGCGCCGCAACCGCCGCCGGTCTTCTTCTAGTCCGGATGAGGTAACTCTTCATAACCGCTTGAGCCTAGTACGTACAAAAACAAACGAACTCCTATAGTCTGATTTTTAATTAGGCGAAGTAAACTGACAGGTGCTAATGTCACTTTTCGATATAAATAGAACAAATAAGAATCAAATTCATAGAACAGTGACATTTTTAGCTGTCAGTTTGCTTCGTCTAATTAAAAATCAGACTATAAACGAGATACAATTATTATAGTATGTGTTGTGTGTTAACCCACTTGAGAAACTTATTGGCCGCATCATATATTTTTGCAATAGTGCGAAACATAAGTATACCGTCAGACAGGTCGCTACTAGTGTATATGCGGTATGCAGTGCAGTCCGCCCTAAAGTTCTCTTAACTTATACGTATACTAGCTAGTCTCCACGCCCACGGTAATTTCATCGGTTTACAAGAAATGCATGTTTGTAATATTTTTCACAGAATGAACCGCCCAATGATGACAGCTCTCCTCAGACTGTGAGAAAGTCGAGTCGAAAAGCGGCGACGAGAAATAATAGAGCGGCAATTAACTCCGACGAATCAGGTACCCACTCAAAAGACATTTTTTTTCCCTAATGGTATAGATTAGACTTGCAACGAATAATATATTCGGCCATACGCCGAATACCGAATATTCGGCGAGGTTCCTGGCCGAATAGCCGAAAATTCGGCAAAATTATTCGGCCGGTGTGTGGAAGGAAGGGAAGGAAGTAGTGTTTATTCAGAGCGTCTTTTCCCTGAAGCTGGGATGGTCTACGAGAAAAAAGGAGTACTTCCTTGAGTAACTACTTGAGTTACTCGCGAAAATGCACAAAAATCGGGTTTTCTGCATCATAATCTATCGCTTCTAAATTTTGATTGTGATAATTCAAATGCATAGACAATGTTTATTTCATTTAAGGTTTTTTTTTGGTAAATTTTGTATTGAAGAAGTTGATTATAAACCTGTGACTACTTTAATGATTATAAGAGATTTTTTATATATTTTTAACCTACATTATCCCACTGCTGGGCAAAGGTCTCCCCAATACACTCCACATATCTCTATTAGACGCCGCTTCCATCCATCCCTCCAGAGAAATAGAAAAATAAATCAATATTTTCTTTCATTGTATCATTTATCTCAATAAAACAATATATTCTTAAGTATTCGGTATTCGGCCGAATTCCACTAGATATTCGGTTTTCGGCCGAATAGCATAAAAGTAGCCGAATAGGCCGAATAGTAACCGAATATTCGTTGCAAGTCTAGCATAGATTATTTACCTTTACTAAATGGTATTTTTATTTTGTATTGGTCCAAAGTACCTGTAAAATACAACTATTATCTTATCATTATTGTTTTAATTCTTCATTGTCGTTTACAGATGATGAAGAATTTCAAAAGAAGGACGAAGAGGTTTTCAAAAAGCCCACTGTTAAAAAACCAACACGAAGAAAGAAGTGATTATATTTAACTCTGTTGAAGTGTTCTATAAGCTAACATTAAAATAAACTTTATTTTTGTAATGTCTTATTTTATTAATGTTTCCTCCCTATTGTTCTAGTTTTCTAACAGCAAATTGTTATCAGTTTTAGATATAGTTTTAATCCAATCGGTACCAAATGTGATATGAGTTGGGTTAATTGAATTGATTGTTCGTTTTAATAGCCTATTGTCTACGGACCCAAGGGCCAAGGGAAGTCCTTGTCCTGGACTTAGGTCAACCCTTAGATTTCCGTTAGTAGTATTTTTGTTCTGTGCCTTAGATTATAGGGCCAACCGATCACGACGTTACTCAAAAGAAAGATCCTCTTTAGGGTTCCGTACCCAAAGGGTACCAACGGGACCCTATTACTAAGCCTACGCTGTCCGTCTGTCTGTCTGTCCGTCCGTCTGTCTGTCAGCGGGCTCTATCGCACGAACCATAATAGCTGGAGACTTGAAATTTTCACAGAATGTGTATTTCTGTTGCCGCTACAACAACAAATACTAAAAATAAAAAAAGTTTAAAAATAAAGGGGGTCCCCATACAATGAACTCGATATTTTTGACTATTTTATTTATAACTCATAAATTAAACTATATTTAAAGGGAAAACTAATATTTTAATAATTAGTGATCATTTTATAATAGCTTTTACATTAATTGTTGAAACAAAATTTTGTAAAACTACATTTTACACCAAATAATTAACTTTTAAGCGACAGTAGCGCCATCTTGTCGCATATGTGTAAACTAACATTTTCACAGAATGAATTTCAATTACTAAAAATTAAATTAAATTTATACGGTGGTTGGTACGGAACCCTCTATGTGCGAGTCCGACACGCACTTGGCCGGTTTTTTGTCTATGATAGCCATAGACATTTGATTCGTCTGCTGCCAAATTGACATTTGATTTAATATTCGACCTGTCGAACTTCTGTCAATAATTTCGATAGTGTCAAAAATCTATAGCGCCATTCTCTTTGGCGCGGCCGCGAATTATTTGATGTTGATTGGAATATGAACATTATCAGAAGTGTAAAATTGTTTCTTGCTTGCTTTCTGTGTACTTTCATGTTTCGAACTAGCTTGGCCATGATCTCTACACATTTCAAATGCCGTGGCGGACTATATCCACGTTCAACTGTTGAGAGGTACCCTGTGCCTGATGATAAGGTCAGCTGGTCAACTGAGTTCATAGAATATAAGCCGGCAAATTACACTTCACCTGGAATATACGGGAAACCATGGGCTGATCCCGATATTGGTAAAATTCACTTTAAATATCTATCACTTACATTTTTATAAAAAAAACGGTGTTAGGTACCTACATCCCTGACCTCTGCCTAAAGGGAAGTCCATATTCTAATATTTTATTATCTTTCAGGAAATTCGAATTTTAAACCTAAATGGAACAGTATAGACGGCAATGTAAATAGAGGCAGCTATATGGGTCAATATAAAATATTGAATGAGTACCCTCTAAATCCTATTGGTAGAACTGGTGTGTTGGGTAGAGGTGTTCTGGGCCGCTGGGGACCTAATCATGCAGCCGATCCTGTTGTCACTCGCTGGAAAAGACTTGCAACTGGTGATATTGAAATCAACACATCTAATAAGTAAATTTCTTTATTGAACTACTAATGGTGTTATTTCAAAAAAGTTAAACTCATTCGAACATGTGTCTAGTCTAACTTTCCATATAGTGACAACTTTATGTTTGTGTTTAACTTTTTTATAATAACACTGTATACGTCTAGGTAACTTATCCATACTGTCTCACAACCCATATTTGAGCTCTAAGAGAAACCTGGTTTCAATAAAAAATTTGAACTGGTCAAGTAGAACTAGAATAATTAAATAAATAGACAAGCTTTCTAATAATGTACTATACAGTACAGACTTTATTCTGTGTTTTAGTTTATTTTAAATTGTATAATTTAGGCCTATTCTGCAGTTTGTGGCAGTGAAGCGAGGTGATACAGGTGAATGGGCATTGCCAGGTGGCATGGTAGACCCGGGAGAAAAGGTCACTGCTGCTGCTGTTAGAGAGTTCCAGGAAGAAGCTATGAACTGTCTGGAGATGTCTGAAGGTGAGCATTCTATGAATGAAAGTATGATTGGATAGAGATTGTCATACCATCTTGAGTGTAGTCTATCTAGCCTTCAATTTAATTTTCTACTGGGATTCGGAATGTAGGAATCCATTAATTTAGGATAGTGTAATAATAAACTCTTTACCTAAAATAAAAAAACGAATTGACTTTGGCTGGACTTTAATAATGTTATTTTGTGGTTGTTTATCCAATTGAATTCAGGGATGTAGATCCAAACTATTTAGTCTGCCATTACGTTATGGCACTGGTTAGTTATTAACCCATATTTTTTAAATTAAAATATTTCAGACCAAAAGAAAGCATGGTTGGAAAGATTCGAAAAATTCTTCAGTGGCGGTGACGTTGTGTACCAAGGTTACATCGATGACCCGCGCAACACAGACAATGCGTGGATGGAGAGCGTAGCATACAACTTCCACGACACTGACGGGAGCACAGTGGGCGCGCTGGAACTGCACGCGGGCGACGACGCGGTCGGCGTGCGGTGGGTGGACATCACTCCACAATTGAAACTCTATGCTAGTCATAAAGAAATCGTGCTGAAAGCACTGGACAAATGTCTATCGATTTACTCTAAGTAATCAAGCAATGTTAACATATGTATTTTTGTCATACTATTGGGGAAAAGCTCTTGTATAGTTTTGTAACTAAGAATAATATTCAAAGTCATTCATGAGATTATTATGGTCGATCTAGAGGGAGGACACATTCAATGCAGAATAAAACTACAAGTTATAACAACTAAAAGTTTCATTTATTTCCTATAACATTACACATAGGTACTAAATTAATAGTAATATAACTTAAGACATTGCATTGATCCTTGTCTAATTTGAACTCTCATACAGGTTCATCACACGATCAATTGCATCGCAATACATCTAGGACGTAAATGCAATTTTTTGAGAACAAATGGTGCCCAATTTACGAATACGAGGCGTATCGTCGTCTGATGGTAGTAAAATTTTATACAACTGTCGTTTTAACGATAGTAAAATATATCTTTATTTTTTATCTTTACAGTAATAAACTTAATACCGTGTTTAGGGAAGAATATACAAATCTGTTAACTAAATAATATACATTGATATCCATAAAACCAGCCAATATGATTTAGAAATAATTATCATTGACGTAATTCGCAATAACCGCCTCATATCTCGCCTCAGTTTCACTCGATATAAATGCAAATACCCACATAACCCACCAGTTTCACCTGCATACATGACTTGATTTTTAACTTGATCCATTGAGGTGCGATTTCATGGGACGCGGCAGACGGCAGACAGCAGCGAAAGACGGCGACGGCATGTGCCGCAACGGCAGACGGCATCACTATGCAGTATTCATTTGTATGTGACCAATTCCGACATACTGCAACTGCCGCGTGCTCCAGCAGTTGCACATGTCGTCGCCGTCTGCCGCTGCCGCGTCTGCAAAATCGCACTTTTACAGATCATAAAATAAGTTGCGTGTAATGAAATAATACACTTTATACACAAGTGTAGTCTTTATGAGCCAAATCCAATCACGGAATTGTAAAAAATATTAGTTAAAAATGGATATTGGTCTTTTAATACCACGCATTGGTGGTCATTTTATTGGTTTTTTAAAATAAACTATATTCATTAAGGTATATGACACACTTTATGAAGCATTATTGATTAACAAAATTCGAAATACCACCATCCGTTACCAATAACGAGATTAACTCTTCCGCAATAAGTACCTACCTACCTAACCTACCCTCAAATACTTCAGTGGAGAACTATAATAGATTACACACACAGCCACACTCAATTCACAAATATAACATATTGGCGATTTCTCTACAGTAGCGGCATTTTACGATGGCCGGTTTGACATGTGGGGGGGAAGAAAATGAACCTTATTATAACGGAATAAGACTGGCCGTTTTAAAAAATAAGAATGTCATAAAATTAATGCGAAAATGAATTTTATTCAGTTATAATAAGGTTCATCTTGTCCCCCTCCCACATGTCAAACCGGCCATCATAACGTGCCGCAGGTATAGATATATTGAATCTAAACTATGCACGCGAAACTGCAGAACAAACATGTTTATTTTTTATACATATTTTTTGTAGTTTTCATATTGGTCTGAAATGCTAACGGCAAAACGTTGGTACTATTTACTCAGTATAAAATATGCCGGTCTAATTTTCAAAAATTTTACACTTTCATCTTATTATAATCAGAAAAATATTAACCCCCTATAGAAAGTTATGATAGACTGACACTGGCATTACAAATCAATTTTCTTCCTAGAAATGCTTTTTAAAATCATTGTAAACTGTCTAAAAACTCTACAATTTGCGATATAAATTCCTGAATCAGTTTTTTTTTAAGCGTGTCATACAGCTATCGCCTGTCTGTCGCTTGAATGTATCTATAGGCATTGTACAAATGTATAAAACAGTTATCACAATGTCGTATCACAGCGGGTGCAGTGGCGCGCTGCTAGGTGGCCATGTCGACGGGCGGCGCGAGGCTGCCGTACGCGCGGTAGCAGTTCACGTCGTTCAGCAAGCGGTGGATGTTTTGTGTGAATGTCGGTAGATCCTAGGAACACACAACGAAGTGGTCATTTTATAGGCTAACCTTTCGGAAACCTTAATTAAAATCAGAGTTGCAATAAAAATAAATAATTAAAAAAATTAAAAACACGACTGCCCTGCCAAAAAACGAACTAAAAAGTATATAAACAAGTGCAGTGTCATTGCAGTCGGGGGCCCTCTTAGATTAAATATGTTCCACAGAACAGTTTTTAAATTATTTATTTTTATTTTATGCATTTTAGTGACAGCAGCCAAAAATGATATATTTGTTTTGCATGTACACCCTACCTATGTCAAATTATGCCTATAAATTCTACAGTTTTGGACTGTGCTCATCAAGGCCTTCAATTTGATACCCATATTGTAATAATGGAAGAAAAAATTTTTTTTTTACATATTAAAGTTGAACCATAATGCCGCCATATTGATTTTTTTCAAAAATAATATACCCAGTGTTACCCGGAATGATGTAAGGATTCTAACGATGCCCCATACATCGAAATCCGTTCAGGCATTTATAAGTTATAGTGGAATAAAGAATCTCACATACAAACATACATACATACATGAACCCTAAACACATATACACTCCTTTTTTTTTGGGCAGTCGTGTAAAAAATCAGAAAATTTAAAATGCAAACTGTTTAAAACATGTTTAAAACATTGATTTAAATCAGAAGGAATAAACCACCGTGTTTAAATCATGTTTTAAATGTTTAAAACATGTTTTAAAAACGGTGTTTAAAACAAGGCGATTTTTTCGTAACAACCTTGATTAAAACTGGTGGAAGTGAGTGGCGACACACTCGCACCACTGTTACTCGATCGACAACGATGACGCCAAGGTTTGACCCTTGACGAGTATCGGGGAAAAGCTTGGTTGTCTTGAAACCCGTACTAATTTATTCGAAAGAAAGGAATGGATTGGAAATTAAGGTTGAAGAAATTTACATTGCAATAACCACATATTATAGACAATAGTGAAGGATGGGTTATGCTCAGGCGGATAATTCTATTATCAGTTGCTTATGTGTCAGTCTCGCTAAGCGGGGGCAAATCAAGGATTTCCGATAGGTAAAGGATAAGGTGAACTGGGTTTGCCTATCTCCTCATTTCTGATGCAAGTGGCATAAGACCGGTAAGGTAAGTGGAAAATCTTGGGGCCTATGTTCAACAGTGGACATCTTTTGGCTGAAATGATGATGATGAAAGTATAAGGTAAGACTGAAATATGAGTTCTGTTTGAAAAAGTGTTGGTCCAGGTTGAAGGTAAGAGGCGGGAAGGGGGGTACACGTATTTATTCAAAATTCCTGTGTATACCCATCATCGTATAAATAAAGTACCGTGTCAGTGGGGAACTGGGCCAAGTGGTGCTGGTGTTCGGGCGAGAGGCCAGGCAGCGAGGCCAGGAAGTGCGGCAGGAAGGAGACGCGGAAGGTGGGGAAGTCCACCAGCGCCATGGCGTGCACGGCCGCCGTGGCCTCGTCGCGCAGCAGCGCGCGCCACCCGCCCTCCGCCAGCCCCGCCAGCAGCACCGACAGGAACTCACCCAGGAACTCGTTGCGGAATATCACCTGCAACAACAACATGGATATTATACCTAGGAGCGTCCTCAAGCCTATTCTTTCTTGACATTAATAGACCCTACACTAAAAACAAGTTTATATCACACATTAAATTATCATTATCATTTCCTGTTTTATAAACAAAATAGCTTTTGCCCGCGACTTCGTCCGCGCATTTGTCCCACGGGAATATACCTACTATCGGGATAAAAAGTAGCCTATGTGCTATTCCAGACTATAATCTATCGCTGTGCCAAATTTCATCCAGATCCGTTCAGCCGTTCTGGCGTGATTGAGGAACAAACATCTATCCATCCATCCAAACTTTCACATTTATAATATTAGTGGGATGAGATTAAGGCCGGCCGCACATCATTGCGAACTTTGACAGACATTTTATGGACGACATTATGCAGTCACCTTATGGTATAATTTCCACTTGGTGTTGAGCACGTCGAGCGTGTCGAGGTTGATTCGCAGCAGGTCGATGTCGGGCTGCAGCAGCGCGCGGCCCAGCGCCGCCAGCGCGCCGCGCAGCTCGCCCGCGCGCCGCGCCGCCTCCTCCGCCGCCGCCGTCGTCGGGAAGAAGTACCGCCAGCGGTGGATCAGCACGCTAACACACCACATCATACACCATCACGCCTGTAGTAATCCCCAAATGGGGAGGCAGAGCTGCCTGCAGTGCGCGAACATTTTTTCATTGGTGTTTTGAGACCAGGGGACGAAGCTATTGCCACATTATCCTCAATGCTTGAACTACCTAATCTTACTTTAACTTCAGTCGCTCGCTCGCTTCAACATCTTTAGTTAATTATAAGGCTCGATTGGATTGGGATGACGTTATCTTCAGTTCTATCAGTGTCACTTCAGGGATAGAGACGGTTCGGAGGCGTCTGAACTGTCAAGTGTCAATATCAATTGTGGTGCGGAGCCCCCGTGTGGTGTGTGTATAGTTCGCGACAGGTCGAGATGACATTCGGGTTATGAGCTTTTTGCAGAATAAAATCCGAATCAAAATTAGCAGGAGCCGATAAACAATTAAAATCGCCCACAAAATTATTAAATTAAATTATTTTGTTGCGTTGCGGGTCCTGCTAATTTTGATTCGGATTTTATTCTGCAAAAACTCATAACCCGAATGTCATCTCGACCTGTCGCCAACTATATGTACCTGGCGAGCAGGCGGTGCGCGGCGCGCGCGAGGTCGGGCGCGTGCAGGTGCGCGCGCGGCAGCACGTGCGCGCGCAGCAGCTCCAGCACGGCGCGCACCAGCACGCCGCCGCCGCCCGCCTCCACGCCCAGCCGCACGCACTCCACCAGCCGCTCCAGTCCCGCGCCGCCCGCGCCACCCGCGCCGCCCTCCCCGCCACCCCTACACATTCACACCGTGCCCGATTCAACATCGTGTGATGTTACGAGCTAAATAAACGCTTCAACCGACTGCGTAAAATACGCACGTACAATAATATGCCATAGCGAAAACGAACTTTATTCACAAAAAAATACACACAACCATCGTCGGACACGACAGTTACATGGTGACACAGCACCTATTATAATGAATGGACCTCTATTTCAAAATTAGGATTAGAATTTTCTGTGTAGAAATGTAAAATCTAATTTCTCCATACCTATCCATGCTACTTAAAACGGACTTAAATACAATACGAAGGGCTTTGAAGGTCTTGACCAATTCGGAACTAGATAGGATATACGTACATTAATTAATTTACTATAGGTATACCGCAAGCGCTGTACCGCGCCTTAGGTACGCGAGCGGCGAGACGGGGGCTCAACGCTCTGGCCGTCCCACTCCCCCACCCGTCATCGCTTTCGCCGTCCCACCCTCCCACCTCCCCGCGCATACCTAAGGCGCGGCACAGCGGTTGCGGTAGTACTATAATGAAATAATAAAATCTCACCTCTGTGCGACTTCCAAAAAGACATCGATCGCGGTATAGGCGAAGTTGCCGAGTTGCGGCAGGAGAGCGGTGAATAGCGCCAGGAAGAAGTCCGTGATCTCCGGCTCGGCGGTCGCGTAGGCGGGCTCGCACAGCATGCGCAGAGCAGTCTCCGCGGCGCTCTGTATGCCTTCCGCTATTATCTGTTACACAAAGTACAGTGTCAGAAAACTTATCTGGCCCAGTGGCAAAAAGTGGAACTATAATTTGCAGCAGAACAATGTAAAAATGTTAGAGTTTTAAAGTTAGCAACATGATAATTGGTATTTAGGATATCCATTACAAATAAAAAATATAATGTTCAGCATTTTTGAAAATTCAACTCCTCCTAAGTTTGTACGAAATCCTCAGGGCGCGAGTCCAATTCGCACTTGTTTTTTATTTGGCTGTCAGGTGAGTACAAATTACTGCAGTAGCCGGGGCTATGAGTACACCTGAAGCGCCACCAATTTGGACCAGCTTGGCGAGACTAGCTTCCCTTGAGGCGACTGACCCCCTGTCAGGTGTTGTTACCTTCTTGGCGGGTGTAGGCGCGGCGTGGAAGGCGTGCAGCAGCGCGGTGAGCGGCGGCAGCGCGGCGGGCGCGGGCAGCGCGGCGGCCCACGCCGCCACCAGCGCGCGCGCGCCGCCGCCGCACCCGCGCCGCAGCGCCGCCGACACCAGCGCCTCGCGCACCACGCCCGCAGACTACACACACACAACCAACCAACATCACAATACAATACAACAACACAACCACACCACTACAACACAACCGGACCTACACACTTCTTTACACAATTTAAGCTATTAGATGGAGAGCCGTAGAAAGGGTTTCTGGATTTGCACGAGCGCGTCAAATTAAGATAAGGGAGATAGCTTACATATTGATAAGAACCTCAAAAAATTAAAAGCCCTTAATATTGGTGGGTTTGCTCAGGGGAACAAAAAAAAAAAAAAAGACCATTTTAAAATACTTGAACTCGTCAGATTAAGATAAGGGGGATTCAAGAAGTATCAAAAGTGGCAATTTTGCTAATTTGATCGTCAGTCTAAGAAATGGGAGCATATGAAAGTTTCACTTTTCCACCCCCTTAGATTTCTTTTTTTAATATAGGACTGCGGTGGCAAAAAAACGTACGGCCCGCCTGATTTTAAGCAGTTACCGTAGCCTGTAGATGCTTACAAATTCTGACGCGCTCGAGTACTTTTTTTTTCAATTTATCATGTTGGAGCATGAAAAGTATCAATATCTGACACGCTTGAGTATTTTATGTCATTGCTTTTTATACAAAAAAATTTTTTTTTTCATGTAGATGTCGCCGCCAACTGGTTTAATACGCTATTCAATTGGGCGGCTAGCCCGTTCATTAAACGTCGACACTCAATTAGACGCCTAGGCCGTTCGTTGAATTGACACATATTGCTAATCGTCCAACGAGTTGGCTGGTTGAAAGCTAGCCTTTTGGAGAAGGCTGAACCAAAAGCCGCCGCCGGTTCATTAAAATTTAATTCCTTTTTCCGCCACTGCAGCGCCAGTAGTCATCTAACAAATATGGCGTCCCTATTTGTCATCAGCTGATTAAATGTGTATTGTTATTTTTTTGCGAATTACCGTGTTTAGTGATTTTATAGTGTGTTAAAAAGTTCTATTGATAATTATTAATATTAAACAAGACCATAACATGGATTTATTTACGAATAATGAGACGGAACCGAATTTTAAACCAATTGAGGTTATCAACAATGTTCGAAAGGCTAAGGTGACCATGAATTATTCTAAAAGCATACGGACGCCTATGCAGGATTACTGGATGTCATTTCGTCATCTGGATACCTTAGTAAAACAATGTTTAGAATTAAAATGTCTTGCATATTGCACGCGTGAGCGAGCGAAGCGAGCTCGGGACTTTGGGGCACTCGACTTGGCTGGGTTAGGTTCGAAGGAAATGATGGGGGTTAGCGAGCGAGCGGAGCGAGCGAGCTTAACCCCCGTCATTTCCTTCGTGTTAGGTTACTGGTGACCCCGAACGCAGAAATAGGAGCCCCGCGATCCGTTCACTATGTCATAGAAGTCATGGTCACCCTAATAATATTCACAAATGTCATTCACCCAAGCGGCTAAGCAACGTTCAGCCCCCTTATTAAACGTTGCATTCGACAATTTGCCTAGACGTCCTTTAGCCAATGTATTGAGTGCCGGCGTTTAATGAACGGCCTAGCTTCCCAATTGAATGAAGTTAAACGAGTTGGCGGCGACATATACACTTCCCCCACCGCTGAAAGTGGAAACATCTAGAACAATGTATTCTTCCTATCATCTCATCTACCGAATCTACTAGGTTTGGACGACGCTCGTGCAAATCCACGAATTGCACGCTCGCCTCCCCATCTATATTGTTTCATTTCAAATAAAAAGTTTCAGTTCAATATTTAGCATTAATTCCCACACTAGACTGAGCCTGTGGAAATTGAGATAATCTAATGGGGGGACCCCACAGCGGCGCACGCTATGCACGCTGCGCACGAAACGACGACTTTAAACGACAATTTTGTTTGACAATGACGTCATTTCGTGCCCTAAACGTAATGTATTTTTCAGATTTTGATACACTATTATTAAAATAAAATAGTTCACCTTCGGCTCCAAATAGTGTAGTGAACGTTGGGCGTGCTCGTACAAGTCTCCGGCGAGGACCATGGGGTCACTAGTAAACTTCACGTTCTTAGACAAACTTAGAAGCAGATGGGCCGCCGCGTGACATAGGAGCGGAGGTTCCTAAATAAAAAAGAACACATTAAAGCCCTCCGCATACATACGGAATTCCGAATCGGAATCCCGTTTCGAAATATCAAATCGGAATTCCGAACGCAGTAAATCCAACCAAATGTATGGACGTATCACACACGTAGGGAATTTTTCCGTTCGAATTTTTTCCGTTTCGAAATTCCGAATGGTAGCCTGTGCGTCCGGAATCCCGCATGGAAAAAAACCGTTCCGAACGCAAGACTTCCATAGATTTTGTATGAGTCGCCACATACATTCGTTTTTCCGAACGGAATGACAGTTTTAATTAATTTTTTTTATGGCGGGAATTGGAAGATAATTGTTGTCATTTTTGTTTTAATTTCCAAAACTTGTGTTTCCTTATATTATAATGTGTAATGTTGGTGGAACATTGACCATTATTATTTTACTTGACACTGGGATATGCGAAAATCGTCGTCTATATTGGCTGACGGAATGGGTGCACTCAATGACTAGCGTCTCTCAACTGAGCCTTGTCATTCCGAACGGAAATAAAACGTATGTGTGTGATAAGCTTACGGAATCCCGATTCGGAATTCCGTATGTATGTGGCGGCCCTAAACTGAGTGAAAGTCGAAGTCGTTAATGCACTCATTTATGGCTGTCACTTACGGGAACATCGTGCGGCAGTAGGAACGGCACGGCGGACGAGAAGAGACCCTCCATAGTCTGCACCGACACACCACACTCGTTGGCGTAGCAGCACCACGCGCCCATGCACGCAAACATTTCTGCGTGACTGCCGAACAAGGGCGACGAGTTCGATTTGGAAATTTCAATAAATAACGCGATCGCGATGCGGCGCCGTATAAATAATCGGGAGTCGGGAGTCTTTCTCAGGACAAATTGGGCAAATACCTAGCTAGACGGCTGTCGGACCAAGTAAATCGCACAGAAGATCGGCGTAAAGCAGCTTTTACACCTGGCGTTTCTTACGATGAGTAAGAGAGCCGAAAGCCCAACACCCCCCCCCCCCTTCTACCCCTCCCTCCCGCTCCCCTTTAGGTCGGCAACGTGCGAGCAATGCCTTTGGTATTGCAAGCATCTATAGGCTACGGTAGCTCCTTGAAATCAGGCGAACCGTACGCTTTATTATCACCTCAGTCCTATTAAAGATAATGGGTATCGATGCTTGATCTGCAGCACTACACAAGTAGGGGTCTAGAGTCCAATACGTACACTTGCACGTGCGCGTGCGCGAGGTGATGCTGCGCGGCGCGGTGCGGGCGCGTGAGCGCGGCGCCGGCCAGCGCGCCGCTGCAGCGCTCCACCAGCGTCGCGCCCAGCGCCCACCCCGTCGCGCGCCGCCCGCTGTCACCCTCTGAGCGTCCACATTAACCAAAAAACGTTTCAAAGGCAAAACTATTTTTAACCAGTATTTCAATCGGCTGAGTATGAGAAGAGATCGCAGAAGTTCGAGTCTCCTCTATACTAACAAGTATGTTGTCACACAATCCCACCAATATCCGATGTCAAGAGGTTACCCCTCGACGAGTACCGGAAATAAGTTAAAAAGTCTTGGAATCCGCAAGAATTTAATTGAAAAAAAAACAAGTAAGAATAACGTGTGTACATTAGTAGGAGCGTACCTGCGAGCAGCGCGGGCGCGAGGCGGCCGAGCGCGCGCGTGAGCGTGGCGAGGTCGAGCAGCGCGGCCAGCAGCCGCTCGCCCTCGCCGCCGCGGCCCGCCGCGCGCGCGTGCACGCCCGCCAGGCACTGCCACCGCTCCAGCTGCACAACACCACACACACACAATTCAACAACACAACACAACACACAACCCTGTCCTAAACCATGTCTGTAGGGGTCTACAGGCACGGTCTATTGGACACGTCGAGCCAGTGCAATCGTGCGGCTGTCCTAAGCCACGAGGACGTGTGGAGTATGGGCGCCTTACGATATTTTGAAGGACGGCGTCGAAGTCCAACACTACAATGGTTCGTATTCCCATTTACGAAAAATGCCAACCATTATAAAATATGTATATTTGTGAGTTTTTTTAAAGTAATTTATCTCAAACGCTGGAGAGAAGGGCGCCACTATTATGTTTCTGCCCTGGTTCGACAAATTCGTAGATCCGGACTCAAGTCAACAGATGTAACTCACCACAGCCGTGAATACGTCTAACGGCGCCAAGTCCGCAACACGAGCGATGCATTCTATACAGTGTTTGAGGAATGTTTGCCATTCAGTCTCTCCCTGAGAAAAAACAGAGGTAAGACAAAATTACTAAACTTATTTAAACTATAATTCGTTCTAAATGTACACTAAATTATTCGTGTTATCGTGTACTTACATCATCATCACACACATCATTGTCGAGATGCTGTAGTTGCGCCTTATTATGTTGGAATTGTATTTTGTTCAATACTCCATTTACAAGTGCTTGTAACGCCTCCCAATATCTGCAACAATAATGCTCAATCATTTTGTAGATAAGTAATGTAAGTATGATGAATGTAATTATTATTAATACTTACTTTGGGGTGTCTTCAGGTTTTAAAATGTCTATAAATTGTATCCATATATCTAAACAATTCACGAAAATTGCACATGTGGGCACCTGAAATGAGACATTTTATGTTGTAATTCAAATATGTTGCAAAGGTGTTTAGTGGAAACATTTATAAAGAAGCGAGAATGGAAAACTTGTACATTGACAAAAGAAATTCGTGAAGTCAAGCGAAACATATTGTATACGAGTCACAGAGTAGTAACTTTGGTAGTAGGGAGCTTCGTATAGTTCACGCAACAAAACCTGCCGCGTGCAGAACATAGATCATGCATTGTAATGCTGCTACATCACATTGCGTATTTGCACAAATATTTGCGTTATCATGCCATATAAAAATTACCCTTAATACGCATGAGGGTAGGTTTGTTTTGTTTTGGCCGAATTACGCAAATATTTGTGCAAATATGCCAAGTGAAGTGGAAGCATAAGATGTATGAGTGTGCCTGTGTCACGCTAGCGTGCCTGGTAAACCCGAATAACGTATAATATTTTACTGAAGTGTACGCGGCAATTTTTGTTGCGCGACCTATAGTTAATTTCTGTTTATATCACACACCTGGAATGTATATTGGAATAGATACGACAAGAACTCTATCGCATCGAACTCGGGCTCCGCTTCCAACCTCTTGAAATGTAATGATACGAATAGTTTTAGAAATTCGGCTAGCTTGTTGAGGTAACTGAAATTGATATAATGGAGAATGATTGATTACATTTTATTAGTATAAGAAAAAATACAATTAATTGTCATCACTACGAGGGTCTTGCACATAGAATGTAACTCCTAGTAAATGTCTCACTTATTCATCGGGTGAGACTAGGATTGCCACCACTAAATTATTATGCCAAGTGTCCACTGGCAAGTAACTTCCGCAATTTCTTGCAGAAGTCAATTGCCGACTTGTTTCCACTGACTGCAATTTTACACAACCGTGTACACGTGGAACTTGCAGCAAGTTCGGTAAGTCGCAGAAGTCCACTTGTGCGATCGTTTACACATTGGAAGTCTCTGGCGCAAGTAAACTTGTGCAAGATGTTTTGCCAGTGGACACTTGGCATTATACATACAGGAGACTTTTATATTTGGACTTGGTCACCGATTAATTACTCTATTAATCTAATTACCCTATTTGAATACTATTATTTACTCAAATGTGTATGGAGTAGTAAGGTGATAGATAGTATCCCCTAGAGATTTTAGCCAGTTTACATTGGTTTTGAAAAGCAATTTTAGGAAAAAATGTGATTTGTAATTCCACTGCACTGCTGTCTATCATAACTTTCTATGAATTTTGGGGTTTATGTATAATGTGATGTGATGTGTTGTGTCCCTCACTCTGGCGGCGCGTGCAGCATGTGTTGGTGGTGGTGCGTGAGGTGTCGCAGCAGGCGCAGCGCGCCGTGCTGCAGGCGCAGCGCGGTGGCGGCCGACGACGGCGGCGCGTACCGCCGGTACAGCAGCTCGCACACGCCGCCCAGCCCCGCCAGCCCCGCCTCCACGCTCTGACCACACACACACGCGCCCGTCACACACTGCTCACACTACCCGTACGCTTGTTTGCCACCTCAGTTCCATAAAAAAGTGGGTACTTTTTTATGGAACTGAGGTGGCAAACAAGCGTACGGCCCACCTGATGTTAAGCAGTTACCGTAGCCTATAGATACTTGCAATACTAAAGGCATTGTTCGCACGTTACCGACCTGAAGGGGAGTGGGAATGAGGGAGGGGATGGGGGGGTTGGGTAACTGGATCGCGCACTAGAATTTTTGGTTAGTATTTATTAACATACGTCGTCGGTCTAAAGTCGGCACTAAGGTCTATTACTGGACCATTTTTATAAATACAAAAACTAGCAGTGGAAGCTCTGGTGGGACTGTGTCCCTCTCACTTCTTTGTAGTTGCCACGGTTCTGTAACATTACCGACCACTATCCATCACAACCATCCCCCATGGATATCCTAGTCGAAACTTTTTATGCAATACCAGCTGCTTTATTATTTAATAATCATTTATGTCCCACTGCTTGACAATGGCCTACTTCCTCTTTTCCACTCCTCCCTGACGTAAGCTATGGCAGACCGACCTTCATAAAATTTTTGAGTTCATTCGTCATGGGCATAGGGTTCGGCATGGGCGTCTTCCATTTTGTGAGAGCCAGTTAGTTAAGATTTTGCTCCAGACCAAAAACTAAGAATAATCACTTGACAAGTGTATAAACGAGGTTTCCAAACTAAATGGTTTCACCAGTCACCTCCCGCGATCGCGAATTTAGTATTAACAGCAACCGATATTCATTGTAAAGCAGATAAACTCGCCTGCGACTGTGTTGCGACGCTGCCCCAGTAGAACACAGTAGTCACCAGTGAGGGCGGGACGTGCGACGACAGCGGCAACCACGAGAACAGATGCTGAAGAGTTGTCAAGCATTTCACAACTATTTCCATATTCAGAGATCTAAAAAAGAGTAGGTATACTATTAATAAAGTGTGGCGCCGCGGGTTTGGGTGATGTGGTGCTAGGGTTTGGGTTTAGCATTGTTTTGTATAAGTGCATACTAGCCATGTTAGTACATTTTATGCAACTCACTTATCAGTGGAGTGGGCATCATGTGCATTCGCCAACAAGTCTGGGAGAGCAGACGTTTGCGGTATACCGTTAGTAGGCGACGGCGGAGGATTGGATTGACCCTCCTTTTGGACATTCTTTTCTAAAATATCTGCAAGAAATAGAATAAATATTGGATGTACTAGAGATTGATGTAAGCACGTTGCTTGTGTGGTGGTAACATACGCGTACGGATGGCCCGATCGGGTGTGTACTTGAGTATGTGTTTGATACACTTCATGGAAGCTAACAGTGGTGATTGGTTTTGTTAACATGAGGTTGGCTGTTACTTCCCTCATACAGTTGTAAACAGGACTTTACAAAGATTTCACAAAAAATGCTTAAAAACATTCACTCTTGTTATTTGGAAATATGAGGAGACACAAACTGCAGAGATTTGTACAAGTATATTATGCCAAGTACCTTTTACCAGTGACCAGGGTTATAATTATAGATATTAAGAATAAATTAGATGACATAGGAAAGATTGGTTTCGTCAGCCACATGAGAGCACACCTTCAGGATAGGAGTTAAAGCAGTCGCCTTAACCAAAATCGGGTGGATTGGCATCAGATCAGATCAGTGATTATAGATACTAATGTATATCGCTGACCACTAAGCGCGCTCAGTAGCTGTGGCATGCCCTTCAGCATGAGCCGCTCGAGCTGGCTCCGGCGCGCCGAGGGCAGCAGCACGCCGGTGTCGCGCGCCGCGCCCAACTCCTCGCTGGCGGCCTGCGCCAACACCAGCCCCAGGAGGCTGCGCCTTCCGCCACATCTTATTAACTGCAAAATGTATTGCACTGTGTGCCTATACACATGAGACATAGAGTAAGCTCATCTACACATGCTGTTTTTATTATAAAGCACTTTTTAAAGTGTTCACCATTTACAACATCCAGAATACTCAAAGGCTATTTAAATATTTAAGTCCCAATTAGTAGTTTGAGATTTCGTTAACTGTAATTTTTTGTATGGCATGTCAAAGTTAAGCAGCTCTCAAATTTAAGTTAGTATGAGTTTTCTGGAGTATTCTGCCGTATGTCACCTGGGAGTTGTGTAATATAACATGCCGATATTTATTATGTATTTACCTCAACAATATTACTAAAAAAGTCGTCATAAAGGTGTGGCCAGTCATAACGTGCGATAGACACCATGAGAGCGGCTAGCTTGTTCCTGATGAAGTACAATGTCACTTCATGTTTGGCCAACAGCTCGTTCCATAGTGTCACACGAATCTCTGTCTTTGTGCTGTCTGGGAGATTGAACCACTGTTTATTGATTATATTCTGGAAGAAAAAGAAAGTTAAACTGCTCTATATTATTATATATGGAATATTTTATTAGAAAGCTTTTAAATCTGCCATATTATTGATATTAAATACATGGTAAATTTAATAGATAATTAAAATTAATAGTCCAGGTATTTCTATCCATAAAATTCTATATCACATAGGACTATAATAAAGCTACACTAACAAAACGAAAACCTTTCTTAGCAATCTCACAGCATATTCATAGGGCCACGAGAAACAGAAAATGTATTTAGATGAGTTTCATAGTTTCAAAGATATTGAAATAAGGAGCCAATGGTGATTTCACTTATAACAAACCATTTTGAATTTTAGTAGGCACTTCCAGATCAGTATATGTAAACTGGAAATATCTAAAATGTCTCACCTCCAGTGTGGTCAGTGTGAACATGAGAACATATTGGTTCTGTGACTTCTGCAAGAACAACAAGCAATGTTTCCACGAGTCGCTGCGATTTGAGAAGTTCTCTAACATGCCCTCAATCTCTCTCTTCCTGAAGTTACTTGTTGTCGGTGCGAAGAACTCGGACATCAGCATGTCTAGCGAGGCCAGGGCCTCCTCTACCGCATTATCAGCCTACGAGAAAACAGTGTAAAATATTCCAACCGCTACACCGACACACCTCGATATAACATTTCCATTTAGCATAAAATCTGTTGTGGTTACCCTTACCATTTCAACGCTTTATTTACATACTATGACTTTTTGAGTTTTAAGATTACACACATCATAACTCAAGGAATACAATTTCTGAGTATGATAAGAAATTCTGCTTCTTTCAATATTTTTAGCAAGCATGCAGAACAAACAGTAGGTAATTTACGTCCAAAACTAAACTAAAGCAGAAAGCAGGCCTGTTTCCATCTGACTGACAGTGTCACTCTTGACAATACTGTGTCAGGCTGACATATTTCTGACATAATTAATATGGTGACATAGCCACGAACGTAAATACATACTGGACTGTTCACTACTGCACAAAAAACGAGCCGAGCCCCAGTTGGGACCGTGTCCCTCTCATTTCGAGTTGCCATGCCAAAATAATAATATTGTTGGGTAGTGATTGTTAGTTTTAAATCAAGCAAATAAATTAATTTAGTATAAAACTAACAATCACTACCCAACGATATTATTATTTTGGCATGGCAACTCGAAATGAGAGGGACACGGTCCCAACTAGGGCCTCTCGCTCGGCTCGTTTTTCTGTCTAAGAATTGTCTAGGTATAATAGACATTAAGGCAGCAGAATAAAGTTGAATTTCTTCTTAACCAAAAACTCAACTTGTCTATCCTCTATTAAAAGATCCTTGGCCATAGCCTATCATTGCTGCGTTCCATTCACCGTAATTTTTGTTATTTTCGTCCACAAAAAGTGTTAAAAACGATAATAATGATAACTTTCAGTACAAGTTGGTGCGAGTGGAACGTGATTTGTGGACAAAAATAACAAAATTAACAGCGAATGGAACGCACCACATATAGAGTATTAGAAAATATTCCACTGTGCAATAACATGTTGTCACAACATATTGTTGTCTCTATTTAATGACAGTAAAAAATAGAGACAGCAATATGTTGTGTCAACATGTTTTTGTGCAGTGGAAATGCACGGTTAGGTACCTTTGTACACCATAGAGAAAGCATCAATAGAGATGACACGGGAATAATAATACCGTGCTTGAGCGAGACATGCTTACGCCCGATAACCTAAGAGTGAAAGAGATAGACGTACTATCTTTTGTCACTTTCTGCGTATCGCCGTAAGTTTGTTGGGCTCAAACTTTTGGTAAGTCTTTGGTCCAGGATGAGCCAAACAAAGCATCACCCAACCAAATTTAGAAGTAGTTTACGTCAGATCACGTTACATAGACATTAGGGTTAAGCGTAATTTAGCAGGATTATACATATTTTGTCCCTTACTGTGCGTTTCCACTGCGCAAAAACATGTTACACAACATATTGTTGTCTCTATTTAATGTCGGGAAAAAATAGAGACAACAATATGTTGTGTCAACATGTTTTACCGCAGTGGAAACGCGCGGTTACGGGTGTACGCGCTAGTCAAATCTACAGGTACATTCTTAATCTAAGTTGTACACACAACCATATATAATCTGTACCATATGTCATTCACTCTTACTCTTACATTCTCTTTGATTCAAACCATTCGCTCACTCATTTCTAAAAAAAAATATTTTGTTTATTTTTCGCGCGTTTTCTTTACCAAATTATTACGAGCTTTTGTGTATGTGACTTGAATTACAAGAATTCATCGTTATTTCAACTATATTCGTTACTATACTTACCTATCTCGTACTTTATGCACACGAAGTATATTATTTATGTGACTAGACCCTGCTAAATGTAAGTTTACTAAAGCCCCAGGCTTGCTCAATCAAGCCGAAGGTATTCTGTGAATCAAGCCCTATTCTGATATTATTAGAATATTCCTGGTTTTGTGCAGAACAGTAGCAAAAAATTACTTCGTATTCCTTTAGTATTCTTGGTATCTCTGGGGCTTAGTTCATCAATACATGAACAGACCTTTATAACTACTACAGTTACTACCAAGCCAACTAGCCACCTGTCTCCGAGGAAGCCGCATTCATCCGAGTTTCTAGTTGACTTGGTATACCTAAAGCCCCAATACTAACTGTCCTTGTACCTTACAATCGTTAACTGTTGGTTGTTGAAATCAGACCTTCATATTGATTTCTATTAGCATCGGACTATCACTGTTGTTCTATGGTGTCTTCTGGTTAACCATTAACTGCACTCCAGCCCAATAAGTTTTTTTATCAAATACAAACACTCTAACAGGGTGGTAAAGGGAACAAAATGGTTGTTGTTCTAAACTTGCATTGGAAATGCAACTTACATTGCAACATTGGTTGGTAAATAAATACATAGAGGTTACATTTTTTTTGTAAATTATGTACCTATGCTTTTATATACTTTTGTATCCTACTGGTTGTTGGAGGAAACACTCCCAAAATCTCCATACACCTCATTAGATCAAAATTCATTTATTTCTTCTCACAAAATTGAGTTGTTCATTGACTTTTTATGCACCATGCTTCCATCCCTTACAATATTTGGTTGGTTAGTAGGTATCAGCTATCTGGACAAGTTTTCAGGTCATTGTGCAGTTTGGGTGCTTGTTCCGTGACAATACTGATGCTCTGAGAAACAAATAATAATGTTTTATGATTATTTTTTCAGTAAGTCTTCAATCATGAGTGCTGTGGACTCTAAAAGAAGCTGGCTAGCATTAATGGAAGAACCCGAAGGTAAAGAATACATGTTTTCTATCATAGCAAGCCATAACATTAAACAGATTCAGATATTATATTTTACCAAAATTTGATATTATGAGACCAGAATATTGAGTGTTAATTGCTCCCGTTCAGTTATACAAAACCTACAGAAAGAATGAATAGCTAGATACAACAAGCAAGCTAGAACATTTTTCTGATGTTATTCACGATGGTTATTATAACATGGTTGACCCATTATTTACCTTCCATAACTGTTATGTACTTAACATTTTAATTTCAGATAAAGTATCAACAAGGGACTCAAGCACAGAAAAAGACAGCAGAGAAAATACTAACAGTCGAAAAAGAGCCAAACCAAATAACAAGAATGAATCAGACAAAGCAAGGTAATTTTATTTCATTTATAATTTGAGGTTTGCTGCAAATACCACAATAAGTTTGAAAAGCATGCTGAATGAATTATGATCTTTCTTTACAGTGGGCCAGCCAAGAAACCTTTGCAACTGGAGACTGATCCCTCGGTCCTACAAAGACGTCAAAAACAGATTGACTATGGAAAAAACACTGTTGGATACCACAACTATGTGCAACAAGTTGCTATGTAAGTTCATTTTGGCTTCAGTAGCTTATTACCCATACCATCAGATTGAAAAATATATCTTATGCTAATACATAACCAGTGTATATAACATTGTTACCTATTAAGACTCAATTTGTTATTGACAAAAATAGTGGAAAATGATAGACAGCAGTCCAGGCTTTCATTCATAGCTCTTGTGATGTGTGACTTTATAAAACCATACTAAACTGACAGATTGGCAAAGAAACAGACTGTTATGGTTTCATTACAAGCACATAGTAAAATTGTGCATAGTGCTTGTTCTCATAGTTAGTAATCCTACCTATCTACATTCTTATTTATTGTTATTACCAGGGATAAACGCACAAAGGAACATCCAAGAACTCCAGACAAATACACCAAATACAGTCGTAGATCATGGGATACACTTATCAAAATGTGGAGAATAAAGTTACATGAATATGACACAGATGCCCCATCACACAATGAAGATGATTATGAAGACTATTTAGATAAGGACAATTAGTGCACATTAGTGTTAATAGACTGACTTTTTTATGTAGTAAACAAATCTAATCTGTGGACTGAACGTTGTCAAACGGGTAATTCCTATGTATTGACCGTTTTCCACTAGCCAGCACGGCACCGGCACAGCGACAGCTTTTTGTGGAGTTGTCATTGGTCACTGTCCAATGAAAAAGCTGCCGGTGCCGTGCCGGCTAGTGTTACAAGTGCTCAGGAAGTTTGAAAATGTGATGGTAACAACTAAAATATTGAACTGGTGATTCTTATAAACAATATCCTTTTATCTATTGTGCCGAACGGTATAAATATGATTGTGTTTTAATTATTTTAAAATTCAGACATTGTAAAGCAATCATTTTGCTAGATTGTATTTCTAATATGCAGCAGATTATACCACTGGTATATACAAATAATGTTATAACCAGGTAAAATACATATTATAAAATGTTTTCCTTTACGTATTTTTCAAATCGTTCAGTTTCCTCACCCTGTTTCGCGCTGTTAAAACCGCGTTAAATCTGTGTCCTATGGAATCATATGAACCTATCCGCACTTGCGGTTCATGATTCCATAGGAGGCGGTTTTAACAGCGCGGATATAACCGCTGTGCGGCCTAGACCTAACTCCTCATTGGTTATAGAGGCCAATTTAAATAACGCTTCTTTAGCGAGCGACGTTGTCAGATTGTTATTTCAAAAACAACTAGTGGAGCAGTAATTTTCTTTATTTTCGATTCAATTCACTTCACAATGTTATAATTTGTAAATAAATGTAAACTTATACAGCAAACATGAAACTTCGTTCAATTTATTCCCCTTAAGTAGTTAATTAATCGGTAGTTCAATTCTATTTAATATATCGCGAGCTTGTTTAACAACTGCATTGTTTTTGCCATCTGTTGCTAGAGTTTGTAATTTTTCCATATATTCATCAATGTTCTGCTCAGTAGCTCCGGAAGGTCCACCTAGAACAAGAATGTCTTGTAATAAAATAACAACCAATATTTATTATCAAACACTGATCACGAAAACTTCCAACCTACAGGACCTACATACATTAAATTTCTGTACAGATCACAGGAAGGCACCATTAACCCCCTTGTTTGGACTTACGCATATTGACATTATTTTTGGTTGACAACATAAATGCAAATAAGGGCCGGGCCCCATTAGCGCGTTACGTCGCATCGTCGCAAGATTTTGTACTGGCGCATCACCCTCCCCCCTTCGTCTCTCGCCCGTCGACCCATTGATCCGTTGCGACGACGCAGCGCAACGCGCTAGTGGGGCCTCGCCCTTAGTGGTAGTAATAATAGTGGTGCACATGCCTGGGATGGGTAGCGCCTGCAATGCTTGCAGCAAGGCCGTGACGAGTGCGCGTCGGTGCGCCAGCAGTGCCGCCGTACGTTCGGCGGCGGCGGCGGTCTCCGCTCGAAGTTTCGCTGTGGCTCCGCTCACTTCCTCTGCATGCCTTTGCAATATGGCGTTCTGGAATTTTATTAAGTTTGCCTGTTGTAGTTACAATTTCGTTTGTTTTTTATTGATTACAAATCATAGTAGTCTTGAACTTACTTGCTGCTCATAATCTGAATTTGCTTTCCTCAACTGCCTTAGTTCTGATTCCCTCAATTTGTTGTGTTGAAGAAATTGATCAGTGAATATAGGTATGTCTGTATCTGCAAATTCTTCACCCTGAAGACATGCATTAAATTTAGTTAGTTTAATTTTTAAACAACTGCCTTACATACTTGTTAATAACAAGTGATAATTGGAGCTTACAGAAGCTGGTGTGATGCAAGGTCTAGGTCGTGGCGGGGTTTGTTGGCGTGGTACTGCGACGGGCGGCGGCGGCGGCGGCAGCGGGGCTGTGTTACCATTTGTGGTTGCCACAGGAACAACCTGCTCCGGTGCAACTTGTACAACTGGAACTGGAAAAGCATCTACTTGGCTAAACAAAAACTTTACAATATTGCGCATGATGTGCACTGCAAAGAGATTTTACGAAATTATTTACTTGCTTTAACAATAAATAGTAAATACGAACCTGCTGGTGCTGCTGGCTCTGATAAGTTGTGTTTAACTTTCTTAGGCACAACTGTATCTTTTTGTTCCATCTGCTGCCTTCTGAACTCCTTGTATGCATCCGTTTTTTTATACTCTGCCCACTCCCGAATATACCTGATTTTAAAGAATTGGATTATTGACACAATTGACTGGACTAGCCATGGCTGCTACTTGCCTAACACCTTTTGGGCACAAATTATGACCAACTGATGATGATGAATTTGGACACCTTTACGAGAGATTGCTCTTGTATAGCCCACAACATAGGAGCAAAAGAAATGAAAAGAGGCCTTTGCTCAATGCGAGACACAAATGGCTAATATTATTAGTATTCTTTACCAAAAGGAGAAACTTCCTCATTTTTCAATAGAAACTAACACTGAATACCCTATCACACAGTGATTAAAGAATGCAAGGGGCATTTATAAATAACTACAACACAACATAAAATTACTACACCTTTCTTTATCTTGGTCAGCTGCATCTAAAAATTGTTGTTTCTCCTCTGCCGGGAGTTTGCTCCATTCACTGGCCAGCTGCCGTGTTAACTCGGCAAAACCAAGGTCTGGCTGTTCTGCTCTTAGTTGGTCACGGCGGACATTCAGGTACCTTACATAACCTAAAAAGAACTTTATTGATGAAATAGGTTTTGATGAGGGTTCAGGGTACTCCATTTGGATTAGAAACAGACTAAAAACAATAAGACTGATCCAAAAGTAACAGTACCTGTAAGTGGTTGCCGTGGTGCAGTCACGTCCCGAGGAACTTTTGGCTTCCGTTTTTTAGGTTTTTTCAATATTTGCTTTTGAACATCTTTTGTTATAGATGTACTTGACGGAGGCGTCGACTCTGTACCGTTGGATGCAGACGCTTCAGCTGTAGCAGGCGGGTTTTGTTCTATATTTACAGGTTTTGATTCTTCGTCATTTTGAATTGATGGATTCTCGGAGATTTCAGGTGGAGCAGTTTCAGGCTCCATTATCAGTTAAACTGTACACTGAAACCTTTAGAACTCTATGCGTTCCTATAAAAACAAGAATAACTCGATTACAAAAATGTAAATAAAACCCGCAAATAGGTAAATCAATCCCAGTTAGTATACCTTAGTGGTGTACGGAATCGATTATCAATAATAGATTAACAAAATGATTGTTTACAATCCATAATCAATTGGATAATCGGTTACAAATTGATTATTGTGCGAAATTCATTTATGTTATGGTATAAACCTTCTTACTAAGGAAATCCCCCTTACTAGCTAAAAGTCTCGTGAAGGAATTTTATTCAAGCTTTAATTGTTTTTATTGTTGTTGTATTTTATAGAATTTTCCGTGCATCAGTATTTTTTAGTAGTAGGTAGGTAGTACAATATCTGCTTAGTTTAGACTTTGGGATCAGGTAGCCGTGTGTAAAATAATGTCCCATGGATATTTATTTTGAATAAAAAGTTATGGTAATAGATAACCAGTATTTGCATTATCGATTAATCGATTAGACAAATAATCGAATCAGTACACCCCTACCCTGTGTTGGTGTTGCTGTAAAGGCGGCTACTCACGATGCACTTCCATGCCTGAGGGCCTACTCTTTTACAAACAATTTTTGCTCGTAAGAAATGTCGGAATCGGAATCAATGAGAAACGTAGTGGGAAATATGCAAATTTCATCCGAAATTACGTTTTCGTTTGTAAAAGAGTAGGCCCTCTGTGCTGGTGCCGTGCCGGCTAGTAGAAAAACAGCCAATGGCCGATTTTGGTTGGTTACTATTTGACCGAAATGGTTACTACCTATTCGATTTAATTGAACTGAGATTTAATGTCGTACCTACGGACGATAGATTACAACCAATTTAGTGCTAATCAAACTGCCAATCAAATGTTATCGTGTGTAACGGTCTTTATAATAAATTTAGTCTATGGTCGGGTATATCCAGTACCTACCTAGGTAGAATAATAGTGACGATCGTAATAGAATAAATTTTATCGATAAAAATGTAGGTAGGTACATAAACAATGCGTTCAGGATGCTGTTGGGGCTGCCCCGTTACTGTAGCGCGTCCGGCATGTTTGCTGAGGCGCGTACAGACGACTTCCACGCGATCATGCGCAAAAGCATCTCGTCCATAATTTACAGGATACGGGAAAGTACCAACAGCGTCCTGAACACAATTTCATGAAGCACTGGACGAGAGCGCACGTAGCTGTCGCACGTCCCTTATAACCGTCCGTAGACTTGTTTTATATATTTAGTTTGTTTTGTGCTACCTTAATATGGATCTTTCCGAAATAAACGATTTATTATTATTATTATAAACATTTTTTTTTCGCCTGTGTCAATGACTTAACAAATAACATCAACAAACCCACATTAATACAAAAATGTGATCGTCTTCTTTGGAAAACCCAGTGTTATAGGTTTGGATAAACCTTTTGGATTTTCTTCCATCTTGCTTGTATTATAGATTGTTGTACCTACGTATGTATAAGGTACTTTTATGCAGATATGGGCAGTAATCTTATGCACCTAACCAAAATTGGTATAATAAATTAGTTTGATTTGGGTGGATTGGTTTAACCAAAGAAATTTCGAGTTTTTGTAGTATGAGCACCGTCTAATGTAATACGGGGCATATAACTTGAACCTTAAGTTAACAGAGGGCCCGGACGAGCCAACCACCACTTGCCCAACAAATAGACCCAAAGGAACTTCTGCAAAAGCATTCAGGTGCAATGCCCATGGTCATCGATACCTATAACAGCCACAGGGCCGGATTTAGAGGTCTGGAGGCCCTGGGGCAACAAAAAATTGGAGGCCCCTGGCCTCTAATTATTTTCCAAATAAAATGATATTTTTTTTCAGTCGAATTTTTCAATAAATAATTTATTGGGAAAACCAAGTGAATTTTTGGAACAATGCATAATCAATATATTAAAAAACAAGAATTATCTGAAATCAATTTAAGCGTTAACGATCGGAACCTTCCGAGCTTTTTTCGACAAAAATTGTTGATGATTTCACTGTAATCCAGATCCTGAAGTACCCAAATCACTTCACTTTTAAATATTTTTAATGCTCAGGAGAGATAGCTTTGATAGATGGTTTTGCTTATTCTTTTTTTTTTTCGGAGTCTATTGTGGGGGCCCCTCTTTTGTGGAGGCCCGGGGCAGATGCCCCGAATGCCCTCCCCTAAATCCGGCCCTGAACAGACATGAAAATCTTTAAATGGGTGCCTATTTAAACTGTGGAATAGAAATTATAAAAAATAAACAACTCTATAAAAAGATCTGTGCAGACAGTATATCGATATCGACACTGTCTGTGTTGCGCTTTGGCATACCCGTCCCTATTCGTTCTTATCGTTTGTCGGTGGTTTGTTGTGTCGTTTGTTTTTGCTCAACGGCGGCGAGCGTGGTGGTCGAAGTTTATAAAGAGCTTCTTTGTGCCCATTATCTTTGCTTTGTGCTTGCACACCACACGGAGCAGTCGAGTCAATTTAATCTCCAATTTCGTTCGTTTTGTAATCTAATCTTCATATCACTGCCTACTATTGCATTCCGTGATACGTGTAGCTATTTGTTGTGAACTACAAAACGTTGTACAATCGGTGTTAGTTATTACGTATTGCCAACATGGGAGCGGAACAATCCTCCAACAGGTTTGTTATACCTACCATAAGTAGGTACTGAGTACTTAGACAGTGTTATTATTTTACTTGTACTTATTATTTTTATTGTATTTCTTACGCTACTACTAGGTACCAAAAAAGGTGGTAGGTACAGTCAGCGACATAAGTCACTGAACATTCACAATTTATCATATTTATAAAGAGGGTATTACACTACCCCATATTTCGGGCCCAATATTTAAAATGGTCGTGGACCCTATCTAGGGCGCCGCTTATTACAACACTAACATGCCATAACACAGTCTGAGAGACAGCCTGGTGGCCAGCGCGCGTGAATTTCTGGCAGACATGTTGCCCATGAACTTCTCAAATTACCAAAAAGCAGTGTTGGCTGCAGCAATAGCAGTATCCACTATATTTAATAAGAAACCTTTTTGGTCTTTGACTGTACTTGGCAAACACCCTAAATATTGATTCTAGTTAAAAGGAAACATTTATTTATTACTCAAAGTAATACCTACCTGTAGTACCTGTACCTGTAGTAGTTTACCTGTAATCAAACTGGTTTAATTTCAAAATAAACATCCTTTGTTGTTATGATACCGATCAATCAAAAGGGTCAATTATAAAATAAAGTAGGGACCATGACATTTATCATGCATTTATATTTTTTTTATCTCAAACACCACTATTTAAATAAAATTGCATAATAAATAATCTTTTGATATTGGTATATCTGTGGGTATATTTTTTGCCTTCCGTTGGATTTTTATTGTGCCACAAAAAATATCGGATGGTGTACTTCATTTTACACACTCTGTTGAATAATGTCAAAAAGAAATATTGGAAATTACTTGAGCGTATTTTACAGGGCAAGACTGGAACGGGAAAATGTGGAATATATTTTGGAACAACAAAGAAAGTTGTATGAGCAGCGATGCAGGGATCTTCTTCAGGACCAAGTTACAACACAAAACAATGCACGGCAAGCTGCATCTAATCCAAGGTAGTTTATAATTTAAAGAAGCAGTTATAGCTAAGAAATAATAAATTAAATAATATTTTGCAATGGTGGTACTAGTTTGACAATATCTCTACTACTTTATGTAGGTACCTAATACTTAATTCCAAACTTAAAATGCATGTAGATATGAATCTACTTAGCTTACCTATTACTAATAGGCAACCTATGTAAAGCAATATATTAGCCTGCTTCCACGAGACAGGCTCGTCCTGGTGTGGTACTTGACGGACTGGATTGAATTTGGTATGTCTGTTTGTATGTTTGTTTCGCAAATTTTTATTTTTATGTAAATAGTAATAACTGTTATTTTCATGGTCTCATTCAAATTCAAATCTATCTAGTTCTGTACATCACATTTTTCGCCAAAATTGTGCGGGTCGTAAATACTTTCTGTCGTCTATGTAACCTATCTACCTCATTTCTTATTATATCATTGGCAAGAGTAATAAATTATAAATTTTCTCAATAGGCCGGCTACACAACCAAATCCGCCTCGCCCTTCTACTGCTACGGCTCCTCTTCAGCCGCAACCACCACTGACACGTCCTATTAACACTGTCCATCAACCGAATAATCCCTCATCGGTCAACCTAAACCGGTATGCTTACTACATAATATGAATGGTTATTGGTTTTTAAATTAGTAGGTACTTAACCTAATACACTGCTATAAATACCACTAAATTAAATTTGACACATCTAAAAGTATTTCTGTCTTGCTCATACGTTGCGATCATGAGAAAGATGGCAATATAGTTTAGTCACGTTTAGTTGTGTACAGACATAAATACCCCCATTTTATCTTTGACTTCGCTATTTTTACGTCTACTTACGGCACCTCTCCAGCAGGGCGCTAATAATACTATAAACACAGTGTATCAACTCACTAAGCCCTCATTGGACAACCCAAACCGATATGCTCATTATTATTGTTTGTTGAAACAATAATTAGTTATCATTATCTACATTTGATGTTGACTGTACCCTATAATAATAAATAGACACTATTCCGTTATTAACTAACACGCTCGTCTGTCTGTTGTAAAATAGGGAGACACTTTATCGCCAGCAATAAGGACTACTGAAGTAGGTTAATTTTATACTTAGGTAGTACCTACTCATGTTTCGCTATCTCGTATGTTGTACTTATCATGTGGTCAGTTTTAGTGATTCTACAAACTAAAGATACCGATGTTAAACCTTTATGTATAAGTACTTAAGTAGTATTATTTCTATGATTTAGCTGTAAGTACCTACTTATTTTTCTCAATAGGCCGGCTACACAACCAATTCCGCCTCGCCCTGCTACGATTCCTCTCCAGCCGCAACCACCGCCGACAAGTGGTACTAACACTATCCTTCAACCGAATAATCCCTCATTGGTTAATTTAGCCCGGTATGCTCACTATATAATTCTAGTTATTGGCTTTTAAATTATTGCTTATTATATTATTTCTATGATTTAGCAACACTTACTTTTCTTAATAGGCCAGCTTCAGAACCAATTCCGCCTCGCACTGCTACTGCGACGACTCCTGACCAGCCGCAACCACCGCCGACACGTACTAACATTACTAACACAGTCTCTCAACCAAATAATCCCTCATTGGTCAATCAAGCCCGGTATGCTCACATAATCTAGTTATTGGTTTTCAAATTACTACTTATTATATTATTTCTATGATTTAGCAACATTTTATTTTCTTAATAGGCCAGCTTCACAACCAATTCCGCCTCGCCCTGCTACGACTCCTGTCCAGCCGCAACCACCGCCGACACGTACTAACACTGTCCCTCAACCAAATAATCCCTCATTGGTCAATCAAGCCCGGTATGCTCACTACATAATATAGTTATTGGTTTTCGAATTAGTGCTTATTATATTATTTCTATGATTTAGCAACTCTTACTTTTCTTAATAGGCCAGCTTCACAACCAATTCCGCCTCGCACTGCTACTGCTACGACTCCTGTCCAGCCGCAACCACCGCCGACACGTACTAACATTACTAACACAGTCTCTCAACCAAATAATCCCTCATTGGTCAATCAAGCTCGGTATGCTCACATAATATAGTTATTGGTTTTCGAATTAGTGCTTATTATATTATTTCAATGATTAAACACTTACTTTTCTTAATAGGCCAGCTTCACAACCAATTCCGCCTCGCACTGCTACTGCGACGCCTCCTGTCCAGCCGCAACCACCGCCGACACGTACTAACACTGTCTCTCAAACAAATAATCCCTCATTGGTCAATCAAACCCGGTATGCTCACTCACTACATAATATAGTTATTGGTTTTCAAATTCGTGCTTATTATATTTCTATGATTTAGCAACATTTACTTTTCTTAATAGGCCAGCTACACAACCAATTCCGCCTCGCACTGCTACTGCTACGACTCCTGTCCAGCCGCAACCACCGCCGACACGTACTAACACTACTAACAATGTTCTTCAACCCAATAATGCCTCATTAGTCAATAAAGCCCGGTATGCTCACACAATATAGTTATTGGTTTTCGAATTAGTGCTTATTACATTTCTATGATTTAGCAACATTTACTTTTCTTAATAGGCCAGCTACACAACCAATTCCGCCTCGCCCTGCTAATGCTACGACTCCTCACCAGCCGCGACCACCGCCGACACGTACTAACACTGTCCTTCAACCAAATAAGCCCTCATTGGTCAATCTAGCCCGGTATGCTCACTACATCGTATAGTTAAATACCATTATTACATCTAGGGTCATCTCTGTTGAAATCTATGTAAGTAAGTACCTATAGATTATGATTCGCGTGTTACCCTGATCTCGCACAAAGAGGAAATAGAAACACGATACTAATAGGATAACGATAACGATATACGATTTTGTAACTGCTCGCAGAGTAGGTACCTAAATAAAATAGGCAACCATGTCTGGTTTCTCACCTAACAATAAACCAATGAAGTTTTCGGAGGAGCTTTACAAGCCATAACCATCACCATCTTTAGTGTTTGCTTACTATCATGTTCCAGCCTTGGGAGCAGCAACTACTGTAAATACTACATGCTGCATACCTAAAGAGGCACGAAGGCATAATAGAAACTCTACTAAATTTTATTTCAACAGGCCGGCTTCGCAACCAAACCAGCCGCGCCCTGCTACGGCTCCTCTGCAGCCGCAGCCACCACAACCGCGTGTTAATAACGGTGCCAATCAACCAAATAATCCCTCATTGGTCAACCAAAACCGGTATGCTATAAAATGAATACCTATTTATAGGTAGACACTAGTCTTTTATTATTTCATAGGTATAATAATCATAATCAATGATTACTAATTAGGTTTATACCTTAATTGTATTTGATTGCAGTAACTTATAAAAATACGTTTCTATCGCATTCTCACGTCGGAAATGCTGACGAAATTTTAACCACTTAGAATATTAGAACACGTAGACCAGTACCACATTTTGGAAAAACATTGTCTAGTTTATTCTGCTAGACAGAATCTCTGAAAAATTAGATTACACCAACCTAAGGAACATAACATGAACTGCAGAGAGACCTCAGAACAATTCGATACCAATCACCGCCGATGACATCACAAGTCTTATTTCAGCTTTGAAAGAAATCCCGCTCCGTACAGCTTCCGTCGTGAAGATTTGCAGAATGCCACAGAGGTTAATTCTAGAAGCAACTTGTATCCGAATCTGAACAATAACGCATCTGCAGCTGCGGGCGGGCCGAGCACGTCCGCCGCCAACTTCAGATTCAGCAACAATTCCCCCAACAACGTGAGGCCGGTGGCCGCGGACTTTGTCTTCGTCAACAACAACGGGTCTGTAAGGTATGTCTACAAACAATTGAGAACTGTCGATTCTGTAAAGCATCATCTGACTGGCCAAATCAACACTAATGATTACTTTTTAGCATGATGGTCATATTGCTAAGCGAGTTACACGCTACTAATTAATAAAATAAACTTTTCTTTGTTAACAGAGCTGCACCCTCAGCACCGCGGGAAAGATCTGTATCCAGGTAATTTAATAAATATTTTTATTTTGGGGACTTTGAAGCCAGTTTCCCTCTACCTCAGTACAATAGCTAGGTAGGTACCTAAAACACCGCACATTATATCGATAGGCCTCACATAATAGTAACCTGCACATTAAATTACGTATTCATTACTTACTAGTATTATTGTATGTATATATAATTTTTCAGATCTCGTGACAGAAATAGCGATAACGGGGATCTGAAGTGTCCAACGTGCAAAAACATTTTTACCTTGTACATCTACAACTGTGGCAGTGGACACAGTTCATGCAAGGTCTGTAAGGAGCGCGGCGCCGCGTGCGGGGTTTGCGGGCTGGCCATTACTGATGTTCGAAACCACGCATTGGAATCTTACGTGGCCGAGGTGAGCGATGTTTTTAAATGTTTTTATCAGCATGGTTGCAGACCGCATCCTAGCTGCGCAGGCAGTTCAAGGACTACCTTGGGACAATGAAGGTCTACCTAGCAGCTACCTTTACGGCTGGCTCACACTGATTATTTTCATAATTATAATGATTATAACATCTGCCTGACACCCCTGTTTGAAAATGGTAGACAGAGTTAGAATGACAATGTCTTTATAAACATCATTTTACTAAGATGGTAAAAGTAGAATATTTGTTGTTTTAGAGGAAGGTGCCGTGTCGCAACAAAGGAGATGGGTGCGCCTTGGTAATCAAATTGGCTGACATGGAGTCACATATGAAAGAGTGTCCATTCAAAGAGATGCCGTGTCCTTTGAACGCAGTATTAGGAAAATGTCTGTGGAGAGGTAAGCCCATTTCTTATGCTTGTAAAATTTATTTACACGAGTAATTTTTGGCGCTGAAATTTTCTCATCCTCTTACAAAAAAACCTTTTGACTATACTCTGTGTGATTGTGTCCAGTAAATAAAAATGTGTTTTAGGAAAAGTAAATCACATCGCCGGCCACTTCGACAACATGCACTCCGCTCAGCGACAAGCCGAAGAGGGTCAAGAAATGTTCCTCTCGAACATCTGCATCGAAGACAAATTCGTTCACTTAATCCTGAAGGGTGCTTATAACTTTATGTTCCACATCTTCGTGTCAGAAAAGGACCGCATGATCTATATGACCACCCAACTTATCGGCACGAAGTTCAGCGCTCAGAAATGGACATACGAAATTCAGATTTACAACAAAAGAGAGCCGCGTAGGAAGTACCAATTCGTGGACGTTTGTAGCTCGTCGAATGAACCTATTAATGACATATACAAAGAGGGTAGATGCGCTACTCTTCCACTGTCGTACGCAATGAATTTTGTTAACGAAGGTGCCATATGTTACAAATTCTCCATTGAGAAAACTTTCAAAGGTAGAAGCAACTTTCATAACAGAAACAACCGTGGCCGCGGCGGGAGGCACTACAGTTAAATAATGTTAGTACCATCATCAAATGGCTATCAGTTTTCAGTAATTCATTTCCTGTATCTGTAATTAAGTTTTTATATCTTATCAATAATCATTTATTTTCAAAGTACATCTATATTAATATGATTCAATGTGTAGGGATTTGTATTTTGCATTTATGGGTTATTGATGTAGGAATTTAGTAATAGATTAAGAATTGCCTTGATTTTTTAAAGCTCAAGATATTTTTGTCCAAACGAATGCTCAATCTAGCACCACTGCATATTTTTGTTTTAGAATTACTTACAGAAAAGACAATTACATATGTACTTAGTTATTCCATCTATGAGCGTTCTTTGAATTTCTTATCATGCATTGAACGCTCTTTTCTAGTAATTTACATTACCTATCTTAGTATCTCCTTCATTAACCTTTCTTATTATTTACTCATCCTGTCTTTTCCTCACTTTGTTTAGGTAAAAACGCGGTAAAAATAATTGATTCATTCATGTTTAGCTTTTTTATTATTATTCTTTAGTGGTTTTGTTTGGTCTAATTGAGCTTTATATTGACAATGATCTTTTGGTCTGAGATTTAATACCGTTTAATTACTATTCTTTGATTCAGTAATTACACAGCATGTATGTGATTACACATTTGGCTTACGTACGGTATTATATTCCTATTATTATATTCCTTACTTATGTGTATGAAAAAAATCTACGTACCTAATAGGGTGATCCACTTGATAATGAGGCGAGTATTCACACACCACCGCCTCTGGTTTGGTTTTTATTTTATACTATCGTCCACGCGGTTTATGTCAAAAGTAATCAATATTACTCCTTCTTGAATTTTAAAGATTGGATTTGCATTTAATTTATTTACGAAGTTTTATCTCAATATTGTGTATTTGCACTGCACACGTATGGGATTCGAATCCTCAGATAAAGGAGTAAGTAACACATTTTTATGTCAGCTACGTGCTGATTATACTTACATACATAAATGATATTTTGTAGTCTCATGATTGCAACTAATATTAATATTTTATACTTAGTTATTTTGTCCAATTCATCGCGAGTTTCTTCGCGATGATTATTGAGATATTCAGATAGTGAGCATGCTGTCGGATGGTGTGCATGCTCTGCGTTTAAAATTAACCAGTAAGGGTGTACCGCTGGTTAGGGCGCCATGCTCCACGAGTCACTTGGCGTTGATTTGACGTGACATGATATTGTGATGTGTCGTTATTTATAATGTTCGACGACAATAAACGTAGGTACATTCAGATTTGACACCGTGATTGCAGCTCTGTTCTCTTATCGAAGAGCTAAACGGACAAATCTGGAGTTAATGGTACCTACTCATTTGGAACTATGGATATTTAGAATTATTTTTTATTCATTCATTTATTCTTTTTCAGTTTTTGTGGATTTGTATGTTATACCACAATTTGTATTCATTATTTTAAATAAAGATGGTAAAAAAGAAAACTGGTGTTTACTCGTGAATAACTCAAGTAATCCATACTAATCTTTGATTTGAGTAAGGGGCCGATATAATCCTAGAATTATGATTCGTATACTTTTGACTTTCGCTATCATCCTATTTAAATGGAAATACACCATCCCAACCTCGAGCCACTGCATATTTGGGTTGTCCTTTGGAACTGCTCTGGTTTACCAAATTAATTAAATTACTATACAGAACAATAAAACCATGCAAAGTAACTATTTCCAATTATTTTTAATATATTGCGCTATTTGATGTAACCCTTCTTTTCCAGCGCTACCATCTAAGAAATCCATTTCAAGGTAAACATCATTTTCTTTTTTTAATAGTTTTAGAAATGCATGGACCACAATTTCATGATTAGTGTTATTTATGGGACTTTTACCATTCTCAGTTGCGTCTTGAGGACTTAGATCTTCATTGATTTCCTGGTCTAATTGTTCATTAGAAACATTGGACATATTCACGATTTCACTACTTTGGTCTGGACTTGAACTTTCCGTGTCTAGTTTAGTTTTCTTCGTCACTGTCTCCGTTCTTTTCATTAGTCTCCTCTTGCGTCTCTGGTTGGACCAAGTGTTCGAATTCGCCGTTATATTTAACGATACATTGTTGCCTCTCTTTTCTAACACCTTGTAAGTTATACTCAGACTGTTCAAAATTTCTTTTATCTTGTTGAATGCAGTTTCAACATCGTATTTGATATTTGGTAATTCGGGTAACAGATAAACTGTTGGTGTACTTTTCTTCCTTAGTTTATCTCTTGGTGGCACTGTAATAAAAAATAATTGCTCTGAACTTTGAAGCGTGGGGTGCTATAGTAATACACAGGCGCCTATCTTATGGTGTGTTGTAGCATCGCTTTACGTGTATAGTGTCGAAATTAATAAAATAATATAAAACTCATAAAATGCCTCAGCCAGACCTGTCTTTTTTAAAGTTGATAGAACGGTATACAATGTCTTTTTGAACTTTATAGATAAAAAAATATACCAACCTAAATTATAAATATCATAATCTCTATATGTCCACGCTAGGCCCCACCTAGTGACGCGTCCTTGACAAAACTCTGTGTGGGTATGTTTGATTCCATCAGATTTTAAATCTTGTAACAATACATTTAAATTGTACTTATGACCAATCATTGTAGTGAATATTCTGTAAAAGAAAAGTATAAAACTTCAGACAGAAAGATCCTTACAAATTTTATTAATTAATATTGCAGTAAAGTGCAAAGGAAAGATTTAGTTCAGTTGTAATTTCCGTAATTTATAGGCAAAAAATACTCAGGACAATAGTAGAATTATAATATAATCAATTGGGTCTTTATATGTTTACTTACAACACATTGTCTTTATACTGTTTACTCTCTTTTATAAGTTTCCTACTGAATTCCAACTCTCCTCCTTCTGTTATAAGCTCTTGTGGAGATCCCGTAAAGCCATTCTTTGGTGGTAGTCTAAAACAATAATATCATTTAATTCAAAATCAATTTAAATAATCTACACCTGGGTGTACATCACCATCATCATCCGCGGAACTTCTGCCTCAGCATCTAAATTAATCTATTCTGCTTATTATTGCTGTTGATTGAGTATTGTGTGTATTGGTGATTGACAGGCCCGTTGGTGTGGTTGGCGTGATGGCGCCTTTCACGCTGCAGGTCGTAGGTTCGATTCCTACCCGGGACATGCATTTGTGTGCATGAACATGTCTGTATGTCCCGAGTCTGGGTGTATATGTATATTAAGTATGTATTTACAAACAAAAAAGTAGTATATGTAGTAATATCAGTTATCTGGTTTCCATAGTACAAGCTCTGACTAAGGATCAGGTAGCCGTGTGTAGAAAATGTCCCAGGATATTATTATTATTATTGTCATGTTTTGTTTTCGTTTGCGCGAGTTTCGTCTAATGGTTATTTTTTCCAATTTTTATGTGTCTGATAAATTAATTTCCCCGTTTTTTAAACGAAAATGGGTTAAAATCAAAATTAGTATCCTAATAATAAAATACCAGCATCAACTGATGTGAAAAAACCTTGCTCTACACACCAAAGTTGCCGAAAACCCTTCAAATTAAGCAGCTGGCACAAGCCATCAAGGTGTAAGAGCCAGTTAGCGGGTTTAGGTGTGTACTGCAATCTATGCATACCTGGCTGGGCTCCGTGATTCACACAACTCTTGTATGTTACTGTAGAAGGGAGGATTACACATGCAGAAATCAAATTTTAGTTTATTGTCTTCACTAAACAAATGATCAATTATTGCGTTTGTTGTATTCTTTTTCACTGAAATTAAAATGATAAGTTATTTGTCACAAGTTTTATCAAGTCTAAAATATTTCAGTTTGTACTAAGTGGGCATTTTATTACAGAATTAATGCTACAGGAAAGTTCTTACATTTTATCAAGTGTTGTAAGTTATTCTTCTGTATATTTTCCTCTGCTTTTAGAATGCTTTCAGCATCAGATTCAGTCCCAATCATCTTCCATTTGTTTTTAACAGCTGCCAATAATGGATAAATAGCACAAGCTCCAGTTCCTGTAAAACCTTTCAATTTTAACCTAAATGGCTCCTATTTATACTGGTACAAAAGCTGAATTTGTCAAACTGTATGCCTTTGAAGAACACATCAATTCTCGGTCAATGTGTATCCTTAGGGGCGCAATTAGGTTTAGGTTTGAGTATAAGGACACGGGTCGACTTTGACCCCGAATGACCTTTGACCTCAATTAACCTTTGACATCGAATGAACGGGACATTTGACTTTGACCTTGAATGACCTTTAATCCCAAGGTCACGGCCCAAGACCACGAGGTTCTTGCAAATAACCAAATGGGTACTATTTGGCTCTGGCGCTTCGCCAGCCGCTGCCGCGGCACGCTCGCTTCGCTCGCCTCGGTTCGCGCATTGTGGTCACTCCTCTAATATAACCTAACTTAACCCAACGTGTCCAAGATTTTAGCAAGGTAAGAAGGTCAAGGTCAAAGTCAAATGTCAAGTTCATTTGAGGTCAAAATGACATTCGATATCAAAAGTTACTTGAGGTCAAAGGTCAAAGGACATTAGAAGTCAAAGTCGACCCGTGTCCTTTTCCCCCCTTATACTCAAACCTAAACATAAACCTAATTGCGCCCCTAAGGCTACACCCTAACCCAATTTTCAATCGAGTATGTCATGAACTGAGTCGTCGGGCCATAAATCATTTCCCTATGTCTATCTCGCTTGCACTTACGGGCCATATGGAGCCTCTTAGTGAAGGGCGTAACAATGAAAGAAATATATTGATGAGTAACGTTTATTATCGTGTATCTTGTTCATAAACTTTAACGAGTAAATAACGTAAATTTAATTGCAGTAAACACATTTATAGCAAAGAAAACATGCACTGCAATTGCATTTGGTAACGACCAATCAGAAACGTTGGGCACATTGCTCGTAGAATGGATGGCCGATGGGGCCGAAAAGTTCTCGAGTGGCGGCCGCGCACCGGAAAGCGTAGCGTGGGTAGGCCTCCCACAAGGTGGACCAACGACCTGGTGAAGGTCGCGGGAATCCGCTGGATGCGGGCAGCGCAAGACCGGTCATTGTGGCGAACCTTGGGGGAGGCCTATGTCCAGCAGTGGACGTCTTTCGGCTGAGATGATGAATCAGAAACGTACAGATCGTTAGTGACTCATGGACACCATGTGAGCAGGTAGCCGTTTATCGATAACGGTCCCGGCGCGCTGCACATTCCTATCTCTTTTGACATTTATGGCTTCACAACTCAGTTCATAACGGCTCGACTATAATGTTAATTGATTTTCAAATTCATGCTACTGTCACTGGAGTGGAAATCTATGATATTCATTGCTAATCACTCATCCACTGATCATGTGTACATAGGTAATAATCATGTACTATTAATTCTGAGGCAACAGACTATGATATGACTGCTTACAAACAAAATTTATTATTATTTTCATAGAGCTGTTCACTTACGTTAATGAAATAAAACTCAATAAAATTTACTTACCTATGTCTAATCCTTGAATATCAGTTTCCCTCTGTATTGAGGTAAGGAGATCTTCTAGCCATAACACATAATTTACCCTTAACGGAAGTGTGGGCACAAGACGGTTATCAGGTATATCTACATCGAGATTAAAATCGTGCTTAAGCAAGGATTTAGTCAAAATCCTCAGGGAATTTGGATCCTTAAAATTTATTGTGACTTTTCCTGAAGCATCCTGCAACAAATTATCAATGAAATAAACATTAAGTAAAATGTGAAATGCGTTGATACAAGGTAAGCCATTCAGATGGATCAGTATTCAGTAACGTCTTATAGAATTCTGACAATTTGTTCTAAGGAACAAGTTGTTGATTTTTTATAAGTAGTAAAAATTGCAAAGCTTGAACTCGATCAACGAGAGCTTGGAATAAATTGTGGAAACTTACTAATTTTGTAACAACAGAAAACTCTGTGTATAACTTGGCAAGGTCTGCGAAATCCGGCGGAGTTTTGTAGATATTACGAGGATGCATGTATTTATTTAAGGCCATCGCTAGAGCTTATACAATACAATTATACAATAAAAAACACAGAAAGAAATAAATGTGCGCCGATTTTTGCAATTTTTTAAATAATAATGTCAATTGTCAATGTCTATCAACTTCTGACATATGTAGTTTGACATTGATGTAAGATGTCTGTCAAGTTGGTATCTACAGCAAGATGTATTGTGAATAAGGCCCTTTAGTTGGGCTTCTCTCTTCAACCTGGCCTTTCTCACGCTCTTCTTTATTTTATATCCGACCATAGGCCTTGCCAAGGCCCATAAAGTGCTTAATGCATAATAAAACTTGAAAATTATGTTTACTTGACACTGGCTAAATGCAAAAAGCGAATGCTAAGGCGAAACAAAAAAACAATATAGGAATCAATCATTCATTCAATTCACAAACAGCGTTGCCAGTGCGTTACAAAAGTAACGCATTGCGCCCCAGAGGGCCTACTCTGTTTCAAACGAAAACGAGATTTCGGACGAAATTCGCGTATTTCCTACTACAGTCTGTTTTTTCTAAAATGTCTTAAACTCATAACAAACCGTCCTGGTTACGAAAATCATGAGTTTTGGCATCAATTAGAAGAAACACATATGGTATGAATTACACCAAAAACTGCTTCAAATTAACTATTCAAACACATTAATTTTCATAAAATCAAAAAAATATCAGAATCCATTTCAACAGATTAAAAATGATCATCACAACTTGACATTTCTAAATGCGAGTTTGTCTTTAGATTGTAGTGATGCGATAAGCGGATGAATGATTCGACCAGTGTGAGTGAACTGTACCTATAATTTTTAGAACAATAATAAAAAATAATTTCGAAGAAAAAGAAATAAAAGCGCAACTTTTAAGTAAATTTAGCAAAAACAATTATAATAAAAAAGTTGTGGACGAAATGGCAGCCCGCAAAAATATTATTGTTTTACGCCTTCCGCCCTATCATTGCGAATTAAATCCGATCGAATTAATATGGTCACAGTTAAAAACTCATGTTGGCAAAAATAATAAAACCTTCAAAATGGCTGAAGTCAAGGAATTGATCAAAGAAGGCTTAAGCCAAATTGGTAGGTGTCCTGGAACAACTGCATTAGTCATATAATAAAAGAAGAAGATAAAATGATGCAGCTTGACGGATTAATAGATGCTGCATCAGACGCGCCGACCCCCAGTTTTATTGTTCACGTATCCGAAACAGAAGACTCGAGTGAAGTAACTTGTAGTGAATCAAATTAATAAAAAAGATAAAAATATCTTGTCGTTTTATTTCTTTATGTTGGCTAAGATTGTTTTGAGAAATTATTTATTTGATCATGATAATGAAGGATATTCTGGCAGCTTACTACAAAAATATTACTGTCAACGCTATTAATTCCCATAGTCATAACCACATTGTCAGGAAATCTCACATCATGAAAATCATTCAGTTACAAGCTTCCTGAGTATATTTGTTCACTTGTTCATTCGATAATGTCCCAACACTATCAATTGTCTTTGGTTACTAGGACGCCATCTTTGTTTACCATTTAAGTAATTTAAGGAAAAACGGACTGTACGTTTCTCATTGATTCCGACATTTCTTACGAACGAAAATTGTTTGACGTTTAGATTCGACGACGACGAAGACGTCATACAATTTTCGTTCGTAAGAAATGTCGGAATCGATGAGAAACGTAGTAGGAAATACGCGAATTTCGTCCGAAATTTCGTTTTCGTTTGAAACAGAGTAGGCCCTCTGTTACGTTATCCCCGCGTTACATGACTCATTGCGTTACTTTTGCGTGACTTTTCGAAATGGAATATCGAATTTTAAAAATATTAAAGAAATTTTCCTAATGCAGCTTAGTAAACAAAAAAACTGAAACGGAATGCAGCCAAGCTAAGTGATAGAGTCCGTTTCACAAAAGAAGTCATGCGACGGATGTTGTTAACCCGCTATAGTTTAGACTCCCCAAAAATTCTATATCAATCAAACCGATCTTATTGTTTCAGTGATTCATTTAAATTGTTCTTAATATAAAACATAACAAAATATTGAAATTAAAGTGGAAGCAAAATTACGAGCCAGTGGTAGCGCTAAAATATTGTATTTCACGATTCACAAATTTTGTATTGTATTTCACGATTTTTTTGTGGGAATGCGTTACTTTTGTCCTCAATGCGTTACTTTTTCAGCAGCCTTGCGTTAATTTTGACGATCGGGTACTGGCAACACTGTTCACAAAATTCACTCATTTGATTTGATTCATTCCGTTCATTCATTCTTCTTTTTCTTTGTCAACGCTCATCATCAACGGCGTGTGTGTGAAATTGTGAAAATTATTTTTTTAGAAAATAAATACATATTTGCATTTGTTTACGTGTCCACAAATATATAAATATTTATGAAAATGGTTGATCAAATTGAAATGGCTCTGGATGATATCATAAAAGCAAACAAGAGCTCAAGAGGTGGCGGAGTTGGACGAAAATTCAATGCTAACAAACGTCCTGGTGGTGGACGTGGAGCTGGCGCAGGATTTCGCAATGGTCGCTCGGTTGGTGTTTTACGAGGCAGAAACCGCGGCGGTATAACTAAATCCACCAGTTACACACGGGTAAATCCATTGATTCTAACAATTGCAAATGGCGGCCAAAGCGGTCAAACGTGGTGAAACGAATGACGCATCATACTTGGGTCACGAATTCGTATGTTTGAGTCTACAGAAGCTCATACAAAATCTCGCAATGAGAATGTAGTCCTATCTGTTTGGACATAGTGTATTGTAGCCGCAATTTTGATCGCGTGATAGTATTTTCGAATTTTTGCTCTTTATTCTGGTCTATATTTGGCTTCGACCATGGCCGTAATAAAACCCATTGCCTACTGATCTATACGCGTTATCACGATTTTCTGACAGTACCACTTTACGTATGTAACCTGGGATTTGCATCTGAAAAGTAACATACGGCTCCAGTATGGCGTCGTGCAATATTGAAACGCAACAAGTAAACTGACCATCTAACGTCATCTCCCCGGAGATCGCGACTTGCCAGGCGGGATGGTCGCTGAAATATGGAAGTCGCAAATGAACCAGGATTGTATCACCGTGTTGTCTTCACCAAAGAGTCTAATGTGGCTCTGAGCTGCAGGCAGCGGAGACAAGAAAATGTCTTGCATGATATAGTGGTTTCTGCTGTGACTTGAATAGTTCCAGATGTTAAAAGTTGCTTGTGTGTGTGTCAGTGCAAAAACGAGGACAGCTCCTTTGTTTCAAATATTATACGGGACTAATGAATTTTGTTGTAGTGTCATGTATTGAGAAATTGTTACTTTTCATTTGTTAATACTATTCAATTGTAATTATTAATGTATTCAAAATAATGTTTGTTGCGAGAAACGGATGTAAACTTAACTTGTATGCTGCACTGTTACAATTGGTGTAATCATGATCAGAGAGGCAGAGAGTGGCCACTCGGCATGCTCTTAGAAGGACCACATATTTCAGGGTGATGTTAACAGCGCATGGAAACATGACATGTTCAATGATTTTGCCGAACGGAAGATGCTACAAAGAAGCGGTGGTGCCCTCACAACTGGTCCAACAAAATTGTTAGTGTCGAATCTGGACTTTGGAGTCTCTGATTCTGACATACAGGAGCTGTTTTCAGAATTTGGTATTCTGAAGAGTGCTGCTGTACATTATGACCGATCTGGACGATCTTTAGGTAAGCATTTTGTGTTGAAACTATGTCTTAAAATAATCAGAATTTTTAAACATCTAGTAGGGCATAAGTTTAACAAATGTGTTCTTGTTTTTAGGTACTGCTGATGTGGTGTTTGACAGAAGAGCAGATGCATTGAAGGCGATGAAACAGTACAATGGTGTGCCACTAGATGGCAGAGCAATGAATATTCAACTTGCTACATCAGAGATCAGCACCTTCAGGAATGAAGATAGGGGGCGCATCGGCGGCGGTGGTGGTGGCGGCGGCGGCGGTGGCGGCGCAGTTAGTGGACTCCCGAGGAGAAATTCAAACAGAGGTGATTTTTTAATATATTACTAGTTGTGCCCAGCGGCTTTGCCCGTATGGAAATTGATGTGTAAGATTAGCCTATGTCTTATTCCAGAGCCTACACTATCTACATTTTAAATTTAATTATAATCAGTTCAGGAATTATGGAGATATGTGGTACCAAACACACACACATTTGCAGTTATAATATTAGTAGGATTTAACTCTACATCTAAATTATTATTTAACTCAAATTTAATTAACAATTAATTACTTCAGAATAACAAGTATAATCTTATAAATATGAATGCCTATTGTAGATTTACCTTTTGTCTGACCTTTTGTTTGATAGTTTTATATTGATTGTGACTTTGAAAATCCTAGAGACAACATTGACTTTTTATTCTAGCTTTTATATTATCATTATAGTTAATATAATACAAGTGTTATTGCTTGCTCAGGTGGGCCCAGTAGAAGTCAAACTGGGGGCGCGCCACGTGGTGCCAGCCGCCGCGGCCGTGGTGGAGCTGGACGTGGCAAACGCCCTGTCCCAACAGCTGAACAACTCGATGCTGAATTGGATGCCTATGTGAAAGAAATAAAGTGAATGCTTATGGATACGAATATGGTGCAACAGACACTTTTATATAAGAACAAGTGTAGATTTAATGGAGATTTCATGATTGACAGCATGAATTAATTTGAACCAACCAATTACTATTGGTTGTCATAATAATTAGATAACACAGGAAAATTGTGGTTTTGACTTATGGTTATGTATGATTAAATAAAGATAAGAATTTGGTTCCCTATAATTTCTTATAAATACCCATACCTAGACCTTACTATTACCGCGGCTCCACGCTCTTTAGGAGGCATGAGGAGGCGACGCGAGCACGAGAGTGTAGATGGCGCCCTCGCCTCTTGCCATGATTCGCCTCGCCTCCGGCGTGCTCCGCTCCGTGTCGGTTTTTTGACCGGACCGGAGTCAAAGGACACGCAGCGCGAGGCGGGCGAACCAACTGCATAAAACGAGAGTGTGGATGAGTAGCCTCCGTTACTCAGCGTCTCGTGCGAGGGGCTCCACGAGGCGTATTCGCGACAGTGAAGAGGTGCCATTAGATTCAAGGAGGTTATGATGCCTTAACTGGCATTACAAATCACTTTGTTCCTAGAAATGCTTTGTAAAACGATTGTAAAAATTCGCGTGTTTATAAAGATCCGCAGCTTGATTTAGAGAATGGCCCAACTAGTGATGGGATGTTCTCGAGAACATTCTCACCCTCGGAAACTTACTCGTGAGTTTTTTTTATTTTGGGTGACGTTATCCTAACTTTCAATCTTAAAAACAATTAAAACCACCATACTTGCATGTTTAATGAGGTTTATGCCAAGTTTAACATGCTTCAGAAGATAAATTCTCACGAGTAAGTTTCCGAGGGTGAGAATGTTCTCGAGAACATCCCATCAGTAGGCCCAACGAACAGGGATGCGAAAGTTCTCGACGGGCCGCTGGCCGGACGTGACCAAAGAAATTGAATTTATTGGTGGCAGAGCAAAGCTGTAGCCAATTGACTGCAGCTCATATACGGGTTGGCTCGACCGGGGTAGAACTACTCATGGAAGCAACTATTACAGCTGCGTTTCGTACGATGAGTGAGAGCTGGAAGTCTGGAAGCCCAACCCGACCCACTCCCCTGCAGCTCGGCAACGTGCGTGCAATGCCTTTGGTATTGCAAGCATCTATAGGATACGATAACTGCTTAACACCAGGCGAGCCATACGCTTCTTTGCCACCTCAGAACTATAAAAGTAAAAAATAATAGCTTCGAAGTGAATAATTGTTCGATCAGTGCGGTGCGACGCACAATCTTACTTACTATACTCTGGCACAATCACAGACAAAATATAGATAGACATGTCGCCGCCAACTGGTTTAATACGCTATTCAATTGGGCTGCTAGCCCGTTCATTAAACGTCGACACTCAATTAGACGCCTAGGCCGTTCGTTGAATTGACACATATTGCTAAACGTTAGTGTCCGACCGAAGATTCGGTTTCGGTTTCGGTTTCGGCCAGTTTCGGCTCAAAAATCTAGTTTCGGCACCAGTTTCGGTTTCGGCAGAAAACCCACCGAACCTTTCGGCCGCGCCGAAACTCTGTGTTCGTGAATTATCGCGCGTCACTCAGTTGATTTCGGGAGAGTTCGTGTCTCGCGTTGCATCCGCCATCGTCAGCTGTCAGATCGTCGGCCGGTCCGACGTGATTGTTTTGTGAGTTTAGTGTTATTTCTCGCTTTATTGGCCTTTATTAAGCATTGAAGTTCTTTCCGTTGAGTTATTCACTCGGATTTATGAATGATGAGAATTAAGTATGTAAAAGAAAGAGGTTATATTATGTTATATTTGATTCACCCATTCATCATTTATTTATTACTTATGTTACGGTACATTTGTTTTAGGTTATTGTTGTTGGATGAGGTTTTAAATTACCCAAACAACTACCAGCTATGATTTAGCTGTGTGTGACCTTCAGATACATCATTTTTCATTGGTAAATTTGCTGTTGTCCGTATATTTTTTTGAGAATCGATCTGAACGTGACATACCTATCTACTTAAATAGAAAATGATAACGGGGGTTTAATATATTACAATTACGATTGCCACTCTAAGTTATAAAAAAATATGAAAATCCCACTAAAACCCTCAATTACCAACTGAAATTAAAATTTAAAATTAACTCAATTAATGTTAAATTTAGTCTTAACATTTTGTGATTATAAAAGCAATCTAAATACTCAAATAATTAGGTTCTTTTTTATAATGTAAGTGTTGATTATTGACAAATTTTTGTTCCAAGAAGTGTTAACATGATTGTAATTTTGTGTTTATTTTAATCAGAGAATTAATAACAAAAAATAATAATAATAATATTATTATTAATAATTATATTTTAACATACTGCAACTATTGTTTTTTATTTCATTTAACACATTCTAACATATCTAACTGTCAATATAAGGGTATAAAATAAGCCAAATTTCAGTAAACAAAAGATTTTTAACTTGTCTGAAAAAGGTTCGGTTTCGGTTTCGGTTTCGGCCGAACCTAAAACAGATGCCGAAGATTCGGTTTCGGTTTCGGTTTCGGCAGAAAATCCTGTTTCGGTCGGACACTACTAAACGTCCAACGAGTTGGCTGGTTGAAAGCTAGCCTTTTGGAGAAGGCTGAAACAAAAGCCGCCGGTTCATTTAAATTTAATTCCTTTTTCCGCCACTGCAGCGCCAGTAGTCATCTAACAAATATGGCGTCCCTATTTGTCATCAGCTGATTAAATGTGTATTGTTTTTTTTTTCCGAATTACCGTGTTTAGTGATTTTATAGTGTGTTAAAAAATTCTATTGATAATTATTAATATTAAACAAGACCATAACATGGATTTATTTACGAATAATGAGACGGAACCGAATTTTAAACCAATTGAGGTTATCAACAATGTTCGAAAGGCTAAGGTGACCATGAATTATTCTAAAAGCATACGGACGCCTATGCAGGATTACTAGATGTCATTTCGTCATCTGGATACCTTAGTAAAACAATGTTTAGAATTAAAATGTCTTGCATATTGCACGCGTGAGCGAGCGAAGCGAGCTCGGGACTTTGGGGCACTCTACTTGGCTGGGTTAGGTTCGAAGGAAATGATGGGGGTTAGCGAGCGAGCGGAGCGAGCGAGCTTAACCCTCGTCATTTCCTTCGTGTTAGGTTACTGGTGACTCCGAACGCAGAAATAGGAGCCCCGCGAAGCGGGGCTCCGTCGACTATGTCATAGAAGTCATGGTCACCCTAATCATATTCACAAATGTCATTCACCCAAGCGGCTAAGCAACGTTCAGCCCCCTTATTAAACGTTGCATTCGACAATTTGCCTAGGCGTCCTTTAGTCATTGTATTGAGTGCCGGCGTTTAATGAACGGCCTAGCAGCCCAATTGAATGAAGTATTAAACCAGTTGGCGGCGACAGACATATTATGTTCCTCTATGAGATAGACTGAAGGTAAACATAACTAATCTGTGGACTGAAGGTACCTATGCTTATGGGTTTGTCGATTCTCGGGGAATTTCTTGTTTTAGAACATATTTGGTAGTGATTGCCACTACGATTTTATGTTATTTAGTAAAAATCGACAATGGAAAACTGCGGTAATCAATTGATTTATTAATATTATGATTTATCTGTGATATTATTGAAGTGAAAATATTATTGTCCCTTGTAATGTAAAAGTAAAAAGTTAAATAAATAAATATTTCTACAGACCACACACCGACCTACTCACCAACTGTATGGTCCCATGTCCGAAACTAAGCGTCGCTTACCATACGATGGCTAAGGGGCCATCCATAAATTACGACACACGTAAAGGGGGGAGGGGGTCGACGAAATGTGACATTGTGTGACAAGGGCATGGGAGGGGTCCTAAGTTTTGTGACGTCACATTTAAAAATCTAATATATCTAAGTATTAAAACTGAAATTTGAGTTTTTACGAAACATTTTGAAAAATTCAGAAAATTGTAAAAATATGTGACGTCACACAGGGAGGGGGGGAGTCTCGCAAATGTGACCTGCTGTGACAAGGGGGGAGGGGTCTAAAAATCATGAAAATCGTGTGACGTAATTTATGGATGGCCCCTAACATGCAATGGACTGGGGGCGATCCCGATACACAGACCAGGGAAAAATATGAAAAGGCCGTTACCGAAATTGCCGCTGGCGGGAATCGAACCCGCAACCACTCGATGCAGTGAGTGGAGCGGCCTACTCCCGAACCACGGCGCCAAGCGGTTGTCAAATATATTAATATAATTATTTTCCAAAACCTACATCAGGTTAAATAATTTAACCTTTTGGAAAATATCTACTTAAGTAGGTACCTTTGACAACTCAATATCAAAAAGTAAATAATTTAAAATATATTATAATCGATTACATAATCGGGTAGAGTAGATTAATCGCAAAAGCGTATCACTACCTACACTAGCATTTATCTGTCAGTCTGAAGGTACATAAATTGTAAACAATCTTTATTTTGCGTACAAAAAACCAAAGCAAAAAACATGATGAGCCTTTCAGGTAAGTTAAATTTGAAACCTTTGTTTACCCACGTTGCTAAATAATCAAATGGAGAAATAATTGTAACATTGTAAACCATGAATAAAAAAATATCCAGAGATCCGCCACATAACCTCAAAGTCATTTATATCATAATAAAGTTAAAATGTTTTAGATCCATCTGATGATGACAGTAGCAGTGACGAGAGTACAGTACCAGCGAAACGTACCCGTGCTGATACATATGGTGCCTCCTCCACCACTTCCCATGGCTCAGGTATATTAAGTCCGGCTCCGGGGCCTCAGCGGTGGGTAAAGCGATTACGATTATTTGCTATGCGATGGTGATTTCTAAACAAATGTCCGTTTATGTGGCGGTTTTAATCGTTGTCGCATCGCAATCGCCTTACTGGTGCGTCGCCGGTCTGAGTTTCCACAAACCACAAGTTAACTTTAATAAAACCAGGTTGATTTATTCAGTTTTATAATAAATTGAAAATATTTTTACATGTTAGCGTTGCAAGAATCTGATAAGGAAACGCCAGAAACTCCAGTTGTTGATCATTTTGGCGGAGACTTTCCACAAGCTGCTAAAGCGAGGCCAAGCTATGGTGACCAGAGCCCAGAAGACAACATAAGATTAAGTAGAAGCAGTTTGAGTGAAAATTGTTCATCGCCAAATGATCAATATGATGATGGCCGCGTTATGTTTGATGACGTTGAAGAAGGAGAAGGGTCTACCCGAACTGCTTTCCAAGACTCCGAAGATATGTTTCATAATAAAAATCCTCAAAAGCTCAATGATTTTACGGACTCATACAGTGCTGAATATTCTGAAAAGTCTATACGTATGATGATGAACATGGGTCACAAACCAGGCAAGGGTTTAGGTAAAAATGAACATGGCCGAACACAGCCTGTCGAAGCATCTACTCAGAAAGGAAGAAGAGGACTGGGCGCGAAGCCATCTGTAGTGGGTGAATTGCCCCAAGACATCAAACAGCCAGATGAAGAAATAAAAGCAGAAGCAAAAGAAGAAGTAGTACGTTAAATTATTCTATAATAACAATCATTAACACTTAACGCTCGTATTAATAAATGCATCTCAAAGTTGAGATTGATCTTAAGATTAATTTTTGACGTTTAATGTATGGAACATCTGTCAAAAAAAGCATCTTAAGGTTGATCTCAATTTTATGATGCATTTATTAATGCAAGCCCAAGTGATACAGTCTCCAATCGATTGGCACGGAAAATTCGCGCTATTTATCCACACTCAAAACGCAGTTAAAAATGTACCTACTGTGCTATTTTCTGTAACAGTGCCTTGGACATTTCTGCAATTTTTTCATGTGACCATGCACATAAAAAAAAATGCTCACTCAATTGCAGAACTCAATAAAGTTTACTGAACAGAGATAACACTGGATAATTAGCTCGAATTTTCCGCAGCAATTGGTTGGAACATTATGGATTTATAATAATAATAATATAATAATTTAGCCCTTTTAACGTCCCACTGCTGGGCACGGGCCTCCCCTCAATGCGAGGGGGATTTAGGCCATAATCCACCACACTGGCCCAGTGCGGGTTGGTGGATGTCACATGTCTAAGACATGCAGGTTTCCTCACGATGTTTTCCTTCACCGTAAGCAAGTGATAATCATATTAAAGTTATGATTCACACATAGATTTAGAAAAATCCAGAGGTGTGAGCCAGGGTTCGAACCCAAGACCTTAAGCCCGCAAGACGCGTGCTTAACCAATCGGCTACCACTGCAGTTATTATGGATTTATTATTGGATATTTAATATAATAAATAAATAATAGAAGTTAAGAATGCTAGGATAATTGGCTTCTCTAATTTTCCAGTCTTGGCTCAACCCTGCCCCGGATGAACCATTATACCATGACATCCTTGAAAAGTGGCTGCGAGAAGGTCCAAAGAAATTAACTATTGATGATGAAATAGAGTTTGTTCAACAAGATATCCTGAAAGGAGTGATAAAGTCAAAAGTAAGTCTTGGGTGCATTAAACAGAAATTGTCTATAAATGATATAGGTGATATAACTTTCTTTGCTATCTGTGTTACAGACCCTTTTTGACACCTTGGATGACGAAGATCTGAGACATGCGCGCTTTCGCAGTAACCCTTACGAGACTATTGGTGCAGTGATATTTCTAAATAGGGCAGCCGTTAAAATGGCCAATATAGATGCGGTTTTTGACTTTATGTTTACTCATCCGAAAAAACAAAATGGTGAGGATGCGGTAGACAAGAAAGAGATATTGTATTTTGCGGACGTGTGTGCTGGCCCTGGTGGCTTTTCAGAGTATGTTTTGTACCGTAAAGGATGGAAGGCTAAAGGTAAACCATCATCATGTTTTCTTTTTCTAGGTATTTTAAATGATTAATTAAGTTTTACCTATAACGTAATCACATTGTTTTATAGGTTTCGGTTTTACACTAAAAGGACCAAATGATTTTAAACTCTCTGATTTTTATGCTGGATCTCCAGAAACTTTCAACCCATACTATGGTGTGAAAGATGATGGTAATGTCTTCGATCCTGCCAACCTCACATCTCTGAAAGAGCATGTGCTAAAGCAAACGGATGACATAGGAGTACATTTTCTCATGGCTGATGGTGTAAGGGAATTTTAATAAAATATGTTTTTTACTAGATTTATGAGTAATCTCATCTGTATTGCAAATAATTTTTGATTGCATTAAAAAGTGGGTATTGATTATTTGCTACATTGGCTATCGGGCAGTAAATATTACACATCAATCTTTGGAAAGAAAGTACCTACTGTCTAAATAATCTGACTTTATGAGCATTATCTATTAGTGACAGAGGTGACGCTCTACCAAGTCGATAATATCTTTTTAGAATTATAATTATTTTAGATGTGTAATATTTACTTTTGGGTACTGTAGATAAATCCTCAACACAAGTATTTCTAATGTTTATGTTCTTTCGATTTCTACTGGGTGAAATGGAAATCGTGGGCAATATTTTAAACTATGACTCTACATATGATTCAGAATATTTTGGGAAAATAAATTTAAAAAAAACCATTGATAAAAAATATTGCTCGGGTAAGCAAATAAGCAGACCTTACTTTACCTGGGCAATATTTTTTTATCAATTTATTTGTTGATTAATATTTCCTAAATATTCTGACTCGTGTGTAGAATCACCGTTTAAAATATTGCCCACGATTTCGATTTCACCCAGTACCCAAATGGAAATTAAATACTTAATCTTATTTTAACAGGGCTTTTCAGTGGAAGGTCAAGAGAATATTCAGGAAATACTGTCGAAACAGCTGTACCTGTGCCAGTGCCTGGCGGCGCTGATGCTCGTGCGGACGGGGGGACACTTCGTCGTCAAGCTGTTCGATGTGTTCACACTATTCAGCGTCGGCTTGATCTACCTTATGTACAGATGTTTTGATAAAGGTACTTTATTAGTACTCACTCTTAAATTATATAGGTAATTTGATATATGGTTCATTCTCAGTATGACCATTTTAAGTGGACCTTCGGTGTCAACCTTTTTGTATTGACACCGAAGGTCAGCATAAAACGGTCCGTCTGAGAATGAGCCATACAAGTGAAAAATATGTCCGAGGAGAGAAGGGAGATATAAGTAATATACTTTGAGAAACAATGAGTAAGTCTCCTATCTCCGTAAGTCTCCTATCTGTATGTATGGTAAAATATTTATATTCCAACACGTTGTATTTCAGTATGCATCCACAAACCGGTAACCTCGAGACCTGCTAACTCCGAGCGATATCTTATATGCATGTGGAAACGACTTGGCACTGAACCAGTGGAGCAACACCTCTTCTCTGTAAACTGTATGCTGTCTAAAAGCGGCGACCGCAAAAATGACGTCATGCAACTAGTGCCATTAAAAGTGATTAAAGAAGATAAACACTTCTTTGAATACATATACAAGAGTAATTGTGTGTATGTAATCTATTTGTTAATAAGCACAGCGTTATGAAGGGATTTTTAATTCCTAAAGTTGCTCTTTTTTCAGGTTGGGAGATAGGCAAATACAGAATTTGATTAAAATTGCTAAGTATAGCAAAGACAAAAACTTGAAGGAAACTAGTCAGGCCGAAATGAAAGAACAGTGTCTAAGGCTTTGGAAAGTGAGTGGTTATTATGAATTTCGTATACGATAATGGAATTTTGAGCAATGCAGATCCGTAACGAATTTAGTTGAGACTGCAGATTTATAGCGCTAAGAAATCCATGATATACAGTGCAAAAATCATTGGTTTACGACTAAAATTTACGAAGCTGTGACGTCATCTGGACCACGCGCGCTTTGTAATGAACAGGTCGGCGCGGGTACAGCGCGCCTTCAATGCGACGGTCCCGTGTGACGTCACACGCACATGCCGCATATTAAAATGTGTTATTTTGTTGACCTATTATTGATTCTCAAATTCAGTCGTGTTTATTTCCAGTTGCCCGACGCGGTGCGAACGCAACCCGAGCGCTTGAATCCCGATGATACCTTGATGAGTATAGTATCGCTGATGAAGACGCCTCCCTCGGACGCCAACAACGTGTTCGGCCTGAAGTCGAATGTTTTTAGCAAACAGCCATGTTACTTGGAGAAATTAGCAGATTTAAATAAATTATTTAAAAACGTTTATGACTGGCACTTCATGTTTTTAAGCGGCGCTAAAAATGCTCCAGATTTAAGGATATTTATAGGTAAAAGCTCAGTAATGTATTGAGTACTTAGGTATCCGTATGTTAATTGGTATCAAATTGTTTACGTAATACTTCTGTTAATAGTTAAATCAATTTTTAGGTTGTGGTGGTAAACATGTATTCCAATTGGAGAACAATGCATGGAAATCAGTTGTGGATTTGCATGTCACACTACCAGCCAAAACACTTATTTATGGAGAAGTAAGTATATACTATTAATAGCATTAATACTATAATAAAATCTACCAATAGCCACCATAACTGTGCCCATATTATGATGTGTCTGCCTGCGTTACTTTTGAGTATGAGTGCCCTTAGTATAGTATAGTATAAAATTAGTATAATAGACATGCCCAGCATATACAATTATTTCTCTGTCTATTCTAGGTTGTGAAAGAGTGCCGAGGCGAAGGCAATAAGCAAATATACAATAAAGCTTTGCATATTATTGACGCTATGGTGTTGGGAGGAGTGGACATCTCTGGTTACGCACTGACTGATAGGTCTGTACCTTCATTAAGATTATGGTTGCCGCGTTTTTATTATTAATTGTTATTCAGTATCCAGCGAACCAATTTCCGTACACGGTGCTACACTAATTCGACTCCATAGAGTAGCACATCAATTATGGTTCGCATCTAAGTCGCGTAGCTTGTGAATGTGGGAGAGAGACCTAAAAGTGTATTTATATATCAACCCTTTTACAGAATTATTCAATGCAATTTGTTCTGCGCCGCCTTATACAAGCCGTTTGATAGTCAAGCCCTTCCCATGAGATGCAAGAGGCTGTATAACATGGAGGACTTTAGCTCTGTGGTCCAAAATTGCGAGTTCCGTGCCATGAAACGAGTGAGAGAAGCGATCACCATTGACACTCCCGACAGGATCAATAGGAACGAATCCTTCTATGTTGTTGGTTCTGTTTTATTTCTCAAAGAACTTAAAGGTATGTACTAACTACTTTTATTTATTGGTATTGATGGACCCGTTGGCGTGGTTGGCGTGGTGGCGCCTTTCAAGCTGCAGGTCGTAGGTTCAATTCCTACCCGGGACATGCAGTTGTGTGCATGAACATGTCTGTATGTCCCGAGTCTGGGTGTATATGTATATTAAGTATGTATTTACAAACAAAAAAGTAATATATCTAGTAATATCAGTATCTGGTTTCCATAGTACAAGCTCTGCTTAGTTTGGAATCAGGTTGCCGTGTTTAAAAAATGTCCCGGGATTTTATATTATATTATATATTGACCATGAATTCATATATTACAGAACCATGGATGGCCCACATGTCCAAAAGTAGTGGATGCAAGTATTATTTTAGTATGACCAAGGATAGAAAACCACGCAGCGAATACTACATCCCGACTGAAGCGCGACTTGACATGGTGTCAGCGTACACGAGCCGCGTCATGTGGCCCTGGGAGCCCTCGGCCAGGGCGATATTTGATTACCAAACAAATGATCACAAATCACATGATCGCCAAACGCAGGAACGACTTACATGTTCTGGAATGGAGAAATATATTAGCAACTTTAAGAAATAGCTAATAAGTGTATATTTTTTTATTATTTAAGGAAGCTCATGAAAATAAGTCTGAATAAGAAAAAATATGTGCATCTTTATCAGACCTTTATACACAGATGTATTATGTTTATCTTAATTCTTATATACAATTATATTTTCCGTACACTGTAGATGGATGGAGTCGATCAATGAATTCGGTTAGAAACTAAGGTTCAGAAGGTTTGCCGATAATATCTACCCGCGTTCCATTCAAAAGTTTTCTGTGGGCTCTGGCCGCCCCGCGATTGGTTCGGTAAATCGGTTGGCTAGTGACGCGGATGAGCGACCGGGGGAGCAGGAGGCTCGACTATCGGGAAACCATCCATCTGTGCTATAAGTTTGACCGCAACCGCTGTACCGCGCCTTAGGCACGCGAGCGGCGAGACGGGCAGCGTTTTCCCATAGAGAAAGGATCAATAGAGATGACACGGTAATAATAATAATAATACCTTGCTTGAGCGAGACATGCTTACGCCCGATATCCTAAGAGTGAAAGAGATAGACGTACTATCTTTTGTCAATTTGTGCGTATCGCCCTAAGTTTGTTGGGCTCAAACTTTTGGTCGGTCTTTGGTCCAGTATGAGCCAAACAAAGCATCACCCAACCAAATTAAGAAGTAGTATACGTCAGATCACGTTCCATAGACATTTAGGGTTAAGCGTAATTTAGCAGGATTATACATCTTTTGTCCCTTACGGGTGTACGCGCTTGTCAAATCTACAGGTACATTCTTTATCTAAGGCGTTTTCCCACTTCCCACCTCCCCGAGTCCTCCCCGCGCATACCTAAGGCGCGGTCCAGCGGTTGCGATCAGACTTATAGTTTTACATACCTACCTATACTTATGGATGTACATATAGTTAAATAATAGTGACTAATAATTAAAGTTTGTTTTATTTAGTCCACATCATAGATCTATATTAGTTAAAATAATAGGTAGGTAGTGACTAAAGTTGTTGTTTTATTCAGTCTACTGAGGCTGCATTCCAGACGACGTAATTTTTGTTTCGTTCACAAAAACTGATAAAAACGATAATAATAAATTAATTTATTGGCTTGATTTAAAAACTAACAATCACTACCCAACGATAATATTATTTTGGCATGGCAACTCGAAATGAGAGAGACACGGTCCCAACTAGGGCCTCTCGCTCGGCTCGTTTTTTCTGTCTAAGAATTGTCAAGGTATAATAGACCTTATAAGGCAGCAGAATAAAGTTGAATTTCTTCTTAACCAAAAACTCAACTTGCCTATCCTTTATTAAAAGATCCTTGCCTAACCGTGCGATTCCACCTAAAAACGGAAACGCTAGTGGAAACGCTACCTTCAACAATACATGTTACGAGACATGTCGGGCTCATCATGTCGCGATACAAGTATGCCGACATGTTTTTAGGTGGAAACGCACGGTAAGAGAGAGTATGACAGCGACTTTACTTAACTTGACCAAAATTATTTTTCTATCTATGGTTAGTCCAGTGTTGCCAGATGCGGGGGAATTCCCTGCAAATTCGGGGGATTTTTCGCCTTTGAGGAGAGATTCGGGGCACAGATTCTTTGGGAAGATTTTCGGGGGGAAAAATTAACACGGAGGATCATCAATACCTACTTATTTTCAGTAATAAAGTCTATATATTAATTCAATTAGTTCGATATCGTTTTGTGATGAAGTTATTAAATTATACTACTACCTATTTATGTTAAGTATAAAAATGAAAATTGAAATTTAAAAAAAAATACAAATTGACATATCAAATGGGTAAAACTGTTTTAGGGGACTTTTTCTGAAAAAGCTAATTTTTCGGGGGATTTTGAAGAAATTTGGGGGGAAACTCACATGGTCTCACTCACTCATTTGGCAGCACTGGGTTAGTCGACTTGGACCAGGCTTTTTGGCGGGAAGTGGAAAAGTCATGTTGTCATTTTTGTTTTAATTTCTAAAACTTGTGTTTTCGTGTATTATAGTGTGTAATATTGGTGGAATATTAACCATTATATGGTCATAAATGTGCGTGAGTGTGGGCAATTGGAACAAAAGGGATGAAACATGATTTTCGGCTTCTCACAAGAAGTCTAGTAATTTGTCAGTAAAGTATCCGCCACTTTACTGATAGGGTTTGGGGGGGTAGAAATAAGGTAGTTATAAGGTAGATTTAAGGTAGTTATAAGGTAGAATTAAGAAAAAAATGTAATAAAAGCATACCTACTGATGTTAGGCTCCAAAGGGCTAGTTCCCAGGGCCCGTAAAACTAATCTTATTAAAAAAAACGACTTGGACCACAGATTAGATATCATATGGTGCGTTCCATTCACTGTTAATTTTGTTATTTTCGTCCACAAAAAGTGTTAAAAACGACAATAATGATCACTTTCAGTACAAGTTTGTGCGAGTGGAACGAGATTTGTGATCGAAAATAACGAAAATTACAAAATTAACAGTGAGTGGAACGCACCACTAGTTATATGTTTAACTTGGACGAGGGAGGTTATAATTTAAACTTAGCTACTGATTATTTTAATTTTATTAAATAAAACACAAGTAGCCGACAATATAGATTTGTTGTGGAGTTGTTTTAATTGTTATAAATTCACAATATGACGGTGGGCGAAGCAAGTAAAAACTTACCATGGTTTGTTTTGGTTGTTTGTATTTTACTATTTTTTATAAGTACCAATTATTTATACATATATAATTGTGTTATCTTCAGGGATCTATAATTGTCTTCTTTACTTCAGGGTTGAAAAATACCGTCCTTCAAAATTGGACGAATTAATTTCCCATGATGATATTATCAAAACAAGTAAGTACCTACCTGTTTTATTTGAATGTAAACTTCCTAAATGCTAGTTGGTTTTAATTTAGGCATGTAAACTTGTTTGTTATATTTACAGTAAATCAGTTTATGAAGGAGAACCAGCTGCCTCATTTATTATTCTATGGGCCGCCCGGCACCGGGAAGACCTCTACTATATTGGCTTGTGCACGTCAGATGTATACTCCTCAACAGTTCAATTCAATGGTTTGTAATTTTTCTTATTAAAGGGGATACGTAGCTATGGTTTTGGAAAGCTTTTAAAGATAGTACATGAGTAGTAAAAAGCTGTATGGTAAAAGTTGTTGATTTAGTGATTCCGAGTTTAAGAACTGTAGCCTGGATATGATGACTGTGACAAGAAATCAAAGACTTTGTTACAACAAGTGTCTCTCTCTTTACCTTTATTTCCTTTTGTCTAATCAGTCCAGATCAGTAGTGTTTTCAGTATTGTACAGTATAGATAGATAAAGAATATACCATGAAATAAAGGAGAATGCTGCGTTTCGTACGATGAGTGAGAGAGCCGAAAGCCCACCTCCCTTCCCCCTCCCTCCATCCCACTCCCCTTCAGGTCGGCAATGTGCGAGCAATGCCTTTGGTATTGTAAGCATCTATAGGCTACGGTGACTGCTTAACATCAGGCGGGCTGTACACCCTTTTGCCACCGCATTACTATAAAAATAAAATCTCTGGAAAAACTGTTAAAACATCAAATTTATTTTAAGGACAAATGTATTATCTTTAGGTTAGTCACTGAACATACAATTTATTGTTGCGGGTTTGATTTCCACCAGAGGCTCGGAAACTGCCTTTGTGTAAATTAGCCTTATCTGGGTATAACTGGAATCGCCCCCAGTCCATTCATCGGTTCGGTACCCATAGTGTTGAATAGTTTAGGACCATACAATTGGTGTGTAAGTTTGGTGATGTTTATTTATTTATTAAATAAATTAAATACCAAATTCATTCTGTATTGTAAAGGAGGTACCACACCAATCGATCGACCGTCGATCGATCCACCGATTGACCCTCGATTGATGGTAAAATAAGATAGTCAACATTGTCAGTTTCTACATAGCATTCAATGGATCATCGATCGATTGGTGTGGTAACACTAACTGCTGCCTGTCTTCCAGGTGCTTGAATTAAATGCTTCAGATGATCGAGGTATTGGTATAGTGCGTGGTCAGATACTTAGTTTTGCATCAACAAGAACAATATTCAAGGCAGGGCCTAAATTAATCATTTTGGATGAAGCTGACGCAATGACCAATGATGCACAGAATGCACTTCGTAGAAGTAAGTTATTTCACTATTTAATTTTATAAGTGACTAGCTGTGCCCGCGACCTCGTCCTCGTCGGGTTTAGCACGTCTTGTAGTTAGTTTTTTGGTAATCCCACAGGAAACAAATTTTTTTCCGGGATATAAAGTAGCCTGTGTCCTTTTCCAAGGTCCTGTCTATCTGTATACCGAAATTGGTTTAGCGATTTATTTGTTTATTTTATTACGAAAGTTACTAAAATCTATAATAATTTTATCGTTCAATGGAATTATTAAAACATTTCTTAAATTCGGCCGAAACATCTACACCAACTCAATTTCTGCTAGGCAACTATTCCGTATTGTAACCAAAACAGTAATTTGTTGCCATGGTTATTTTTATGAAAACAAATGCTTATACATAACTCAATAGTTGCGGTTTTTGACTAAGAATAATATGAAAAGAAATACATATAAATAAATTAAAATTAAATATACAGTTGCTTGTGTTAAATGAGTTCAACAAACAATTTAACATGTCGGATAGTGAAGATGAAGAGGTTCAGTGCAAAACGGTCAAGATCACTGTTGTTGGCGAACCTGCTACTGGAAAGGTAAACTATTTTACGTATCTATTAATTATTCATCCACATGTACCAGAATACCCGAGTCCACAGCTTCATTGACAACAGGAAAGTGTGTCATGGGCTTAACCGAACCTGCACGAGGTAGGTCATTGTGTGGAGTTAACGACTCCAGACGATGACAAGAACAAGACAGAGAAGACGTTTAGGGGCAGACGTGACTCTTTTCACAATATCTTGCTATGGCTCTCTGTAGGTGCTCACCTGGTACCTACATATGGTTACATATTGTCAAAATAAAGAGAAAAAAAATATTCTCATGTATGGTTCAGAGCAGCCTGTGTTCCCGGTACCTGGGTGGCGGGTGTGGGAGCGGGGGCGGGGGTGGCACGCAGGGCGCCGAGGTGGTGGCGGGGCAGTGCCTGGGGCTGCGGCCGCCGGTGCCGCTGCAGCTGTGCGACGTGGCCGGCAACACGCTCGCCACGACCATGCTCACAAACTATTTGTACGCTTCTGATGTGAGTACAAACTATAAAAATAATCTCTACCATCCTACTAGGCATACAGTTAAGAATGTGGGCGTTTTAATGAAGGGTTACACCGTAATTAGTACCTCTTTATTTCAGATCGTCCTGTTCGTGTACGATTTGACTAACTTACAAAGCTTTGAAAAACTAAGGGTCTGGATCACAAAAGTAAAAGAAATATTTGAAAACGAATCGAAGAAACCTTTGATGGCTTTGTTTGGTAATAAGTCCGATTTGGAACATCAAAGAGCCGTGCGGCTATCCTGTGTTCAGAAATTTGCTTCGGAACATTTGTTGGAAAATTATAAAGGGTCTGCTAGAACTGGAGAAATGGTAAATAAATACTTGATAACTAAAAACAAAAACATCCACGCACATTTGAATAAATTACTTTTTATATTCAGTGCTGTCTTCGAATTGGGAAAGGTTTTTAACTAATTAGGAAAGACCTCTTTGGTCATATTGTTGGGCAAGCGCCATAGCGTCTATCTATAGTCTTCTTCTGTCTGTTCTTTTTCACCCTACATCGACATCAGTTTGAAGGCATAATAGTCTTAAAGCCGAGTTTACCAACACATTCACGGACTCTATTACGATTGCTTCATATACTACATGTATAACAATCGTTTAGGGTATTACCAAAACAATCGATCGACCTCGACGTTGCTATTCTACCATCGATCGTGGAAGATCGATCGATGGTAAAAACCCTCTGCTCTACCGGTCCGTCAGTAAGTTTGTGAACTAACTCGTCAGATTTTTCAGGTGAACACAACATTTACTAATTTAGTGGCTCGTCTGCTGGGTGCGACGGTGTGTCGGCTGCCGCCGGTCACTATGAACGGCAAGAGTCTACTAAAAGAGCCTAGTTTTAACGGCCATGCACCGCGAGAACTGCGCTCCGGACGCAAGCAGTCTCTGATCATGAATAGAAAGGCGTTGAGGAAGGCTCAGAGGAAAGCCTCTTCGACAATATGTTCCGTACAGTAAAATAAAAAGAAATGTACTCTTCGATAATTTAGTTTTATTATCTGTGCCTGCGTCCAAGATACGAATTGGCTATTTCGTTATTTTTCTACTTGCCATAGCAGAACACCGTTCCAATGAACGTCGAATAGTACCTAGTGATAATTATGGCGTAATATTGACTACCTATGGGTAACTGAAGCATTTTTACTTTTACCGATAATGAACAGTAGTATATTGGAATAAGGCATTTATCTATTTTGTTATTAATACATATTTATTTAAATTGAAACTGTTTCTAGAAGCCCTGTCGTATGGTTAGTTATTATAATAGTCGGCACCAGTCTGCATTATCAACCTTTTTCCTATAATTAATAAAGTAATTATTATCCCATATTGATCGTTGTCCAGTAATAGAGAAATACACAGAGAACGTGCGGTTCTGTATAATATGCAACTACCTGGGCAAGATCATCCCGGCGCTGCAGTCGCGCTGCACGCGCTTCCGCTTCGCGCCGCTGCAGCACGCGCAGATCGTGCCGCGCCTGCACGAGATCGCGAAGGCTGAAGGGTACGAACTGGATGTTACCACATTACTCGATAGAACGTCAATCGATCAATGGACGACGTCGATCGACAGTTGTTCGATTGGTGTGGTAACACCCTAATGTTTGTTATTTTACTGGTAATATAATTGAATTGAGAATAAAATATTGACCAATAAAGACCACCGCAGACATGCTAGGTACTTTTAGCATCGGCGATCGGCGATTTTGATGCTGCGTCTCGCTCGTTCTCGCTCGAAGAAACGCGACGCAGCATCGATACATTCGCAAAATCGCCTATCGCCGATGCTAAAAGTAGCATGTCTGCGCGGTGGCCCTAATATCGTGAACATGTCTGAAATGAGTCTCGGTCATTCGATTAAATTCGTTGCGGGTTCCAAGACGGTTAAGCTTTTCCCCGGGATTCCCTGAGGGTGAAACCTCGGTGTATTCGTTGGACACCACTGCAAACCTATAGCACAGCAAACCGTGACAAAATAAAACGCGAGATAAATCGATTTTGCCTCATCCTCTCCAATGCTTTAAGAAAGAGAGTGACCGACTTGGTGCGACATAATGCGTGACACAAGTCTTGTTTTGGGTTTCTTTGCTAACCCCTCAGATTACAAAAGTAAAAATGGATATATGTGGTAGGAATATTGATACTGAAGACTCAAAAAGATGTTGGGCAACTCTCCTAGGGTGAAGATGTCTGAAGACGGCGTGAAGGCTCTCCTGGCCCTGTCTGGCGGCGACATGCGGAAGGTGCTGAACACGCTGCAGAGCACGTGGCTCGCGCACCGTGACGTCACCGAGGACAACGTGTACACGTGCGTGGGACACCCGCTGCGCACCGACATCAACAACATACTCAACTGGCTGCTCAACGAGAACGATTTTTCAGCCTGCTTCAAACGTATCCTTTAAAACAATAACAATAATATTAACCCTTTTAACATCGCACTCCTGGGCGCGAGCCTTGCATCAATGCGAGGGGGATTCAGGCCATAATCCACCACGCTGGCCCAGTGCGGGTGGTGGATTTCACATGTTGTTTTCCTTCACCGTAAGCAAGTGATAATCATATTAAAGTTATGGATGGCACATAGATTTCGAAAACTCCAAAAGTGTGAGCCGGGGTTTACTCCAATGAGAGCAAGCAATTTCGAATGGCAGCGCCTCATTAGTGTGGGCGTTGTAGTGACACCGACAGAAATGAAGTGACTGGCCAGTCAAATCAAGTGACACCCTCATTAAACTCCATATCTAAAGATTATGTGGGATACCTAAAAGTCCTGGAGTCAATAGAAAATCATAAATAAATCCAAAATGTCCTTAACGTCATTACATAGATATTCAAGATCTGAAAATTGCAAAGGGTTTGGCTCTCAGCGACATACTAACGGAAGTTCACACATTGATACAGAGAGGTAAGCATGACATAAATCGAATTATAATTTGAAAAAAAGAAAAACTGCCAACTGCAAGCGAACTGCACTCCGACTGCATCCGAACTGCCAGTCGGGCTGCTATTCGTCTACAAATACACATACATATGCCATAGACACACAGCATAGCCGAGCCTCACTCACCTAAAATATGCATTACCACTGCAAATGTGTGATACCCCGCCAACTTTTGACGGTAGCATTCTTATACAACGTAACGTTGACGTAAGTAGCGTCTTACTGTGAAGTAATGACTATGTTTATTTAATTCCAGTGAAGCTGCCCCCCGAGGTGCTGATATCGTTGTTGATAAGGATGGCGGACGCAGAGGCGCGGCTGGCGGGCGGCTGCAGCGAGCGCATTGAACTGGCCGCGCTCATCGCCGCCTTCCAAGTCGCCAGGGACCAGGTCAAAATAGAACCAACCGCTACTTAGTACTGCTAGTAGGCGGGTACGATCGGCAAAAGTCGTTGAACATTGTCAGTTTTCTGAATCACTTACACACTTTTCTTTTGCGTCAAATCCTTTATTTGATCTTGATCTAAACAATAGCGGCGTATCTAATAATACACGGCGACAAGGTTCACCACCTGTCACGTTGGGTTCTGACTATCTGGTGAAACGTGGGCTTTGAGTTGGCTTAATACCTCCACAATGTGGTGGTGTATGGCCACTCAAGCCTCTGACTACCCCCGAATGGGGATAAAAGTCGTGACGCATATTTCTTTCTATTTTTTTCTAAACAATCTACGATTTGAAAAACTGAGAATGTTCAGCGACTTATGTCCCTGATTGTACTCTAATTCGCTGATTCTCTCATCTTAGAAAGAAGTACCTATCGAACATTGCGTAATTATTTGCTCCAATTGAGTCTTATCTTTCTTAAATAACATTCGTCTAATGCGAAACCGAAGATTAGCATTAAAGTAGCGTACCTCCCAGTTTTATCGATCGATTTTATAGTTTGAGCAATATTTGTTTGAGCTGGTCAGAATCTAAGTTTCTGAACGATGAACATTATGGATGAATAATACGCGACGGTTCAGAACCCTTTTTGTACCCTTGTAACTTATGGGATTTTATTCGACCCTGATCCTACTATACGCTGTCTGTGATACTATACGTGTTTGTGTAAATGTCATTGAAACAGTGTGTGCATGCAATGTTATTTTTATAATTGTGTAAAATAAAAGGAAGTATTAAAATAAATTAGCTTTTATTAATTACACGATACTAAATTTAACTTATTTATATTTACAAGAGTTGGTACCTGATTCAAGTTGTGAACCTTTATTCCAATCGTTTATTCAGAGATCTTATTTGAGGTTTCAACAACCTTTGCTCGATACTATTATTTGCTAATATATTACTAATAATTATTTTTTGACGAAAAATAATCGAGCTTCTATAAAGTCGCGTCATAACTTACCTTTATGACGATAAACTAATCGGTAGGTTAGGTACAAAGTCATAATACTTTAAGGAGACAGACGACGATTCACGCATTCGAAGTCTGTATGCCTCGTGCTTACAAATGAAAACTAAATAACGAGTATTGTTCCATAACAAATCGTGAATGCAACTACATCCATCTTAGCCAGGATAATTTCCTACAATCGTTTCAGCAAATCGTTACGCTATAATGTTAGGAAAGTACTGGGAAATTACACGACTATACTAAAAACCAGACACGCGGTGTATCACCACCGCTACTACAACTGTAATAAGGTGTCGCGGTGGTGGACACATGTAGACACTCGTATAAACCGAGTGTTTTAGTGTCAAGTGTCGTCGTGTATCCTTAGCATAACGATTGGTAGAAACACTTGTAGACAATCATCTAAGCTAGAGAGGCGTGCCATACATTCCTCTTTGTTTACAAAAGTCTCTCACATAGCAAGTTGCGTTATTGAGTGTAACTTATCCGAAGTATGAGACGAGGCTGTTGAAGGAGTTGGTGAGCGAGGTGAAGAGGCCGGGCGCGGCCGGCGGCGGCGACCGCGGCGGCGCCAGCGGCCGGTAGTACGGCCCGCCGTCTATACGCTGAAACATTGCATGCCTTTACCACAAGCACCTTTTAACTGTACTTTATTACCAGAGGTTCACACTGACCAAAACATTACACTGAAAGAAAGAAAGAAAAAGAAAGAAAGAAAACATTTATTTGGCACAGCACAAAAGACACAGTACAGTTTAAATAAAACAAACAAGAAAGATAGAAACAGAAAAAAGAAGAAACACAACAGAAGAAGTCGAGTGTGTCTCACGGCTGGACCAAATGGGTTCCCAGATCAGCCTAATGCCAGGCATAAGCTTGGCATTAGGCTGAAGCACTGAAGCATGTTGTTATAAGTCTGACCGCAACTGCTGCAAATTAGGTATGCGCGGGTAGGACTCGGGGAGGTGGGGAGTGGAAAAACGCCCCCCGTCTCGCCGCTCACGTACTTAAGGCGCGGTACAGCGGTTGAGGTCAGACTTCAAGAAACGTATTGTTAACACACCAAAAGGCTTTGGCTGATTGAGTTAGTAGAGCTGAGTGAGTAGTAAGGCATACTGAATTAGTGTTAGGGGAGACTCTGATTCCAGCTTATGCTGAGCCAAACGCCTTTTATCTAGCTAAATACACTAAAGGTGTTACCAGACCAATCGATCGATTGTCGATCGATGGTAGAATGGAGTGGTCGACGACGATCGATGGTATTGGTGTGGTAGGAACTATCGATCGACGATCGATCGATTGGTCTGGTGACACCTTAATTCCTTCTCCGTTCTACATGTATTTATTAGTAAACGACATAAGAAATATTTCTCACCTGTGCATCCAGACTGGTTTAGGTAAAGATAAGATTACAGAAAAAATATGTACAGTTATCGTTACATTTAATCTACAACAACATGCACTAACTAGATGATATATATATTTTCTCCCTTTGACAACAATTAAGGCAACATTAAAATAGGTATTGTACTTTATATGATATGAACATATACATAAATTGGCAAGTTTACACCTTCCCGCTACTAATGTATGAATTAAATAACAACGCACGATATACATAGATATTTAAACAAAGCAAAAGGTCATAAACTAATCGAATTGTGCCTACTTTATGCTAAGTATAACTATTGTTCACTAAGCGGAATCTAAAATATTAGTTTTTGAGAAGATTCGACGTGATCAGTCTTCGGGGAACACAATGGATCCATCGTTATATAAGGCAGTGGTGGTCGACGGTGGCGCCGTGATGGGGGCCGGAGTCCGCCCGCTGCTCACCGGTATATATCCCTAAGAATCCACAAAAACCAAGTGTAACCAACATCCGAAATAAGTGTTACATAAGTTATAAACATGTTAGCCTTTACAGTATATTTACATTCCGTCCTTTCATCCGTCCATTACGTCCTTATTTTTATATTTACAAAATGTTTTACGGTAATCCATAAAGTAGGTACGTTCACGCACTAGACCATAAGTAAGCCACCATCGCATACCAAACCAGTATCTATAGGAAAATCTTATTCAGGCCATTCCGTACACGACCCTACCCAAATTCCACTATATTTGACTCTATTTCTGAGTTTATAGAGTAGTATAAATCTTGGTGACTTTTGGGTCGCATTTCAGTCGCATAGTTTGTGAATATCACCTTGTGAGAAAGGCCTTCGAACACACGGAAACTACTACTATTTCTAATATTTACAGTATCCCTACGTACGCCGAGAATATTTATAGTTGTACTGTACTCACTTTCGCTGAATGTAAAGTAACATTCAGTAATGTTGGATGACTGTCAATGACTATGAACTCTACTTGTTGCGGTAAATATCCTTCAGCTGAAACCTGGGGACGAATTAAAATATTAATCACAAAGAGGATTTGCTCTCTTAATTTAGTCTCATGGCCTCATCATAAGTAGGATTAAATCTCATAATGAGCAAGAAATGAAAAGAAACTTAAGTGTCTCTTCAAGACAAACTGTGAGCGGACTCCAGTCCGCCTCCAGCAGCGCAGTGCAGTCGGCTTTCAGTCCGGATGCAGCTCGCCTGATTAGACGCGGGCCGAGTTCACCAAGATACTGACGGACCGTTACAGCAGTAAATGATCTGTCGCCAGTGCATCAAACACTCGGTTACTGCGCTAATGGTTGGTTAGTATGTTGGTAAACTTTGCCCGGGTTTTCCATCAACTTCGTCACAAAATCTTTAAACAAGTGTAAGGGTACGAGTCTTACATCGATGCGGTAGGTGCCAGGCAGCAGTATGCGCCAGAACTCGCCGTTCATGGTGGTGCGGTAGGTGACGTCGCGGCCCTTCACCTTGATCGCGGCGCGCTCCACGGGGTTGCCGTTCTCGTCCATCACAAACCCGTGGGCACCGCGGTGGGCTTCCGCCAGGTATTTTATGAGCGCCTGTTAGGAGACATCATCTTTATTCCTACATACTTATATGTTTATACATGTACCTTAAGAAGGTTGACTAATAAAAGGGTAATGCGGAATTCATACAACAATTTCCGTGTAAAATCGATGCGTTAGTGCAGCACCTAATATACGAAACTCGATTTTAGTCAATTTTATTACATTATTTTCAAGCTAAGGTACACTTTAGGTGGGGCAGATAATTACCCTAACGGGGGGGGTTAGGGTAATTATCATCGACTTAAATCTTTAAATTTGATAAAATTATTACGACATATCGAGGTAAGTTCCCGGAATATTGTTGCTTTGTATTGGTATGTGTCATATCTTATCGTTGGTAATCCTAAAACACGCTTTCTGAAGTACCTGATGTGTACTTATTTTTGTGTCATGCATGATAACGGTGGTGTTTGTTGACTTCGCTACTCCTCGACACACCGTGCTTGTGATCACTCGCGATGTTCTCCCGTTGGTATTATTTGGTTGCAATTTGCGCCATCGCGTCCGTTAATGGTGAAACAAGAATAGCTGTGGCCCATCTCGTGTCTCAGAATGTAAGTGGCAGTATAGTGTTCACGGAGACAGACAGTGGTCTAAGAGTTACCGGTACCCTAATCGGGCTTCCCGCTGGGTACTACGGTTTTCACGTGCATGAGTTAGGCGACACGAGCACTTGTGACGCTTCGGGGGCGCATTTCGATCCTGAAGGAAACACTCATGGCGGCAGAGACCACGATGTAAGACACGTCGGCGACCTGGGCAATGTGGTGTTTATTGGAGCCGGTGCTGGAGTGGCAAACGTTGACTTTGTGGACAGTTTGATTACGCTCCGTGGCCGCAACAATATCGTAGGCCGTACGTTAGTGCTCCATGAACACGAGGATGACCTTGGGCTGGGTGGCCACGAGACCTCTTTGACTACAGGCAACGCTGGGCCTCGGATTGCTTGCGGCGTCATTGGCATCCGATCGCCGTCCGATCCTTGGAACTCTGCTGGATTTATCGTTCCCTCACTGATGTTATTATTCTTAGCCGCAGCTTTTATTTCTATTTTAGCGTAACATATTTTTGTACATTTTGATTTAAAATAATTCACTGCTAAATGTATTGTTTGTAGCTATGGGTACCTATGTCTCCGTCATAGATTATTATAATTGATTAGTTAATCGCGTGTTACTAATCATTATTCGTAGGTATGAATTATGATAGATATGACTACATGTAGCGTACCTATTATTTATGAGTTGTTTAAAATAACTTCTATTAAATTGTGATAAAAATACGTTGTTTCCTTTAACCGCTGGTCAGGTAATTGTCCTTATAAGCACTCGTTATTTACTGCAATGATGTAGTTACCTGTTTGTTATCTTGCCAGTACTTGGGCAGCTCGTGCGCAGGTGGGTACTTGCAGCAGGAGATCTCCAGCGTAATCTCCATGCACCCGTGCCACAGGTAGTTGTAGTCTTGCATGCCACCTGTAATGCACCACTTATTTTTGATCCTACACGCAAATTATTGCATAATGATAGAGAGGAGTACTTTAATAGGATCATTAGCGGATCAGATAGGTTTCTGCCACTCACGTGATGCAGCAATTATGGTCACAGTATGGTGAACTGTTATTATATTTAAGTATAAGCACGTTATGATTCGTATGGTACAACTACTTACTCTACCCAATTAGAATTGTAATATCACCTTAATAAAACCATAGTCAGCTGATTGATCAACCTTCCAGGACGATTTTGATGGAAGGCAAACTCCTAAAACTAAAATTTCCCTGGCTGCGGTAATTGCGTCGGTTGATCTTTGCAAGAAAACACCTTTACCAGCATACATTTGTAAGTATCTGTACCAGCCGATAGAGTCGCTTCTAAGGATCAAATTCTGAGTAGTAATAATGTCAAACGGCGATCTAAAGGAAATGGTTCATTACGATATCCGAACCATTATCCGTTACCTGTGAGAGGGTACCAGGCAGCGCCGTTAGTGATGCCCTTCTCGAAGCTGGGCGAGCCGGACTTGCAGGATACGCCGCGCGCCATCTTGGCGTGGTTGTTGGAGTACACGAGGGCCAGGTGCCGGAACACGTCGTCGTCGGGCGCGATCGACGGCGTGTGCGCGTAGCTTTGGAACACTGCGTTCAGGGGATATGTTGGGAGAAAACAATATTTTATTAATTGTGCTCTACTTACGTACAGTTCATTTATAATTTATCCGTAGATCAAGTAATATAGATTAATTAGGTTTTAAAGGATCAAATAATATTGTCCCTTAATATCAAATAGGTAGGTACTTATGTGTAAATACGTCACCAGAACATAAAACAGATGATCTGCATATTCCTGATTTGCATGAAAACGAAAACATATTTTATAGAGCCTTACGTAGTTATTGCGTTTACGGAGATACCTACCAAAAACGTTTGGCACGTTTTCCCAGTGAAGGATTCGGTAGGTATAATTACAGCCAAAAAGGCCGAAGTTCCGCACTCAGGCGCAGAGCCTAAATTATTCAACGTCCAGTTGGATTGAGGACAAAAATAGTCGCAGGGCGGTGCCACCTTAAGACTGTCAGCAATTAAGTGGCTGACAGCGACAGCGAAATCCAGTGGGCTGAAATTTGGCTCTCATTAGATACTTACTAGCATTAGGCGTGTTGTCGTAGGGGTAAGAGGCGACGAGCGCGCCCCCGTGCAGCGAGCCCGACACAACGAACTGTATCTTGCTGATCCATTCCTTCACCGCCTCGGTCTCCGGCTGCGGCTGCTTGGTGTTCGTCTTGAAGAAGTCCGGGAAGTTCCGGTTCAGGTCGTACCGGCGAGCGTTGTGTCTGCGCAATGCACACAAACAGTTTTTAAAACATTGTATTGTAGCCTGCAGGTCTATGGTAACATTTCCAACATAAGCTGAGCTCCCTTATAATGGAACCATACTGATGGACGCACCTGCCGAGGGAGTGTAGCTGACAGCCTTTTTAAATTTTAAACTCATATTTGCCCCATACAAGGCACTGCCTCGGCCAAAATAAGCTACTAGTAAATACCTATTGGTTTGCCCAGAACTCGCAAAGATATTATACATAAGTATTTATTCTTTGACGAATGACTATGTCCATCATCTAGTAATTAGGCTCAATTTCGTTGTGCCTCAATTTCTACTGTGAATAAAGTGTCAGTGTTGATGCAATTGATTGGTAGAGTAACAAATTGAGCAATCGCTGCGCTCTATTTTTATTCATACCCTGCCCATCCAACTGAGCAACATTGCCTGATGAAACAGATGAAACGAATGTGATATTTTTATTAAAATAATGATGTTGGTTACACGTTCTACTTACTGATCTAATGACGATTATAGTGTAGCCAGTGTCATCATCATGTAGGTCGGTATACCTATGTGTATACCAACCAAATTAAAATCTCACCTTCCGTAAGTAGTGTCACATTGACCCTCCTTCGAGATGGCGAAACCGTCAGGGTTCATGGAGGGCATCAGATGGATCCTGGTGTTGTCTAACAGCCATTTGATGTATGGGTCCGTCTCGTATGACGTCACTAGATGCTGGAAATGCCGAAATTAATATTGAAGTAGGCATCTACCAAATGCATACATATACCTATAGATTAGATAGATAGATAGATAACACTTTATTGTACACCAATCGAACAAATACAAAAACAACAATGACAAACAAAACAAGAAACAAAAACAGTGTACAGTGGGCGGTGTTATCGCAAGCTGCGATCTCTTCCAGACAACCTTTGGATGGAGAGGATTCCATGTTTCAAACAGAGTAGTAGCTAGCGGTGTACCTACTAAGTATAATAAAATCAAAAGGGATACATATAACATATACCTAAAAACTAAATAAAAATACTTAAATAAGAACATACGTAACAATAAAGATAATAAATAAAGAAAAATAAATATAAAGATAATAAATAATCGGCTTTAACTACCTATTTACTTTTATGAAAACCGCACCAAATTTAGTTACCTACGTAGGTAGTTTAGAAGACTAAACGGACAAACGGACAGAACCGCATAGCGACCTACCTACTACATATAATAAGAGGTGCAGTAGGTATAATTAATACTCGTCGTACTATCGTAAATGTAATTAGGAATACCTATTTAATATGCCGAAACGAAATTACTAGATTCTTACGGAATATTTTGTCGCATTTATTCAAACTAGTAAAAGAGTGAGTAAACTACTGCGAGCTTAGTGTTTATAAAATATCACTTCAATCAGTCAGTGAACGGATGTGGAGGTTGTAAACTACCTGTATGAGGTGCAGCAGTAGCTCCCTGCCCACCACCTCGTTTCCGTGTATGTTGGCCACGTACTTGACGTCCGGCTTGCCGATCATGTGCTCGTACGGGGACGCCGACACCACCATCACCCATAAATCTCGGCCTACAATGTTTACACGAAATTTACCAACTTACTTAGCTACTTGAAGACATGTATATTTTTCATAGTCTAGCAAGGAGTATGACGGACGGTCCTAATGGTAAGTGGCAACCGCGTCGTCGAGGACATCAGCAACCTTTTAGGGACTGTAATCATGAACTTTGAAGAACCCCATGTTGTAATAAAAACTAAAACCCGACTACGGAAAAAACGCGCTCTAAAAAGTATGAAACAAGAAAATATTCTCATCTAGAGGATAGCCGTGGTCCGTGTAGCTCTTTTATGGCCAAATGGCATATGAACACGGACCACGGCTATCCTCTAGATGAGAATATTTTCTTGTTTCATACTTTTTAGAGCGCGTTTTTTCCGTAGTCGGGTTTTAGTTTTTAAACTTACTTTTTATTTAATTATTTTGGAGTTATAGGTACAATATATATATTTTTGAAATGTGCTCATCAAGCTCTTTCATTTGATACCCCACACGGTTTCATTAAAAAATGTTTTTTTTTTAGTTCATGACATTATGTCCTCTAGAGGGCGCCATATACAATTTTATGTGACGTCACATACCCTATAACCAGCGCGCCATTAAGCCGCTTCTGACGATACCTCATTTGTCAAATTACGACAAGTAGTTTGGAAGTTAGGTGGGAACAGATGCACATACATACATACATACATACATACATACATACATACATACCGGTCAAAATCATAACGCCTCCGTAGTCGGGTAAAAAGGAGGAGATTGTTCCACAATTTGCACTTGTGTGCGCGGAAGGTACGCACTGCAGCACTGGTAGCACAGCCGGTCGTGACAAGACAAAACGCGAGATAAATCGATTTTGTCTCCTTCTCTCCTATGCATTAAGTAAGACAGAGAGCGACTCGGTAGGACATAATGCGTGACAATAGTCCTATCTTGGCGCATGTGCTAGCCCTGCAGCTATTCATAATACCTAATTTGCAGTATGATTCAATGAATCAAAGAAAATAAATGTTGAATAGCAATTTAGTTAAATAATTAAAGAAAATACAAACGACTTCTATGCCTATTATGAAGAAGCCCTTCCAGCCCTCGCGAAATGTATACCTACATGCATTTCTTACGTTACTTACCTTGAACAGATTTTCCTATGGAATAAAGGGCAGTGAGGGCCGGGTACTTGGCGGAGACGGCGCGCAGGTACCGGGTCATCTCGTCGTGGTCATGGTAGCGGAACTCCAGCTCGGGACCATTCTCCCGCGACTCCACCTCGCCCAGGTTAGTAGACACTTCATCTGTTACGTCATCACAGGTAAACATTACACAATTATGCACGGTGGAAAATTGCAGGAAAACCCTAGTGCTCGGACCGGCGGCGGTTGGGGGCTTAGTATATTTATGTTTTGATGGACAAATATCGAATATAGTTTTTATAGTTGTTAAACTTCTACCCCTTGGTACCCTAGAGCCTTAAATAAATATCGCCAGGCTAACACCAATATGGTCCTACGCAATGACCAATGCTTGTACTATGAATCGCTAACCTAATAGGTATAATGGGGGCAGAGAATCGCCCTCTGTCCATTGTACAGTTCATTTTAGGTCTGAAATTACCTAAGTCGCATAAGAGGTAAACCTCCAGGACAAATTACGAAGAGGTCATTTTCGAAATTTACCACGGCGGGAAACGAACCCGCAACTACTCAATAAACAGAGTATTTGTAGGTACCTTCCACCTAGAAATAGGTTTTTACATGCAAAGGCAACATATACCTGTAGTGTAACTTGCGTCAGATAGCGTTTGCGAGCACGTTGTTCCAAGAAAGGTCAGAAGAAGGAAAATACGAGTTATATTCGCATTCGCACTCCGGGCCATCTGCAAAACAATGTAGACGCATCGTTACACGGTGTTTTCCTTGTTAACATAAATTGCAATACCTAGAATCACAATATCGAACATTTTGATTACGTAGCCAAAGCAAGTGTTCCACGTAAATACCTAATAATACAAACCCATTAAATTCCATATTTTTTCTAAAATGTACGCGTACGAAGTCCGCGACTTCGTACAGCTAGTAAAAAAAAACTGTCAAACCGACAAATAAGCCAGTACCTATGAACCCTTTGACTTGCAATAGGTAGAGTCTCAAAAGATATACCTACCTAAGCATGGAATGAAATTCTGAAACCGTCTTCTCAGTTTTGGTGCCGAGGTGCTAATGTTATTTCAACATTATGACTTTCATTCGCATGTTTCGGTAATATTACCAAAGATTTCGAGGAGAAAGTGTTATGAAATTCGATCTTCTTCTGTGATTTTCATTGGTCTTCATTTAAACTGAGTTTTGTTGCACTTAGCAAATCGTAAAGAAGTTCGATAAGGCTTCTGTTTACCTACATAATTCAACACCTACACGGTATTCTGGTAAGTGTCGAACGTAGGTCCGTTAGCGTTAGGTACATTACACTATAAATATTCCTTACAATTTACTTTACTTTTCTAGTAATAAACGTATTTTCAGAGGGTAATTACCTAAGATTTGTGTAACTTTCTTTTTTAATTACATGTTATAATAACGTTTGTGAGTGAGCGCAGTGGTGCGCGGGCGCAACCGGTCCCGCTGAAGGTCACTGGGTCAGTGGACCGACCTTACACAGTAAACATACAAATGACTAGTTCTTATTCTAGAGACGTAGTAGAACTTGCCCCTAGAAATCGATACTTTGATGTTCTTTTTCACTTTATTTATGTGCTCACAACAACCTTGGGTTTATTTTTTCGTTTCGTTAATTACTTACCTATATTTCCATCCGTTAAAAACGCCTTATTATTAAGAAACCTTTATAAGATTCCAATGTTATGGTGACTATTGCAAACATTCCGACTGAAGAGAAGAAATAGAAATCTATTTTGTAGACCCTATCTACCTATACTAACTCTACGACTCATCAACGACTCTAGTTTCGGAAGCTACTTGATACATAAGATACATGTAGTGTAGGTACACATTATTCGTATATCTATATTACGTTTTCTTCTTATTATGTACCATAAAAAGTAGGAGATTAAACAAAAGTAAAAGCCGTTAATGGAGGCTCCATAGTAAAAGTGCAAGATTTATTTTACTCTTGCACGCGTTGCCTTAAACGTAGATATTGGAAAGCTTCCAAAAAAGTCTGTTTCTGTATTTCATTATGATTTACATTTTGATATTATCTAGCCACATGTAGTAGTAAACACGTAGAGTAGGAATTAAACAAACATACGATTTTTAATATAAACCTGTACTTATATTGATGATTGATTGATGCATCTATGGTCACTTGTCTTTAATGCTAAAGTTGTAGTTGTAGCTGTGCTGTTTTTAGGATAATCAATGAACCAAGAGTTTTCTACGAAATAACTAACATTCCTAGTTCGGGCATGCAAGAAATCGTAGGTATTATACCTAGAGTGGCAGCGTTAAATTCTCTTTGTCCTGAGCTATAGGTACTAATGGGGTCTAGTAGTAGTAGATAATAACCACTCAGTTTATGAAGGTTATCGTCCGTATAGTTATGTTGTTTTGGTTTTATAATGAATAATTATCAACAATAGACGTCAGTGTACGACTCTTTAAGACACGCGCGCGGGAATTTAGTCAATGCTAATCTTCAGTAAAATCTTGTTTGCGGCTTGTTTACCTACCTACTTGTGTACCTAGTCGAAAAAAAAAACAACTTTTGCTTATTTTATTGGGATTGTCTGCCAATCCCAAAGCAGTCGTTGCCGCGTTTGCTTTCGTTACACTTTTAATACTATCTAACTCATCACATTTTTGGTCGTTAACTCGTGTGAGCTCATGGCAACGGTTTTTTTATGGAGCTTTCCTTCCGCTGTTGGCATTGGCACAATAACCCTATTGTCATTGTCCCGCTAAATCCACAAACTTTCATTTCCACACGTAACTATCATTAGATATTTGTCATACACCATGTAGGATAATGCAACATTAATATCTAGGTAAATCAAATTACTAGGCCCTTTACCCAATACAGTAGCTCCACAATTTACTTATTTAATTAAGTCCTTGGCCTATATACATTTGAACATTAAATCAGAATCTTCACAGTTAATATTTGCGACCTCACTCGAATTTTATACAAATTTTACGATAGCATAGGTCCTTACGGTATCTCGTGCTACTTAGTAAACCGGATTCTTATGGAAAAAGTCTAAAATTATTTAATTAGATAGATAGATTTGATTTAGGACTCAAAATTGGTTGGTCAGACGAGGTAGTTTGTTCTATTAGTTTTAACTACGTACATTAGTACATACTCTTTCAACTCTACAAATTATGTTTGACTGAACTCTCCACATTGACTCTACATTTAGTTAGGTAATATACTTAATAGTTATTAAGTACGGCTAGTCGGCTAACTGCTACTAGGTATACTAGGAATGAAATCTGTCTATCACAGGTATTCATTTTCAAAATGTGAAACTACGTTGATGCACTTTGCATCGTTAATCAACAAACAATGCAGCACACTTTTTTGTTATGTGAAAGTTGGAATCTAGAGCGTTTTGAATAGGCATGCCGTTTGAAACATCTTGACAAGAATAATAATTATTGAATTTATTATTGTTTATATAACTAAATACTAATAAATAGTTCTATATGATGAATGCTCCATGAGCTACATCATGCTTAAGTGAACTTCTACTCGAGTAATATATATGTGAGTAAGTACTTATTTGAAATATTTGTAACACATTTTCCTTCTAAAACTTATTTATATAACAAAGTGTAACCTTTATTTAAAACCTAGTTGGGCATTAATGAATCGTTTTATAAACAAGTGAAAATAAATAGCAAATTAGTTTAAAAGTCTTACCTTATAAGCTCTATAGGTCAAATCCTGTGTTAAGTAAATAAATAACTGGCGGTATCATTTATTCTGTTTATGCTTTACACTACAACTAATGATCGCGGAAAACGTAATAATTAACGATGCAATGACGCTGAAATGGATGTGCTTGCAGACGAGCGGACTCCGCTCGACTGGCAACCATCGGCAGATTCAGTAGCCCGTGCTCGCAGTGGTGCTCGCCGTGCCAGGCCGTCATCTGCGTCATCCAACACGACACACAACCGGAAAGTGCTTTCTCTCATGCCAAACTTTGTAAAACTGCTCCTAAATGAACTGAAATAAGGTCTAAATCATCTTCAAAGGCATTTTCAGTTGCTGTATAACACGAGCAGTAGTGTACTTTCCACTTTACTAGTCACAGTATAGAAGCGAAATCGTGGAAACGCGAAGTTCTCGTGCAGTGACGTAGGCGAAGTATTCCCACCTCTCGGCTCATCTGGCACTTTTCCCGCGGATAGAGTTTCTTTATCGTCTACTTGATATTTAATATGTTCTATCTATCTATGTTAAGCAGGAAACTTCCGAGTGAAACTTAATAACGATATTAATTAAGTCAACTATGAATATGTTGTTATGAGCGAGTTCGTTTCCCCTAGATCAGTCCGTTGTAAATACATATCCTCATCACTCTTCCCATATGTTATCTTCGTCTTGTGTTATCAGTTTAATCCTTTAGGTAATCCATCATCTACGCAAAAAATAATTTATGCCCTAGTGGATAACCATAAATAACCGATTGTAACCTGCATCAATTCGAAACGCCTTAATGAATAAGTTTGTGTAACTAACATGCGTGGAAAATAAAACTCAAATAAAGAAATTGCTATTTTCTACACAAATTATATACCTACCTACCTTTACCTTTAAAGTAACAGAGGTAGAAATAAATCATCGGTAGTAGAGTAGCTTATATGATAAGGCTTATAAAACTTTCCTTGTTAGCACATTGCAGAGATCTAAAAAGTCTATAAACGTTAAAATTTCAAACTGACGTGACGTCGATTTCTGCCTTTAGGTCATTGATTTCTGCTGATCACAATAAACTGCACCGGTAATCCGCTCCACATTAAGCAGATCCTTGCAGTAAAAAGCACGGATGAAAATGTTCATAGTTCACAGTTTAGTTTTCTCATCGATTCAGTGTAGGTAGTTTTTGTTTCATATAATTTATTAGGCCGAATGGAGCGATGATCAAAACCTAGAGATTTTCTATATCCGGCTCATCTCTGGGGAGTTATAAATATCTCTTATAGAGGTTACTCCTGCTTCGTGCTAGGTACTGGTATTAAGTATATGTTAATCTAATTGCTATAGGGATAACTTATAAATTTGTACGCTATGGGAGATTTGGGAGTCGAGAGTTTCCATTTCGCGGCCATGACATTTTTACTTAATTGCAGATTTTTATATTGGTGGTAGAACCAAGCTAATCGACTGCAGCTCATATACGGGCTGGCTAGACCGGGGTACCCTCTCACAGAAGATCGGCGTCAAGTGGCTATTACAGCTGTAACGCAGCTGCGTTTCGTACGATGCGTGAGAGACCCGAAAGCCTAATTCCCCCCTCCCCCTCCCTCTGTCCCACTCTCCTTCAGGTCGGCAACGTGCGTGATGCCTTTGGTATTGCACGCATCTATAGGCAACGGCGCGGGCCGTACGCTTGTATGCCACCTCAGTCACATAAAAAAACCTACACATAATATGAGTACTTCCTTACTTACTTATATTTATTTCTCGATATAGAAAACTCTTTTATTACAAATTCTTTGAGAAAATCTAATAAGTAGGTAGTTTATGTAGGTAGGAATTGAGGTTTTTGAAAAAACTATCGTATCTTAGCAAAACGAGGAAATTACCTACCATCCATCATAAGATGGATCTCAAGATACCTAGCATGATTAGCAATATCCTACCATGATGATGGTAGGAGTAGTAGGTACAATGTAGGTCCTACCATACTAACATTTATTATATTTTCTTTAGAAGATTGGCCGCTAGATGGAGCTGATGGTAGTCAATAAGTTATGACGGGCGAATCAAATAAAGTAGATAGGTAGCAACGATAACTGTGCGTATGCACCGTGCTTACGCACGATGGCGCTGCTAGTATTACAAACCTGTGGAAAATGAAAATCCCCTATTAATCATAGCGATGATCTCATCGTTTTTGCGTCAGCAAAAAGTGTCTACCGGACTTAAAGTAGGTACCCACTTATGTCAAGATGCCCGTGGATACTTATTTTTATTTGATGAGGAAGGTACCAAGTTCAGAAAAGTGGCATAAGTGGCATAATACTGGCGACGAACGCAAGAACTCCGGATTTCAAAAGTTTTGGAAAACCCCAGTATTTTTAATGAAATCGGCATATCCCGGTAGAAAGGAAAATTGTTTGTATAAGATACCTACTTAGAGGAAAAAGAACGGACTCAAGGATAGGTATTTCCCTGAGGTACACCAAAAGTTTATTGAGAGTGGGCTAGTACCGTGTTGTCTATTTTCTGAGAACTGTTTGCGATCAGACATAGCTAGCGAAACAAGTTAATGGGATGCCGCATATTCCTATTTCTTTGAGCGTTTCAGAAGGATATTTTTTGGTTCATTTATGTAAGGCTTTAGTTAATTCGAGAGACATACCGGTATCGATAAGAGTTGAGATAGTAGGTAATGTTGTGTAGCAATGTAGAGTGTTGCGGATATAAGTAGATACTGTATAAACACAAATGTGCAGGGAAACGACCTTGATATGGTGGACTGGGGCACGTAACACGTAACTTATGCATCTGGGGCATCGCAAAGCTTGAAGCGAAGCTTTGTGGCGCATGCGCGCTGCGCCCCACGCTGGGTATCGATCCTCGGCCTGGAGTGACGGGCACGGGCGCGCGGGCGGGCCCCGCCAGCAGGGGCGTGCAGTTTCCCCGCGCACTGCTCGGCGCACGAGCACGCGCAGCGCGAGCTAGGCCGCAACCGTTGCCGCCGCCCTGCGAGGGACGAGGGAAGGGACGTCCTCCGAGGGCGCGAACTAGCCCGGGACCCTCATCGCACATTACGTAACTCAACACGCACAGGACGGCGCACAAACAATGTGATTTTTATTTCTTCAATATTTTCTACTCTTTTGATTAGGTATACAATTTTTAGGATTAGTATCGTGATATTATGCTAAGTGTCGCGCGACTGTTTTATTTTGCTATCGTTTTAGATGTTTAGCGTAGAGTATGACATCAATTCTTAACTGCAGTGATATTTTTTGTGAGAAATTTGCAATCTTTGTATTGCGCAATAGCAATCTAATAATTATGGACGATGTAAAAACACGTTTAACATTTTGTGAACTGGAGATGTGAGAAATGAACGGTGAAAACAAATATTAAGTTACCTACCCATAAAAAATGATCAAACAGTTACAAAAACTTCCCTCTTTGCCTATTAAGTACTAAAAATCTTGACACGCACAGTTTATTTTAAGGATATGAAACACTTTTCAACAAAAATCGTATTGAACTCAACAATACGAAATCAAACATTTCATTAAAAATATGAAATAAAGAAAATTTTACGGGAAGCTGTTTCATAAATTAACGAACATGACGTTGGGTGAGTACCTATACCTATTTTATTTTTATCTTATATTCATTTAGGTACAACTTAAAATGTGTTGGCATATTCGTTTTATTATGTGCTCACGCTATTTGTTATCTTGGGGTGAATCTAGAACACTTCCGAAACACTTTCGGAGTAAGTAGGAAAATTTACCATCCGTCAGCCGAAACGTTTCGTATCGTATTTTGAAGTAGCCCCGAAATAATGATCAACGAATCCCATGATAACAGTACCTACACTGTTTATACATTACCTACTGCATTACGATCACGATATTATGATTTATGACGAGCCTAGACACAATAGATGCTAGAATTACTAGCGAGCATCGTCACCGTCGATGAAGCTGGCTCTCTCAATTGACGCTACCAACACCCTTATTATAAGACCAATCACTTCTTGTATGAACTACCTACTTGCCATCTATTAACTTAGAGGGTATATTATCTTCATAATATATCTGGGTATATATCTTCATAATATATCTGGGATCTGTTCACACGTCCGTGCATTAAATTAACACAGTTACGAAACCATAACATCACGGAAGATTAAAATTGGGACACGTCTTGGATATTTTTGGACCGAGTTGATGCTCTGATATATGGAACTTTCTTTAAGCTTGTCCATTATTTTATTGACCTGACTATTTTTATCCTTCCACCTGTCTTGCGTGGTAGGCTCTGGCATTTAAGTCGCTGTTTCGTGAGGAATATTATCATAAAATAATTATTTATGGTGTGGTGTACTATGTCGAAGGTAGAGCCACGCCCTACAGTCTTGAAGACCAAATGTCACGCGAAGCTGCGGAATATTCATTGATTACGTAGGTTTTTTAAAGAATCCACAGAAAAGAAACAAGATTAAAGTTTTTCATCTAATGTTGGTTTGAAAAAACCCTGCAAAAATTATGAACTGTAGGTTTTCTCCCAGGTCGAGGAAATTTTTAGAAGAACACTATATGCAATATGTTATGATGTTTGTTAATTAGTGACGCAATGTAGCGCTCATAGCTCATATCCAACCTGTCCAACTGAAGCGACTGAAGTCAGTAAGTACCGTCGCGCGCGTAGTGCGAACGTGCGCTTCGCAGCGGAAAAGTGCGCGTGAATTGCGCGCCCACGGAGCCATCCTGTCACTCTTGCATTTACGCCTCGCGTACCCGGTGTCCTCACATTACGCTGTTGATGCCATAATGTCATTATATGCCACAATAGAACTCTTCCGTGCGTAGCCGGTGTTCCCGCGTTTTTATCACATACTGTAATAATATCAAACAAAAAATTAAATTACACAATCGTCTGGAAATCAGGCGATTTGCGATAAGTACCCATCAACTGTATTTGTCGCATTGATTACCTAAGTATGGAAAAAAGTGACTCGTTCGCTATCTTAGACATCAACATCGGCGATAAAGATAAGAAGGATGTGTGTACAGAGAAAGACAGGAGCGACGATGTTCTCAAGAAAAAATCGCCCTTCACAACCGTTATTAAAATTCGTAAGTTATTCATATTCCAAATATCTACCGGTAGACCATCTAAGGTCTACGGCTATTGCTAGTCAACACATAACGAGGATGTTTCTATTTGGCACCTTATATCCGGAAAAAATGTAAAGTCGGACCTAAAACAATTTATTTTAGTGTTAAGCAACTAACATTAACTTAAATTCAATTCACTATTTATATTTATAACATTTGTTTACGACTAACTAACGATCGACGTCCGACGAGCGTTTATTTTCATTTGTCATCAATAACAACAATTGTGTTTTATTTTTGTTGGGAGAGAATCTTCGAAGAGGAATAATAGATTCTATGCACACTATTGCTATTGTCTGATTGTAAGATCGTGGGAGGCACCTAGATCGCATGGGCTAATATCATCTACATTTTCTACTGTCAACTCAAACTATACCTACCAACACCAAACGTTTGAATTACTGATTCACTCGCTACTATCAAAGCTGTAATATTTTTAGCTACATACCTACCAACACGATTTGTCATCCATCCGCCTTAATTTAGTTAGATTAAGCACGCGTTTGATCTCCCTATCTCCTAAACTCCTAAATATGTGGGTCGCCCAGTGACCTCAGTTTCTCTACATAATAGATAACAACATCAAATTGTGTTCATTGTGGCTAACTGATGAGCACGTTTGTCGCTTCCGCTAACCGTCCTCGATATCAGGTGCGCACGCGCCGCCGTCCCTGGACAGCGGCGTCAAGGGAACCTGTCGTGTTCCACTCCGCTGGGCACGCGTTGCAATGCCCTGCTTCCTCGAGCTGACAGACTCGGCTTAGTATTTAGTACCCAACGAGAATTACTAAGTATGTACCTATAGTGCAGCTGCTGCCTTATTTACATACTCGGAATTTGATTGATCTACAAACAGTCGCATGTTTATAATTATTCCATAATAGTACGTAGGAACATAGATTTCGGTACGATGCGACGTTCGTATTTTCCGGTGACTCTTGATTCGGCCTAGTTAGCCTATTCATTATAAATGTGGCAGTAAAAGTATTGCAAGTGAAATGTTGTCTTATTTATTTACTTCAACGTACATTAAATCAATCGCTCCTCTACACAGGAAGCGTTTTTTTTACTACAACAAGGTGTTTCGCAATTTAAAACACACATCCGTCCGTATTAATTAGTGTATGATGAAAAAAATGAAAATAACGTCAAGTAGACTCTGCAACAGGATTTCCTTTAACAATACCTCCACCACACAGCAATATTAGTTGAATTATCAATTAAATATTATGATTAAAATAAAAATGACGATACCACGTTTTTGCTTTTTAATTTACCATATTCTTCATTATCAACTCATTAATCAACTCAACCACAGAAAGGCTTAGTCCCAATCCCTCCTCTTTACGCCTTTCGTCCTGGTCCTGGGCTAACTATACAATATGCTCGAGCCATGTCCAAAAATTCATATCTATCCATCATCCATTATCTGAACTATCCACAGCTGGCGTGGTTAGTAAGATTCCGCCTATCACGCTGCAGGTCGTAGTAGGTTCGATTCCTACCCGGACATGCATTTGTGTGCATGAACATGACTGTATGTCCCAAGTCTGGGTGTAATTATGTATATTAAGTAGGTATGTATTTCCAAATAAAAAGTAGTAGGTATATGTAGTACCCAATATCAGTTATCTGGTTTCCATAGTACAAGATCTGCTTAGTTTGGGATTAGGTAGCCGTGTGTAATAAGAATGTCCCAGGATATTTACCTATTTATTGTCCTCCTGCAGTCACAGCCACCGACCGGCTTCTTGCGACGCGTGTGTGGTCGGGCCACCTAGCCAGAGCAAAAGCAAGCCAGATTTTACTAACATAAATGTCTAGTATAACATTTTGTCTTCAGAACGAGATCGGGGTGAGCGTGACTACATCGGGTTTGCGACGCTCCCGGAACAAGTGCATCGCAAGTCAGTGAAGAGAGGCTTTGACTTCACGCTGATGGTGGTCGGCGAGTTCGGCCTCGGCAAGTCCACACTCATCAACAGCTTATTTTTGGGAGACCTTTACAAAAACAGAAAGATACCGGACGTGCAAGGTAAGAACGTTAGGTACTACGGCGCACCACGCATACCTTCTCGTACGAGCGCACGCGTACCACGCCACGGATTACAAGGGCCCAGAAGCAATTGATCTTAGACGAGATAGCTTGGTCTAAGCAATTGTTAGTCAATGCGAAATATTCTAAAAGGTCCTCTTTACACTTTGCTTGAAGTCACAGCGTAGTATATGTACCTACAGCAACCAAAATATGTGGCATGTCGTGCGTCCGTACCGCAGATCGTCAAGTATGGTGGACATTTAATTATGACACAGGTATTTTATATATTATACCTTAACCATGTAAAACATCTTATGACACGTTACAGACAGAATAGAAAAGACTACGACAGTTGAGAAGAAAACAATGGAAATAGAAGAACGCGGCGTAAAATTACGATTGACAATAGTGGACACCCCCGGATTCGGAGACGCGATTAATTGTGAAGAGTCATGGCGGGTTTGTTCCGCGTACATCGACGAACAATTCAGACAATACTTCACCGATGAAAGTGGATTAAATAGACGTCACATGCAAGACAATCGAGTGCACTGCTGTCTCTACTTCGTTCCGCCCTGGGCTCATAGGTAACCGAACATGTTACATTACAATACGCACCTATCTCATTTCACTCTTAACTTTCCCTTTTGTTCTTATGTTAAAAGTCATTGTGTTGTCAGATAGCATGTAAGACAGAAAATTTGAACACGAACAATGAATTGTGTGTAATGAGGCGGATAAGTAATTGAGCAATTTGCCAAAGCCCTTAACGTCCCACGCAAGACCTACTTGTCGAGCGGGAACTACTTAGTATGAACATTATAGACAACATTGTGTGTGGTAATCTTAAAATCTAATATTATAAAGAAATTGGTAAATCCTAATTTAACGCTACAGACGGCAAGTTTAATTTGATGCCTGTAGCTTAGGTGTAGATACATTCCTTAAAGAAAGAAAACTCTGCTAGTAATTTCGATTGCCGATTTCTTATACTTATTCCCGAATAATAATAATTATGGACATCATTATGAATCAAATGAATACCTACGGTAGGTGTCTACTCCCCAAGCGTGCACATAAATATGTACCTACGTATTTGAAGAAGTGTTTTACTTTTTATTAGGTCAAATATGGTCAGGGCCGATAGCGGGCAATATTACGGAAGAGCACGTGGCGACTAGAGATGGTACATCAAAGAAAAAATCTACCGAAATAACCGTTGGCCATAAACGAATTGCTAGACGTTCATATCTGGGTCATGCATTAATAAAGTGCGTTATTGGAGATGAGTTGAAAAAAACAGAAACAACACATAAAAAAAAAAACCGGCCAAGTGCGAGTCGGACTCGCGCACGAAGGGTTCCGTACCATTCTATAAAAACGGCAATCATGTCTGTTGTATGGGAACCCCACTTAAATATTTTTTTATTCTGTTTTAGTATTTGTTGTTACAGCGGCAACAGAAATACAAATTTTATTCTGACTTTTCGGATAGTTTTGATAAAATCTATTGCTCAATTCGAAATTGTATCCATAAAGGGCTATGGTAACTAAAGAGTGCACAGTATGTGCCAGCATTCAAGTCAATATTGATAAACACATTATCTATTTGAGTATAACCCGTTGTGGTAACAACACGAGGAAGTTTTGAATTTAAACCAATATGGTCAAAATATTTTTTTAAAGGTGCATTCTCATTAGATTCCAGTAAGTCTACATTAAAATCCCCGCACACTATAGTCGGAGGCAACGGGAGTATTCTGCCATCAAATATGACACTATGAAAGCAATACAACTATTTCCAATCGATCGAAACCTAGAGATAATGCAAAACTTGTCAATAGCAGGCGAATTTTGGTCGTGACTATATTGCGATCTGAAAAACGAAACCATAGCGCGATCTAGGAGCTCATCTAGCGTCATCTAGTGGTGCGTAGCGGTACTATTATTTTATATATTATGAGGTTCTTATTTTATATTATCTTTGTTATAGCAACAATTATTTACTCTTTGCCACCTCACTCCCATAAAAAAAAACTGCTCAACATCAGGCGGGCTGTACGCTTTTTTGCCACCTCAGTCCCATAATTGTTAGTACACACCTGCAATAATAGGTACATAAAGTACACAAATAAATAAATACACATTCTGTGAAAAACTATTACAACGCCATCTATAGTTCTAATACTCTGTGCTTGAAACTCCGAATGCATTTGAAACTTGATTTACAAATATGTTTACGTACGTAAACAATGTATTTGCACAAATCAGTTTAGTGTTAACATTATTTTAATTTAAGCTGTGGGTGACAAAAAAAATGCGAATTACTAAAAAAAAAAACAACTCATAGTAAGATTCGAACCTAATACCCACATACACGTGGACTAACGCCTTAACCATACGGCTAAGATGATCTCTAGTATTGCACTCGAATTATTATACTACTTATGACACTGTAATGCCAATGATATCATAACAATGTTAGATGGCGCTACTTTGATTAATTTAAAACTTATTTATGGGTCAAAAATGTAATTTTACATTTCTTTTTTTTTCAACAATTTATGTAAAAGCTGTCATAATGATCACTCATGATTAAAATGTTAGTTTTCTCTTTATATATTGTTTAATTTATGAGTTATAAATAAAAACGTCAAAAATATCGAGTTTATTGTATGGGGACCCCCTTTATTTTTAAGTTTTATTTTATTTTTAGTATTTGTTGTTGTAGCGGCAACAGAAATACACATTCTGTGAAAATTTCATGTCTCTAGCTATTACCGTTTGTTAGATACAGCCCGCTGACAGACAGACGGACAGACAGACAGACAGACAGACAGACAGACAGACAGACGGACAGCGTAGGCTTAGTAATAGGGTCCCGTTGGCACCCTTTGGGTACGGAACCCTAAAAAGGAATAAAAATAATGTTATTTATAAAATACTACTGTTACAACAAGAGTATATTTTATCTTTGACTGAAAACAAGCTTAAAAGTTAAAACTGAAATAAGGAGGCAAAGTTAAAAATGCGATGTAGCAACGTAACGTTTTCTATAAATGCATGTTAATGGCCGACAGTAACTAAGTCCACTACGCACTTATTGATTTAGTAGTTACCATACATACGATCATATCTCCATTTTATGTGATTGCTAGCAATAAACAGATCAATGACAACTTGATATAACGACTGCTATTAAAATGCGTATGATGCTCCCGACAGCCATTACTCCTCCGTTGCACTTTCTCAGCGTATCAAACGTGATAGCCCATTGAGTCAATTTTGATTTACAGAACATTAACACAATCTTGGGTTGGTCGTTAAATGACAAAACAACTTCTACGAATCAAATTGACACGAATTCTAATGCCCCCATTGTATCTATTAGTCAATAAAACAGCATCACTTCAGTATAATAATAGATGAACCAATAATTTCTTATTGGTGTTGATATAAAATTGTTACCGTATTACTTATCTTATTGTATTTGATATTTAGAGCACAGTCAATCAATCTTTTGTGATTTTAGGGCTAGGTTCGTACACGCACCACAAAAGAAAAACGAAACCCTTATAGGATCACTTTATTGTCCGTCTGTCCGTCTGTCAAGACGTGCACAGCCCAAATCGCTGGTGTTAGAAACATGAAATTTTAACAGTAGGTAACTTTTATAGCGTAGAAGAACAGCATAGGAATTCCTCTCTGATGGAACCTTTTTTTTCTTAACTGCTACCTCTTTACTTCACCACAACAGACATCGCCGCAGTTTTACTTACGTGTCCAGTATTGGCGTTTAGAGCTCTGCCTTTTTAATGGGTAAAGTCACCGGGTACGAATCGTACATTGTTCGACTACCATGTGAAAGCTTTAAATACGTCCGTGTATGTGGGTGATGTTTATTGAAATGACAAGGGTAACTTGCAGCCTACGGCACGTGGACTTGGAGATGATGAAGCGGTTGCACCGCAAAGTGAACATCGTAGTGGTGATAGCGAAGGCAGATTCGCTCACAGCGGCCGAAGTGAAGCGGCTCAAGGCGCGCATACTCAGTGACCTCGACGAACATCAAATACAGGTACGTTCCTGACCTATATACCTGATGGCATACTGTTCACAAGCGAGCGGAGGGAGAACTCCTGGTTGGAGTGGGTCACTTTCTGCTAGGGTGTCCGTACGGTGAAGGTAGGGATGAGAATGTCACTCCCACCAAAGTAGGTAGGTATCTCCCTCTGCTCATATTTCTGCCTACACTCCTGAAAACTTTAACTTTATTTGATAGAAGGTACCTACCTACTTGTTCACAAACAATTTCGGGCTGTATTAGACATTGGAGTGTGTTTTGATACAGTTAATGGTGGTTGGTATTATATTGACTAAACTAAATCTAAATTTACATTATTAAGGGCCTCAGCAGACTAGCTACTTTTAGCATCGGCGATCGGCGATTTTGATGCTGCATCTCGCTCGTTCGCGCTCGAAGAAACGCAACGCAGCATCGATACGTCACAAAATCGCCGGTCGCCGATGCTATAAGTAGCTAGTCTGCGGAGGCCCTAAGATGACAACGTTTTTTTCATACATTTTCGCCTCTATTCGGCACCCTATAGGCAAAAGGTATGGAAAACTTATTGTCGGCTTCATAATATGAAATAGGTAACCGCGTGTACCTATCTCATGCCGTTTTTCATTTAGTTTCGCCATTATTTGTAGCCATCAGAATTATCATGTAGCTACCATTTATTAATAAGTACCTACCTACAACTTTCCTTCCTTGTATGTTCAGGTTTATCAATTTCCCGAATGCGATAGCGACGAAGACGAAGAGTTCAAGCAACAAGACCGCGAGTTGAAAGCGGCGGCTCCCTTCGCAGTGGTGGCGTCAGACGTCGTGCTGGAGGTCGGGGGGAAGCGCGTGCGAGGAAGGCAGTACCCTTGGGGAATCGTCGACGGTAAGCAAGCTAATTACATTGGCATATCACAAACATAAGGTGCTCCAATCACCTTTGGATGTAGCCGCTAAATGTACCTATCTATGCACCAATCGCGGATACAGTACAGGTACCCCCATTGGCGTAGCTTGCCTTAGAAGATTTTTCACAAATGAAAGGTAAGGAATTTTCATACACGTTCGGGGCCCCGTATCATTGATACAGCTGATATGGGGTAGCTACGCCTCTGGTACCCGACTCACGAAACGGCCACAGCAATTATTTAAACTTAATTTGTTTATACCTAACAATTTTCACATTTCATTGTTTGGTTTGGTACATACGTATGTGGGTGCAGTTTTCAATCATTATACTTAGGTCTTACCTACTTAAATCGGGTAAGTAGTACTGTATTACGTTTACTTTGAAAGAACATCCTGGCTGTTAGTTCCATTTTGCACTAGGCCTAATTCTATTAAGTAGTTAGCAAATCTATTCAAGAGCACGGCTCAAATGTTAAATCGCTCCATTCAATCAATGACGTGATCTCTGAATAGAATAAGACCATCCGCTGAACTGTAGCGCAATTGAATGTAGAGAGTGGTTTTAAAATAATAGTTAACTGCTTCTTATATCATATTAATCCCTCATAATACTACTACTCCCTACTCTATGTTATATATGAATCTGATAATATGGATAATTTATTATATAAGTAATAGAAGGTAAATTCGACGTAATAGTACCTTCATTAGGTCGCCGGTCCTTTCCCTTTCCGTCATAAATGAACCCGGAGTAATGGGTCTTTACACTCGCGCCGCGAAGGCCCGCGAGGCTATTTTTAACCCCCGACGAAAAACGAGGGGTGTTATAAGTTTGAAGTGTGTATCTGTGTATCTGTGTGTCTGTCTGTGGCATCATAGCGTCTGAACGGATAGACCGATTTGGATTTAGTTTTTTTTGTTTGAAAGGTGTGTTAATCGAGAGTGTTCTTAGCTATGTTTCAAGAAAATCTGCTCAGCCGTTTGAAGTCCATCAGCTCTTTTCTAGTTGATGAAAAGATATAAACAACTTCCACAGGTCTGATCGATACGAAATTTGAAATCCTGTCACTTGTCAATGATATTACAAGCTATGACAACCTTGACCTGATGCGCAGGCATCATCAGAAGAACTCCTCAACTTGTGTTTGGGCTCATACGATGCGTTTTGACGAGCACATGCTAATACGAGCTGGGCAGTTAGTACACCGGTAATATAAGTTTAAAAAGCATGAAATAAAAATTAAATTAAAGATTTAAAAAACCCCCGGCAAAAAAAAATCCTCTAAAAAGAAAAAAAATATATCTGTATACTCTAAATGTAATATACTTAGCGGTCCCCCGACGCAACGACGCTTGGGTGAAAATATTCAGATATTATTTATTCGTTTTAGAGGATTTTTTTTTGTCGGGGGTTTTTAAATTTTAAATTTAATATTTCTCGCTGCTTTAACACGGGTTTGTAGGCCTTCGCTAGTGTAGAGCCGGCTTTATGTGGCTCTACCATAGCATAAGTAAAGTAGTTAGTAGGTTGGTAATACTCTTATCATAATAGTGCATACTTATACATATGTATGTATATTTTTGATATATTGAATCAGTGGAAAACCCCCGCCACTCGGACTTCACGAAACTGCGGACGATGCTGATCTCCACCCACATGCAGGACCTGAAGGACGTCACCCAGGACGTGCACTACGAGAACTTCCGCGCGCAGTGCATCTCGCAGATATCCCAGCACGCGATGAGAGAGAGAGGGTAATATTTTTGTACCATTGCAGCATCAAGCCATCGCCAGACTGTTTAAAGGTTTTTAGGTATACCTTGTTTATGTATCAGTTTCATTTTTAAAATATCATCATACTCACAAAATAATAGCTTTCAAACACTTATAGTTGCCTTTTTGTTTCCACTCTGTATAGTAGTAGGTATAGTCTCGGTCACGATCTGCTGTCACATTAGCAACGCTCTCTGACCCTAATTGCTCCTGCCAAAAGCGGTGTCCCGCTAGATCAACGAACTCGGAGTTTGCACTCTTGACTTTTGCACTGAATTCTTGTACGTAGGTAATTAGCTGTTATTATTTTTTTTTTAAAGTGCACGTCTGTCATTAATACCTACATCAATGACCTCCGCTATACCTCCGAGCAATACAACTATTTTTATTAGGTAGGTAGGTATACATATTATTAGGTACTATTATTTATTTTAAAAGTTCGCTGATATTTTGCCAATAATATAATCAGTGACTTAGAGACTGACCTTTTGTAATCTGGCTTTATAGCTTTATAGCCGACCGTAGGTACTTATGTACCTACGGTCGGCTGTACAGCTCCGGGAATATATCCAGCATAAGCTGAGCTCTATCTTTATTGAGCTCTAGCTCTATTCAACTATACTGAAATGTTCCCTGAGGTGCGAGCAGCTGTACCTACTTACCTTAATTACTAAGTACTAGTCAAATAATTTGGTTATTTTTACCAACAGAAAGTTGAAGCGGGACTCCATGGGCAACAACAACGACGTCGTGATCACCGACACGGACCGTTTGCTGCTGCAGAAGGATGAAGAGGTAACGTGCATCACGCATAACTTAGTACTTATGTAAATGTGTCAAACTAGAACTAGAAACAACTAGATATATTCACTCAATCCAAGGCCAGTTTTCGAACTTGTGTATTGGAGGCTGGCAGTTAAATTACAGTAGGTATACATATTTATACTAATAATAGGAAGTATTTTGTAAACATGTATCTTGAAGCAACACTAGGTTTATTATATTCTACTTTTTTCAATAATTAGTACGACGCTAAAATTGCATGCTGTGTTTACCTATAAGTAGTTGTGCATTAGACTAAAGAAGAAAAATATATTGTATTTTATACTTGTAAGAATGCAACAACTGTTGGTGAACCTAATAAATAAAATAAAATAAATAAAATACAAATTTCGAAGCCCAATTGATATTGATTATTTGCTTTCGTACCGGGTTTGTAAAGCCGGCTCTACACTCACGCCGCGAAGGCCCGCGAACCTATTGGTAACGCGGCGAGAACAATGCGTTCGCGGGCCTTTGCACGTGTAGAGCCGTCCTAATAGCAGACCAGCTTCTTGGCGTAGAGAGCAGGGAATAAAACAATTTCTTGAATACTGTGCTCCGTAAAACATTAACTGTAGTAGATTGGTGTTTTATGTGTTCCGTTTCGCCAAAACGGTTTAATAACCGCTAACCTAGGTTACCTATAATGAATTTGTTTTTTATTACAGATCCGCCGTATGCAAGACATGCTGACTCAAATGCAAGAGAAACTTAAAGCTTCCGATAAAAAACATGACAGTATTATAGACGTATAGAAATAGACTGCAATGTACCTAGGTATAGCGTAGCGTTAAAATAACCTACTCACTTAGTTGCTAACGAATGAAAAACCTCTTTAGAAAAATCAGATGAATTTAGATTTTTGATACAATAGTGTAACAGTAACGTAGGTAATACCTACGTAAGTACCTACCTACCTTACTTACTAAAGATTAGATTTTAATTTTTATAGAAAATTTTATAGTAATTTTCAGTTTTTGAGGATTCAGAATAGGAGATTGTTCTACTGAACCTTCAGTAGCCCAACTTTCAACTCTGCCTACCTATTCTGGAGGTGGCAAATAGGTATGAGGAAAGGTACAGGCTTTTGAAACGCCCTGTATAGTGTACTTTTTGTTTACAAGAATGTAATTTATTTGATACGTATACCAATCAAAAAGTTGTTTTGTTTTATAGAATCTATTAATTTATTAAATAGGTAAGTAAGTAAGCATTTAGTAAAATACAACGTCTTTTTTATTTCACTTTGTATCAATAAATTTAAAAAAGGTAAGGTATGTACATCAGTAGGTACCTATGTACCTACAGGCAGCGTTGCCCAATTTTTTCGGGGTAAGTGATATTCATTCGATGAAAGTGGGATAAATAAATAATAATAAAAAATAACTAAAGTAGATTAAAATAGGAAAGGGAATTCTTTCATGTTGTTAGTGTACAGTTAACAAAAACAGTGACAATAGTTATAAATTCAATTATAAAATGGATACATATTACACTACCCGATATTTAGGGACCCTAACAAAAAAAAAAAGAGTCCCTAACTCTTATAACACCGAAATAGATATCGGATCGTTAAGTGTAATACCCACATAAGTAAGGACTGATGTGTCGTGCCAGTTCCGTGGGGGATGGTGGGGGACATTTAAGCTCAAAATCGGGCCGTCTGGCAACAGGTACCTACCTACCTACCACTGTCATGCAAGAGCCGCATTTTAAGAAAATATTAAAATTATATACCTAGTTACAAAGTTGCTACTTACTTATTATTACCTATTGTAGATAGCATTCATATTTTTTTGATGATGATGAAAATAAATTATTATTTGGATGTACCTACCTACCTAACTCATGATCAATCAGCCAGCGCATACCAAAAATGCAATAAGAGTTAAGTATTTTACACATAATTCGAAATAAGTAAGTAGCTAAGTATTATTGTTTTATTTATGTTAAAGTACCTACCTACCTAAACAAAAAATTAATTGAAATAAGTAAGTAGGAAACGTATTTTTAAAAACACAGAATACCACTATTAAGCTACCTTAAACAGCATAGATTAGAACAGATAGACCATTTACCAAAGTTAATTTAAGTACCTCTACCTACAGGAACTTCCCACAGATGACAGGACCAAAGAATTTGTATCTGTAATTCTTAATTCTGTGGTAGGTAGGTACTTGTGTAAAAAATAGTTCATAAGAATTTTGTATCGATGTTATTGTGTTACAGTAAATTGATACTTTAATTAAATGAGGGTTTTATTCTGCGTCCTTTTTCGCCATACCTGCACATGCTACCATCAGGTTCAGGAACATCCTTGGGTTCAGGTCGTCATACCATAGATTGACGATTGTTTCGACGTTCGCGTGCGACAGAGACGGTGGTACGGAATCCTTTATGTGCGAGTCGGACACGCACTTGGCCGGTTTTTAATATCGCCATAAAAACACATCAACTGTATTGTAAACTAAGCAAAGCTTGTACTATGGACTGGGGGCGATCCCAGTAACACCAAGACCACGGCAAATTACGAAAAGGCATTTTTCGAAATTTGCCTCTGGCGGGAATTAAACCCGCAACCATCCGACGCAGTGAGCCGAGCGGCCTACGCTCGATATATAAAATTTCGGAAACGCCCCCAGTCAGTCTAAATTAAATGCTCTGTGGTGGTAGCCATAGTAAAAGCGTTACTTATACAGTTTGGGACACTTTGGGACCACCACCAACTATAGAGAAAGCATCAATACGGTAATAATAATACCGTGCTTGAGCGAAACATGCTTACGCCTGATATCCCAAGAGTGAAAGAGATAGACGTACTATCTTTTGTCACTTTCTGCGTATCGCCCTAAGTTTGTTGGGCACAAACTTTTGGTAGGTCGTTGGTCCAGGATTAGCCAAACAAAGCATCACCCAACCAAATTTAGAAGTAGTATACGTCAGATCACCTTCCATAGACATTAGTTAAGCGTAATTTAGCAGGATTATACATCTTTTGTCCCTTACGGGTGTACGCGCTTGTCAAATCTACAGGTACATTCTTTATCTAAGTCACCAACCTATTTAAAATATGTTTAGGTTCGTGGTGACCATACAGTTGTTGGTGTGTTATTAGTCTGGCGATATTTGTTCGCTTCGAATTCGAAGCGTATTCAAACTAAGGTTTGGTCTCCCGCCCTCCTTTATAGACCGGGAGCTCATGGTGCCAACTGTGGATTTACTCCAGCGTCGGGGAAACCTATTAGATTTGGTAGATTAGATGATAGGAAGAATAAATGGTTCTATATGTTTCCACTTTCAGCGGTGCGGGAAGCGTCTACATGATAATTTCAAAATTGTAAAAAAAAGCAATGACATGGAAATACTTAAGTGTGTCAGATATTGATATTTTTCTAAGAGTTAAAACTTCCTTGTATTTTTCATGCTCCAACATGATAAACTGAAAAAAAAAACTCGAGCGCGTCAGATTTTCAGAGGGGGTGTTCAGTGAAACTTACAGATGCTCCCATTTCTTAGACTGACGATCAAATTAGCAAAATTGACACTTTTGACACTTCTTAGCTAGTAATGGTGCGTTCCATTCACTGTTAATTTTGTTATTTTCGTCCACAAAAAGTGTTAAAAACGATAATTATGATCACTTTCAGTACAAGTTGGTGCGAGTGGAACGAGATTTGTGATCGAAAATAACGAAAATTACAAAATTAACAGTGAGTGGAACGCACCATAATGAATCCCCCTTATCTTTAATCTGACGCGCTCGTGTATTTTAAGATGGTTTATCTTTTTTTTGGTTCCCCTGAGTATACCCACCAATATTAATGGCTCATACTGCTTGGAGGTTCTTATCAATATGTAAGGTATCTCCCTTATCTTAATCTGACGCGCTGGAATAAATCCACAAACCCTTCTACGGCTCCCCATCTATTATGTTCATGCTCCCTCCACCCAGTGAAAAAAATCATATTTGACACTGTCATTCAAAGCTGTCTGTGTCACTTTCAAACATTTTCATGTCTGTCAGATAGCTGTCACTTGTCAGTCGGCTCGGCAGATCGAACTGGTGAAATTATTATAAATTGTTGTAATTTATGATTTTATACCGACTATTATAGTGAATAATTTATATGTTTTTTTTGGGAAATCACTTTGCTTGTCCCGTAAGTAACTGAATATAAGGTATGCAATAATAACTTCTGTGAAAATATATCCAAAATGGGTGATAGAGACCTTTCCATGGGTCCCCGTGAAGGTATAACCTATCCAATAAAAGTGCAGTATTGTGGAAATTGTTCTATGCCGATAGAGTACTGTGAATATTATCCCGAATATGAGAAATGTAAGCAGTGGCTTGAAAAGAACCTACCAACAGAATTTGAGAAGGTGAAAATAGGTAAGTCTGTAAATAGGTTATGCGAATAATTATTTGTTCCATTTCGGACACAACTGCAACTTATTCCATATTCTTTTTTGAGTCCACTACATTTATGAAGTGCCGCAAATATAGACCACACAGCAGCCTTTTATCTTAAATTTTGAATTTGGTTAGATTCATGAATCTATTTCCTCACCAAGTAATGTACCTACATTAGGTGTCTAACTAAGATGATCATATATTCCGAAATTTGTCTTACTTTTTCTTTCAATGACTTGCACAACACGCATCACTCTTTTCGTAGATAAATGAGACTAACTAATTCAGTAGGTGTAGCTCTAACATACATGATAACATTCTAGAGAGATTCAAGATCCAATAATAAAATTATTGCAGATGAAGAAGAAAATGCAGGTGGTGAAGAGGAGAAGAAACGCCAGAAGCGGGGCGGCAAGGGCATGCTGAAGTCAAAGAAGAAGGAAGATGTGCCTAAGTTAGTCCAGGTCTCCCGTGCCCCCCGCGGCAAGAAAAAGTCAGTCACTGTTGTCTCAGGACTGAGCACTTTTGGTGGGTCGAATTATTCACTATCACTCATTCTACAGGGTTATTGGAAAAACATTAACAACCTTGCAGGACTGTATTACTGGCATCAAAAACAACAACTTTTGTTCTATTACTTTTTACAAAACAATAATAAATTTAACAAAAAATCACTCTAAAATGTTTGAAACTAGAAAATATGCTCATCTAGAGGATAACCGTGGTCCGTTTAGGTACTTTAGGGCAGAGTGGAATACAACCACGTACCATGGCTTTCCTCTAGATGCGAATATTTTATTTTATATAATAATCAGAATCCAATGTGACAGGTGGTGACCTGTCACATTAGATTCTGATTATCGGTGAAACGTGGGCTTTGAGTTGGCTTAATACCTCCACAATGTGCTGGCCACTCAAGCCTCTGACTACCCCCGAATGTGGATAGAATGTGGATAAAAGTTGTGACGTATATGTGTTATGTTATATTATGTATAGCACTCTAACCCCACATCCCTGTTGCCTGTACCATTCAACCGATTAATTGGATAGGCTGGATGTAAAGTCCCTTGCTGTTATTTATTTGGCAGATGATTTAGTTGCACCTACTTATAAGATGCTTTTCTATTTTTCAGATATTGATTTGAAAGTAGCAGCTAAATTTTTTGGCACAAAATTCGCATGTGGTTCATCCGTAACTGGAGATGATGAGATTGTGATACAGGGTGATGTGAAGGATGATCTCTTTGATATTATACCAGAGAAATGGCCCGAGGTATGTTGTTCACCATACTTATTGTACCTTGTCATTATTAGTTATCCCCATTGCATAAAACTTCCTCAATGAAATGAGCAATTATTTTTGATATGTCAATCTTTTTCTTCTTTCTGTCATTTTTAGAGTTCTGTACCCAAAGGGTGCAAACGGGACCCTATTACTAAGCCTACGCTGTTTGTCAGTCTATCTGTCTGTCTGTCTGTCAGCAGGCTGTATCTGCCGAACCGTAATAGGTGGAGACTTGACATTTTCACAGAATTTGTATTTTACAACAAATACTAAAAATAAAATAAAATTTAAGAATATTGGGGGGCCCCATACATGAAACTTGATATTTTAGACGTTTTTATTCTACGATGGTACGGAACCCAGACACGCACTTGGCCGTTTTTTTTAGTTAATAATAGGCACCAGAATGCAAGTTTGCAGTTATTTGTGGTCGAAGAATTTGTGCAAACCTTGAGCCGTGTGTGGTCAATATAGGTGTCAAGTACAAGCCTAGGCATGTATATGCATATAGTTACAAATAACTAATAACTATAATTTTTCTTTACAGATTGATGAAGATAGTATTGAAGATTTGGGTGACCAAAAAAGATAGTCACAAATATAGTGAATTCAAGTTAATTGATAATGCTTTATTTCTCTGTTATTTTGTGGAGAGTTGGAGTCATTTTGTACCTATCTTTTTTGCATACGAGTGTATGGCCCACCTGATGTTAAGCAGTTACTGTAGCCTATAGATCACGTTGCCAACCTGAAGGGGAGTGGGAGAGCAAAGGAGAAGGTCGGGCTTCCGGCTCTCTCACTCGAACCGGAGCTAAATAAGCTACGCCATGCTTCTATGAGAGGGTGATACTACAGCCTATTGGCCACAGCTGGGCTTACCACCTTAAATATTGAATATTTTTATAGATATACAAAACTAAATTGAATACTATGAATTATTTATTGATAACCTATACATAGGAAATAAAGCATTATCGAGATTTTCTTATTTATTTATGAGCTTCATTCTTCATACATACATAACATGAATAAAGATGTGGTGACATTATTTTGGCATTTTTACTATTAGCTCTCCCAGAGGCAAAGCATACTTTCCAGTATTTTGTTGATACCCTCAGAAAGTCCTTTTGGAGCATTATGAGAATTTATCAGAGTCCAGAATGGAGCCTGCCTCCAGTGCAGCTCACTTGCTTGGAGGTCTTCGAATAAAGGGTCATATTCTAATAGTGGGTTTCTCGTCCAACTACCTTAGTACTAATAGTATTTTTGATATGGCAAAAGTAGATTTGTAAATGTTTTTACATAAACATGAAAAGTATAGGCGTAAGACAAAAAAATCCAAACATTTGCGAGATTATTAACTGACTCAAACGATCCAAAGGACTTGAGCCCAGGGCCGGAAAAACCATCTTGAAAAAAAATTACACCCTTGACGTTCGTTTTGCGACTTACCAGTGCTAAAAAAGGTCTTTAGTAGGTAGCATTAAGACATTTCTTGGATATCATTGTTGGTAGAAAAATATATTATGACGGTAACACTTAACGTATAAGCGTATTGCCATTGCTAAAAAAGTCTACGCATTTAGTAAAAACATATATGACAGCGGTTTTCGATATAAGTCGTAGACCTACTTTTGAAATAAAAAGTCCTACGTAACCTGAAATCTACAGTGGTATATGCTGAAAACTTTGATTAGGTATATCACGTAGGACTGTTTATTTTGCTGCCTATACCTCGCCCAGCAGTTAAAAGTAACGAGTCGACTCGTGTGTGTTATAAATAAATATATATCTATTTCAGTATAGTAAGTTCACAGGTTGCTTGTAGATAGCGACTTGAGGTTAACTCGCTACATTAATCGTAAAATGGTCATAATGTAATGTCAAGCCTGATCATGGCCGATGGTTAGATTCCCGGGTCGTTCACCTAGGCTAAGAAGAAAGAACTGGACAACCTAAACCCCCCACGTATATTGCGTTTGCGACGGCGACGCCTACTTTTGCGACCAACTTCAGGGCAGCCATTAAGATTTAAAGAGCGGGTACTGTATGAAAGTGAAAAGTGTACCATCGACAAAATATAGGTAGGTAAGCAACAAACAATAGAATGCAATGTCCTATATAAAAAACAACAAGCTTTGTGTGTTTGTATAAATACAAATCTTTGCACTGACATATGTTTTGTGATAACACTATAATCCAATAAAATTTTACCTCTAGAACTAAAAGCAGCTGTTTTATATCCGTTCAGTCAGTACATCCAAGGTAGATTTTTTTAAAAATAAGTGGCAACATCGACACTACGCAAAACAACACAAAATAAAATCACTTTATTCATTTTGCATTCGTTGTGTGTTGTGTTTCGGATAACAAAAACGATGATACGTTAGTGTAGTACAAAGTGAAAATAATATTTTTAAATGGAAACTTGGAAGTGATTAGCAGCTCGCTGTGATAATGTAGCGCTCAGTCAAGTTCCGAAACCATTACCTATCCCCTTGTAAATTTATTGATCTTTGGATTGAGACTGTAAATAAATAAAAACTCTAGTAAATATGTCTGTGGTTAAAGGAAAGCTTGTGAAAATGGAAGTCATCCAGGTCGGTGAATATGAGTTCACCAAACAAGACATAATCGGGCACGGAGCCTTCGCCATGGTATACAAAGGAAGGAAGAGAAAGGTGTGTATCATCAAGTTCTCCGTAATGCCATTTTTCCAACAGCTTCGAATTCCTTAGCTGATCAATAATAAGTATAGCAATGTTTCAGCAAAAAAGTAAGTAGTGTTATGATAAAATGCTAAAGGTATTGATTTGTTTCGGTCGTGGGCGGTGGGTGACATACCTACGACGTCGTAGTCTTGTTTTGATTCCAAATTCCGAATAGACGACGCATTTTAAAATGTACAATAACAGCACTATTTTAAATGAATAAGATTTATACAAACCATTATTTATCAGCTGACAAAATATAACCTATAAAATTAAATTTTGTAAACAAATATTATTAGCCACAACTTCTTACCGGGATCCTCATATTTATTTTTATCTTTACATCCTATAAGTGGCTATGCACACGGAGCAACTTTCAACCGCAACTATTGCCGAAACGATCAACTTTTTAATGGGTTTTTAACAGTTGCAGCAACAGTTGCCGCGGTTGCTGCAATTGTTTTATATGAAAGCAGCTAGTTTGCGAGTTGACAGTTGCCGCAAAAGTTGCCCCTGTGCATAGCCCCTTAGTCATTTCAAGTAAAATGATCATGGCTATTAGATTTAGCTAGAACTATTATTTTAGTACCTATTTAAAAAGAATAAAAAAATTATTTAGTTTCATTTAAGTTCGGCATGAAGTTGGCACATTCATCTTTATGTACAATCATTTTCATGATTCCTGACCACTCTTATGTCATAGAATCTTACCCTAAATGTCTGCCCACTGATATTTACATAGCTGTTTATATGAATTAAAGGAATGAAAACACGAACTTACACAGAAACATTTATTTTTGCAATGCTATCTATTCTGCGTAAATTGTAACTGTAAACAAATGCTTCCGCCACTGACTTCCTGGTTTTCTGCAATGCAGTATTTTTGTTATATTTATTAATATCGAATACATAGTTTATACTAGATCACTTACAAAGTACAAGAAGGGTTCCGAGTTTCAATATAGAGTACATATAAACAAAAATGTAAGATTTTTACTTGATTGAATAAGTAGGCATACAAAGAACTATACCAACTTCTAGAACATAGTCTAGTAGATAAGCGGTAGGAAGGAAGTAGTAACTTACTGATAAACTGAACAAAATACATATAAGATCTTGGTTGTGAACTAAATTTCAACTCACCTTGCTAATCTTATACAGGGTGAATTTAAAATAAATTTACATACTTAAACCAGTGATTCTGCAGTTTTCATTATTATTCAGGCACATCATTAAATCAATTTAAAAAGTTCTTAGAATTTAATATTCCTATGTGCAATATAAATGAAAAATGTCAATGACTCTTTACATAAAAATAATAAATATTTTTCTGTTTCCATAAAAGGATACACAGTACATGTAAATCTGACATAAATGCCTCTTACAATAGTGCACATGCTATACATGTAAACCTTCTACACTAGGCTAAAAGCCTGTCCTGTGGAAGGTGGTGTATTATCAGTAGCTAAGATAATTAAAATTATTTGGGTTATTTTGAATATTTGAATACATTTGACTCAATAGTTTTTTTTTTACAAAATATGTCTGGAACAAAATATGTCTTGAAATTATTTTCTTTGTATAATATGAATCTAGTTACCTAAAGACAAGATTCTTTTTATCAACTAAATGTAGGTATATTTGTCACTCCCTCCAACCTCCCATTTAATTTTTATGCATGTTGAATATTTCATCCTGTATGATTTCAATAGCTCAAGGCTTTCAACTACCCACCGAATTATTTTTGATACTATATTAATAATCTATTGTTGAGAGAATTTGATTCTGCACGGATTTTATTTGGTGGACACAATATCATTGCATAATATTCTTGTCTGTCTGCTGCCTTGACTTTGTTGCCTTGTTCATAAATGTGATGTAAGCTTATGCGCAGTTTCATACGCTCGTGTTGTTTTTTTATGTACCTGCTGATTACTTTCACTCTCATATGCCAGCTTTCTTCCATTTCAGCAAAAAAGCATTATTTTAAAAAGCGCTTATTTCACAACTCCCTGCATACTTTTTAACTTGGCGTATTGTAGTTATTCCTTCCCGCCTTTGTTTAATTATGTGCAAGCAACGATGTCTATTTATTTATTTCTATGTGTGCAAGGTTTAGCGATATCAGTCTTTGTTCCCTTGCAGCCTTTTTCGGAATTGCCTTATATGTATGATCCTTGTCTTGCCTTTGTCTTATGCTTACTATTTTGCACTTCAACTATGACGTCGATTAGCAGATACGGGCTTGCGCCTGTCTGGGAGCTGATCAGCAATTCCGGTTTGTGTTTGCAGCTGGCTTTAACTAGGTTACTTTGAACGCGTCCTTCTATGTACCTAGGTATTTGCAACGTTCTTCGGCTCTCTACAACGCTGTTTCTACCTGCATGCACCTCTTTTCTCTTTGCTTCGATGTTAAAAATCATCATCGGGTTTTGTTCATTTGAAGATATCGTCACAGTCACGTCCCTGCTCCATCGTCACCGTTAATAAAAAGCTCTACTCTCGAGCCATGAACGAATTCCAATCATGAAAAATAAACCTAATCGTGAGCTCGTGAGCTTACAAGTTTTTTGCTGTATTGAATGTTTTACTTTATCTCTTAGGTATTGACGAATCGGTTCGACTCATCAAAGGCACATCTTACGTGATTATATTTGACCTCTTTCGCAGTTTCTTCCACTTGTTGATGAATAGGATCTAATCTTGATTGTAGGTACCTATTCCAAGCCTCATTCCATGTAGGTACTATCATTAACTCGTTTACGCGTATTAGACGTGTGGCCATTATCTAGTTAACATCTCTGACCTTAAATAATTTGAACAAAACCATTTTTTGTGCTATAGTAGATACAGACCTACGGTCTTGTGTTAAATTTACAAACTCCCCCCTACTGTGTTATAGACTGGAAATATAATATCAAATGCATGGATCAAATGAGTTTAGACAGACAGTCAATAGCTTTTGATGATTCAGCACATTCTATGATTTCAGTTTTTGCTGCCGTAGTCTTTAGTTTTGTGCAACGATAATAATCAGGGTTTAATAGAGCCATTTGGGTCGTTTGCTGGTACGATTTTCCGCCTCATAGCCTTGTGCTTACAATGAGGTGCGTACTGACGTCATAGACAACCCTGTCGGTCAAGTTGGCTAGTCCCAGGCGTTCGGGCGGTCGGAGTTAGGTTTCATCTCTTTGTCCGAAGCTCACCGGACAATAGATCACCGCACAATAGGTACGATACGCACTGTGCGCACTGCGCCTCAAGGGCACTGCGCTAATAGGCACGTGCGCTAGACTTAATTAAATAAGCCCGCGATTAGTGATAGCATTTAGTTCCAGAAGCAAATTCTTGTTGTTTACTGTCATAACTGAATATAATTTACGTGAAAAAATATCAACAAACGTTTGTTTCTGTCTTGAAATTGATCTTGTGCATAAAATAGGCACACAATTACAATGTGATAGTGCACATATAAATGCACCATAAGAGTCTGAAGATAGGTGCTTATTTCCTTTGCAATGCTTAGGTGCTACTAGATTTACAATAGCATAACAAGATTCATACTAAATTTCATAACCCTGTATAGGGATAGTCCTGTATCCTTGAAGTACGCATGTTCGGGTGTGGAAAAGAACATATAATTTTTAATTCTCGAGTATGAAATTTGAATTTGGTTTGACATGATATTTACTTACTAATACCTAATGGTGTAACAATATATCTATCTACGTTGGCATGTGAGCAGTAACATACGCTGATGGCGACCGTGACCGCGCTACCAGACGTTACAATATCAATATGCTTACAAGTAGGCATCTTATTACCTATTCAATAAAAACCATGGTTTGTAAGCGATTACTTAAAACGATTTGCTTGTTTATTTATTCGTAGTGAGCACATGAGAACATAGAACCTTGGAGCAGAACATAGGCTACATTTTATCCCGGAAAAAAAATCTGGCTCCTGTGAGAAAGTAAAGGTAACGCGGACGTCGCGGGCAGAAGCTAGTTGTCCATAAAACTAAGAAGTAGTCGCAGTTTCTGCATGTTAAGCGTTATTTGTCAAAATTGGCCCAACCCAACTGCTACAACATTTGAAATTAGTAGCATTTTATGCATTGTAGTAAATGTAATACCGTAACTCGTGAGACAATTTAAAATTTATGGAAATTGGAAAGAGAAACCTAGTCATTAAAGACAAGTCGATGGCTGGCAAAAGATCTCGCTCGAGGCTCATGTTGAAATCAGGTCAATTTGTAATCTCTACGTGAGCCTGCGGAATGTAGGGCGGGCTAATGTTAGACCGGCACCGACGCAGAACCGAACCCCTTCTGGATAAAAGCAAATCAAACCAAATCGCATCGTCCCGACTTTAAATAAACCCAAACGTAACTTCAAGCGAAGTATGGGGTAAACATAAATGATCTGAACCATACTCTGAAAAGACTCAAAAGGTACCGGATTTTAGTTTAGTATTTTCATCACCTGGAAATCAGACGAAGAATTATTATTATTTTTATATGATAATGTTATTACAAGAAAATTGCTTGATAAACCTAATAGTATAAATGCATTTGTATAACGACAGTAAATCGCACCAATTTTTATAAAGCAAGCAGATTTTTTGCAAGTGTTTAGAAATTCTGCTGGCCTTAAATGATACCTTATTCATTCTCAAAATGCACGTTGGTGGGTTTTCTTTCCTTTTACATACCTACACATCTTCTTTGTCGAGAGAAAGAGAGCTACATCGCCTGTAAATTAAACTCAGTAACTCAAAAAGCTTGAATTTAAAGTAGTTATATAACTGTTGATTATTTAATAGCTGTGACAAGAATATCTACATAGGTACACTGGCATTAATAAAAAATGCATATAACGTCCGCTGCATAGGTATAAAACACGCAAACAGTTAATCATTGTGTATGACGCTTTACTGCATGGTGAATTACAATTGGGTGGGTACCTAACTACGGTACGACTACAGTCAATGGTAAAAGTGCAATTAAGTACCTTAGGCTTAAAAGTAGATCCAGACGGTGTAATTACAAAATAGTTAAACTCGTTTTGAACGGATGTCTAATCAGATATCCCATGTAAATTTTGGCAAAACTCGTGTTTATCTCCTGTGTAACTTTTTTGTTTGTAATAACTCTGAGAAAGTAAACAATATTTAGGCCCATGCGAAGATCAGTATTAAAATTTGACCTAGTGCCTTGTAAACCGCACCTCGTTACTTCACGTTATTTCGACTTTTATAATGGTGGTTCGGTATAACAATTGGTGTCGATTGTACACATCAATGTATGTAATGTACCCTAATTGCCATAGAGACAGAGGACCTTGGTGTGGAGCGCACACGCGGTTCTCGCCCACCTGCTACACTACGTTCCTTATAATGCAACGCTCGGTGCACTGCACTTGTTTTATCATTGTACAAACAACTTGCAATTACAAATAATATCAAGGTGTGTCTTTTAATAGGCGTTCGGCAAACTTCAGTGCAAGCATATATTAGCGCATGCAAGCGACCATTAACATACTTTTTTAGTTATTTATTATTAAGTCATTTTACGATAATAACACAACGCACATAAATAATAGTGAATTTTAACTTAGCACACATATTATACACACATACTAACTTGTGGCTAAGTATTCAGTTAATTAGATTAAACGCCAGAGATAACAATTAAGCATCTCTTTATCTCATCCTTATTATGAATCCAATGTGCAGTCTTCACGCCTGAGAACATTATTATTATAAAATCATCCTAATTTATTTTATTTACTTACTCACTTATTTACATATAAGTAGGTAAGGATGTTAATATCAAAAGTATCAATCTGTAAATGAAATTAATAAAATTTATTACGACACCTACCTTCCTACTTCGAATTCTTAATTATTGTTAACTAATGGACTTACAATCACTAGGTACCTTTTTATAGCGAGTGTCTTTTTGCTAAGTAATTACAATTTATTGACACGTTCGTTGTTGGTAGTATGATGTAGACATTGTGTTTAAACCATTGTTTAAACTGTAATTAACTGGTGTCCTAATATTTTGTTTGGATACTGTGCTTTTGTTACTGGTATTGCCTGCTACATTATGTTATTTTTGAAATGTCAATTAATATTTTGTTACAGAATCCGTCCCAAGCTGTGGCTGTGAAAGTGGTGACAAAGAAAGGCATACAGAAGGCGTCGGAGATCCTGGTAAAAGAAATAAAGATCCTTCGCGAGCTGACTGCCCTTCACCACACAAACCTCGTAGCGATGCACGACTGCATGGATAGCCCCGCCTACGTGTATGTCGTCATGGAGGTGAGCTAACATTAATAATATAACCCCTTGAAATCTCTTTGTATACATATAACTAAAAAGTTATTGGTATTTAAAAACGACAGTCCTTATCTTTGAATACTATACTCCATTTATTATAGCATTAGACAGAAGTTAAAAAAGGTTATTTTTAGTGTCCACTTTGTAACAAAAGTACAAATAACATGTTACAGTTATGATTGACGTCGAATTTATTATAATCTATTTATATACCAGCTTGTCACACCTAACTGTAATTATTTTAGGTATTTATATTATAAAATAAATTTTCTTTCATTTAAATATTATCATTTCAGTCCAATTTAAAATTAAGTGTCAATGCTAAAAACCTAAAAGAAGCAGGGGTGAACAATACCGGGAACGTGTTTCGTTCCACTATAATCCTAACAAATCTAAAATGTTACCTAATCCGTTCAGAGGTTATGACAGCAGGGCATTTCTAATTTTGTCGGATTATGTTGTCTATGAAATTGACGTAAATAATTTTCTGTCAGTGTTTGTCATTGAGTCATTCACCATCATTTTTTTTTCATTTTTTTTTTGTTGTCAGCTTAAAATGTGTGATACGATGTTATTATAAATAAAACATAGTATAAAAAGTACTTTTATTTTGGTTATCGTAGTATTTAGCATTGTTTTATGAGAAAACAATTTTAATGTAACCACTCTAAATAAAAGTTGTTTTGACTTTGAAATAAAATGTTTTGGATCCCTGCTTCTACGAGCCTCTTATTTCTAATGTTATAATAAATGGGGTATAGATAGCAAGTAAAAACATTAATCTATATTAACCTACCAGAATAGCTTCATGTTTCTCCGTTGTTAGTCGGCGTCAGAATGACTCATCAACCTAAAGTTTAATGCCGTGAAGGAACATGACATTTAAGCGAAACGGACAACTTCGTGATTATTATTTTGCAAGGCTTTTTATTTATTTTGCTCTTGCGTATCACGCGGTTGGACTTTATGATGTTGCTAAGACGTCTGCACCAGAGTAGGGTATTATCAAACATTGCCATTCGACATTTTATAAACAGGAATCTCGCGGCAATATTTCCCAAACAGTAGCTGAAATAAATTCCGCTCAAGTACCTACCTGTGGCGAGATCTATCTAATCTATTTTCAGATTTTCAGTCGCTGCCGAACTACTTATACTTTTTTGTAAGTCTTTTGTACGTCTACGTTACCTACTCATATCACTTTATTTGAGAGCGATGAAAATTAAATAAATAAACTATTGAAAAAACCAGACATATCTGGTAATGATAGGTTTTGGCAAAGGCAATGTTACACGCCCATCCAGGCAGCGTAAAAATAGATATAAATAACAGCGTCAGACTACTTGCCAATTGCCATATACCGAGTGTTTCATGCAGTAATCATTTAGCCACGTACCTATACGGTAGGAGATATAAATAATGCTTAGTGAAGACAGACTATAGGTACGTAACTTACATGCTGCTGCCGTAGAACACATCAAATGGCGTAGAAAACAGTGCTAACTGCGTTTAAGAGTCGCACGCAGCCACTAATATTCAAGAAATAGTTTGTTTAAAAAATATAGTTTTTGAAATATAGTTATTACAAGTAATAACAACTTAATAAAAAATAGTTTTATAATTCCAATATTTTTTATGCCATTTAATACTATTCCCAATTCATAAACAGTAGGATTATTTTGTCCGAACCCCCGAGAATTATTTCGCACTTTTGAAACACCCTGAAAACTTGAAAAAAGCACAAGTAAACACACCATGTCCCATGTCACATATTTATTACATAAGCAAAGATTATAGAATACGTTACAGTACCTATATACTTTCTACTTTGAGTAAATAGTGAAACCGAGGAAACAGGCCGACCATAATATGAAATTACCATTACCTCGGTAAAAGCGGACGTGTTAAGAATTTTAAGTTGCCATACTTATAAATAAGTGAACACAGTCATGATAAATCGACTGTGATATCGTAACAGCGATCAGATATTATCAAACATGTTTTAAACCTTTATATGGGACTTACCGCGCTTATTTTGGCAACCGGAAAGCAAGGTAACTACCCGATATCCGCTTAGTCACGCGGCAGCCAGCGTCGCGGCTGCTTACCACACGCGCGCGTGTCAATAATTATGTAGCTAATAACGCTAAAATACATATTCATCTCTTTCTAACATCAGGTCTGGCGTATGTGGCATGTATTCATTGATATGTAGGTATAGTTTGATGTACTATTTTTAAAGCACTAATGTTCGTGTGTGTCAGGTCTATAATATAAAACGTCATTGGATATTGTTCCCTTTTCCTTTATTATTACTGCATACACCGATCGATACAAATGTTGCGAGGTCGTCACGTGACCGACGGTAAATTACATGATTTAGTAAAGGGTACGACCGCAACACGCCCTTAGATTATTAAATTCAGTGGGTTGCATGATTAGATTCGTACACAGTTCATTTATCGTTAATTAAATGCACTAGTATGTATTATGTAATAACTAGCGTGACCTATTTAACTTCTTCATATAGACTCAAAACAATAACATAGTCGTCTAGATTTGGTGAGTTTGTACACTGTTATATAAAACGTCATTGGGTACAAACAGTAATGAAATTATAGAGTTTCATAATCATTACTAATATAATATGTAATACAATACAGGCGAAAAATAATAAAAAAATGCATCGTAGGTAGTTGACGTGTTTTATCGCGTGTGGATTAAGGGCAAGGCCACTGGGTTACGGACAACGTTCCGTACATTACTTACTAATATCCAACAATTTGCATTTAGGCATTATTATGTTACAATGCACGAAAGCATTGTATGCTAATAACTGGGTACTGGGCCGTCAATTGACTACACTGCACGGTGCACCAGGCCAGGCTCACTTGGTGATAACATTTACGGCGGCGCGCGGCGCGCCCCCTCTAGGGCACTCGAATTCGAGTATGTACTTAGCTTTTATTTTTTTGTCTTTGCAGAGTGATTCTTCTGGACTACTTATACTTCTGTGACTGAACTTGACTGACTAACCTAATTTTATTCTTATAACCTAATAGTTGACCAGGTTTTGTTAATTAACTATTTAGTGAAATTGTTATATTTGTATTTGCTTAGTGTGAATGTTATAACCTATTCTATTTTCTTATTATACCATTCCTTTAGGGGGCGTCCATAAATTACGTGAGGTGATTTTTGTGATTTTTCGACTCCCTGGCTCGACCCCCTCCCTCCCCCTCTAAACTCACGTGAGATTTTTCAAAAGCCATATTCTAGTGGAGAAACATGTTTTACTTAATTTAACCCAGTTTTCTCGCGATTTTACACTGTTTCTTACGTGAGATTTGCCGAGACCCCCCCCCCCCTCTCCCCCACGTGAGGTTTAGTGAGATTTGGCCCCACCCCTCCCCCTAAATGCCTCACGGAATTTATGGACGCCCCCTTGCCTACGCTATGTATGTACCTATGTCTCCATCGTTTACACTTTTGTTTTGTTTGCCACTTTAAAACCAAAATATTATGGATCCGTCGTCGCCAGCAGGGCAGGCTTCCGCGTGGCTATTGCGCGCGGATTCTAAGCGAGGCCGCAACGCATTTAGATAAATAGTACACAGACAACACGCAGCTGTGGCGTGTGCTGTGCCATCGCGCTCCGCTCGTTGTCGCAGATTACCCAAATCCATTTGACTTGACGTTCTAAATATTACTCGTTCGTTTCGTTCCAACCGTGAACGAACTCCGCGGCTCGGACGGACGATATTGCGCAGTTAATTATGCCGTAATGGGTCAAGGGGATATCGACAAAAAAGATTAACTTGATAACAGACTAGACAATGTACGAATTCTTATCTCATTAGCAGACCGTTACACTGGTCGCCCGCGCCGGCGTAACAACGTGTCACTCGGAACTCGGACCCGACCGCGTGGGTGCCCTACTAACCTCTTTATCGTGATAATTAGTATCTACTCAGCAGCTTTCGGACTTAATGATGCTGATTAGTAATAAAAATATTAAAAACCTTACTACTATCTTGTGTAATTCGCGGTAGTAAGTACATACGAGTAGGTAGGTAAGTAATAACGATATTACACCCGGGGTAGTAGGTAAAAATATATCAGAATTTTCCATGCATGGGAGATACCCTAGAAACCTACGTTGACTACTAAAAATATAGCCTATGCCACTTGGACCATAGTAACCAATCGATGGACATCTCATTCATCAAAATAAGATGAGTAGTTTAGGGGCTATGGGGGAACATACATACATAGACTACTAAAAACATAACCCTACTTTTTGGCTTCGCCGTAGTTGGGTAAAAGAAGACTAGGAAGAAGCCTTCCGCTCAACTACGATTAATCAAAAGGTGACATAAGAGAGAAGTGTGCTTAATTGAAAATACGCGAGTATGAAACAATTGTTACAAACAATAATGGCGACTGTATGTCTGTTAGGATGCCCACACGTGTCGCCGAAGTACGTCTCAACATTGCCTCGTGGACACGTAATTACACATAATACTAATGAAATTCTGTACTCTACCTACCCTATTGATAATATAGATTAATGCGCAGAAACGACGTCAACACTGTCACGAACATACATGGCTTTGGGTACTACTTACCTACCTTTTTACTTACTTACGCTCAAGTGAATACAAAAACAGTGGGTAACAACGTTTTCGTATTAATAAGTACAAGGTGATGCTTTATTTATTTATCTTATATTGCCCATGCATTCACTTCATCCATAAGATTACTTGTACAAATATCCTCAATGGCTACATGAATAATAATGACAATTAAAAAGCCATAGTTGTCTAAATAGTTATTAAAGGTTTTTAAATTTAAAGATCAAATTATTAAGGTGGATTGCATCATTAATTATTATAATGCTCATATTATTACATCTAATAGCTCGAACATCAATTCCTGCCAAATATGAAATGATTTGATGCACGTAATTATTCTTAGACAGATTCAATGCACAGAGTACTTTATTATTTATTTCGGCTTAATAATCACCTATTAACATGAATTGTTGGTTTATAACTACATACTTCTATCGTAATACTAGACAGACGATATCCACAGAGTGATAATGATGTAGTTACGGTAATAATTGCATTTTGTATTTTTCCATGATTAAATTGCGTCCACAGCAAATACTGACAATTAATATTTTATCTTATTATTACACACAACGATTACAGATAGGTATATTCAGTCCCTGAACGTCGATTCCCTTTACAACGTTATGTCATGTAGCCTAATTTATTCTGTTCTATTGTTTGTACGTCGACTTTGAAGTAAACATAGCTAGTCCCATTTATGATTCTCTCCAAATGAATGTCTTTATCTTTATATAAATAAATTCCAAGGGCACACGAGTCAAGTAGACGTAGCAAGTCAGTCACAAAACTTACGTACAGACAGCCAAGTGCCTGCTAGGCTAGCTGAGTACAATATTACATACGCTGTTTTTTGTTGTGTTAAAACTAAAACAGCAATGCCCTCATCACGATACAAAGCCAAACTCAAGTTCATTGGCACGATTTCCTTTTAGTCGAGGTACGCGCACAGTCGCCATGACTGCTGTGGACCATGACTACGATAATTGGCATCGTTAACATTTTGGCAGTTTATTTATAAACCGACATTTAGAGCTCGGCTTTTTGTCAAATGTTCCTTTGGTTGTCCCGCGCGATTATTGTTGAAATAACAAAGTTCTGCAACAGATTTGAAATCCACTTTAAAGATTAATGAGGTAATCCATGACTTACCTATGATGAAATGATGTGAAATAACCATTTTATTTTTGCCTATCTATCTAATTTTGAATCCTGCCGATTTGTTTTAAGATACTAAAAGTAAGTTTAAAAACTAAAACCCGACTACTGAAAAATCGCGCTCTAAAAAGTATGAAACAAGAAAATATTCTCATCTAGAGGATAGCCGTGGTCCGTGGTCATATGCCACTTTGACCTAAAGGGCCTAAACGGACCACGGCTATCCTCTAGATGAGAATATTTTCTTGTTTCATACTTTTTAGAGCGCGATTTTTCAGTAGTCGGGTTTCAGTTTTTAAACTTACTTTTTATTTAATTATTTTGGAGTTATAGGTAACAATATATATTTTTTTGAAATGTGCTCATCAAGCTCTTTCATTTGATATCCCACACGGTTTCATTACCAATGTTTTTTTTTTTTAGTTCATGACATTATGTCCTCTAGATGGCGCCATATGCAATTTTATGTGATGTCACATAGCCTATAACCAGCGCGCCATTAAGCCGCTTCTAACGATACCTCATGTGTCAAATTACGATAAGTCGTTTGGAAGTTAGTTGGGAACAGACGCACATACATACATACATACATACCGGTCAAAATCATAACCCTCCGCCGTAGTCGGGTAAAAATTGGAAACAATCAAGTTGTCGTTTTATTGCAAAGACGACCGAAGCTGAAGCTCTAGTAAATAATTATAAAGTATGTTTTATTTCTTTTGGCTTTGCCGTAGTCGGTCAAAAATAGAAACTTGTTCACGTGTGAAATTATCACTAGCACGTTTATAGTGCTGCTGTAGCGATCGATGTAGGTATGTGGCAAAAAAAGAACCCGGAAGGCTCGACTACTATTGCGTCGTTTAGTTCTAGCATTGCGACTCAAATGTGCCGATTTACATGTCAAATTGTACTGAACAGGTTTCTTATAATTAAAATTCAGACCAGTCCATTCGAAGTTTTTATAGATACTCACATTAGGTAACTAAGCGTTTTTTATTAAATATTATTTAGCAGTAGAGCTATATTAATTTTAGTCATGATTTCCAGACATTGTTATAAGATATACTATCCTAATTACGATTAATTATTTATTCTGGTCACGTGTTTTTCTTCTACTAGCAAGCGCACGTGCGTGCGAACTAGTCATAGTATACACACCGACGTCATCATCAAACTTTCGTCATTTTAAACACAATATGCAAGACACTGTGAATAATTATATTTGTTTCGTTTCGTTTGTACATATTGAAAGTCACGTGCTATGTATGCTATGTATGCGTATTTAACATTTTTGGCACTCGATCAAGGTAATTATCTATACCAAATGCACTAGATAACACAAACGTGGCCTATGAAACGCGAGTTTGATTGTTGTATTATCATAAGAATTATAACTTCATATGCATTCGCGCATCAAGAAAGGGTGCAGTTGAGAAACTGTTGGTCGCTTTGTTGCGAAAACGGACAGGTACATTCACTGCATGCAGAATTAACAGCGCTAAGGTCGCCTGACGTTTAGCTGCATGAGTTGCATCGCATGTTAGACTGATTTCATACCGGATTCAACTAAATCACAACATAAATGCTTCTAAACATTGTTCTCAATAGTGCGCACTGTGCAGTTTACAACTTTCGTGTTTATCCATGCCGAATCGTTCATGCAAATAGACGGTGGGGCGTGCATGGCGGGAGGGAGAGCTGATGGCAGGGGTGGTCAGAACGATTGTACACGCTTATTTGAATTTCTCCCTACTACCGCCATGCGCCACCAGCTACATTCACTACTGACTATCATCGCGACATCCTGACTGAAATAATTGCTCCCGACTCCAAGAATTCGAAACGTTACGAATAGATTAGGTAGCTAAAATATTTCTGTTAGAACAAAGAATACCTGACGCCGATATAATCAAAGTATCTCTTCCAAGAATACCTACAGAAACATGCAGTGTGTATGTCTTCGACATACTCGGTGTGATTTGATTTCGCAATGAGATTGTGTAGGAAGAATAGGAACAATGAACCGTACAACACGTTTAAACAAAGACTACATTTTTACAATGATAAGCTTGTCTTGATTCTAAAGAATTAATGGATGTTAAAAAAACTGCTAGAAATTGCAAAAGTGTTGTTATAATATGCTATAAATGAAACATTTATTATAGTAGCCTAATATTTTATACGCTAATTATAATAATTATGGTTATCATTGACGACCGTCAGCGACTTAATTGTTCTCCGTTTGATTCCCTCCTACATGATAGGTATATTTATGGATTCTTCTACGCTTTTTGTATGTATCACATTCCATAAGAGACATTCGGTTTTATATTTAAAAATAACATTCAAAATAATCCGCTTCAACTTCTACTAAAATATACTACTGAGCTAAATACAAAATCGACACTAAACAGCGCGGCTTGAAGTTCCCAAGCATCTTGTTGAATAACCATCAAAATAGATTTTTTATTACACGTATAAAATGCAAGAAAACCAGTAAGTTACTTCATTAAAATAAATAAACTAAAGACAAATCAATGACATCCTAAAGTCCATTGGTAAATAAAAGGACGTCCTTAGCTCGTAATTGTATAGTGTAAAGAAGTTTAGTTCAGTAAGTACAACAGAATGTATGCAACAAATCATCCTGATGTCGCAATTTGATAATCGACCTATTCCTAATATAACCATCGATCTCGATATTACAGGCAACAGTCAGGTGCTGACCTCGTGGTCGCATTAATATACGACCGTTCACAGACTCTACATCTCGCACGTGGCTACCTTGAGCCTTCTCTCCGTAGTTTCATTTATAAAATAGTTTACATACAAATGTTACAAATTCCCTTTATGTGGTTCCCTTTATTTGGTTATCATTGGTTCCGATCGGCTAACAGAAATTGTCAGAGCTATATGAAAAAAAAATACAGCGGTTCCAGGTAGAACATATTGCATGCTGACTAAACCGATCATCAGTCTAGTCAAATCGGCATGCTCGATTGCATCAGACTGGTTTCTCCTGCGCAGTTGGGCGAACGCTGGAAAGTATCTTAATGGAAACCACAGCTTTCTATCTGCTAGCTTAATGCTCTTGTCATTTTAAATATTTTATCTTTCCATCTCCTTGAGATTCGTTTTCATTTAATGTTTTCAGAAAGCTTGGCCCCGATTCCAAAACATTATTACATATATTCTCATGTTGTTGTCATTACATACATTGTGAATAATTCAACGTAGCAAATGAATTATACTATCGATAGTGTTCATTTTGCCTCAGATTTTCATATTACATTCGTTGATATGTTGAAACGATTCGTGGGTATAACCGGTTAGACCCCATGTTTGGTTTTAACTACTTTTTGAACATATACTTTACCAGCCGAAGTCTCTTGATATAGGTAGTTACGTTACGTCTAGTTCCCGACATGCGTCTTACGGTAATTGTACTTACTGTATATTAGCAGAAGTCTTCTTTGTATAGTAACTGTGCCACCATACCGTAATAATGAACTGCTTGTTTTATGCCATTAATTCTACGAGTTTATGATTTAGTTATTTAGTCGTCTTTAGTTCAAAGCAATAAAATAAAAAGCAAATATTATGCTATCATTGGGTCATGTCGGCCTTCATACCCGGCTCATTACATGCTTTAGTTGTCTTATTTGCGACAATTTAAGCGAGCATTACATTATCCAATTTGCAGAGCGCTAGGTTAGCTAGTGTGCTAAATTTGGATGGTTTAAAGGCAGTTTGTGAATCTAGTACAATCTCGCACCGCAGCACTAGCTTAGCGCTCTGGAAATTGGATAATGTAATGTCCGCTTCAGTCATAATGATAAACAATGCAAGCCTCATATTGGTTTTCTGAGTGAAGCCAGAAACATTGATTTGGAGTCGATCGTAATAATCCTATAAAGATCTTGAATGCTATTGAAAACGAGTTTGTGGAATAAATAAAAAAAATAAGCCAGAAAACGGGGTCAATGAATTTCCAGAACTGCTGAACGCAAATGTGAAACGAGGGCACTGCACTTGAGTCACTCTGCATATCTCACGTGTCGCTGATCAAAAGGCGGGCGTGTAGACACAAGGCGGTTTCTGGTTGAATTGTGCCTGTTGCTGTATACAAACATTACGCAGTATTTGTACCCGGCACGTAGACTTCATGCTGCACAATGTCAACGACCCTTTCATTAGTGACATTCAGGACTTTAATATTACAGTAAAATTCTTCGCAAACTTTAACTGACGCCTCATCCTAGAATTCCCTCCCGCAAATCAAAGTTGCAATCGTGAGTAATATGCCCGATTAGGTTTATTGTAAGAGTACTCAACCTTAGTAAGTATTTGCACCCAAGTCTCTTGAATCCAACCCTTTATATGTCATGTCACGTTTACGGTTGCTGAATTTTATTGGCTCCGATCACCGTATTGTTCCAAGCGTGGCGAAATTCAAATATTAACAAAGCACACGCGAAGTAACTATTGTTTGTAGTATAGCGGTTAACGGTTAACTATGGTACAGGTTGTCGGTCAGGCAGGCAGCCAGCCGCGCATCCGCCTCCGTTACGTCTTGCTTTCGTGACCCGTTCTTTATGATTGTGCGGCATTTCTTTTCACATCAACTTTCATCGTCGCCTAGCCTTTGTTACCACCTATTTACACATGCGACCTGAGTTGACCTAAGAATAATACTTATAGGTATAGTATTGCCGTTTAATCCTTCTTGTTTCGAGATGTATTATTGTTATTACAATAATACATGTATTCATACACAAACGGGAGACTTGTAGTTCGTAGTTAACAGGGCTTATCTGTTTATTTATTTTGTTTATTATCAAAGTGAAACTGGAGTTTACACGTCCCTACGCTTAAATAAGAACAATCAATTTAAGACTGCGCAATATTATTATCGCTCAGTGATGGGCACGTTCGAAGTACACTTTTCTCTCGAGTGAAAACTGTTAAATCGTTACCTAAGGATTATAATAACAAAATGTAGGTATAATTGTATAATTTTGTCATCGGTTACGGCTCTGTGATGTATACACCAACGTGGTGCCAGTAAATAAATATACAATGTAACGTAACATTTTTATCGCTCGATGCTCACGTAGTAAACACGCTGCAAGCCGTTTGTCGTGGCGATACTGTAAATCCAAATTTAAAGTAATGTCAATAACCTTTATCTAAGTTCGTACTGATTTTTTTAAACTGAAAAAAATAATCTCAAGCTTGAATCTTATTTTTGTCTTCATAAAGTTAATCCATTTCGTGAACTTAGGACAGTTGTATAAAAGTGCCCTCCAGATCATCAAATAATAAATTGTAAATAAACACTTTGTTTATTGCGAAATTAACCTTAATTATGTCAAAGTACAAAACAAATAATTATGCATGTTTCTTTCGTAGTAGTATGTTAAATTATTTACAAAATACAGTCGTGACAGCTACAAAACTTAATCTAAGTATGTCCATATCGTAATTACCTATTAACATTAAATTCATTCATACTTATTCCCACTAGCGGTAACGAAATGTTTCAATATGGGTAATGGGCCCCTTACGCATTTTAGACATTAATAGTCGGCAAAATTATTTCGACAATAAATAACGTTCAGATCGAAACCATTCACATCAAACACGTCATAAACAAAGCAACTCTGCTTAAACAGGTGATTTTTCTTGTAGCGGAACTTCTTCAGGCGAGGTGCCGTTGGTATTGGCCCCGACTCGATCGTTAGCAGTTCTTGGTGAAGAATTGAATCTGTTTTTGATAGAACTCCAGTTCTTCTTGATTGTTATTCCTGCTACGACTAAAACCATACCAGCTACTATTACACCAATTACACTCTTATCAACTCCTCCCTTTTTTTCCTGAGTCGTTGCTCCTACGGCTACGTCAGCGTCTGCTTTGTTTGCGTCGCTCGACTTTGCTTCATTTGATGTTGATTCTACTGCAGGTGCTTTATTAACACCTGAACGAACAGAATTTTCTGCACCTGATGTTGCCTTTTCGTTAGTAGAGGCCGTTTCTGCATGCGTAGATTCGTCATTAGTAGTTTGTACGTCAGCCTCTGCAGGTGCTTTTTCATTAGATGCGGGAATTTCGACAGGCGTAGACAGTACTTGTTGTAGTTTGTCATTAATAGATGTCGCGTTGGCTTCCGCAACAGCTGGATCAGCATTTTCTTCAGGTCCTGTGCTCAGTGCAATGAAACCTGGCAGTGCGAAGTCTAACAATCCTTCTAGTTCGTCTATACCCTGAGGTGCATCCGGGCAATCAAACGCCTTAGCATTGCACGATCCAGTGCATACAGTTTCCAAAGATTCTTTAAGTGAAACACATAGATTTTGTAACAATTCAGGCGAAGATGTAGGTAAAGTTAATTTACGAAGGGCTTTGAAGTTTGAAAACGTTTCCGATTTTAGGTCCTGAAAAAAAAAAACTATGTCGTAAGTTTGTAAATGTTTTTAAATTCATTACCGGCTTTTGATACTTTAGTTTGTCTAGAATCAGGTTACTGTGACTAGACTATTTTTAGTAATTCATTGAATATTACACCATGATGATACTACCATGATGACAAACTTAATTAATGTAGTTAAAAAGCATACGTGCAATAAAATAAAAGAAATTACCGTTCTCATGTCATTGCCGCCCAAATCAATTTCTTCTAACTTCGTCAGTCCGAAACTGTTCTTCAAATCTTGAGGGTACTCTATGAGGCGGTTATTTCCGAGTTTCAAAGATGTCAGCTCCGGTAACTCGCTTATGGACTGAAAACATAAATTGTCATGTTCATCATCGTGTTGGATATGGTTTTTAGAACCACATATTTAAGACATTTCCTTTTCGACATTGTTTCCTTAAATAGTATAGTATCGATAATATTAGGCCGCGCTCACTTTGGATGCGTTTTCATCCGAATTTTACTCGTGTGAACAACACGAATGATCCCGACCTTCCAAGTACTACGGGAGTGCGCACACTGGGTGCGAGTTGGTCGTACGTGTACGTACCGTACGACCAACTCGCACCCAGTGTGCGTACGTATTCGGATGAAAGCGCATCCAAAGTGAGCGCGGCCTTAGAGTCATGTAAAACAACATTATAAGATTGAAAAAAGAAACTTACGCCTGAAACGATCTCCTTTATGTCATTGCTATTAACATTTAATACTTTTAAATTCTTCAGAGCAGCTATTTCCTTGGAAATTTCAGTTAACTTATTATTTTGCAAGTTTAGATCTGTCGTTTTAGGATCCAAAGGTTTGGGTAATTCTGTTAATTCGTATCCCGAGCAATCTACCACATAATTGTCCGAGTCTCCCTCGATATTGCACACGCAAGGCTTTGGGCATGTATGCTCTCCGGCTGCTGCAGGCGCTATAGCACCTATTAATGAATGTAGTTGAATGTCTTCGAGTAACGGCGGCGTCGTTGCTTCGGTAGTAGCTGCTAGTGGCTCCTCTATCACCCCCGCCCCGCTACCTTCCGTGTCGATCCCGTCGGGTTCAAAATGATTGTCAGGCGGAAATTGGTTGTCATTTTCATCGGGAATTTGTAAATCAGCATCGTTCTGTGCCGCTGTACTTCTGAAAATTAATAGTAATTCACTAATAACATGTGACTTTATCGAATTTATCACGAGAAGGTGACGCAGAATTGTTATACATAAGTCGGTGATAAAAATCGCGATAAGTGTATGTACTACAAGGGCGTAACTGGAACACTGTCTTGAAATTTGATTGATAGATGAAAATATATTATACGTCCATACGTTTATAGTTTATACCTATATTTCTAGAATACCACTAAATTAATGTAGATCATTATTTTAACTAAAGGTATGGCGTATTCATTACATATAGTATATCTAAAGATTGCTCAGCTGTCTTCCCATATTTTTTTCTTTAACATGTGGGTTTAAGAATTGAAATAGCATATTATTATGTAAGAATTTCTGACAACGATTAAAGACTTCCTTAAATTCATAATTTCATTATAATGGCAGTTCTGATTATTTTTTGCAATACCAATAAGGCGTTTCCAACATATCGCGAACTTATCTAGTCAGTAATCCTATTATATAAATTAAAGGTTATTATCATTTACAGTAAAATTTATATTTCTGCTTATAAGCGAATCAGTCAACATGTAAATATGTTTCACAATCACCGATAGGTATAAGGTACCTACTCAGATATTCCAGAAAATGTTTACAATGATTATAAAAATAAACAGATTATAAAATAGGATACTCACGCGAATAATGCCAACAACAGTATAAAAAGATGTTTGGGCGTCATGGTCACTCGATGAAAAAAAAACACTTTTAGAGATGTGCCAGCTGAATTCAGGAGGTGTTACCTGTTGCGGCACAAGTACCAGCGTAGCGTAGAGCGCATAACTCACTGACACTTATAACTATTATCACTCAATGATAAGATTACTAGCGGCATGGCAGCTTATCGCGAATCAAGTACGATAACAGCGCTCTGCATAAATGAGAAAATATTGGGCGGCCGATTTTCAATATCACCTTCGACGGCACAGTAATGTACGTGTGTACTTACACAGATGTATATGTGTAAATGATCGTGCACGGTACGATAAGATGATACGTAACCGATTGTCGACATTTACCTCCACTCGCTAATTCTGAAGTTTACAAAAGTGGACATGTAAATTGGCTATTCAATTGGCGTTTATTATATAAATGGAGCTCAGTCGTAATGTATTGTTAAAGTTATTCCAAGACCAATACGCAAAAGATAACACTGATCCTGTCAAATTCAAATGAAAAAATAATCATCACAATAACGGATATAGCAACTTGATTCACGCTCTTTATCAAAATTCAAACTAAACAAACGCTCGCACCTTTTCCTTATCTTTCCTTCACTGACGTAATTGACTCACAGAATATTGTGCTTATGCTTAATAGGACCATTTCCCACAATGTCCACCGCTGATATACTTACATGATTGCCAGACACAAACATCAGCTCGGTAACGATTGCGTAGAACTAATTACTCTTTGATTTAAAACATCATTGTTGTAACCGCATCATCTTAATATCCCATTCAGTTAACCACATATTTTACGGCGTGCCCAAGGTCTTCAATCCGTTTATAGATTGCCCCGCTTCGCTGGTAATACAGCCCGTAGAAAGCTGGAAAATGTGTACTAATAATACCTACTATTGCGTCATTATTTCACTTTGGCACGTGTAAAATTTTATCAATGACCATTAGTAAACCATTCAACTGCATCCATTTTTAGATATACGTACTATTATCTAATACTTATATTGTTAACATTTTAAACTTATTAATTGGAGTCGCCCTTTATTTCATTTAAATTCACTTTTTCTCCTTTGACGTCCAATGACGCACTTAAAGAAAAATAGCCACTGGATGCTGTCCAATAGCTCTATTGGCCAATATGTTTGTACGTTAATTGGGTATTTGTATTGTTCAGTACTGCAACGGGGGCGACCTGGCGGACTATTTGCAAGCGAACCGCCTGCTGAGCGAGAGCACCATTCGCGTGTTCCTGCAGCAGCTAGCGAGGGCGATGCGCGCCATACACGAGAAGGGCATCGTGCACCGGGACCTGAAGCCGCAGAACATACTCCTCACGCACAACGTTTCACCGCCGCGCACTCCACAGGCCTCTGACATAACCCTAAAAATCGGTACGTTCGACATCTTCGTAATATTGCCCGAATTTCGGCATCTTGGTGTCACTGGTGCTTGCAGTGCCAACCAACGCAACGTGTGCTCTGCGCATCATAATATTGTCCAAAAATGACCGTCTGATATCGATGATAAGGTCATGTGTTATTAATTTAAATGGTGTTCCTGACTCCTGTACGGACGCAATTTCTTCGACCTTTCGTCTCATACTATATTTCGCAGTGCTTTAAGAGACACATCCTATTCATAGCCGGAACCGCCCGAAATACGTATTCGCAATAATACAGACTTATCTCATTGACATAAAGAGATTTAAAGCTATCTGATATCCGCTGCGCCGTGATGACATTGCGCTTTATCTGTGATAAGTGTAGGTAACTCCACAAATTTTCACCACTTATCAAGATTTTTATCAGAATTTTGATTAGTTTTATTTCTTATTACTAATCAAATATAAATAAGTTTAGTGTAGATGTTATTTTTTTTCTGCATTTTATATTTACATTAACATATAGGTAAATGGTTTCCACGCTTGTGCAATAAGTTCCTTCCTTGCTATCTGCAACAACTTTGCCAAATATTGTCTCTACCTATATAGGGAATAAAATCCCTCTTAACCAACATAGTAATTTTATGATAATGAGGGTTGGCATCTATTCCAAAAACTTCACACTAGGCTCTACATAGGCTGGTCTAGGCTGACCAACCCTGATAATATTTTTTCGGGAACAAATCGGGATTGGCAAAATAAAATATTTTAAAAACTTTTAAATCTACCCCTTTGTTTGCCGTTTGACTGACATATTTTCCCAGAATTTGATCATTAGAAGCGACACTATCGGCTGGTGCGATCGGGACAGTTGGCCACCCTAGCTCTACATTTCACACACATTTAGTTTTTGGAATTTTGATCCCTTACTATATTTTATTCAATATACCAACTTGTTATTATAACATTATAAGGCTGAGTTTTTGTTTCGTGCAGCTGACTTTGGCTTCGCAAGGTTCCTCGAAGAAGGAAACATGGCCGTCACGCTCTGCGGATCTCCGATGTATATGGTAATATTCTGATTCATACTACATTTCATTAAATTCAAGTTATAAAGCTAGTTGGTTTAGGTGAAGCAATAATGCGTGCCCCCTTTGTTCTAGGCACCAGAAGTAATTATGTCACTAAAGTACGACGCTAAAGCAGACCTATGGAGCTTGGGCACGATTGTGTACCAGTGTTTAACGGGCAAAGCGCCCTTCCAGGCCACTACTCCACATGAACTGAAAGCCTTCTACGAGAACAGCGTAGACCTGCAACCGAAGTAAGTACCATGTACTGAACGAACATCAAAACATAGGATTAATTATTACTACTTGAGCATACTTACTAACTTGGTTTCGTAAAATATACTACTAGAGACAAGTACTACACATAGTTAACACAGACCGCAGACATTTGTACTTAACTAATTAAATAAATAATTAGATTTTTAATAAGTAGTAAATTAATAAACTCACACACAAAATTGTAAACAACAAAATGCGAGCTGAGTTACCGTTACTGTTTATTTTTCAAACGTATTGAAAATGTTCGGATCCTTTAAAATTTAACAACCAAGTAGGTATTGGCGATATCAGGGGCATTTTTTGCTCTGGTGCTCACAATAGACAAATCAGTCGGTGTTCACGTTCAAGGCCTTCTGCCTGCATAGTCGCTAGAATTGGCTCTGTGTCAACTTTAATTTGTGGACAAGATATTCGTTATAAGTAACATATTTGTTGTTATACCGTATCGGCCATTCGCGATAACAGTGCCTTTATTTATGTACGCTATACCAACAGCACAAAGACGAACACTTCAAGTATCAATCATTGAAATATCGTGATTCTATGTATAGGCACGTATAGTAGTGTAAGTACTGAGATCACGCATAAGTTTTACCTTTACTATTTTTGTTAAGACTTACGATTAACACACCTTCATAATATTTGATTAAAAATTTATGCTACTAACAATGTGTTTGTCAAATTAGTTTTAGTTCCGTTAGCCCCTCCAACTAAGCTAATTAGAGTAACGGTCGGTGTTGAGAATCTATCTAACTAGGTGGTAGAGCCAAGCTGTAGCCAATTGACTGCAGCTCATATACGGGCTAGCTCGACCGGGGTAGTACCACCCTCTCACAGAAGATTGGCGTAAAGCAGCTATTACAGCTGCGTTTCGTACGATGAGTGAGAGAGCCGAAAGCCCAAACCCCCTTCCCCTCCCTCCATGCCACTCCCCTTCAGGTCGGCAATGTGCGAGCATTGCCTTTGGTATTGCAAGCATTTATAGGCTACGGTAATTACTTAACATCAGGCGGGCCGTACGCTTTTTTGCCACCGCAGTCCTAAAAAAAATAAAAACTACCTTGACACATCTCAACAAGCGAAGCGACTATAGCGACCCACACTGTTAAAGCCCGTTGCTTATCACTTGGTTTAATCCCGTTCACAGAATGCCAGCTGGCACGAGCCCTGAGCTGTGCGGTCTGCTGATCGGCCTCCTTCGACGAAACCCCCGCGAGCGAATGCCTTTCGAAACATTCTTCAACCACCCTTTCTTACAGAACCCGCGGACCGCTTCCATAACCAGTGAGTAGTTCAACTCATCAACACCGTACTAAGGTTACAAATTGATAAGCACTTTAGCTGATCCAGATTTAATTTCTAGGGTTCATTCAGATAAAATACATACAGTATCCGGCAGTAAATATTACACATCGAGTTACACTGTTACGTTGTAGAAACAGATCTTCGGATAGTTTTGCCTTTACAGAACGTCATCTATAAGTGACAGAGACGACGCTCTGTGACCCCGATTATCTTTTTCTATAGCTGTAATATTGACTGCCGTAGGTATACTTAACAGATGGACTGGAAGACCTCAAGAGGATATTGTCACAAAGAAATGTTACAATCCCCAATCAACAACTAATTTATAACACTTTATGTTGTACATAATGTCCAATAACTGGAACTTCACCAGTTCCCGCTGCTAACCGCAATATTTTGCTACTGAAGTCAAATATACCATCTGTCAAACGTAACCGTACTGCACTATCTTTAAAGAGTATAATGCCGTGGCAAATTATGACAGCCGAGACAAATCACCTTTGTCAGTAAACCTCATTGACTCATTAATCAACGACAATAACATTGGCTTAACTCTTACGAAGTTGAATACATAAAACTATAATCTGGACGAATGAGTAATCATCGGTGACCTGCCTGCACCATTGTTTACACACTTTCGAAATACTCTATTGCGTATTTCTTTTGACACTTATTTACTGAATATGTTCTAGATGCTACGTATTGCCAACGCTATATGTATTATTCTTGAGTTATACTTATCGTAGCTCAATTCTCGTTCATTTATATTTTTATATATCCAGCTAATTGCGATTAAGAAATCTCATAAATTATGCAGATACAGCAGGCATATTATGTAAATACTACAACGTGTTTTTATTGATAAACAACTGCCTACTTTATCATGGTTAACTGTTTCCCCTTTTGTTAACGGTATTGGATTTAATGCAGTACACTAGTCATTTCCTCATACTAATCTACAATTTATATTTTGGTTTAAAACCCGTCTAATAAATTAACGTTTTGCCAGATGGTATAATATTTATTATTGTTATTAATATCCGCGGCAATATCTCGCCAACCTCCATATTTAGTAAACACACATAATGTAGGATTATCACCTCACAATTTATTATTTATTGTTGTTATCGCCGCTTCTGGTCCTTCAATTTTTGAACTACCATCTTATTTATACAAACACATATTGTAAATGTCAATACACGTAGTCACAGTGTGTGAATTGTTCAGGTTTGGACTCGGATCTGCCCGACATATCGGAGAGCGATCTCGAGGGCCCAGCCGGTACTAACTGTTGCCTAGAGGAGTCTTGGGAGAGTCAGGGTACATGCTCACTTATTCAATTCGCTTTGGTTGTGCATGGGGTGGGCTGCGTGCGTACTGTGACCGTTCTGTGTATAACCGTGTTGGTTTCAGTCGTCATTAGTACTTTAACAAACCATTCATGTTATTCCCAACAAGAGTTTACGCAATCTTTACCGCTACGAAATTATATGTAACAAAAAATATCATCTATAGTCCGACTGCGCTGTACCGCGCGTTAGGTACGCGAGCGGCGAGACGGGGGGCGCATCGCTCTCGCCATCCCACTCCCCCACCCATCATCGCTCTCGCCTTCCCACTCCCCCAGCTCCCCGCGCATACGCGGTACAGCGCTTGTGGTCGGACTATAGTGAGGATCCTTAATACCTCCGGGTGTAGCAAATACAAAAGTCTGAAAGATCATTATTTTTTTACACGTATCACGAGTACTAATGGCGACGACGCGCCGATCAATGAAGTGCCGCACGGTTCAAAAATTTCAAGGACCATGAGGTCATCCGCAATCATCGCTTGCCTATTATCTCGCTTTGTCATGTTATAGTTACATCATATTTCAGATTTTATTACTTAATTACTACATTTACTGTAGAAACCATCAACAGGGGTGTTCTGAATATTAGAATATTCGAAAAGGCATTATTTTATTTCTTCTTCGAACTTGCACTTGGCAAAGAATGATAATGATCTGATCCTCATTGTGAAATAAATATGTTATCGTCGAAATTTCGTCTGTCGATTTACTGTATTCGATTTGGTAATATACCCACAATGGATTTTCATACATTTATGTGAACATGCACGAGAGCACATTGCATGAGTTTGTTGCTAATGATTGTTTTAATAGATGATTTAACAGTATGGTATGTATAGGAACGAGCCTGAGTGCTGCGGGCGGGTCGGGCGCCGGTAGCGCCGGTAGCGCGGGCGGCGCGGGCGGGGCGGGCGGCGGGCGGCCTGCCGCGGCCGCTCGCGCGCCCAACCCACCTCTGCAACCGCTGCCCACGCTACACTCGCATAAGAAACCACAGCCTACATCCTCCGGTAAGTAACCCTATAGTTAATTCATCTCATTCACCACCAATTTAAAAATAACATGAAAAGACGACAAGCCTATAGTCTGTCCAAACGCTCGTGGCACACGAGGCCATAAAACGTTGCCAGAGTAGGGCATATTGCGCGCTCCCTTGCACTTATCGGCCCGCCCGTAAGACCCATAAGTGCAAGGGAGCGCGCATATACCCTACTCCGGAAATGTTTGGACAGGGTTTAGTATACAGCAGAGTTGCAAAAAAACAGGAAATTTAAAATGAAAACTGTTTAAAACGTGTTTAAATCATTGTTTAAAACATTGATTTAAATCAAAAGGAATAAATCACCGTGTTTAAAACATGTTTTAAATGATTAAAACATGTTCACGGTGTTGAAAACAAGGTGATTTTTTCATAACAACCCTGGACTATACAGTAACAAGAATCCGGTGCGTATCATAAGGCGTAACATGTTGAGATACCAGATATACCTCTTCTCTAACAATAAAATGTTGTAAGCGGAGGTAAAACGTTTATATGAATGGGAATACTAGCGAACGCAGGATGTTGATATGATGGAATGATAATGTGTAAAGTAACTACCTATGTATCAATGGGTAGATAGCGTTAGATCTGATAGCATTAGATGTTTAATCTGCAAATAACATTTGTAGATTTGAAGGTATTTGTTGACGTCAAGTTATATAAATATACTGAATTGATATAAGTTGACATAACCAGAAAAAAGGCCACGCACTATATAGGGTTCCGTAGCCATTTCAAATAACGAAAACTTATTTTTGGCTAGCTAGGATTTACCTAAACATTGCTTAAACTTTTAGAGGTTAAAATTTCGCGAATGGTAAGGCTAGGACGGCATCATAGGGACTGTGGAAACCTAAAAATAGCCATTGCATCATATCCGATTGAACCAAACGTCCGCAATTTAGTCTAACATTAACTTTTTATCAATGAAGTGATTTTTATTAGATAAGTTTAACCAAGCAAACCTCTTATTGATTACCAAAAACATATTATATCATTAATATAGTCCACTTTATCATCAAGCCATTGAACAAAAACGTAAAATGAACCCAATAATACTGAATGACTTTTTTCTATACAAAATATCTTTGATAAGTAACGTATCTATCATATTCATCTACTTTTACACATGTATCTTTATACAATTAAATATGTTTTTTTACATTGTACATTCAACTCTTGTGTTGATTGGTGATAGTGCTTAAGTGATCTAAGGAATAATCGCAATACTTCAGGTACTAATCGATTTACCTGTGTTTACCTTAGTCCTTCACCCTACGGGTGACGGTCTTCGAACGGAAGACGGTGACACATACATATTAAAATATTTATGAAATTTAAAATAGCCTTTCAAATTCTGTAATGTGTAGGAAATTTACACACAATAAATAAAATAATGAATCACGGAAGTTATTGAGCATTTTAAATTACCTTTCCGTCGATACTAGCTTTGAAATTATAGAGCACAGGCCTTAAACCAGAAGCTTGACTAAAGTTCTTTGTCCTAATGTACCCATTACAGTAAACTCATTACATACTTAACACAGATGCATACCACAATGTAGCGTTATCTGACGAATATTCATAAACCTATACAAATAACGGAGGTACTCGAACATATAAGACTATACTTCGTCCAACCATTTATTTTACTTTTGACATTTAAGGAAAATAAAACTTATTGCGTCATAATAATGCTTATCTGTCAAATCTATGGCTAATTGTATAGGATAATATAGATGAACCAAGACTGTAAAGTAATAAATAAGATTCATTTTCTTTGACAAACTTTAATGTCAAAATTAAAATAAATGGTTGGACGAAGTATAGCGCAAATATAATTGTTATTATGCATTAATTTCATTGTTATCCTTATCACCCCGAGTTCAGGATTAACTTATATTGAAGGTGATTCTACAGGAACTAACTGGCCACTAAACAAATACAGAAGTGGTACTGCTAACATCGAGCCATGAATATTTTAATCCTTATGGACGGTTACATAATTACTTCGTAAATTAACACTTCCCTGATCGCCTTGTCCGCAACTTTGTTAGCGTGATAATTATCCAAATGTTAATAAAATATATCTTTGTGTACGGTGCAAATAAATTCGATAACCTAATTAACCTGCCCTTGGTAACCTAGGGCCGATATCAAGTTTATTGTAATATAAACTGTTATAATTTATAACTGCTTTTCCGCCATATTTATGTGTTAATGCACCCATTTGCTTGGTTGCTAAGAAATTACAACCTCATGTATCAATCGACTTACTTGTTATATCTTTTAAATGGTCATAAAAGTAATTAAATTAAGACCGTTTATTATACTTTATTATGTTTCTGGACATTAAAATGAGATGTTTTATGACCTCACGCTATAGTAATAGGTTTTATCAAGGTTTTATAATAACAAATACATACTCAAAACTGTGCTTAAACTTTTAACTTCCTGATATTGGCCGTCCTGCACAGAATTGAATTATTTCCGCTAGAAACTCATTTATGGAGCTTAATAAATGACGGTAAACATACGTATATTTATCACCGGTTTAATGGTATGATATTATTATTATCTTCGATGGATTAGTGAGTCATCAAGTTAATGGAGTAAATAGTGCCGAGGTTGTGTGTGAGGCCTCTAGCCTGAACTAGATCTCAATCGGAACCAAGTCAATCGCGGACTATCGTCCAGTGTCTATACGACACGACGAATGTCTTATACATTAAATTTCATGTGATATTTACAATTCAGGTTTTAAATGAAACGCCCCTCCGATATTTATGGCTCGACCATTCGGCCAATATACCTATAATAATATTTTTGGAAACAGCAGCTCTACCACGAGTCTACGTAAAATCGAATGATAAATGTTAGTACCTTGAGTGGCCGACAGATGCGTCGTAGAATCATAAAAATATTGTCTTCTAAATTTAAAGCCTTCGCTCTTGTCGGTGAAGTTTTTCCAGTCCTTTCCCCTTCATGCCAGGGCTCTACATTAACTTTTTCCTTTATCAAATTGAAATTGCTTCTTCTCGGTCTCTCTCTTTCCTTCAATTTTTACCTTGACGAAAACATGCGTCAATCTCATAGACGGGCCATAGAGGGTAGAGAATAAAATGTTGATTCCGTGGCAGCCGAGTCGTCAGACGCGACATGGGCGGGCGAGGACGACTTCGTGCTGGTGGAGGCGACGGAGAGCGGGTCGGCCGAGTGCTCGGCCGCGAGCTCCGGCTCGGAGGCGGCGCCGCGCCCGCGCTCGCTGCCGCTGCCCGCGCACGCGCCGCCCGCGCACCACGCGCAACACGCGCCCGCGCCACACGCGACCAGGCAACCGGACCCGCCGCACCCGCCGCCCGCCGCGCACCCGCGGGTCAGTATACATATACCACTCACACACCCATCTTGTACAGATATACCAGACATGTTACTGAACAACTAACTTGAAAGTTATCGATGAAACTACATGCTTCACACTTAATTCAAGCTGTGACCTACTAATTGAGTAAAAGTATATGAGCATGTATTTTATGAAACAAATTTTATCAATTACTGTTGATATGGACCGATTCCTTAAAATTCTTGTTGATAGACAATCAAGCTAAAATATGCTATACAATCTTATACCTACTACTCAGTAATGAATAGACACTGTATTATTTATTATTGCTTTGTTGTATTACAGTATATGTAATTGTGACTACTACATTAATATGTACATTGCAGAACCCACACGCTGTACCACCTAACAATACCATACCACGATCACAACCCATCGATGTGCTCCGATCGAACTACAGTCGGAACGCGACCAATATAGGATCACTGTCGCCGCCGACTGTGAGTATCTGCCCTCGGTAGTTAAATACACGAATCACTATCAAATTACTCATTAGGTGCGTCTAAGGCCCGTATTAATAAATGCATCTCAAAGTTGAGATCGAACTTAAGATGCAGTTTTGACGTTTAAAGTATGGAGCATCTGTCAACAGTATCTCAAGATTGAGGCCGATTTATTAATACGGGCCTTAAAGAGGCGAGCGGCGCGCTCGAGCAATTAGTATTGACGTCTGACTACGGAAACATAATATCAAAAAATTGTTCTGACTCCCCGTGTCCGCCGGCCTCTTGGACGCACCCATTCATGTTATATAGAATCACACATATTTATTCTTATCCACCTATTATAACTACTCGGTGCGTATACAAGACACCATTTTAGGTAACCTCTTTATAACACCATTCTATGACATCGTTGGCTCTTGGTCATTGAAGATCCTCCCCACTACCTGTCAGTTTAAAGGGACAGGTAGAACTCTTAACCTTAACATCGCGATGACATGATTAATGATTATACATTTATTACGTGAAACAACTCCCCGTAAAAACACCTAATAATATATTATGACGTCACCGAAACTTGCAAAATTATTGCAATGTTTTCCCTACACCTTTATTTACACATGCATGTGGATGATGTAGGTACCTTCTTAATTAAAATTTCCCGTCGTCACATAACGTTTATTGGTATTTCGTAAATATTTGTATTTAGTTCAGGTGCTGTTGCCCTTAATGTGAAATAATAATTTATATTCACTTCAGTTGTTTAAATATATTGGTTTGCCATTATATAAAACTCGAAACAGGTCATTCAATTCAATATTTGAAGGTGGATCGTATCGGTTTGCCTATCAACAACCGAGTAATACAACCCGAATCGACCCGAGATTGTTCGAGAAAAGTCAAAGTCAAACTATTTTTATTCGTGTAAGCTAAAGACATTGTCATTTCCATACTTCAAAAATGGAAAAATCGTACAAACGAATTTTCGTACAAACTTTCATCCCCTAATTTAACTTAGTGCTCTTACGTTACATAAAGAACTCCTGTCCAAAATGTCATGCTTCTAAACCCATTGGTTTAGGTTAACTAAAAGCTGTCTGTCTGTCAGTCAGTCAGTTAATCGTTGTCTTGAAAAAGTAGATGTATAATTTATATTCCGTGTTAACGCGCAGGTGCCTTTCACAATGACGCCGCCGACCGGGCGCCGGCGCAGCAGCAACTCGGGCAGCTCGCCGCCGCCCTCGCTGTGGCAGGTCTCGCCCACCTCCAACGTCAGCCCGCTGCGACGATCAGGTATATACCACGCCTTTAATTCAATTACTAATGCCCAAATCTATCATCATCATCATCATTTTAGCCAAAAGACGTTCGCTGTTGGACATAGGCCTCCAACAAGGTTTTCCACGACGATCGGTCCTGTGCCACTGGCATCCAGCGATTTCCCGCGACCTTCATTAGGTCGTTGGTTCACCTTGTGGGGCCTACCCACGCTGCGTCTTCCGTACAATTACATGATATTGTTATAAAATGTCATGAAGAAGAAACATACCTACGGAATGGGTCACATGTGTGTTCACAAATTAATAGGCAGTAGGTAGTCGCGTTAAAACCATCACTCAATCACTTTGGCTGAGGCTTTAACAAAAAATCTTTCATGGCCGCCGCCTCTACACTAATTTGCTACAAAAAAAATCTTAGTACGTTATTAGTATTTTATTTATTCCACGCCGTCCAACGTTAAAAGCAACTAAAAACATTTTCGTATCGCTTCCAGTTGTCATAGTATAGTGATTTCCTCTTTTATAACGTGTGTGTGTGGGTGGCAGGGTCGTCGCCGCCGGTGTCGCTGGCGCTGAAGGCGAGCGGCGAGGTGGGCGCGCTGCCCGACGCGCTGCTGCGCGGCATCAAGCTGCACCCGCACGACCCGCCCGTCTACATACCCAACCTGCAGGAGGAGACCATACTCGCGGTCAGCACACCACTCACCACAAAACACACACATCACAACATTATACATACTATACTTCGGTCCTATGGCACGCGGACAAAAGTTCAATGTTACTAAATACTTATATATGATATCTTCAAGTCCAGCCGCACGCCGCAACCGCACATTATCAGAAACTATCTTATAGACATTTTATGGACGATCTTATGCAGTCCACATAAGGTACTATCAGAAATTTGCCGGACCGGTTGGGTGCCTTATATGGACTGCATAAAGTCGTCCATAAAATGTATATCAGAAAGTTGCTGATAATGTGCGGCCGAACTTATTCAAGACAGATATTTTATAGAAAAACAATCAAAACGTCAAATTTAATGGGCCTGGGTGGGCCATAATTTTAAAGAAAGAAGAGAATAAACTTTATCCGACGCTTCTGAATGAGGCCCTAAGCAATGGTTATTTAATGTCACAGGAGGAGCACAGCAAGGTGTTCTCGCAGTTGAACTTCGTGCTGACGCTGGCGGAGCTGCTGGCCGAGCTGGCCGTGTCCTGCGGCGCGCCCATCGCTGCGCTCATGGACGTCTCCGACGGTGAACTACTACCCTATTATACATGTTTTACCACTCCATCCACTTACGACACTACAGCTGTGTTACTCGCTTCCTCTTCTTGTTTTACGTCGTAAGAACGATATCACACTGGCGGTTTGCAATCGGCTTGCGATCTGTTTTTGTCGATCAACGCGTGGGTGTGAGTGCGCGGCAATATTGTCGAGTCTCACTCGCACTTTTACTACCCCCGCTCACAGATCGCTCGACAACCGCCAGTGTGATATCGCTCTTACGGTCTTGGCAGCAGAAAGGTTGGTCGTCATGTGACGCTGTCAGGGGCAAATGTTGCTCGCCTTAAGATATCTCGCCATTTATCTCTGCATTCATGCAAGTTGCCCGCTTAGTACTTCCTTGTCGTAATATCACGGATTGATTTGGACGATGCGAAAACGGTTAGAAATCGACGGCCATTACAACAAGCCGAAACGAGCCAACGATATAGTGCTCTGTATTCTCGCTCGGACAAAGCTAAACTGACACTGTGAATGGATGTGTATGTTCCCAGAGCGCTGCAACGACAGCGTGCGGCTGGGGCTGCTGGTGCAGGCCATGCAGGCGCTGGCCGCCGGCCTGCGCCTGGCCGCCGCGCACTACCGCAGCCGCACGCTGCAGCCCACGCCGCAAGTGCGCAACGGTAAACAACACCAATATTAAACAGACACACATCGATGATGGCAATAAATATTAACCACTACATTACACGAGCAACTAAATGCACTGAGCAATTAAATTCAGCTCCAGATTTTTAGATTATCCTGGCAATTATTGCTCAAAAAATTGCCTGTGTTACTGGACCTTTATTCATATGTCAAGTAAATGTCTCATAATGTATTATTGTTATTGACAGTCGTCTCGCTGATGAACAGCAAGTACAAGTGCATCGTGAACGAGTCGAGGCGACTCCACGAGGCCGGCGTCACGCCCGCAGTCTGCGATAAAATACTCTACGAGCACGCCATAGAGCTGGTATGGAAATCAATCAATTTGATATAAGTTAGTGAATAACTTGGCTATTTGTTAAATCATTCATAATCTTTTAAATTTTGTGACAGTGTCAAATGGCGGCCATAGAGGAGTTGTTCGGCGACATGAAGGAGTGCGAGCGGCGCTACATGTCGGCGCAAGTGCTGCTGCACTCGCTCGTGCAGCGCCACCCGCTGCATCCGCAGCACCGCACCACGCTCTCCAAATGTTAGTACAACCAACTATTATTACTTAACTGCCATACCTACCTATCACAATACAGTAAAGTTGGTAGATGTGACGTTTGTGTACTTCCAAATGTTATACAATTGCCAGCTCTTACGCAACACGCAGACGACCGATGGCTATAAGAAACTCTTCATTTTCAGATCGAGACGCAGTGCAGAGGCGGCTCAACTGTCTCAAAGGGCCGCGCAAAATAATGGACGTCAAACTTGAGGCCGGGATCTCATAATGCAATACACGACCGACCGCCTAGAATTAAGTGGACGCGATGCAACATGAAAAGTGATTTTATTTTGTTTCAAAAATGACTCGGTGAGAAACAAAATATTGTATAATCTAAAAATGTATAAAAATAATAAGTGAATGATATCAATTAAAATCGTTGTATACAATCGTTTAGCGATGAATGAAAATGAAGATTACCAGAGATTGCAATAGTGAATTATATTTTTTTATATTCAGTGCATTACAAAGAAGTAGTAGGTTATCATAGAATGGTTTAGAATATTTCAGTAACCACTTCGAAATTAATATAATAGTTTGTTAGATGTGTGTTATGAATTCCTTTTAAAACATAAAAATGGTTGTCGAATTCTAAATGTTTGTGTTAAGCACACTTTCACATGACGTAGGTATGTTTCGAAGAACCAATAATAATAAATACCAAACTAAAAATATAATTGTTTTTCCGCCATCAAACATTGTAGTGAATTTATAAGTAATAGATATTAAAATAAAAAAATACTAAAAACATAGAGTAGAAAACGTAGAGTATTGTTTCCAAATAAATAAAGGCAAAGCCGAACGAGCGTGTTTTTGCGTCACGCATGCAAAATTAGTCCGAATATTGTATCAAGATTGAGCAACAACTTGCGAAATTATGCTCGTTTGGCCTCGCCTAGTCTCATATTAACATTTGTATTACTGCAAACGTGTAGTTGATCATGTAAAATGAAAATTATTGAGTAATATCTCGGTATGAGAATGCTATAGAGATCTCATTGTCGACCAATAACAATATTATGGCATTTTTAGGTTAAGCTTGTGAAATATTATAATTTTATAGTATTCTTTAAAAGAAGATAGTATGATTGAATGAATTTTAGCTTATTTTTCTCTAATCACCACTCGTTTTTGCCCAAATTGTGATCCAGATTTATGTACCCTCAGAATTATGTTTACTGATTTACTGAAATAAGAATAAAGACTGTTGTATTATAAAATTAATTTGTTTTGTTTAATAAACACTTATTTTAACAACATGTAACTTATTTTGTAATTTCCATGTATTCATTGCAAACACAAACCTCTCTCTCACCACCTACACAATCTACTGACAGATAAGGATACATAAATAAAAGAAATGCAATAAGTGTCAAAACTGTAAATTTTATTGATATGCAGTTCAATACTGTACAAAGATACCAGTGCCTTGCTTCAAAAAATTATATGGTTTCACTCTGTTACGGCCCCTCACTGGACTAAACATCACTTTGTCCGGCGGGAACTCTGACGAGCCTGTGGTTTCCAACAGAATATCGAGGCATGTTAATAACTTCGTGATTTTAACAGAGAGTGTTTGCTGTTCATCTTCTGGAGCCCAATCTGTGTTGATCACTCTTTCGATATCTCGGATGTCATCGTTAATTCCCGCGTGGTGAGTTCCATTCCAGTGCAAGGTTAGGGAAAACATAGGAGCTTTTTTAGGATAGTCACTTCTGAGAGCAACGAATGCTACCAACTTGGCAGACTGTCTTGTAATGATTGCTCTGTACAGCATATCATTAGGATTGACCAAACCTTCAGATATCAAAAATGCTGTTGAAGGTGACTGGCTATATTCAGGCCATCCCACCGATTGCCACTGGGTCAAAGACCCCAACAGTCTTACTGATGAAGGCAGATTACCTTTTGCTGGTAATATTTTTCCAGATTCCAAGTCCTGCAGCTCTTTCATTAATTCAACTCTTGATTTCAATCTTTTCTTCAGAGTTAATATGAAGTTTTCAACTGTTGTCACACTTAGAGCAGGATGTGGCTGTATCACTTTGTTTGATTTGTGGTCATCTACTAGCATGGCCATAAAATCTAAACCACACATTCTTTGCGCCCATATGTAAGGTCTTCCTATTTCAGCAATGAAATGTTGGAATTGTTCAGAGATGCCTGCAGATTTGAGTAAATATGCAGTGGCAGGGTGTGGTGAGTCATTTCCTGTGTCGCCAGGATACAATTCATTTAGAATGCAATGGCCATTCAAGACATCTGCTGCTGACACACCCATAACAGGTTTTGGAAGAGACACTGTAAATTTGACCACCACAATTTTAAGGTGCAGAAGATATGAAAATACCAAATTTAAGGCGGTGCAATCCCTGACTTTCACAGACACCTGTACATTCAATGGATGTTTTCTCAGAACTTCTTTCTTCTTCGCTTCTGCCTTTTCTTCTTTAGATACCTTGGCAGTTCTATGATGGCGTTTCTTTTTATTATCTCTCTGGTCATCATCATTATTCTCCTGGTCAGAATCAGAATCATTGGACATTTCACTCTCCACATTCTTTACTTGGTCAAGCCTTTTTGCTTCATCCTCATCACCAGAAATTCCTGTAAATAAAATTTATTGATGTATTAACTTAATAAAGTCTTAAATTAGTTTTTTTTGTAAATAACTATTTTGTAATACATACCAACTGTGACAGTTTTAGCACCCAATGCATCAGAATATGCGCTAGCATTAGCAAACAGCAAGAACAAAGGAGGAGGTAGCAAGGCAGCCGCTTTTGCTTCATCTCCCTTGTCATCAAGTCTCAGTGCCAAACATTCTTGCAAAGGTTTGGTTGCCTTAAGAACATCTCGAAGGTGAGGGTCCAGTGCGTCGAGTCGGGACCGAGCAGCGGCTATCGCGGCGCCTACGCGTTCCTTGGATGAAACTAGCTCATTGCACGCCGCAGCCAATTCGCGGCGTTGACGTAGCTCCCACTCCAGTCTTGCTAGTTGGAGTTGATGCTCATCAGCTTTGGTCACATCCTTTAAATAAGACAAATGCAAAAATAATTACTTAGCTGACCATTATTATATTGAACCTAGTAAATGGGTGTTTGATACTAGGGTTATCTGAAGGAAGTTACTTAAGGTGTTACCACACCAATTGATCTATCCACACAATTTCGATTTACCTCATTCTGCCATCAATCAATGGATCAATCTACAGTGGATTGCATGATGTAGTTACACCCTTAAACATACTAAATAAATAACTTACAGGTCTAGAAACATCAGCTGGTGCATCCTTATAAAAGTCATCAAGTGGCACTAGTTCAATCTCTTCATCCTTAGATTTGAACTGCAAGCACTTTGTGACTTCTTTATTCAGGTGGTCTGCTTCATATAATAAGTTCTGTAACAGCAAGTGTGTGGAGTCCACCCGTTGCTTTTCCTTGTGAAGGGCATCCCTTCCAGCCCTAGTTCGCACTTTCTCCAATCTATTAAGTTTTTTCAGCGCAACAAGATGCAAAGACGCTTCAATTCTCTTTGCCTTTATTTTTTCCTTAGCCTAAAATATTAAATTAGAAAAGTAAATTAATTTTAAAATAAAATGCAATGAAAATATTCTACACTCAAATAGAATAAAAGAAAACTTACCTCATCAGTATCTTTAGACTTCAATTCAGCAATTTCTGTGAATAACTGCCTGATATCTTGACATAATTTCTTAAAGAATGCTGCATCTTTCTCCGCAGGACGTAGCTGTGCCTCTCTCTCTTCAAATTCTACCACTCGCTAAAATAAACCAATATACATATAAATTTTATTAGTAAACCCTTATGAAATGTTTATAGTATCATATTATTGATTCCAGCCTATGTAAGGACATAATAATAAATATTATAGTCTTTTAGGTTAGGCATATACAATTTTAGATAGAGGTAGGTTCGGTAGGTACTAATAAATAAAATTGTGTATTCGTTATCCAATGTAGGTAGTAAAGTTCTGTACTATAGAATCAATAGCAATATTCTCTGAAGCAAATGGATATAAAAAACCCTCAAGGCTTGGCGGAATAAAGCAGAAATGAGAAGTCAGTTATAAAAATGTAAACTAACCTTATAAACATCTACTGGCGCTTGTTTAGGAGTTTCGTTTGAAGTACTAGTATTTATTTTTCGACGCTTCTTTGGCGTTACATCTTCTTTACCCATATTTCACCTTTTAGACCTGTTTATAAATTTACAAACAAATATTTATAATATAATTTACACGGCGGCGACCAATACAATGTAATCAATCAGATCAATTCAAGGAATTTAAATGTCTGTGGATCAATCATCTGTTGCGCATAGGGCCGCGTTCAGAGGCTACGTTCCGGTTGCAAATTTTTAACTATCGAAATCGATAGAAATCGCTCTGACAATTAAATGTGTGTTTTGAAGTGCAATGAGTGCAAGTAAACTACTTTTGAACTTATTTTGACTCCTTTATTAATTAATAATTGATTCATTATATCAACATGGTAGGAGATATTTATATTTTCCAAAAACCATTGAAGTTTTGAGATTATAAAATTTATAAAACAATCTAGTAGCCGTTTCGTACCTTCGAGCGAGTGAAAAAACAACCGACATCTGCTCAGTGAGCTGCAAGGAATGTGAGCTGAGCCCCTGAACGCGGCCTAGCTGTAGAGTACCTCTCTGGGTAGTCAAATCAATCAATCCATAGATAATAATATGAATCAATCAATCAATCATTCCGTGCTTCCTTCAAAGTCAAACTAATTTGTCAAACTGCTATAAAATAAAAATAAAATCCTAAATATTATATTTTTTAGATAAACACTATTTGATATAAATTTTATCGTCATGGTACGACTTACATCACTTCTCTGTCGTGTCCCTGTGATAAAATTCCGTAAGGGTGGCATCGGGGCGTCGGGGAGCTCAGCTGCTCCTGCCGCTGCGACTGCTAAGGCCTCGCCTGGTTCATGTCCAGTAGGTGCAGTTTTATCTTTATAGATTACAAGGTTTTAGCCGCAGCTTCGCTCACGCAGTTTTTCAATCCCCAATAGTCATAGCCATGGTTATAGCGTACCCTATACCCTGTACCCTGTCATATCTAACCATAAGCTATCTAATAGTAAAAAACCCCATTGAAAACGGTCTAATAGTTTTTCCGCTATACTCGAACATACATGGCTCAGTTACAATTTTATAAGAGTATGGTTTGGTTTGATGATTACTTGTAATAAGATAATTGTTTACTTACATAACAGAGGGGTCATGTATGCATGCAAGTCACATGTCTATACATGATGTACATGACTGGCGATGGAATGTTTTGATTTAACATGATTTTTCAATGGTTTGGTTAAACCATAATGCATAATATGAATAGCAACTTTATGAACAAAACTCACACAATGAATTAGAAAGTTCACTTGATTATTTTGTTAAGGCCATGGGGAACACTTACAAGTTTTTTTTTAAATTACAACATAGCTAGATCAACCTCTTCTGAGAAGATCTGGTAAGAAACTAAATGGGCTTGTGTTTAGTATTTTTAGGGTACTATCATCAACTTGCTATTAATACATTTAACTATGTATGGTATGGTAGAGGTATAGACAACATCTGCTACCTTAGCCACCTTATTTCTGAGTGTAATGGTTGTGTTCAAGTTTTAATTGGTAGTGATAGCACCAATTATCACATTAACTTTAATGTATAAGTATAAACAACATACATATTGATTTGTATTTTCACAGGCGTTTCAGCCACAAGCCCAGCCAGCAGCGGCAATGAGCACTGGCCAGGCCATCCCTGACATTGACCTGCCTGCCAGATACAGGAGGACTCCTCTCTCAGAAGAAGAGATTGCCCACATCAACGGAGGGGGAATCGTTTAGTGCCCAATTCTGTACCTAGTTGCACTGTCCAAATGTAGATCTTGATAGTAATGAATTTAGAGTTGAATATCGTTCGAGAATCATTAGGTTATTACGTAACTTTTTCGACCATGTTTGCTCATGAGTGCTTGAGCGAGGCATCTGGATGCATCTATTTGGTTTCGTTCACCCTGTGTTGCACAAGATTGAAGTCTAGACATCCCGATTTAATTCAAATTCAATTGACGGGATGAACGAAACCAATGGTAAAATCATTGAAAAAGTTACATAATAGGCCTTCTGTTGGTATCATTTGGCGTTTCCATTGTCATCTACAGTATTGTAGGTAGTGATATGCTTGTTAGCATGTACATTATTTAATTAATATATTGTTGTTATTACGGTTTATATTTGGTTTCTGTTTATTTAAATGGATAAAATATAATTAGATAGTATACCTAACATATTATACATGGGTACTCTATCCTCATAATTAAATCACTTATTACAAAATACCTACAACAAAAATTAATTATGATGCCTTTTGAGATTTAATAGGTTGATTTCAATAATGAACATGTTTCAATAAATAATTGCAGAGAGTACCTTCCAACCTTAAGGAAAAGCAACCACAAGTCCAAGCTTTGGGGGTAATAAGAGTGCCTCGTGGAATTCTCATAGAATCTGGCAACAAAAAAAAAGAAGTTGTATCTTTTAATATTATCTTGCAAAAATCGACCCCAGGGAAGTCATGATATAAATAAGAAGTACCTACAAAATGTGAATGAAAAATCGGATTTGAATGTTGTGTAACGTGAAATAAATTAAACATTTGCCGTTTGTAATATGTACCTGTTAATTTTTAATTTATTAGTTATTTTTTTGTTTATTTATTTAGGCGTATAATCTACGTATAAAATATAAATTATGTACAACAATGAGATGACAAGGCACAACCTAATAATACCTAACATTGAGTTTCTCGCTCTGGATGGACCACACCTGTGCAGCCGGCCCATCGTAAGCGACATCGCTGTTGTCTGCGAAATTTATGACGCCGAACTTGGCAAATTGCCTTTTCCAGTGCGGAGTTTCAGGTAGGGTGAGGAGTGCATCTGTTATTGCTTTTTTTGTTTCCGCTGAAAAAAATAGTAAATAGGTGTACTTAGGTACAAACGGAGTCGCAAGCTTGTTAATGAACACCTGTGTGGATGTGGCATGTTTCGTATTCCCAAAAAAAAATTACCATTGCTAACCAGGCCTAATATGGCACTTTATTAATACCTCAACCTACCACTTAAATAAAGCGATAAGATATAGTTTTTTTGCAAAACAATATTTTGATCAATACCACAATTTCCAAAACACCCAATATCCGTTACAACCATAATGAGGGCAATTCACCCACCTACTTATTAGCGTGTAATTTTTTTCTGACTCTGGAATTCGAGTCGGACTACTTAAATACTTAAGTAAGTAGGTGATTATTTGTTTACAACGAAAAAAAATGTGCTCACCTCCTAATTTAGCATTAACCACGATAGGGTATGGCGGTAAGCGACCCAATGTCTCCAGTGTTATAATTTCTTTGCCACCGTCATACATAAACTTTTTTGAGTAAAGAAGAGTCGTTGAATCAACTGCGGCCCAATCAGCTTGTTTAGACAACACCATTTGAGCCGATGCCAAATGTGACCCAGATTCTGAAATAATCAAACCATTAAGTAAATATATTTTGGTCGTGGAGTAATCAATTGACAAAATTAAACGAATACAATACTTAGTAGAGATCCAAAGAAAGATGCATTTTCGCCCTTTTCCTTTAGGGTTTTTAAAACAATTTTACTCCCGCTTAGAGATTCCTCGTTACTGTACGCGAATGCACACCCACGGAGATCCAGTAAAGTATTTACATTGTGAGCCCTGTAATAAAATAATTAAAACTTATTTGACTGACACTCGGATCACAGTATTAGCTGCACTGTGGTAGCTAATTGTAGAATAATAGAAGTCTCACTCTTATCACAAGTCAATGACATACTGATAACGTTTTTATCTATCGTTTATTTACTGCAGCAAATTCAAAGTTCGACGATAGATAGGTAGGTACACATCAATACAATTTTATTCAAATACCTACTTGGCTTGTAAACGGTATAAAGCACAAGGAAAGTAATCTTACCTTTTATCGCTGTGGATTATAATGTCCGAGAAATATCCAGGTCTATTTTCCACATTCATTTGATGTGCAAACACTGGAGTCACCGGTAGCAGTTCTATAGATGCATTTTTATCTTTTCGAAGTTTCATGTATGCCGCGGCGGTCATGAAGGCTGAAAGTTGCATAAATCCATTAGCCGTAATTAACGCATCCTTTATGTTAAACCAACGTACCTACCTCTAAATTTATTGGTATGTACCTAGTAGTGGGCTATCTAATCTCCGTAGCAGTTCTAATATACATCTATAGCTGCTTAGATGCCATATGTTTAAAGAAACTGCTACTATTTATGTAGTTACGTCTCATGATTTTAATTAAATTATAGGCAATGTAACTACAGTTACCAGTAGTCACCAGTGTCACCACTCAGTGGTCGAAACGCCTACTAATAACATTACGGCAAATGCTAGAATACACTTTTATTTATTCTGTAATGTGTCAAGAATACTAAAAAAAAATACCCTCCCAATCGTCTTCACAGAAGCAGGATCTAGATAGGTAGGGATCTACCTTATCTACTTACCCATTATCACATAATAGCATAGAGATAGAATAAGCATACTAGCGAATGAAATATTTATCGGTAGGCAGGAACATAGGTACCTGCGTAAATTATTAATCTTTACAACATTTTGAAGGATTATTAATCTTACCCAAGTCAGCTGTGCCATTGGAAAACGGATCGGCGCGATCCGGGAAAGGTCCTGGGCTCCTGCTTTCATATTGCAGCGTCGTGTAACAGTCCAATGCCTCTTCCAGCAACTCTAAAATTAGCTCGTACAGCTGAACCGGATGAGTCGGGCACATATACGTCACTATGCGAAGTTCTTGTTTGTTTTGAGCCATGTTTTAATATACAAAATCAATGAACACTAAAGCGGTTTTGTTCCTATAGTGTTAATATACGAATTTATAATGAGCTCTATTGTGTATTAAAAACTTTACGTTAACGAGTTCTGTCTGTATTATCGTGCACGCGATAAACATTGCACGGTCATGAACTATCCAGTTTCTAGAGGCTGTCGGAGGCAAAGGTGGGTGACGTCAGGTGCACGCGGTAAATGCGTGTTAGTTTCGTGTTTCGACCGTTGTAGGGCATCCCGTTTTTCCGAGATATCCTCGTTATTGTATTGGAAATTTTACACGCTAGCACGCTGCGTATAGAGAACATGCTAGGTTTATTCAATATATGCAGGCGATTGAATTATTTATGATTTTGAATAAGTTAGTTAAGTAAGGTAGGTATTTCATTGGTCAACCTATTTTAAATCGATTCGCAAAACAGCGTGACGAATTGGAACTACCTATTAGGAAAAAAATGCTGTACACATTCGGTTGTTATAGAAATAATAAAATGTATTTATAATAACATTTTTATTTGAAGAACTTTTAGATACATTGATTGAATCAATTTAAAAAATAAAGTTACTTAAAATAAATAGTTTACATACATTCGACACTTTATACATACAAGCAAAGAAATGATCTCTTATAAATTAAATTTTAAAAAGTAATATACCGAAACATACGTAACAACTTGTACACTGTAATTCTTACAATAATCTAGAGTTAAAATGCTGTAAGAAATAGCTGTTTCGAGTACAGAGTACACTCGATTCAGTCACTATAAAATAACTAATAATAAAAAACAGGATCATCTGTCTAGGAATAAGCTTTCACTGAATACTGATTAAACGGGCCTGCGGAAGTTCTTGCCGGCGTACTTGGCGGCGGCGCCGAGCTCCTCTTCGATGCGCAGGATCTGGTTGTACTTGGCGAGGCGCTCGGAGCGGCACGGCGCGCCCGTCTTGATCTGACCAGTCGACAGACCCACCACGAGGTCGGCGATGAACGTGTCTTCGGTCTCACCAGACCTGAGACAACATGACCAAATATTGTTATATGCATAATGGAATTTCGAAAAACCCTTTCTTAGTGGATATCTACATTTCACAAAGAACACGAATGTAATCAAAAGAAAGGATAGGAGTTGGAAGAAGATTATCCACTTCCCTCCAAAGCAAAGCGGGAGACAAAAATAACAGTATACCATTGTCGATTCTGGCTTACAGGAGTAACAGTGGTGGGAGTGTGTGGCGGGCCTAGTCCCAATTTTTTTTCTTTTTCACTAAGAACACACCCTCCAAATTTCATGTCTCTAGTACCAGCGGTTTAAGCTGTGCGTTGATTTATTAGTCAGTCAGTCAGGAATTTGAACTTTATATACTTACGCATAAAGATGATTGCAGAAACACCTTAAGGCGCCGTAGACTGGTAAAATTATTTAATTCCGCGCTGTTCTAGGCGGACCCACTAGTCTGATTTTTAATCAGATGAAGCAAACTGACAGGTGCTAGGCACTTTTTGATAGAAAGAGAGAGCATAGAACACATATTTACTTTGTGCTAAAGCGCTAAAGTAAACAATATTAGGATCTGGGATTCGAAATTCAAAATTACCACTCCCGGGTACACTTCACTATTTGGCGGGTAGGTGTAAAAAAGTTACTACTCATTAATATTAATATGCAATAGTGACCTGTGCGAGACCATGGTGCCCCAGCCGTTGCTCTTGGCCAGCAAGTGCGCGGCGATGGACTCGGTCACGCTGCCGATCTGGTTCACCTTCAGCAGCAAGCAGTTGCACGCCTTCTTTTCAACGGCGGTCGCGATGCGTTTCGGGTTCGTCACCTGTGGTTATAAAGTCATATTATTAAAGTAATATTATAAAAATCACAATTGGTAATCATAAACAAGGGATTTCTGACTGTTCAAACCAAGTTAGTAAATATGGTGGAAACAATTTCGGAGAAGTTGTGTGATGGAATATTATAGTTTTATATCAAAACAGTCTCATTTTAATGTTAAGATGTGACTCAATTTAAGAGACTCTGCCTACCTCCCATGTGATACAGGCGTGAGTTATCTATTCTGTGGCGTGAGGAAATACACCTTGGTCACAGTCATGTAAATCATGATTACTATACTGCGCCTATATAAAAGTTCAAAAGGAAATGGGCGTTAAGCTTTTTAGCCTCCAACTCTGTATGCAACCAATATGCTTTCCAACCAACCGTAAGATCGTCTCCAACAATCTGGATGGGTGTGCGAGAGGTGAGGTTAGCCCACGCCGCCCAGTCGTCCTGGTCGAAGGGGTCTTCAATCGACACCATGGGGAAGTCCTTGATGAAGTCTAGGTACACGTCGGCGAGCTTCTCCGACGACAGGAAGTCCGCTGGGTTGGACTTGGGGTTCTTGAAGTCCAGGTCGTAGGTTCCATCCTTGAAGAACTCAGATGCAGCCACGTCCATGCCGATTTCAATCTGTAAACAAGCATTTTTTTGTCCATTCAAATTATCTCTCGCGAGACGTATACAGTTCGCCAGCCAACTCTGGGTCGTAGTGGCCCGAATGCAGGGAATCCAATCCTCTCCATTATATTGGACGGGAGTAAGTCCCATCAGCAACATCAGGAATACATGCGTGACGTTGTTTATTACTTTTGTTTTTGCTGCAAAAAATTAAGGCAACAATTTTTGCTGTGAATATTTCTTCAGCGCAGACTCAGGTATTTTTTTTCAGGTCATAGACCACCTTGGCTAGCACAACCACCAAGACCAGACTTATGTCGCATTGAATTGCTCTCTCTCTCTCTACCCTAATGCATAGGAGAGAATGAGACAAAATCGCGTTTTACTTTGTCGCGGTCTGGCTGTGCTACTAGTACTGATGTTAATTCCAAGTCAAGGGGAACAGACGTGGTGGCGGACCTGTAAACATGCCCTTTGAAGAACCCCATGTTATGTGCTCATGATAAGTATGTAAAAGCCAAATGACCTTGCCAGTGTAGCCGGCCTGCTGGATGGCGTCCTGGATGAGGTAGAGCGCGTCCTTGTTGTTCTGTATGTTGGGCGCGAAGCCGCCCTCGTCGCCGACCGCGGTGGAGTCCAGCCCGAACTTCTCCTTGATGATCTTCTTCAGGTGGTGGTACACCTCCGAGCCCATGCGCATCGCCTCGCTGAACGACGACGCACCTGCGTTGGGACAATTTCATTATTGAAGGTGGTAGAGTCCAGCTGTAGCCAACTGACTGCAGCTCATATACGAGCTTGCTCGACCGGGGTAGTACCACCCTCTCACAGAAGATCGGCGTAAAGCAGCTATTACAGCTGCGTTTCGTACGATGAGTGAGAGAGCCGAAAGCCCAACCCCCCTCCCCCCACTCCCCTTCAGGTCGGCAATGTGTTAGCAATGCCTTTGGTATTCTAAGCTTCTATAGGCTACGGTAACATCAGGTGGACCGTACGCTTTTTTGCCACTGCAGTCCTATAAAAATTAAAATAATAAAAAATAAGAAACCGGCCTCTACATTGTTAATTTGTAAACAATAAAATAAAAGGAGATAAGCTACCTGTAGGCAGGATCATGAACTCCTGCATAGCAAGCTTGTTGCCAGCGTGGGAACCTCCATTGATGACGTTGAAGGCTGGGACTGGCAGCACAATTTCAGTGTTGCCAGCCAAGTCTGCCAAGTGCTTGTACAGAGGCACGCCCTTCTTGGCGGCGCCGGCCTTGGCGACGGCCAGGGACACGCCGAGGATGGCGTTTGCGCCAAGCTTGGACTTGTTCTCGGTACCATCCAAGTTCAGCATAACTTGGTCAATCTGATTACAAGAAGTTTTCATAAGCTAATGTTCCCTTTCGAAAATAGGTTCATTTCTAGAATTGGCTTTTAGTCAGTGTTTTTAGGGGCCATCCATAAATTATGTTACACGAATTTCATGATTTTTTGACACCTCACCCCCTCTTGTCATAACTGGTCACATTTGTGAGACTCTCCCCTAGTGTGATGTCACATATTTTTTTAAAATTCTGGAAAGTTTAAAATTTTACAACATTTTACTTTACGTGTGTCGTAATTTATGGATGGCCTCTTATAAGTTAAACAATCAATTATTAATTGTTGGTGAACTGGGCTGTTGATATTCTATAATAATGATATAAATATTTATGAACACTCACCACAACCCAAGGGCAAGATTAAAACATAGTGTATTGTTTACACAGTCTTCTTATCATTTTATTATTGGTGACATACCTTCTTATTACCTACTCAAGTTACTTTTTATAACAATATTATTATAACGAAAATATATTTACCTCCTTCTGCTGAGTAACTTCGAGGGTTTGTTTCAACAGCTCAGGAGCGATGGTCTCGTTGATGTTCTTGATGGCGGTGAGCACACCCTTGCCATGGTACTGGCCCTTGATATTGTCCCTGAGCTCCAGGGCCTCGTGGACACCGGTGGAGGCGCCGGACGGCACGGCCGCGCGGAAAAGACCCAGCTCGGTTACCTACATAATAACAATTTTGATGTGAAGTCTAACTAGAATCCTATTAGAAAAGAATATTCTGAACATGTGTGTGGGGCCAAGTAAAAATATAGATTTATACAGAAATAAACAAAACTTACCAGGTCCACCTCAACCGTGGGGTTACCACGGGAGTCGAAAATCTGACGAGCCTTGATGGACTTGATCGGCATTCTGGATGTGAAGACTGAAAAATTCCTGGTTAGGAGACAAAAAATATTATAGTATATACCTATAAATTGCTGAATTTATTAATTTAATTTTACTTGGGGACATCCTCATGGATACAAGCATACCCAGGAAAGGCAAGAGTTATGCGGGCAGAGTGCACCATTACTGGAAATACCACAGTGGACTACTCCTTAGCAATGTGACCACGGGAACGCTGACGCACACACCTTCGACTTTTACGCTTATCCTATTATTAATTATGATTGATTTATCCTACCTCGAAAATGAACTCAACTCAAAGATTGGCAAGGTCAAGTATAGGTTGTTCAATAAAAAATGCTACAAATTCAATACTTATTCAAGTACCTAGTTTAAAACATATAAGATAAATAAATACTAGTATGTACCTATTATGTACAAGTATCTAAAAAAAATATTGATTGATTGTAGGTAGGTACTACCACAGCAGGTAGAATTATGTAAAGATAAATCTCCATTATCTAGCAAAAGTACGAAAAAGTTTTTATAATTACATAAATACATATATTATCTCAATGTCATACAACCGGCTGACTATAACGTACCTGAATAAAATCCTGTAAATTCAGCAAATATTGAGGTTGCACAAAATTCGCCGGATAGATATCACCGGATCGGAAACTCAAGGAAAAATGTCAAATGTCTTTGCCCTTCACAAGGTGAAACTAGAGAAGAGAGAGATCACAAAAACCGGTTATTTTTCGATAACTGAGCATCGAATTCGAGTAAAAAAAAGTCGATAATGTTTAGTGCGTTCAATTCACTGTTAATTTTGTTATTTTCGTCCATAAAAACTGTTAAAAACGATAATAATGATCACTTTCAGTACAAGTTGGTGCGAGTGGAACGAGATTTGTGATCGAAATAACGAAATTACCCTTCAACTCGCGACGTGGGGGTTAATGCAGGTGTTTGGTACAGCATGCTGTACGCGTGCGCGCTGCCTTATCAAAATTAACAGTGAATGGAACGCAGCAGTTCACAACTCTATACTTACAGTTTTGTAATGTTGGCATACTACAGCTCTGTCATTGTCATATCGATTTGTCACGTTGAAATACGGTAACTTGTTTGTTGTGGTTACCTATTTTTGATATTCCGAAATACTCACTAATTCTTACAAAAATGAGTGATTCTGAATCAAAATCCACTGATAAAAAGCCTATTGTCATTAAAAACGCTACTGACTTACAAAGGCTGAAACTGGAAAAACTGATGAAAAATCCCGTAAGTATAAAAAGGTTATGTTATGGTAAATATGATTTCTTACATTAAACCTTAATATTTCAATGACTTTTTACTTTTTTTTTATAAATAGGACAAACCTGTAGTAATTCCTGAGCCACCAAAGTCGAAGAGTTTAGCGCCGCCGCCGGACTTTGTTCGCAATGTAATGGGATCGAGTGCTGGTGCTGGCTCGGGTGAATTCCATGTCTACCGCCATTTGAGACGGAAAGAGTACGCCAGGCAGAAGTTTATACAAGAGAAAAGTGAGAAGGTAACTGTGCACATCAAGCTTTAATCTCAATAATTTTATGTTACAAATATTGAGGGCATTCTGAGAGAATATCAAATCAATTTTTATACTTACTTTCACAGGAAAAACTAGATGACGAATATCACAATAAAATTGAACAAAATAGAAAAAAAGCAGAGGAGAGGACGGCAAAGAAGCGGGCCAAGAGGCTGCAGAAAAAGAAACAAGCAAAACAAAAATCTAAAATCCCAAAGAAAGTTGAAAAACAGAATGCTTCATCACAGCTTGACAGCAGTGGAGATGATGATGATGATGAAACAAAAGAAGATAGTGAACAAAGTCAAGAAGAACGAACAGAAACACAAAACAGTACCGAGGATGATGAGAAAAGTAAAACAGAAACTGTAAAAGAGGATAGTTCATGATAAAAAATAATAAAAATATTTTAAATAATGATTTTTATTTACTTATAGAAAATTATAAACTTATTGATGATAACAGATAGAAATAAAATATGTTATAGAAACTAGAGGGTAAGTAACAAAAAAACATGAAGTAAATTTAGGTACATACCTACCTACACCTAAGGATGTACATAATTTCTTCAAAATTGTCAAGTGTAGGTAAGTCTTACCAAGAACTTAAAAATAAATAAATGATGACCTAAGATCTTTAGACTGATTCAGAATAGCTATTATAACCACTAGAATTAATGAAAAAGTAGGGTGGAAGTGGTGGTATAGATATGGAGAAACTGTCATGAAAGGCTTCATTGCTTCTGTTCCAAGATGCAGTGTAGTAGACCGGGTCAGTTGTAGCATTATGGTGACAGCAGGGTATTATGCTCAGTCTGAAAATGTTTAAAATAAGATTCATATCTTATGAAGTAACTATTACAAGACCACTGATGTATTTGGTTAGCTGCATGTCTACACAAGTATGAAACATATTTTGTTTTAATATAAAATCACTGATAACTTACCCTATTATCAAAATTGTAAACGAAACTAGAACAACAGACATTATAATAAGCCACATATCCAACATGCTGAAGAATGATCCCTTCTAAATTGTGATGACGTACGATTTAAAATTTTAAATGTGGGTACTTCATACTGTCAAAAGAATTTTACGGTACCCTCACGAGTTTCTTTTTACACCTGCTATTTTTACAAATATGTACTTCGCAGCTGGCTTTATTTACCGTGTTGTATTCATTTAGCATTTAGTACATCTCGCTGTGAAGGATTCTAATCGCAACCGTTTAATTAACCAAGGCATTATTGAAACAAAAGAAGAAACATTTTACAATTAAATTTTTATTAGAAATCGAAAATTAATACAGATAAGTGTTGTAATCTAAAGTACGCTATATTTATTGTACGGAAGCCATCACACTGTCCTCATTCTTCTTGAGTATGACGAAGCCCTCCATGACGGGCGAGAGGGGGATGTACTCGTCTGTGGCGAGCTCGGCGCGCTCGCCGAACGACAGCAGCACCGGGGTGGTGTGCGTGTGCGACCCGGCGATCGTTTTGGGTGTCCCCGCCTTGCCGATCACGTCGACAGCCTAGAAATAGGGTTATGATAAGCTCTACAGTTAAGTGAGATGATCAAGAACGACATACTCAACAAAGTTGGTGCATCTGTTATATATTGGAATCTAGTGACTAGTAGTGTCGAGTCTGTACTAGAGTGCAGAAATTTTCTGGATAATGCACTGTCAGAACAACGAATAAGTAAGATAATAACTATAAATCCAAACAATCATGTACATTTTGCAGCAATAAAAGTGTGATTGTAATTACCTGACCAACTCGTACGCTAACATTCAAGGGCTGGAGGTTGTCGTCCAGCGTGACGAGCCAGCGGGGTTGCATCGCCGTCGCCAACACGTACAGCAAGTAGTGAGATTTGCCTAGGATTACTGTAGAAAAAAAAAATATTGTCAGATGTCTTGATATATTTTTGTAGAATAGGCCACAAGAGGCACTAGACCGGGAAGTCTCTAGAAACGGAAGGGCCCTTTTTTAATACTGGGACATCTTACACTAGTTTTACAGGCAGACTAGAACCACTAAACTTAACTAAGCTTAACTTCACGTGTCAGAAACAACAATCCATTCAGAGCAGGCACGATGTTAAGGGCCGTAACACACTAGCGGTTTGCGAGCGTATTCCCAGCGCGCGCCGAGCGTGTCACCGCGGGTTTATGGTGAACAGGATGTGCATGAGTGTGTAACATGTATCATGTAGACGTAGCTTACTGTTCTTGCAGTCGAGGAATGCGGTGAGCACGACGAGCAGGCCGGCGAGCGCGGGCTGGCTGGCGAGGCGGCGGTCGGCGTGCGTGGGGCACAGCGTGATGGTGCCCTTGCCGGCGTGGCACAGCCCCTGCGCCAGCCGCACCATGAACAGGTGCACCGGCGACTTGCCGTGGTACAGCGCCAGCGCGCGCAGCATCGTCGCCAGCCTGCGACCACATCGGAATCAATCAATATCGCATCGCCGCACTAAGGCCCGCCACATACATACGGAATTTTCCGTACGGAATTCCGTTTCAAAATATCGAATCGGGGATTCCGAACACAGTAAATCCATCCAAATGTATGGACGTATCGCATTGGGAAACCCCGATTAGATTTTTCTAAACGGAATTCCGTATGTATGTAGCGAGCCTAATACTCCGACCTTGAGGCGCGAGAAAACGGCCGTTCTATTGTCGCCACACAAAGGGCGTCACGGAGACGTCCCACACGGCAATTCAATATGACGTTGGGTTCGTGCATTGGAAACCACTGGTTCCACAGCAGTTCCTACGACAACCCACAACGGTAAGAACACCTGAAAATTTGAATTTAGTGAGAGCTGCTATCGCTAAAAACGTGCGAACGGCACAACCACAATGCTCTCCCGTCCAGACCATTTTGCGTACTAAAGTGGCACGCACGCATTAACACTGAGATTGAGACCCGACCAAACGTCCTACCCTCCCCGCAGCCCGACCCCTGCCCCTCCAAAACCAATGCATATCTTTTGCCCCACACTGTATTTACCTGGCATTATTGGTGCCAGCGCCGACGAGTCCCATGGCGAATATGGCGTTATAAGCGACGTCGTTGTCGGAGTCGTGCGAGTACTTGTTGAGCACGTCGATGACGGCGAGCTGCGGGTTGGAGATGGAGCACAGCGCGATGGCCAGCGGCACCGCGCGCCGCACCGCCGGCTCGCCGTACCGACCCTGGGAACGATAACATGACCGTTACAGTCTTCGCTTTCTAGAAAACTTAATGATTCCTACTCCTGCCACGAAGGCCATGGCCGCACTGATAAGGGGATTGCAAGGCCACGCCGATAACTATACAATTTTTTTAATTATCGCTAATGTGATGCGACCACCGCCATGTTTCTAGGGGTTTATATAACATAGGTGAGCAATAAGAAGGGATTTTTTAAAATAATCCCCAAACGAGGTTTAAATAAGGGCTGCACGATTCTATTGAAGTTCATCTTTTAAGTTTAAAATATGGAAATTGGTATTCCCTTTGTAAGAAAGTCAGTCCTATCAGCATTTTTGGAAATTCATACCCTAAAGGGCTGCAATAAGGGATGAAAGTCACTGAGAAAAGAGTTTAAATAGTGTTGTGAGGTTGGTATTGAGTAGTGAGTACTGACCAGCTGTCCGAATATCCTGGTGCACATCTCGGCGCCGGTCTCCTCTGCCAGCGCGATGACGGCGACGCCGAGCGTGGCCACCGCCTGCACCGACGCCAGCTCCTTGTTGGCCTCCTTTTCCTTGTCCTTCTCCTTGCTCTTGCCGTCCTTAGATGACTTGCCTGAACGTACATATATCATGCTCAGATTACTTACGAACAGGTCCCTATGTCGCTTAGCCATTGCCATTGAGCTGCTATAGTGACCAGAATCCCGATTGGTTGGTCAGAATCATCCGACCAGTCAGAGAGTCGATCACTATAGCAGGCCATTGGCAATGGCAGTTCAATGGCTAAACGACTTAGGGCCCAGATACTTCACTACGAAATTACTATAAATAACGACTCTTGATACGAACCTACAAAGATCAATTTCTACTCACTTTTATTCTTATCGTCCTTTGAGCTACTGCTACTACTGGCGGAACTAGTCGTCCCTTCTTTGGAGTCTTTTTTGTCTTGCTTTTTGAATGCCGTGTCTTCAGTTGATGATTGTTCGTTCTAAAATGTTCCAAATATTTAGCACATATTGTTTAAGCAGATGGATGGATGGAAATCATCTCATTTTAGGCTAGGACGTGTCTCACCATTCAGGCTGAATACGGTAGACAATCGCCGGAGAGAAAAAATATCTAAATAGTCTTATTAATGTAGGCCAACAAACCACTTGATCACTAGTCAGAATCTACTGCTGCTTCAACTGAGAAGCGCCAACAAGAAACTCAGTGGTTACTATTCAATAGAAAACAGTTGGTATATATTCTCAGAAAGAGTAACGCAATGTGAGCAGGCAGCACCATAGCCACTAACATGGGTAACATTATGGGGACTTAGGGCAAAGGGTTGAGTGCGTAACACAGAAGTGCGGCGTCTACACGGGGCGAATTCCATACGGCGCCATACAAATCCAGCATTTAGTTCCTAGCCGTGCAGCGGAAATGTGCCCATGTGAATTCTGCTTTATACGTACATCAGTGTCGTAGTGCTTGGAGCAGATGTGCAGCATCTGCTGCACGACGAGCACGTCGCCGGTGCCGGCGTACGCGCACATGGACAGCGTGGTCTGGCACAGCGCCTGCTGCGGCTCCGGCAGCACCTCCAGCGCCGCCATCGTCGCCTCCGTGCGCTCCTTGCATCCTGCACCACACACCATACACCTCACGTTATGCTGCCTTTTACTAGGCGCCTACTCCGAAATGTTTCGGTGGCGGATCGTATGATTTCATTGCTACATTACTTACCCAAGAAACACAATCCCAGACCCAAATGCAAGAATCTGGCGTAAGTGGAGGAATGCAGGTCCTTATTGTCGTCAATGAGACGCTGGATGATAGCGCAGGTGACCTGTTGAAAAAAATACACATTAGTATAGAACAGTGTTTGGAAGAGGCTGGTAGAAAGTGGATGGAAGGGCTGACAGGATGGAAGGTTGTATAATACTGACATCTCCGTTGCAGGATCCGACGGCGATGAGTCCGCAGGAGATGGCGGCGAGCGCGCAGATCTCGGCGGGCGCGGCCGTGTCGCTCAGCACGGGCAGCAGGTGCGACAGCACGTCCTCGCGCTGCGTGCCCGCGTACGCTATGCCCAGACCTGCAGCAATCAGACGAAACAACATTAATTTATCACTAGCTGGTGCCCGCGACTTCATCTACGTAGACTGTACTTTTAGTAGCCCTTTTATATCCCTAAACTTGTGAAATGATTGGTCCCCTATACCAACTTTCATCCCTTGTTTCAAAAAGTAGCCTATGTGTTCTCCAAGGTGCTGTCTATCAAAACCAAAATTCATCAAAATTTATTTAGCGGTTTAGGTGTGAAAATGTAACAGACAGAGTTACTTTTGCATTTATAATATTAGTAGGATAAGTATAGATATTGATTTCAGGCCGCCCGCAAGGATTGCCACAATGACTGGCCTTGCGCTACCCGCATCCAGCGTATTCCCGCGACCTTCACCAGGTCGTCGGTCCACCTTGTCGGAGGCTTATGTCTAGCAGTGGACGTCTTTCGGCTGAGATGATGATGATAGACTTGAGCAGAAAGTAGCAGCAAAATGAAAAAAAAAAAACTGAAATTTAACGTCACGACTTTTATCCCCTTCCGGGGGTAGTCAGAGGCTTGAGTGACCATTGAGTGTTATTATTATTTGATTAGGTAGGCAGGCAAAAATTGTACGCCGTATAGGCAGTTCATAGAGAGCTAAATATTTTAAGTAACCATGTTCACCTCTGTACTTACCTATGATACACAATAAATTAAATTGAAATTGAACCATACAACACTACATTGTGGATGTATTAACCAACTCAAAGCCCACTTTTCACCTGATAGTCAGAACCCAACGTGACAGGAGGTGGTGGTGGTGAAGTAGCAGCAGTAGTTAATAAAGTGCAGTGACTGACCAAGCACACTGCCGATCCTGAGGTTGGAGCTGGAGTGCAGCACGTAGTCGGAGAGCAGCGCGAGCGCGGGGTCGCACTCGTTGCGCACGCCGCAGTTGACGAGCCCCAGCGCCAGCAGCGCGCCCGCCTTGATGTGCTCGTCCGCCGTGTACAGGTACTTGTCGATGGGCGTCAGCCCGCCGTCCACGTCCCACAGGTGGATCATGCCCAGCGACGCCGCCGCAGATAACATGCCTACCAGGAACACATGTCATCAAGTTTTCATATCTAAGGCCCGTATTAATAAATGCATGTCGAAGTTGAGATCAATCTTAAAATGCAGTTTTGACGTTTAATGTATGTAACATCTGTCGAAAACAGCAGGTAAGAGGTGCAAAACGTAAATTACCCTGAAACCGGCTTATCACAGGATGTAAAGACAGTATTTTATAAACATCTTAGATCGTTTAGTGATGTCTTTTTTGGGCCCTAACTTTGTCAAAGGGTGACTTTTTGCTATTTTTAAGTCATGATACAGTGGAGTCAGTGGCTACAGTGGATACAGTTGAGAACGCTTCTATTGTGTTGAGGAAAGTCGGATGCCAAAGTACGGAAGCGTATAGCGATAAAAAAATACTTGAATGCATGCTAGAGCTAGAGTTCTTATATCGGTATAATCGTCCTTAGAAATAAAATGCGCTGGAATGGAATGGAACTTTAATAAAAAAGTCAACGCTCTAGCAGCTCGATAATTTAGATTGAGGAGACACATTAAGATCCTAAGTAGGTATAACAATATCTACTCACCATGATCTTTGTTCTTGTACATCCACTTGTTACCATCCTCAGTGGTGACGAGCTTGTCGCGTCCGAAGCCAGCGTTCACGAACGCGTTCACAAATGTCGCGGACAAGTTCTGTCTGGCCGAGTCGACAGGGTGCTCTGCGAGTAGAGACGGGCGGAGGGCCGAGCCCGCCGATTCTAGCCACGTCTTGTATACTTCCTCGGGAGTTTTGGGCTCCATAATGTCGAGCTAAGGAGAAAATACAGTGAAAAACCATCCAGTATAGCAAATTTATAGTAAGCAAGTGCGTGCGCACAAAACATAATTGACACGTCGCACACTGACTCAGTGGTTTGAACGTAAGCCGCTCCTCACTCCATCGGGTGGTTGTGGATTGGATTCCCGCCAGAGGCAAATTTCGGAAACGGCCTTTTCGTTATTTGTCCTGGTGTGGGTGTCACTGGTATTGCCTCTAGTCTATTGTACAGTACCCATTATTACAAGGTTTGCTTAGTTTGGGACCATATAGTTGGTGTGTTTGTCTGGCGATATCTATTTATTTATGGTCCTTTCTAAGCGAGGTCAAAAAGAACAAACGCGCCAAATTTAAATGTAGTAGGTCTCACCGTTTCGGAGATGTCCGATTTTATAAAAGAGTACGCCATATTTCCCGTGCTTTGCTTTTTAAAATCCAAAGAGGTTTCGACAAGTGCTTAAACAGGTTAATATTACACTCACCTCTCTCGCCAAACTAAGGAAATGGTCGTTGATGTGCGCATTGAGCAGAATGGTGCGCAGATCTTCGTCATCAACATCCAGAGGTATGTACTGACGCGCGAGCATATAGCACAGCTGTTTCTTTATCAACCTGTATGAACAAACAATTAACATTATGCAGTTCCAATCAGTGAGAGGGGGCGTCCATAAATTACGTGAGGCGATTTTGGTGATTTTTCGACCCCCCCCCCCCCCCTCCCCCCTTGGTGAGATGTCGTGAGATTTGGCTCGACCTCCTCCCTCCCCCTCTAATCTCACGTGAGATTTTTTACAAGCCATTTTCTAGTGGAGAAACATGTTTTACTTAATTTAACCGTTTACTTGAAAATTTACACCGTTCCTTGCGTTAAAAGAAATAACGTGATATTTGCCGAGACCCCCCTCTCCCCCACTTGAGATTTGGTGAGATTTGGCTCGACCCCCTCCCCCCCTAAATGCCTCACGTAATTTATGGACGCCCCAAAGGGTAAAATTAATGAATCAGAAAACTAAACTAGGTATATTGAAGTGAAGCACATGCTTGACATGTTAAGTCGTTAGGCAACTTTGAGAGCCTGTTTCAGATAACTTTTATCTACCTAATAATTATGGCGTTATGACAGATATGCTATGGAATAACTGTCAACACGCCATATTTATTTGGCGAACGAAAGTTATCTGACGATTCTGAAACAGGTGTTCAGTATAATTGCTAATAATATAATTAAAGTCCATTATGTGTGCCTTCTGCCGTGACTCAACCTGTATGCGTATGGACAGACGGTCGGCCCGTGCTCTTCCGGAGAGCTCCGTGACGCAGAGGTACCATGGCCCATGTGACAGCAGCATTACTCTAACGGTTAGAGTCTATTCCAAGTCTTCATATTTGTGTATAAAATGTATTGCGATCAGACGCCTTCAAAATATTGGAAGCGCCTATAGGTGGCCCAGTTTATGTTCATATTCTAGAGTGTAAACACATGTTATTGCTTATTGTGTATTGAACTTACGGATCGGTGCACGCGTTGAAGACTTCCTCACACTTGGTCTTGTCGTGCAGCTGCATGGCGACGAGCATCGCGCGCGGGTACTCGCCGAAGCGCAGGTACGTATCGAGCACGCCTTGCAAGATCTGAGTCGACTCCGGCTCCACCACGTAACTTGCGCAACTGGACAGAGAATTGAATACTTACTTTCTGATGCAATTATACGCAAATGAATCAATCTTGTACTATGGGTACCTTACAATGGACTTACAAAAAAAAGTAGCAGATAAAATGTGTACATAAGGGGCTATGCACACGGGCAACTTTTGTGGCAACTGGCAACTCGCAACTAGCTGTTTTAATATAAAACAATTGCGGCAATCGCGGCAACTGTTGCTGCAACTGCCAAAAAACTATTGAAAAGTTGATAGTTTCGGCAACTAAAGTTGCTCCGTGTGCATAGCCTCTAAGTTGCTAATAACAAGTCTCCTGGTTTACACATTTTTTAGATACACCTAATAAAAAAGTAGAATCTCCAACTGAAGGGAAATGGCCCGGTAAACATGCCTTTGAACAACTTACCCAATCAAATACAAGCACACCCTGGGGTAGTTGCTCTGGTCCATGTGCTGTGTGAGCAGGTCCAGCCGGTCGATCTCCATTAACAAGTCGCACGCCTGAATCTCGGCTGAGTGCTTCATGTCGAAGGAGATGACGTCACGTACCAGTGCCAACAACGTATCCATGTTCTCTACGTTCCATTCTTCAGCTATCTCACCTTCCAGTTGCCTGTTTATAAGCACAATGTACAGTACTTGGCAGTTAATATAACACATTGGGCTCTAGTGAGAGACTACATATATTGCTACTCAAATATTTAAGTTCTATTAAGCTGTTTGAGACTTTTCTGACAAGTTTTGTATGTCATGAAAATTTTCAGCCAATCTCAGGTTTGAAATGTGGTTTTGTTCGGTGGTAATATGGTTTAGAGAAAGTATTACACAATAAAACAAAGTAAAGTATTTAGTAATACGTCCAAGATCATACCTCACATACTCGTGACCCCAGTCACCCACATTTGACATCGTTCCCAGTAGGCAGTATTTGAGACATTCTCTTTTCTCAGCAGCATCCTAAAAAACAATATTTTGATTTAAATTTAAGAAAAACATCACATCTGTCTGAGCCCACCATTTTGTTTGATGGCAATGTAAATGCAACTTGTGGATAAAATCATTCCTCATTCAGATTCATACTTAATAAGTTTGTTTATTATACCTAGCTGTTCAATAAGTTATCATAAACTTATTTGATTAAAGCATAATATTGTATGATTTATATGATAAAAATCCATACAAACATCTGAAAGATATCATTAGAATCTAAACTCTCACAGACTTCATTAAAATAAGAAATTATACATAATAACACTTACTGGAGCTCCACTGACGCCCATAGCAAGTACAGACACAACATCTGCACAAAATTTCTTTGTTTTGGCATCTGTAATCTTTTCATACACATCCTTCAAAGCTGGATAGTGTTCCCTCAAAAACTTTAGGGGCTTCGGCACTGACGTCATTGAGGTAGTTGACGTTCTGATGAGTTTACTCAACATTTGCAGGGCCGGAAGATACAGATCTACATCGTTACCCTGAAAAATAAAGGTTAGGATTGTTTCTGAAACTACTTGTATACAAAAAAAAAAAAAAATAGCACGTTTTCTACATACCAACAGTTTCTCAACTAGCATATTCAGCTCTTCTTGCAGACGTTTGTCTTCTTCAGACTGTAATTAGGCGTGATAAACATTAATTTCAGGTCATTCTCGGTAGTATACGAATATTGCTTATTACACAAATACACTCACCAAATCATCATTAGGAGCAGCTGCTGGTTCGGCTTTTTCATTTTTGGGCTCCTCTACTTTAGATTTCCCTGTCATATTGATATAATTTGCAGTTATCTTCAATACAAATGAATAATTCTATACTGCGGTTTCGTTCTTCTTCTCCGTGAGTTTTACAAATTTTGACAAGTCACCACGGCATCAGGGTGCCTATATAAAATATTACAAAATCTACCATGACTTAACACAATTTTTAGACATCGAGCAATCGAAACAATTTTTGATTAGAAATCATGAACGTAATAACCCTACTAAAGGACTGTGAACTACAAACTTTATTTTCCATTAATTCAATCAAAAATAATCCTTATGTGACGGACTTAATGCCCACGATGTACGCATTATAAAAACCGGTCCCAGCCGGATAGTAAACACCACCCTTTTGTCCCGTTCTAACAGTACACCTTTCACCTTCCTTGTGTTGCCAGTTCATATTTATTCGATCACTTTAAACTTGGTAAATTTTAATGTTAAGAAGAGTAAACAATAAAATCGATTATTGAGATGCATATGGTAAAGTATGAGAATATCCTAAGATTAAAATTACAAACATAAATAAATGTCTGGAAATTAGTACTTACCTCCTTCAATAATTCGCTTGTAATTGTCAGTTCCGTGATGTCTATAAAATCGTAGCAGAAATAAAATTAATAACTTGAAACACAGAACGTCATTTTGCGTGACACATGACTTTTGTAGCGAATTTTAAATTAAACGTATTGTGCGATAATTTCGTCACAAAATGGGTAAAATATGCATCGTAGAAGGCTGCAAAAGCGAATATTATCCGGATTGCGGTTTAACTTACCATAGGTAAGTGTTTAACTATGTTTTCTATGTTTCGTACATTTTAGAAGTTCAGGTGACATAAATTTCGGTAGTAAACAGGACTACAATATAAATCTTGTTGTGTTTAGAATTGAACTGAACACAGCAACTGTTTGCAGCGATAAGTCGCGCTTTTTAAACCGACTTCAAAAAAGGAGGAGGTTTCTCAATTCGACCGTATATACTTATATTTTTTTTTTTTTTTTTTTTTATGTGTGTTCGCGGATAACTTCGTCGTTTATGAACCGATTTTGATGAATCTTTTTTTGTTGGAAAGGAGATGTTCCAGCGGTGGTACCATGATAAGGAAACCAGGATCTGATGATGGCATCCCAGAGAAATCGAAGGGAACCTTCGAAAATCGTAAGGGCGACTAGTGCGTTTGTAATTTTTTTCATTAACTATTTTAAAGCACTACTATTTTATGAAGGTCTGGAGTCGATCTGATGATGGAGTCGAAAGACAGTCGAGGGAACTCCTCAACGATTTACAGCAATTACCTGGTGTTTGGGCTTGATTAATTTGTATTGATGAGAACTTTACACCTAGATGGGTTGTGACTGTCATTAGGGGTCTGATGATGAAGACGTAGGACAGTCAAGGGAACTCCTCAACGATTTACAGCAATTACCTGGTGTTTGGGCTTGATTAATTTGTATTGATGAGAACTTTACACCTAGATGGGTTGTGACTGTCATTAGGGGTCTGATGATGAAGACGTAGGACAGTCAAGGGAACTCCTCAACGTTTTACAGTAGCTACCTTGTGTTTGGACTTAATTCATATCTATTGATGAGAACTTTGCACCCATATCGTTTGTAAGTGCCATTACAGGTCTGATGATGGAGACCATAGACAGTCGAGGGAATTCTTCAACGATTTACAGCAGTTACCTTTTGTTGGGCTTACTTCATAAGGTTCAATATGCCAAAATGTTCATTGGTATGGCGCCACTAAAAATCGTGAAATAAAATTATTTTTATAAAAAAAAAAAAACCGACTTCAAAAAAACCTGATGCACTAAAAAACCTGAAATAATATTTCTATTACCACGTCTGCCTACCCCTTCGGGAAAAACAGACGTGATGGTGTGTTATCGAGTATTTGAAGTCGGTGCCAATCTATCTTCTTACTTTTATAGTAGGTAGACTTGGCATACCAAGATTGGCACCGATTTCAAATACTGGTGGTAATAGAAATATTATTTCAGGTTTTTTAGTGCATCAGGTTTTTTTGAAGTCGGTTTTATTTTTTTATAAAAATAATTTTTCGTTGCCACACGACTGCATCGCTACTTTTCGAAGTCGGTCGCATTTGCAACGCGCGACAGACCGCACGCTGGTAAAACGCAACGCAGAATCATGTGTAGAATCACTGGTTAAAATATTGCCGACGATTTCGATTTCACCCAGTATAAAAAATAACACTTTGCAAGTCTTCGCAAGTACAGGAAGGAGTCGCCAAATAGCTAAGCTGACTATTCCTGGCTAGTATATATATATATAACGTCACGACATTTTTTATCCCCATTCGGGGGTAGTCAGAGACTTGAGTGTCCATACACCACCACATTGTGGAGGTATTAACCAACTCAAAGCCCACGTTTCACCAGATAGTCAGAACCCAACGTGACAGGTGGTGAACCTTGTCGCCGTGTATACAGGAACTGACCATTACCTAATCCCGAGGGATAAGTAGGTTTCCTCACGATGTTTTCCCTCACCGTCAGCGAACTGTAAATTATGCACATAGATGAAAATTCATCCATTGGTGCATGCCCTACCGGGGATCGAACCTGGGACCTTCTGATTGCTAGCCCAACATGTTCACCCCTAGGCTACAGTCGCTTTTTTTTCCTGGCTAGTCTTATATATTATTATAAAAATATGTTTTTTTTTGTTCGCGAAGACTTTGTTTTTGTCTCCCAGTTTTTTTGTGTCCTCTGAGAGTTACCTTCATGAATAGTTTTTTTTTTTTTAGATTTTATGAATTATCACATTATGCACTCAGCCTTAAAACATTATGCGTTCTTTTCGCGTTACTTCTGCGTTACTGTAACATAGAAGTGTCATGTTACTCTATGATACAAAGTGGCCTAAAATCAACGGCCTTAGCCTTGTACATTTTTCTTAAACACTATTTTGTAGCTCCATTTAAGTTGCCAAGATACCTAAAGACAGGCGCTCGCGTAGTTTGGCCACCGCAGACTAATTTATTGTACTCATGTTCTTATAAAAATAAACATCCCTTTCCTTATTTTATTATTTTCCTATCATAACAATCTCGGAACAATAGCACGTTTTCACCAGATGTCCATGGGGACTTGCTCCAAATTTCAAAATATTATGGTCACTCTTGTTTGGAAAAGGAAAAAACGTTAATGTGGTATCTCGCTGTCGGCTTCACTTTTGCTGGCAAGTCCGCATTCCCTGGTTATAATTTCTTTGTTAGAAATAGAAAAATTAAAAAAAACTTAAAAAATAGACTATCATTTCTTTTTAAATCATTACTAATATTTGTTTGTTAAAATACCCACCTATATTAAGTAGGTACAAATTAGTAATATTAATAAAAGGAGCGTGTTCCAACCTATTTAATCGTAATTAATCTGGGTGGGCCATAATTTTAAAGAAAGTAGAAGAGGATAAGTCTGGTAAGTGATAAGAACATACAAGACATACACGATTTGAACAAGAGTTGTTTGACCCGCCACAAGTTCAAGTTTTTTTCCAGTACCTACCTACCCAGTACCCGATAGCAAAATCTCACAGGGATAGAGCTAAATCATAGGTAGCTATAATATCAATACCTATTTATTGACACATGTGGCAATAGTGCGATGTGTTGTATAAATGTAAAATGAACATAACATAGGTGCCTATTACAAATATTATAAAATGTAGGATCCGCTTAATTTAGGTACACAATTCCATAAAAATAAGGTGCAAATCACCGTATCGTATTACAGTCGTCAGCAACATACATAATTCACTGAATTATTACCAATTCAATGGGATTTTACCTGGTCCAACAGCGTGATAGCGGTTTTAAAATCAACAGACATTCAATTCAGTGTATCAGAATACGTTGAACGGTCATGTAAGCATTTCTACTTTTAGTAAAATAAATGAGAACTTAAGATTTGAAGCCTAAATAATATAGTTCAAGTGGATTATAGAGCAAAGCAAAGCAAAGCTGTAAGGTGAGCTTGTAATATTTATATATATATTTTAATACTCCTATGCTATGGCTTAATACCGAAAGGCTACTTAAGAGTAGCGTTATTTAAGACGTCTTAAGTCCTACTTAGCTGTTTGAGACGTCGTTATCTGTATTTTTAACATGCTTTTATTTGTATGGGCCTTTTGTTTTCAGATACCTATCTCATTTTATCGAAATGTACCTACAGCATACATTTAATTCTTGCTTTTTACGCATTTGTAGTATTCACTACGTTATCGTCGGTCGAAACTTTAACGGGTTACTTTAGTTGAAACAGCACATGACATTATAAATCTGTACCTAATCTACATAAATATCTCTTTAAACTAAAGATAATGTCTAATATGTACCTATGAACCATTTTCTTGGTAGGTAATGTAGTTGCTATGATCAAAGTTTTTGCGATCATTTTATTACATCTATTTATAGACCGCCCGTACCGTTGGTATTCTGATACTTAAAAGCACAATATTGTGTAAATAAATTATATACGATGCCAGTACTTACATAATATGAACGCTGCTCTGGTAACTTTGAATGTTTCATACAGACCTACTCTAAGCTAATTTCATAATAAAATAAACGTTTTTTATTATTTTCAGAAATGATGCATCGTTTAAAATCAGATTTCTTTTTAAGACGGATGTTATTTAAAAGAAATACAGTAACTTCTACCCGTCCTCCTAAACCCCTATTTACCATAACCGATATGCCCAAACCAAAATATTTGCCTTTAATTGGAACACAGTTAGACTTTATTGCTTCAGGAAGTGGAACGAAGTAAGATTATATTTTTGTAATAAGTATTAAATTAATATAAGTACATTATAAAGACTATCTTCATATAAAATGTTTGTGTTGCAGATTACACGAATACGTCGATTCTCGTCATAAGCAATTAGGTTCTATATTCTGTGAAAAATTAGGAGGCAATACGGATTTGGTTTTTGTTAGTGACCCCGGGCTTATAAGGGTTTTGTTTATGAATCTTGATGGAAAGTATCCAGCGCATATATTGCCTGATCCTTGGTTGTTATATGAAAAACTCTACGGATCAAAACGAGGGCTTCTTTTCATGAATGGTAGCGAGTGGTTGGATAATAGAAGAATTATGAATAAGCATTTACTTAAAGAAGATTCAGAAAGTTGGTTAGAAGGACCAGTAAAAACAACGATAGAAAAGTTTATACAAAGATGGAAATGGGAAACAGAAAAGGGGGATTTCATTCCTAATTTAGAATCTGAATTTTACAGATTGTCTATAGACAGTAAGTATTATGTTTGATTTCCAAGTTAATATGTAATGTTTATTAAAATGAGATTAATAAACCCAACCATTTCATTTACAGTTATAATTGCAGTGATGCTTGGAAGTAACTCAACGCTTAAAACCAACAGACATTACGAGACATTATTAAATTTATTTTCGGACTCCGTAAAAAAGATTTTTCAAACAACCACCAAGTTGTATGGATTGCCCGTCGGTTGGCTTCAACGGTTTAATTTTAAACCATGGCAAGATTTTAAAGAATGCGTTGATATGTCATTATTATTAGGTAATTAAACCATAAGTACATAAAATATGTACCTACTGTCGTTGATGGTTCTTCAGTAAACTTTACAACTAATTTGTCCCAATTTACATACTTCCAGCTCACAAAATAGTTAACGAGATGTTGATTTACAGCCAAGAGAGTGACGGATTGATAAAGAAACTCACTGAAGAAAGCATAACAGATGAAAACATTAAAAAAATTGTCGCGGATCTTATAATTGCTGCGGGTGACACGGTACATACAAATATACAATACCTATTCAAAGAATTTCATTTCCGAGCAATTCAGTTACCATTGTGGGCGCACGCGCTCAACCAAACTTAAATCTATGTCAGTTACGTTCTTTGTCTTGTACTTACTTCAAGGGCACTTTCAATTAACATTTTCTGTTGATATAAGAGCTTTATTATTAATTACTAAGTGCACTATTACATTTAGACCTTAATAGATTATTTACGTGTTACCTTTATTTTCAGACATCTTACACATCATTATGGACACTATATTTACTTTCAAAAAATGAATGCTTTAAAAACGAATTATATTCAAAAGATCACGCGTACATGAAATATGTGGTAAAAGAATCTATGCGCCTGTATCCTGTAGCTCCTTTTTTAACGAGAATTTTACCGAAAGAAAGTATTTTGGGATCATACATACTTAATGAAGGGGTAAGTTGCGTAATTAAAAAGGGATTCTAACTCTCTTCACTGAGGAAATATAACCAATTTGCGAAAGATATATGAAATCCTCAAACTGGATTATGGCCTAAATCTCCTCCGCACTGAGAGCCGGCTGGTGCCCAGAGCCCAGGGGTGGCACGTTAAAGGGCTCTGCAATAATTTTATAGTAAAGTATTCTTGTATGTTTACAAAAACTACTAAAATTTGTAGTAAATATACTCTGGCAACATTTGTAAGAAAAAATTAAAGCAGAAAAAAAAGAGAAGTCACTTTCACTTTGACAATGACGTTACGACGTTACATACATGACGCCAGTGTCACTGTCAGTCAATTATATTTATTTATTTTTAGGTTATTATTTATAGTTTCAAGTTTGCATCAAAAAAATTAACAAAAATGAATTATAGCAAGCAAGTAATCAAGTTAAAAATACATTTATCTACATTACACTATCGGACATTTAGTGCAGTTTGTTGTAATCATGCCGGAGGACGGAAAAATGGGATTTCACCATATAAACACAGTGTAACTCTACACAACAAAATTATTCCAATGCAAATAAACAAAAGGAATATCTCCCTGGAAGGATTCGTTAAATGGCAAGAACAAACTTACACAAGTATATCAAATAGCGCTCCTGTAAACCTTATTCAGGATGGACTACTAAATTTTCATGAAGTTAGTGGTATGTCTTGGTGGTCAACAATCGTTACATCTACGATACTCGTAAGACTACTCATGACTCTACCACTTACGGTATACCAAAATTTTATACTAGCAAAGGTAGAGAACATTGGCTTAGAACTGAAAGACATGGTCAATGAGTTAAAAAAAGAAACCACTATCGCAAAGAAAGCATACAATTTAACAGACAAGCAAGCTGTGATCTTATACAAAAGGTCACTCAAGAAGCAATGGCAGAACTTAATAGTAAGAGATAATTGTCACCCATTCAAAGCGAGTTTAGTGATATGGTTTCAAATACCAATATGGGTGTGCATGTCATTTGCACTGAGGAATCTAGTGTACATGCCGCATGGAGATCCTGCTGCACTGGTCACTTTTATGGAGCTATCGGCTGGTGGGATTGGATGGATCCCTAACCTAACTGAGCCTGACCACTCTTGGATTCTGCCTGTTGCCTTTGGATTAACAAACTTATCAATCATTGAAATACAGAGATTATCTAAATTGAGAGAGCCTTCTAAGCTTCATAACATCTTTACAAATGTATTCAGAGTATTTTCAATAGTCATGATACCTGTCGCAGCCAGTGTGCCGTCTTGTATGTGCCTCTACTGGATGACGTCGAGTGGTGTTGGCCTGATCCAGAACTTAGTGCTGCTCTCTCCATCATTGAGAAGAAAACTAAGGATACCTGAAGCACCTAGCGAAATTGAAGAACCCTATAAACACATAAAGGAGGGATTAAAATTTCCAATTCAAAAAATCATCAAAAAAACTGAATAAAACATTAATGCAACTGATACATACTTTTTTTCTAATTGTGTAAATTGTCCAGCTTTTGGTAATGCAGGAATGTACTCTTTGGCTCGGAGATACATTTCCTCTTTCAGTACTGGCCATTTGAAATTCTGTGACCCAAAAAATGCATCCTTTTTTGGCCCTATTTAAAAATATTTGTAAAAAATACTGAGGGATTCCAAGTAGCAAGAAATAAATTTTGCAAGTTTTTACAGACTCCAATCATAGCTTCAATCTACACATCAGGAAGGGATGAACAAAATTTTAGCAGGGCCAATGAATTCCTGCCTTATCGTTGGGATAGAAATGACCCACGAAGGAAGGACCTGAAGCAGCATGTGTCTTCTGCATCCTTACCATTCGCCATGGGTGCCAGGTCGTGTGTCGGCCGAAAACTGGCGATGCTACAGATCACCGAGTTATTAACTCAGGTAGAATTTTAATTTAAATGCTAATTATTCAGGTTTTGGGTATTGCATTTTATTTAGTATCATCATACCTGACCGGCCACCTGTAGTGTAGATATTTTTATAAATGATCGAATGTTTGTTTACAGATTACGCAAAACTTCGATTTCAAGTGTGTGGATAAGAATGAGGTGGCTCCAATCACATCGCAGGTATTGGTACCTAACAAAACAGTTAAGCTTGTATTCAGACGTCGAAATCCTGATAGTACAATGTAACTTGTAAGTAGAATATTTATTATTCAGGAACCTTTAAAAGAAATGCAATAATAATATAGTGATAAATGAATTACATGTTTAATATTATATACATTAAAACTTATTACATTGTTTATTATTTTGTAAATATAGCATTATGTACAAATTAAATCATGAAACCAACATAAATAATGCCTAGGTATGTACAATTTAAACCACAATTAAATTATTGCTTTTTTATGCAATTCAGTTCTACTAGCTATTACTAGAGTACCTGTAGCATGCAACAGGAACCAAACAGTTGGAGTCAGGGGAGGCAAGTGCAACCCCTTCCTGCACCCGGCCTGCTAATACAACAGTGCTAAATCCTAATGAAAAGTGAATACAATGAAAAACATAAATTTTCACTTGAACACATTTGATTTCAAAATGTTTTAGACATACATTTCAGGTGGGTTATTAAATTAAAATTCGTTAGGTAACTACATAGTAGATGGTATAAAATTAAGCTAAATAAAATGCATTAGGGAACACAATAAAATGCTTTGTATATAATTATTACAGTTTCTGGCCAGATAAGGCTAACTTCGCGTACATCAAAATATCCGAGTAACCTCATTTAACCAGTTGCCTTTGAATCATACACCTGATGTCTTCCAACCACTGGTCTTTGTACTCCAAACTCAAGATGGTTTCAAAACATCGCGTTCGTTCTTGTTCGCCCATTTTGCCAGTCAGCAAATAAGCCACCGATTCCACGCACAGGAACCCCATCCCTTCATTGAGCGACCAAACATATATCTTATCAGCTGTATCTGGACTCAATTGAAACTGTAGAATAGCGCTACTTAACAAATCTTTTAATTTTTCAAACAGAAACCGATCGGCTAACAGAAGAACTTCTAAATTCGTTTCTAGTGTTTCAGCCATTGGGATGACTTGTACCTCACTTTTGGGATTATTTAATCCACAATGCAATAATGTGAACAGATATTCTAAAGCTGGTTTCGTAACATTCTTAAGTCGCACACATGTCTCGACTGATTCCTTAAAACACCCCATCAGCATAGCACTAAAAACATCAGAGTTTTGGCACAAAAATACTCTGTTAGCTTTAACCGTCGACCGGTCGTCCAATTCAAAAATTACTATTTCTTCTAACGATAGGTTATCCAATATAGGGTCATAGCTTACACATATTTGTTCCTTGAATCTATTTTCTAATGTTTTGGGATCCTTTATGTGAACATTATTAGCTAACTTAAATAGAGCGGTAACGCAGTTTTGGGTGTCTTCCTGTGACTCGGCGATAATGGCGAACAATAAATTCAATGCATTGCAATCTATGAAAAATTTCTTTAACGGCTTTTCAGTCCTGTGAAACAATAAGACACAGTTACACAATAGGGCATTTAATAAATCATCGATATATTAAATTACGTCCGTCCGTCCTAATAAAAATAATAGTTTGGAAAAGTTAAGAATAGCTTCATCGTGCCATGGCCAACGAGAAGCGATAAGAAATTGTAATAATTTTCGAGTTTAAATCAGTCTGTTCTGTCTGTGTCAGAAAGACGTGTTATGATAATTAATAACAAATTAAGGCGAAACGTTAAAATAACTAATTAAAAAAATAATCTATCTATTCTCGTATCGCTTGTTGGTTGTGGTATAGTTGGATCGATTATAATATTATTACGTACCTCACAATATAAGGTAGCGTTAACGAAAGTGTCTGTTTCATTGACGAGCTGCCTTTCAAGAGTTGATAGCTAATTTCACCGATGCCATAACTAGACTCAGCTAGTATTGTCAGTTGACTTAATAACTTAGAACTGAGCCTTACGATCTGGAAAAAAATGTGTAAATATCGACTTAGAATCTTGTATTACAATACATTTTACATTAGAATTATAATTTTGTATAGAAACTTACTTGTTTACATTGCTGACATTTAGTGGATGGATGTTTTGAACTTACAGACATATTATGCAACCTTAGAGCTAATCTATGTTTCAATATACTCATTAAGCAAAGGGCATTACTGAAACAGACATGATAATTATGTTATAAGATTTTAGAACTAATTAAATGGACAACAAAATCGAATATAAATATTTTTTGTAAATAAACTTTAGTATAGCCATAAACAAGTTGTTGAGAAGTAAGGATTTAACGAAATCAAGGGAACAATACATCTACACTTGCCGACATAAGTCCAATAAAGAAAATTGGGGATTCCTTTCAACAAACAAAAACTATAAACTTCATATCACATCAACGGACAACAGATATCGCACAGCTAAACCGATGCGTCTAGAAGCCAAACATTAGTTCCGTCCCACAGTAGTCCCTTATGTTTCATAGCTGCGGACTATGGAAGGATCTTTGGAAACTTAGAGTAAAAAAAAATACCTACCGTCTATATGGAAACTCATCTCATAAGGAGGCTACGATATGTTAGTTAGTATGGAATAATAATTTGTATAAGGAAAATGTCACTACCTCAATACTCTAGCTAGTATACGGGCAGCTCGACCCCAGGGTCGTTTGCACTTCTCCACATAGTCCAGCAGAGCGTTCAGACAGTCCGGCCCAGTGAGCAGCTCGAGCGTCTGGTTCGGCACGGGCTCGTCGCGCAGCACGCCGAACGAGTTGCACGCGCCGTGCGATACACGGAATAACAGCACTAACACGCACGCGATGCGGGACGACTTCGTGTTTGTGATTATTTTATTGGGATCAACTGCAATGAGAGATATAGCATAAGTATTATAATATAGTGCATGCACGCGCATTGATAGGGGTGCCAGGATTGTGAACCCTCTGATATTGGCGCTGATTATGTTGGTACCATGGACCTCACACAGAAAGGACATGGTCTACGTACCCGGGCCCCAACACTCTACTAATCCCGTGACGTCGTCAGTGTGCTGTCGGCGTTGGTCCTGTGCAGACGTCTTGCAAACGTTCGCATCCCAAATATAATTCTACTCGACACTATATGGCGACCCCCTGTACGTCTCTTTTACCATCCTACACTTAGTGACATCTAGTGCAAAAAGTTGATTTACGTACTAACATCGACATAGAACGAAGCGAGTAGTTTTGCTATTGACCGGTAGATAGAAATGGACGAGTAGGCGTTATCTAACACCGCTTCACCCGTGCCTTCACCCGCGAAAATTGTCAAGCGTCGATTCATAGGGAAATCTACTAAGAACATCTCTTCTGTCTATTATTTCTATGGTTGGTACACAACTAAACTTGGCTAAACTAACTGTATCTCCATCCTTCTCATGATCATAACGTCAGAGCGAGACAGAAATACGTTTAGATGTGGCAAGTTTAGTCGTAATTTGTAGCAAACATAATCAGCGTCATTGACTATAACATTAGTGTTAACTGTCACCCATAGGCGTACCGAGGGAGAGGCAGGAGGTCCGACTTAACTTTACCTTTATCAACAGGAAAATAGGCCTCTTCATGGGACAAAAGCTGGATACGCCCATGACGTCAGCTAATAACTATTATCCTATCCAGTGAGGAATATAATTAATGTTCAATTTCTACAAAACTAACGTAGGGTAAACCGGAGGGTAATTAGCCATTCGTCAGTGATTAGCCATTTTAAGGAAATAACGTATTTTTTGTTATTTACTGTCAATATAATTCAATGAAACTTGGCTAAGTGACGCTGTTAGCCATAGACAATCGATTTTAATACTCCATGAACAGCGTTTTTAAAAAGAAAAATACTTATGGTGGGTTTTATCAAGTCGGGTGTGAGTTTCATTGAAAATTTTAAGAATCTTATCAGTTTCCTTAAGGACTTACACCTGATTCATTAGAATTATTGAATGTTTTTTAAACAGTAAATAACTATTTTGTATGTTTAATGGAACGGGAAAAGGTTATTATTCATAACGTAAGTGGCCAAGAAGTATCTAATATTAGTATTTGTTTTGGTTTAATTCAACAATTTAACACTTTATAGCACTGGCTAATCACTACACCTAGTGCGGCTAATCACTGCAAGAGGGTGGCTAATAACAGAAAATGGCTAAAAAATATCATATTTTACCATAATGTCTATAACTTCTATAATAATTGGGTTTTACCTAAAAACTGTTAATACAGTCCAAGTTAGTTTATTAAGCAATCAGAAAATAATATTAATAAGACTGTAGCTATAATACAAAATATTTGATATACTGACAAAGTGTTGGCAATCCTTAAGTGGTCAATAGCTACCCGGTTTACCCTACGTCAATCTCGTACAGCCCATGAAAGAGAGAGATAATATGATTCCAAAGCCATAATATGCTTATTTAATTGGAGCCAAAATGACTTCGGAAAACTGACTGTACCTTCCAAAGGAGCTTCTTCTTCTACACTCTCATCATCATCCATAATCAGTTCGTCTAAATCGTGCGCGACTTGCGCGGCGTCCAGTTCTGAGAGCGCGTTGTTAGTGCCCGCTAAATCTACGGCCTCGTTCTCATGATCACTGCACACAGGTGAATAACGACCTGATATTTCTGAATCGGAACTGTCTGAAATAATCATTTTGTCATTAGCAAAGAGTTCAAAATAGTCGTTGATCTTATAATAGAGTTGCTATCAAATACTACACTAACACTAAATGTACGATTCCGACGAACGCGGCAGACAGCAGACGTTAGTCGGTCTCATACAATTTTAAATTGCCGTCGCAGCAAATGTCATCGCCACAAATTGTATAAAACCGACTGACGTCTGCTGTATGCCGCGTTCGTCGGAATCGTACCTTTAGGGCCTTTTTAAGAATCCTTAGATAACTTTTATTCTCCAAATAAATATGGCGTTTTGATTTCGAAAGTGTTTCCATACAATATCTGTCAAAACGTCATTTCTATTTGGTGGATAAAAGTTATCTGACGATATTGAAACAGGCGCCCGTTATTTTTCAATATTTGAGTCCTTTTTCAATAAATCAATTGGAAATAATTTTGGTGGAGTCAGAACGACTAAACCTACATCACTTACTTTCATTTACACTAAAAGGCGAAGTGGGACCCGAACTACTGGGACTCCATTGATAATCCGTCCAATACGGCGACGTGGAGCTCGTTTCTCCCGTGCTCACCCCCGACTCAGGACTCCAATCCCATCTGGCTCTTTTACTGGACGAAAATCCCCTGTCTGGGCTAAAACCAGATTGATTGCCATCCGAGTATGGAGACAGAGGGCCATGGTCCCCTCTGTCCGGGCTCAGTGACACCCGCGACCCTGACGCTTGCGGTGCGGCGGGCCATTCGGGACCCTTTAGCTCCCAGTAAACTCCAGCCGACCAGTCTTTGCTGGCCATTTTCGTTAGCTGCGACTTCTGTAAAAATATATCACTGCATTTAATATTGACGTAAATTATGTAACATCTGTATTACACTATCCCATATTTGTGGTCTTTATCTCTAAAAAGAGTCTCGACTATCATTCCTTCCGTGATTAAGGTTTAGGGCCCTACTAAATATCGAGTATTGTAATACGGGTTTTTAAACCACAACTTACAAGTTAAGTTGCGTAAATAAATATTCCCTGGCAACAACCAGCTAATTTGAAACAAATTAAGACAACAAGTATTGCATTGTTTAATTAAACATTAGCTGTTGCTGCTTTTGTGTTTGTATATTTACGTAACTTTATGGATTTTAAATATAGGTGCCACCTTTTTATAAGGGCACTTGGGGCATAAGTTCAGAGTCCCACCTTGATGAGGTCCCTATTCTGTGTGCCCCAGAGCCCATGCATGGCTTAAGACGGCCCTGGGTGGCAACAAGTCGGACAATTGCAATCAATACTTACCTTTTTCATAGTTATTGGACTTCCAGACCGAGCTCTTTTGAGGCTCTTACGTCGGAATGGCGGCGTCTCGTCTTCGCTTTGACTGTCATCAGTTGCATCACTGTCCACTGCATCCACGAATCCAACAATCATGTTGTCTCTCTCTATAACAACTTTCAATTCATCCTCATTTTTACAAGGCAGTCCTTTGCGGCGCGCAAATAAACTACTCTTTCCTTCATTACTTGTAGATTCATTTGTTTGTTGCGGTGTAGTCTCAGACTTATCTTTAGTTTCTTTTACCTTCTCTGCAACCTCACTTAGCACATCAGTGTGCTCCAAATGGTTGTGCTCAAAAGACATGGTAGTCAGATATTTTCGTAGTTCATCAGTTAGCAAGCTTACGAGACCTTCATTGACTAGAATTTGGAAAGCTGAAAGGTGATTTAAGAAAATAAAATCAAGAAATTTAAATGAATAAGGAAATAACACTGCACTTAAGCTTCCTATAAAATCCTATCCTACTAATATTATAAAAGCTAAAGTGTGTGTGTGTGAATGTTTGTTACCACTTATCTCCATAACTACTAAACCAATTTTAATTATGGCTCTGGAATAAGACAGCCTAATCTTACACATCTATTTCCACGCGGGCGAAGACACAGGGCACAGCTAGTAAAGTATAAAGGAAAACGAGAAAGCTTTATCATGTGTCTTGTCTTGGTTCTTAGTAAGCCATAAAAGAGCAAAATTAATACCAAAAAAATACCTAAGAGTGCCGTAGCTCTTATGGCACTGGCATTTGTGTCAATTTGCAATAATTCAAGCATACGTGGACTACACTAAATACTTACATGTATCATCAAAAACGTATTGCAGAAGAGCGTGCATAGAGTGCGGGTGTACCCGCGCGGCGGACACCAGTAGAGGCAGGCCACCACAGTGACGTAACCGAGATCTGTTCACCGATTCACCATTGAGCTGCGCTAGGGCAAGTGCCGCTCCTTCAGGCCACAAAGAAACATCTGTAAATAAATTAGGTATAAGACAGGTAATCCTCAAGCGCGCTCCACATTCACGCCGTGAACACCGAATTGTTCACGCTGCGTAAACAATGCGTTGGCGGGTGTTCACGGCGTGAATGTGGAGCGCGCTTTAAGTTTATACAGAGTTTGCGAAAGGCCTTTTTGGCCCTCCCTATTCAGATCATACCTGATATTTTTTGTAGTATTCCAACTAGACATTCCACAAAACCAGCAATGCCTAGAAGGGGCCGACACGTTGAAAGGTAGCAAAGATTCATCAGGCATTTCAGGGCGAGAGACTCGAACTTCTTTGTTAAGGCCACCAGGCATTGATAGCCTCTGCCATCACCTTGTATCTGAAAAAAATTGCTATATATCAAATCAAAATCTTCTATTTTTTTTTTAATAATATCTGTCAGTAAATAGTAAACAATAAACTCTAACGGCCCGGCCACGACTTCGCGCGACGTCGACGGGCGACAGCGTTTTTGCTAAAATGTTGCATGACGCCACGAGCTGCCGCTGTCAGCGGCAACGCGCGCGATGAACCATTTTAGCAAAAAACGCTGCCGCCCGTCGCCGTCGCGCGAAGTCATGGCCGGGCTGTAAGATATCAGCTAGCTAAGGCTTTATGGACTGGCGCGTCATTTATGAGTGACAGAAATAACGCTGCTTTTCTAAAGTTTGATGCGTAATATTTATTTACTGCTGGGTACTGCACTTTTACTAGATTTATTTATATTATGGGGGAAAAAATAAACATTTCTAAATAAGAATGGCCAGAGAACACACTTGCCCAGCCTTAGCAGCAAAAGTATATTGCATGTTTACATAACTTTTGTAAACTGTAATCTTACCTGTTCTGCACACTGCACAGTGGAGTGAGTTGTAAAATAGCCCAAACACTTCAATATCCCAGTCATCAGTTCCTCCTGACTCTTCCTCAGTCCATCTGTGTCTCTCACGGGATTGAGTGACTTGATAATGCCCGCTGCCTCGCATTCCATGGTCATTAGTATCGCTATGCAGCGCACTGAATTCAAACTGAGCATTTCATCTCTTTTTTCTGTTACCATCCAAAGTTGCCTACAGTAGCAAAGTATGTTAGTATTTTTTCTAGATTAAATATTAAAAAGAAACCACATTTTTTTGCAAATTTGAGGGTCATTTTAAACTAAAAACAAAATGGAGATCCCTTCTTTAAGTTTAGAAAGGAAGAAATGTACAGAACATTTTCTATCAGATTCTTTATTAAAACTATAGAATATTATTAGCTTGTTTTTTGTATACTTAGCCTTTGGGTTCTATATACCTGGGACAATGGAAGTACTGAAAAACCCTATAGCTACTAATGATATGTGTGAAAATGTGTTTGTGTTTAACGGATGAGAACAAAATTTGGTACCAATGTACTTTATACACTGGAATAATATATAGGCTATCCTCCTCCTGTAAGCCCACATGGAGGGTCCGTGGTAATACTAGTACATATGGTAGGTAAGAGACATTACAAAAAAAGAGTTGAACAGGAAATAAGAGCTCATCTATACAATACAAACACCATAGCTCCTATCTTACCTACACCATACATGTAGGTATGTATACCTCTAATTCATTTTTTTTTATAAACTACTGAGTACATAAATGGTAATAGGTACCTGATGGCTCGCACCGCCATAGTTAGTGTGGGATACGATGTATTTTTATCTCTGCCCTCAATGAGTGTAACCAGTGCAGTGACAGCTCCATTGTTGTGCAAGCCTTCGGCATTCGAACTCCTTTGAGCCAAGTTACCAATCACACGGCACGCTCTACCAACGATACTGTCCCTACATACGGTTTTGATTATGTTTATTAGAGGTCCAAAGATGTACAATTTCCCCACCTAAAATAATATTAATATTAAATATTGATGACTGCTTCGCAGTGGTTTGAGCGTTGGCTGCTAGGCTCACTGAATCGGGTGGGTGCGGGTTAGTTCTTGCTTAAGGCAAATTTCAGAACGGCATTTTTTTGCTTTGTCTTCGTCTGGTTGTCGCTGGGATCGCCCCCAGTTCATTGTAAGATAGTGTTGCTTAGTTTGGGACCACACAGTTAAGAGTCTAAGTGTGGCGATATTTATTTTATAATCAAGCACATTCGCACAGTATTGCAACAATACTCACCGCCAAACTACTTTCTTCTTCTAAACAACAATTACCGAGTATACTTAGCGTGATATCAAGAATTCTTTCATTTGGTTTACGCAAATGTGGCAGTAAATATTCCAGGCCTCCCGTTTCACGAAACAACTTTATTCCACTATCATTTATAGTTATTTTACTCCTTATTTTCAATAATGTTTCTTGAACTCGACTTGACGAAGAGGATTTCAGTCCTTCTATTGTTGATTTCACATAATTTGTATCCATTTTTATATGAGAATGGATACGAAGTCGGTCGACGAATATAATAAAGAGGATTTCATATATTAAATCGCTCAGATTAACAAATAAATCTGTGTTAAATCGCGATAAAATCAAGTTCTTTTTTTAGACAAACACAAATCACAATCAAAGAGGATGTAAAGAAAGAGACGGAACCTCCATACAACGCTTTTCGAGCTAACCGATGCATTATTTCGACACACAAAAAAATATCAGCTGTCAAAATGACATATCGAATAGTGCGGGCCTTATGGTAGAAATATAATATCGATATCGATAAAATAGTGCTGGGCATACTGAAATATTACCGATATCGATGAATAGTAGTGATCCGTATTCAATACATAGGTATGTATATTATAATAAAAGACAAGGGTTAAAAATCATTTAGTATTTATTAAACGAGTCATTTATTTTAATACAAGAGAATCTATCCGTAAAGGTTCGTTTAAATTGTAGCTTAATGTTAATACATAATATATGTTATGTTAATCCTGACAATGGACAACCTCTGGTGATACCTACAAACATGAAATTTAAACAGTAGGTACCTTTTACAGCGTAGAAGAGCATAGGAAGGATTTTGGAAAATTTCACCCCTAAGGGGGTAAAATAAGGGGTGGAAGTTTGTATGGGTGTCCTAATTTGTACGGTATTTGTATTAAACTAATTTCTTATACACTTTCAGCACCGGTGATTGAATTTTGTCAAAAATGACAGCACTTTTTCTCAAAGAATTGAGTGTGCACTTAGTTCTCGCCAGCCTTTCCACTAATTTTTTCTTTCTTGGCGATAAAGATTCTGAAACACAACATATTATAAAATATAACACTGTTTCACACTGGGTTTCCAGGTAGGCATTTTTAATATTATTTCGGACTTTTAAAACACCCTCTGTAACTGAAAACTAACCAACGCAACTTTTACAAAGCATTTGAAATGAAATAAAAATTAAATATTCATCACGACTTTTATCCCCATTCGGGGGTAGTCGGAGGCTTGAGTGGCCAACAACATTGTGGAGGTATTAAGCCAACTCAAAGCCCACTTTTAACCAAATAGTCAGAACCCAACGTGACAGGTGGTGAACCTTGTCGCCGTGTATACAGGACCTAATCCCAAGGGATAGGTAGTTTTCCTCACAATGTTTTCCCTCACTGTAAGCAAACTCTAAATTATGCACATAGATGAAAATTCAACCGGTGGTGCATGCCCCAACGGGTATCGAACCTGGGACCTTCTGATTACTAGCCCAACCTGTTCTCCCCTAGGCTACAGCCGCAGTACACAAAGCATTTATAGGAACAAAATGCGATTTGTATTTCATAAATTTCTATAAATTTAAGGGGGATTTTTTTTACCTTCTTCATTTTCTATTATCCTTCTCTTAACACCTTTGGCTCTGACTTGTATCATTTCAGGTAACTCTGAAATAAATAAAAGATATATTAATAGAAGCCAATGTTACTCGGGATAATGTAAGGATTCTAACGATACCCCTTACATCCCCCTGTACATGCATTTATAAGTTATAGTATGTTAGAGGATCTCCCATACATACATACATTCATATTTTGGGCTGTTGTGTAATAATAATTTATATCGTCTGAGTAACAATGCTATACAGTATGAGTCCCATGAGTATTATACCACACCAGGGTTGACAACTAAATAGGTGTTAGTTTTATAGATTTCGAGGTGAATTAATTAATAATGGGCTTCTGGCTGTCTCTCTCAACGTACGAAACGCAGCTGTAATAGCTACTTTACGACGATTTTCTGTGAGAGGGTGGTAATAACCCGGTTGAGCCAGCTCATATATGAGCTGCAGTCAATTGGCTTCATTAACACAAGCATAAGACTCCTATGATTATACATGCTACAAGGTCTTGAAGAAAAATTTGCCTTCTTTAGTAGTGTCCCTAATTAGCTGAACAGAACTGTATATCTATACATTTAAAATAAAAAAAAAACAAACCGACTTCAAAAAAACCTGGTGCACTAAAAAGCCTGAAATAATATTTCTATTACCACCTCTGCCTACCCCTCCGGGAAAACCAGACGTGATGGTGTGTTATCGAGTATTTGGGGTCGGTTTTCTTAATTTTATAGTAGTTAGACTTGGCATACTAAGATTGGCACCGACTCCAAATACTCGATAACACACCATCACGTCTGGTTTTCCCGGAGGGGTAGGCAGAGGTGGTAATAGAAATATTATTTCAGGCTTTTTAGTGCACCAGGTTTTTTTGAAGTCGGTTTGTTTTTTTTTATAAAAATAATTTTATTTCACGATTTTTAGTGGCGCCATACCAATGAACATTTTGGCATATTGAACCGTATGAAGTAAGCCCAACAAAAGGTAACTGCTGTAAATCGTTGAAGAGTTCCCTCGACTGTCTATGGTCTCCATCATCAGACCTGTAATGGCACTTATATACCATATGGGTGCAAAGCTCTCATCTATAGAAATGAATTAAGTCCAAACACAAGGTAGCTACTGTAAAACGTTGAGGAGTTCCCTTGACTGTCCTTCGTCTTCATCATCAGACCCCTAATGACAGTCACAACCCATCTAGGTGTAAAGTTCTCATCAATACAAATTAATCAAGCCCAAACACCAGGTAATTGCTGTAAATCGTTGAGGAGTTCCCTCGACTGTCTTTCGGCTCCATCATCAGATCGACTATAGACCTTCATAAAATAGTAGTGCTTTAAAATACTTAATGAAAAAAATTACAAACGCACTAGTCGCCCCTACGATTTTCGAAGGTTCCCCTCGATTTCTCTGGGATACCATCATCAGATCCTGGTTTCCTTATCATGGTACCACCGCTGGAATATCTCCTTTCCAACAAAAAAAGAATCATCAAAATCGGTTCATAAACGACGAAATTATCCGCGAACACACATCCTCCACATCCACATCCAAAAAGGAGAAACCTCCTCCTTTTTGAAGTCGGTTTAATAAGTAATCACTCTCTCATACCTGTACAAACAGACGCAACTGCCTCATTTCTGGAGTGACTTGTGGGCTCGTGTCCTTGACCCGCTTTGCTGGTCGATGGAACAATATTGTCAGGTACGGAAACTGAAATCATTATGATAAATTTAATCGGTACAATATTTTATAATAAGTAAATAGGTATAAAAATAAAATCATTATAACAGTGGGTTTGCAATACATTATTTTTTTAGTACATAAGTAGTTAAAATACCTTGAGGATTTTTGAATATATGTAGAGGAAATTGCAACATCTGGACATCACTCAAAGGAGACTGCATCAGATTTAGGCTGGGCACGGCACACTTCTTCAGCTTATTACCTTTCTTGTTCATGTGTTTATTTTTGAAATGTTTACCACATATATGTTTGATAGTATTCAATTTTTCTATAGGCAAATAAAGAAGATCTTCTTTACCAGTAACTTGAACCCATTTTTTACAACTGAAATAAAGACAAACCAATTTAGTTATGTGTAATATCTTTAAGTTCTTACATTTGTAAGGGCCTGTTTCAGAATCGGCGAATAAAATTTATCCAACAAATAAATTATAATGTCTGCCAGTTTTCAAATAGAGTATCAGTCAACATTTCAAATTTGTTTGTAGAATAAAAGTTATCCAACAATTTTGAAACAGGCCCTTAATCAAATATTTTTTTATTCATGTAATCTAGATATAGCATTTATAAATAGTCAAAAACAATATTTTAGCATTACCACCAGTTCGTAATGTTGTTTCTATTGAGAAGAGCCGTCAAGAAACCAATTCTTCAAACAGAAACGCTATGTGAGCAGTAATAAAATTAATGGTTTTATGATATGATACTAATAGTAGGTAACTTATTTATGTATTGGCAAATTACCTAAGCCCATAGCTACACTTAATAATAGATAGTTTATCATGAAGGATATTTGGTCTACCTATTGGAATATTATACTTGTATGTAAGATACACTCACCGGTTTTCATCCAAGGGAAAGTTTGCAAAGAATAAAGGAGACTCCAAATGCGATTCCTTGATGCCACAAATCTCACACGAGTTCATCATCATCATCTCATCTCATCTCTCTCTCTACGAGTTTTTTTGTTTGGCATCTTGCACTTTTGTGGATATGGTATATCTCCTAAGTTCTTAGATAACACACAAAACTAAGGTAACAGAGTCACTTTCTCCTAAATAACGAGTCCTGTCTCAAAATTATGTACACAGTTACACAGTATATGGGAGTCTCTTTCTCTAGATGGAATAGGAGTCCTGTCTCACAAATACACTCAGCGGAGGAGTAAATACTCAACTTCGACGCCAGTAACAAAGAAATACTTAATAAAAAGCACTAATTCACAACACATTGAAATTTTTTAAATCAACATGCCGAAACCAACAAAACTTCGAAATCCAACGTCGCATCAGTGTGACCATATATATTATTAAAAACTACTGTAATATTTAGTTACATGACAAAAACTACTGAAAAAAGCTCATAATTACTCAAAAATAGAGTATTACAGTATAAAACTTTCAAAGAAAAAAAGATTCAATACAAAATCACGTGTTTTAAAATTATCTTATTTCTCCTACCTAGCCAATACTAAATATACTGGCAACACTCTGTGTATTGGTAGCGAAATGCATTTGTCGCAGTACAAAATTGCTGGCCTTCGAACTGTCCCCCCACTGATCACAATCTTGATATTCTTGATTGACATTACTTATGGTGCGTTCCATTCACTGTTAATTTTGTTAATTTCGTTATTTTTGTACACAAATCTCGTTCCACTCGCACCAACTTGTACTGAAAGTGATCATTATTATCGTTTTTAACACTTTTTGTGGACGAAAATAACAAAAATTACGGTGAATGGAACGCAGCATTATTGTGACATTCGTGAATTTCGTGACATTGATTGACTGACATATCCACTGAATTTCATCCAAAGATTTATATTACAGGATAGACAAGTTGAGTTTTTGGGAAGAAATTCAACTTTATTGCCCTACCTTAAGGACTAAAATCTAAATACGAGCCGAGCGAGAGGACCAATGTGGGACCGTGTCCCTCTCACTCTGAGTTGCCATGCCAAAATAATATTATCTTTGGGTAGTGATTGGTAGTTATAAAGACAACCAAATAAATTAATATATTATTTGTCGTGACTATGTGACTATGATAATGTTAAGCTAGGGTGATCATAAAACCACATGACTTTGTCGTCCGCTCGGCGTAGTGGTTTGAGCGTAGGCTGCTGAGCTCATTGCACCGGTTGGTTGAGGGTTCGTTACTTAAAGTCTGATTAATAATTCAGTGGAGTAAAATGACAGCTTTTTATGGCAAATGTAAAATTAATTTGGTCCATTCATCATGAATAATGTTGTTTTTATGATTCTAGTTCAAATGAATTTTATTTTATTTACTAAAGAATATCAAAAACATGATCACTCATAAAAAAAAGATTCAATAAAAATATAAATTCACATTTATATCTGTCATTTTACTCCACTGAATTATGAATACGACTTTAGTTTGGGACCATATACAGGGTTATTGGTAAAACACTAACAACCTTGCAGGGGCGTATTACTGCCATCAAAAACAATAACTTTTGTTTTATAACTTTTTACAAAACAAAAAAAAATAACAAAAAATCACACCCTAAAATGTATGTAACAAGAAAATATGCTTGGTCCGTTTAGGTATTTTAGGGCAAAGCGGAATACAACCACGTACCATAGCTTTCCTCTAGATGAGAAAAAAAACATACATTTTAGAAAGTGATTTTTTGTTATTTTTTTTTTGTTTTGTAATACGTCATAGAACAAAAGTTGTTGTTTTTGATGTCAGTAATACGCCCCTGCAAGATTGTTAGTGTTTTACCAATAACCCTGTAGTTGATTTATTAGTCTGGAGATATTTAGGTACCTATTTATTTAACCATTGTTTGCAATGTTTATTTAACTTGTAGAGTGGCTACCTACGCGAAAATGTACCACAGTAATTATATTTCGACTTTTAATTGTATTCAGTAACTTGACAGTAAAAGGGATACCAGCTTTTGACAAAAAAAAAGATAGTGAGGTGGTGTAAGAATGAACGAAATTGAATGAACTTAAATAATGTACTTATATGCAAACATTTTATTAATTTTAATAATAACACATCATAAAAACAATGTATACACTATTAAAAGTTGTAGAATTCTTATTCGCCATGTCTTCTTTGTATGAAATATTTTTATTTAAAAAAAGTAAAATTACACGATATTTATTTTTAATTCGTTTCTATTTGAAGAAAATAATAAAAGCAAATAACTGTTATAAATACCAATTAATTATTCTTATATTGCTCGTCTTACATACGAATTTTCGAAGTTTTATTTAATTAAACCATTTTTATTATTCGTTCTTTGCGCAAAATCGTTCACTACCGCAACACTATTAGTTTTAGTATGGTAACATTATTTCTCTTTGAACTGTCAAGCTACTGAATACCTACAATTATTTCTAGAAGTATAGGTACCTACTTTTATACCTTCGACAGGCATCAGAGACACCTCCGTTATAGTCTAACTATAAAATATTGGTCATATTGTGTGTTACTCATGTACTTATATAATACAATAAGTACGTTAACATTTTATTGCGTGGAGACCCTAGTAGAAGGGACACTGTACCACAATCAGCCTTTCACTCGGCTCGTTTTTTGTGCAACAGTTAGCTGTCCAGTATTTATTTACGTTCATGACGTAGCGCTCTATCGGTATCGTCAGATGGTGCGTTCCATTCATTGTTAATTTTGTTATTTTCGTCTACAAAAACTGTTAAAAACTAAAATAATGATCACTTTCAGTCATAGATTTATTATTAGCAGATACGAAGCTATTGTTTATGGTATACATATTTGATGTAAATATGGACCACATTAACGAAAACATATCTGTCTCATTCTTACTCGAGACAATTTAGCTATGTAAAACAGTACAGTATATGTCATATATTTCTTTTTTCTGGAAGTTTTTGGTTAGTTCCGTCAGTAAGCCGCCTCCCTGAGGGCCTTTTTGGACCGACATATTGGGTTGTCGGCTATGGTCGGGTCATTATGGTTAGTACTTCATCTGTCATGTCAGCGTCTTATACAAATTATTTTAAATTTTACGCTGAACTGTGTGTATTTTGTGACTCTTTATTATATTATTTAGGATTATTAAGGAAAAATCAATATAGTTTAGTGTTGCGTTAGGGCATGCAGTTCTGATTTTCTAAAGAATTTCGAAGGATTGTCATTTTTCAGGTTAGTCGTGTTATTTTCATATTTAAGTGTATTTATAGTGTGTGAAAATACCTTTCGTGTACATTATATTAATTTTTAATTGAGTTCCCGTCTATAATCGTACTCTCGAATTCATATTTTCAAATAAAATAGAACTAACAAATATTTGCTATGTTTACATAAAACCGTAGTGCTGTTCTTATAAGTTTTGTTTCAAATTTATCGATACAAATTCTATTCACCTACACGTCGGGCCGCGCTGCGGCGCCGTCACCCCGGGGTGACCACAAAGAAATTATTTTTGTTTTGGAAGGTGCGTGACTGCGCCGCCTTAAATTTGTTTTATAATATTTGTCATCACTACTCACGAACATAAAGATGCGCGACAGAGATAACAAGTTGATTTATGGATAGTGAACATTTTAAATTAAATGTGGGATTTGCTAAAACGGCTTAAAGAAGTTAAAATAGAGTTTATTCAAAATCTCCCGATTTCGCAAGATTTTTAGCTGATAAATTTGACGATTTTTAATTTTACGCTTTTGCTACACTGGGCAGTGGTAGGTAGGGATGATGGCCGTGTATGCATGAGGCTCTCCACACGTGCATATTTTCGTGGTAAAGTTGATTCGCCAACAAGGCCGAGACATTGAAATTCTGGTGGTCTCTAACGTTAAATTGCGAACCCCGAAGAGTTGCCATGTGAAAATGACTTTACTTGAGCAGCAGCGTCACTCTGCACAACCATTTTAGAGGGAAGAGGGTGACTCGCTCCACAGAGCCATAAAATAACATAATAGTCATAAATAAAAACATAATTTTTTACTGCCTACCCCCGATTAACGTGATATTTGTGCTGCGGTTTCTTTCCCCCCTTCATGACACTTGACTGACCGACTCGTTTGGTACACTCGTCGTCGCGGTGCCTCCTGTGTCTAAAAACCTTAATCGCACGAAATCTACTCAATCCTTTGTGTAATTGTGTTGTGTGAACTGGATAAACCCAAGTGAGTGCTCTAGTGATGTGCCTGCGCAGAAGAACCTGACGATCCAGCCATACCACCCTGGAAGTGCACCCGCCTCCATCGTGTCGTTAACCTGACGCGCTTGACATTGACCTGAGCCTTACAGATTTGTCTCCCCCCTTTTTTGCCTTATTTGATTTAGCCCAGCATAGCTGAACCCACAGATTAGAGAAGTTGACAGATGTAGTCTTGGCAAGAAACGAAGTGAAGCCAGGTAGCATTATATGTGTGCGTGACAACTAGGAGCGGCACTAGGGAAACATACATTTGTGTGCGTGTAAAGTTGTGTAGTTATAGGGCGAGATTGTATTCGCTTTTTTGTTTTGTATTTGCTTTGGTGGCTTCACTTTCGTGTTCTATGCGCTCCATCTGTAGCTCCTAAATCTGTGGCTGAACCTACCTAATCAGGACCCAGCACTTTTCCCGCGACATGATCGAGTATATCGATATGGATACTATCGACTAACTAAAAGTACGACACTTTTTGCTGTGCGCCATTTTGGACGGTCGTATGCTCGGGTTTGACTACAGATGACGTCACATAGGGCTCGTCCTTTCTCTCTTAGGTCATTGCTTTCAGTACAAGTTGGTTCGAGTGGAACGACATTTATGAACGAAATTAACGAAAATTAACAGTGAATGGAACACACCAAGAGGGGGATTTTATGGGCAACACTGATGTTTATGCATTTTATTGTTTTTTTTTTTGTGAGATCTGTGCTTTGTAGTTTCTTAAAAAAAAATATTTGCGATGCGATGACAGAATTCGTAATACGTTTTATTGCATTGATAAAGCTATTGAATTAATTATTTTTGACTGTATTGTAACATAAATTTGTCATGACATCGTTTTCTAAGAGATGAGTGTCTTCGGAGATTTTCAGCGCGTGTGGGTGCAACGTTTTCCTGAAAGTGCTTTACCAGCAGCTTGGGAAGAAGATGTCAGGGCCAATTTGGCTAAACACAAACAAAAAGTAGCAATATTGAGAGAGGAGTTAGAGAAGGAAGAATTTTATGTGGAGTATTTAGAGACATTACTTTCCGATGTCGAGAAACATAAGGTGGCTGCGGAAGGCAACAGGACGGCTCCGCCCTCAGGGGGTGACGTGAACGACGTAGCCGATAAGATTTCTGATAGCAAGCAGGTAACCCAATATTTGTACCTACCTATTCGTTATGAAATTACCAATTTTCCTGCAGAGTAAAAGTTTATTTAACAGTTTCCATTTTGAGAACTCCTTATCTGGTCAAGATTAGGGCTATCAATTAATGTCTTTGTAATTTTCCATTCTAAGTTATTAATACCTTGAACATTAAATTCAGCATGTTTAAAATTATAATTTAAAAAAATGTGTAAAATTATACCAAAATAGGTACCTATATACTCTAGTTCTTTCAAAGAGGTGCTGACTATTAATTAATTATTGGGGAAAAGTAGCTTAGCATACAATGTGGTTTTCCAATGTATTAATAAGGTATTATGAACACATAACACATTCATTAATTAATATTAGGTATATTTATTTTAGGGTAATATTCGGTACAGCAATAATTAAACAATAATTTCAGTTATATTATCAAAATAATCTTATGTAAATGATACTATTTTATCCTGCGGCATTCAATGTTTTGAGATCTAATCCATTTACCAAATTTTGCCTCTATTCATGAATTAAAATTATGTCTTATGGTTCACTGTCCATATCCTTTATTTATGATTTATATTTTTTAAACAAACAGAATTATTTTTGGAATTTGATTAATAAAATACAATTTTTAATAATTTCTAAAAACCTAACTTTGAACTATTATATAAATATTATGAGAACAAATAATGTATTCTTATTATCTTAACAAAAACTTATTCACTAATTAACATGGATAACCTAAATTTATAACATAATCAAGAGTCTTTCATACTAATCAGTAGAGCCTTGTAACATCTGTGATGTAACTGCCCCACTGACCATACTACACCTAATTACCTATCTAACTTCATTCTTAGAATACACAGTATTACAACACAATGACATTAGAATTACATGCAATTTGGATACGATGAATATAACACAATATATCAATATATCTTGTGTAATAGGGTTGTGTGCAACTGGCTTATTAATATTTACTTATAAATATCCAACTTGCTCCCATTAGCATTAGCATAGTAGTATTCCACATAGGCCAGATGATGATTATGCCCATAGATCTACATTATCTTCCACAAATCAAGATGTATTATTCATGACACAGTGTTATGAATATTAATGTAATACTACCATTATTCATCAGTCAATAAATTAATATTTAACATTAACTGTTAAATTGATTTGTGAAGCGTGTGAAAGCGACGTTAAGTTTGACCTGCTTCATGGCTACTCATTGCAACATGGCTCCTACAATTGGTTATACAACCACACCAAGCTACGATGAATCATCAATGAGGATGTAAATAAGATGCTTCTTGTTATAAGGTGATGAATACAAATGAGTTATATAATATTATAACAAGGAGTTCTCTCATGGAATATTATTATAATAATAATAATAATATCCTGGGACATTTTTGTACACACGGTTACCTGATCCCAAACTAAGCAGAGCTTGTACTATGGAAACCAGATAACTGATATTACTACATATACTACTTTTTGTTTGTAAATACATACTTAATATACATATACACCCAGACTCGGGACATACAGACATGTTCATGCACACAAATGCATGTCCCGGGTAGGAATCGAACCTACGACCTGCAGCGTGAAAGGCGCCTCCGCGCCAACCACGCTAACGGGCACGTCGAGTTATGTATTTTATATTGTTTATATTAATAAAATGTAATGTAATGTGTAAACGTCACGACTTTTATCCCCATTCGGGGGTAGTCAGAGGCTTGAGTGGCCATACACCACCACATTGTGGAGGTATTAACCAACTCAAAGCCCACGTTTCACCAGATAGTCAGAACCCAACGTGACAGGTGGTGAGCCTTGTCGCCGTGTATACAGGAACTGACTATTACCTTATCCCGAGGGATAGGTAGGTTTCCTCACGATGTTTTCCCTCACCGTCAGCGAACTGTAAATTATGCACATAGATGAAATATTATTAATAACTCTTGTGAAAAATTGCTATTCATAGTACCCCATACATTTAAGTAATTAGGTTCCGTCCCATATAGAATGTGTCCCTTGTTACGATAATAACTCATGCAAATTACGAGGCCTGTTTGAGAATAATTAGAGTATACGGTAATTGGTCACCGCATTTACGTAAAAGCCAAATTAAGTACTCAGTTGACGCACCTATTTAAACGACGCGGCGTGCTGTTACACCCACTCAATTAAAAATATGAAAGTGTTAATATTCAAGGTTAATTGAATTTTTGTTTATAATTATTGTAGTTACACTGATGTTCGCATCTTTGTTTGAATATTTTTGATCACCGTGTCAATTGAATGGTTGGTAGGCGTTAGTCGGTAAGCACGCATGGCATGCAATGGATTTTCTCAAAACAATTGGCCAACTCGCATGCAACAATCTCCATCTAATGGATACCTACCACTTGAACTAGTGGTTTGAGCGTGGACCGAATCGCAGCACCGAGTGGTTGCGGGTTCGATTCCCGTCAGGATAGTTGTCGAAAATGGCGTTTTAGTAATTTGTCCCAGTTTGGGTGTAACTAGGACCGCCCCCAGTCAATTGTCCGGTACCTTCGATGACAGACGGTACCCATGGTACAGTCCATGTTCATAAACTTAGGGCCTACTCTTTTACTAACGAAAACGTTTCGGACGAAATTTCGCGTATTTCCTACTACGGTTCTCATTTATTCCGACATTTCTTACGAACGAAAATTGTTTATCGTTTAGATTCGACGATGACGAAGACGTCAAACAATTTTCGTTCGTAATAAATGACGGAATGAATGAGAAACGTAGTGAATACGCGAAATGTTGTCCGGAATTTCGTTTTCGTTTGTAAAAGAGTAGGCCCTCTTGACTGAACAAGCATGTTTATATTTTATGTTATATTTTTTATATTTCCCAGGAGTCTAACCCAGATTCACTATCAAAGGAGAGTGAAGCCAGCATCAGTAGCAATAAGAGCGATGAGTCGACAGCAGAGCCGGCGCCGGCGGAGTGTGAAGAGGTGCAGCTCAGGAACAAGCCGGTGCGCGGCGGCGAGAGGAGCTCGGTCAACCAGTGCATCAACGAGCTCTCGTCCAACCTAGCCGCTGAGGCACGCAGGAGGTGTCACAGTGAGATTGTTCAAAGAACTGATGCTAAACATGATGCAAATGGTAACTATACCTGTATTGCGCTGTTCTATAGACTTATTTTTGGTATTTCAATAATACGCCTTCAAATTAGAGGCGTGAAGAACGATTTGGCGCCACTATCGTGATACGCGCATGCTGCAACTATGCTTCTAGATATTAGCTGAATATTGGTAAAGGCGTGGCTGCCACGCTACAGTGGCGCTTCCTCACGCCTTTATATTGAAAGCGTAAACGTAATGGGTATTAGGAGTTGTAATATTGAGTATGTGAGTATGTATACATACAAAATAAAAAATATATTTGAGGGTCATTCATTTGTAACAAATAGATGTAGATTAACTATGTCTATTATGCAAGTAAAGCTACCTTTGTTACAGTAGCAGCAGAACAAACAAGTCCTAATCAAGCCAAAAACCGTCCAACATCACAAACTGGTGATTTTGTAACAGTCATCGAAGTAAATGGTCTGAAATTAGCAGAGAATGCAGCCAAGAAGGCTGATGAGTCTCTGCAGTCCACGGAGGGCAGCCCTATTGATCCTGCAGCAATTGCCAAGAAGAAAGTCCCACCTAAGTAAGTCGCTACTATTTTAAGGTAGGGGCAAGTCTACACGGAAGAATATCGCTGCGTTCTGTCATAGCGGTACGCTCCGGCACTCGAACTTAATTTTTATTATCTTCAGTATTTGCCCTAGGTAATGAAAAATTATAGGTTATTTTACTTATTTATGAAGTCCCGTAATAAACAGTAGCACAGAATAGATAAGGAGTACAGAAGTTGCACTCCTTTGATCTTGAAGAAAGCCGACATTTTAAATTATTATTATTACCTAAACTTGCCGCGCCCGACCGCGCGCAATCTAAATTGTGCCTTGACGCAACGCGTTAGCGTATGTAATTCGCCGTCCCGCTGCCGCACGCTGCTGCACGCTACTTAACCTTCAATCGGTAGGGTTGTCACAATTAATAAAAATAAAATAGTACCAACATTTTTGTATTTAAATGTTAATTAAAACTATACATTTTAAAAAATTACAGTTGTTGCACTTTAATGTAATGCCTTCGATATTTTTTGTCTTTAAAATAGCGGTTATTAAATTTAATGGCAGCATAAATGCGAAATCTAACAAATAATTTAAAAATGTAGTCTGAAGGGAAGCATGGACATGGAGTGGTGAAATTAATGTTTTAGTAAATTAATTAGCGCATATAACAGCACGCAATAGCATGGGAACAATACGCAATAGCATAGCATGGATGCATAGTAGAATATCAAGCAACAGCAAGTGCAAGTCGCTCATTGAGTTATGACCGTTAACCTTGAATTTATAGTTCTCTCACTCGCTTTTTCCGCCGGTGGCCGAGTGCTCATAAAACGCTACGGCAACTAGTATCTACTTATATCGACTTAGGTAAGTGTCTAATACGAATATAGGTAAGTAGAAAAACTGGCAACACGATGGATCTCGTCAACTATGAAAGGAATTAAGGTAGGTAGGTATTCCGTAATCGCTGCTAGTAGGTATAACGTGGTATAACCGTAAAAAACTTTCATTTCATTCTGTTCCAAATTACATATTTTCGCTTCAATTCCACTATTCGATCCTACCTCTTGTAAATAACGTCTACTGCACTGAACTATGAGCTTCTTTTTATATCTAAATAACAAAATAAAACTTCAATTAGCTTCAATTACCTTTCACAATCAGCTGGCAAAGAAAAAAAGTCAATTTGCAGTTTCTATAACTATTTAGACAGCCATATACGCCACAGTTCGTCTTGCTCGTCATTTTTAATTTTAAAATAATAATTCCAACGCGAGCGACCAACCAAAAGCGCGCGAAACGTTATAGCGCGTGTTCACGCCAGGAGCGCGGCGGCCATATTGAATTGCGTACAGACTTTGTACGCGAACCGATCGGAGCTAGTTCGACCGAAACCACAGAGTGACTGAGGCCTGACAGTAGGTAGATTTCTCCAAAACTTATTTGGAAAAGAATGAATCGCATATCAATATTTTATTGCTATAGTATATTCCAGTTGGTAAAGCAATATTGATTTTATTACAGACCACCACCAAAAGTGTTCAGTAAACGCGGTGCTTCGTTACCGGAATCAGGCCTGGTGGATGATAGTCCGCCATCTTCACTGGGGCGTAGAATCCGCAATGCGGAATCGCGCGAGAGCATCGCCAGCCGAGCGTCCACGCCCTCCATAAGTGAGAGAGTAAGTGATTGTTTATGTTAATATATCGGAGATTGACAAATCTTCTCCCCTTGATAAGTTAATAGGAGGATTACCTAGTCCACAAAAAAGTGTATAAAGCTGTTTATCTTTACAGAGACAGTACTGTTATGGAATTATATTATGTCAGCTTTTTCTCGAGTACAGGGCCGTGATTTGCAGTTTACTTCAATTAGGTGTAATGGTGCTCCTTCAGCTTATAAGAGATTATAAATGTATAACGCTATATCGCAACTTCTATTGTAAGTCTTCTATGTGTACACTGTGGTTCTATAAAATGCCCCAATACAAAGAACCAACAAAGGTTTTCCTGTTCTCTATACAAATAGGAATGACGCATAATCGAGTTGTTCTGATAGGTAAAAAGCTACGAATCGATCAACTCATTGTCTTCGGAGCGCAAAAGGTCCGGGGGGGCGGCCACCCCTCGGTCCATCGACGAGGAGGGGACGTCCACTACGCCGGACCTGGCCGAAGGCACGGACGCTGACAAGTCGGCTCCCATATCCCTGGAGAGTATACCAGCGACGATGCCCAGCTCTGAAGACGAACCTTATTATGACCAAGTGCCGGTGGACGTGAATGATGGCGAATACGTGTATATTCAAGCGGGTGAGTATACATAGAAAGGGGTTTTAAAGTACGTAGGAACTCCAACTCCACAACTCCAACTCCACTTGTAGATAAAAAAACATACTTCGAATAGTTTAGCATTGGGTTTTGGCTCCATTTTTCGTCCAAATTACAATTTATTTTGCATTTTATGAGGTAAGGAAATATACAATTGAAATGAAATGTTGTTCTAATTAATTTTGAGGCCTTTCTCCCACCAAGATATTTACAAGCTAAGCGACTGAGATGCTGGTCGCCAATTTATTTGCTACGGGAATTAGCATAGTCGAGGAAGAAGTCGGGAATGGTCTTATCTGGGTTATATCGTACAGTACCTGTACGTTCCGTACAGGACGCGTCGCTACGCGTTTGATGTCAGTCATTACTCAAAATACCTATTCATATCTACTACTTTATATTCCACATCTAAATGTGGTATTTTTCATGGTGTAGGTACCTATACCTAAGTGGTTTACGGTAATATGTTCATGTTCGTGACGTCAGGCGGGACCGGGTCGAGTGCAGAGGATGCGTCAAGCGGCACGAGCACGCTGCCGCTGGCGCCGCCCGCCCACGCTGCCACCGCCCTCGCGCCTTCCGCCCCCGCCGCGCCCACCGCCCCCGCCGCGCCCACCGCGCCCACCGCCCCGCGCGCGCCAGACTCCCCGCTCTGCGCCATCGCACCCAACTACGTCAACATACACTACTTCATACAGTCAGTATCTGCATTAACCTTTTAGATTCAGGCCATAGTCTACCACGCTGTCCTAGTGCAGATTGGCGATTATTCTAAACATAACAAAATATTGAACTTTCAATATTTTGTTATGTTTAGAATTCATGACCCAATATAATGGAGCTATTCTGTTTATAGATAAATGCAAAGACAATCTTAATAAAGTTTAATTTGATATAAGCACATCCTTTCCATTGCAGTGCCGCCCTGTTCTGTTAAGGTACGAGTTCGCTGAACGCGGCAGACAGCAGACGTCAGTCGGTCTCACAGAAATTGTAATACCGTCTGCCGTCGCGGCACGTGTCATCGCCACAATTTGTATGAGACCGACTGACGTTTGCTGTCTGCCGCTTGTTACGAACTCCTACCTTTAGTGACCGCTGGAGTCTTACATTCAATGGTGTTGTCACCTACTGTTGTTTTATTATACTCAACTTGCATTAACTACAGACAAGGGGGTGATGGTACGGAGCCGAGCGAGTCCGGGACAGACCTCGCTGACTCCAGCGATACGCCCCTGCTTCTGAGAACTATTTCCTCTGACACTGAGGCCAGTGCAACCCCACCCGCTCTGCGAAGACTACACACTCAGGTAGGTCAAGTTGTTCATAGAACTTAGTGCCTGTCAAGCTCTCGAACGACTAGGGTTGACAAAACCCGGAGATTATGACTTATCGCCAACTCATGTTTTGCGTTAAATATTTTTTTTTCTGTTGTACTAAAGTCGGAATTTCAATGGCCCTACCTTGTAAAATCTAACAGGATTTGCGAATTAAATGGTTTATATATAATGCCTATTTATTTTATGAATTAAACATTAAGGAAAAAAATATGGTATACTTATAAACATAATATTGTATGTGTACATACTCTATTGAAACTGATTTATTTTAGTCACAAAACAAAATCATAGGTACCAACTGGTAACCGCGGTAATTGCGTAAGCAAAGGTTTATCTCTCTTTGTACGTTACAAATGAATATTCAAGTAATTAAGGCATAATAGTCACTTTATCTTCATTCTAACTCAAACATAATCTTTCCAAACAGCCGAGCTTCGAGCTCCTTATCTAAGAATGTCATGTCAGATAAGAAAGCTTCGTCGAATTTACACAGTACTTTTTCATAATAAAGGTTTTTTTAGTTTCTTAACATTTTATTTAGTATTTCTATATCTTTCTCTCGATAATTTTCTAAAAATGTTTCATTATCCTGGATAATTTTGTATTTCTCTAATTTACTGCTTGTGCACCTTTTTTCGTTTGTTAATAAATTGTACTTGCAGTATCGTAGTTTGCAATTTTCATTTTCACATGATGTGTAGTAGCAAATACCATCTGCACAAAATGAATTAATATGTAAATTGGTAATCAATTTATTCATTAGTTTGGTTGCATATTGCTCCAACATGGAGTGGATATAATTTTTGATGTTATTGTCTATTTTGTTGATGAAGGAAAACATTGGATCACTTGATTGTTTTAGATCTGAAAAAAAATAAAACATATTTAGTCTCGTCCTCTCAAGTAGGTTCCGCCCCTTACAATATTAGACTGTTAGGATATAGGTTCGCTGGTATATAGGCAGAGTTATATTATTTCAATCCTTAACGGTGTGCCTCAATAAAAATTCGACAACTTTAACTTGATTCTTATAAATAAATCTAAGATAAAATTTTGCTATCTGTAAATTACACAAAAAATAATATTAGAAGAGTTGTAAGGATAGTTTGTTTCCACACATGTATAATTCAGTCATCAATATGAAGTATTTCTAAACGCATAATTATATGACGTTTTAAAAATATATCCATAACATGTTGTTTATTGCCACACTGTTGCGTGATATTTTTACAAATTAGTCATATAGATGACTAATTTGTAAAAATATCACGGTTTGTATCACGTATCACGTATTGGTCACACAATCTATACCCGATGCTTGTAAAATACGGGGTTAGTCGGTTAATATTTAATCAGTCGATATAATATTATGGAAGCTCTTATCGTAACTGACCTTAGTTTTAGGAACTGTCACCTCCTTTTCATTTTCTGATTTTGCTTCAACATTTTCTTTGTTTACTGTCGACGATAATACAGCTTCTAATTCCAATGGGTGTTCTTCTACCGGGGTGTCGTCTTTCAGAGTCGAAGTCATGGGGACTGTAGATGATTCAGGACTCAAGTTTTCAGGCACATTGGTGTGTGTGTCTTGTACTGGGACCTCTGTAGGTTTCGCAACTGTTTCGTCGCTATCTGCTATCATATTGTACTCCCTGCACTCTCCACGCAAGTCGGTGTCGTATAAATTACAAGTTATATTTCTACAACCGAATTTGTCGCATTTCATAGTCGTACAAGTTTGGTCGTTACAAAATATAGTAACGTTATGGTTTCCAATTTCTATAGTGGGTATTTCCATTGTCGAACCCACTAACTGTTCGGTCACAGGCACTTGTACAACGTCCCCCGATCTCCACCAGGTAAAGGGGTATGTTATCCAATCCCATACAGTGGACATAAACCCGCGGCCTTGTGTTATATCATCTGTAAGCGATGTATGTTAGTTTAGTATTACAACACAACACCCATGGTTAAAAACAAAAGTAGATAAAATATGTAAAATAATAAAACTTACTTTCCGGTGTTGGTTTACTAATACTCTCACGCACGAGGACCAGCGCAAAAATCACCACTAAAGTCTTTGAGGCAAACATGACGACAGGTAGTCAGGATATTCTTGACGGTAATAAATGTTTGGATAGTCCCAACTCGCCTTTTTATACTTACCTCAGCTAGGTACCTTATTATCTACAGTGAGATAAGGTTCTCTAGGGAATGTTTACTTAATGAGCAACAAACAACCAAATTGTAAAACCTTTTTATTTTAACACAGTTTCTACAAATTGAAAGCATAGATATGAAACTATTGAATATTGAAATTATTGGTTTATTTTAATAGAAATTTCGTTTCAAAATGTTCACACGTAGTTAGTTTGTCATTGGGTTCATTTAGATTAGCTTCGCATAACGTGCAGTGACTTCTTATATTTGGACATGCCAAAAATCTGCATATAGTTCCACTTTTATTACATCTAGTTAATATTTTTATTTTCGTCTTACTAACATTTAAGTCCTTGTATGTGCTTATTATATCATTGCGCATTGCTTCTAAAACGTCGCTATAATTTGTTAGAGATTGTTGTCTTGATATCAATGCATGTATCGTTGATTTCAAATTAATAAACTCATTCACTGGTTTCACTGTGTACGTGCCATCTGCTCTAAATTCTATTATTTTGGGATGAGCTTTATTTATTTTACTCCACGGATTTAAATAAAGATGTTCACCGATCTACCATGATATAAAAATACGTATTGTTAAAATACATGTTTAATTAAGTTTAAAAAAAAAATAAAAAAAATGTTTTTACTTACCGGATATGACGTTGCTGATAAAATTACAAAATAAATTGTGAACCACTTTGTTATTATATTCGCCTTTTTCCGTATCTCTGGAGATAATTTCATTTTAACGGGTTTCGTATGACTAAGGTCCTTTAACGGCGGACATCAGGATATAGTACTTACTTGGGTAATCACGTGAAGTTTTAAAACAAACGTTATTGCACTCGATATATTTATTAAACACCATTAGAACTTACATGATTTTCACATTTTTTGTATTCGAACAATGGCCTATTGTGTTCAGCTCCTTCACAGAGCATCTAGACTTGATAAAATTCTTCTTAGATGCAACAAAAGTGATACATTTAGAATTGATGCAAAGGGTCGCTTTACCGAATACCTTTCCTAGCATCTTGTTTTGTAAGATGTCCACTATTTCAAACGCAATGTTAGAAGGCAAATCCATTATTGATTCCATCGACGCGACGCTATCTAAAATCATAGAATAAGATTATAGTCTGACCGCTACCGCTGTGCCGCGCCTTAGGTATGCGCAGGGAGGCGGGGAGTGGGCAACTAGGTATGCGCGGGGAATGCGCGGGGAGGTGGGGAGTGGATTCGCCCACCCCGTCTCGCCGCTAGCGTACCTAAGGAGTGGCACAGCGGTAGCGGTGAAACTATGAAAGACATAATAACTGGTTTAAGAAACTTTACCTATTTATATCTTACTAGCATTTATCTCTAGTCTGGCCCGTGTGTATATCGAGGATTAAAGTACATTCAAATCCGTTCTTACATGATGCTCAGTCAAACAAACTAATAAACACATTTTCCAATTTATTATTAGAAAGGATTAAAAGGGAAGTGCTCACCTGTTTTATTAGTTCCGGTACAATGTCCTTTGTTATTGAGTCGGTCAGCTGGTAAACAAACTCTGTGTATGCATGTTTTACTGGCACACTTCATGGAATGGCAGACACTTTGAGAGCAAAATGTTAACACACCCCGAATGTATTTGCCCACGAAAGACATAAAGGCTGGCGCCACTGCATCGATGTTATCCCAATCTACTTCTCCAAATATTGCTTGCTCTAGTGCCCTCGTATGATTGTGGCGTATAGTTTCTTTGCTCATATTCAGCTTAGTCTTTTTATGTTCATTTTCCAGTATTATCATTGTAATATTTTTGGTTTGAGTGTAAGTCTGGTTTTTAATTATATCTGGCCAATATAATAATTCCGTATCCGATAATATCCCCTTTTCAGTTTTTTTTGGATTATTTTTTTCTTTTGTAATGTTAGATTTATCTTGCGGTGTAGCTGTGGTCTCTGACTTTATATCAGTTTGTTGATTTAGAGATTTATTACCATTAGTCTCATTGGCAACGGCACGTTTTTCTCGCATACTTATAGGCGGCTTAGTGGTTTCGTTAGAAATGGTTTTTGTGTAATCAGTTTCAATACTATTCTCAAGTTTATGAATATCGTCGGTTCCGTTATCATTAGTACTCGATATGTTGACCGTCACGTAAATATTTTCATCAGCGTGTGTTTCATTGATGGCTTCATCTGTTTTGTTAACAGTAGGCAACGGTTCAGCGTGCGTTACATTGGGTTCTAAATTATTGTGAAGCAAAGTTGTATTATTGAGATTTTCCTGTTTATGGAAATCACTTTTGTTTTCAGCATAATGCGTTGGAAATACTTGTTGTGGCTCAAGTTTGATATTATGGAAGGTTATTACCTTTTTTCTGTGTTTCTTATTATTATTGTTCACCTTTGCCTTCTTTTTCTTATGGATAGTTATTTTGTGGATTGGTGCATTATCGTGTTTACTGTATTTCACAGTCTTTTTATAACCAAAAACATCCATGGGAATTGGAAAATTGAAATACGGTAATGGTACATTTATAGGGGATGACATTTCTTTAGAATTAAAAATATCATCTCGCTCCAGCGTCTTATCGCGATTGTGAAATTTAAAATATTTGCCAATGCTCTCTTGTGCTTTCGGCAACTGTAGATCGACTTTAATACGTATGTTTAGTGTATTTTCAGACAAATCTCTCCCAAAATCGTCAATGTAATGTTCCTTACCAAAATTGTCATACAGTATGGAATTCGGCAGGTTGGATTTCTCATCGTCAATCGAGTGCAATTTCATTTGGTCCATGTGATTACGAGCCATGGACTCGAAAGGCATTATACACTGTTTGCAATTACAGTCGCAGGGTATTTGGCCGTTTTTACAAAAGCAGGAAGACTTTATGGATTCAAAAGGTGGTTTATGCATTGTGGGTGGCATTTTTAATATTTTCTTTTCATTAAATATTATTTTCTCAAGAGGAACTATGTCTTCGTGAATTACTTTTGGTGTAGTTGTTGAAAGTTCAAATTTATTCATCAACTTTCCTTTGGAATTGAGCGGAATAAACACATCTAAGGGATTATTGAATGATGTCTGGGAAAACTTGAAAGTACCTGGATTGTAGTAATTGTTGGCATAGTAAAAATCGTTGTATTTTGGATCTGGGGTGACTTTCGTTTTGGAATATTTTTCGCGTCGTAAAGGCGGCACTTTGTTCTTAGTTTTCTTCTCCATATAATTGATTCTTTGTTTGTGAGCTTTGTCCAGGTAATGTTGATATTCTGATAACAAGTCCTCAATATTCTCCTCGCTTTCACTCTCGCTGTTGGTAAATGCATCGTATTGCGCGTTCTGTAAAAAAGTAACTTATAATGTTACTGTATTCTCTAATATTAGTGACGATGAAGTTAGGATACTTACGGCGTTACTTTCAAAATCGTTTATAATATCCGCAATATCACTGTAGATGACAGTGTCGTAAAAGGGAGTTACTTCGAGTCGGTTAGCTTCCAAACCTGGAAGAGAAACATTCAGTATAGTATTAGGTTAGCTTAATACATGCTCTTATTCATTACACTAATTTTGAACTAACTCTCAGAGTCATAGCAGTAAACAACATTTGGTCGAAATATAGCGATGAAAATAAATGGCAGTTGTATAGTCCACATTCTGTGGAGAAGTTGTAATGTAATGGTGGATTTTGGTTTCATGGTGGACGCGATGTTTACATTTTCTATGTGTGTTTGTTGCCCCAAACAAAAGACTAAATAGCTATTGTGTGCTGTTGCGCGACCAATTATACAACTTCCCTGATTACGGGCAATGTAAAATGTTATTTTACGATAAACATATAATTTTTATTATTTTCAGGAATCGAGCGGTAATAATGCGGAGGCGGAGCGACTGACTATGCACCGTTGCATAATAACCAGCATCATTGAGAGCGAAACTGTATACGTTGAATGTCTTTATGTTATGGAAAAGGTAACGATGAGAACAAAATGTTGATATAAAGTTATAACATAACTATTATTGTAGGGTAACACACAATTACATAATGGGATAGGATCTCAAGCCACTGGCTTGAGTACTGTTATTACAATATTTTGCTTTGAGTAGTATTGTAAGCTTCTATGTCTACCTAAAGATGAATTTCCTACTTAAAATGCAAGAACGAACACGGGAGTTATGAACTGAATAGTCACACTCATCTTGGGATAAGGTCATTAAATTTTCGATCTTATCTTGAACGAAATAAGACTTATTTTTCCATACACGTGACTAGAATAATTTGTTTCAGTATATGAACGCAATAAAAGCGACGCTATCGACGTCGCAGCCGGTTATAACGGAAGAGGAGTTCAACACGATCTTCTACAAGATATCTGAACTGCATGATTTGCATAAGAACTTCTTGGAGGGGTTGAAGGCGGCCGTCGGTAGTTGGGAAGAGCCTCTATCTGTTGGGATATATTTTAAAAAGATGGTAAAGTGTTACCATACTTAAGAATACATTGATTGCAGCTACACACAACATTGCACATTCTTTTTCTTATCGTATGGTCAGTGGCCAACATGGTGTTAGAGTTGTTCAAGCCGTCTCAGGCCTCTGGCAAGGCTTAACTACTGCTGCCTAATAGGCAACAACCGCGACAGACTTGTTACGTGCCCTCCGAAGCACAGAAACGCTCAGTTCAAATGCCACCAAATGGTCACCCATCTCTGTTTGACCTCTTACTGACTAATAGGACCTTTATCTGACTAAATAAGTAACATATAAATTATTTGGGCATCATTAACATCCGAATCCTTTCAAAATCTTCATATCCATAATCTTAATTCTTATTATACCTATTTCTTATATTGTAGGCCGAAAACATAAACATATACGGTGCGTTCCTGCACAACTACGGGCGCGCGACGGACGCGGTGCGGCGGCGCTGCGGCACGTCGCAGAGCTTCGCGCACCTGACGCGGCAGATCACGTGCCGCGGCCAGCCCATGTCGCTCGATGACCTGCTGCACAAGCCGGTCGCCAGGGTGCAGAAGAACGCGCTCGTCTTGCATGTGAGGCCGTCCCCCACATACATTCACATTTCGTACTACTAGGCGTCGTCCTAATTGGCGAAAGTGGGCATTACGTTGTCCAATTTGCAGAGCGCGAAACTAGTGCTGCAGTGCGAGATTGTACTAGATTTGGAACACTAACTGCCTTTAAACCATCCAATTTTAGCACCCTAGTTCATCTAGCGCTCTGCAAATTGCATAATGTAATACTCGTTTAACGATCATACGAGCAAACGATGCGATTAACGGCCGAATACTCAAAGGCGACTTAAATATTTAAGTGCCACTTAGCAGTTTGAGACGTCGTTAACTGTATTTTTTTGTATGGCGTGTCAAAGTTAAGCAGCTCTCAAAATTAAGTTGCGTACGAGTATTCGGCCGTTAGTCGCATAGATTTATTATTTGTTCGCGTACCCCTTAAGATAGATTTGCGGTCCCCAAGTTGTGACACCCTGCTTTAAGGTATCCCATTATACCCTCTTAAGACTGTTACTACGGTATGTGTAAGTGCCCTCGAAGGCCTAACGAAGTAAACTGATTGAATTTGTGGAAAAAACGGACAACGGACCTTTGAGCGTACCGTAGGGATAACCAACCTTTTTGCCAGATCTAATTCCCCGATAAAAAAGCTGAAAAAATTGCTTGTCAAAATCAACTAAAATAGAAGAAAGAAAGAAAGAAAGAAAAAACTTTATTGCGATAAGCAGAAAAGTTGCAAAGTAAAAAGTAAAAAAAATAAAATTAATATAAATAAAATTAAAGTAAAATTAAATTAAAAGGTAGGTAACAAAAACACACACAACTTCTGCTCGCCGCAAACGGACCCAATTCAGCATGTGCTGATCGACAAGGACCAGCGCTGGTCTTCCATTTGGCCCGTTTGGCGACCCCACGGGCGCAAACCACAAACAAATTTAAAAAAACTAAAACCAAAACTAAAAACACTCGTACCCAAAACAATAAAATTAAAACTATAAATAATAAAAACAAAAGTTATCTGTGCCGTACGTACGACACATTAAATTATTAATCTATGGTGCGACAAGACAACAGCATGGAATTTCTAACCTACAAAAAAAAATAAAAAAATATCTTTAGGGTTCCCTTTTGTTTTGCAGGACCTAATAAAATACACGCCGGCGAGTCATCCCGATCACGCCATGCTTACCGAGGCTTTGAATATGACGCAACACTTCCTGGACGAGTTCAATATTATACAAACTAAATCTATGTTTCCAGTAAGTATTATTAACCGGTAAAACCTATGACCATGAATAATTATTTACAAAACAAAACAACAAAAAACAAGTTAAACGACAAGCAAACTCAGCTTGGATAACAGTATACTCCATTTTCTTCGTTTTAGAATGCAGATCGTGCTCAAAGGAGGCTTGTCAAGAATTCGTTCATCGTCGAGCTTTCAGACGGCCACAGGAAATTGAGGCATTTATTCCTATTTAATGACGTCATCGCGTGCGCCAAATATAAGGTAAGTGGATGATATGAAACCATAGCGACTCGAGCGCGTGTTATCTGTGTTGCATACTATTTTTGTGAGTAATGTAGTACCGAGAACACAAAGGTATTTTTTGCCAAACTATTTCCTATCTATTGAGACAAATAGGTGTGCTAATAGCCTTACGAGGACTCTCCGTTTCTTAAAAATATGCATTCACATTTTACATTGTATGAATGGCCTAAGACTAGAGCGCGTCGCGTCTCCGTCGCGATGGCGTGGCGGCTTGATGCGCATTTTATTCGAATTGGTTCAACAAAGTAAAAGTTATGAAATAATATTTTAAGTAGTCACTTAGTTACTTCGTGCGCGTTTGTAAACTGTCTGTTCGCGATCTTCCTTATAACATAGATTCCGAAGAATAAATTAAATAAGTATAAGACCGACACTCCTAGAAACCCGTTTGTCGTTACGACATCGCTTGATTGAGCGCTGGGGTCTTCTTCGCTAATATAAATAAAGGGAGCATACTTGTTAGGTCCTTCGTTCACGACGCCTTTCTAACAAAAAAAAATGTTAACCAATAGTTAACCTAAATATGACTAGATGGCGCTGTGTAAAACGTGCACCTTAAAGACGAACACTATTTTGAAACAAAATAAAAATTAAAACATTAAAAAGATATTTTTTACATTTGAAATAATATACATTGATAGTTTATAATGTTACATAGTTATTTCGACGAAAAAAATATAACATTTATAATAATTAACTTATTTTTTTAAAATAAAACCCTGAATCGCGGTGACAAAGTTTTCCTAACGCTTAGTATATATACCGGGGGTCGTGTAATTCTCTTGGAAGTGCATGCTCTAGTGTGATGTTACAGTATAGATCACTAGCTCTCGTTAGAAGGTCTAAAGCACGTGACGTCACGCGCTCGTTACCAGGCAACGCTCCTCGGAACGTGGGCCGCGGACGCTCGCCCGCGCGGCTGCGACGGACCGGCGGCGCACATTCCTTGGGCTGTGCCTACCTGAACCACGCGGTTTTAGTTAACTCGTTAGCTTAGCTTCGGTTTAAATTGAGCACTTCCATACATTGGCGGCGAGAACTCTCGATTGCCAGATTTTTGCACTCACTCATTCTCAAACAAAAGTAAAATGATAAAACGTACTGGTTGGTAACTTTTCAAATCACCGCGTAGTACTTGAGTAACTCTTTTATTTTTTTTTTTTTGTATGGATGGAGCTTGTGTAGTTGAAAATTTTTCAGTTACTAAACTGTTAAGTGGCGTTGTGTACGACTCACGCGCGACCAGGGTTACCAAATAGTTTGTAACTTTGATTACAAACTGGTTACATTCCTTTTATTCACACTAAAATATTGATGTTGACCATTCATAAGCGCATCCTCTAGCTTAGGTACATAAATAAAAAAAACTTTGACTTTGGTATCCGAGCATGTGGTTTTGGTTAGAAATAATTGTTATTGTGGCAGGCGTCCGGTCGCGACAAGTTTACGTTCGAGCTGAAGTGGTTCATCCCGCTGCCGGAGATCGTGGCCTCGGAGGAGGAGGCGGCGCTGGGGGGCGCGGGGGTGGAGACGCGCGAGGTGTCGCCCGCCAACATCGTGGCGCTCAAGTCGCAGGCCTGCACCGTGCGCGACCTCATCCGCGCGGAGGAGCGCGCCGCCAACGACGACAAGGTGCACCTAACACTGACACTACCCAACTACTGCCACAGAATAGAAATACACTTGGCAACACACATTTTAATAAATACCGCCTTTTGCTACAACGATTCTGGTGGGCCAACCGAATACTTTTAGCTCGGTACCAAAACTGCGGAGTGCCTAGGCCTGCTCGCTCTAGTTACCTGTACTATTCGGTCGCGGGTTCGATTCTCGTCAGGGCGATTTGGGAAATGGTAGTTTGGCGGTCTTTTTTAATTGGCTATACTCGCATAAATTCATAACAGAGGGACCATCGTAAAGCTTTGGTTACCTCCGATAGCGGTGCCGTCATATAGCGGCCGTAATATGGTGGTAAATGACGTCACTGGAACGTTGGCTATGTAAACAAAATGGCGCGGTTTCCTAGAGAGCGTAATTGGACACCGTTGTTTACATAGCCAATGTTCTAGTGACGTCATTTACCACTATATGACGGCACCGCTATCAGAGGAAACCAGAACTTTATAGAACATCGAAAAGATCGTTGTAGGGTCGGGCGCTCACCGCGAGTAATCGATACTCGATGCGGAGACGGTATAATCGAGTCGGACGGTGGGTAACGGTGTGTTGACTCGGCAGAAGATAAAGCTGGGCGGTCGCGGCGGGCTGGAGAAGCAGCGCAAGAAGCTGGCGGAGCTGGAGGCGGCGCTGGTGCTGGCGTCGCCCGGGCTGGTGCTGCGCGTGGCCGCGCGCGCCGCCGCCGCCGCGCACCCGCCCACCCGCCAACACGTGTTCTTCCTCAGCTCCGAGTACGAGCGCACGCAGTGGGTCGACTCCATACACGCGCTACAGGTACACCTTGCTTCTTTACACAGACTCCTTTAGAATATTCTAGATACCGCATGTGAGTTTAGGGTTAGAAGGGACTTATCTTGACTTGTGTATTTTTAGAATATTGGGAGGCAAAATATACAACGCCGATTTATTGGGAAAAGTTGGTCAATAGATAGGACCCAGATAGGTCTTATAGGTTGGTCTATAGGCAGCTGCTGGCCGCGCCGTGAGCGCTCTAAATTGCTGAGCAAGGCACCGCTGCGCACTCTCAATCGTATTGCTGAGTGAACAGACTCATTCTATTGAGACCTGAATGGATTTAAAAAATGTTCATTGAATTGTATGCTTAATAAGATAAACCATAATATAAAACAATAAGATTACTTCTTCTTTGACATAGTTAAATGTCGAAAAGATGAAAATGGACAGGGTATAATTAAAGATTGGACTTAATATGAATGCAGGCATCGTCAGCGCCGCCCGCGGGCTCGAGTAACATATCGATGCTGGAACTGCAAGCGTGGGTGACGGCGTGCCGGAGCTACCTGCAGACGGATATGGGCTCGTACCTGCTGCGCAGCGGCCGCGACGACTCGCTGCTGCTCGGCGACCTGCAGCTGCACGTCGGCGGCATGACCGCACCCTTGGACACTGCCGCCGGTAAATACATAAAACAACCCACCCATAGATTTTGAAGTTTTTGGAAGAGATGCTCCACCGCCAAATCGACTGTAAAATTTTCCTTCCAACTAAATTAATCACTGGTTTACATGCAAAACTGTTGTTTTTTTATCTTTGAAATAGGATGAGCATCCACTATCTCTATGTTAATTCAACACTTTCTCGAGATTTACAGTAGGTACTTCATTAATTCATTCATGTCAGCTAAAATTAGTGTCCGACCGAAACAGGATTTTCTGTTGAAACCGAAACCGAATCTTCGGCATCTGTTTTAGGTTCGGCCGAAACCGAAACCGAACCTTTTTCAGACAAGTTAAAAATCTTTTGTTTAACGAAATTTGGCTTATTTCGTACCCTTATTATTGGCAGTTAGAAATGTTAGAATGTGTTAAATGAAATAAAAAACAATAATTGAAGTATGTGAACATATAATTATTAATAATAATATTATTATTAACAATACTATAATTATAACAATCATGTTAACACTTCTTGGAACAAAAAATTGTCAATAATCAACACTTACATTATAAAAAAGGACCTCATTAATTGAGTATTTCGATTGCGTTTATAATCACAACATGTTTAAGACTAAATTTAACATTAATTGAGATCATTTTAAATTTTAATTGCAGTCGGTTGTTTAGGGTTTTTGTGGGATTTTCATATTTTTTTATAATTTAGGGTGGCAATCGTAATTGTAATATATTTAACCCCCGTTTTCATTTTCTATTTAAGTAGATAGGTATGTCACGTTCAGATCGCTTCTCAAAAATATACGGACAACAGCAAATTATTTTACCAATAAAAAATGATGTATCTGCGGGGCTATTAAGTATGTCAGTTGTTCACCGAACTTTGATGGTGAATTAGAATGACATAACATTGGAATTACGTATTTCTTGCAGGGCTGCCTAACTAAACTCACTGTACATTGATATCCATTCACCGAAATACGTAAAACCAATGTTATGTCTTTCTAATTTACCATCAAAGTACGGTGTACAACCGACGCCAGTTGCCAACTGAGATACTTAATAGCCCTGCTGAAGGTCAGTTGTTTGGGTACTTTGAAACCTCATCCAACAACAATAACCTAAAACAAATGTACCGTAACATAAGTAATAAATAAATGATGACTGTGTGAATCAAATATAATATAATATAACCTCTTTCTTTTACATACTTAATTCTCATCATTCATAAATCCGAGTGAATAACTCAAAGGAAGGACCTCATTGCTTAATAAAGGCCAATAAAGCGAGAAATAACACTAAACTCACAAAACAATCACGCCGTACCGGCCGGCGATCTGACAGCTGACGATGCGCGATGGCGGATGCAACGCGAGACACGAACTCTCCCGAAATCAACCGAGTGACGCGAGATAATTCACGAACGCCGAGTTTCGGCGCGGCCGAAAGGTTCGGTGGGTTTTCAGCCGAAACCGAAACTGGTGCCGAAACTAGATTTTTGAGCCGAAACTGGCCGAAACCGAATCTTCGGTCGGACACTAGCTAAAATACGTCCACTGTTGGACATAGACCTCCCCCAAGGTTTATTACGTATCACATTTATGTATTCACATCGAGATTTTGGAACAGATAGTCAGCTTCGTAGAGCGTCCTCTTTGTCAATGACGCACGATGCAATGACGAATTGAGTCATGCATAATAGGAGCCTTGTTCCATATACCAGCCGATTTATAAATTAATCTTGTATGTAGATTACTACATAGTAGTGGAGGTGGACTCGTACGGCCACTACTTCCGCAAGGCGAAGTCGAAGCTGGTCTGTCGCAGCGCGCAGCCGCGCTGGAACGAGAGCTTCACGCTCGACCTGGAGGGCTCGCAGAACCTGCGCCTGCTGCTCTACGAGGACGCCGCGAGGCCCGTGCTCAGGGGGAAGTGCACTATTAAGGTAAGGTCGTCTATTATTTGACTTGTCGAGCTTTTATTTGCTTGACAAGCATGCTCATTCGAACATATTATCCTTAGTTTTGGTAAATTTCGAGAACGAATATTTCTAGTCAAGCGCTCGATTTTTCTACCACTTTGCAATAAGCTGTAAATCTTGTTCCAACTCTTTCTATTCATTTTTTTTATTCGTACGGGTTCTAAACCTGGGGCGGCCCACGGCCTGTTTTGACAATGCCCTCAAATGTAGACCAAAAATAAATTGGTTCGAGTAGGTACCTTTTTTTAGTCTGGGCGCTATTAGGGCCGGACCGCGATCTCTCTCTGACGTAGTCAGAGTCAGAGTCTTTATTAACTTAATTCTAGATTAGGTACCTAACATTTCTTAATGAATATCGTGCCCATTTGTTTGTGTCTAGTGCCAAGTGTTTTACTGAGTGACCGGTCTAGAGACTATAATAGAATAGTAAGTCGGTCGGCAGCTGTCACGCGAGTGGGTGTCGGAGGGCGGAGGCGGGGGCGGCGGGGCGGCGCGCACGGTGCTGGTGGGCGGCGGGTCGCTGACGCTGCGGCTGCGGCTGCTGCCGCCGGAGCGCTCGGCGCGCCGCGTGCCCTCCGCCAAGCCCGGCGCGCTCTTTGGCGCCAAGATCACACAAGTCGCCAAGTAAATTAACATTGCATATTATTTAAGAAACAGACCCGGACCGAGACTTGACGATAATCGTTGGGCCCGGAGAGCGGTGCTCACCCACTTATTCGTTACTTTTTAATTGTCATTTAATTCTACCACAACATTTTGCTTGTGTACATAATCCAAAATATTTTTTATATTCCAGTATTCTTTCCTAATTAGAAGAAGCAATATACAATTTGATCCTTTCGCTTTATTTATAGCAATCATTGTAATGCAGGAGTCAACTTTGTCCCCAATATAAAACAAAAAAACTTTGTTTCGACAAGCCTAGAACTTCACGCAATTATACCATACTTCCATGTTTTCCTTCCGCAGACGCGAAAAACGCAACATCCCGTTCATTATAAGCGCGTGCGTGCGCGAGGTGGAGCGACGCGGCATTCACGAAGTGGGCGTTTACCGAGTGTCAGGCAGCGCTTCCGACCTCAATCGACTCAAGAAGAGTTTCGAGACTAGTTAGTATTTACAACTTTTACAATCGAGAACAAGTTATAAATATTACTAAGTAAGCTACCTGCAAACAGTAAAACCAGACCCAATTCGTATTTTATTTTTTTATGTAATGGTAGTCAATCAGCCGTAAAGAGTTTCCAGCTGAAAATTATCAAGGACTTCACAAGTCAGTCTTTTGCCACTCGCCTTCATGCGACGCGTGAGGTCTTCGGCCAGTTGTAACAAAAATTATATTCTAGATCCTCTGTTCCTCCTCTGTTCCAACGGCCGAAGGTTTGACGCTACGCCTTCAAACGATAAATACAAGAGCGTACTTTTGTTTCACAGATGCATATGAAGCTGAACAGCTACTGAAAGAAGTCGACGTACATTCTGTTACCGGCGTATTAAAGTTGTATTTGCGGGAACTACCAGAGGCTTTGTTTACAGACGCTCTTTATCCCGAACTACTGAAGGCTTGGGGTAGTACGCAGGTATACATTCTTCTATCTCCTTCATTTAACTCTCCATCTTGCCCCATAAAGGTAGTTTGATATAATAATTGTTCGTGCAGGGCGTAGGGACATCCGTTGACTCCGGGCCAGCGCAGACGAGACGTCACGCGCTTCTCAAATGCTACGCCCAGCTGCCCGATCTCAACAAGAATTGCATTGACTTCCTTTTGAATCATTTTGTCAAGTAAGTACATACCTATGTGTTTTGATGCAAACACGGAAATTGAACCGTGCTCGGCGGCGCGAAATTACAGGCCATGTTTACAAGTCCTTAAATCGTCAGCACCTCATCTGATCCCTTAAGTTGCAGATTGACTATGTTTACCACTTAACATCAGATGGGCCGTTTTTAAACAATAAAAAAATATAGTTTTCTTCACATTCGAGTTTACCAGCCCGAAGACGTATGCCTGATATAGTCACGTTCAACCTCATGGCGTACACAGCTCCGATTGCAACATTCTCGAAAGCTATAGCTATTTAAATGTCCAGAGTGAACCAACACGAGGGCGAGAACAAGATGTCGCTGCACAACCTGGCGACGGTGTTCGGTCCGACGCTGCTGCGGCCGGCGAGCGCGGGCGCGGCCGCCAAGCTGCGCACGGACCAGCTGGCGGCCGGCACCGTGGACGCCATGGCGCAGGCCGGCATCCTCTACTGCCTGCTGCAGCAGCGCCAGCTCGCCGCGCAGCTCTCCTCGCACCACCGGGCCCCGCCGCTACTCGACTAACCGTACCGTACTGTACACCGCTTTTTTTATTTCCAGTATTATTGGTGCGTTCCATTCACTGTTAATTTTGTTATTTTCGTCCACAAAAAGTGTTAAAAACGATAATAATGATCACTTTCAGTACAAGTTGGTGCGAGTGGAACGAGATTTGTGATCGAAAATAACGAAAATTACAAAATTAACAGTGAGTGGAACGCACCATATGTTGTTGCGTTCGCGAATTGCTTTGTCCATATGCCGCGCATGCCTCGCCCGAGCACTCATATGACATTATGTCTATGCATTGCAATGTCGAAATTAAGTGCACGGGCGAGGCATGCGCCTGATGGAGACACAGCCATTTAGGTTGTATCCAAAAAACTATCGGCATGTAACACTAGGTATATCCGGCAACTTTCAGTACTTAGCCACTCAATATTTAACAATCTGGAAATAATAATTGTATTCAAAGAAGTCATTTGTAATAATTGGTTATCATTACTTTCAGTTTAGTACCTATAAATTTTCAATCAATATTTTAATCGCCAGTTACTAGTAAAGTATGACTATTTTTGTTTTATTTAAACTCGTAAAAGCGTGTGTGGTTAACGTAAAGTTTGATAACAATATTTAAATTTCACATACTTTGACGAAAAACGATTGCAAAGTGGCCAGTTACTACTTGGTATACCCTACATAAATACGCGATTCGTCGGCAATTTTGTTTTATATTACGCTAGTTTATTCTGGCTCTTTCGTTATTTTTCGCTTTATTGAGCTTAAAATTATCGATTATCGCTATAAATGCAGGATGTAAGAGTATTATATTATAATAATCACCTAAAATCATATTTTTCTTGGCATCTCACCTTTTCTTTATTTACGTGTTACTGTAAATGCGGAATATTGTTGACACTGAACTAGACGGTCACAATTTATACATAATGTACAACTAACAACATTCCATTAGTTATGACAACAGACTGATCACTTAGAAGGTAATCAATATTGCATACAATTAGAAACTGAAATCAAAGTTATACAATATGTGGTTACATACTTGTTATATTCGTGTGGGATGATACAATTTCATTCCGGTTGTGACATGGCAGCTAAACATCGCCGCGATGGAACGCAATGTTATTTCTAATGAACTGGGGAGTAACTGTTCTAAATGAGATGTTTTCTTAAATGAGTATTATGAAGAGGGACCGAAAATAAATTTAAAATGTATGGTATTAAAATCATTAGCATAAATTGGAGCAGACTGATAATAATATGTAAATCATGAATGCGGTAGTGTGTGGTTTTATTAAAACACATTCGAATCGATTAGACTATGATTTATATAGTTTATATCACAATTTTCTTACATGTATCTACTATTGGATTTTATGAAATCATACAGTACTTACATACACAATAATTTATTTAACTTATGCATTTTGAAATCTATTTAGTATCGCGTAATGGCGCATAACCCCATTTGCTTGTATGTATAGTTGTAGGATTTCTGACTCCATACATAGTATAATGCTGACTGTGTACATTATATTGTATCAGAATGATGGACTTAACCAAGAATTCGTCCATAATGTAGCATTTGACATGCTAGTCGTGTGTTATTATATAAATGCTTTTCGTTATAACAGCACCACTTAGTTATAACTTACCACATAATTTCCTTTCAGTAGTGGGTGTCACAGAAACATGTTAGCATAAATATAGCGTAGGTGTTTTATTTCACAAATAGGCTTAGATAATGGTGTTATTATTAGTACTTAAAATGAAATTTTACCAAAAAAATAAAAATTCTTAGAACAATGTTAATTTCATATACATGTATAATTTGTGTTTATTTTGTTGAAAGACATCATTTAATTTACAATGGTTTATGTTGTTGAGTAATATATTCAGATTTAGTTAAGCAATACAATGTTATTATTTTACCAACTCCAATTCTCTTCACCAAAGAGCACACAATATGTATTATATATAACTCTTTATTTCACATTGATGTCATCAAAACATTAAGAACTGCACTCCACCTACTGGCTAAATGTGAACCTGTTATATTTTCTTTGATCAGTACCTACTGCATAATCATTTCCTATTGTATTTTTTTTTATATCTCTGTGGAAGCTAGTGAAGAGCTATAAACTATAGTAGGTATTTTCTGCATGTTTTCCAACACGTGTGTCTCACCTTGCCTCAATACTATTGAATATAAATGCACATTGTGTTTAATCATCTGTTTTCAACAGTGTTATATCATGTTGGTTTTGGTTTTGAGTTATGTCGTAAGGCCTTTAAAAATTAAATTAGGATTATTATAACGCAAAATGCTATTAGTAACAGCTTTGTGACATCACAAAACACAAGTGTGCAAGAACAAATTAGCACTTTTATATTCAGTCATTATTTTTATATTAATGCTTTAGTAGTTATCTTTTTGTCAGACTGAGAATGTATACCTGTGCTTGCTGATGCCAAATTAACCGTTGCCAATTTTATTCATGATAATCAAGTAAGATTTCCCACACAGGTTAAATATTTAATGTGGCTATGTGAAATGTGGTGAGCTTTTTTCACAAAGTGAGCTATAGTCTGATTTTTAATTAGACGAAGTAAACTGACAGGTGCTAATGTCACTTTTCGATATAAATAGAACAAATAAGGTTCAAATTCATAGAACAGTGACATTTACAGCTGTCAGGTTGCTTCGTCTAATTAAAAATAAGACTATAGGTAGTTATTGTGAGGTGTGAATTCTTACCCTATTTTGTTAAGAATACATTGTGAAAAAAGCTCTGTACTCATTATTCATACCACCATTATTGAAAAAAAATAACAATGTTACCTTGTAACATTGTTACAAGGTAACAATAACGAATTATTGGTTCGCTATTTAATTACCTACAATTATTATCTTTATAATGAAAAAGGTCTTTCACACATAAATTGTTAGATTGGATCATAAAACTTTTTTTTGGTCAGGTATAGATCAACATTTCTTTTACAGTTTGTGTGAGAAATCCCTGAATAAATAATTGTATTATATAGTGTTTCCACAATTGAATTAGGTAAACTTAAACTTTGTATTTAATTTTTGTATATAAATGACACTAAAATGTAGTTACGTAACTTTTGCAATAAAATGTATTTTTAATACACCTTTACTGAGATTTTTTATTATTATTATTATGGTAAGTTTATCAATCCTATTAAATAGGTACTTTTTACAACACTATGCACAGCTACTTAGTGAATAAAATACCTACAATTGATATTCGAACACTAGTCAAAAGTACTGTATTATCTTTTTATAGTACAAAATAAAGAAATGGAGAAACATGTTGACGGGCCCGTTGGCGTGGTTGGCGTGATGGCGCTTTTCACGCTGCAGGTCGTAGGTTCGATTCCTACCCGGGACATGCATTTGTGTGCATGAACATGTCTGTATGTCCCGAGTCTGGGTGTATATGTATATTAAGTATGTATTTACAAATAAAAAAGTAGTATATGTAGTAATATCAGTTATCTGGTTTCCATAGTACAAGCTCTGCTTAGTTTGGGATCAGGTAGCCGTGTGTAAAAAATGTCCCAGGATATTATTATTATTATTATGTACACTTGTATAGTTCTAAAAATAGTTAAACTTAAAACAATCACTGTACTGTCTAGAAAGATCTCAAGACTAAAAAAGACAAGGTAAATATAAATAATTTTCTAAAGAAATGATACTATGTAATAAAAAATTTACTACTGAACTAACTAGGTGCATATAATAGATTGATCACATCTAACAAATTTATATATAAATCTGACTCTGAGAAGTAAATGTAAATAGCAATAATTAGTACCACCACTGAAGCTAGCAATCTTGAAGTACGTATTATAAATAATGCAATAATAAGGAGTCCAACATACAATGCTAATCTTTTAAATGCGCTACTTAATATACTGTGTTTCAGTTCACTATCCACACACATACCAGACCACAGGGTATGTTCATCTTCACAGGAGGTGCAGTTTGTAGCCCCCTCTCCAATACAAGTTTTACAGGATAAGTCGCATTCAATACAACTGTAGGAACCTTCTCTGTTGACACAATATTCGTTTGGCTTACAAACAGTCGAAGAACATTCATCTATATCTGAGCACACTCCAGACACCAACTCCCAACCTGAATTACAGGATACACAAGCAGCGGCACCTTCATTTGTACAACCACTGCACGACCTGTGGCATGGCTGACAGGCTGCTTCACTTGTTGCATAGAAATTCCCAGCGCACTCTTCACAAAGGCTTCCCGTATAACCCCTTCTACATATACATGTACCATTCCCCTTTCGTGTCCCATCTCCATCACACCTGCCATTCCCACTACATACCTCATTATTCTTGTTTAGTGGACAACGAGCGCAAGCGTCCCCAAAGTGACTACTTGGACAACAGTGTTGAAGAGTTTCAATACATAACCAAGTGTACAAGTCTAACGACTGTGAATCGTCACGGAACCACCATTGTTCTAACACTTGTTCAGATTCTTCGGCTAGAGCGTAACAAGGATCTTGGTGTACTTTCAGTTCTGAACATAAACCCTCTTGTATTTCTACTAAACGGATCTCACTTCGTGAATATGATTTCAACTTGGATTCCTCCCAAGCGGCGTCTCCACCTTCGTACTTACCTCTAGAAGTTTTTTCTAACCAATGACTAAAGGAATCGGTAAGTACTTTGCAACGCCGGCATTCATTTAATTTATTAGAGTTCAAGCCACTGGAAGGTGTCATTCTTTTACAAAGTATGAGTTCGCCAAAGAAAAGTAAAATTAAAATAAATCTCTTTGGTAACATAATGACTCCCATAATTATATCAGCTAGCCACTTCACTAGATACTAGAAGATAGAAAATCAGTTCATGATGTATTGTTTGTAAAGAAAGAAACATAACCTCTAAATCGATTCGAAATTAGAAGTGGGTGCTTAAACGAAAAGCCGTTTGAAAAGTTCGCTTTTTTAAGTAAGCGCCTAAGCGCGCTTACAAATTTAAGCGTGTTGCTTTTAAGCAATGACGGCAAGCAAGAGAAAGAAATTCCAAAAAATTCCAAAAAGCAACCTTATTTGTATGACAATACAGTTCAAATCAATATTTAATTAAATTTAACCTTATTTCTTTACCCATAAAAAGCAATAATTTATAATACATTATATTAGATTAAAAACCATATTTCCATGCACATAAGACTCACTATCATTTTTTCAGCGCGTAAGTTTTTGGCTTTTTGCTTGAACTTATGTTTAGTAAGCATTTTGCTTTTGTTGTCCGTTTGTTGACGGACGAATTTTTGTTTAATTTAAAAAAGCAAAAATGCAAAAAAGCAGAAAAGCAGAATGCACTTTTACAACGACTTTTAAAAACAAGCACAAGCGTAACAACGTGCTTTTAATATAAAGCCGTTTATCACACCTTTATTCGAAATAGGTCACTTTTTTTTTTTTTTTTATAAGATTAGTTTTACGGCCCCTGGGAACTAGCCCTTTGGAGCCTAACATCAGTATACTTTTATTACATTTTTTTCTTAATTCTACCTTATAACTACCTTAAATCTACCTTATAACTACCTTAAATCTACCTTATAACTACCTTATTTCTACCCCCCCAAACCCTATCAGTAAAGTGGCGGATACTTTACTGACAAATTACTAGACTTCTTGTGAGAAGCCGAAAACCATGTTTCATCACTTTTGTTCCAATTGCCCACACTCACGCACATTTATGACCATATAATGGTTAATATTCCACCAATATTACACTATAATACACGAAAACACAAGTTTTGGAAATTAAAACAAAAATGACAACATGACTTTTCCACTTCCCGCCAAAAAGCCCCCGAAATACGTCACGTCAGCCCAGGGTTGCAAAAGTGTAAAATTAATAATCGGTAGATTTGTCAGCTAAAAATCGGGACATTATAAATAAACTCTATTATAACAGTTTAAAGTCGTCGAGATATAAGAAGCCCGGTTTGACAGCTTTTTATGACCATAGAATGTAACTTAGTACGTAATCAAGAAAATAATAATAAAAAAACCACTTACTCTTTGAGTTCACAAAACACTTATTATTTTCGTGCGTTAAATAATATGTAAGAACATATTTCAAGTTAATTTTTATCACAAAATAATGCAAAGTGAAACGTAATTTTGTATTTCTTCGAAACGTTTCAAAAACAGTTACGTTCTACGTCCTTTTTTTCTTAAACCATAGTGCTGTTACTAATTTGATCACAGATAATCAACAGCTATGTCGATTCCATATCGACGCTTGAAAGTCAAAAGGTAACAAGCGCCATAATAGCAACTTTACAGGAGAGCCGTTTCAAGTTTTAAAATTCGGAAAAAAAATCATAACTTTTTACTCGATAGATCTTTTTAGATAAAACCAAAAGCAGAAAACCTACAAAAACATGCTTTATCTACTGAAACAAATATTTAATAAATAGGCCCTTTAGTTTCTGAGATAGTGGCTCATAAGCTCTAAAAACATGACAAGGCGGCAGGTAGAAAAGGAGCAAGCGACAGGACTATTTTTTTTTAATCGAAACAAAAAGACATAAACTACAATAATAAAATAACCACGATTAGACAAAACAGGTTAAGTAACTTTTTTTCTCAAAACAAATGCAAGTAGAAATGTTGCAAATGACCCACTGAGATTTTCTAATAAAAGACAAAACAGCTTAAGTAAAAGTTTATCATTGTCAATTTCCGAACAGAAATATCTTAAACGAGACAAAAAAGTAAAGTAATGTATTGCAAAACGTTATAAACGGCGCTTTTTTATTCATTATAGCGAGGCAAAACCGTAAACATGACAACACTAATGGATATGCCGCTTTTAATTTCAATACACATAGCCTTAAATTTTAAAATAATGGTATTAGATCATGCAAAATTGATTATAAAATTAGTGTGTGTTCTACACTTTAAGGTAAGTATCTATTTTATTTATTATAAGTACACCTTGAATGTGTTTATTGAAATTTCCTACTGCTCTTTTAACGCGAACGACTACCACAATCGCTGAGGGGCGTAGTCAGCAGTTGTTGGATATCGTTGGCAGTCGTGTGAAAGAGCTCTTTGTAGAGAAACAGTATTTAAAATAACAAGAAATATAATCAACTTATGAAATCTGCCGTGTGGTGCCGGCTTAGAATAGCACCAACCCATCTCATTCCTTGGGTGCCGTAAGAGGCGACTAAGGGATTCACCGGAGGATGGGCAGCAGCGTCCTCCGAGTACGTATTTTACCTACTGCGATCGCCAACCCATCTGCCAAGCGTGGCGATTATGGCAAAACCCCCCAATGAAACGGACAAACAGGAACCGACCCCCAGTCCCCGGCGGCCTCGCTAGCTAGTCCTGGCCATGGTAGCGGCTATAGTAACGGCGGGGGAGGGGGTGTTAAGAATTTCCGGCAGGACGGCTACCACATAAACCGATGATTGGACCTGGCAACATTTAACACGCGCACACTGCGGACCGACGAGAAGATCATTGAGCTCGAGGAAAAATTGAGTAGGGTACGGTGGGACGTCATCGGATTATCTGAAGGCCGAAGAGGGGGGAGGACTCGATAATTCTGAAATCTGGTAACCTGCTCTATTTCCGAGAGGGCGACCAGCAGTCCTAGGGGGTCTCGAGTTTATCGTCGTCGTAGAGTGTGTCAACTAGGGTGGCGGCGTATCTTGTTCTCCGAATAACCCAACTGTATTCGTTAAAAGTAGTTCAGGTGTACGCTCCGACATTGGCATATTCAGACAACGAAGTGGAAACTATGTATGAGGATATCTCTAGAGCCATGCATAGTTCCAAAACTTACTTTACCGTTGTCATGGGTGACTTCAACGCGAAACTGGAAAAATGAGACGGTGATGAGCTGCGAGTAGGGCAATTTGGAGTTGGACGGCGTAACCACCGGGGCCACCAGCTGGCGGGCTTCATGGAGAAGGAGGGACTCTTTATGATGAACTCCTTCTTCAGGAAGTGTGAGCACAGGAGGTGGACCTGGATGAGCCCCGACGGTGCGACATAAAACGAGATAGACTCCATCATGTCGACGAAGAAGCAAGTATTCAATGATGTATCTGTGATCAACGCGGTCAAAACCGGTAGTGATCACCGACTGGTAAGATGTACATTGAATCTCAATATAAAACTTGACAGACGGTGAGGGAAAACATCGTGAGGAAACCTACCTATCCCTCGGGATTAGGTAATAGTCAGTTCCTGTATACACGGCGACAAAGTTCACCACCTGTCACGTTGGGTTCTGACTATCTGGTGAAACGTGGGTTTTGAGTTGGATAATACCTCCACAATGTGGTGGTGTAGGGTCACTCAAGCCTCTGACTACCCCCGAATGGGGATAAAAGTCGTGACGTTACACACACACACATATAAAACTTGAAAGATCTTGACTGATGAAGTCTACGCACCGGACAGCACCAACCCAGATCCAAAACCCCGAGAGCTTTCAGCTGGAATTTCAAAACCGATACGATGTCCTAGGGAGTAGCGTGGACGATTATAGCGATGGGTTCGTGGATGCAAGGCCCGTGGTACAAAATCTCTGAGGAAGGAGAGGAGTGAAATGATACTGCAGTCTTCAGATGACGCGTTTAAATACCAGCAGCTCAATAGACAGATCTCGAAGACCTTCACACGTGACTTCCGCCAATTTAATACCCAAGGTATTAAAGAGGCTATCGAGCGGAACAAAAGCTCCAAAGTGTACGCTAGAAATCTGTCTATTGGGCAAAGTAAGCTAATGAAACTGAAGATCGATGACGGCAGAATTGTTTCATCCAAACGACAGCTTTTGAGGGAGGTCGAAGAACATACACAGTTCTATAAACAGTTATACACGTCAATACGGGCACCCGTTACAAACCTGACGAACGACCTAAGAGCTAGACCAACCCGACACTATACCAAAGACATCCGAACGTCAGCTTGTGAGCTTGAGCGCGTGAGATTAGTATGGCTCTTAAACTGGCTAAAAACGACAAGGCACCGGGTGATGATGGAATAACGGCTGAGCTCCTGAAAGCGGGTGTAAAACCGGTGCTAAAGGCCCTTCAGAAGCTGTTCGGTTCTGTCATACTCAAGGAAAAAACGTCGCAGGCATGGAGCGAAGGTGTGGTGGTTCTTTCAAAAGGGCGATAACGCTCTGCTAAAGAATTATAGACCCATCTCACTTCTGAGCCATGTCTACAAGTTGTTTTTGAGGGTCATAATGAACCGTCTCGCACGCAAGTGACGACCTCCAGCCTCCCGAACAAGCCTACTTCCAAAAAGGCTTTAGTACCGTAGACCACATACTTACATACGCTGTAACAAGATATTATAGAAGACCGAGGAGTATAACCTGCCCCTTTGCTTAGCGTTTGGGGACAACGAGAAAGTCTTCGATTCGGTCGAGATGAGCTGTATTGCAGTCTCTTCAGCGATGCCAAGTCGATTACCGGTACATCGAAGTTTTGAAATGTTTGTATGAAAATGCCGCTATGTGAATCCGATTACAGGTCCAGAACTCGAAACTTATCCGGTTGCAGCAATGTGTGATACAGGGAGACGTTATCTCTCCGAAACTGTTCACCGCTGCACTGAAAAACGTTTTCAAGGTTCTGGACTGGGCTGGGCATCAACATAAACGGCGAGTACTCACCTTCGGTTTGCCGACAACATAGTGGTCATGGCTGAGACTATGGAAGACCTCAATACCATGCTCGATGGCCTCAGTAGAGCCTCCGAACGAGTTGGTCTTAAAATGAACATGGACAAGACGAATTGATCTTCGTCAAATATCGATTTGCCGTGTTTTACCCACTCCCGTGAAGATCGGAGACTACGCTTAAAGTTGTCTGGGACAAACTATCCAGTTAGGTAGGTCCAACTTTGAGAAAAAGGTCAATCTACGAATCCGACTCGGTTGGGCAGCGTTCGGGAAGCTATGCAATATCTTCCCGTCCGAAATATCGCAGTGTCTCAAGACGAAAGTCTTCGACCAGTGTGTGTTGCCAGTGATGACCTATGGATCTGAGACATGGCCGCTCACAATGGGCCTCATAAAAAGCTCAAAGTCACTCAAAGGGCAATAGAGAGGGCTATGCTTGGAGATTCCTTGCGAGATCAACTCAGGAATGAGGAGATACGCAGAAGCAGAAGAATCAAGTTAGCCGACATAGCCCGCAGGATTGCCAAACTTAAGCGGCAGTGGGCAGGGCACATTACTCGTAGAACGGATGGCCGATGGGGCCGAAAAGTTCTCGAGTGGCAGCCGCGCACCGGAAAGCGTAGGGTGGGTCCCGCAACGTGGACCGACGATCTGGTGAAGGTGGCAGTAATACGCTGGATGCGGGCAGCGCAAGACAGGTGTGGCGAAACTTAGCGAAGGCTATGTCCAGCTGTTGACGTCTTTCGGCTGAGATGATGATGATGAAAAATCTCTATTCATTAACTTCATAAACTTTTCATTCATTTCAATTCATTTGTCGTTCACAAAAATGGCACTGACATTTAGACTAATATTAGACATCAACGCAGTAATCACTATCATTGCACGCAGTTATTTAAAATAGGATAAACGACATTCAACTTGGATTTTTTGACTAAATTCTCATTTCTCGTATTCGGTAGAAACAGCACAAGCGATATCAATTTTATTTCAACAACGAGGCAAAAAGGGATAAACGCCAAAATATTATTTTTTGTTTCCAGGCAAAAACGGATCAAGCAACATTGCATTAGTTTTTAAGTTAAAGCAAAACAGCCTAAACTCCTTTTTTGATTTTATTCCGAAAAGGCAAAACGCAATAAGTGGTTAAATGGTATTCTGGTTTAACAGGTAGAAAAGAAGTAAACGCAGTTTGTGGTATGAAGACCTTCAGGCAAAACTACTTAAAGACCATGCATATGAAAATATTGAAAAGCAGAATGCACTAAACGCCGAAGTGCATTGCTTTATTGTTTTTTTGTGTAGGCGTAAACAACAATTCCCTGATGTGAGAAAATTATGTGTCACTTGATACCTTTTGATACCTCTTTTTGTTAAAATCACATCAGGCATAAGTGACATCAAAATGCTCCTATCGGAATGAAACCCGGTTCATTCGACGCAGAAAAAAAAACGGAGTATGACCTCATACTTAACTCATTTTCGACCAAAGTGGCGCTTGTGACCTTTTGCCTTTCAAGCGTCGATATAAAAATATTAATGTTTTATAAGCCTTTAAGTAAGCTTAGGACCCTAAAGCGTAAAGAAAAAACTGAGTTGAATTTGTTTGTGCGCTCGTTTGTATTCGATATATTTTTCTGATGGCTTAGCTTTGTTTTTGGACTGATTCTGTTTGCTATCACGTTGACTTTTACGATATTTTTATTTTTCTCCAGAACTCAGGTTTCCTGTGTTCCATTGTATCATTTTATGACTTTCTAGGACTTAAAACTAAAAATAATAATAATATAAAGAAACGATTAAATTTCCATATAATTGGGAATCGATTTTTCGTGATAATCGGAAATTCAGGGTTCCGATGTCTTTTGTTCGCATCCCTAATTAAGTCATAATGACAGTCGTCAAACCGGGCTTCTTATATCTCGACGACTATAAGTCACCTCAATACAAAAAAATGATTAATTTAAAATTTTTCACTTTCCATAAATCAACTTGTTTTCTCTTTCGCTCATGCAATAAAGTAATTACCGTGCGAATAAAGTGAAATGTGAACCTGTGAAATTATTGGCGCGCTTCAATGTCACTACAAAAAATATTTTTTTAGTCCTCTGTGTGTGTTCTTGGGTAGTGATGATAATAATTATAAAATAATATTTTGGCTTTGGCTACCGCGCGGCCCAATGTGTTGATGTTTCAGTGCAATTTGCTTTAGCATACCGCGAAATTGAATGGCCGTATTGAACGTGATGTGTATTGGATGGATGGATGTGGTGGTATATGAGTATTATTTTACATTCGTTGAAAAGGCAAAAAGTCGGGAGATAGGATTGCTAAATCGGGATATCGGGAGACAATGACCAAAATCAGTAGATCTCCCGATAAATCGGGAACTTTTGCAACCCAGCAGCCCTGCCGTATTGTATGCATGCATCACAGAATAAAAATACTCCTGTCCTTCCTGCTGACGGCATTTAGTGTCATGTCATTGGTCAGTGTCAGTCATACATACCTAGACATTCATGCCAATGATAATCTCCTTGTCTGTGGAAGAAAAGAAAGAAAACGAAAAGTGAAGTGAATCATTTACAAACTTCGAACCAGTTTTAACCGATTACTTGCATAAAAAACGGTTTTTAGCTATATAAAATGGCTAAATCATACGGACGGACGTGATGAAATTATGCGAGCACTTCCTTAGTTTGACTGTTTGTATGATTCTATGGATAGGTTATTTGCTTATAATAATTTTAATTTATCTTATGTATGTAAATATGTAGTTTAGATTTTATTATTTCCTGTTTTAGTCCTGCTTAATGTCCAAATATATGGAAACACATTTTATAAAATAAAATAAAACCGCGTATTTAAAAAAATAAATAAACCGGTTTGTATTGGTTTTTAAGAAGTCCGTTTTTTTGGATTGGGTTACATCACTAAAAATAAGTTAGTAATTGTCAAAAATTTGTGAATCGTACCAACGAGGCACGTTCTGTAAAATTTATATTGAATTAATTTGCATTACATATAAATTACATAGATACCCAACTATACAGCTATACACGTTAAATATTATAGAGATAATATACTTTCGCCATACATGTTTATAGACGAAGTGTGGATTGAAATGTATGCGTAACTAACCTCTGAAGCTTGCTAGCTAAGAAGACTAATTTACTCGCAAGCTCCCAATATAAATAACCCACAATGTCAGATAAAATCAAGTAAGTTGTTTCATTTAAATTATTATATTGTTGATAAAGTAGTAATTCATGGCGAGGTTTTCTCAACCTGTAATTGAAATTATTTGTAAGCTTTTGAATTATCATGGCTCGAAATGTGACATGGTCATTCCTTTTATGTTATACTAGCTAGTGCACGCGACTTCGTCTGCGTAGAATTTGTACTTCGAGTAGCCTATTTTTTTCTTTAAGCTTTCATCTATCTCCATAATAATTAAATAAATAAAACCATTGAAAAATGATTGGTCTTCCATACAAACTTGCATCCCCTATTTCACTCCCTTTAAGTTTTATTTTCACAGCAAAAAGTAACCTATGTCATTCTCCAAGGTCCTGTCTATCGCAATACTAAAATTCATCATAATTGGTTTAGCAGTTTTGTTATGAAAACATAACAAACAGACAAAGTTACTTTCACATAATAGTATAGATTACTAGGTTATTATGATTGTGAAGTTCCAATTGAAGTCACAGTTGTGTTATTTAATATCATCAGTATTGTATGTAACATAAGAATTGTACAATTCTAATTTTGTAGAATTTTTGATAATTCTATTATTATAAAATTATGAATTTGAGTATGACTAACTATAACTATGACTGTTTTACAGAGTCAAGTCTAACTTTGATATGAAGGGCAACTATCAACCTTCAGATTCTGAAGATGAATACACACCACATGAAAAGGAATTATTGGAGAAAGTAAGAAAGAGAAAACATGAAGATTCAGGGAGTGAGGAGGAAGTGTATGCTTTCTCGGAGTCAGATGATAATTCAGATGACCAAAAAGACGATTTAGGGATTGCTGACAGTGATGTTGAAGGGCAAGAAAAGTCTGATGATGACTTGCCCGACTCCAAGGCTTGGGGAAAAAAGAAGAGATCATACTATTCTACAGGCTATGTTGATGAAGATTATGGTGGGTTTGGTGATGATGAGGAAGCAGCTCTTATGGAAGAGGAGGAGGCAAAGAACATACAGAAACGACTTTTGGAACAACTCGGAGATGAAGACTTCACATTGGACTTTTTCACCAAACAGGTTGCTGAGGTTGAGGAAAAGGAAACTGTGATAAAAAGTGATCTAAGTCAGATGTCAAAGAGACAAAAACTGCAGCTGCTCGAAAAAGAAAGTCCAGAATTTGCCGGTCTCATTGATGACTTCAAAACAAAACTGACGGTTGCTAAAGATGATTTACATCCTCTTTTAGAACTTGTAAAAGATGGAAAACTTCCAAAATGTCCAGCTTCTAAATTTGTTAAAACAAACTATAACCTTATTTTAAATTATTGTACTAATATTAGTTTCTATTTATTGCTTAAAAGTCAAAGAGTTAACATTCAGAACCATCCTGTTATTAAACGATTGTATCAGTACAGACAGATGTTAAATAAAATGGAACCCATTTATCAGGAAGTCATAAAACCGCAAATAGACAAAATATTGCTTGCAGTGAAAAACAATCTGGAATTACATGTCACTGAGACTAAAGCCGATAGCAAGAAACGCAAATCAGGTAAGCTTTTACCAGAATCAACAGCGAAGAAATTGAAACTTATCAGCGCAATTGAAAAAGATGATGGGGAAGACACAGGTGTCTCGGACAACGAGGATGAATATGAAGGCAATGACTTCTTTAGACCAGAAAAGGAAGGCAATGCCCATAGAAACAATGATGAATCTGAAGAGAGTGGATTCTCTGATAGTGATGGAGCTTCACCAAATGAGATTGAAAATGAGAATAAACCTTCCACATCATCCCAGGATATAATTTCTGAAGATGTTGGTGATAAGCGTCAGATTACTTATCAGATTGCTAAAAACAAAGGATTAACACCCCACAGAAAGAAGGAACAGAGAAATCCCAGGGTTAAACACAAGCTCAAATACAGGAAGGCTAAAATCAGGAGGAAGGGTGCAGTCCGTGAGCCGAGGACTGAGATAAGTAGATATGGTGGAGAAGCATCAGGTATTAAAGCAAATGTGAAAAAGAGCATTAAAATTAAGTAAAACATGTTTATTTTAATAAATGTAACAAGTTTATTTCTGTAATAAAGTTGTATTCCATTCGATTTTATATTTTAATGTTGCCATCTGAAAAAGAAAAATTAAGCAATTACTCACTTCTAGCTTATATTCATACTCAAAGTAAACAAATACTATTTTCTTTATACATACAATTTCAAAACCTTATCCTTCCCGCCTGATGCCACACAGGCTCCATCTGGCGACCAGTCTACAGCATATACTTCATCAGCGTGTCCTGGTAAATCAAGTTCTAATTTCTTTGTTTTCATGTTCCAAACTGCAAACAGGGATACACAATTTCAGTGAACGACTACTGCAGAAATTATTCAGTTTACCTATGTAATCAAAAGGCAGATTTCTATTGTAAAAAATGTTCATATCTGTACCTTTTAAAGTAGAATCGGCACTGGAACTCAACAGCATCCTCGAGTCGGCCGACCACGCCACCATGTACACTGCCTGGACGTGTCCTCGGAGTGTCGTGATGAACTTGCCCGTTGTCGATTCCCATAATTTCACCGATTTGTCGAATGAAGCCGATGCTATTATCCTGTAATTATGAATTTGTGATCAAATTTAGGTATTTGCAAAGGTACCCAACAAAGTTTTTTAACTTTTTACCCAACAAAGTTAATAACTTTGTTGTTGTATATATGCGGCCAAAAGGACTTACCGTGTGTCTGGAGAAAACTTGACATCGTTAATGAGCTGTTGATGCCCAGTCATGCGCGCTAGTGGACGTTTCTCTTTCTCAGGCAGCCACAGAAAAAGGGTGAAGTCATCCGATCCTGACACTAACCGCTCGTCGCCTTTCGTGCACACTGCTTCATACCTCTCTAAAGCACGTTCCTGCAGCACCTTTTCTAAAATTATCAATATAGATATAATGTACACCATAAGAGGAGTAATAGCAATGTCTATGTATGACTGTGTCATCATTACGCCTATGGCCGTGAACAGGTGGGTAGGAGAGCGTTGCATCGCTCGCCCTTGTTGCTGATATGTAGTAACCATAGGTATTATCTGCAGGGCGCAATCCCAATAAGCCTCAGACGAGGGCAAATTATCCGAATTTTATCCCATATGGGTATCAAAATCAGGATTGTCTATCCAGTTAACTGAGGCCTACAATGTATTTAATTGCAATGGAACTTACTATCATCAATATAACCATGTTGATCAGTAATAGGATGGAAGGGTCCCGTCCGTAGCACATAGTCAGTACTCAAAGCTAAAGTGTTGACCCAATGTGCATGGCCTTCTAAAGTTCTGCAGAGCACTCCATCCTCCGACCGCCATACCTGTTGTGTGATCAAAATAACTTTATAGACATAATATAAAGTATTATCTGATAAAAAATCCTGTTTATAAGCAATCAATTTTTTGGCTTCATGGGGTTAATCCCGTTCGCCACCCCCAGCATTGCCCGCTCCGGTGGCGAATGGGACATTTACTAAAAAAAATATCCCGATTACCACCTCGGGTGGCATCTGGGATGAGTTTAATCCCAGTCGCCACCCCCAGCATTCCTTCCTCCGGTGGCGAAAGAGATAATTTCATTAGAAAGAATCCCATTGGCCACCCCGGATGGCAACTGGGATGTTGCTTAGGAAAAATCTCAGTTGCTACCCCTAAACATAAGGCAAGTACTTGTATTTGGAATGACATTGATAGTTTTTTAAGTAGGTATGGCTAAGAATTTTAGGGTTAATCATGTTCGCCACCCCCGGTCACCCCCGGTGACCCTCAGTAATGCCCCCGGAGGGGGCAATACTTGGGGTCACCGGGGGTGACGCAGCGTTGCCACCCGGGGTGGCGAATGGGATTTTTGTTTTGGAAAAAGTCCTGTTCGCCCCCGGAGGGGGCCAAACTGGGGGTGGCGAACGGGATTAACTCGGCTTCATATATGGGTTTGGTCTGGCCAGCAGGGCTAGCACACGCGGAAAGACAAGGTTTATGACACGGATTATGTAGCACCAAATCATTCTCTCTTACTAAATGCATAGGAGAAAATGAGACAAAATCGATTTATCTCACGTTTTGTCTTGTCGCAGCCAGGTGTGCTATATTTGCTGGATTTATAAGACAAAAGCATGCTTTGCTGTGGTAAACAATTACAACAATATAAATTTACTTTAATGGTTCTGTCCTGTGAAGATGTGTAGATGAGTCCAGTCCCACCCCATTTAACTGACGTCACGGCTTTCGTATGTCCAGAAAGACTCAGTATGGTAAGGCCGGTCACTGTATCCCATATTCTAACGTCGCCGTCCTTTGACGAACTGGCCAATTTCCTGCAGTCAGGATTTCTAGAAAATGTAAGAGGTAAAATGAGTAATATTTCTCCAATACTCACGATAAAGCACGTTGAAGTTCACCTACAAGGATATAACTAAACAGATTGTAAACTGAGGATTTTGCAACAGTTTAGGGTTTTTCATTGGGAGGTAATTTAACGAATTTTGTTTGGTAAATTCACAAAAAGGCCAAGAGCTTCTTCTTATTGTGTGGTTAGTGGCCAACCTGGCGTCATTGTTGTTCAAGCCGCAAGGCCTCTGAAATCGCTTAACCACTACTGTCTAGCTCATCCATTCCCAAAGTGGGCGATAACGCCCCCTTGTAGGCGCTGCAGGCTTAAAAGGGGGCTGTAAGAGACCCAAAAAAAATGGGGGCGTTGTGTAGTCTACACACTTTACTTTAGGAATCTATGGTCTAGCTAAATTTCAACAATTGGGAACGACTTATTACGTCTCCTCCAAAGCACAGAGATGCTCAGTTCGAAATGCCACAATATGGTCACCCCTCTATGACAGACTTTGCTAAGTGTTCCTTAACCTCCGATCGTTTACTGATCAGCAATTGCAGTTGGCTATGATAGATAAATATAAACAGATATTGATACCTATGATACGGTTCCCACGCCAGTGCAGTGACCCATTGTTTATGTCCGATCATTGTTTTCCCAATCTGATCGCCTGTCTTTGGGTCCCAAAGCATTATTCTGCCTTGTTTGCATGCTGAAGCCAATTTGGAGCCATCTGGTGCCCAACTGATACATAGCACCCAGTTTGTGTGGCCTGGAGAATGAATACATGTAAATATTAGCCTTTATTTAAGTTTAATACTGTCTGTACTACTCCACCAAGCCAACTAGGCGCCTGTCAATTGTGACGTCACCCGCACAAAAAGGCGGTGGCGATGTGCGGGAAGTGTGGCGGGCCGGAACCCACAGGTGGTGGCCGGTGTGCGGGCGGTATGCGGGCGGGGAAGCTGCATTCCACCCGAACGCCTAGTTGGCTTAGTGGAGTAGTAACAGCAGGGCGAACACACACACAAAGACAAGATTTTTGTCACAGATTATGTCGCACCAAGTCATTCTCTCTCTTACTTTATGCATAGAAGAGAATAAGACAAAATTGATTAACCTTATATTTGGGTTTCTGCAGATGTTCTTAAAGTATTCTTCAATGTTTGCAGCAATAAGGAGATGTTTACCTTTGCAAACATGCAGTGGTGTCTGTGTGTGTAGATCCCAGAACCTCACAGTGGTGTCCCCGGAGCCGCTGGCTAACTGTTTACCTGATGGACTGAAGCTTGTTGATATAACAGCCTCTGCATGCCCTGGTATGGAGCTGTGAAATATCACATTTGGAGTCAATATACATTCTAACTACATCTATGTATAATGACAATAGGCTAATTCGTAATTCACAATATGTGGGTGCAACTCTGCCTATTCCTTCAGAAGTATGGATCTAAATGTTATGAACACAATAATATATTTGTAGACTTGTGTACAGTCCGTTTTTCCTTAAATGACTTAAATGGTAAACAAAGATGGCGTCCTAGTAACCAAAGACAATTGATAGTGTTGGGACATTATCGAATGAACAAGAGAACAAATATACTCAGGAAGCTTGTAACTGAATGATTTTCATGATGTGAGATTTCCTGACAATGTGGTTATGACTATGGGAATTAATAGCGTTGACAGTAATATTTTTGTAGTAAGCTGCCAGAATATCCTTCATTATCATGATCACTGTGGTGGTGTAAGGCCACTTAAGCCTCTGACTACCCCCCGAATGGGGATAAAAGTCGTGACGTTATATTTTTTATTTTTTTTTATTTTATCATGATCAAATAAATAATTTCTCAAAACAATCTTAGCCAACATATAAAGAAATAAAACGACAAGATATTTTTATCTTTTTTATTAATTTGATTCACTACAAGTTACTTCACTCGAGTCTTCTATTTCGGATACGTGAACAATAAAACTGGGGGTCGGCGCGTCTGATGCAGCATCTATTAATCCGTCAAGCTGCATCATTTTATCTTCTTCTTTTATTATATGACTAATGCAGTTGTTCCAGGACACCTACCAATTTGGCTTAAGCCTTCTTTGATCAATTCCTTGACTTCAGCCATTTTGAAGGTTTTATTATTTTTGCCAACATGAGTTTTTAACTGTGACCATATTAATTCGATCGGATTTAATTCGCAATGATAGGGCGGAAGGCGTAAAACAATAATATTTTTGCGGGCTGCCATTTCGTCCACAACTTTTTTATTATAATTGTTTTTGCTAAATTTACTTAAAAGTTGCGCTTTTATTTATTTTTCTTCGAAATTAATTTTTATTATTGTTCTAAAAATTATAGGTACAGTTCACTCACACTGGTCGAATCATTCATCCGCTTATCGCATCACTACAATCTAAAGACAAACTTGCATTTAGAAATGTCAAGTTGTGATGATCATTTTTAATCTGTTGAAATGGATTCTGATATTTTTTTGATTTTATGAAAATTAATGTGTTTGAATAGTTAATTTGAAGCAGTTTTTGGTGTAATTCATACCATATGTGTTTCTTCTAATAATCAAGACGTTCATAACTTAGGTAAAGGTTGTGATTGATGCCAAAACTCATGATTTTCGTAACCAGGACGGTTTGTTATGAGTTTAAGACATTTTAGAAAAAACAGACTGTATATAAATATATTTTCATAGTCAACATTATTCGTACAGAGACCAAAACCTCGAATTTTGTGACTATGTTGTGAAGGAGTTACAAAACTGATCAATTGATTCAAATGAAACTTGGCATGAATGACATGATTGAACTTGCATGATAGCTATAAATATTGTTTGATATTCCCCTCCCCTATGTCAATAAGGGTTAATCCCATTCGCCATCCCCAGCATTGACCACTCTAGTGGTGAATGGGAAATTAAAAAAAAAAAATATCCCAATTGCCACCCTGGGAGACAACTGGGATGAGTTTAATCCCAGTCGCCACCAGTCGCATTCTTTCCTCCGGTGACGAAAGGGATATTTTCGTTAGAAAGAATAATATTCGCCACCCCAGGTGGCAACTGGGAGCAATATGGTTGTAATAGCTCAATAAGTAAATATTATATTTTTTACATAAATATTACAAGATAGGCAGCATTAACGGCTTTATTCTTATAACATTGGTACTTTCTTATTACATACCTTGTACACCTAGTGACAGGCCTAACTCTGAATACAGCTTGCTGCTGGTATATTATTTCAACCACTTCTTCGGAATTCAAAATATTAGTGTCAAGTGCTTCCTTGAGAGTGTTTGTTATTTCAACATCTTTGACAAAAAATAAAAACGGTTTATCTTCCTGAAAATAAAAATGATATAATTTTATTATATGCTTGACATACCATAACTACAAAAAAAAAATATGTTAATAATTCACACTGATAATTTCTGATGCGAAGCTAATACTAAGATTATAGTTGATAATGTATTGTAGAAAATGTGTTTATTACATACCGCAGTAATAACTATTCTTACCTCTTGTAATAAAGCATTACAAATGAGTTGTAGTTGGTCTCTACTGATATTAAGTGGTAGGTCCAAAGTACCACCAGCTTCTTCTCCAGTGTCTGATTTAAGTTTGGCTTGCACACAACTAGGTAAATCAACTTCCATCTTTATAAGATAATGAAAATTACCTAAATATGGAATCAAAACATGGACCTAACCTAAAATCCATGCGTGAGTAGAGATGTGCCGAGTACAGCCTTACTCTAGTACTGACTCGAGTACTTAGTAAGTACTCGAGTACTCAGATTGTAGGATTCGAGTACCCGGTACTCGAGTACGGATTCCGAGTACTTCATGGTTTTCGAATCCTAAGTCGGGTACTCAAATCGGGACCTTATAACTACTAACTTAAAGCCTATTTTTACCTGACTACAACGAAAAAATAATTGGAAAAACAGGTAATTATTCATACATATTTAAGTAGACTTTATATAGGCTTTTTTTATTTGCTGTAACAGTTGTAGTTTTTAAGAAAATACGTTATAAATCGGGGCGCTCGCCTAAATTTTCGGCATTTTCGCGAATTTTCACGAGTGGACGTACAATACAACGCACTAATTAGATTAGATGTCAAACTCGGACGTTTGAGTGGGTAAAAATTACATAATACAAAAGTACTCGAGTCCTATTAAGTACTCGAGTACTCATACAAGTATTCGTGTACCTGTCCGAGTCCTCCGACTCGAGTACTTACTCGAATCTTTTTTTAACGAGTACCAGAATACTCGATTACCAAAAATAGCGTACTCGGCACATCACTATGCGGGAGTGACAGACTGGTGACAGACATTTGAGACATTAGACATAGACACAGTGTTGCCAGTCCCCGACAGTCAAAACTAACGCAAGGCTGCTGAAAAAGTAACGCATTGAGCACAAAAGTAACGCATACCCATAAAAAAAACGAAATTTCATCATTATTTATGCGTCACGGCTCTGAATAATCAATTGGTAAAGCAGAAATACAAAAATGATAACAAACATTTAATTTTGTTTATGTAAGTTTTTTTTTTAACTAAAATCATACTATTTTTTTTTATTCATGTAATTTGTGAATCATGAAATACAATATTTTAGCGTTACCACTGGTTCGTAATGTTGCTTCCATTACATTTCAATATTTTGTTATGCTTTAATGTAAATCAATTTAAATAAATCAGTGAAACAATAAGATCGGTCGGATTGATTGAAGATTTAATTTTTGGACTTCTTTCGTGAAATGGACTCTACCACTTAGCTTGGCTCTATTCCGTTCTAGTGTTTTTGTCTACTAAGCTGCGTCGGATAATTTCGTTAATATTTTGAAAATTTGATACTTATTCCATTTCGAAAAGTCACGCAAAAGTAACGCAAGGAGTCATGTAACGCCGGGGTAACGCAACAGGGCCAAAAGTAACGCAATGCGTTACTTTTGTAACGCACTGGCAACGCTGCATAGACAACCAACTGTAAACATATAACCAAAGAGCATATAACTTCTTTGGTGACAGAGCACAGAATAAAAATACTCCTGCTGATTTGGCTTACACAGCTGTCAAAATGTTTTCTGTCTAACCATATGTCAATCTCATCTGTCTGGACCAAAAACAATTTTTTCTTCTTGTCACCCACCTACTAAACTGACAGAGTCGCGTTCAGAGGCTTTGAGTGCAGATATCGGTTGTTGTTTCAATGTAATGTAACGTCACGACTTTTATCCCCATTCGGGGGTAGTCAGAGGCTTGAGTGACCATACACCATCACATTGAAGCTACGGTAACGTCGATATATTTATGTATATTTAGGTTAGTGTGTACATTTTTTTTTATAAGGGATTAAATTTCGTGTTAATTATTAATGAAAAATAATTAACTTGCACTTAAAAACACACATTTATGGAATAAGCTATGACAAAAGTGACATACGGCCGAATACTCGTACGCAACTTAAATTTGAGAGCTGCTTAACTTTGACGCGCCATACAAAAAAATACAGTTAACGACGTCTCAAACTGCTAAGTGGGACTTAAATATTTAAGTAGCCTTTGAGTATTCGGCCGATAGTCAGCTAAACGTCAGAGTGTTTTCTAACCATCGATTTTGATAATAATAATAATTTGATAATAATAATTGTTAAAAAGTTGCAACCGGAGCGAACCTTTGAACGCGCGGCCCACCGCCCAGTATAATTTATTTTCATTGGCAACATTTCACCTAATGTCTGACTACGGCATTTTACATACGTGTTATGTTTATTTTATTTCAATTTTAATTGCCTAAATAAGTTACGTGCTACATAAAAATGAAATTTTTGTATTTATTATTCTTATTGTGGACAATCGTCAATTGTGACGAACATACGCACACATATAAGGGTGGAGAACAAGTGGTGCTATGGATGAATACAGTGGGGCCGTATCATAATCGCCAAGAGACGTATGCATATTTTTCATTACCTTTTTGCGTCGGTACAAAAGTAACAATCGGACATTACCATGAGACGCTATCAGAAGCGCTTCAGGGTGTTGAACTGGAATTTAGTGGACTCGACATAACGTTCAAAGACAATGTTCCGGCGCAACAATTTTGTGCCATCGAATTGACCGACCAGTCCTACAAAGCACTCGTATATGCCGTGAAGAATCATTACTGGTATCAGATGTACATTGACGATCTCCCAATATGGGGAACAGTGGGAGAGATCGACGGAGAGCACTATTACATTTGGACACACAAGAAATTCGACATTGGGTACAACGGTAATAGAATCGTGGAAGTAAACCTTACCGCAGAGAACAAGGAACGACTCACCCCCGATGCTAAAATTCCATTCACTTATGAAGTTAATTGGAAGAAGAGCAATATTCATTTTGAAGATCGATTTGATAAATATTTAGATCCTAACTTTTTCCAGCACAGGATTCACTGGTTTAGTATCTTTAACAGTTTTATGATGGTGATATTCTTAGTGGGACTTGTATCTATGATTCTTATGAGGACACTCAGGAAGGACTATGCAAGGTATTCTAAGGATGATGATCTGGATGATTTGGAGAAAGACTTGGGAGATGAGTATGGATGGAAACAAGTGCATGGTGATGTTTTCAGACCAGTTCCTCATCTTGCATTATTCTCGGGGCTAGTTGGCTCTGGTTACCAGCTCACTGTGGTCACATTGGCTGTTATAATATTCACAATTTTTGGTGAACTTTACACTGAGCGAGGATCTCTGCTGTCCACAGCTATCTTTATTTATGCAGCCACATCTCCCGTAAATGGATATTTTGGTGGTTCCCTCTATGCCAGAATGGGTGGTAAACTGTGGATTAAGCAAATGTTGCTGTCAGCCTTCTTGCTGCCTGTCCTCGTCTGTGGCACAGCATTCTTTATCAACTTCATTGCAATGTACTACCATGCATCAAGGGCTATTCCTTTCGGCAGTATGATTGCAGTGATGTCCATCTGCACCTTTGTGATATTACCACTAACCCTAGTTGGAACGGTACTTGGACGCAATCTGGCCGGTCAGCCGGACTACCCATGTCGTATTAATGCTGTTCCTAGACCTATTCCAGAAAAGAAATGGTTCATGGAGCCACTAATTATAATTATTGTTGGGGGTATTCTACCTTTCGGTTCGATATTCATTGAAATGTATTTTATATTTACTTCATTCTGGGCGTACAAAATTTACTATGTGTATGGATTTATGTTGCTTGTGTTCCTGATCTTGATGATAGTGACCGTCTGTGTGACAATTGTTTGTACTTACTTCTTGTTGAATGCTGAGGATTACCGCTGGCAATGGACGAGTTTCCTTTCTGCAGGTAGCACAGCCTTGTATGTGTACTTGTATTCCTTCTATTACTTCCTGTTCAAAACCAAAATGTATGGCCTCTTTCAGACTACTTTCTATTTTGGTTACATGGCTTTGTTTAGCGTAGCTTTGGGTATTATTTGCGGGACTGTAGGATACATAGGCACAAGCTTATTTGTCAGAAAAATTTATTCAACTGTCAAGATTGATTGAAATCTTTTAAAGTTTAATGAGAATGAATGATGTATGATCATTTAAGTAATTTGTAAAGAATGATTACATAATTCAAGTTGCTGCCAGAGTAACTGAAGGCAGTTTGATCAACAAAGCATTTAAGATCGGTTCAAATACTCCTGAGTAAGTGAAAGTCTAACATTTTTAAATGTACCTACCTGAAATTAAGAAGTTCCAACCAATTATTTGGACACACATTCCTTAAAATTATAATGTAGGACAGTAAACAAGAAGTATGTGTGATTGTGTACAATGGAAATACCTAGTTGTAATTTGTATTATTTTAAAATGGCAATACCATTGGTTCTCTTCTACTAATTATGGTTCGGTCACTGCCATCCTTTTTAAATTATTATTTTCTATGATAAGTTTGTTTTATGGGGTTATTAGTTGTAAAGTAGATAAGAATTTTTAAAATTTCTGGAAAAATAATTAGTAGGGTTCACTCTCATAAAACACCTAATAAATTGAAAATGAAAGAGATGTGGCATTGCACCCATCGTTCAAGTATTTTGGAGTATGTAAGTTTAGCTATAGATGCTAAAAAGCAATCTACCTTTAGAGTAATCTATATACCTGGGCTACTTTATTTTTATGTCTTATTTACTACCTGTATTGTAGCTATGGTATACCTAGATCATTACTTGCTATTTTATCAGTATGTAAATATTCGCCCAGTCTTTTCTAGTGTTAATTACATTATAACTCTAGTGTAAATGGTATTGAACCAAAATCACAAATTGTTCAATGACTGGTAGTATCTCTGTTTGCTAAAACTTATGTTTGTGATTTAGTTCTGAATATTGTTTATCATATTTCTTCATAGTCATATTATTAATTTATTAAATAAAGGTCACTAGAAACATTTGCATCTTGCAAAATGTATTTTAGTTGTGTAATGTCGAAATACGAAGATCTAATTTGTCTTTAAAATTTGTAAATACTAGGGCATTATGATATGAGCTATTACGACATTGTCTCATGAGATTTTTAGATCACATTGTCATAATTTTTTGTTAAACTATTATACATAACAATAATCCTATTATGCCATCCCAGATTTGCATGTAACTAATTTTGTTTTTCTACTTATGTTATGGAGAAATAAAAATTTACTCAAGCTGTTTGTGTCTTATTTATTTACATCTCACTGTTTTCACCTTCAACAAATGTTTCAACATCAATCGCTCCTTTTCTGGATTTCTTTCCTCCTGGGGCTTTCGCGTTGAATGCTTGTGCTGTCCGTTTCCTCAACATGTTAACATCTTCATTTTCGTCACCCTGGTCCGCCCATTCTAATACTAATCTTCTTCCGTAAAGATGAGTTGATTGACATAATGCTTCGAACGCAGACTAGAAAAAATGTCGTTAATTTAAAAGAAGCTTCACGAAAAAGTAACAAAGTAGAAAAAGTATAACTACCTTTGCATCTGCTTTAGTATGATAATCTACAAATGCGAATCCACGATGTTGGTCAGATCCTGGTGATAACTTTTTAGGTAATCTTAATGTTTTGATTTCTCCGAAAGCTCTGTAAAATAAAACTAACATGTAGTTTTATGTACATAACAATGAATGTCATGTTAAGTAATAACTGGAAACTTATGGCCGGTAATCTAATAGTAGAAGCGATAGCACACTCGTACCTACATGGTTTCACGACACGAAGTTCGTATCAGGCAATGATTGATAAATAACCGTTTAACACGGTTTGCTTGTGTTATTTTTAAAATAGAATGATAAGCATCGTTTGGAATTCCTAATTGAGAATGTAAGTCTGAATTTTTACAAACAGTCTTAACAACTAACAACTCTACTATTTGAGTAGCGGCCTTAGTAATTTCTAAAGACAGCCTACTCAATTCAACTATGCGAACAGCAAAGTGGTAATGTAGCCGATTGGAAATGTTTAATTATAGTTCAGCTTTAATTGAAAATCTGGTAGCTGCGTCTACTTCAGGCGCATGTCGCGTTCGAGCACTCAATTTTAACGTCGTACCGCATAGACGTAATGTCATAATGCGCTCGGGCGAGGCATGCGAGGCATCTGGACACACCAAGTGACTTAAAAGGAAAAAAGTTACCTAAATATTTCATGTATTTCATTCCTGTTAGCTTGGAAAGGTACATTTCGAACCAGAATTTTAGTGCCATTTTGAACCGTATCCTTGTTGCCTTTCTTCGAAGTTTTTACTTCGGTCCTGTAAATAAAAACAGTAGAATATTACATTTTAATTGAAGCAGGGAAATAGTCAATTCATCCTGTTCTGACTTTATATATCCTCTATAATATGTAAATATGCTGAGTAATAATGGGAACAACTATGTATATCCTGAATAATTCTACACGTGTCCTCTAGTAAATAGGTACAATGTCGAACACGCTCGTAGAGCCGTTAACGATAAAAAAAGTTTACGTTGAGCTATAAAATAAACGAACAGCAGCTTAACAAACAAAATTACTAACGTGTTTCCTCTTTCCGACCGCTTTAATTCGAGCGTTTTCCCATCCAGTGTCGTGGTTTGGAGTACCTTTAACGCTTCGTTTGCATGTTGTTTTGTATAATATTGCACAAAACCGTAGCCCATAGAGAGAAATTGTCCAGGATTCTTCGGGTCTTTCTTTTTCGCTATGGTTACATTGTGCACCCTACCTGCACCTGAGAAATGCTAAAAAGAAATGTAAATACCTAAGTACCTATATGAAAGATATTATTATGAGTTTTGGATGCAAAGGTCGGTAACACTCACCGTTTTAAGACTGCCTTCAGTTGTTTTGAAATTAAGATTTTTAACGAACAGTGTTGTGTCATTTTCAGGTTCTTCGAATTCTACGATGGGATCCTCTTTAACTTCCTCTTTCTTGGTGTTTTCGTCATCACGGCATTCCGAATCAGTCGAAGGCACGGATTCTTTGATTGTGCTTTTCTCTTCTTCGATTTCCGTATTTTTAGATTCTATTTTATCTGATTTAATAAATACATTTTCAGGTGCCCATTCCAAGTACAAAGGTGCACTCTTGAATTGAGAGTATGCCAGCTTAGCGAACGCTTTCTTAGCCTCGAACGGTTCAATGAAATCAGCAAGCGCGGTTATGCCGTGTTTTGGCATCAAGAATCTCGCTATTTGACCATGTTTTGCAAATAATGCTCTAACTTCATCTTTATCTGTGTTGGCAGGTAAATTTTTCACGAGAATACAAGTTTTGGATCTCTTTTTCGCCGGCTGAAAGAAAAATAATATTTTCATGCTGAATTTGATAAATAGGTGATAAACAAAAGTTCGTTGAACTTAATTCTGCTTACTTTATTGAACGCTTCTAGATATACTCCATTGGATTCAAGGAATGCTCTAGTTTCCGCGACGAGTTGCGTTTCGCCGAGGGCCAGTCGCACCGCGGCACTCGTATCTGTGATAAACCGATAATTATACAACGAAACTACATCAATTGGTATCGGCCCACAGCTGATAACGATCTCCACCAAGGTTATTTAGCCGGTAAAATAATAATAACATTGATTACAAGTTATATAGGTTTGGAAAACAATTAAAACCACTTATTTCCTTAACCAGGTAGATACATTAATGAAATTATAACACAATTCGTTGCGAAATTCATAAAGATAATATGTATTGCAAACGAATCGCAAGCGATCCGTTAGTGCACTGAACGGAACACACTGACAAGCGAATTTATATTTTAATTCGACTGCCTTAAGTTTGTTGCCGCAATTTAGCATAATTTTATGCGATGCTGACCGCCCAAGTGTGCGGAAGGCTAAAAAAATATTTTAAGTATGCAAAACGGCTGTAAACTTCGAGATAAAAATACATAAGTGCTTACTTTTGTTGCTGTCGCTAAGCAATTGTTCTTTAGTTGTGTTGTAGTTGCTAGCGACGACGTCCGCGACGGCGTTCGCTCCCAAAAACAATACATTCCAGTTGTGTGACGACTTCGCTTGTGCCTTTAACTTCTTCGCTTTTTTTTCCTTGAATGAAAGGCCCTCTAAAATAAAACATTGATATTAACAGCTAGACATGTCTTTAGACATGTGAAATCCACCAACCCGCACTGGGCCAGCGTGGTGGATTATGGCCTGAATCCCCCTCGCATTGAGGGGAGGCCCGTATCCAGCAGTGGGACGTTAAAAGGGCTACATTATTATTATTATTAATAGTTACAATGAATAATGTTGGGCCCATAGGCTCGTATTAACAAATGCATCTCAAAGTTGAGATCGATCTTAAGACGCTGTTTTTGACAGATGTTCCATAGATAAAACTGCATCTTAAGATCTATCTCAACGTTGATATGCATTTATTAATACGACCCCTTGTCACGAAATTTGGAAGTAGCTATGATGTAAAGTAAAATATGGGAGGCATTTTGTTATGAAATTCGTCTCCATGTTGGAAACTTAAGGTGATACAAATGTTCAACTGGGTGGGTCTAAGTAAATGGTTTGATGAAGCAGCTGGCTTATGTGCAATATAAAGTATACAACATTAAACCTTATATGGTCGGGAATAAAATGGCTTAGCCGATTTACTTTAAATGTTACCAAATTTTGTAGAAATCGATTTCAAAATATGAAATTGTCAACCTTAATCGTAAATGTTCTCCATAGCAACTGAACAGATTTACGTGAAACCTATACCAGAAAAATTGTCAAGACTTGTCTAAGAATCCGTGGATCCAAGATTTAATATTAGTCATTTTATTTAAAAAATAATCAATAATAACCTTAAATATGCTACAAACGTCATGGGTCATCATGGCTTGGCCAGCAAAATGTTCCTGGCAGTAGCGCAATGGCGCCGTTGAAAGCTGGACGTGCGCGCAAATTTTTGCGTGAAATACGTAAAAATGTTACGTCTACCTATCTTTTTATGAATTAAATCACGTTTTAAATAGTTTAAATATAATATTGAACATAATTTTTAGGATATTATATGATTACAAATATTTTTAAATTAATATTTATGTCAGTGACGCGTTTTGTTGTCATCATAGATTATGAATAATATAGAATGATGAATAGGTATATGATTAAAAATCATAATCGTCCTCTAAAAACCGCTTACCTACTTTCTAATCTTATTGTCTTGCCTAACAACAACAACAGGTTGGGCTAACAATCAGAAGGTCCCAGGTTCGATCCCCGGTGGGGCATGCACCAATGGATGAATTTTCATCTATGTGCATAATTTACAGTTCGCTGACGGCGAGGGAAAACATCGTGAGGGAACCTACCTATCCCTCGGGATTAGGTAATAGTCAGTTCCTGTATACACGGCGACAAGATTCACCACCGGTCACGTTGGGTTCGGACTATACAGGGTGAAATTTTCAAGTGAGCGTGGATGGCCAAATCCGAAACTATGAGTGATATCGAAAAGTACTCAAAAAAATCTCGGGGCTGATTTTGATGAAAACTAAAACTGCATCATTGGATTTTTGAAAAAACAATAGTCGTAGCCAGGAATCGAACTAGTTGATTTAGAATAAAAAACCACATACTGTATTATTACAGCATTCGATAGTGTCGCTGATAAGAAACGAATTTTGTGAAGTAATTAAAATTTTCATCAAAATCAGCCCCGAGATTCTTTTGAGTACTTTTCGATATTGAAAGAAAGAAAGAAAGAAAAAAACTTTATTGCGATAAGCAGAAAAGTTGCAAAGTAAAAAGAAAAAAAATCGAATTAATATAAATAAAATTAAAGTAAAATTAAATTAAAAGGTAGGTAACAAAAACACACACAACTTCTGCTCGCCGCAAACGGACCCAATTCAGCATGTGCTGATCGACAAGGACCAGCGCTGGTCCTTGTCGATCGAGTCCTTGTCTTCCATTTGGCCCGTTTGGCGACCCAGCTGGCGCAAACCACAAAATAAAATAATAATAAAAAAACTAAAACTAAAAACACTCGTACCCAAAACAATAAAATTAAAAAAAAACTATAAATAATAAAAACAAAAGTTATCTGTGCCGTACGTACGACACATTAAATTATTAATCTATGGTGCGACAAGACAACAGCATGGAATTTCTAACCTGCAAAAAAAATTAGAGGCATTTGGTAACTAAAATTAAAATTATTCCTAAGAAGTGAAGTGAAACATCACAGGCCTAAAAGAATCTCGCCAAGCATCAAAATAAAACAACTACAACAACACAAATCATAAATCTAACTATATGACGTGGCAACAACCCGATATTGGCAAAGTACCTACACAATCATGTCATTGTGGCATAGAAAATGAAGAAATTGATATTGGACGGCACAAAGTTAAACAATACCTATCTAAGCCTATAGGATATCAATCGTGGTAAGTACACTACATAATTATAAAGAAAAATGATATCACTCATATTTTCGGATTTGGCCATCCACGCACACTTGAAAAATTCACCCTGTATAGTCGGAACCCAACGTGACAGGTGGTGAATCTTGTCGCCGTGTATACAGGAACTGACTATTACCTAATCCCGAGGGATAGGTAGGTCTCCTCACGATGTTTTCTCTCGCCGTCAGCGAACTGTAAATTATGCACATAGATGAAAATTCATCCATTAGTGCATGCCCCAACGGGGATCGAGCCTGGGACCTTTTGATTGTTAGCCCAACCTGTTCACCACAGTCGCTTGCAGTGCAGTTGTAATCCCGAGATTCGAGTCTTCATGATTTTCCCTGTTTTCGGAACAATACACACTTAGGTGTTGTAATTATTATGTATTGTTCCGAAAACTAGCAAAGTGGAAGCTCAAAGAACCCCAGCGAGACAGTGGAGCACATCTTGCTTCATTGCCCTGTATTTGCACGCCAAAGATATGATGCACACACAAACATAATAAAATTTGTACGGAACCCTCAGAGCACGAGTCCTACTTGCACTTGTCCGGTTTTAATTTGTAATGAGTAGCCCAAATACAAATTTTCATGTCTCTAGCTTCAGAAAAATTGGGACGCCTATACAAACTTGCACCCCCTATTTTACACCGTTAGAGGTGAAATGATCAAAAACGCTGAAATTACTATTCTTAGTTAATAAGAAGCCTAAATACAAATTTTATTGTGCCTAGCTTTAGAAAAATTTGAACCCCCATATAAACTTCCACCCCTTATTTTACCCTCTTGGGGGTAGAATTTTCAAAAGCGCTGAAATTACTATTTTGTATTTGTATTAGTAGCCTAAATAGAAATTTTCATGTTTCTAACTTCAGAAATGAGGGAATTCCATACAAACTTCCACCCCTTATTTTACCCCCTTAGGGTAAGAATTTTCCAAAATCCTTCCTTTGCTCTTCTTTTACGCTATGAAAGGTACCTACTGTCCAAATTTCATGTTTGTATCACCAGCGGTTTGAGCTGTGCACGTTTTGACGGACGGACAGATAGACAGACGGACAAAAAGTGATTCTGTAAGGGTTCCGTTTTTTTCCTTCTGAGGTACGGAACCCAAAAAACTCACAAAACGAGGCGTTTTGTGGAGCAAGTATTTTATTTTTAATTATACCATATATTATTATTATCATGGAGCTGCTCCAGACCCATGGCTCTGGCTTGAAAATCTTGACCTTACATGAAAATTAGTATTTCGGCTACTCAGCCTACAAATATTCACGTCTCTAGCTTCAGAAAAACTGGGACTATCCATAGATACTTTCTCCCCTTAATTGTTGAATTCTCAAAAATCCTTCCTGTGGTCTTCTTCTACGCTATAAAAAGTTAAAATTTCATGTTTCTAACCCAAGCGGTTTAGGCTGTGCACGTTTTGACAGACGGACAGATAGACTGACGGGCAAAACAGTGATCCTATGAGGGTTGCATGCATGCCCGGCATGCGTTGCATTGCCACTCCATCCGTCCGTCATCCTCCATCAATCCATAAGTCAAATAAGGGGTAACCTTTTCCAAAAATGTGCGCGTACTAGGTCGCAGGCACAGCTAGTAACTAATAAGGATTAGTACTACTTTTATTTCAGTTATTACCCGATGTTGTCAACAATTTTTCTTGTTTTCAGTTATTTAGAATTTTAAGTTGTTTTAATTTTACTTATTTTGTCCTATAATATTAAACATTTAAATGATGTACTAGTCTTTTTTTAAGTAGTACTACCTATTACCCAGTGTTGGGCAAAATTAAATTTCAGAACAATTAAAAATTAACAGTTAGTGAGCTTTTATTTACTATATCAACAAAATAACAATAAAAAAGATTACAAAGAAAAAATAACCAACCTATTAATAAAAATGTAGTACTTAAATTGTACTTAAGATTTAGTGAAAATTTTCCTTTACGAAGTTACCCTTATACGACTAAATAAAAGTAGGCAAGATACGAATTTAGTATATGAGTCACTTCTGTTTTTGATTTATCATGTCGTCTTTTTGATGCATCGTGGCGTATCGAAAATTCTAAATTCAAAAAATTCAACTCGCGGTCCTACGACATTGTTTGAGCAAAAAGCGGTCAACCTCGAGCTGTCAGTTGCAATGGTTCCAGCCTTAAGACTGTTGTCATTTTGTTTGAATCAATACAGAAACAATCATGCTAAATAAAGATCGTCAGTCAGGTTTCGAAATTACCGTAGCTTCATTTGCATAAAACACACCTAAAGCCAAAATTGCCATACACGTTCAATTTGCATGGACCAACCAAATGTGTTACAGTGAAAGGAAGACCTCATTTCACTTTTCTATCATGTAATGATTACCGACTCATCACGAAGTAAACTAAATTCTGTATAACTTTTTTTTAAAGGACTGTGGTGCTAACGGGACCCTATTACTAAGCCTACGCTGTCCGTCTGTCTGTCTGTTAGCGGGCTGTATCTCACGAACCGTAATAGCTAGAGACTTGAAATTTTCACAGAATATGTATTTCTGTTTCCGCTACAACAACAAATACTAAAAAATAAATAACATTTAAAAATAAAGAGGGTCCCCATACAACATGATATTTTTACTTTTTATTCTACGGTGGTACGGAACCCTTTATGTGCGAGTCCGACACGCACCTGGCCGGTTTTTTAAATTTGCTGTATCCGACATGTACATACCATCATCACTTTCATTTTCAAGTTTTTCGGTTTTGGCTGGTAGCAAGTGGAGCATTCTGCCGCTGAATGCGGTTCCGTCGAGTTCAGTGTACGCCTTCACAGCGTGTTCGGGCATCATGAACGTCACCGTCGCGAAGCCTTTCGGTTGCCTCAGAATTGGGTCTATGGGCATGTTCACTTCTGCTATTGGACCTGGCAACAGATTATTATGTTTACAAATCTGACTACACGGAATAAGAAATATTACAAACTAGCTTTTGCCCGCGACTTCGTCCGCGCAGAATATGAATTTAAAAACTTCGGGAATTTAAAATATCCCACGGGAACCATACATTTTACCGGGATAAAAAGTAGCCTATGTGCTATTCCAGACTATAATATATCTCTGTGCCAAATTTCATCCAGATCCGTTCAGCCGTTCTGGCGTGATTGAGTAACAAACATCCATCCATCCATACATCTATCCATCTAAACTTTCACATTTATAATATTAGTGGGATATATCAAACACCAAAAATAAATTGAAGGCTTTACTTGGACCAAAATAAATATTGCCACCTCAATTTCAACCTTATTTTTAAAACAGTTACGATTTTATTGATGCTACTACTATGTTTTGTGTAGTGATTTGAAAGTCCGTAGTATGTCTACGGCAGTAATAAGTCTTCGTTACATAATGGTATTTATTATGTTGGCTACAAATCACGACTAAACGAAATTTTTCACATCTAAAAGTATGTCCATCTTGCCCATACATTACGATCACGGGAAGGATGGCAATACTGTACAATTTAGTCAAGTTTAGTAATGTACCAACATTATCAGTACCATTGTGGAGTTACATATTATTGGTATAGGCTTAACAGAAGCAGCTTACCATATTTCTCAAATAAACTTGTTACTTCCTCTTCTGAAACCACGTAAGCTAAATTCCTGACAAATATACTTCCACTTTCACCAATACTTTCTTCAATATTTGATTTCTAAAACAAAAATACAATATACAATAATAGGTACCAATTACCATCGACGAAATGTGGTGTGATTGTGTATATTTAGATGGTAAACTGTAATGCATTTTTGTATTCTTTGAATAGTGACGGGAATATAACATTTTCTTATTACCTCTTCCTTTTTTTTCTTGTTACTTTCTTCTTCTTCCTCTGCGGCCATTTTCGCTTTATCTTCATATTTATGGATGTGAATGCGATGGTTACCTACAACAAAAAAAAAATTACTTAGCTGAACATAATTTACTTCTCTTTTATATTAATTACTAGCTGTTGCCCGCGGCTTCGCCCGCGTGGATGTCGGTTAACGCGACCAAAAGTAATCATGAAATTTTCCTCCCGTTCCCGCAATCCAATTTTTTTGCGATTACTCCTAAGATATTCGTTTAAATTATATGGTGAAAAAGAGTAAAATAATTTGCATGAAATGCTTAAAGCTTCTTAACTTATTTAAAATGATAAGTATTGATACCGTAGTTGTGTAAATAGCTTTCCAATTACCACTTTATAATTGCCCATTTTAAAAGTATTAAAATGGATATAGTGTGATATCCTTAAGATATACACAATTCCATCATACATTATTTTGTTATATCTCAAAGGGTTTAGGCAACGTTTTCGTTGAAAGCTCCCAGACGGCTTATTTTTTTCCGACACCTCCAACAAATATCATTATATTTTATCCAATGTATACAAAAAATTGAGAAATTATAATACTAAAACCTTCCTCGAGAACCACTCTATCCTTTGGTGAAATCAGCATGAAAATCGGTGCAGTAGTTTTTGAGTTTATCGCGAACAGACAGACAGACAGACGCGGCGGAGGACTTTGTTTTATAATATGTAGTGATTACACTAAAGACTTAGAGGAGTTACTTTCGGAATCTGAATCCTTTGGTATTTTGTTAATAAAGAAATAGTGTGCAGTATACAATTAATACCTAAAAACAGCTTGTCTTTATTAAGTGCCTTCTTCAATTCATTCTCTGTCCTGAATCCAACATAGCAGAAGCCAGCAAGCCGTTTGCCTTTACCGAGCGGCAGTCTTATCGAAAATGGCACCAATGGTCTGAAGAACTCTTTTATATCTTTCTTTTTACATTTAAATGGTAAGCCTGTTATCTGAAAAAAAAGGTATAATTCTTTAACCATGGATGGGTCAAGAGTAGAAGTGGGTGCTTAAATGAAAAGCCGTTTGAAAAGATCGTTTTTTTACGTAAGCACACAAGCGTGTAGCTTTTAAGCAATGACGGCCAGAAAGAGAAAAATGTTGTTATGAAAATACAGCTCAAATCAATATTTAATTAAATTGAACCTTATTTCTTTACCCATAAAAAGCAATACATTGATACTAAATTATATTAGATTGACAACCATATTTCTATGCGCATAAGGCTCACTATCAATTTTTCAGCAGATCAATTTTTGCTATCTAAAAGTTCAATGCACAAAAAATAGAAAGCAAAAAAGTAAGTAAAAAGCAGAAAAGCTCCCGCGATTTTTACAGCGACTTTTAAAAACAAGCACAAGCTACAGCGTGCTTTTAATATAAAGCCGTTTATCACATCTTTAGTCAAGAGTCCACTATACATAAATAAACATCTCCAGACATACACTAATCACAGGTATCAGGCTCATTTTATAGAACCATGCAATGTCATAATGAAAAATGTACGACCATCCAAACGTTATGTCCCTAAAAAGCTCTGTTAAGCTAGACCATGTGATCATGAATGGTGCGTTCCATTCACTGTTAATTTTGTAAATTTCGTTATTTTCGTCCACAAATCTCGTTCCACTCGCACCAACTTGTACTGAAAGTGATCAAAATTATCGTTTTTAACACTTTTTGTGGACGAAAATAACAAAATTTACGGTGAATGGAACGCAGCATAAATGGTCACTAAACATTTAAAGCTTTTGTGATAGTAGCCTCCAATTAAACAACTGCAAGAATGCCAACACACATGCATATTTTATACTAGCTACTGCCCGCGACTTCGTCCGCGCATAATTTATCCCACGGGAACCATACATTTTACCGGGATAAAAAGTAGCCTATGTGCTATTCCAGACTATAATCTAGCTCTGTGCCAAATTTCATCCAGATCCATTCAGCCATTCTGGCGTGATTGAGTAACAAACATCCATCCAATCATCCATCCATTTAAACTTTCACATTGATAATATTAGTGGGATGAAATGTGCTCAGAGGACAAGGAGCAAGTGAATAAAGGTAGTTTTACTTTGGGAAAATATATAAAAAAAAAAAAAAAAAAAAAAATAGGCAATCAAATGAATAATATAGAGCTTTCGTTTTATTTAAAGTTAAGTTAAGTTTTAAGTGAGTGGATGCGTCGGAAGAGGGCGCCCAAGGAGAACTTTTCACGACCAGATTAATGGTCTCTTCCAGAAAGGTCAAGTCCGTAGCACCCTCAACCGACGGCAGTGCATGAGAAGATGTATGAATGTGGATGAAGCAAAAGAGGTGTGTCAAAATCGTAGCATGTGGCAATCTATAGTCTCTGTCTTGGGATACAGGCGTGACTATATGTATGTATGTATGTATCGTTTTATTTACATACCTTCACATGGAACAGTGGTCGGTTCCTGACTTTCTTTGGCTTCTGTTCCTCTTCATTTGTTTCCTCTGTTACAGTGTTATTTGGATTGGTAGAACCCCCTACTTTTTTCATTAACAATTTCATGTACTAAAATACAAAAATTAGAAGATTGATCAAAATTATAGAGGATAGAAACTATGACTATAGGTCAGTATGATTGAGTTTGAAAATAATTATCAGAGATCGGAGTAGGTAGATTGATATTTCGTACTTGCGCCATGAGGTCATAACATGGACATGCCATTTTTCTGGAAATACCGGAAATGGAACTGGGATGTCAAAACATTTCGTAAAAAATATATATTAAAACGAAAAACGTTTAAGTGAGCAAATTACATCATTTATTGTTGTTTATTTTTAATCTTCATCGGTTACAATTTGTACATCCTGATTATGTGTCTCTATACAATTAAAATAAATGACTATAAGTTGTTCAATGTTTTTTAATTTCAATCTATTTCTTTTGACGTCTAAAATCCATTTATAAGTAGAAAATGATCGTTCAAAATCTGTGGAAGTCTGAGTATTATCCATATTACCATATATGTTTGACGTCAATAACCTACCTACTCCGATCTCTGATAATTATACAGGTCAAATATACAGTGACTAAGACCTAAATAATAATAGTATTTATTGAAGTGAATCAAATTAATTAAAAATGCCGCCTGGGGAAAACTAAGTCTGAAATAATATTCAGGGGTATAAAATTTATTTAAACTTTTATCCAAATCTTATACACACTATTTCTTTAATATAGTGGCTGCTATTTGTAAATGCAGCTTGCACTGTTATCCAGGCCATAGGATGTGTTCTAATAAAGTTGCAACACAAAAGTGTGTTAAGTATTCAAAATCCTGTAACTCATAAATTATCATAGTTATTAGTGACAGTGTGCTTTAATTAGGTTTCTATGTATCAGCTATTATATGTTTTTGAAAAACTCTTAATAAACAATACGGTGACAAGGTTCACCACCTGTCACGTTGGGTTCTGACTATCTGGTGAAACGTGGGCTTTGAGTTGACCTAATACCTCCACAATGTGTGGTGTATGGCCACTCAAGCCTCTGACTACCCCCGAATGGGGATAAAAGTCGTGACGTTATATATATTTCTTAACCGCACAAGCCTCGATGATGCCTTATATGTATGCCATTAGGCAACGCTGAGGACGGAATAGTCACTAAACAATGTAACAAAATATGTATAATTTTTGTGGGCCTCACCTCAAGATCACTAATTTGTTTGTTGGCAACCTTATCCTCTTTAGGTTTTTCAGTTTTTTTCTCTTCAGCCACCTCATTAGTGTCAGTTTTCTCGAGTTCCTCATCCACTCCACTGTCATCATCATCACTCTTAGATGCCGCTTCTAAAGCTTCCTTTATCCAGGATGTCTTCTCATTGACGTGAGCCTCAATAAACTCAGTGAATAGTGGATCATCTTTATGCTGAAACCATAAACAAGTATATGTCAGTGAGAATGGCCATTATTAGCTGACTGAAGTTAGCTTATATGGAGGAAAACAGTATGAAGAAACCTATAGTATTTCGAGACTATTTCAAAAATATGTAACTAAAACTGAAAAGTACCCAGTAGGTACTTGTGTGTGGCAATCACAGAAACACTTGAAAATCAATTGTGTCTCACACAGATCCATGTTGAAGCATACCAAGGTTTAAAATTTATATAGCATTTTTTTATAGTATGGCCCACCTGATGTTAAGCAGTTACCGTACCCAATAGATGCTTGCAATACCAAAGGCATGGCTCGCACATTGCTGACCTGAAGGGGAGTGGGATAGAGGGAGGGGAAGCTTAGTCCATGTTTAGAAATTACCTTTTTGAGTAGCTCCTTTATTTTATTTTTATTCTTTTCTAACTTCTTCTCTTTCTTCTCAATTATCTTATCTTCTAGCTCATCTTTGTGAAGCTTCTTGTACGCAGTGCTGTCAGGTGCATATTTACTCCACGCCCTTGGCTTCTTTTCATCACCTAAATTGGCGCAAGTTTGCACTTGTATTTTCATGGAATTCACGCATGTGCCATCAAAATATTCCGTAGCTGCTGTTGCCTGCTCCTCTGTCCGGTATCCAATGAAACCAAAGTTCCTAAATTTCCCATCTTTCGTGTATTTTAACTGTACATCAGTAACTTCGCCTTTCTCTCCGAAGATTTCTTTCAGCTTTTCAACAGTAACCTACAAGAAATAAATTCGTATGTTTATAGAATTTATAACATTAACGGTATTTATAGCATTATAAAGCGAACACAAACCTTATTTGGCAAGTTTTTCACTATAAGTCGAGACATTTTACACTATACAACTTCGCAAAATATTGTAAACATCAAGCAACACACGTGCGCATTACGATCAAAATGACGTTTAAAAAATGTCATTTTGGATTAATATCGACGTTAAATATTTCGTTCAACATTACTAAAGTGATTAATTCATCATCATCATCATCTCAGCCGAAAGACGTCCACTGCTGGACATAGGCCTCCCCCAAGGTTCGCCACAATGACCGGTCTTGCGCTGCCCGCATCCAGCGGATTCCCGCGACCTTCACCAGGTCGTCGGTCCACCTTGTGATTAATTATCGAGCAAGAATTTTAATTTGTAGATATGTAATGATTGGTCTGTAAGCGTTGAGCATATAAAATTGTGGATGAACCATTATTAATATAATAAAGTGTTTGAAACGGGCCAAGCGAATAGCCAAGAAGTCGTTAAACTTCCTGGATTTTTGAACGAATAAATAAATCCAGCCAGCTGTCTTTCAGAGTCAGTCATTCAGTCAGTGACAACTTGTCACTGTCAGTGTCAGTTAGTCTCGTCGATCAGCTGTTCTCAGTTTTGTGCCGCTGGAATCTGGATTATTTTTGCAAGATAATCGAGTGAAAAACAAATAACTCGTGATTTTGAAGTGCAGAAGAATAATATAAATCACAGAGTCTTCATTCTTAATTGACAAAAATGTCGAATGCTATGACTTTCGGACAAAAACAGTTTATACCAACTGCGCCTGATAAAGGCAGTTTTCCTCTGGATCACGAAGGAGTATGCAAAAAAACTATGACTAAATACATGAAGTGTTTGTTTACTAACAACAGCAATAACTCACTGTGTCGAGACGAAGCCAAGGAGTACCTAGAATGCAGGATGGAACATAACCTAATGGCCAAAGAAGACTGGTCAAAACTGGGCTTCCGCAATGAAGTCACGAATGAAGCAAAATGACAATTTATTTAAATTTTGAGTTGGGTAAGATTTTTGTTATATTATTTAATAAATTTTAGAAATTACAAAGTTTTTCTTTCGGTCTACATGCATACCTATAGATATACCGCGCCTTAGGTATGCGCGGGGAGGTGGGAGGGTGGGACGGCGAGAGCGATGACGGGTGGTGGAGTGGGATAGCGAGAGCTATGAGCCCCCCGTCTCGCCGCTCGCGTACCTAAGGCGCGGTACTGCCCTTGCGGTATACCTATAATACCTATAATACCAATACTTACCCCTTGTCTACATTGAGCCAATACTTCTGTTTTCTTATTTTAAGTTATCAAAAATAGAGACAGCTACATAAATCATTTCATGTATTGCAATGGTGTATGTGTGGTGAGTTAGACTCCTACTTGAAGGATTGGCCCAGTATTGCCATAAACAGGGAGGAGTGGAGGAAGGAAAGGGAGACCTTTGCCCAGCAGTGGGACGACACAGGTTGACCAAAAAAAAAAAAAAAGGTGTATATGGGGGTGCTGATTACTTCAGCATACTATTACAATGACTGGAGACTTAAGAGTTACTAACAAACCTAATCGAGGACATCCCTTACCTATTCTTCAGAAATTTCTTCCTTATATTTCAGAATAATTGGAATAATAACCTAGTTTTAGACTAAATTTGGTCCCAGGGATTTTGTGTGACACTTCATACCACTTGGTGCTGCCAATCAATTCTCCAGTGGTTTTATAGAAGGTTAGTCAGACAGGTGCATCCTTTTTGAAGTATCACTGAGTACTGGCCTACTGCCTCTCCAATCAGACCCATGATCTAATACTCACTATAACATCTGGTATGTCTTGTTCAAAACTTACTTTTATGGCTATCTGTTTGTATGCATTTATAGAATGCAGTGTATGTTTATCCATCACAAAATGCTTGTTACTTTCAAGAAGATAGTTGGGCATACAGGATTCTTTAACACTTTACTAGATTGTGGAGAGGAAAGGAAACAAAACTTTATAGAAACTTCTTTATTTTCACTTATTCAAACATATAATAAGTATTACTTAAAAGAAATTACATTGAACTAAAATTATTTTATTGAGTAAGTAATTATTTTAGAAGACTTTATTTTTTTATTTATTTTTATCACCAATATTTTATGGCATTTCTTTTTTTCAATATAAAAGTAAATATCACAGTTATCATTAAATTATTTGTGACCAAAGAAAATTGTAATAAGCTAATGTAGCCTAAATTACCTACATTTAAATGTTGAGGGACTTTAAAGGTATAAAATTATATGCAAGCCACCCCATTATATGGACCACTTTGATTTAAAAAAACCATTTATTAAGATTATTATATGCATTTAACTGCTGATTGCAGAAGATAAAAAACATTTATTGAGTAAGTTATACACTGACCTTGTAATTAGATAGTTGTGGTACAAAAGGTTATTATGGAAGAGGGGTAATGTACTTATTTGAATATGGTAAACATCATTCCGAGACTGGAGACAACAGCAACATACAAAAATATCCAAAGAGAATTTATTCTGTACAATGACTAACTATATTAAGCACCATATTCATTCTACCAAGTTTCACTTTTCCTTTTCCACATTGGCAACAACTGGATTACACAGTTCTCATACAAACATCCTTCAATTTTTCACAGTACACATAAGGCCATTTGTTTAAAAAATATTTGTAGAATATTGTACTGTAATATGTATAGTGTTAGCTATGAATTATACGGCATCTACTTATAAATACTCATACATCATTACATTCCATTTAGGTAGAGTATAATTTACAAATTACAGTATGTGTACCTCTTTTAACCAGCATAAGAGATAAATAAGTTACTTATACTATTATATTTTAAGATAAAAATATTTTTTATGTAGATAGATAAGTAGAGGAGTATATAATATTTTACATCATTATTCTACAAATGCGTATTAGGTATTTGTTTTGTAACTAAGGCATTTATGTGTTCTTGATTCTATTACACCAAGTGTTCTTGGCTTAGAAATATTGTGAAATACAACAGTCCTTCATAAAAATAACTCTGAATACATTAACATGGACATCAATCGACAATACAAACTTTACAGAAGCTAAATGAATGGTGTTTTATACCTTACATGACATTAACAAACCAAGCACTCGATCATATTGAGATCAAAATGTACATATAATAGAAATAATAATTCATATTTTTATCCTACTAAGTTTACAATTAAGTAACTAATAATGATATATTAAGACGATAATATATGTAGATATTTATTTTAATACTAAACAGGCAGTGCAATTTTGCGCAATAGTTACTTATTATAGTCTTATCTTAAATCAGATATATCCGATATGTACTTGTTGATTCAGACATTATGCATCGCCGGTACGTAGAGCCGATCACTCGATATCTATCCGCACTCGAGTAAACTTTAACGCGGGTCATTAATAATCAGATTCGTGTAGGTCAATAGGAGAAGGATAGAGACACCTGATAAAATGTCCATGCATCTTTTTTTAAATCAAGGTGGCTCCTATACCTCTTTCCAGGCATAAAAATCTAACTAGAAATGTCCCGCTTCCAATGACTTGGCAGCCAATCTAAACTTTGTAATAGGTAGGTATGTATTTAAAAAAATGTTACAATATGTTGTTTTTTTAATTTTTACAAAAATATACAAAAGTACCGAGATGGAAAACAAGATTAGTGTGAAGCCTATAGCTGACAAAAAAAAATTTTTTTTCAAAATAAATATTATCTTATGTAGGTACATATTATGTAAGTATGTATTTCAGTAACGGTAGAACTAAACTATGTTTTATAATACGCTGCAGTCAAAAAAATAAATAAGAACTACATTAATATCGAATATGGTTTGCCAGTATAAATGCTAGAGAATATAGGAGCGGTAGTAGAGTGACGGGTGTGGTGGATGCGGCGCTGGGCGAGCGCAGAGTGGAGCCGGGCGCGGGCGGCGCGTGGTAGGGCGCGCGGCGGCCGGCGCGCTCGGCGGGGCAGCCCATCCAGTAGGGCGCCGAGGGGTGCTGCCGCTCGTGCTCCACGCGCATCTGCAGGTCGTTGAACTTCCAGAAGCCTTTGCCTTTGAAGAAGTAAGTTTTGCCTGGAAAGCAGAAAGTAAAAATACACATTATTTGAAAATTTCAACTCTCTACCTATTACGGTTCGCGAGATACAGCCCGCTGACAAACGGACGGATCGACGGACGAACAGCGGAGGCTTAGTAATAGGGTTCCGTTGGTACCCTTTGGGTACGGAACCCTAAAACATTGGAATTCTGGTCGGACTTCTGTGTTACATTGGTCATTTTGGTATGAGGAGAATTTGTGGTAGAGTCTTGCTTACCATCTTTCCATTGGAATACGCTGTCAATGTTGTAGCCCACTCCTTTCCACATAGCCATGTTTCGAGGGTAATCGAGTTCTACTCGACCTTCGTCTTCATCGAACCTGAAATAAAGACCATGTTAGTTTGCATGGAATTCGTGGAGTAGGTGATATTTAAAAGGTTTCGATCGATATTATTTTCATTTGAAAATAATAGCGACAAGCGATCGACAATCGATATTTATGCAAGGGTGTATGATCGAAATGTTAACTTACTTCCAATACATAGTGCCACTGTAGAAATAAGTTTTGCCGTTGTGCCCCCATACCATAGCGGCGTCTAGCTTGTCCAAGCTGTCTGGCAAGCCGAGCCTGACTAACGGCTTCGGGTATCCCGGCAGCAAATGTTGTGAATCGAACAAGTACAATTGTTTACCTGAAATGGATAGTAAGCTAAGAGTTAGAAGATTGAGATTTGCATAGAGATGAGGTCGCAATCCGGCCAGGTTTTTTTATACCACCTTTGTGAATTCTAACTTAGGGTGGTATAATATTCAAAATAAGTATTAAGGGCAGGTTTAGTTAGTGTATGTGTTTAAAGTAGATGTTACTCACCTATGAAAAATGCTATCTTTCTGTCTGGTCTCTCATAAACAGCATCGACGTGTGTAAGATTCTTTGGGAGGCTAGACCACATTCTTGTTATTTCCATTGGATATCCAGGGTATCGTCCTTGAGCTCCTATCCTCCAGTGATACTGAAATAGAAAACTGACTTTAGTAAACAGTTCTTGAAAATACTAGCTTGTTTTTCACTTGTAAAGGTCAAATGCTTCTAAATATAAATTGTGGACCTTATAGGTAAAGAATAACCCTCAAATTCATAGATATTTTATTTTAGTTTACAATGGTTTTGAAAAGCATTTTTAGGAACAAATGTCATTTGTAATTCCACTGCAAGTCGATCATAACTTTCTATGAATTTGGGGGTATAGCTTTACGAGAGTAACTAAGTTGTCACGTAAACTCTCTCTTAGCTGAAATGTGAGTCCAATTCACATTATCGAAGTAGCTATGTACAAGACCAATTCACATTATCGAAGTACCTTTGTACAAGATCAATCAATTCTATTTTCTTACCCGATTTTTGAATATGAAGAGTTCCCCACGTATCAGAGCGACCGCGTCGTAACTCGTGTCGCACGTGTCGGGCTTGTCCGACGGGGTCGTCGTGATGGTTCTCTGTGTTGTCTTCTCAGGGTGGTACGGCTTTCTCGGGTTATCTCTGTTCGGGTCGTTCGGGTAATTTGGCCTAGGATAACTCGGGTATTCGGGCCGTACGTGAGGGTACCGCGGGCGGTAGGTTGTAGAGGTGGTGGTCGTTTCAGTGGGACGCGGGTAGTGCTGACTCGGCCGGCGAGGATGCTCTTCTGGGTAGTGGCGTTCGGGAGTGTACGGACGTTCGGGAGTGTATGGACGTTCAGGAGTGTATGGGCGCTCGGGGTTATGCGGACGCTCAGGGCTGTAAGGTCTTTCTGGGTGGTAAGTTGGATATCTAGTGGGTGTACGGGGGTAAGGAGTGTAATGTCGGGTGGGATATCTTTCCGGGTGTCTGTTGGGATGGCGATGGTACGGCCTCCTCGTTGTCGTAGTGGTAGTAGTAGTTGTTGTCGTGGTCGTTGGTGGCGGAGTCTCCGCGGGTCGGTAATATGGTATTTTCCCCCATTTGGTGAACGTTTTTTGACCTGCATTAAGAATTACAGTTAGAAATCAAAAGCAGATCTACGCTAAGTATGGTTAATAACTAGGTCCAAGTTTTAAATACTAACCATACATCTGCTGAATGCCATTACGATCGTCTTCAGGCAACTCGAAGTTTGGCTGGATGCCTTGATACCATGGGAACATAAGCGCGCCTTTCACAGAACTGTGGCTGAGACCGAGGGAATGGCCGAATTCGTGAGCAGCCACGGCGAACAGTGAGGTTCCTGAAATAAGAGAATAACCTATACTATAAACTATTTCTGAGGCTTGAACGGGAAAACGTTATCGACACTACATAGAAAATATGAAAACGTCCTATAGCCTGGCTTAGCGTATGTTCGGTCTGCGTATGCATCGTTACAGCAAAGTAAAGGTGGATATTTACACATGACTAGCCAAATACAATCCGAAGCGGCGATGTAAGCGTCCCTTGTTCGTGTAAATTATCAGGCGCGCGGAGCGGGCATGGGCGCGTTAATCGCAGCGAGCGTGTCCACGCTGCGGTCTCGCCACCTATTGGCACCCGGCCGTGTTTACACTATGCATACAACATGCATGCATGCATGCAATCATGCATTTGGTTCGTACATTGTTTATATAGGTCATACCTATGTCTGATTAGTTTTGAAATTAACATGATTATTAACAGTGACACCAACTTATTTTAAATGACACTATTATGTAGGTATTTCTCATTATTTTAATGAGATTTGAATACCTACGGTGAGCCCACGGATTTAAAAGTCCTTCGCATACCAAATATAGGTCCTTATATTACTACTATTAGGAGTAATATTCCGTCTTGAGTCAGTGCAGCGTAGATTCCTGAGGTTTTTACAGAATAAGTGTAAATGTTTTGATTTAAATTATAAGGACAGGTGTTCTAGACACCATATCCTTCCTTTACAGGAGAGAAGAAGGATAGCGGACATTGTTGTAATGGTAAAAATTGCTCAAGGTTTAATAGATTCCCCTGACCTTCTTCAAAAAGTATATCTTAAAGTTCCCCATAGAACTGTTAGAGTACCCGTCTATTTAGATATTCCTCCGTGCGCGTCAAACTACAGGAAAAACTCTTTCTTTATCAGAGCCGCTAAAGAGGTGAACAAACTGGTTGTCTTCCCGGTATTGGACTTATTTAATTCTAAGCCAAGTCTTTTTAAATCTGTGTACTACTTAAATCTTGGTTCGATGGTTCTTTCACTGTTTAACTGAACGTTATGTTATTTTCTATAGATTTTATTTTATATTCTTTTATATTCTTACTCATTTAACCGTATTATTAAATAACCACTTAGTTTAACACATGCGAAAACATGTAAATGGTGTTTAGACTCCTTTTAGATTTAAGATTTAATATTATTTTCACTGTATGTTTTCCGAACAAAATAAAATAAAATAAATACCTGACATAGTATGTTAGTATCACAAAAACAAACTATAAAATGTACAGTGTTTAAATCTCTGGTACGGAAGTGCTGGTCAAACGGTCGGCCGCTTTCGACATTTGCATGTCAAAACATCGGTGACCGCAACATGCTCATTTCCGAACGTCACACGTGAACTTTTCAGGGAGGACGGCAAATTCATTGGAAATCTAATTAGCTTTGCCTACATGAATCAGTAACAAGTGCCTAATATCTATAGGCTCTATTGTTAGCATTTAGGATGGGCAGTATCTTCATTGCCAGCATTGCTTGTAATGAGAATGTGTTAATGTATTTTTTTATAGGACTGAGGTGGCGTACGGCCCGCCTGATGTTAAGCAGTTACCGTAGCCTAGATGCTTAACTAAAGGCATTGCTCGCATGTTGCTGACCTGAAGGGGAGTGGGACGGAGGGAGAGAAAAGCGGGAGGGGGGGGGGGTAGGTTGGGCTTCCGGCTCTCTCACTCATCGTACGAAACGCAGCTGTAATAGTTAGCTGCTTTACGCCGATTTTATGTCAGAGGGTGATACTACCCCGGTCGAGCCAGCCCGTATATGAACTGCAGTCAATTGGCTTCAGCTTGCGGCTCTACCACCATTAACTAATAATAAATAATGTTATATGAATGGTACATTACCATCTTCTTCGTCATCCGTCGGTTGCAGGAGCCACAGTTCGTCGTCGTCGAAGTGCGCGTCTCCGCCGCGGCCGTTACCGGGGAAGAACGCGTGCGCAAGGATCGAGCCGCGCCCGTCGAACGGGTACGCGTCGTCATGGTAACGCCTGTCAACAATGAGATAATTTGAGCCACAGTTGTCCAACCATGGATTTAGGATTTTTCTATGTCCAAACCAATTGTTTGTAAAAACAATAGCCCTAAGGAGGTGCGAAAAGGTGCCCTAAAATTACCGCTTGCTTTGTTTTGCTGACGGTGGGAACCATAATGAAATATAGGTACGTCTACATGAGCCGAGAGGCGCGCCCGAGCAATCAGTTTTGACGTCTGACCCCTTAGACATAACATCTTATGTGATTGCTCAGGCGCAGCTGCTCGGGGCTTGTGGTAGTGTTGCAAAAGACTCGAGTTCTTTTAGCCCTCTCAAAGAGGCTCGAGCTTTTCTATGGGGCTCGTCGAAGAAAAACGACTCCGAATATTTCAAGGCTAAAAAAGGACTCGAGTTTTAAATAAACCTCGAGCCCTTTTTGGGCTCGGAGTTCTTTTAGAGCTCCGTTGTTGTGAGCTTTCTAAGTCTTCGCAAGTATAAGAAGGAGTCGCCTTATAGCTGACTATTCCTGGCTAGTCTATTGTATTCCTGACTATTCTTGACTTTTTTGACTATCCTGACTATTCTTGATTATTCTCGACTATTCTCGACCATTCTCGACTATTTTGACTATTCTTGACTATTCTTGACTATTCTTGACTATTCTTGACTATTCTTGACTATTCTTGACTATCCTGACTAGTCTCGACTATTCTCGACTAGTCTCGACTATTCTTGACTATTCTCGACTATTCTCGACTATTCTCGACTAGTCTCGACTATTCTTGACTATCCTGACTAGTCTCGACTATTCTCGACTAGTCTCGACTATTCTTGACTATTCTCGACTATTCTTGACTATTCTCGACTATTCTCGACTATTCTCGATTACTCTCGACTATTCTCGACTAGTCTCGACTATTCTCGACTAGTCTCGACTATTCTTGACTATTCTCGACTATTCTCGACTATTCTCGATTACTCTCGACTATTCTCGACTATTCTCGACTATTCTCGATTATTCTCGACTATTCTCGACTATTCTCGACTATTCTCGACTATTCTCGACTATTCTCGACTATTCTCGACTATTCTCGACTATTCTTGACTATTCTTGACTCTTCTTGACTATTCTTGACTATTCTTGACTCTCCTTGACTATTATTGACTATTCTTGACCATTATGACTATTGTTGACCATTTTTGACTATTTTTGACCATTGTTGTCTATTTTTGACCATTGTTGACTATTTCGACTATTCTTGACTATTGTTGACTGTTTTTGGCCAATGTTGACTATTTTTGACGTATTTTGACTATTTTTGACGAATTTCGACTATGTTTGACCATTATTGACTATTTCGACTATTCTTGACCATCATTGACTATTGTTAATTGTTTTTGACCTTCTTTTGACTATTTTTGACCATTTTTGACTATTTTTGGCCATTGTTGACGTGTTTTGTCAATTTTTGACGTATTTTGACAACTTTTGACTGTTTTTGACAATTTTTGTCAATTTTTGACAATTTTTGACTATGTTTGACCATTTTTGACCATTTTTGACTATTTTTCACTATTTTTCACTATTTTTGACAATTTTGGCTATTTTTGACTATTTTTAACTATTTTTGACCATTGTTGATTATTTTTACTATTGTTGACTGTTTTTGGCCAATGTTGACTGTTTTTGACGTATTTTGACTATTTTTGACGAATTTCGACTATGTTTGACCATTATTGACTATTTCGACTATTCTTGACCATCATTGACTATTGTTAATTGTTTTTGACCTTCTTTTGACTATTTTTGACCATTTTTGACTATTTTTGGCCATTGTTGACGTGTTTTGTCAATTTTTGACGTATTTTGACAACTTTTGACTGTTTTTGACAATTTTTGACAATTTTTGACAATTTTTGACTATGTTTGACCATTTTTGACCATTTTTGACTATTTTTGACTATTTTTGACAATTTTGGCTATTTTTGACTATTTTTAACTATTTTTGACCATTGTTGATTATTTTTACTATTGTTGACTGTTTTTGGCCAATGTTGACTATTTTTGACGTATTTTGACTATTTTTGACGAATTTCGACTATGTTTGACCATTATTGACTATTTCGACTATTCTTGACCATCGTTGACTATTGTTAATTGTTTTTGACCTTCTTTTGACTATTTTTGACAATTTTTGACAATTTTTGACTATTTTTGACTATTCTTGACTATTCTTGACCATTGTTGACTATTGTTAACTGTTTTGAATATTTTTGCCTGTTTTGACAATTTTTTGTCGATTTTTGACTATTTTTGAAAATTTTTGACTATTTTTGACCATTGTTGAATATTTTTGGCCATTGTTGACTATTTTTGACGTATTTTAACTATTTTTGACGTATTTTGACCATTTATGACTATTTTTGGCGATTTTTGACTATTTTTGATAATGGTTGACTATTTCGACTATTTTTGACGTATTATGACCGTTTTTGACTATTTTTTATTTTTTTTAACTTTTTTTGACTTTTTTTGCCTTTTTTGACTATTTGTGACTATATTTGAATATATTTGTCTGTTTTTGACTATATTTGTCTGTTTTTGACTGTTTTTGAATATTTGTGACTATTTTTGACTATTTTTGACTATTTTTGACTATTTTTGACTATTTTTGACTATTTTTGACTATTTTTGACTATTTTTGACTATTGTTGACTATTTTTGACCATTGTTGACTATTTCGACTATTTTTGACTATCTTTGACTATTTTTGACTATCTTTGACTATTTTTGACTATCTGTGACTATTTCTGACTATTTTTGACTATTTTTGACTATTTTTAGCTATTGTTGACTATTTTTGACCAATGTTGACTATTTTTTTACGTATTAAGACCGTTTTTGACTATTTTTTTGCTATTTTTGACTATTTTGACTGTTTTTTGGCGATTTTTGACCATTGTTGACTATTCTTGACCATTGTTGACTGTTTTTGAATATTTTTGACTCTATTTTGACTATTTTTAACCATTATTGTCTATTTTTTACCAATGTTGACTATTTCGACTATTCTTGACTATTGTCAACAATGGTCAAAAATAGTCACTAATAGCTAAAAATAGTCGAAATAGTCAACAATGGTCAAAAATAGTCAAATATTGTCAAAAACAGTCAAAAATAGTCAAAATAGTAAAAAATAGTCAATAATAGTCAAATATAGTCAAAAACAGTCAAAAATAGTCAAAAATAGTCAATAATAGTCAAAAATAGTCAAAAATAGTAAAAAAAAAAACAAAAAAGTCTTAAATTAGTCAAAAACTGTCAAAAATAGTCAAAAATAGTCAAAAATAGTCAAAAATAGTCAAAAATAGTCAAAAATAGTCAAAAATTGTCAAAAATAGTCACAGATAGTCAAAAATAGTCAAAGATAGTAAAAAATAGTCGAAATAGTCAACAATGGTCAAAAATAGTCAACAATAGCTAAAAATAGTCAAAAATAGTCGAAATAGTCAACAATGGTCAAAAATTATCAAAAATAGAAAAACATATTCAAATATAGTCGAAATTGTCAACAATGGTCAAAAATAATCAAATATAGTCAAAAACAGTCAAAAATGGTCAAAAATAGTCAAAAATAGTCAAAAATAGTCAAAAATAGTCAAAAATAGTCACAGATAGTCAAAAATAGTCAAAGATAGTAAAAAATAGTCGAAATAGTCAACAATGGTCAAAAATAGTCAACAATAGCTAAAAATAGTCAAAAATAGTCGAAATAGTCAACAATGGTCAAAAATTATCAAAAATAGAAAAACATATTCAAATATAGTCGAAATTGTCAACAATGGTCAAAAATAATCAAATATAGTCAAAAACAGTCAAAAATGGTCAAAAATAGTCAAATATAGTCAAAAACAGTCAAAAATAGTCAAAAATAGTCAAAAATAGTCAATAATAGTCAAAAATAGTCAAAAATAGTAAAAAAAAGTCAAAAAAGTCTTAAATAGTCAAAAACTGTCAAAAATAGTCAAAAATAGTCAAAAATAGTCAAAAATAGTCAAAAATAGTCAAAAATAGTCAAAAATAGTCAAAAATAGTCAAAAATAGTCAAAGATAGTCAAAAATAGTCAAAGATAGTAAAAAATAGTCGAAATAGTCAACAATGGTCAAAAATAGTTAACAATAGCTAAAAATAGTCAAAAATAGTCGAAATAGTCAACAATGGTCAAAAATTATCAAAAATAGAAAAACATATTCAAATATAGTCGAAATTGTCAACAATGGTCAAAAATAATCAAATATAGTCAAAAACAGTCAAAAATGGTCAAAAATAGTCAAATATAGTCAAAAACAGTCAAAAATAGTCAATAATAGTCAAAAATAGTCAAAAATAGTAAAAAAAAGTCAAAAACTGTCAAAAATAGTCAAAAATAGTCAAAAATAGTCACAGATAGTCAAAAATAGTCAAAGATAGTAAAAAATAGTCGAAATAGTCAACAATGGTCAAAAATAGTCAACAATAGCTAAAAATAGTCAAAAATAGTCGAAATAGTCAACAATGGTCAAAAATTATCAAAAATAGAAAAACATATTCAAATATAGTCGAAATTGTCAACAATGGTCAAAAATAATCAAATATAGTCAAAAACAGTCAAAAATGGTCAAAAATAGTCAAATATAGTCAAAAACAGTCAAAAATAGTCAAAAATAGTCAAAAATAGTCAATAATAGTCAAAAATAGTCAAAAATAGTAAAAAAAAGTCAAAAAAGTCTTAAATAGTCAAAAACTGTCAAAAATAGTCAAAAATAGTCAAAAATAGTCAAAAATAGTCAAAAATAGTCAAAAATAGTCAAAAATAGTCAAAAATAGTCAAAAATAGTCACAAATATTCAAAAATAGTCAAAAATAGTCACAGATAGTCAAAAATAGTCAAAGATAGTCAAAAATAGTCAAAGATAGTAAAAAATAGTCGAAATAGTCAACAATGGTCAAAAATAGTTAACAATAGCTAAAAATAGTCAAAAATAGTCGAAATAGTCAACAATGGTCAAAAATTATCAAAAATAGAAAAACATATTCAAATATAGTCGAAATTGTCAACAATGGTCAAAAATAATCAAATATAGTCAAAAACAGTCAAAAATGGTCAAAAATAGTCAAATATAGTCAAAAACAGTCAAAAATAGTCAATAATAGTCAAAAATAGTCAAAAATAGTAAAAAAAAGTCAAAAACTGTCAAAAATAGTCAAAGATAGTCAAAAATAGTCAAAAATAGTCGAAATAGTCAACAATGGTCAACAAAGGTCAAATATAGTCAAAAACAGTCAAAAATAGTCAAAAGAAAGTCAAAAATATTCCAAAATTGACAAATATATTCGAAAATAGTCAAAAAAGTAAAAAATAGTCAAAAATAGTCGAAATAGTCAACAACGGTCAAAAATAGAAAAAAATAGTCAAGAATGGTCAATAGTGGTCATCTATAGTTGAGAATAGTCGTGCTTATTCAACTAAAGTCAAGAATGGTTACAAAGGGCTAAAATAAAAAAGGGCTCCAAGCCTTTTTAGAAAGAGCTTCAAAATAAAGGCTTTATTTCCGAGAGCCTCCTCTTCGCCTCGAAGACTCGGGGCTGAATTAGTTCTTTAGCCTTCGAGGTTTCTTAAAAAGGCTCGAGCCCTAAAAATGAGGCTAAAGAACTCGAGTCTTTTGCAACTCAAGCTTGTGGTGTAGCTCCTATAAATTCAAAACACAGTAACTAGATATGACAAAGTTGCATTAGGCCTCCGCTGCTGATGAAAACAGTCATACTGCAGTAATGTATTCATCCGGCAACAAACAACACGGATGGAGCGGAGTCTACCGAGCAATCAAACTTGCGTCCCCGGGGTCGTGCTCGGCCACTGCCCACCTAATCATTTTTCGCGCCAACAAAACAACGGAAAGACCTCACCCATGCATATTTCACGCTATATTAGCTGACCGCTGCGTTATTGAGTTTCCATGTGAAAGTTCTGCCATTAGACGATATGGTTGGGGTGGGCAAATAGGGAAAATGTTCCAGTACCTACGCGTATTATTTTAGAGACACTCGTTGAGGTACCTATATTTTTACCTCTGCCTGCGGCGTCAAATTTGGCATTCATTTTCTACTCGGTTTCAGGGTTAAGTTAGTTAGATGCTATTAACATTTGATCACTATAAGCCTGATTTTAGTGCATAGAGTCGCAACCAACGGTTAGTATTTTATAGACCAATGTAAGGTGTTTTACTTCTCTCTATTGGTTATGTAGTTGTTTACCTGGCTTTTGGAACAAACAATATTTTTCATATTTGAAGTCCACACAGCCGGCCTAAAACCACAGCGCTTTTATTGAGTGCTTTGAGGCACAGGTAGTGGAATGAGGAAGTGTCTCGCTGACATACGCCGTCAAATATAATGGCTCCAGAATGGAAAGTTTCCGAGTTCGGGGATGATTTATTGCTCTGATGGTATCTACCCTTGCGACTCGGTACCGACGTATAAAACGGGTCAGTGTATATTTTAACGATACCTACTTTCTTTCTTTTAGGTCTGTAGGTATATGCTACGCATTTTTGCATCTTTATTTTAAAAAGCAAGCTCATTGTTTGCAGGAAGAAACAGCAGCATAGTGTTTTCTCTTTGCATAAAAGTATTAGTACGTGAGTAGTGAGTAGATACTATAGTAGTGTAGTTGCTTGCTTTACAAAAGCAGCGTCACTGTACTTATCTTGACTTGGATTTTCTTGAAGTAATATTATGATTCAGAACTTGGTTGAACACTGAGGTTCACTTGCATACAAATGAATGAGAATTAAAGCTTAAGATTAATCTGAGCTTATCGTTGCAAGACATATAACGTGATAATATTTTCTACAAACTTAAGACTGTTTTGCAGCTTTACTTGCTTGTGAATTATTTTCTTGTTGAGTATAAGAAAATTCATATCTATCTTTAACTAAAAAAAAAATCATCGGGTCTACAAATTTCGACCGAAATAATTTCTGCCCTGCGGCAATGACTTGTTAGTTCAATAAAAATAAATACAACGTCACGACTTTTATCCCCATTCGGGGGTAGTCAGAGGTTTGAGTGGCCATCCACCACCACATTGTGGAGGTATTAAGCCAACTCAAAGCCCACGTTTCACCAGATAGTCAGAACCCAACGTGACAGGTGGTGAACCTTGTCGCCGTGTATACAGGAACTGACTATTACCTAATCCCGAGGGACAGGTAGGTTTCCTCACGATGTTTTCCCTCACCGTCAGCGAACTGTAAATTATGCACATAGATGAAAATTCATCCATTGGTGCATGCCCCACCGGGGATCGAACCTGGGACGTTCTGATTGCTAGCCCAACCTGTTCACCCCTAGGCTACAGTCGCTTCATTCGTTGTTGGTTCACATTTAACATTTCAATATCCGAGATATTCTATGCAGTTATAGCGTCGCTATATTCAGTCTCTGGTCTATTGGAAGGAACTTCGCGAGGAATATCGTAGGAAACGGAAGACTTTTATAGAGCGTAATATAAGTTAACGGCACGCATAAAATCCAAGACAGGTACGCATCGCAGCGTTCGATAGCGTCTGTGAGCTGTGTGTGACTTCAATAATCTATGGGGAAGGGAATTGAAAGGTACACGTATAATGTATATTGGCACGCTTGCCTTTATGCTCGGTCACATAGTCCCATAGACATTTAAAACAGCGATATTAGGTCTCTAAAGCAAGTAGCTCTTATTTTGACAACGAGCGTTAGATTTGAAGTGATATGCTGATTGCTAAGATAGTATTAGTACGTAATACGTACGTAATAGATAGTAAGTAATCTGCATCGTGACAAGCGAAAACGTCTAAAATTACGACTACTTTGTGATGACAAACATAAATCCAAATCCAATTATCAAATTGAAGTTTATAGGGCCCGTATTAATAAATGCATCTCAAAATTGATTTTAAGATGCGGTTTTGACGTTTAATGTATGGAACATCTGTCAAAAACAGTATCTCAAGTTCCATCTCAATCTTGAGATAGATTTATTAATACGGGCCTAGATTATCCGATTATAAAATAATAGTAGGTAGGTACATACATTATTATCTCGTCGAATAAAAATGTGACCGGTAACCACAAGAGAGCACGAGTTGCAAAAAAAAGAAAATTCTAATTCAGTAATGTAATGCAGAAGGCGGTGAAGTTGCTGCAAGTTTGCAACGTCCACCGCCCGCCGCAATATGGCGGCCGGCAATATGTCGACCACCAGTGACGTTTTTGTCGCCGCTACTTTCTCATATCGTCGTATACGGTGATCTAATAAGGGAAACTTTGTCCCACTCTCATTGGATATGCGAGTCCTGTCGGGAACTCGGCGTCATTTGTCAGGGTGGAGCTGTACGTACTGCGCCTTATGTCTTAGTAGGTATCTACTATCTAATCGTTTACAGTTTTATATGGATGGATCTCATCTAATGTACTCTGTCTTGGTTTTAGATAGTCATCTTATAGATGAATTGCTAATCAGACGGAGTAAATTGACAGCTACTTTCCGTGCATTTGAACCTTATTTGCTCTATTTCTATCAGAAACTGACATTGGCACTCGTCACTTTACTCCGTCTGATTAGCAATTCGACTATAGATAGTCTTGTATGTTAAGGAGAGTCTGTAATTTTTTTTTATATCAGTATACCTACTACCTACCTAGAAGTGTAGCTACTTATACATATTTAGCGACAAAGTAGTTACTTACACAGATATCTAATGTATACTTTATTAACTTTGCATAAAAAAATAAACCCCGTTTTCTAAACATAGACGTTATCAACGTGCAGGCAGAGTAAAGAGAGCTTGTTCGAAACAAATATCTTCAGCGTGATGTGAATGCTAAATCACCTCAGCGGTGGTGCTACAAAAAATAGCTCAATCATTAATTAGGGACCTAAAGCTAGTCCTACTTACCTAGAACGTCTTTGTAACCTAGATATTTTTTATTTAAAATTAGTAGTAAAGATCATTCTAGGTTAAGTTACTCCAAAATCAGCTGCAGACTAGACAACTGTAGCTGCCAGACTGCTGAGAGTCTGGAAATTTTTAGTTTATTTTTTATGTTACGTTTATTTTTATTTACCTTAGTACCTTACCTTTACATTTTATGGATACCGGAAGACTTATTTAGCATATCTCTTTTTACAAAATGTTGGGAAGTACTTAAGTATCTACTTACTAAAGTCGAGTTGTCAACCTATAGTTATAGGTAGTACAGATAATGTTGTATCATTATTAGATAAGTAGCGAGGTGGATTTGCCGTCTCCTCACGTCTCTGAATGAAAGTGAATCGTGCTCGTGAACGAAACCTCCCACGCTTCGACGGGGACCGATGCGTTCCAATTTTAACTTTTATTAGAACTCTTGCTGGTACCTGGCTGACGTTATTCGATGGATGTGGGCATAGATACCTATCGTAACTTGATTATTTGAAAATGAGACTCCAGTCACTGCTTGATTCCTAAGTCCCCAAGCGACTCTTTAAGCCTGCGTCTCCTGAGAACGGCTGACGCTATCGACGTTTATTTATAAGGAAAGGATAGGTTTTCTCTAGATAATATTTTGTGACAGATCGAATACAATTAGTACCTATAGATATAGAAGATAAGTGTATATTGAAGTAGATACCTACTAGATATGTGTAGCGTATTCGAGCTTGACTGTGTGTCCTACCCTATTTTGATGCGTCGCACGAGAAGCTCGCAAATCCCCTTAAAATGGATAGGACGTTTCTCGGAATCCTCACTTGATTATTATTTATTATCAGCGCAATAAATCAACCAACCAAGCTCGGGTATATAAAGAACTACCGAAGATTTTGGATGTCTTTTGAAGAATAATAGAGTACCTATAGGGTAGACTTTGTGCCTAACTCCAGTTTGTAAAATTAAAACAATTCATTCAAATGTTAGTTAATAATAAGTATACAATTTTTGTTGAACCACAGTGTAAATAAGTCGTCAACGTAGCGAACACTATGTATTGGTATAGGTATCTACTATCCGTAGCAGAGGTACTGTAACTGTACTGTATAAATATTCTTATCCGTTAAGGTTTTTTTTTAAATGGGATTTAGCCCGCCACACATTCCCACCACTGTTACTCCTGTAAGCCAGGATCGACAATGGTGTCCAATGATGACGCCAAGGTTTGACCCTCGACGAGTCCCGGGGAAAAGCTAAGTTGTCCGCCCGTTATGGTTGCAACTTATTTACGAATTGAAAGATATATGAGTTTTTCAGTGATTGTATTGGTTGTTATGTATGCAGTAATGTATGTGTTCACTGACCTGGCAAAAGACACGACTATATCTGCTTCCTCGGAGTTGACTTCTTGGAAGGTGAGCCTGGACGCCTGCGCCCAGACGTCGAGCGCGCGCGCAAGCACGCTGCGGGTCTCGTAGGGGTCGAGCTGGGAGGGCCGCCGGACTGACGAGAGACTGGGGACAAGAATAACAAGTTGTAAATACCTATATTAACAGTTATTTAAAAACCAAAGTTCTTCAAGGGCTTTATAGGTCCCTAAAAGGCTGGCACCGCGTCTGCTCCCCGGGTGGACCGTCTGTCCGTGTCCCTAGGTAAGCAAAGAAAAAGTAATAATAGCTATGTTGGAAATCGAGTTCGAGGAACCATGTAAAATGTCACTGGTAGGTACTTTCTAATTGCACATCCATTGTAGTTTATTGGCAAAGTATCAGGTTACATAATTGTTAAATTTTACCAAAACACCAAGTGGCGAGTTTGTGAAACAGATTAAACAGATTTGTTCACTCCGCAGCCGAACTTTGGAAGTTATAATGGCTGCCATTCGTCCGTTTTGTTGTTTACGCCGTTGTTTTATTCTGTTTTTAAACAAATACGTTGTTGAACATAAATCTTAAAACTTTCCACCAAAACTAAAATTGACACAATTTATTGGAATGACTCGTATTTTTACACGTAGCCCGGAGCTATTGTGTGTCGTAGAATAAAATACTTAACTTATTTCATTAAGACAAACAGTTCCTCTTATCAAAGTTTATAAGGATACCTATGATCTAATTTACTCAGATTGTAAATTAAGAAGCGAACCTTGTAATATTTTAATTTTATGATATATTGTACCTATTTTCTTTCAAAGTTTTGAACTTTGACGTTAATCTAGCTAGATGATTTTAAGTATAAACTGAGCGGAAGCTTTTCTGAAAGCGATTATGTCACTTTATACTTAGTAACAACTTTAGTTCCACGTTAAGCTTACGTACGAGTGAGATCTGCACTTAGCGGCGAGTGAATAGTTGACGAGAATGTCCCCTACATTACACCTACAGGTACCTAGTAGGTGAGTGGCTGGTCGGAGCGTGTGTTTCAGTGTTGTGCGTCCTGCGGCCGTACAGCTCTTCGGTAATGGAATAATCGCATTGTGGACAATTTGAGTGACTCGGCTCTATTTAACGCTGGCTGCGTTCATTACACCGGATTTATGCGTTGTCATGTACACAGGGACCTCATTAGGTCTCCGCAGGTTTTAATTAGTGATCTGGCTCGAGCTTTGTACGCCGCTAAGCCGGTATTTGTTGAGATCACGTCGAAACTGTTGTTCATAATGAATCCATCTCGGATAAATCGGACGCATAGTGTTGCGGTCGCATTGTGCCTATAATTTGCGCGGCACACTTTGTCGGATGAAATATCGCATCCGCTGGTAATTAAAACTAACCGACGCGGTACCGGTCGCGGCCTCCGCTGTTAACTGTTATTTAATAAAATGATTAGAGGACACTGGGGAAATTAAACTGATAATGCAGAATATTGTGTGGAAAACTGCATGCATGTCTCTAGGTAGTAGAGTGGACACTTCGTACATAATGAAATGATGTCTGCAAAATAATTCATAGTGTTTTTAATGGAGCGCGCCCCAGGACAGTCGGGCGTCCGTTGGAAACCGCTCGAAATTTATTATTGCCATATTAACATGGACCGCCGCTGGTGCACGCACTATATCAGCCAACTAGTTAATTGCAAGCCTTGGATGAAACTCGCAACCGCATTTCGAAGTTAATGTTGTTATGTCAGCCCAAAATAATGAGTGTGGTCGATATGCATCAGGGAATTTCCAGCGTCTATGAATACCTGCGTAGTTTGCTGAATATCGAGGATTGGAAAGACTATAATTATTTACCGTGAATTATTCTTTGTCAATGAGTTATAAATAATGTATTTAAAATAATTAATAATACGTAACTAATTAAATTGAACATATTTTTTTAAGTAAGAAGAAGAATAGGAAAGCCAAGAATTACCTAAAGATACTTATTCTGATGCACTAATTATTCTGTGCCCGTAGTGTATTCTCGTAAGCAAACTATATATACTTAATAGTCTGCGTATTTGTCCATTTGGAATCAAAAAATGAAACCGATGTTCAATTGGCCATACAAAATGTCAAATGCGCAGACTTTAAAGTACTATACAATTAGCTTACGAGAAAAATTACACTCAGAGCTCTGATGATTCAATTTTAAACGCCTAGAGCCATTAAGTTAGAGAGTGTATTAACCTTTTTAAAGTAATTGAGTCTTGAGTCCATGTTATCGATTGCGTAGCATTATATGTACAATAAAATGTCAAATGGTGGCCATCAGTTGCCGTTGGGTGTCCTGCCGCGGACCACGTCATTGCGTGTCGAGTATCTTTACACCCCATTACACTAATTGTCTGATAATCAAATCCACACACGCTTCGTAGATACTATGTCCTATGAGGACAAGCTTAATGTAGGTAAAGACTTTGACCTACCCTACATCTACTTACTTAGCTAAATCGACTTTATATTCGAGTAAATATAAAGCCACTATGGACCTGTTTCAGACGGCTCTGTCACAACGGCATTTATTTGGTGGATAAAGGTTATGTGACGATTCTAAAACAGGCCTTAAGAATAGGTAGGTACAATATTATGGCTCCACCAACGGAGTTTTAACGTGCTAGCTCTACCTAACCTAATTTATTTTTATTGTATGGGTTGAGTATGGATTTCGCCGAATATAGTCCGACGTAATTAGGTTAACCGTTTTCGCATTTCACTGACCAAAGATTTACACGGTCTTCACTTAGTTGTAGAGTTAACGAGGACGAAGCCAGAGTAATGTCAAAAAATGTTCACGATTTGAGGTCGCCGCCTTAATAATAATTTTCATTCGAGTCAAACACGTGAGTTCGTAAGTTTATAGAAGTTTGAAGGATTTCACGTTGTATATTGGTCGATTGAAGGAGTTGGGCTTAAACAGTAGCTGAAGGACGGTAAGGGTTGGGAAGGTACGGCGAAACACGTGAGGGTGGCCGGCTGCCGGCCAGGCCACGTGATCACGTGCCCGCTAATCACAGTGCCTCTGACACACTTGCCCTGGCGACGACAGTTTCAGATTCGATAAACAATTATTCTCGTTCTGAATCTGATTTATGTAAATAGGTAGCTATATTTTGACAGTTCATTATTTAATACACAAATTCACAGCCAGTTTAAAACCCGTAATTGGTGTTTAATACATATTAAAATTTATCGTATGCACATATCGATAGGCGATTGACACCCGCATGAGTTCATGAATAACTTTATTCCCTATAAATAACTCATCGTTATATTTATTGGTAATAAACTGTCATGGTGAGCGTCCGATACTCATATTAAAACGGTTTGTATAATTTAGCGGAGGGAAGTTGCGTTTATAGCGCTTAATAATAAAACGTGCGATACGGTGACGACATGGCGACGTCTTCGCAACGAAACGGACATAATCTCGTTACGATGTCATAACAAACAGATTTGTAAGCATGAATTTTATGGTCTGTGTCCGACGAGCTAAAATTTAATTTTCTGAAATAATCTGTCAGCGAGCTATTAAAATTATTCGTCCGTGTGCGTACAGCCCTCTGACGTTACACTTTATTGTTGGGGAAGATGTTGCAGGACAGGGCGACTAACTTTGTGGGCCAAGTATCGTTTTATTACTGTGTGTCTTGGAACTTATTAGTCGTGTAAGTATTTTTATTGTATAAAAGCTACAACAGAGATCACGTTTTATTTTTGTTCATAAACCAGCTAAATAAAATTTGAAGTAGGTACCTACTTCTAGGTAAATTAAAATACAAAGGTACATGGCGCGGACAGATGTATCCTGGAATATTTCAACAGGCGGAAAGGACAGAGATGCCAAATTACATTTTATTTTACTGCTTGAAGGGGGAATTAGCATAAAAATAATAAAACGTCAGTGGGATAAGGTCCCCCGTGGAGCGGCTGCCAGCCACCGACCGCCTGTCAAAACGATTGTCAGCTCACCACCGACCGGCGACCAGACGTGGAGCTGTTATCTCCCCGCTGTTAATAAATAGAAAATATTAAATTTATCTCAATCCAATGGTGTAACAGGAACACGATAAATTGTATTGATGTAGCGTAGATTGCGGGGAAGGGGCCCGCATCTCGGAAATCGGTGGCTTAAACGTTGATTGTGACTTCGATTTGTTATGAATGTCAATGGCAAAGTCATGACAATTCTCAATTGTGTTTATTGAATTCATAAATTGATCAACTGTTTTAGGATATCTGAGAACTCATCCTGTTACTTCCAAAAATATTACAGACAACGTGAAGTTTTTCGTAACGGATCAATAATTGATCATTAACGATCATAGAACAGAATATACACAGATACAGAAATGTTAATGTTCCGGCCATTGCCGCAATGAGGTATGCTGAATTTTTGCTACCAGACTGCGCCACGTTGAGTGAGCCAAAGAATTTGGAAGAATAGGGGAGTGAGCTGACCTACTCTTTTCTCACTACGACCACGCAATAGTTTGTATTTAGTAAAAATATTTTAAATGTATGACATGTAGTGACACTGAAAGAAAACTGACGGATTACGTCAGCCCATTCTAATGAAGCGACATCTGGTGAGCTGAAATTTGTTCCGCCTTATTGTTCAGCCACAGCCCACTGCAGTAATGCACTCCTTTGAAATGCCTTCCCCTCTAGGGCGTCTCATCGCCTGCTCTCACGCCGTACATTCTAGATAAGCGACGTGGCAATAGGCATTGATGCTCACTGGGGATCTCAATAGCAGACTATCTTCTCAATTCTTTGATGCATAAAAGAATTTAAAGAGAGTTTTCAATGCAAGGAAATTCCAATTTATAATACGATGCGTGCCTCTTTGCGATTATTAATTGAAGATCATTGGATATGTAAGGAGCTCGCAGGTGCTTGGTTGTGCAAATATTGATAGAAAATGATTGTGGACTCGCTGGCACAAACTAAGTGTGCAACGTCTGGTCGTAGTCGCAGTTAGTCTGGCAAGATGTTTCGAAGTTGTTTTGCAGAGAAATGTATTCCCATATATCTGCTACACAATACGATGGTGTGCCTACGACGAATACATCTTAGAACCTACGCCGTAGTAACAGGCTACGGCATCAGTATCTTGTAATTTTATTAATTGGGGAAAATAAACGGTTGCATTGTTTGCAAATAATATAGTCGCAAAACAATATTTTGTCGTTATAATTGTGTTAAGTACAACTTTTGTGTCGTGCTTATTTTCTTCTTTTCTTTTGGCGTTAGTAGCGACCTATCAACCACTTAGTTGTGAGAAGGTAACGTTATAAGTAGTTGTCGTCCAATCCTAATTGACCTTTATCGGCGTTCTCCTTTGATAATAGCTCCTTTGAATGTTGGCTGTCGGCCTTCGGATCTCACGTGCACCATTGTGGAGGGGCCATTGACGCTCCTCGGGGATTTGCGAGGATTTCTAGACAACGTTTTACCTTCTCTCAATAGACGTCGGTTTAAACGGTAGTTCCATCTCCATTGTGCAGACGTTTACGTGTTTATAGGATATTAGGTATTGTAGTACTAGGTATTTCGTTACGTATTGCTTGCGTGTTCATTTTACGGATTTCAGATTTGGTTTTAAGAATTATTGGTTCGATTAAAATAGATTGGGTTTCCTTTATCAGATACGAAAATTACCCAATTTTAATTTAGTTTAAGAAAGGTTTACGACGTCTTAGCTTAGCGGTAGACTTCCCCTGATTGCATCTTAGTTTATATTTTGCATCTGTCTACGCTAGGTACTATTCCAAAATCCCAAACAGTGTAAGCGATACATAGGTACGTAGTAGGTAGGTATGTGTATGGGCGGCGCTAGCCAGGGGCGGAATTAAGTCGAGAGTAACCTTGTTATGAGCGTAATGGCATATTACCGTTCACTACGTACGGACATTTTCAGCGCGGCGCGAGCACAGATACAAAATTGAAACGATTTTTCAGTGATGCGATTGCATCCGTAATCGGCTGATGTGCGCTTTCATAATTCGCATCGAACACAGTAGCTGAATTATGTTCCGATTTTGTCTGAACGATTTCAATCGTGTTCCGGATTGATTCAGGTTTATGTAAATAAAAAAATGAGGTGTGGTATACGAACATAGAATGCCAGTTCCAATAAAAAGTCGGTAGGTATATCATAATGTTCGAAATAGGAAGTGACGTAATTATGCCTCGTAGTTAAAGGAGTTTATAGTTTAACTTTTATAATCACTTCAATATTATTGGAAAAGCTTTATGTAATATTATGTGTTATGATTAAACCCATAACAGTGGCCGCTAAGAGCAACTTAAGACACCGCCCGTTACAACTTTTATATGAGTTGGTTAAAGGAGATATAATTGGAAACTTGAGACAGCTGTGCAGTGGCAGGCAGTAGGTACCTACTTGTGCAGTTATGTCCACAGTTTTGGCGATAAAATAATTTTGTTCGGATAACGAGTATTTGATTAAATGGGGCGATTTTATAAGCAAAATATCTGAAGAACTTGTTATTTATTAGCGCCTAAATTAACCCTAGGTTAAGTACTTATAAGAATATAAGGAGAATGTTAGACTTATTTTTGTATCGAAGTTGGGTCAAATTATTTTAGTGTAAATTTAAAGAGTAGCACTTATGGTTAAATTTGCCGTTTACTTCTTGGTTTATTTATCATTGAAGTAAGAACTTTCCTTTTTTTCAGAATACTGACTTATTTTCAAGGCGATGTTCAGAAAATAATGACGGCTGATATAATTTACTAAGCAGATACCGTAAGACAAAACGGAATACTTACGTAAATATTATAATAACATAAGGTTTTCTGCATTAACTTTAGCCGAGCGGCAAATTAGTATATAAAATATGTATTTCTTGCGAGATCAAGTACTTAATGTTAAAATTTAGAGCGGTGCCTACTAGGTACTCGGATTCGAGGTGCCTTTCCTTTTACAAATCTACCTTCATGTAGGTATATTTCCTATGCAAAAGGAGGGATGTTAATGGATGAGTTATGTATATTCATAACATGTTACTGTTATTAATTGTAATAAGGTTCTTATAAATAGGTAAGTATAATGTTCGGATTTACACACATAATAATCTAATGTCAATATATCAATTAAGTTATTACTGTTAATCAGTGTTTTGCTATTGACTGTAAGATATTAATATTATTATAACGTAGGTATCTGGAACAATCAAAGAACTAGGTATCATCACGGTATATTCACGTGAAAAAGTACAATTTCCTAAATGCTCGATAGGAGGCGCATCGTCGGGCGAGAAGCGTCGCGTTCCGCCCCGCCTGATAACCGACGCTCAGCGGATGCGACGCGAAACCGCTTTATGAATATTCTGCAGCTTTCTGAGGCTCCGCAGATTAGAGGGCACTGCTCTCGACGACTGTACACAATGCGTCCTTGCCAACCGAATGGTGATGATTTTTTGAGTACGAATAGATAGTGTAATGAGTTCGATATGAGTTGTCGTTTGGTACCAGATTGAAGGTGTTAAGATTGTTTTTGTTTCAATATGTATCACAGACAAGAGAACATAAGAAGCAATTAACTTACAGTAGGAACATATCAAGAAGATGAGATTCTTATTTTCCATAGATTTAGAGTATTTTTACTAAGGTGTCCCCTAATTTTCAAAAACAAAGTATCCTCATCTTTCGTGTAGGTTTTAAAGTAGGTATGCGTTTAAATTGGATCTCAAATAACCTATCCGTCAACGCCATCGGCTAAAACAACTGATGTTATTTTACGTCCAAGTCCATGCTCCGAGAGCCAAGTATCTCAAGTTATTTTACCTTCCACTCACTTCACTGCACTAAAAGCATTTGTCTTGAATTTTTAAAGTACCAATTGAACTTCTACAGACGTAGGCGCCGGTTAAATTTCTTAGCGATACAAAACTTTAATTTTAAAATATGGACTGTGTAATTACAAAAGTGGGGCGCAACAAAGTTTTCGCCGATAACGGGGGAAGGTTTGTAGGATTCAGTAAGGACTTCAAAGCATTCGCAATATTGTAAACAAAGGGCAAATATAGTATTCAAAACGGTGGCGTCGCGGCGGTCGATTGCGGAAATGACAAACCGATTAGTTGCAGTTCCGTGCGCCATGGGAGAGATATATCCGGCGGAACCGGGCGGAATTACTTCCCGCGGTGCTCCCGATGCACCGCAACAATGTCCAAGCAAACTGCACAATTCGATTTAAGAAGCGGCGGAAAGTCCGCTTCGCGTTCTAAAGTTCGCTCGCTTCATTAGAATCGAAATTCCCACGGTTCATTAGGATTCCCCAGAATTCTCGACGTTCATTAGAAATACTCCGGCGGCAGTGGACCCGGACGTAAATAAGTGATTAACGCAGTTGGGATTGTTTTCAGACGCTCGGCAGCCGGCAGCGGTGGGCGGCGGCACCGGCGGCGCGCCGCGCGGCGTTGCAACTAGTTGGAGTGAACTCTTGATACATTTAAAATGAACCGTCTCCCGCCCGCCCTCAAATGTACGCGCTAATGTTTAATGGCATTAATTGCCTACTTTCCGACTTGTCGTTTTTGACAGAATAAGCGAATAAGAATAACGTTAAAAGATAATAATGCGAGTTCGCTCAATGTTAAAATTTAGATACTGAGTGCACTGAATACATTTTCTATAGGTATATTCGAAAATTGTAGGGGAAAATATATTCTGTTTGTGCTAAATCTGTAGCAATTTGTTTATCCAAGCGCAGAAAGAAATTCATAGCTCATCTTTTAAATATTTCCATATTCTAAAAGGTAGTATATTTATACAAAAGCTACGAGCGGTGGTTTGTACGTAATGGGTGTTTTTAAGCTGAATTTTATTACGTCGCCATGAAAGAGGGTAACGTAATCCCGCACAGGTATCAATGCAGATTTTGAACTATATTCTGTTGGAAGTTAATATTACGTGTGTACTTACTTTAAACATTTATTATCTCCAGCTTTATTACACAGGGACCTGAAAAACTGACGATCATTACAAAATTGGCGCTTACTAAAGGCTGACGTTTGGTCAATAGTATTTTGGTTTTTTTTTTCAGACTAATCTGGGTAAAATTGGTACAAAAAGAATTCAAAATTCTCTAGTAGGTACACACCTGATAATATCGTATATGTTGGTGAAAACATAATATTTTTTCAGATAATTGTGTTTCGGAATCAATTTCCTTTCGTAGCTATGTAGTGAGGAGGCAAACAACGTTTGAAAATGTTACGGAGCCCTCATAGTATTCCTGTATTGTGAAGTAGGCTCACGTCTGGACTGGGGCGAGGTGTCCCTTTTGTATGGCCAGCTAACTCTATTTACCGTAAGCAATGGAGGGTCGGTTTGAATTCAGTTTAAAAGTGCGTTCTGGATTCTAATGACATAGGATATTGGGAACAGGTTGCTGGGATCACATAAACTTTACCTATTTAAGTTGCTAATAGAACGGGTCAGAAATAAATAGGTAGAAGGGAATTAACTGGATCTGACAGATGAGTAGAACACCTGGCAGTATTAAATCTAAAATACTTTTCGCTATCACTATCAGCATTATTGTCATCATTATTGTCTCTTTTGATTTTGATAGTCTTTGTTATATTCAGTGCACTTATTTAGTGTGCGCAAATTCCATATGATAAATGTTATCATCAAAATCATTGTCGGTTATTGAAGTTAGCAGTTGGTTTAGGGACTAAATGGACCCGCACGTCCGGACAAACATCGTGGGAATTCGCAACTCAAACAAGTTTAAGCAAATTTATAACTTCCGGATTGGAAGCAGGCTGTTGCCTTCTTGCGCGCACCGTACCTACTCATTCACACACTGAGCCGCGAGTATCAAATTACTCGATCCAGTTATAATGTGTGGAAAAATTACTTCTTTACAATATGTGTACAGAAATAGCTTTGCTAATAGCTTATTTTTCTTACTGCAGACTTATAAAATGATCAATTAAACTTATGAAAAGTAAATCGTAAGTACCTAAGGGCAAAATACTATAAACAAAGCTCTATTCTGAAGTTTCACTCCTTATAATATGTATATATAAGAAAGTTTATGCAAAAATTCAAAATTCAAAACGTTTATTTTGTTTAGGCCTACGGGAGCAATTACAAATTGTCATTTTACATTTTTTTCTTAAATTCTACTGCCGGATCGGAAACGCGACCTCGACTGAGAAGATCCGGCAAGAAACTCAGCTGGCTTGTCTTTTTTTACATTGTTTTATCATCTGCATCCAACGTTAGTCTTGGTGTCGTCACAAACACGCACGTAGAATGAGATTCAATAAACATATCTTATCGTTGAAATATTTATATTCGTGTTACAAATGTTTTCTAAAGCGACTGCTTTAAATTCAGAAGTGAGCGGAACTTTCTTAATGATAAAGCACTGAGAAATGGTATGGAAATAGTTTTCTTATGACTATCGATGTGCTGTTAAAGGAAATATAAAAGGACGAAGTGTTTTATGGGCAATGGCGGTCGCAGGCTAACGGTGGCGGTACATTGGCTCAGTAAGTTTTAGGAAAGTATTTAATTATAAAGTTGTGTGTTGTGAAGATACCGCTAGAGAGGTTATATGATATACTCCCTTAAAATGTTTATTTATTACGCAATACGAGCCATTATGCTCATGTTATTTTCCAGACATGTACTAAAACTAAATGGCGTTACGTAAATGTGTATTATCTCAAATAGAACTGTAATAGTGTGAGGGTGCAGGGTTTTGGGGCGGTGCCCGCACGGGGTGCTTGTCCGCGCTAGCACGTTTTTCTTGATACCTGGTGCATCCCTGGAACACTGTTTCATGGAACTAAGGCAAGGGGCAGTTTTTCAGAGGACATAAACAGTCGCAAATTAACCCAAAAAATTTAAGATAGTGTTCCTATCCTCGATTTATTCGAAATTACAATTTGGAATCCGAAGTTCGCCATCACGCACTGAGCTACCGTCGCACGCACCTACTACTAGTGCGATCGTCGGCTACACATTCCTGGGAACATTTCCAGCATAAGCTGAGCTCCCTTTGTTATGCAAAACCGTGATACAGAGAGCTCTGCTCATGTTGGATATTTTCTCCAAGTACTTCAATATCAAAGCAACCATCAAAGTAAGTATTTGACCCAAGTCTAATTTACCCAAAATATCAGTGATCCGTTTTAATGCCACCGACCCCTACTTAGCAGTTCCCTCACAGTGTGCCAATGTTGTTACAAAGGGATTGCATAAATGTTGATGTAGTTTTATTAGAAATGGCATCGACCGCGAGGTGAGTGAACAGCGGCGAGTTCAACAGCTCCTGGCGGGTTCGAAGGTCGGAGTCCGCGGATCAAGTGCCTTTGTTACATAACATGGGAGGTGCTTCGCATCTACCACCTTATACTCTGGTCTCATTTTATTTATGAACTTTCATAAAATTAAACCAAGCACTTAATTCCTTAAGGGTTACTTTACAAATTTATTTTTCCACGAAATTTTATGGGTACGAAATTCTCGCTGCTTCTTTCGAAGAATTTTTAGTTAATTTTCAGAATGCGCACCGCTATGTTTGAATAGTGATAACTTACTTTAGGTACAAGTTACTACAGCATAAACTCCTTATTTATCCTTTAAAATTACTACGATGATAAAATTGTACGGTGTAAGTAGTTTTTGTTTAAGATGCAGTTTCTATGAAAGTGTGAGTAATATAAAATATGGCAGTGTTTTACTTGCTTTGAGCGATAAAAGAATTTAACTTATGATAATATATTTCATGAGTAATGTTTTACAGACTTCGAGAGTTGTTGGCACCTAAGCATTAAATCATTTCGGCTGCCTTTACAACCGTTTCACGGAAACAAGTTTTCACGTTCCATCGAAGGTGAGATCAGTTTGTGTAGACTGGAAGCAGCGCACCGATAATCTCCTCTAGACGTTCAACTTACCTACTCGTATATCATGCTGCGAAAGTTTACCGAGCTTTCTAAAGCAAATGCGGTATGCGAACTTCGGACATTTACATATGTATAATTGTACAATTGACAATTATACAATTACCTGTTAGCTTTTTACCGTTACGGCACCTATCATAATTGTTGCATTTTCCTACCTGTTTCAGGTGTTTCAGTTTCAGTCCACAAACGACTAAGTCGCATATTATTAAAGCGAACCTCATTTGCGTTTACAAAAGTGCAGATCATATTTTTCATCTGTGTGTACGAATTGAAAGCGGTGTAATATTCTTTTTGTCTCGAAGCGGGCGCCGCGCGCGCCGCACAAAGCCTGCCTGATTTTGTATTCGCTTTCTCACTCACCTGGAAAGGAAAGAAAAGAAAATGTTAATTAAGAGCCACTGAACAAAATTGATATCGTCGGGAATGAAGCTTTTGCTATTATTGTAAACGGATGCCAACGGTTCGTTATAGCTGCCGGGAAAAAAATATACTTTTCATTTTATCTAAAGACCGCAATGTTTACTTTCGTATCCCAAGAACAATCACAGTTTACGAACAATAAAACTAGAAAAGAGCGGAATATGAAGCCGTATAACGGCTTGATATTTAGGTAATGTGCGGGGCGCCGCCCCGGCAGCGGCCCGAGCGATGCCAAACGAGCCTGAAACGTACATCTCATTAACACGTAGCGGTGACGATATTTAGGGAGGAGTGGTAGCGCGCGGTGAGCCGCGAACTAGCATTTGGCAATGCACGCTCGTCCACAGCCGGCTCTGTAAACTAAACAACTCGTAAAAGTGTAAAAGTCGTAACGATAGCGGCGGAGAGGCCGCCTAATATGAGCGGCGGCTGGAGCCGCGCCAGTCGCGCTCATTATCAGATGGGACGTTCCGGCGCAACCCTTTCGTTTTACGATTGGCCTCTAATTACACCGGCGCTCAAGGCGGCGCGCTTTTTCGCTGGATACGAGCGCGGAGCGAGCGCGCATTGCCAAATGGATATATTTATCGGCGCGGGCCGAATCGTTTGCGCGGTCCTACTACCGCGTGTCGGTTTGTTGAAATCGGCAGCAGTTTAGCGATATGAAAAAAACTCTCGCAAAATGTCGCAGCCGGCTGCAATAACAGACGGCGTTGGTTTACGAGAGGCCGCTGATAAAGGCTACGCGGCTCGCTGTGTGCGGCTCGCCTTAACGACGTGTTGCCAATTTATGTTACGCGATAAGCTGAGTTTGTTTAGCCGGAGGCTGAGACGAATTACGAGTGCTGAATCACGTCAATCATAACGCTTATTTCGAATCAGGGATGATGACTTACTTGATGTAACATATTACACAGCTATTAAGTTTGAGTACTACTAAAAAGCAATGGCGTACGATAGAGACGCCGTATAATACACGAACACTAGTGCTCTAAAAACAGCTAATTAAACTTGTCTTGGTAGGTACGTGTCAGTGAACTGACTATGAATGTCAGGCAGTTCCCTTGCATGTCGCCTAAATAACGCATCTACATGTAAAACCATCTTAGCTAAAAAGATAATTCATGCTATTATATCGAGCGATGAAAGAAGTCTGTGATTACGCGATATTGAGTAGGTATTGACGCTTCGAATACCGGTATTCGGGAGGTATACCACAGAGACTCTACTCTAAACATATTCAAGATACTGGCTGGCGCACAATCGGAGCGGAGTACCGAGTGGAATTACATGGAATCGCTCGCAAGGAACATTAGTATGCCGCTGGCGATCGCCTCTGGAATGAGGCGACGTGACGCTGGTCGGCATCTTCCTAGTCGCTACGTCAAAGTGCAATAACATGAATATCTTAAAGCGGGGTGAACAGCGAAATGTATATCAGAAACGGTACCTACCTATAGGTATGATGTTTAGCTAAATTTATGAAGTCGGTAGATGACGTAGTATTTAGAGTATCTTTTATGTAGTATATAAAACAAAGACGTTATCCGTGTCTGCCAGTTTGTTTGTTCGCTTAGTTCTTCTAAACTAATACCTACACACAGGATTTTGATGATGATGATGCGGTTTTCACTATCAATTAGAGAATTTCTTCTGGACGTAAGGGTCATAAATGTACCAATAAAACATTCTAATGACATTTATTTTAATTTAAGCCATGCAAAGTCGGGGCGGCTTGTTAGTAGTTTAAATTATAAGTATTGGGTTGTATTTATTGCTGATATTCTATTATAGTTCTTTTCGGTTTATACACGGGTACCTACTTGGTTTATTTTCCTTTAGGTAGGTATACCAATCTACTGTATAAGTAGGTAGTACTTCTAAATTAAATAACACATTTTCGAAAATAAATAATTAAATAATAATATAGACTATATAATAATATAGACTTAGGTACCTAAATATAAACATTAACGCATAATAACTTATAACTATAAATATTATTTATATGTACCTAAGTATTATTTAGGTACCTACATCAGGAAATAGCAGCGGATGATAATAATGATGACAAATTTCAACATCCTATGTAAAATAACGTTTAAAATGTAATAAAATTAAAATGTTAATGTCATATTTATAAATGCAATTTAATTAAAACAGCGATGTGACGCGTGTAAATGAGGTATCTTTTAAGGCTGCGGTCACGGAACGGCGGAGCTTACAGCGTAGCTCACATCTCATGTAAATCGACGAGTAAAACTGTACTGTGGTCTTGGGATATACCTACACTGTTTTCAGTGTTTTAAAATAAACTGTGGTAAACGGTGAGACGCTACACCAGTACTCCGTAAGTAGCTACCAGGTTAAGCTGCGATGAAACTCCAGCTGTCTTAACGACGACGCCCAGCCAGTGTCATGTCTAAATCGTAGCCACGTAGACAAGTGTATTTACATACAACGTTAAGTGCTTTTACTTAGCACAAAGATTATTAACATAGACGGTCACCTAGAACAATAGGTACCTACATCAATTTAATTGGAATTAGGCAGTTGTTATAAACGCCCCGCTAAACGCTCCGCTGTTACTAAACCGCTACCGAGCGCGTCGTCCTAGTGTTCGGCCCGCCCGCCCGTCGCTCGCCGCCCTGTGGGGACCTTCAACTCAATCTTGCCCCATTACGCGCGACAAATTGGAAAAATATTCAATTACACCTCGCTAAATATTGAATTATATCATAGCAAATTACAATTTTGCATTGGGGACCCAACACTACGATGTAACTGTGTATTTATACGGATTTGAAACGTTTTGTATTTACACTTTTTTTTATACAAAAATTATGAAGTTTCTACCTTTTTCAATAACAATTAAAAAAAAAACATACGAAAAACCATTCAAGAACTATACAATTGATATCTCCCGTCATACGATATAAAACTTTACGATATATTAGTTCGGGATAATAATTACAAAAAAAAATGCTTTATACCCTGATTGTGTAGTGTATGACTTATGTAGGTAGATGTTTGAGTATTCGGCACCACTTTCCTAGTTCACGATCAATTTATTTACTCGATGGAAAAATAATATGCGAGCTTAACACGGCGACAAGTGGGTGCGGGAATTACTCGCCAGTCGGAGTAATTGGCAATTAATCACCAGCCGTTTTCTATTTCAGCCGCGGGGCGGGGCGGCGCCACTGCGCTCACGCTAACCGAATTGAGCCTGCATCGGGTGTGTGATGGCCCTTATGGACGATAAAAAATATGAAACTTGATTAGGGTGGAGTTGTAATTTGTTTTAGGAGGAAACGAGTTAGTGCGATTTTTCATCTTCCTCTAGTCTTTCACCAATTTTGTGTCAGGGTCGAATTCAAGTTTATCTTGTAGGGCTTTCACGTAATGTTGCAACTATATTTCAATTGGTTTCTACCATCCCGTGTCTTGTTGATTGAAATCAGAAAAGTCATCTCCCGATTTCAATCAATTTGAATCGACAAGTTTCAGTAGGTATTAATTTCAGTTAGCAAAATAGATGACTGAAACAGGTTAGCAGCAGTCACGTCATGGCCCTACTATCCGAGTTTGTACTATTTTAAAGGAAGCAATTTGGAGTTGTCATGTACCTCGTACTAAGAAGAATATGAATAACCTAGAAGAAGTTGGCGACGGATGAAAAGAAAAAAATATACAACAACGGCAGTGTCCCGGGCGATTATTCTGGCGGCTCTCCGCACCCACTTTATCCTGATCGGTATCTTGACATAATTAAGTAAATTTCAAAGTCGTCGTGCCCCATCTCCGAAATAATAAGAGCGAGAGCTTATATAACCCGCGATTTAATACAATTTTCCGTTATTTTCCCATCTCTCGTACTTAATTACGAATTTCCTTGTGAGTAACGAAATTATTCTTCGTATGAAATCATTTTTCGTATCACATCCTTTGGGAAATATTATAATGAAAATCTCATTTCAGGGGTACTTCAAAGACGCCGTGACTTCTCGGAATCTATGAAAGCGGAAGCCGATTGGACAGTGATCGACTGCCTACTTTTGTCTTCATTTCAAAAGTTATAATAATCTTATATTGATTCGCAATGCTTGAATGCATCTTCATCAATATAATTTAGATCTGCTATCTGTTCGCATTGTACAATAATATAGCGTCTTTGAGCACCTACTTATTTAATTTAAAGCTTAGAGTTCTATTTATTACAGTGCAAGCTGTGTGAAGCAGGTTGTATACCACTTATGAAATAGTCCTGATGTTGCAATGCCTTAAAAATAAAGACGGTGTCAAAACCTTGTCAACTAAATTGAACGTGAGCCATCAATATCAGGGCTTTCACAATATCATCTCCGAAGCCATCAGCTCGAAGACGTTGTTTAAAGACATGTCCAGTTAGGTAAATGGGTCGAGCGGGTTATTTCCTTGGAGTGATTTATATCCAGGTTATTCTAGGCAGGGTGTTTGTATCGGCTCTGATCGCTGAGTGGATTGCGCCGAGACACCTTTCAAATAAATTGTCTTGAGACCAGCCGGAGACAGTAAACAACTCAACCCTATGCAGATGTTCGCGACAAACCAAACACCTTCAATTTTCTTGAGGGGTAGTGCCCTAAAATTGCACTCGACTCTTCTTAGTAAGTGACTTGGGGGCTTTTTATTTAAACTGCGGAGTGAAATTGTAGTTTTTAGCAATGCTCTCTCATATGCACGGTTAGTCTGTTTTGCTGACAAAAAATGTTTTAGGTTTTCTTTCATTCCGAAGTCAAACGCGACACCACACTCACAGTTTTAGTGCTGTTTTAGGGCTTTACCTTTAGTTTGGATAGCTATGGCCAGTTTCTGGTGCAAAGTTATTATTAAGATGTGATTTGAATTTCTGATAGGGTTACCACTTTACAGTTGTAGTAAATGAGATTAAATATGCATAACATACGTCGGCGAAGTTTGTCAATTAGCGCCTAGCACCGACCGGTCACACGGCGACATCCTCCAATCGCAATTCGCAACTCGCAACCATCGCGAGTCGCATCTAAACAAGTTGCTTCATTAGTGGACACTGGAGTCGCGGACTCACTTTTGATTATAAACTACAGTTGCGACAGCTAATGAAATAAATACTAGAGCAGTTCAAACAGTGTTGCATAATGATTTATCGCGCTATATGAACTATACGCTTGTTTAGGGCCTCCGCAGACTTGCTACTTTTAGCAGCGGCGACCGGCGATTTTGTGACGTATCGATGCTGCGTCGCGTTTTCGAGCGCGAATAAGCGAGACGCAGCATCAAAATCGCCGATCGCCGATGCTAAAAGTACCAAGTCTGCGGTGGCCCTTATAGATACTGTTAAAAATATGTAGTTATTTTTAGTGTTACATTTATTGTCTAATGCCTTATTTAAAACGGACTACAAGTATATATGTATGTATATGTAATGGATTTAAACATAAAATGTGTCGTTTTCTTTAATCTAGAATACTAAAACATTGAAGAAAGCTATTTTTATCATTATCGTAATTTACCCAAAGCGTAGGCCCCTCGTAGTCGGCCTACGATGTGCCGTAGTGCGTCGACAGATATGGGCTTAGCTCGTAGTCGCAGGTCGGTTAGTTGGCAACCGCTACGAATGCGCGAGTTGCCAGCGCCTAGCGGATAAGCTACCGTTACGTACATCTGGTAAGACACGGTAGGCTTATACCATACCAAAACAGTTGACATTAAGGTTGGTATAATAAAAAACATTAAAGAGAGGGATTAAATCAACGGGCAGGAGTATTTGAATGAACCAGTCGATTCGATATCGGAAACTTTAAAGATATGTATTTCTGTAAATCTTCTAGTTATTTTGTTTTTTTTTCCCGGTTAGTAATGCCTGAAGATTACTAACAGTGGAGAAAATTCTAAAAATAACTTTAAAATTGGTAAAAAAGGAAGATTAAACTTTTCGAACCCGTCTCCGATATCGATTCAATGTTTATTTTTAGTACAATGCTGTAGGTGTTGTAGATATAATCACACTGCGGACGTAACTCACTCCATTTATTTATATAACTTATTTTTAATAATAAATTATTTTTAAATTGGCGTTTCGCTACTCCGGCATTATCAACTTGAATAGGCATTTCATGTAGCAAGTAGATAGAACTTAATTAATTAACAGATGTGTGACACAATAAAACGTTGTTTTTGACTTGCATTAAGTAAACTAAGGGCCTGTTTCAGCCAGTTTTGTCTACCAAATAAATATGGCGCTTATGTCAGATATTCTATGGAAAAACAGTCAAAATATTTATTTGGTGGATAAAAGTTATCTGACGACTTTGATATACACTTGGTAAGCGGTTATTATTTTGAAATAAGGTTACGCTACACAGCAGTTATCGTATCATGGCTACCCTACCGGTATGGGCCTATCTACGCAAATTGTAAGGTACACCCATAGACCACGCCATATAAGCCAAAACAGGGGCGAGTTACGTTCCTAATAGGTTCGAAATTATTTTACGGTCCATAAAATAATATGCACGTGTGTATTAGTACAAGGTAACGATGGTAATAACGGTATCAGCAGTTGGGATTTTAAAAACAGGTAAGTACATCGTTATTATGTTGATGAAAATTCTGAAAAATTGTAATGAACTGAACATGATAACGTGTTCGGACTGATAGCAGCTAAGTAAGCGTAATGTACCGTTATTTAAGTAGGTGTGTATGTATTTTATAAGTTAGAACAATATTTCTAGGTGACTATATTTACTATTAAATAATGGAACTTGGAACTCGAAAAATTCAGACCATCTTCATAATCGCCGTCATTGATGTCAAGACGCAATATAACCGATGCAATTAGACAGGTGTGAGCCAGTCATTGTCGAGCGCTAAACATTGCATGGGTAATCAGGTATACTTGCATCGGCCAGGTGTACCGATAGTGCAACGCTGACCATGACTGTACATACTATGTTGGAGATGTTTTAGTAGGGTAATGGGTGAAGAATGCGGATGGCAGTCACGCACGTTCGGCATACAAAGAATTTCCTGCGTTGTTTATACAAAGCCGCCCAAAGCACTCCTAAACTAACGGCCGGTTTCTTCATCATAGTAACAGTCGAAGTACAAGTGCCACAAAATGCCCCGGTGGCCAAAATAACATTTTGAATTTGAGAAATTTCATATGGGAGAGTCATGAATCCCAAACTAAGCAACGCTCGTATAATAATGAGCATAGTAATGCGTACCATGTAATGGACTGGGGACGAGATTCCAGAAAAACCCAGACCCAGGAAAAATTACCAAAAGGCCATCACGTAAATTTGTCGCAACGGGAATCAAACCAATAAACCGATCTTAGAAGACAGATAAGAAAAGGGTCGAGGTTTCGTCAAATAAGCAACAAAGCCGTTAAACCTTTAGATGTTTCATCATAATTTTAAACATGAACATTATGTGGTTAAAGATGTGATAAACGGCTTTATATTAAAAGCACGCTGTAAAGCTTGAGCTTGTTTTTAAAAATCGCTGTATAAAGCGTGGATGTGCTTTTCTGCTTTTTACTTTTTTACTTATTTTTCTGCTTTCTACTTTTTTTTTAGTGCTTTTGTGCTCTAAAAAAACTTATCTGCTGAAAAATTGATAGTGAGCCTTATGCGCATAGAAATATGGTTGTCAATCTAATATAATTTAGTATCAATGTATTGCTTTTTATGGGTAAAGAAATAAGGTTCAATTTAATTAAATATTGATTTGAGCTGTATTTTCATAACAATAAGGTTACTTTTTGTACATTTTTGGAATTTCTTTCTCTCTCTGGCCGTCATTGTTTAAAAGCTACACGCTTGTGTTTGTAAGCGCGCTTGTGCGCTTACGTAAAAAAAATAACTTTTCAAACGGCTTTTCGTTTAAGCACCCACTTCTATATTGTGGTTACAGTATGCTGTGGTGCACTATAACCATCGCACGGTGCCCGCTGAAGCCACTATACTCGATGCAAACAGACTCCTCCCGTAACTGTGTTTGTGGATCCACTTGTGCGCGAACACAAAAGCAATACTTTGCAGTTGCATTCAATACCAAGTAGATTTCATGTTATAAAGCAGTTCGCAGGTCATGTTTGTAACACGATAATACAGAATTTATTTGATAGGTACATGGTACCTACATGGAATTAATCTTTACTTCAAACAAATCAGTAGGTATACAACTTCAAAATATATAATCTCGTGTACTTTGATAACTTTACTATACTTCTACATTAGCTGATTACTTAGCAGTAATGTACCTACTTTAAATATTTTTCAAATGTTTTTTTACACATTTTAGTAGCATTATCGACTTGCACGCAAAAGATAGCTACTATAATCTATTTCGAAAGATTTGACAAATGGTTGGATGGAGTATTTAGAGTATGATCCTCGTTCTGTGGGTGTCGTAAACCGCCAGATCGGTAGCCAATAACGCATAAATCACGCAATAGATGCGCGCCTGTTTTCTGTATGTTCATGATGCTATTTTTGCTCGCGGCGCTGGCCAGTCGTTTTTCTATCAAAACTTCGACAAGGTAAATACTTCTTCGAATATTACGCTACTACCGCCATTACCGCTTGTTATGCAGTTAAAAGTCGATAAAATATTTAATTACGTAAACGGCAACGCTCCATGGTTTTTGGAAGTTGAAATTCTGCAAATTTATTGGAAATGTTTAGATTCCAAGGGCGTGAGTAATTCCGAACAGGTGAATACGGCGGAATTTTATGAAGTTTTTATTTATTAACTTAGTACCTAGTTGCCCGCGCAGTTTTGTTCTACTCTTAAAAAAATGTTTCATAGGCACCTTCCGGAAGAAATTCTCTCAATGATAGTGAAAATCACTACAAAATCCATTGCGTTTTTTAGAAGTATTAGTGGACAAACAGACAGACATACGCAAATAGCGAAATTGTTTTATACTACCTATTTAGAGAAGATGACATAGGGACCTATGTCATCTTCTCATACAGACGCAAGCATACACGCATCTGAAACGTGTATGGAAAAACAAATAGTGCCTAATTCGATTTTTATTCGTAACGATTGAGATCTTGGTTTAGTCTTGAATCTTCATTGGTGATGGGTCTCGTCCACAATCGCTCACTCAAGGAGGTTGTGATGGGCCGAGCAGCGAGTGCACACATCACACCCAGGTTGAGTGAGTCAACGGGGACGAGAGTTCTTCATTCTTCATTTGTTGTGTGGGAACTTTAACGTTTCCCCTGGTACTTTTAATTTATCTTTTTTGAATTGGGATATTGAATATCTTTGTTAATATTAATGTTGGAATTATTTGGATATCGCAAACAACGAATATTTATTTAAAGAACGATCTTTTTATGGATAACTTCTTAATATTTGAAGCGTATCTAATTGCTATTGAAAAGGTAAAAAAACTAGTTCTTTTTATATTGAAACGTTAAGCCGATTAAGTTCAAATCGTTGTATAAATCCGTAAGAACGATATCGGGTTGTTGTTTGATGGAGCGATGGAAATAGCCCGTTGTAAAGCTCTAACGTCTCACTCAGCTATTTCGGCTTCGGCGAAGGAACGCTGTTTTCACGTCGAACGTTGATTGTAGTTCTCACCTTCGACTTTTGACCGGTACTCGTGATTAGCCTTCATTTAATTTAAAAACGTACTTTTATTAACGCATCGATGTATGATTGGTCAATATATGATTTTTTATTTTTATTTTTATATAATTGGTCGAGCGCGTGCGCTCAAAGACTATGTATTACCGTTCTATTTATAACGAACCACGGATTTCGTTGTTTTATTTTATGGTAAATATGTTTTATAAAAGTTACTAAAATGTTAATAACATTTGCATTACATGATATAAATAAGATACTCGAAAAACATTGCAATCGTTAAAATGCATACGGAGCAGCACACATATAAACACAATCGATTTATTTATTAACTACCAAAATAATGCCAAACGCGGCGAATATTTTATACGACAAATAAAATTGTATTGTAAAGGGGTGCGGTTCGATGGCGGCGCCATCTATTATTTACAGTACGCACCGCGCCCGGCCTACCCTCGTTTACATCACAATTAATTTAATTTGCTTTTTCACAGGCTTCTTCCATTCCCTCATTGTGACGCTGAGGGTTGAGGGCGTGAATTTTCTCGTGATTTGGTAACGGAGGCGGTAATTACAGTAATCGTGAGGTTTCTCCATTTGTTTTTAACTGTTTATTACCGAGCGTGGTTATTTTGAACGTTCCTAGAATTAGTTTAATGTTTCATATCGTTATAACTTTGTATTAACACTTTGTTTGAAAGCTGTCTAGAGGAAACGAGATTAACCGAATTCGAGTTGGAGTATTAATTCCTTGGCGATATTGTGAGGTCGGTCGCGCGTAAGTCTAGCCGGGTTGGGAACCTGACACCGTGTGGCGAGCGCGGATCACTGTTTCATGGTATCGCATATCGGCGGACATGCGCACGCGCGGACGGAAGCCGCCCACTAGCGCACTTCCGGCCGCGACATGTCCGGATGCCTGCCCGAGAGATATGATAAGGCTTCCTGGTTCAAAGATTGCTTTATTTTAAATAATTATTATTTATACCTAATAGAAAATAATAATATTCTGGATTATTATTTCATTAATTAGAAATACATATTTAAGCAAAGTGTGTCAACAACGAATATATCGGTTTTTTTGTTTGTGGCTCTACATACATTAGGCACGGTTGTTTTTGGTATCCGTTCTCCGTAATCCACTTGAAAGGACCAACACGTCGTATGACACAGTGTCCGGCGGCTAGGCTTACAGGACCACAGCGAAGTTGCTGTAAATCTTGGTCTAAGTGAGTCGAAACACAGTTTAAGCACGCGCTCGCGTCGCCGCGTCGTCGCCTTCAATCTAACTTTGGCCCGAGACCGTCGCCTGTCCTATCCACCCCTGCATAATGAAATGGGGACTGTCCTAGAATCCACCGAGTCGTCTGATACGCGATAATTACACCCACGCCCACGCCCGCGCCAACCTTCAATATTTCGCGTATTAAAATCTTTACTGCACTTTTTACACGAGATTTTCCGACCTTTTTATGCGCTCCACCCTTATCTAATGCGTCGTAACATTTATCTAGTATCTGTCACTTAAAGCCTTGCTCTCGTGTAAACGGGCGACCTTATTTTTTGTTGAAGGGCCGCAGCTATCGGTCGGTCCCGCGACACAATATTACCCTGCACGGCGATATATCGCGTTCGAATCATGTCATCGTTCACCCGCCGCCAGGGCGTGGCTGCTAAACGATGAGTTTGTGGGGAACTTCGCATAATGGCCGCGCCAGATATGCCAACCCGTTGTTGCCAGCCCTGGTTGCCATTACCGCGAAATGTTTCATAAGTTTTAATATTTAAATCCTGATTGAAACATATTTTGCGAAAATATATTGTTATAATTTTCAATGTTTAACATCTTTTGATCTTTTGAGTTGATTAGAAATAAGTAGTCTAGTCCAAAAAAAATAACCCTAATCAATTAAAACACGGCTATCTCCAACATCCTTGTTTTCAAAATTTACCGTTTCCAAAGCATAAATCAACCAGGAATAATGGGAGTGTTACACCGTAACCTAAATTAATACTGGCAGTGTCGCCAACTAAGCCTGCTATGATACTGGTATTATATCATAGCGCACATAACACATCTGTTATAAACCTACATTGGACATCTGCAGCGGTGAGACTTATGAATCCAGCGCGTGATGGATGGATCGGACCGGACACATAACCGATATATCATGTACTTACCAACTACAAATTCTACATAATAATAATTACTTTACCTCTTTTAAAACTTAAAGAAAGCAAATGCTGTTTGGAAAAAGGAATATTACGAAGAAGTAATTACGTTGAAAATGGAACCTCAAACAGAAGATTTCTGAAATATTATCGACGAATCATATTGAATAAGGAATTCCAGTAAGCGATTAGATATTCAGCTGAAAACTTTAAAAGCATTTGTAAAGTAAATTAAGCGTGCCAGCGAAGTAATTTGTCGAACGTTTCGTCTCACCCTTTTGCGCCGACGACCTAGAAAAATAAGCTCTATCTCCCTCCGAATGCCCGCGAAATTAAGTAAAGTTTCAAGACAGGCTGTCATTTTCACGTTAAAGCTGATGTTAGAAATGAAAACGTTGAAATGAATATTAAAACCGCGGACATATTGTTCTCGGGGTCGTGTCATTGCTGTTTTAATTTAAAATAATTTTATTAAGACCATATCGAATAACGAAAACAGAGGTATAATCGTAAAGAATCGTGAGATGTACCTATCTAATGCACCGGTACGAACCGTTTAGTCTCTAAAACATGAGTCTTATGCCGTTCACGTTACATAATTTTAGATATCGTGTTGTCAACGTAGAAGATATAAGGCAGTTGATTATAACGCGATGGCACGCCAGCCGAGGGAATCCAAGCACTTTTAGCACGTCATTTTACAAGGAGCAACGATGAGGTCGATCACCTATCGTTTAGGATAACGTAGAGATATGAATAAAACCGTTCGCGATGACATCACCATAGGCTACGTGCATAGAGTGACGTATCTAGTACTTACATTACTTTCGACGTGTATCTAATGGTTTTACGTATAACGTACATGTATGATATATTATATAAGCGACACTACGACAGAGCACTTAGCGGGGCCGCGTTCGAGGCGGGCTCGCATCAATCACAACACAATTTTATATCAAATGTCGCTCTCAATCAATTTGTGCCAGGATCGTATTCCCTACTACACCAACTAGCAGCGAGCACCTTCTATCTCGGGATGAGAAATTTCACGATGTTAGAAATACCTATTGTTTCGGTAAAAATGCTGTCACAATATGGTTTCATTTTATTAATGTACTTCCCCTACCGATAATCAATGCCTACTGGTAATTAAGTGACTAGAATATCTGTCTTTGTTTCATTTAGCATTGAACAAAGTGTGAGTAACCATTATACCCAAGTACTACGTCATAAAATGTAGGCATTCACGATGATATTGTTTGTTGCGATTTTCCTCAACCCGAGCCACATGAGTAATATCGTATGACGGTGTAACGCGGCCCGCGGTGCCACGGACGCCAACTTTCCTAATGGATACCGTAGTTTTGAGGAAACCACTACAGATATTTACGGAGTTAGTGGCTCGCATGACTGTTCCTAATTGATCAAGACATCCTTACGTCACTATAATTCTTCATTTCGAATGTTTAGTCTATCTTTTCATGATCTACACTCGCGTACGTGAAGGCAACATTTTGATCAATTTGAATTTCAAATGTGTTTCAATTTCTCGTGGTTGAATCATACTTGTTTTCAGAGAGTAATAATAAGGAATTACAATTCCTTATGATATGAGTAAATCGAGTAGATTATGAGTAGGTACGAATGTGGCCACACAAAGGCGCTTGTTTATAAAACAAAACAGGCCGGTTTCTTGGTTTGCGTATCGAGAGACTATGAAAATAATGGTCTATTAAAAGAGCTAGGCAGCTCCTTGTGCCTAGTGCTCTATTGTTCTCCAGTCGCTGCACTCACGGAGTGCGGAGTACCGGGAAAATAGCGGGCAATCATCCGACACATACTAATTGTTGGGTCATTTTTGGAAGCCCTCTACGTGTGTAGAATTAATTGAATGTTCCACAACTTGCGAATTCGCAGAATCCTACTAATATTATAAATACGAAAGTAAGTGTGTGTGTGTGTGTGTGTGTGTGTGAATGCTTGTTACCACGTATCTCCGTAACTACTAAACCGATTTTAATGAAATTTTAAACGTAGATAGTCTAGGCTCTGGAATAAAACATAGGCTAATCTTATACATCAATTTCCACGCGGGCGAGGCCGCGGGGCACAACTATTAGAAAATAATAACATGTTTGTCAGGGAGATAAGTTGTAATAAAATTGAGGATTTATTAAGTAGGAAATTAATAAGGTGGCCGTGAAGATTCCGAGTATTTGATAACATTTTTGAATGAGGTATTGCGGTAAATAACCGCAAATACAAATTTAATATCCACGTTTTACTGCTATGTACTTCGTTAAAAGTTTGTTGGAAATACATACGAGCATTATATTTTAATGTAAATATTCAGTCGTTTATGTTTAATGGCAATTAAAAGTTGACTAATAGTCTTGAATCATATGTATAACTAGACTCCTGGGACTAGTTACTAAAATAAGTGTTTGGTTTATTTTAGTGTATTTAAAAAAAAAAGCTTATGTAGGACGAAACTGAAACAGACTCTGACGACGAGATAAATTCTGTATTGAGATAAATTTTCAGCCACACCCACTTTCTACTTAGGGTATTATTTTTTCGTCGTATTGGCGGGATTAAGTTTATCGTATCTCGTCACACCTACAAAGTATGACGGAAATAGCTATAGCTCACTTTATTTCAACTTTTACTTTTATATTTGGCTCAACGCCTCATGTTGAGTATTTTTAAATTTTTGTCTAATTTGGGAAAATCTAATCTTAACCTTCCACCTGCAATTAGTAATCAGTTTTTTTTAAATCTTTTGTATCAGTATTGTCCTCGTTATTCGCTATGGTTTTTTAGTATCAGGAAGAGAGTAGCCTCGGGAGCGGCCCGAACGAGATAATGTATCTTATCAGCGGCTATCTAACCAAAGGGAAGCCCTGAATCGATACGGACGAGCGTATTATGGGAATATAATGCGAGACGCTATTAGTAAACCCTTGTATAATGGAAGTGCTTATGATAAGTTCACTTGTGCCTTTTGTTGATTCTCGGAATACGGAATGTGAAGTTGTTGTTGGCAACTGATAGGCGATGAAGCATTCTAGGTATCACAGCTTCATTGCATTTTAGGAAGATATTTATACACAAAAGGTTCTTGATAAATATTTCGGTATCAAGAGCATAACAGCATTGGGTTTAACTCTTCTATATGTTGAAAGTATGCAAGTATCTAGTTTGTTTTTTTTAAAGTATTAAGTTGGTATTATAATTAATCTTGTTCGACCGCAAGTAAAATAATGATAAAACCTACAAAATTTCTTACTGCTGGCACAGAGTACTAAGAGCTACAGTTCACCAAGACTCTAACATACCGTTAGAGCAGTAAAGGGACTGATATCAGTCCAATAAACTATTGGTTACTGATCTAACGGCCCATTATAGTACGTTGTTGGTGAGCACGACCCTAAATAAAATAGCTAACGTGTTGTTATCATAGGGGTGTATTCATTAGTCCCAACACGATATTATAAAAGCGTATACATATTAGACTCGCATATCCAAGAATAGTTTATTGTCCTCTTTCAACGAACAGTTAAACGATCTAATAGAATAGATGTCCGCGGTTGATTGGGTCACAATGCGCGTGAGTGCCCATCACGAGACGCTGTTATTAAAGATTTATACCCATTCTAACTTTACTGATAGCTATAGTATGTGCCAGAATATTTTATTGAAGTTGTTAAGAACGGGAAGTGTAGACAGAATTAGTATATTTAGGTTTATCTGTATGATAATGAAGTTAAGTAAAGTTCTTCTTGATTTAGTTTATGATTTACGTAGGTGTATTTTACAGGGCATTATAAATATTGAATCAAATGAAAAAAATAAACAATCGCAAACAATCAAACTCACCATTAAACAGCCGGCTTCCATTTTCACTTACGCACAAAACCAATAAAAACAAGAATAACAACGTAAAAAATAATACAGTCCGCGTTGCTCGAGTGCAATTGCATTAGGACACGCGAAATAAAAACGAAAATAAAAGGCTGGTCATAGAACTGAGCGCGTTATCGCGGGGAGTACAATTAATGGAATGTTTGATTTGAATTGTTTTGCGTCGTCAACGGTCTGGACGAGTGCGGCTTGCGGAGGCCGAGAGTGGTATGGCGCGGCTTGGCGCTCCGGCACGCGAGGCGCGGGCCACAGGCGGCCGCCGCGCGCCGCGCGCCGCGCCGGGCGGGCGGATGACGGAGCGGGGCGGCGCCGATAAAATAATACGATAATATCGCATTACATACATATTAACAGATGCAATTTACATGCCTATAATGATAATATTGGACATACAGGAAGGGACTGCTCGCTTATCTGCAGTGGAATGGTTTTTAAAAATAAATGTATCATGCTAACCATGATTAACATGGCATCTTTGGTGCGTATGGATTCCAAATATGAAAATGACTAGAATAATATCGCGGTATTTTTGGATAAAGAAAACAGTTATAACAACGACGAATATAAAGCATATCATAATGTATTTTCTTCTATCTCCGTATCAGCAGGGAAAAGTTACGTAAATATTTATTTACACAAAGTTTTGCCCACATCACAATGTATAACTTTGTTTGAAAGCTCCAAAACTTGCGTACAAATGAGCACATTGAGAACTCTACATAACTTTTGCAAAAGAAACGTATCTCAATCCGGATTATCCTAACTTCTATCTTCTTATAGGTACATATATTCACGACAGGTTATTGCGTGGAAGATACGTTTTTCGTATTTCTGTAATAGTGACAATACTTCCCATGCATTCATGCTGGTTACAGAGGCCGAATGAACTTACTGAACTTTCAATAAAATAATAATAATAATAACCCATAATAATAATAATGTAGCTACTGTAGCCTAGGGGTGAACAGGTTGGGCTAACAATCAGAAGGTCCCAGGTTCAATCCCCGGTGGGGCATGCACCAATGGATGAATTTTCATCTATGTGCATAATTTACAGTTCACTGACGGTGAGGGAAAACATCGTGAGGAAACCTACCTATCCCTCGGGATTACGTAATAGTCAGTTTCTGTATACACGGCGACAAGGTTCACCACCTGTCACGTTGGGTTCTGACTATCTGGTGAAACGTGGGCTTTGAGTTGGTTAATACCTCCACAATGTGGTGGTGTATGGCCACTCAAGCCTCTGACTACCCCCGAACGGGGATAAAAGTCGTGACGTTACATTTAATAATAACCATTTAATATGTTGAATTATTACAGAATTTATTAAGTAATGACGTCATAATCCTCCAAAGCTATGTGTTAAGTTATTTTAAGAATAATCGTTAGACATACTTATAGGTACCTACTATGTATTTAATTATGCAAGAAAACAATATAAGCAAATATCTCAATTCACTACATTTTGTATTAGCCTGAATGAGTAATGAGAGTAATGAGTAATGCAAATTATCACTAAACTAAAACGTCTACCATATTCGATACCTACATGAAAAATGCCAATATCGTAATCCTATAACGTAGAGGTTGATGAACGCGTGTGTCAGTATCGAGCGAAGGCCAAGATAAGGCTTCGCCGGTGTAAGTAGCGCCGAATTGTGGCTTCATGTCCGAGGGGTCGATAATAATCTAATGATGGAAATGTATCTACTTACGACCGCTGTTTCGCTTTCATACATAGTTACTAGTGAAGTAGTTGAATTAAGTTTAGAGGACTATCCGCCGAATACTCGTACGCAACTCAAATTTTAGAGCTGCTTAGTTTTAACGCGCCATACAAAAAAATAACGAACAGTCTTTTATATTATTTATATTTATTTTTTATTGGGCCGTATATTATAATAATTATGTAGGCAAAGGTAAAAATATGGGTTGTTTCTCGTTCAATCTATGACGTTTCATACCATTTAATATATTTTTTAGTTATCCCAATTCTAGTAAGGTACCTATATCAAATCCAATTACCGTTTTACTCTTTATAATATGTTTAAGTTAATATTAATTTTTTTAAGTAACTTAATGTTACAAAAATATTTCAAAATCTACTGTAAAAATTCGAAACGTTCGAATTAAATAGTGCCTATACAATACCTACTCGTAAGTAGAAACTGGTAATGCCAAATCTAAGCAGCTGTTGATTAATCAATGTTTGAGAAAGTTAAAGGAAAATAAGTAAGTTTAATTACATACACAATGTGTGTTCTATACCTCTGATTATATTTAGAGTATACGAGGTATGTTAATGAATTTTCTGGTATGCAGCACACCTACGTATAGAGGTTGTCGTGTAACCAAGCGAATTCTAACGCAGAGACGCTACATAGAGTGTTTGAGGCGTGACGTCACTTTGTAAGCGGTCCTTATAAATTGCTGTATGACCACATAGAGACCATGCCTATTAAAAATAGGCCTTCTCTTTGTTTAGATTTTTAACTTATAAGGGACTGTTTTAGTGGTATAGGCTGTAATAGATTTTTGTGTGTCTTTCTGTCCGTCTGTTTATTTATTCAGGTTAATTTGCGAAACGGCTGGACCAATTTTAGCGGGAATTTTACTGACAGATAGCTGATGTTATAAGGAGTAACTTGGGCTACGTTTATTTTAACAAAGATTAACAAAAGATTATTGTTAAATTCCACGCGTACGAAGTCGCGGGCACAGCTAGTGACAATTATATATAAACTTAACCAGAGCTCAAGTTTTACTGTACAAGTAGTACGTCATATAAACAGGCGACGTTTAATTTGTAATTTCACGGCTCAGCGAAAATTTTCATTGGCGATTAATTCTTGTTCGCGATTCGAGCTCACGAGGTGCGCCGAGACTCAGTTCCCTTACATCATTTGTACCGCCCGATGTCGACGCTGTATCATAACAATTAATTTTGTTTTTGTTTCTGTGAGTTTTGAAGCTTTATGTTAATACCCAAAGCTCTCACATATGAGAACAGCGAAGGGCTTTCTTCTCTTTTGTTGAATACTAAATCAGTTTGATGAGTGATGGGCTATGATTATTTAGATGGATTTATTTTTATCTGAGTCACTATGGTTTTCTTAGTTTTTGGGACCGCAGAGAAAAAAATACTACTTGAGCAAACTGCTTGTGATTTTCAATTTATAGTTTGAACCATGGATAGCAGAAAAAATACTCTTTCTCTCTTTGGTTTGAAAATAGATCAATTTTGGAATCTTTGATATTGCAAACTCTGCGGCTACACAAAGTGGATTACAAAACGTATTGCTTTTGAATTTCTAAAAGGTTTTAATGAAAGCCTCATTTAACGTTCATTAACAGAACAAGTACCTATCTACTGCTTAAGTTATTACTTCGTGTGTAATGTATCTAACCCAGTTCATATAGGTCCCAACAATGGTTCGTGTAGCGCAGAATAAGGTGAACTTATTACACGGGTTAATATAAACAATAGCGGTGTCCTAATCCGCCGTACGCAACCGACGTCGGTTATGCGGCCAATGGGCATGTTGGGCGGGCGGGCGGTACCGAGCTCAAAAAACAAAGAGCCGACCGCAGTTTCGACGCTGCCACAAATTGTGACAAATCGTGTTATTGAAATTTATGTCCGGCAGTTTTGAGACATAATTGGATGCGGGGAGGCGGCCATGTTCCGACTGTGACGTCACGTGCTCTAATGACATTTATTACGGACGGTTCATTGGCGCTCGTCTACTCAGAACGAGGCGGCTGTGCCCACATTTGGAAATTAATTTTCGCGGTAATTTGTGAGCCGACGGCCGGCTTGAGCCGAGCGGTATAGAATGAACCCGTTGGCATCTTGGTTTTCAGTAATACAACATTTATATCTTGTGGGGCTTATGTCCTAGAGTTAACTTACATGAGTTAATGACTTAGGGTAGGGACGTACCTGTAACAGAAAATAAAATAAAATTAGATAGGATAATCACGAAAATTAAATGTCGTAAATAGGCCAGTCCTGTGGATACGTCCTACAGAAGGTGTTAGAGTGGTACTTTGTTGTTAAACTGTAAGCTCATATTATTACGAATAAATAAATAAAGATGGTCAATACACAGTACAGTGTACAGTTTTTTCCACCTAGTGCAATGGGTGGAAAAACTGTACAAAATGAACGGTATCCGCGTCAGCATAAATCTGGACCCAATAAAGTAATAAATATAGCGAGAGGCGGTGATGCCTTTTTCCCACAGCAATGCCAAGATTGCGTCTATAAATAACTGCAGTAGCACGAGACGTCCACTCCGTTCGAAGGTACCTGAGTGATTGCGCAAAGAGCGACGTGTTCGGCCGATAGATGGCGTTGATTAAATAATTAATCACTCACGGTAAAACGATTTCAGTTTATAAGTTCTTTTATTGGGAAAAAGGTTTCAGTTTTTGTATAGGTGCGTTATTAATAGCCACGCCCCGCTCTACCTAATTTATATTCCACTCTACGTGTTTAAAGAGGTATATTTTGGCAAAATTGTGGTATGTTTTTATAACTTATCTATTCTCAGTAATAATAAGTAGCTGCATATTGATTGTTATATGGCATTGCCTTTAACCGTTAAAGAAGTATACAAGATTAGCCGACACGACAACAAGTGATAATTATTGTTTTCACAGAAAAACCGGCTATGCCTGCGAAGTGGTACCTATGCACTAGAATGCTCGGTCGTTGCTCATCTCAACCTCAACAATGGACAAACACTCCTCGCTGCATCATTCAACTAGCGGCAAATTCATATAACACTGCCTCCGTCCTCTATTGTTGCTCTCCTACAAGAAATTCACAGTTCGCTCCTTACTGAAAATCCTACACGACTTTATTTTTAGAGATAAAATCACCTCTTCCCCATTACTATACAACATTGTTTTTCTCCCGTCAATATGTGGGTGGAGTGGATGAGGATAGCTGAAAACATTGCCGAGGAGGAGTCGCTTTCAAACCTGTCAAATGTGACAGGAAAAAGGGCGGGAAAATGTCAGTATAATGGATGTGTCACCGGCACCGCGGCATAACGCGACCCGACGGCATGCGCGGCCTCACACTCCCAGCGGATTAAGTAATACCTACTAGATTTGATGAAAATTTTAATAACTCTGGGTGGCAAACGGCAATAGATAAAATAGATTAAAAAGCTTTTTTTAATTCCATGACTTATTAGATTCCTATTAGCGATAAATCTGCCACACTCTACTTAATATAATTGACTCTACTACGAGGTCTAAACATTTAAATATACGGTTACTGTGTCCTTATTTTAGAACGTAAGTACGCAATACAGTGTGGTCTGAGGTGCAAAAATGTGCTATAGGTAAACTGTACTCTTATCAGGTTTAAAACCATTGCAGAGTCAGAATGCAATTGAACAAGTAAAAGTTATCGGTGATCAGAATAATGAATGTGATCGTTCAGCACGATACTCAATAAATACGCTTCGGAAAACATGTCCCAACATGATGGATGATGAAAGCGTCGATCTGATGAAAGATAGAGATAGATGCCTGCTAATAGTCTTGTGTACTGTGATTGCCTCGATTTTAAATAAATATTTTGACGTTCAAAACCGTTGTGACGTAATGGTTTCTTCACAAAGTGCATTAGTAGTGCCCACTAGAAAATAACCAGCAATTCTATAGAGGAGAGATTACGCAAATCCATATGCGCAATGCGCAAATCTTTTTGTATTACACGCTGTACCTACGTCGATGGACATGAAATTAAATGTGGTTTTCTTCAGGAAATAAATTGTCAGAAATCAAATCGAAATGCTGGAACTTTTATTCATCAGTATGGTTCCAAAATTAGGACAGGAATGTTTAAATCCACCTCGCTGGATCACTCGATATCATCGGGTTGACATTTACCGACGGCCATATTGGTCGTTATCTGTCACCGCCCCCTGCGATCCGTTTCACTTGCAACCCGATAGGGGGCGACACCGGGCGGCGAGTCTACTCGCCCTGTAATGGCTACCACGGCCCCTTTTTTATTACTGACCGCTAGTAAACAGATCATTCGGGTTTGTGGTGTTATAAAAACGAAATTAACTTTGGCCGGTAGATGTCCAGATATCCTCGCTCACTGCCCTACTATTAACATAAAATCGCATGTCACGCACATACCGCGGTTTAAAGCGTCTCAGGAACATTACGAGCGGCAGTGCTAAGCAATAACACAACCAGAGTAGTTACGCCGGCTCAAAATACTCTAATATTTCGGCTCAGGCGGCCTGTCATTCGGATTTCCATCTTAGCTGGCTCTAAACGCTTCGGTCAATATAATATCTGTGCGCAAACACTGAATTTCGAAGGAACTAGCATTTCTCGTAGATACTGCAAATATAATATCGTGCTAACTAACATTTTTTCACGCGTTTCTCTCGTTTTTCATTTTTGAACGTTGCATAGTCTTACTGTAAAATCGTATTCAGAAAACTGATTGGTACCACGGAGAGTAGGAATTAAATTGTACTGTTGTACTTTGTGGTGAAGACCGGTCATTGTGGCGAACCTTGGGGGAGGCCTATGTCTAGCAGTGGACGTCTTTCGGCTGAGATGATGATGATGATGATGACTTTGTGTTATGTTATTAAGCTGTTTCACCATAAGTAGGCATAGCAGATGTCATTTAGCAATTCCACATTCCTTACATTTCCTATGCGCCATCCACCGCGTTTCCAATGTTCATTATAACTATGCATACCTACGAGACTGTAGGCTCTAGTATGTAGGTAGGTATGTAGGGCGACCACAACTGGATCCATTGTGCACTCCGATATCGTGTTAATAGATAAATCCAATCAAAATATTAATTCCACAACGCAGCTCGATCGTACCTATTTACATTTCAGCCGCTCGATTTATTCGTCACTTTGGAGATATTCATTGACGGTCGTGTTTCATCCAATCATTGCAGGCATATGGTTTATGAAGTAGGTAGTTACCATTTTGTTGCACATTTAGGACATTTTCCAATGGAGTTTTTTATTCGTAATCCAATTAGATACTGACTTATGCACTTTTCAGTTTCAAAGAATAAATATGGTTGCATAGGAAATTACGACAAACACGGGATACCGATTTTCTTTTCAAACGAATCCTTTAGTTCGAGCGAAATTGAAAAAACTTCAATATGAAAATCTATAGATAATCATTTATAAAGAACGGATCGGCGCCGCATCCGCAACCGGAGCCGGTAACGTGAGCCGCGTCGAGGGCTGCCTTGGGACCCATGAAAGCCGCTGTTTAAATAAGGGTCTAACTGTAAGGATTGCTGCTAGAAATAGCACTTTGTTACGGCATCGACGATCGGGGATATGGCACCGGAGTCCGAGCTGTTATGTGCTACAGTATTATTAAAATGAATACGCAGAGCGTTGTACTAATCGTTAAATTAAACTATATCTAATAACCCAAATAGGTATTACGATTATGGTAGTTGTATCGGTAGAATTCCTAAATGTTAACGCAAATTGTAAATTATCCAGAGGAAGTGCGGCGGCGCGTGCTCTCCCCAGCCCGCTCGGGATTAGTGTCCCGGTTGTGCGTTGTGCTGTTATTCCAGCATTCACGTAGGTATAATATCCTCTATTGTTTCTACTAGAAAAACCTTTTGATATTTCGTTTCAAAGCGCTGCGATAACAGAAATCCGGCAACGAAGTGCTTTTAATTACCGAATGAAAGCGTCGCTTTTCCACTCATATATTTTCCACCCGAAACGTAACCACCCCAGTCGATCAAAAAAGTTGTTAAAGACGTAGTGAGCGACCATTCGGCTCCACCACGAGACAATTGAGTCCACATGGGTCGGCGATAACCGGGGATAGCAGAGATGAAACGAGTCGGGGTCAGTGCGCGCTCTCAGAACTCAATATTTGCGCTGCAATACAACCTTTATTGCGAGGATCAACACGCTCGTATCGAATATAGGCGTCGAAACGACCGTCGACCGTAACCTTTTTAATGAATAGGCTGATCAAATCACGTCGAATGTATGAAACGTTATTTTTTATGTGGACTTTAGCTATTTTCGCAAATTGCATTAGACGGTATCTACAGTTCACGAACTCGCTTGCAGCCACCGCACCGAGACAAAATTTTTCTAGTGTCATTTCTTGAAGTCGCGTGGGATTGGATGATATTACGTCTGTGTGACGAAGACGAGCGTGTACCGGAGCACTTGGCGACTGCACCGACGACAGCTGGCTCTCTTTATTTGATTTCCAACTGTGCGGAGGAGCATTCAAGTTTTATGTCAACGCTCCGACACATTTGAACATTTGGAAAGGAATATCGCTTCTAATGAGGTTTTGGATTTCTAGTTGATTCGATATCAGTTTTCACCGGGCCGGAGCGAGTTCGCAACATTCAAAGTTTTTCCGGAGCTTTTATCAATTTGTTTTATCTTGGTATCGTTGGGGTACTCGAGGCCCATCGCTCGGCCGGCGAGTGTCCCCAGAAAATTGTTTAGAGATACATATAAGTACTAAAACCTTCGTTGAACAAACGTGGGTCCCAACTATCGTGCGTGAGCAATATCGTTTGGGCCAGATGTCGGAGGGCGGTGTGTTTGCGCGCTGGACGGTCAACACGGGCGACAAACACGCGTGCGAGCGGCTCATGTGTCGCCCGGCGTTGTTGCTGTTTTGTATCAATAGCACTGACGCGTCCAATTTGCAGCCCTATGATGTGGTGCAAGCTTTGAAGTGGTTTTCGCTTCATTTGCGTGTGTGCACACTATAAATATTAATTAGGTACTTTGAATGACACTTTTACAAATTACAAATATCGCTAATTGAACAGTATCAAACTAAGCAAAATTTTCGTATCGCAATAAAAGGGGGAATGGAGGCGATCTCAGTAACAGCCCGACTTCCACAAAAACAGCATTGTGGAAATGTTTCAGTAGATTTCTGAAACGGTTTTTCGGAAATCGAACAACCGTTTCTGGAATCGAACCTGCAACTCGATCCAGTGTGCTGGCTCAAACCACTGTGCTTCTAGGTATAATGTTTTAAAATATCCAAACACAATGGACTTATCTGAATATTGTTGGGAACATTCCACTTTTGAAATAAATCCACATAAGCTGCATGGCGGTTGATAAGCGGCATGCAAGCGTCCGCGTCCATTCGCGCACATTTATCATCGGCGGGTTCAAAGTTCGTCTACAATAACCTTGTTACTCTAGTTAGTAGAGTGACGCTATTTGTGTGGCTTCCACTTACTGCTAACAAAATATAGACAAGCTTGAGTCGTATCATTTACACTTGCGTCATCAGCAAACTGGAAAAGTCTACAGGTTCGCACTCATCTATCAACTCGGCACCCGACCAGCACCGCCTCCTCGGTCGGCATCCACTAACTGAACCGGAAATAAGTGGACCACGCGGCGTTCACTCGTTGGCCACGCGCGGTCCACTGGGTGATCACGTGACTTTTATGGTGTGGAAGCAGCGTCCGCCCGCGGACCACCTGTCGACAACGAGTGGACGCCGAGCGGCGAGGCGGTGCTGAAGGGCTAGACAAGTGGCATAAACGCTAATCGAATAGAATAAACTTCACAATGTATGGAAATGTCAAACGTCGCTATGTAGATCAACAACATGTTGCTATGTAGATCACGTGACTTATGTCATTTCCATACATGAAGCGTAGCGATTGAACGAACGCTTGTAGACGTCAGCCACTTGTCTAGCAAGTTGATAGATGAGTGCCAACCATAATACGAGTAGTTAGGAATACTTTTCTCTACCGTATTATTTATATTTTATGGGCATTAGGCGCTTACAGAAGTACCGAGCAGCTGCGCCCAAGCAATCAATTATGACCTCATGTCTACATGATCGGACATCAGAACACGTCTAATAACGATTCTAATCGGACCACTTGGAGACTACTGGATGGAGTTTTATCTCCTCAAATATGTCCAAGAGGTATTTAAGTGAGGATGACTTGCGTAAGCACTTTTACAACGACGAAATGGAATTCACGGATGGACATGCACACATTTAAATGCAAAGAGTTGTAATAAAGTCCATAAAGACGGGAGCAGCTAAGCAGTAATACCCTTTTTCAAATTGCAGAACCACGAAGCGCTGATGGAGATTCATTGAACCAGCGCATCATTTATCAAGCCAGCATTTCTTACTCAGCTAGCACCACCCTAGATTTAAACTTTATTCTGCTCACCAGTTAAAACTGCATGCTATGATTACGGTATTATTTTCGGTGCTCTTTCTGTGTGTTTTGCAGAACAACGAATGAGGTTTTTTTAGTTGTTGACTTTTCAATTTAAGTCTTGGATTTTGCTGTGTTAAAAATATAAAATGTAAGGCGAGGGCGCTTTTTGTTTTCTTTGTTTATATATTTTTTTCGTTACTCGGCTTCATGTCTCGGAGATGCGAGAGCCACTATCTAAATGGTTTCGGGTGGCGTTGTAGCAGCGTTGTGCCGCGGGTGATCAATACGGTGGTGGTGGGCTGCCAGGAGTTGACGTTGATGACACTTGTTTGTTTTATTTCCTTGGCTCGTTTGCTCCCGGACACGAAACAAGTTTGCGAACATATACGCCGCCATTTTGAGAAAATTTACTTTCGGAGTGACAGCTGCCAAAGTCTTCATGTGCATTGAACCAGCAAAATATTGGTTTATTCGTGGTAGAGCCAAGCTGTAGCCAATTGACTGCAGCTCATATACGGCTCATATACGCTCATATACGGCTACAGCTCATATACTGGTTCGAACGGAGTATTACTTCTCACAAAAGATCGGCGTAACTTAGCTAGGTATTCGTACGATGAGTGAGAGAGCCTGAAGCCCAACAAAAGAGCTTAGCTTATATTTGAAATGTTACCACAGACGTGCAAGCGACTGTGCTGCAGACTTCTATTTACCCCCAAATTTAAAGAGATTTTGAGCCAGTTTACAATGATTTTACAAAGCATTTCTAGGAACACATGTGATTTGTACTACGGGAACTCCATCATAACTTTTTATAAATTTGGGGGTAAGGCTATGGTTTGGTGTAGTATGGCCGCGTTCAGAGCTTCCCCGATCCGTACTTCAGAGTGACGTGTTCAGTGGCGGGCGTCAGAGTGAATAGTTGCACACAGTGTACTGATATTTAACACTCTCGCAAATTATTTATTTGTGTAGGTAAAAATATTCGAAGTATACTACCTTAGTTATATACAATAAGATTTATTATGCAATAAAAAACGGCCGCTAAAGCATTCGCGTTGGTATTTTGTTCAAAACAATATTAAAACAGCGATATATAACTGTGAAGTATTGAAAAATCCGCGGAAACATCAGTTCGGGGAACAAAACCGGGACACGGTGGAAGTTCTGTTAGGCCCGCGGCGCTCCGGCAATACCAACTTCGAGCTTACAACTGGTGCTCTTACCCTATGCGAAACTTTCAACTACTTAGTTTTATTTCACACCCAATTTATTCCGGAGTAGCAATCTAAGCGCGATAAACGTAGTACTCTCTTGCTCTTTTATAAGCTACCTGTGGGGCTAATAACTTACCATAACCTCCTGTTTGATCTAGTTCCGATTTGAATGTTAAAATATGGACGTGTCCTTGATAGATCGGATTAGTTGATCGTGGACCAAATATTTTGCTTATTTTTCTGTTCAAAATAATACATGAGTAGACTTATGTTGCCAAAATCATTTGTTTTGTGCTTCCTCTTGCAAAAGCTTATGTAAAAAGCTTATTTTTAGCGCACCCCCGCGAAGCCAACTCCAACAAATAGTTTTTACGGAAAACAAAGAGGGGTACTTTAAGTTGGCTTTTTCTGTCTGTCTTTAGCATCGTAGCTCCAGACCTGATGAATCAACTTTAACCAGTTTGATAACTGCGATAGCCGTTTGATGGAATCGATTATGCTCCAACATACATTTTATATTAGAACTATGAAAACCTTTTTAATAAAGAGTACTCCTACGTATAATAACCAGTTACGTCGTAAAGCATAAAAACATAAAGACGCAATATTGGTTTGAACATAAACCGCGGTTGATGTTAAAAAAAACCCTTAAAAGTAGTATCAATCCAATTTCCCTATTGGGGGCTCAGAGTGTCACCGCATAAAATAAAAATACCTACGTAAAAGCCACCCCCGCGCCCCCTGGCGGAGGGTGGTACTTGTAATAAAAACTCGTTAATAGCTTTATTTACTACATTACTAGATGTGTGGGTTCACTTCATGTGCTATGAACGACGATTTTCTTGATATCTTTTACCATAAGGGTTTGATTTATCCTTCCATAAGATTGAAGATATCCAATCAAAAGGATTCTAAGCGTTATGGGAGACATTGATTTACATAAACTCAAACTGAAGTATTGGCATCCTTCTCATGCTTGTAACGTATGGTAAACACAACGACAGAATGACGTCATTCTAATCGGTATGATAATTTTAAAACATAATTTATAAATGTTGGGCCACACTACAATATAGCGAGATTATGTCAATGTTTAAAAGCGTTTTGGCAAACAATGCGAGGGATTATCTGGCGAGGGATGTCAGCAGCATTGGCCACTCGTCGCGTTATAATAATGTGAACGGGCCGACCCGCTAATTGTCTCCGTCCATATTAAACTTGGACTGTATTCAGCATGTGTTACATTACAATATTTTATCGATCTAACAAAACACCGGCTCAGAGATAAGTATTGTTTTGGTGCATTTTATTTCCAAGATCCAATCGTTTTGGCATTATAGAGCCACAACTCCAATAATTTGTATTACACTTTTCGTTTCCAACTTTTTCACAATGGGCAATGACGTCACACCGTTATTTAATCCATTTCTTATGCTTTTGTCATGTAGGTATGGTAAATAAAGTGTCGTGAAGATGCACTGGTACGTGGTACACAGGGTAGATTTACATAATATTGTTAGTTATACTAGCATTTTCTAGATACAAGACATAGCTACTAAGCTGTTACAATATACTTATGAATCACTATAAAACATAATATAGAGGTGGTTAGATTCACCGATAGTTTCTAATGGGAGTGTGAGTTCATTCAACTTTAATTGCCTCGTTAGACGGTTCAGAGCGAACATTTCTACGACAGTAATTTTTCATTTTCAATAATATTATAGAGCTTTTGTATCAGATAGGTACTTTTGAAATTAAATGCTATTATAGAATTCCGAGAAAGCTAGGAACGAGATGTGAATGAAGTATTAGCTGAAAATTATAAATTTTTACTTCACTTTAGGTATAATCCTAAAGAGGTACGTGATGTACGTTACACAAAGATACGTCACGCATGGGAATCCCTAATTTCCGCTGAGAAACAGTTGACAATAGATGTGACGCATTGTTCCAGGAAAAAAGATTCGTATTTTAGTAACCACAACATCGGTATTTTATATTAGGCACTCTACAAAGCAAAGAAGTAAAGTTTATTGCTTATTTTGTCAGAGTTAGGTACTTTTTGGCCTCGTTCGTTACGTGATCGAAGCAACACAGGTGTACACCACCAGGTGAACAGAAAGAAGTTTCAGTTTCCATGACTCAGCGCTCTACTAGCCGCTGAATTTATTCTCTACCGACCCTACATAATCCGTCTCATCCATTGATGCGACTTGCAATTTCATATTGTTGGCATGCAAGTTTTCGTGCAATCCCAAATTTAATAAACTGCGGGCTAAAAAAAACATTAATGCACCTTAATTCGGTAATTAAAATTTAATTGCGGCGCGCGGCCACCGGTGGCTCCACCTGCAGGCGGACCGAGTAAAATGAAGTAATTCAACTCGTTGTGGCACGTCCCCGGCATTACTTACCATCTAGCAACAATTTGTTTTTTCCCACCCTCGAGAAAAACTCGAGCAAGCTCCCTGCTTTTTAGTCCCAATTTATTCTACCAATAAACTTTTCCGCTTTGCTTTTTGCGCAGAAAATGCGCGTAAAATATTTAAACAGTTTATGTTTTCGCTCATATCCCTATGTTACTGCTTAGGAGTTCAATTTTCTCGTTTCTGAACTCTTAACGCTATTCGCGCCGATCCATCAGTAGGCACCTAAGTATGCTGTGTACTTCCACTCATCTTCGCGAGGGAGTTTGCTAAGAATGTTGCGATTCGCTTTTGTTTTGCGGGGTTTACTGAAAATGCTACTAATTTTAGATTCAAGGTGGAATTGAGGACGTTTGGAACGCTCGAGAAATTGAAAAAAGGAAGAGAACAATCTATGGCGGTCCGTATTTGAGGGTACCTATGCGGAGAGCGGCTGTACGCCCAGTGGTTCGCGGCTCTAACGGGCCGTGACAATCGCTTCCATGCTAAATGTCATGGTGGCCATTGTTCTACCCCGCCGTCTCACCCCTCCACTTGCCGCGCCACCCTCACTTTCCCTACCGAAGCACTGGCATTTATACCCCACACCCTTACCTCTGTTAATGAAAAATGTAGGACTCGGGATATTGATTATAGTTTTTACTCGTGTTTGCTACGGTAACGTTCTATTGTGCGACTGACGCAATTAAAAAACTTGAAAAGTTCAAGTAGAAGAACGAGTCTACATTTCACGTTAATCAGGTTTAATGGTCTTTATGTTAGAGTTAAGTAAATTATGACAATGAGTAGTGAATTTAGTCGAAGTGAAGTACAAGTGAAATGGGTTAGCGGTTGGGGGCGGGGGAGGGAAAGTTAACTTAATATGGCGGGGGCATTATGGCAATTTGTTCGAGACGAATCTCCAGCCAGGCTGAGTGCTGGCAATGCCAAGGGTATGCCAACAATGTTATTAAGAAGCCATGCTATTATTACGGTATTGAGGTATAGAATACCTCCAGAATGTATTTTAACCTCGTCTTCATGCGGAAGAATAGAAACAAAGCCAATAATCTTAATTAGTATGGCTGTTGGTTAATTTTCTTATATTTTTTGTAAGTTACAAGGAAAATATGTACACATTCCCATTGTTATCACAATATACAAACACATTGCGGCGTTAGTAACACCTATAACAAGTTTACGCTTGCGCTATCGAAGGAAATCGCGCAAAAAGTGATTACAGGTCGGCTAGACCTTTAGCATAAGACCTGGAGCTACCCTTCTTCACGCTAAGCGACAGGATGGCGAGGTCTGTGTGCGTCATGCGTCATACACACCCACACGCTGCCACCGACAACTTCATTAGGAAGCCATAAGTCGGCGCGAAGTGGCATCACGCGATACTCCCGATAGACTTTATGTAGCTACTAAACTGTTTGGTCGAGTTATCGTACATAATTAAACGAATTAATTTCGAATGTTTCGGTACGTTATAAGCTGTGGTAGAGGCTGCGAGGTAGGTGAGGATGTCGCAGCCCATGCACGCGTACGTATGAAGTGGGGTATGTAGTTATATCGATGTTTATTGTACTTTTCTGTATAAGTACTTACTTGAAAATAATTATCAAATAATGGACTTAGGGCCTTATCGCACGAGGATACCAGTGGTAGCGCAACCAGTCTCTCCACCAACAAAATTTCTAGAGCTGTATGGAGGGTATCGTACCTGGTGTCCGTTTGGTAGCGTAACCAATTTGGTGTCGGCTATCATGGTTGCCTCGTGCGATAGTGCGCTTAAACACTTATTAGAGTTATATTAATTAGCCATGAGAGACTTAAATTTTTAACTTAATGGTGCTATCAATACTACCTATGGTTTAATTATTTAACATTATCATCCGCAGTTAAACCAAGTTCAATTCAGTATCAATATTAAACATAACTTCATCATTATTTTTTATGACGTTAAAAAACAGTTTCGTCTGCACTTCACCCCGACACGGCATGAATATTTCTTGGTCGAGAACGTTCTTTGCATTGTATTTTATGCGAGCTCAGTCCCCGTCCATAAAAATCATAAAACTAAGGGCGTACCCCATTTGTTCCACTATTTGCATACGATACAAACGAGTGAAGACAACGGCGTCCTCAACAAAGATCGTTGGCCGACAATAAAAGTGTATTTGCGAAGAAATTTAATAAAGCGGAAGTGGACTGCTATTAGGGAGCACCCTTACGGGTCCTCGGACGTACAGTCGGCTGCGCATATAGGATAGCGGTCAAGGTATTTTCACAACTAAAGTTCCTTTACATTATTAACGTTCCGTTCCTATACTTGACCAATATTTTTGCAGTATCTATGCTTTAGATAAAATTCTACTTTATCAGAAACTCTGAAGTCTAGACAAGATGAGAGAGAGATGTTTGGTAGATCAGAAGAATGAAGAGCAGAGAGGGACAGAGCAACACAAACAATAACAATAATAATGTATAGCTGTCTCACTCTGATTGTCATTTCACTGGGTATACTAGTTATGTATGGTCATTAATCAAACCGTGCAACACAACCGTAGATACTGTTAGGCAGAAAAACATGCAAACTCGACTCTATTTTCTAACACTGAACTGCTTGTTAATAAAAAATATTACCTGTATATAATTTAACCTTCTGACTGTACCCATAAGTATAACGGACTTCGGCCTTGTTACGGGCGGCGAGGGTGATTCATATTTATTTGAGGCGCACCATCGATTGCGGTCAGCGACGGGTGATAACATGTGTCCTACAATGTCATTACAATATGATTGTAGAGATAGTTGGTTAGGCTGAGGACATGTAGCAGAAAGGTGACTTCGAAAAAAAAAAAAATGTCTCAATTATTACCGAAAGCCTCAATCAATAACGGTTGGGAGTCAGCTCCTTATACTGCCATTATCTAGGGTTAGTTTTTACAGTTCTTTGACAGTATTGATGTCTGTCTACTGCCTGATGTTCTTGGAAATGTAGGATACTATATTAGGTAAAATTAAAACAATGTAAAAAAAGACAAGCCCGCTGAGTTTCTTGCCGGATCTTCTCAGTTGAGGTCGCGTTTCTGATCCGACAGTAGAATTTAAGAAAAAATGTAAAATGACAATTTGTAAGTGCCCCCGTAGGCCTAAACAAAATAAACGTTTTGAATTTTGAATTTGAATTTTTTGAATTTTTGTACGCTATTGTCATCTCTTGCAAAGTTATCAAAGGTATTATAAGCCTCTAAGATTACGCTCCTCTAGGCATCTGACATCATTTTAACTTAGTAATAATACTATTATTAGACATGAACTTCATACAAAACATTTAATTTGATTTTCTCTGGAGATGATGAATTAATTAATTTGAGGATTTTTTCTGAGGAATTTAGGCGTGTCGAAAGCGTAACCACAGTTAATTCACCTGAAGCCACTCTTCTTGACGGAGCGCTGAACGATATCCCTTTGATTTAGATTTGGAATTAATTTATTAACTTGTAAGGTTAATATCACAAATCTGTATGAAATTCACGAACGAAATTATTCCGAGAAATTTAATTAGCAAAATGCCTATTTTGTATATGATGCCATATACTGATTAACCCATTACCTAAAATTTATAGCAAACTAATTGATATCATATATACATTTTGATCTACCTTCATATGTCCAGTAATTTTGCAGTGAACAAAACACAAATAAGTAACTATATGAAGAGTTTATATTGAAGAAAGTAAAGGCGTAGCGCGTTCGTAGCATTTCGTAGCGCTTCGTAGCAAAACGTACTTTATAGATATTATTTAGATCGGAAATAACCGGACCTATTTGAAATACAAGTATAAAACAGATTAGTAAGTACTGTGCGATTAAAAAAAATACGTTGCGCTACGGCATCTTGTAGCATTACAAGTAGTTTCAAGATTTCTTCAGGAAGATATATTATTGGTATTTTTAACCTCGTTATTTTCTGTTTTATTCCACAGCTTCGATGGGCATTTACCCCTAGTGCGGGGCGTCTCGTCGGCGCCAACGCGTCGGCCTACTTGTTGCTGAACGCGCCGCCGCCGCCGCCGCCGCCCAGCTCACTATTTACGCGCCAAACAATATCGACTCTTTCACTAAGCACACTCGATTGTTATGCCCCTATCTCCATACTATATAATGCCGGCATTAAACACGTCCCTACTATCAGTTCTCGGGTAGTAAATGAAGGGTTATTCCCGAGTTGATTGAACTCGTCTTGGAAACAGGAAGGCTGCTCGGTTTTCGGATCGCGTTTTTAAAACTATGTTTATCATGACTAATAATGTCAGCGTAGTTGATCACGGCTTCAATCCTTTGAGGGGTGATGAATGGCTCATTCTGATTAACCCAATGAAATAATTTACATCATAGTACCTACTCACATGCAATTCTCGTGAGATATCTAAAATTCGGACTAGGTAGGTACATACGATGTTTTGCCAGCATCGATACTGTTAATGTTCTTACTTGAAAGCTGTTTGTCTTATAAGTTACCTACAGATATGGAAATGAGTATAGATTGGATTCTGGGTAATCCATAGTACCATATCCATAATAATCCATATATTTGAGTAATTTTAAGAACTTTCCACAAGTGGTAGTTAATTATTAGGTACGTCGTATCTAAGAAAATATGTAGCTGCATTATTTAGGTAGCTTACATAAAGAAAATAAAGACGCTAAAATTTTCCTGAAATAATGACAATGTGATAGGGGTGATTTGCATATCCGAACTCGAAAGAGAACTTTATTTACTACAGTTTACGTACGAGAATTCGAGTTAAGGGTGATAAAAGACGGACGGTCGTGTGTAATTTGCGCTTCTGCGAAGCTCATCACGACCAGATTGAAATTCCTTTCGCAGCCCCACGTCGGCGGCTGGCTGGCGCCCTCTACTTGTTGCGCGCTGAAACGTCATAACCGCCCTTACGTGACGCCATTATCAGATTGTTTTATTTCCGTACCACTTATCAGATGGTTCATAAATTATTTGGTGTGGCGGATAATGGGCATCGAAGGCGGTTTATAGGGTTTTCGAAACTATTGTAAAGAGCTCCGTGGCGAGTCATTTGATATTAATTATTTAATTGTTACTGAATTAATTTTAAATTTTTATTAGGTAAATGACTGGATAAGTGCGCCCACGTTGCTTGATGTGTTCATAAAATTAGATAGAGACTTTCCTAAACTTCAATTTCATAAAAATGTTGCTCTGCAATGTATGGTTTATTGAATACCGGTGCAAAATCACTAACTATATTAATAAACCTCCCTTTCAAATAATTAATAGAGCAGAGAGACGAATCGCGATCACTATTCCCGCCACGATCTTAATAATCTTAGGTAACAAATACTCCCAGTTTAGTCGTAATTGCTTAATTGTAACTTATTCACAACTTGATAGCACCGTTTCGAATGTTAATTGAATATACCTACTAAGGTAAGTACATCGGAATACGTGGTGATTTCGTGAATAAGTGCTGAACTAAAATTGTTACTAAAAACTAAATTCTGTTACCATTGTTGGTTTGGTGTTTCGCCCAAATATTGGCTTGCATTGTATGAGGAGCTTTGACGCAACGCGGCAAATGCGTCTTCACATATTTTCCACTGTCATAATGTAACGTCACGACTTTCATCCCCGTTCGGGGGTAGTCAGAGGCTTGAGTGACCATACACCACCACATTGTGGAGGTATTAACCAACTCAAAGCCCTCGTTTCACAAGATAGTCAGAACCCAACGTGACAGGTGGTGAACCTTGTCGCCGTGTATACAGGAACTGACTATTACCTAATCCCGAGGGATAGGTAGGTTTCCTCACGATGTTTTCCCTCACCGTCTGTCACTGTCATAATATACTGCATTACTACTTGCTTGTTCTTTAGGTGCTGATGTTGTAACATAGTCTTAGGGCCTCCGCAGACTTGCTACTTTTAGCATCGGCGACCGGCGATTTTGTGACGGATCGATGCTGCGTCGCGTTTCTTCGAGCGCGAACGAGCGAGACGCAGCATCAAAATCGCCGATCGCCGATGCTAAAAGTAGCATGTCTGCGGTGGCCCTTATACTTGTTGTTCGATTACTTGTTACATACTATCTCCGCAGCGGTAATTGACAACTAAATTGCAAATCAAATCAAATCATTTTATTTATTTTGTATTGATATTCCTCGAGCTCTTTTACATAAAATAAGTCGACACGAGAAGCCGCCCGTTGCTTACGTAGAAGCAACTGAACGGAATACAAGTTGAGTAAATAAAACCAATTTGCTTCGAGACTCCAATCAGTTCGTACTTCGTTTCCCTAAGTGAGTGAGTTACGTCCGCAGTGTGGTTTTTTCCTGCTGGCCTAATCAAAATTTGAATGATGCAGATAATTAGTGCTCCATCTCGTGTAAATGTGCCGAAAATTTTAAATTTGTGCCTATAGCCGTTTTGGAGTTATTCACGAATATATGATCTTGCTGGCGTAACGTTACCGCAGCAGTGTGGTTTTTTCCTGCTGGTCTAATCAAAATTTGAATGATACAGATAATTAGTGCTCCATGTCGTGTAAATGTGCCGAAAATTTTAAATTTGTGCCCCCTAAGGTTTCAGAGTTATTTCAAATCTTGCTGGCGTAACGTTTTGCGAATTCCAGTATCTCAAAAACTGTTTGGCACACAATCATGATTTTTCGTACACACATTAGTGTTAATTTGTGCCCATTTGTGACAGTTTCATATTTCAATAAATCAGAAAGGTTCGGGTGTTATAATATTTTTCCTAAAAAAACTAAAATAGCTCCTAGCTCTTAAACTGGGAAACCTAGAAACCAAATGTTAGTGCTAGCTTGTATTTCTTATGGATCCTAAGCATTTCTATAATGATCGTAAGCCTACTCCAAGGAACTTACGATTTATTACGATTTTATTGCTATCTCGCGGTGAAATAATTTAAACCCTAAATACACGAGTTTCGTATGTTCCGATTACTTTTATTAATATACAAAAATTAGTGCCCTACTTCAAATATACGTGTACCAAATATCAGCTCTGTAAACCTTATAATTAAAATATTATTAATAAATAACCATCACGAAGCGCTTTCGGTGGTTAACTGACGGAATTGGAATGTATAGAAACAAGCGAACGCTCCGTACTTCAAGCCATCCTATTTCAATTGACAGCGTTGTAATGAGTACAGACGCGTACATAATACTTTGGAGTGTATTTATAAACTATTAAATAAGGTAAATAAATGTATAATCACAGGGTATGCTGAATTTAAATATGTAGGTACCTTCCTTAATATTCCTTTTATGTTTCGTGTAGCTAAATGAGCTTTAACTAATAACACACAACAACAGTAAAAGTATCTTCTTTTATATATTTCTAGAGATAAAAAATCGACGCTTATAAACAGCAATACGACTTTGAAAAATAATATCCATTCTTTAAATCGAAATCATTCACCATCATCGAGATATAAAACGAATGAACACTTATAAATATTAGTATTTTCAACAATTATAAACAAACAAAACATTACTTCATTGACACAACATCAAAATATAAAAATAATGTAGGTACTTACATTAAACAAAACAAAAATATCTTGATATTAGAAATAATAAAAAAAACTTATGGTAGTAGCACAGTACAAACAGTGAGCGGACGAAGGGGTCTAGACAGGGGGCAAGGGTAGGAAGTCGAGTTTAACCATTACAAAGAAAATATAAAAATAAATATTACTCATTCACTTTTCTACAGAACTGTTAGCACACAGCCAATTTATTGTATACATTTAAGATGGTAGGCGGTATGTATCGGGCGGCCGCATTTTTCAACTCATTTTATTTGGTCGGTTAACCATTGAAAGTTTGTCATGGTGTTTTTTATTAATTATTTTATAATTATAAGGTTTACAGAGCTGATATTTGGTACACGTATATTTGAAGTAGGGCACTAATTTTTGTATATTAATAAAAGTAATCGGAACATACGAAACTCGTGTATTTAGGGTTTAAATTATTTCACCGCGAGATAGCAATAAAATCGTAATAAATCGTAAGTTCCTTGGAGTAGGCTTACGATCATTATAGAAATGCTTAGGATCCATAAGAAATACAAGCTAGCACTAACATTTGGTTTCTAGGTTTCCCAGTTTAAGAGCTAGGAGCTATTTTAGTTTTTTTAGGAAAAATATTATAACACCCGAACCTTTCTGATTTATTGAAATATGAAACTGTCACAAATGGGCACAAATTAACACTAATGTGTGTACGAAAAATCATGATTGTGTGCCAAACAGTTTTTGAGATACAGGAATTCGCAAAACGTTACGCCAGCAAGATTTGAAATAACTCTGAAACCTTAGGGAGCACAAATTTAAAATTTTCGGCACATTTACACGACATGGAGCACTAATTATCTGTATCATTCAAATTTTGATAAGACCAGCAGGAAAAAACCACACTGCTGCGGTAACGTTACGCCAGCAAGATCATATATTCGTGAATAACTCCAAAACGGCTATAGGCACAAATTTAAAATTTTCGGCACATTTACACGAGATGGAGCAGTAATTATCTGCATCATTCAAATTTTGATTAGACCAGCAGGAAAAAACCACACTGCGGACGTAACTCACTCTCCCTAAGTCCATACGAGTCCGTCTGATTAATAGCGTGGCGTTCACATGTTATTACTAAATTAATTAGAGTACAAATTAATATTGTAAGGCTTGCAGTTGACGTTGCATAAGCGACGTGCGTCACTGCTACGTGATTGCACTCGCCGTCATTGCACTAGAGTTTAATTAAGGAAGACTTAGAGTTTGGTTATGCACGTGTAACTAATAGCTAATAGCGCCTGATGGAGTCGTGGGCGAAGTGAATCCTGAGCAACGACGGCAGTTAACGTTTACTGGTGTTTGATCTTTGTACGTTTTAGCTCTTTGAACGCTACCTCCCACGTTTGGCTTTTGTTTTAAGGGGGTAGAGTCTTCGGTAGAGTATGTTGATGTGTAAATTTTATTTAAATTGATGGAAATGTCGTCAAGATAAATTAACTCTATAGTCTGAGATATAGTAACGAAAATATCAATATATTTAGATTTATCATATTAGCGTCGATATTATGTGAATTTCTCGGAGTTCCAGTGCCGTATGCTCATACATATTTATCATGTTATTACAATAGGGATATAATGTGAATATTCAACTTATTATTAACTTGTCTGAACTTTTGGCAAATATTTATTTCGGCGAAAACATGCCGTTCCATACTACATGTAACGAATTCAACTATTCTTAAACAGTAGAGTTGTATAGTAAGCAACATAAAAGAAAAAATAAAACTCTTATATCGTAAAGATGGAAATCTCAGCGTGTATGAAAGAAAAACAGACATTTTTGAGGGCAGCGGAGCCCCGAGCGGGCACTTAGCTTCGGCTATTAAGGGCGCTGTGACCGCCAGCGCGACGAAACGACGAAAACTATAAAACCGTTAAAGCAACGTTTCAGCAGCCGTAAAGAGCGTCGCAAGATCTGTTGACAATGTCGCCCCAACCCGCCATAAACCGTATGCACCCGGCCAAGCTGTAAAACTTAATGGCACTCTGATTAAACTTATCTCCGGGGCTGGCAAATCACGACCTTCGCTAATCGCCGAACAAATTCAACTATTTTTATTGGCCGCATCTTAAACCGCGATGAGATCGGTCCAAATATGTCTAGTAGCTACATAGTGTTGGCGCGCCGCCCGCCCTCGACATTGGCTTGTTGTCCTAATACGTTTACTCGGGTACAAATACCAAGACTTAATGGTTTAGGACGCTCTATAAATTGCATCGTTCAAATTACACCATTTAGTTTATAGTTTTGCAATATACCTACATATAATGTTAATATTTCCATTTTAGCCTATTGTAGCAGTTCTTTTCGTAGTGTTATCCATAACCATTAGAGGGTGCCATTAAAATGCGATTTCTTGAAAATATAATCGTGTACAAATATAGAATCTGAAATATCCAACAAATATTTATCAGAAGTGCTTAGCAAGATCCGGAGATAAGAGGTCTACTAAGCGGAGACTAACGAGGCGTAACTTTAAAATACTTTCATTTATACGAAGCGCCGCGATACCCACTACAGCCGTCTTTATGTAGAAACATATACTTAGACGGGTGCATGATCACACTGAGACACCGAAAAAGTCTCAATAGTGTGGGGTGATGCGAGGTCGCATAAAACGCCGAGGACTCTCAAAACGTTTTACAAGTGCTGGAAGGATGTTATAAAGGTTTTACGATAGCGTTCCGTCAGTGAACGTTGCATTGGTCTTAATGGACGACCTAAGTGCATAGGGACATTCATGACAGCAGTAAAGCGGTAAGAAAACGGTTGCAATACGAATGGTAATATCACTAACAGCTCATTAGAAGGAAATAAGCGGCGTCGGGGCCGCGGGAATGTTGTTGACAATTACAATTATGAGCTGAGATGCTATCTCCGTTGATAGTACTGTTACTTTTGTTGGACAAAACGTGCTGCAAATGGCTTGATCAGTTTGCAAATTCGTATAATAAAAGTAGGTACATACTTTCTATTAAAATCCGATTGTTATAATAATATTGTATAATACTAATCGAATTCGAAGTCGATAGTCGAATAGAAGTATAATCGTGGCCTTCAGCCGTAAATATCGGTACTTAGGTAGGTAAATGTCAAACACAGAGGAGGCACTAAACAAATATAATTTTACAGAGTTACGTCGCTATCCACTCTCATACACTTTAGGTACATTAATTTGAATGAGTCATCGAATTTACAAACAAATGAACGATTAACGCTCGTTTAACATTATGTTTAGAGCTGAAATAAAATGCAAAACAAATAGTACCTACGTTAAATAAAAAGCTTTCGGTGTTCCTGTCGATTCGATATTTGATTTACTTTGCGTCGGAACGTTTATTGAGAGTGATTCATCACATTGGACAATAATGAGGGAGATTTAGTTCGGAAGTCAAACAAATCCTACGTCATCGATTTGTAATTTGAGCTGGGTATGCAGAGTTTATTCTATTTTTCCATTTGCCGTCGGCGAACAGTCGCGCGCTCGTGTTTCCATAAGTGGAAACTGACGTTTTAATTATAAATCCACCTCATCATTTATTTTCGTTTGACAATGCCTAGAGCTTTCATGAATTCAATATTTTATCATATCGGCTTTCATATTTTATAGGTAATTTTTTATGCACTTATTACCTACCTATAAAATATATATTATTTTTATGTCTGGTGTATTTTTAGAGAAACATATTTTCTATTTTATCTCTTATTTACTCACTTTCTATGTGACTTGGTAGAGAAATCTTCCTAACGTAAGCGGAGAAACTGAATAATAAATTAAAGCTTATCTATGAGTCTCCCCGATCAAAAGGGCATCGGGTCACCCTCATATTCACACGGTAAGTACACGAAGAGTTGATCAACGGCGGCCTATTCGACCGAATACGCTCGGAGCTCTGCCCTTTCCAATCCAATTCCATAAAACACAGCGCTGTTTCAAGTTTCAATCAACATGTCCGGAATCGTTTTACTGGGTCATTGTACCAGGAACACAGACACTCGCAGGTGGTACAGGCTTTATATAGGGTGTGCTAGGCGATGGCTAGACAGACGTCGGCTCCGAGCAGTTTTAGCGGCTAATCGATACCCACGGCTTGCCCGCCGCGCCCTAGTTTTGCTGGTCACAACTCTATTTCCTTTTGCCCTTTAAATAAAACGTTGAATTTATTATGAGTAAACTCCATTCCGATTACCTACCTCGAGCATTCGTGTAGTTTCGCTTTCGAAACAAATAGGTAGTGATGTTAGATATTATGTTGGATAAATAATTCAACATTCGCAAAAGGAATAGGAATGGCCCGATAAAATTCCGCTGTACTGAAAATAGAGTAAAACAAATGAGCATCGATAACGTCGACGTACGTATAACCTCCCTTTCTGTCTGTTAAGTGGTGTGTTTCATTTTAATTCACGGTTTCGTCTTGGTTTATTAATGAGAAAAAGAAAGCAGTGTGTTTAAAAAGGGAGAACAAAAACCACAATTTTATACGTTGAAAAACAAACTGACGGAACTGAAGTCGACGTTGTAACGGGGCTCAACAGCTAATTACAAAGAATAGTCGGCAAGCTGGGGCGCGGACATTATTAAGTAGGTACTGTGTAAACTCGAAAGTAGGCAGGAACCGCCCGCATTTTTGGCATACTTGCGACGACCAGTCTAGAAAGTGTCGTTCGAGAATTTATGGTAGAATGTAAGTCCCTGACAAATGAACTTTACGCTGTTCGACGCGACGTGACGCCAAACACAATGTGAATGTAAAATAGTATCAACAACATACATTTTCGTTGTGCTGTGTATCTGAGTTTCTGATATATTAAGGCACGTATATACATATTGGGAACTTTATAAGACGAAAACAAGAAAATCGTTCTAAGAAGTTGCTCCTCCTGTGAAGAAGGAAGAAAGTGTACCTACTAGGGTTGAAATTCCCATACTTTGTTATTAGTTTTGTCATTGCCCAATTTTTATAAATATATTAATTACCTTCTTATGAATCGGTGGAAACAATGTCAAATATACCTAAAGATTACAAACGTAGGAAATAAATTCAGCCATCATTTTGTCTCTATGAGGATGATGAATCATGTGCATTGTACCTATTATCTGAAACTGATAGTTGTCAGTTTATCCGTAGTTACGCTATGTATGAAAAAAAAGAAAACTTATCAAGTGACAAGACTTCGTAGCAGATGGAGCATTCTTATTTTAATTGAAACAGGTTGTATAAATACTTAACCACTCCGCGTTGCAAGCAACAAACTCTAGTAACAGAATCATAAGTCGGTGGTCGCGTAACTGCTTGTGTGCTGTGTTTGTGCGCTCGACTTGTAAAAGCTTTTCCTTCACGAGAAAAACTTTTATAATTAAAGGACATCAAAGAACGACCGCGATGGGGTTACACTTCGGATCGTTATTCAAAGCGGCTGTAACCGAGATAAGGGATCTTTTGGCGCCTTTTCAATGGGAGTTTATTTTATGAACTGTGACAAGGAGATAAAGTTGGTGTAATATAATAAATACCAAGAAAGTTATTGGGAACTTTCAGCAAAATATCGTCTATTTCTTTAGTAACTCTGTACGAACGTTCACCTCTAGACAGAAATATTTTATAGAGCTGCCTACAGGTTAACTTTCATGCTAGGCTGCCGCCTCTAGTTATAACTTTATATAATTCTAGATTATAGGCTATTCACTTAGATACTACCTACATCAAATGGAATTTTACTTATTATAAAATTTGAAGATAATTTAACTGATCATTACTATTCAAATGTACGGATGTATTGCATGGAAGAGGAAACTATTGCGAGCATTGATACTACGAGCTCGTATCCCGATATCCCGATACAAACATTCGCTGAATACTAAAGACGTAATCGCAACGATACGCATACACTGATGCATTGGGACAATATCGTTAAGTCTACATCAGTAGCGAACCAGTAATCAACTCCCCACTGGCGACTGCCGCGTAATTGATTGGTCTCAGACGCAGACAACAAAAGATAATGCCGGGTCTCGTGGTAAATGGATTTGTCAACTGCTGTGCTAGTAATTAAATAAATATATTTGTTTGTACGGTTCGTAGTGGTGATGTTCTATCAGCGACCACATGCTTATTGTCTTGAGAACTAATTTACACAACGATAATTGCACTACGAGCAACTGAATTAAGCAAATTAAACCAGACTCTAGCGTTGTGTAGGTACTGTATTGGTTTTACAAATTGCTTAACATCTGAGTGGAAAATATTTTAGCAAGATCAAGGGTTTCCAACAACGAATAGTAAATTTGCGATACAGAAATAAATTATATCTTCTGGTTAATTCTACGTTATTACATCAAATTAATGGTGTACCAAATGCTGCTCTACATCAACCTTTCTCGTACAACTGTAATAACCCAATTCTCATACGAAGGCATTATTTAAGTTTTTATTCTCAACAAAGATAATTTCTACGATCTACTTTCATGTTCCAATAAAATACTTCTCAACCGAATTTTTACAGGTAAGTAGGTACTTAAAAATGTAATATAAAGTTTAACGACTTCAAGCATGTCCTATATCACGTAAATCTGTGTGTGGAGTATTATAGGGTGTGGGGTATGGGGGAAGGGGAAGGGGGGAGGTGGAACATCAATCACGGGGACCTTTTTGTCAAGTTGCCACTTCGACACGTTTCCACGATGTTATGGTTAATTCAAGCCGCCCTCGAATACGGCGAGTTTCGGTGATTTTCATCTCTAACTGATAGTATACTTTTATAGACAATTTTGGGCTTAGGACTTCTCTTAGAAGCATTATACAATAATACTTACCTTACTTTAAATTGTTTTATTTTCCGTCTTGATTAATGAATCAGTAATTATTTACTTACCCACTTTATTTGTATGTACCTATGTACAGTAAATAAACGACATTTTATTTTATTACAAAAAGATTAGCAATAATAATATCAATACGTTTAAATGGTAGCTTTCCTTTTGTGTAACAAAACAGGATGTTATCCTGAAAAAACAATTTATAAATGGAAATCCTTTCGAACGTCGAATATATTTTGATATCCCAGAAAGAGGTTTATAAAATTAAAAGCTGTGTAGCGATAACGCCGATCAACTTTGCCGCGGCGTTTTAATCGCTTTCGCCAACAAGCGCTGCCGCACTCACCTGATCCCTTTATATGCTCTCTCTACCTTTAACTTTTTAAAAGACCTTCTCTGTCTACCGACAAACAATTTAACAGTATAACTTTACCGAATAGACTTTTCGGGGGAGATTTGTTATTCACTCAAAAGTTTTAAGTGGCTGTGAAACATCGTTGTCAAAGAATTAAATAACTAGTCGTTTTAAACGAATCGAAACTTTAAAGTTGTTAGCTTAGAATAGATAATTGTTTGTAGTGTAGTGTGAGTGAGGTACTACAGGTGAGCAGTTGTTAGTCGACACGTAGATCGGCAAAGTTTTAGTGGATCGAGTGTATTTCAGTCGGTGGAATGTAGAGATATTCGGTGCCGCGCCCGCGGCTCAGTTATACAAACTTTAATAGAATTGGGACACCCTTCTTGAGCGGTAAAAAAGTTTGTAAGGTAGGAACACTATTAAGTGATAACTTTTAGGTGGTGTTAATTATTTAAATTAAAGCAGAATCGACATTGTTTTGTGCATTTCTTGACAAATGGGATGGCTTACAGAAGGATCACGCAAAGTTTCCTAATAGAGAGAGAATAATGAGAATAGGTCTCAACTTTATTACTCAGAAACTTTACTTTTCCTCGGTAAAACGCGTCGTAATATTATAGCGGTGATTTTCTTTCTAAAACTGTATTGGTCGGTAACAGAGGCGAGGCTTAATCCTGCGATATTAAGAAAGTCTTAGTCGATAAGTGCAATGTGTGTAATAGCCCCCTGGCGGGCGGCGAGGTCGCTCCATTAGGCGGGCGTGTTCCGCGGAACCCCGCCACGCTCAGCGTGGTTCCTAACATTGCCTTGGACGGCTCCCACCCATTTCTTCGAAGACACTGCAAATTAATATAATCAACTCTGCCTCAATCTATTTGCAAATTCAGGGAAGAATTGTATTGATTTCTTACTAAGCATATTATTCCTATAATGTTCCTATAATACCGTGAATGTTTATTCATGTTAATAAGTTCAGTACCTGCCTGGTTAGGAATAGTCGTCTTGCTTGACTCTACCAATCAATAATCCATTGTCAAGTTATGAAGAGGCTTTTAGTTTGAGAATAGAATAAACTTGTTATAGCATCTTTCTAAAAAAGATTTTGTTATCGTAGTCGTTCAATGTAAACTAATATCCTCTTATAAATTACATGGAAAAGGCGTGCGTTATGAGGCAGCTCGTTAGCATCGCCGGACACGGGATAATTGTGATAACCGCATTCATCCGCGTCCGAGCAACTCTGTAAAACTTAATCAAGTTATTTCCTACCGCGGCTTGCGCGCCGGCTTGCGCGTCTATCTTGCCTACATTCATGTTATAATTATGTCTATTATTTTTGTAACTTATACGACCACTTAATAAAATCTCCAAGCGCATCTCTACGCCGCCGTCACTCAAAAGTAGGTATGTAGCGCCGTTAGGCGTTTTGACAGTTCTTTCATAGAATATCAGTCAAAACGCCATATTTAGTTAAACGATTCTGAAATTGGCCCTAAATAAAATTAATAATATAGGTAACAGCAATTTGGATGCTGTTTTTTATTTAAAGTAATTTTAGGTATTTCTTTTTCATATATTTTTTGTTTTTTAGGTACTTAAGTAGTTTATATGTATTTTATATTATGTATTGTTGTTTTATGTAAGTATTGATTAATAAAAAGATATCTAATAAAATTTATAATATATCTAGCTAGCTAGTACTAGCTGTTTTATTCTGTTATGCACATGAAACTTGCACTACCCGCCCCCAATTTCACACAATGGATGTTGAATTTCAACTTTTATTTAGATAGAAATTGCTGAAATGTAATAGCGAACCTACATGCAATCTGGGAATTCGCTTTTCAATTCATAGATACGCACGATAAGATAGCTATATACGCCTTCGCAATACTTATTAACTAGGTACATGACAAACAGAATCGTTTTCGGATGGAAAGTGCAATTTTAACAAACGATAGGGGGTTTGTAATTCTAGTGCATACATTAGATAAACGAGATTCTACTGCCGACTGCGCGGTGGGCGATGCGATGGCGGGCGTTTAATTACAACGGCCGGATCATTTTTTTCCGGCCAGATTGACGCGGCAGCGCTGTTATTCACTTAAGACGATACAAGAAAAAAATGAATTTTAGTTTCGGGGTGTGGCTAGCGTCGCGTGAGCTGCCGAAGGATATATCCCTCTCGCTTAGCTAGGACAGAACAGCTATGGAGTAGACTATAGTATAGTTATTTTTTGAAGGAACAATATTGTTTAATTCGTACAATTAAAATAATATGTCCCAGTGCACCTTTTAAAATAGATGAAATGGATGAAAATATTCAAATATATTTTTTTCGTTTTATATGGGATTTTTATGTCGAGTGTATTTGAAAAAAATAATTTAATTTCTATGTTGTTTTTATTGCTGAAGACAAAGTAAGTCAAAAGAAGACAAACGATACCTACAATATGCTGATAGATACGTATAACAATATTTCGATCGTATAATAGCCTATAACCAGCGGACGATCCAGACGCGTCCAACGATATCTCATTAGTCAAATTATTATGATAAAAATAGTTTGGACGTTATACGGGAGCAGATGAACATACATACATATCGGTCAAAATCATAACCCTCCGCCCACCGTAGTCGGGTAAAAATGTACATACTCTGTGTCAGTGACTGACTGCCGGATATGAGTATCTTTTTCATGTTTCGTAGGCAAAGGAATACTTTGGTACTTAACTTCGATGCCGATCATGAAGTCATCAGCGGTGTCATAATATTTTTTTTTACCATATTTAATTTATTTTTTAATTTAATTTTCAGTTTTTATTAATTTTATTGATTTAACCATGCATTTATTTATTGTTTATCTTTTTATCTTTATTTTTTTATCTATCAAAATCACCCTTAGACTGGTTACCGCCACAGGTGACAAGAGGGCTGGCTCTTTCCTTGCTCAAAAAATTCGCTTGACAACAGGAACAGCTTGAATACAGGGAGGACATGCAGCCAGTATCCCACGCGGACGGTATTTGTTTAATTAGGGGTAGGTTTTTATTTTATTGTATTTTATTTTAATTTATGTTATATTATATTGTATTTTAATGATAAAACATGAAAAATAAAAAATAAATATATATTTTTTTTAATTTAATTTTACTTTTATTTATTGTTTTATATTTATTGTGAAATTATAATAATTTTAATAATCAATATTGGACTATGTCTGAAACAAATACATTGAATTGAATAATTTAAATACAAAAATTATCACATTAACTCGTTAAATCACGGTTTACACCCGCTAGAACGAAAAAGATCTTAACATGGTAGGTAGGACCTGAGGGTTGGCCAGTTAATTACTTAAAAAAAATAAACCGACTTCAAAAAAACCTGATGCACTAAAAAGCCTGAAATAATATTTCTATTACCACTTCTGCCTACCCCTTCGGGAAAACCAGACGTGATGGTGTGTTATCGAGTATTTGGGGTCGGTGCCAATCTATCTTCTTACTTTTATAGTAGGTAGACTTGGCATACCAAGATTGGCACCGACTTCAAATACTCGATAACACACCATCACGTCTGGTTTTCCCGAAGGGGTAGGCAGAGGTGGTAATAGAAATATTATTTCAGGCTTTTTAGTGCATCAGGTTTTTTTGAAGTCGGTTTTTTTTTTTTAATAAAAATAATTTTATTTCACGATTTTTAGTGGCGCCATACCAATGAACATTTTGGCATATTGAACCTTATGATGTAAGCCCAACAAAAGGTAACTGCTGTAAATCGTTGAAGAATTCCCTCGACTGTCTATGGTCTCCATCATCAGACCTGTAATGGCACTTATAAACGATATGGGTGCAAAGTTCTCATCAATAGAAATGAATTAAGTCCAAACACAAGGTAGCTACTGTATAACGTTGAGTTCCCTTGACTGTCCTACGTCTTCATCATCAGACCCCTAATGACAGTCACAACCCATCTAGGTGTAAAGTTCTCATCAATACAAATTAATCAAGTCCAAACACAAGGTAGCTACTGTAAAACGTTGAGGAGTTCCCTTGACTGTCCTACGTCTTCATCATCAGACCCCTAATGACAGTCACAACCCATCTAGGTGTAAAGTTCTCATCAATACAAATTAATCAAGCCCAAACACCAGGTAATTGCTGTAAATCGTTGAGGAGTTCCCTCGACTGTCTTTCGGCTCCATCATCAGATCGACTCCAGACCTTCATAAAATAGTAGTGCTTTAAAATAGTTAATGAAAACAATTACAAACGCACTAGTCGCCCCTACGATTTTCGAAGGTTCCCCTCGATTTCTCTAGGATGCCATCATCAGATCCTGGTTTCCTTATCATGGTACCACCGCTGGAATATCTCCTTTCCAACAAAAAAAGATTCATCAAAATCGGTTCATAAACGACGAAGTTATCCGCGAACACACATAAAAAAAAAAATATATATATACGGTCGAATTGAGAAACCTCCTCCTTTTTTGAAGTCGGTTTAAAAATACACTATATTTATTTCAAGAAAACATTCATAAGATCTGAAGGCGTCGGACTCGCACATAAAGGGTTCCGTACCACCGTAGAATAAACACATCAAAAATATCAAGTTTGAGACTTGATATTTATTTTTAAATGTTATTATATTTTTAGTATTTGTTCTGCACCGGCAACAGAAATACACATTCAGTGAAAATTTCAACTCTCTACCTGTTACGGTTCGTGAGATACAGCCCGCGCTGACAGACGGACAGACAGACAGACGGACAGCGTAGGCCTAGTAATAGGGTCCCGTTAGCACCCTTTGGAACCCTAAAAAGTAGCCTATGTTCTCCGCCAAGACCCAGTCTATCTCCATACCAAAATTCATCAACATTGGTTCAGCGGTTTAGCCGTGAAAAGGTAACAGACAGAGTTACTTTCGTTTATAATATAATAGATTGAATAGGACGGACAAACATTTTCCTATCCATATCTGTAATGTTATTTTTTACGATAATTTATTGATGTATGATATATTTATTACTTGCCCATCCATACCTACAACAAACGCAATAAAGCGACTCCATTGTTTTGACAAGCAATGTATTCCCACTGTCGGCCCAAGACCATGCTGCAAGTATATAACAGTAAGCGAAATAGGGAGTTTTTACAGAAATGACACGAATAACTATGAAATGACAAGAGATGACACAAAATGACAAGAGATGACACAAAATGACAAGAGATGAAAAGAAATTACACAAGACAAGGAAAAGCAAACGAAAATCACGCTGCAGTGCAGGTCGTAGGTTCGATTCCTGCCCAGGACATGCATTTGTGTGCATGAACATGTCCGCATGTCCCGAGTCTAGGTGTAATTAAGTGTATATTTAGTTTGTATTTACAAACAAAAAGTAGTATATGTAGTAATATCAGTTATCTGGTTTCCATAGTACAAGCTCTGCTTAGTTTGGGATCAGGTAGTCATGTGTAAAAGAATTTCCAAGGATATTTATTTATTTATCATAGGCGTCGGCGGACTGTAAATACTGTACTGTACCTGTAATGTGGCACGACCGTAATATTTTTTCGTAATATTTTTTAAAAAATCCTTCACAGGTCCGACGTCGAACAAGTCCGAGCGGACACTGACAATACAAAGTTAGAGAGAGACATGGTTAGTTCAAGTACTTAAAATGTGAGATGGCGATATTGTGCGCGCGCTCGGAAATAAACAACGTAAGCGCCAAACCACATTTACTTGAATTAAAAAAAAACTACTTCATGAATTAAAATATGGTTGAAGGGTAGTTTAGATATCATTATTTGCTATGTTTTAGAAATAATTTCGTGATCTAAATCGTAAAAACATCGTGGTAGCAAGGAAAATTGTAAATAATTAGAGCTCATTTCATAAATTTATTTTATCGAGAAAATTTCATCAAATCGTGATTTGGATTTAAAGATACTCAAGATAATATAGTCAAAAATCATACATCTAAATATAAGATTCCTAGTCCACATACTTACTTAAAGAAAAAGTAGAATAGAAAATCAACCAAAATTTCGAACCCTCCTCTTAAAATTGAATATTAAATTTCCGCTGCAATACGAGGAGTTTTTAATTCGCTCTATGCACGGTTATTTGGATTATTTCAATACTAGAACTCTATCTAAGCCATAATTCTTGAAGTCAACTCTACATACGTAGTGACGGAAAGGGACGCAGTCTAACAGCTTTTTAGTATAGATTTTAAATAAACGACAATTTAATTTAAAATAGCACACCAAGGGAGTTAATAGTAGGTAAGTGCATATTTGAACACAAGTAAAGTCGCATCTATTTCGGCGATACAAGTGCATAATCCGCGGCATCCTATTTTGTAACGGCTGCATAGCGTAATAATCTCAGCTATTTGGTGAGCTTCGTCAGCGCTCGGCTCGACAGGCACTCGAGCCGGCTCGAGTCCGCCTCGAGCCTCGAGCCACCTCGAGCCCGAGGCCTGAGAGTGCTGGCGCGGCGGAAGCGCGCCCTTACGTGCTCGTCGTCGCGACACGCCGCCTTTGTCCACCCACTAGGCTTATTTGCTGAACAATGAAAAAGACGAAAGCCTCCGACATATTTCTCCAAAGCGTCTACGATGACTCGGGGCAAAAAGTATTTATCGCACAAAAAATATGCCATGATTCGAAAATAATAGACGCCGCTCCCTGTCAGTTTCGAAATTCATTGTATTGATTGATGAAAAGGCTATTATGAGATTCCACCAGATTTAGCGAATTTTTCATTTTCGTTTAAATGCGACTTTGCAATAAATCGATTTAGAGCCCAATTTATCAACCTCTCTAAATACTCGTCTTAAGAAGTCGCGTTTGAAATTGCGAGGAACACTGAGAATGCGAAAATTATTTTAACCGTCTACCGCATGTCGTTCTAGTCACAACGTGTCAATTAAATTGGGATCATTATTGTGCTTACTACCTATTTACCTTACATAAGTAGTCGATATAATACCTATGTAAGTATAAACTATTCAGATAGATATTTATTTGGAATTTGGAACGATCGACGTGGCTACCGGCGAGTCTTTTTTCGTGATTAGATACGCGTTTCAATTTCGCAATTCAGTCGGTCTGTCAGAGTCCGTGAGCGATGCGCGCGTCCAACCGCCGTGACAGGCGCCCCCTAGCGGCTAATTCACACTTCTCCCTGTCGCCGAGTGTCGCCAAATAGCAAATGTTGGTACTGGACGAATATTGTGGTAAATATTCAAATAATAACCGCTGTTATTCGTCCATAAATTTAATTGTAGGGTCTATGTAGTGGACAGGTGCTATCAATTATTTGATCGCTTGGCGTACGACGTTTAACAGATACAGTTGCTTTATTATGGCGTACTACTCCCGGGATATCCCAAATCAATTAGTTCCCAGAACTCCGGACCACTACTACATAATTCACTTTGATGTTCGATTGTCATTCCTTATTGGATCTCGGTGGTTTGAATCAAACATTCGTGGAAATGTTGATGTACGTACATACGGTTTTTGTACGTAATATATTATGTACAGAGTAACTGCTCAATTCGACCGGTCGGTTTTATAATGCAACAGTTTCGATTTCGTATCAAAAGCCGTCTTCAATCATGAAAAGAAAGGCACGCGATCGGTCCGATTCCACCTACTGTCATCATTTGAGTAATCGCAGTCACGAAGAAAACTCTTTGTAATGAGTAAGTATAAATTCTGTAACGTTGCGTATTGTGAAGTTCCTGAGAGGGGGTCGGTGCCTGTACTACGCTATCAGCATTTAAAAATCATGTCAAATCAAGCGATTTTAGTATGGAGGATCGCGGAAGAGGGCCCTCGAAGCGACCGGTGGGTCTGGAGTGCACTCCTCGCGAGCCCGTCACATTATTCGACCTACTTAGCGGCGGCAATCGCGGAGACGAGCCCGAGGTGTCGCCCTTACCCACCTACCCACTGGATATTGTCCCACTCATCGTAGATATATTTCTATGGCGCTTTTGTGACAGCCACCAAATTGTAAAGGTCGCAATAGCCGCTCTAAAGTCGCTCTCCAATTGAAGAACAATGATACTTTGTCACGTTTTATTACACTCGTTTTCATTCTTTACAGCGCTTTGCATTGAGGAAAGGAGAGTGCTATACTTGTTATGTTTACATGCGCGAACAGTTTGATATTGTTATTAGCTGTCAACTAGTTGTAACAATCGATGTACGATATTACGCAACTTATTTGTATAAGTTATAAAATGTTATGTTGCGTGCGTGCTCTCCGTAGTAAGTGTAATATTAGAAGTAAGAAAATACAGCCTCGACGAGAACGAATTGAAAAATTCAGTGGAGTGAATTACGGGATAGCTCCTAATGCCGAGATTAAGCAGGATCGTCTCCGCTCGAATATTTCCTTCGAGTTCTGTAAATACACCCACATCTATTCGGTGGATTGAGAGCTCAGCGAGACAATTTACTGTTTCTTTTTCAACATATTTCGTCATTACTGGGCAGAGGTCCCTGTTGATGTTGGCGTCTCGCACCATTTTTCTTCATAAGCAAGAAGTTCAGTGCGCTTTTTTAGTTCGGAATTGTAATCTGTTTAACTTGTCTTAGTGAAAATAATGTTAAAAAAAATCCAAGTTATAATAGATACCGATTGGTATTGGCGGTAAGAGGAATTTCGGCTGTAACTGAATTTAAGGGTATTTATACAATTGTGATATGTGTCATTTGACTTGTATCTTTCAGGACTGCAATTCAAATTTGAGACCTGGGGGCTTACCACAAGCTGTTAGCGCGATGCAAATAGGGACCTCAATTGAATTATTTTGCTTATTCGTACCACAAGGTCATAATTGCGATTGACATTTACGCCCAACTCTTTGATAGCGATTCACTGTCAAGTTGCGTGCGCTAATGCTCATTTCATTCGTTTAATCGGTACCATGACCTCTTAAGAAAACATAAACTGAGACGCTGGACTGTCAAAGTTGACGATTCCGTAAAAGTTGCTCTTTTTGCAGCCCGTTGTGAATTTCATTGAAACGGTAACGTAAATAATAAACCTAAATTATATTTAGATAGTTATTCGTTACTGTTATTTTCAATTAATACATAAACAGATACATAAATCACCTTATTTTACAGATACGGATACGGGATACGCGATGTGGGATGCGTGATACGGGATACGGATACGGGATACGGATACGGATACGGGATACGGGGTACGGAATACGGGTTACAAGATACGGGATGTGGGATGCGGGATACGGGATACGGAATACGGATACGGGAAGTGGGATGCGTGATACGGGATACGGATACGGGATACGGGATACGGGATACGGGATATGGGATGCGTGATACGGGATACGGATACGGGATACGGGTTACCGGATACCGGATACTGGATACGGGATACGGGATACAGGATAAGGGATACGGGATACGGAATATGGGATACAGAATCAGGGATATATGGATACGGGATTTGGGTTCCAGCAAAGGGAAACGGATTTTTTAAAATTTATATCCTGCGCGGATGAAGTCGCGGGCAAAAGCTAGTTTATAAATAAAAGTAATCTCCACAAATTTATGAATGCCTTTTATTTCATTAAACATTACCATTAAGTTAATAACATAATATGCATTTACACAGTTGTTCACTTAAGGCCCCTGACGGGTATAGGCCTCCTCCAACAGTTTCCAAGTTGTCCTTGTCATCGCTTTCTTTGTCCAGTATTCCAGCTATTTTACTAATCTCGTGTATCCATCGTTCTCTGGGGCGTTCTCTGGCTCTCTTACCTCATGGACCTGACCAATTTGTGACCAATTCTATCCATCTTCCATCTGTTGATCTTGCCACGTGTCCTGCCAACTTCCACTTCAGTCGTTTCATATATTGGAGAGCATCTATCATTTTGGTTTTTTGCGTTTGTTTTCTGATTTTTGCTTGTCTTTTAGCCTGATATTCAGGATAGGTACTCCTTTCCATAGCACGTTGGGTTTTCTGTATTTTATCCTTTGCATAGTTGTTGTATATCCAATTCCAAGTTTGTGATCCGTATGACATGCAAGGGAGCAAACATCCATCCATAACTTTCTTTTTCAGTTTCAAAGGTAATTTTGATATCATTATTTCTTTTAAGCTCCAGAACTTACAAATTAATAATACTTACAAATTTATGAATACAACGCAACAAATATTAAAATTAAATTCGCCGCGAAAATGACAAGACTGACAATTTGACATACCGAACCGACAACTAGAAGTGGGTGCTTAAACGAAAAGCCGTTTGAAAAGTTCGTTTTTTTTAAGTAAGCACACAAGCGCGCTTACAAACATAAACGTGTGGTTTTTAAGCAATGACGGCCAGAAAGACGGCCAAAAACTAACCTTATTGTTATGAAATAAATACAGCTCAAATCAATATTTAATTAAATTGAACCTTATTTCTTTACCCATAAGAAGCAATACATTGATACTAAATTATATTAAATTGACAACCATATTTCTATGCACATAAGGCTCACTATAAAATTTTCAGCAGATAAGTTTTTGCTATCTAAAAGTTCAATGCACAAAAGCACTAAAAAAAGTAGAAAGCAGAAAATTAAGTAAAAAAGTAAAAAGCAGAAAAGCACTTCCGCGCTTTTTACAGCGACTTTTAAAAACAAGCACAGGCGTTACAGCGTGCTTTTAATATAAAGCCGTTTATCACATCTTTACCGACAACCGTCATCTAGGTATTTTTATAACAAGAAAGTAGGTACGTTCAAATCACAAATATTTTCACACACGATATTAGTTAACACCACAAGTAACGTTTTATTTTTGTTAAATAAATAGGTAATAAACAAAATAATGTCTATTTTGATTTACTAGTAGTTTTTTCGCTAATATTTTCTTTTATAATTTCGAATGTAAAAGTACTTTCTTTCTTGTTTTTAAAAACCGGTAAAGTTGAAAGTCTAAGCATTTATTAGTTTTTGAACGTATCCATCAGTCTTGTGAGAACGAGACAAACTTACGTGGTACAGCTATAACTCTGTCGCTTTCACACAAGGCGTTTTTAATGCCGGTCAGAGACAAATATCGGTCATTCATTCATTAATAATGATTTAAACTCTGCTCAACTTTAAGAATGTCATGGTACGATAGAAAGCTTTTCATTTTACGAATCTAAACTCAACTGCCTTGCGTTTGAACTTTCATTGTAAAGTTGATGGTAGGGCCCCTGGGGGCTTACCACAAGCTCTTATTGCGATTCAATTATTGGAACGTTTTAACGACGTTTTAATGACGTTTCTTATCGTCATGACAATAAGGTACGTCATTGCACAAAAATTCGCTGAAACGTTAATACGTTCCTGTAATTGAATCGCAATAAGAGCTTGTGGTAAGCCCCCTGATTGATTTTGTCACGCCTCGCCCCGACTTTAACGTTTCGGCTTTCACTTTGATATGATACCTAGTTGTCTTATATTAGCGGCGTATCCACAGGATTTAGTTTTTGGGGCAACCTTTTTGATGAGTTAGTAATAACGAACGATTCTTATAAACGTCACGTCCTTATGGCGGTATCAACATTTTTAAATTGGTCATAATAAAGTGCATCGCGGTCGTGAGCCAGGGGGTGGCAATTGCAGCCATTGCCCCCCTGTATCGGCGCCTGATCTGTAATATTCTTTAAAAATCTGGTCCAGTACAGCGTATGATACGAGCGGTTCGATATCGGTGGGCGAGTGACAGGGCGGCCATATTGGTCGCATAAATCAAGTCAGCGGGGAAGTGACACGACGCTCCGTAAGCGATCGAGTGTCACCCGTCTAGAAATAAAAGCAAGAGAATTTTTCACTAGTTGAGTGGTTTGGTCGCAGGCATGCGGCGAAATTTGTCTCGGCAGCTACTTTACTGTTTATGTTTTGTCTTATAATTGAGAGACTTACCTACTTTACAACTCGGAACGGTTCGTTGTTTACTTACACTTATGGCAACTGGAAATTTGATATCATGAGCACCGTATACCCAATAGAGATTGTTTTATGGATTTGGGCACGTAGAGGTAGGTACCTACTACAAGTTAAATTAACATCTTGGGTGTTCCGAGAATTAAGAATCTTTAGGTGTATTGTAGCGACCCTTTTTACATCATTATACATCTTTCTTTTTAACCTATCACCTAGTAAATAAATCTCCTAAACTTAAATGATTTTATTAACTTATTAGATTTTTGTTTATTACCTAGGAATGCACACGGACAGATGATCACCCTAATGGTAAGTGGTAACCTTCGGCGATATCTGCAACTTAAAGGGGAGTAGACGTGGTACCAACTTTTTAGGAACCTTTTAGGGATGATCATATTTTTTTCAATGCTTTGTAAAATCGACCGGTCTTTTGATATATCTAATATTACACAGGATCTCTGTGTTTCTATTACACTTCGGTTTAATTATAAACAGATTATAAACACAGTGCATTGGCTTTCGATGGGAAAAGACATTGATACTACGCGCGGCGTTGAGTTTCGCGCGGTTGCGTCAAGCCGCAGTTATGTGCTCCCGCGGCCAACCTTATTATATCACACGAACCCTAAGCATCATCGTTATTATCACATTTATGACATTCTAATCATTATAATAATGGTACAAACTCATTGGAGTTTACTTATAGTTTCATGAATTTTTACGAACGAAACTTTCACATTCAAAAAAGGTTGAGTATAAAATGTAAAATAATTAAATGTTTAATTTCTTTCAGATCATATTCACCTACCTGTGTGGATCTCGCCAAAGGAAAGTAAACTATATATTTTATATCACGCACGTCTAAAGGCGTGACCGAATTTCCAGATCGCTGTCAATATTAGCCTATCCATTTCTTTTATGCTAAACCAATTTTGTTCAGGGTAAAAATCAAAATAAACTCAATGTGTCTCTCATACATAGTTTGTGGGCCGAACCACGATACGGCAAACTTTTGAATAATAAAAACAACTCTACCGTACTTGATATCCAATATTTCAATAAAGCTCCAAGTTTTGGGCATGAGAAAATGGAGAGGCGAAAAATTACATTACGAAGGTCTAGGATATATTGCGGATCTCATAGAGACGTATAGTAGGTGAGATGACATCGTGCGGCCGGATCGAGTTATTACACGAATAAAAACGGCCAACACATCAAGCGTTTCTGTACAAAATTTTACGAGGTTTCACTTAAATTGAAAATATTCGTTTAGTACATAGGTCATATGCAAGTAGTAGTAGGTAGGTATATAGAGACAAGAATTTTTAAAACATAAATAAAATTGTCGAATAAAATTTTAAAGGATTATAAATTGTTGAGCATCATTTTATTTAGCTACAAATGTAAATACTTGCTACTATACGTGACAAAGATTCCCTTCGATAGAATACAAAGTTTATACGCGCCTATTTTCATAAAGGTGAATAGATACATATTAAAGTAAATTCTGGAATATATATATATATATTTATATGTATGTATCATTGCAAAATAATTTAGAACATTTTTACGATACTGAAAAAGTTCTCCAGAATAGTAGAAGGTCGAATCAATAATCTTTTAATAGAGGATAGACAAGTTGAGTTTTTGGTTAAGAAGAAATTCAACTTTATTCTGCTGTCTTAAGGTCTATTATACCTTGACAATTCTTAGACAGAAAAAACGAGCCGAGCGAGAGGCCCTAGTTGGGACCGTGTCCCAACACTACCCAACGATAATATTATTTTGGCATGGCAACTCGAAATGAGAGGGACACGGTCCCAACTAGGGCCTCTCGCTCGGCTCGTTTTTTGTGCAGTAGTGAACAGTCCAGTATGTATTTACGTTCGTGGGTCGAATATCCACGTACGAAGGCGCGGGCAGAGCTAGTGAGCAATCATGTTTCCAGGTTAAAATACTGATGCGCAACAAATCTGTTGACGTTACAATTGATAATAAAATATTCAAGAGGAACGTGTAGCGCTATTACTGAATCAGAATCGTATTAATAATAATAATAATAATAATAAACGTTTATTTCAGGCATCATATCCCATATACAAATTAAATTAAGAAGGTTAAAATAAGGAATAAAATTACAATAAAAGTAAATACACGATGTAGGTAGTTATGTAAAGGTACCTTAGTCAATAAAATATCATTATCATTTTCATTAAAATATCATTATGCTACTAGACTATTAACATTTGTTCCCGTTCATGTGAACAGAAATCCAATGTTTAAACATTGGACTTCCCAGCCTACTTGTCACAGCCTTCAGAATCCCATTACTGGAACGCCTCAAACGCTGCCAGAATGATGCGATTCGCGATCTAATGATCGCGTAAAAGTCCGGGACCCTTGCTTCTGCAAACATACTCGATGCGCTATAGTATCTTGGTAACTTCATAAGGGTTCTGTAAGCATCATTATACTGAACCCTTATCGTGTTGTACATCTTTTTCGTGAAGTTGCACCAGAGTTGACATGTATACATAGACATACAGTAAGCTCGGAACAATGTGTTCTTGACGTCTTTGGTGCACTTCACAAATCTGCGCGCGATCATGTTGCTTCTGATTGCAAGGGCTCTCCGTTCTCTTTCTATCTTATTAAACAATCTTCCAAATACGAGTACATCGACGAAGACACTCTTTCCATCTATTATGTTATTGAATATTGTAAAAGCCCGCGCGTAATTCGTAAAATATTCTGATCGCAGTTCCCTAAACGTTTAATATTGGATAAAATACACCCTAACGTACCTCCGTATTCCCCCGTTGTTCATATCGGCATGTTATTCAGATTATACACGAATATTTCAATGCTTTCTACTAAATTACAGCTCACGAAACTCTTTTACTTAATGTCGTACGTCGACTGGAGCGTGCCTTGTTGTTTGCGTCACGTTATATGCGATGGTGAAATTATGACATATTTATGCAAAACATGGACATTGATGTCAGTTAGGGTATTGTTTATTAACTAAGTTATTGATATTTCTGGAACAATACACACTTTGTAAAATTAAATGGAATATTATAAATCTGTAGGCAGGTAATCGACCACCAATTGGTTTCTTTCATCTCTTGTTGCTTTGTCAATTAAAATTGATTGAATGAAATCGGATGAGTCCTTTTCCATAAAAGGCCTGCTGGTTGTCACTAAGGTGTTTCTAAGGTTTCAAAACTAATTTTATGAATTTGACTTTAAAGTACTCTAACAATCTAAAGGTTAATTCCTTTTGTGTTCTACAAAAAAGATCACTTAAAAATAGGAGATAATGGCGATATTATTAAATGAATAAATGGATACCCCAGCCCACACTCCGTCCGCAAAAGCGCGCACACAATTTGCATACTGTTATTATAGACGAAAAATTGCAACACATTAGGCAACTCCGTCTTAAATTGTTAGAGAATGGATTTCCTCGAGCAAATACGCCCGTTTCATTATTCTAAACAAGGAATAAATTTACCGAGAGAAAACAAAACAATTGTAATCATTTTGAGCGACTGTGGGAGCTGCATTACTTGATCAAAACATTCTTTCCTACTTCCCTTTTTTCGTTTTGCTCCTTGCGTTATTTTTAATCCATGTCGAGAGAGTATCACTAGAACACCAGAAAACAAACCAATCAAGCCTATCGGGGCGGCTGTGTGTAGTAAAAAAGCGTCAATAGCAACTGTCAGCATTTTGGACGGAAACTGTGCCCTTTAATTAGATTCGAACCAGACATAACCGGCTTATTCCGGCTTAGGCCGTTTGGCCGTGTACGGCCGTGCCACTGCAAAAATGACCAACTAATTGGCTTAGAACATTGTGTTACGTTGCTCCGGTATCCAATATACTGTTTAATGGTTCTCCGTTAAAGGGCGGAATGATTTTTTGTTGTTAGCCGGAATTTTGATGGGGATACCGTGTTCCGCACTTACGCTTATCTATAAGATAGCAAAGAAAGAGGCCCACGTATCCGTAATACGGATATATTAAGAATATTATACGGATTCCATAAGTATACAGGGTTATTGGAAAAATATTAAGTACCTTGCAGGACTGTATTACCGACATCATAAACAACAACTTTTGTTCCATAACTTTTTATAAAACATAATAGGTACATACATTTAACATTTTGACCCTGTATATTTCCTCACTATCATACAAAAAGAATTTTATACCTAATAGGTACTTTTTTTCAGGGTTATTAAAATAGGGCGCTCGCATTGCAACATTGTCTCCAAAAGTCCATGAAATGGCAAAGGTTTGCGGGTGCGCCGCAAGATGGCGTGTTGGCGTGATTGTCGCGGTGAGCCCACTTCCGGTTGCCGGTGCTTGTGTACCGGATGCGTTACGTCTCCCGCGTCTGCCGGCTGTTACCAACTCATCTTGTTTCTTTGTATGTACACTTGCCACGATACGTAGAATTTTAGGATTAAGTCGTATTTTGCTTGCAATGCATGATGACGGTACAAACTACGAGTGAGTTTATTAAGAATTGAAAGTCAATCTACGTTAACCTAGTTAAGTCCTACCTTGTCTACGTAGTTAACCTAAAGTACGTTTTTTTATACTTGTCCTATTTGGTAAGCGAAGATGGCGTCCAGCGGGGCGATTGCGTAACTTTTTGTCAATGTTTCAATTGGTTTCATTCATCCTGTGTCAATTATATACGAAACCAATTGAAGCATTGACAAAAAGTTACGCAGTCGCCGCGCTGGACGCCATCTTTGCTTACCAAATAGGACAAGTATAAAAAAACGTACTATAGTTATAATAATTTATTTTGGACGACAGGAATCCATAAAGTGGTTAGCAATTTAAACTTAAATATAGTGTAAGTAACAATTGGTACCAATTGGTTATGCCTTTGGGAATGATTTTTTTTGAAAATAAGTTTCTGTTTTCCACTTCTACAATACTCTAAAAATAGCTTAGGTTGATATAAAATATACAACTCATATCTCTCAAAATTAACCCTGTGTTAAAGCGGAATTATATCAAAACAAATTACCTACAGTGAATGTACCCTAACGTGACCTTAAAGTGTAGGTTCTATACTTATAACAAGAAAATCCTCATCCACCAAGTGTAAAAGTGTTACAAAAAGTCAAAGCTTGTGCCTAAACGAGTCTCAAAGAGCCGGTATTCGGTGGGTATGTTAATTTGACGGGCGTTTATTAAGCAAATAGCCGAGTTTCTAACACAAATGTAAGTGTTGTTAGGCCGTTCAGGCGACGAGATGCGCCAGTTATATTAGTCACACTTGGTTGGCCGTTATAGGGCTGTTCACAAGGATTTTTAACAAGGAATTACTGGACTAAATCTCTGATAGACCGGCGGATTAATACAGGTATACGGTCTGGACTTACTCATCACCGGACATTGGGTCTTCTTGCTTGGGAGAGCACGTTCGGCTTCAATTCAATCAACAAAGCAACACGCGATGATCGACACCAATTGAAAAATGGTCGAATAAGTTACGCAATAGCCCTGTAGACGGAAATCACTCTATGACCAGTGTCATAAACATATCTGGCCCGGTGAACAAAAAGAGAACTACCTACTACACCTTTGAAGAAAACGTTAAAAAAGGAAATGATTTTACACAAATTTGCATCGACAGTAATGACGCTGTGACCCAAAGATGGTAGGAAAATTGGCTGTGACGGCACACATACATACACTTACAGTGGTGTTCGGTAATCAGTCGAATCATGGTCTAGGAAATGGAAAAGGACTAGGAATAAGAGGATATGTCCCTACAATCTATGATAGTACGTCCAATTGTATGCCCTAAAATAATGTTCGTGTGTGTAACCAAAAAAGGTTCCTTAAGTCTACCACGCATGATTTCCTTTCAATTAAAAGCCTTTAAAGTCTCATGAAACGATTAGGCATAAAACTTTACACTTGGATGAAGCTTAAAGGAAGTGTATTTTAAGATAAACACGGTACCAGGAAAGGTAACATTTGGTGGGTATATTTAGCTACCTACATGTGAAGCCAAGTATAATCTGAGGTCCATGCAAAATTGAGTCAAAATATAATACTTAGTAGCCTGTACATAAGTAAGTAGAAAAGGTTACTTAAGTGACTAGCAAGTAAGTACAGTATTGTTTGTCAAGTTTGACGTTTCAATAATCGATATAGGTATCATAGTTCACTATTAGTACCTACAGAATAAAGTTATGTAAGGTATAATTGGATTTTTAAATCATTTTACTGGTTCACAAGGAAAACCACTTCACTCATCATATTTATAAAACCACAATGTTAACTTGAGTGTACACAGTCAAGCTCTCGGCACAAATAAAGCCTCATCTCCACAACATCATTGTTTCAAGCACGTTGAAAATAGAAAAAGTGGAATAGCGGTGAGCGTCCCAGTTCCTCACTCCTAGTGTTTCATGCCACCTACACAGGGCTGTCACACACATGAAAGAAAATATTAACAAACATCAGGTAAAAACATAAAAATATTGTTCACACAATCATTAACATATAAAGTTGAACGTCATTCATGCTAATAATGTCGTTGTCAGATCAAGACTTAGCTTTGGTACACCTAAAAGTATACGTATTTCTGCCTTGCTCGCTTAGGCAATAAAAATAAAACCAATAACAGTAAAAACATACTTAGCACCAATAATACTCAGGGAAATAATATTACCTACGATTACAAAATGTTTGCGTATTTGACGTTTTGAGAGCTTGCCATTTTTCGTGTTTGACTTTTGAGTAAGTTACGCCAGCAGTGGGATTTTTTCTGCTGGTCCAATCAAAATTTGAATGATACAGATAATTAGTGCTCCATCTCGTGTAAATGTGCCGAAAATTTTAAATTTGTGCCTATAGCCGTTTTGGAGTTATTCACGAATATATGATCTTGCTGGCGTAACGTTACCGCAGCAGTGTGGTTTTTTCCTGCTGGTCCAATCAAAATTTGAATGATACAGATAATTAGTGCTCCATGTCGTGTAAATGTGCCGAAAATTTTAAATTTGTGCCCCCTAAGGTTTCAGAGTTATTTCAAATCTTGCTGGCGTAACGTTTTGCGAATTCCTGTATCTCAAAAACTGTTTGGCACACAATCATAATTTTTTGTACACTCATTAGTGTTAATTTGTGCCCATTTGTGACAGTTTCATATTTCAATAAATCAGAAAGGTTCGGGTGTTATAATATTTTTCCAAAAAATACTAAAATAGCTCCTAGCTCTTAAACGGGGAAACCTAGAAACCAAATGTTAGTGCTAGCTTGTATTTCTTATGGATCCTAAGCATTTCTATAATGATCGTAAGCCTACTCCAAGGAATTTACGATTTATTACGATTTTATTGCTATCTCGCGGTGAAATTATTTAAGCCCTAAATACACGAGTTTCGTATGTTCCGATTACTTTTATTAATATACAAAAATTAGTGCCCTACTTCAAATATACGTGTACGAAATATCAGCTCTGTAAACCTTACAACTAAAATATTATTAATAAATAACCATCACGAAGCGCTTTCGGTGGTTAACTGACGGAATTGGAATGTATAGAAACAAGCGAACTCTCCGTACTTCAAGCCATCCTATTTCAATTGACAGCGTTGTAATGAGTGCAGACGCGTACATAATACTTTGGAGTGTATTTATAAACTATTAAATAAGGTAAATAAATGTATAATCACAGGGTATGCTGAATTTAAATATGTAGGTACCTTCCTTAATATTCCTTTTATGTTTCGTGTAGCTAAATGACCTTTAACTAATAACACACAACAACAGTAAAAGTATCTTCTTTTATATATTTCTAGAGATAAAAAATCGACGCTTATAAACAGCAATACGACTTTGAAAAATAATATCCATTCTTTAAATCGAAATCATTCACCATCATCGAGATATAAAACGAATGAACACTTATAAATATTAGTATTTTCAATAATTATAAACAAACAAAACATTACTTCATTGACACAACATCAAAATATAAAAATAATGTAGGTACTTACATTAAACAAAAAAAATCTTGATATTAGAAATAATAAAAAAAACTTATGGTAGTACAAACAGTGAGCAGACGAAGGGGTCTAGACAAGGGGCAAGGGTAGGAAGTCGAGTTTAACCATTACAAAGAAAATATAAAAATAAATATTACTCATTCACTTTTCTACAGAACTGTTAGCACACAGCCAATTTATTGTGTACATTTAAGATGGTAGGCGCTATGTATCGGGCGGCCGCATTTTTTTCAACTCATTTTATTTGGTCGGTTAACCATTGAAAGTTTGTCATGGTGTTTTTTATTAATTATTTTATAATTATAAGGTTTACAGAGCTGATATTTGGTACACGTATATTTGAAGTAGGGCACTAATTTTTGTATATTAATAAAAGTAATCGGAACATACGAAACTCGTGTATTTAGGGTTTAAATTATTTCACCGCGTGATAGCAATAAAATCGTAATAAATCGTAAATTCCTTGGAGTAGGCTTACGATCATTATAGAAATGCTTAGGATCCATAAGAAATACAAGCTAGCACTAACATTTGGTTTCTAGGTTTCCCAGTTTAAGAGCAAGGAGCTATTTTAGTTTTTTTAGGAAAAATATTATAACACCTGAACCTTTCTGATTTATTGAAATATGAAACTGTCACAAATGGGCACAAATTAACACTAATGTGTGTACGAAAAATCATGATTGTGTGCCAAACAGTTTTTGAGATACAGGAATTCGCAAAACGTTACGCCAGCAAGATTTGAAATAACTCTGAAACCTAAGGGGGCACAAATTTAAAATTTTCGGCACATTTACACGACATGGAGCACTAACTATCTGTATCATTCAAATTTTGATTAGACCAGCAGGAAAAAACCACACTGCTGCGGTAACGTTACGCCAGCAAGATCATATATTCGTGAATAACTCCAAAACGGCTATAGGCACAAATTTAAAATTTTCGGCACATTTACACGAGATGGAGCACTAATTATCTGCATCATTCAAATATTGATTAGACCAGCAGGAAAAAACCACACTGCGGACGTAACTCACTCTGACTTTTTGTATGTTTGACCTTTTGCGAGTTTCTGCGTGTAATCCTATTTTGCGTTCAGCATTTACTTGCTTCGATTAAACTATTCGAACAGCTAACGTTAAGTATGTTGCGTTGTACATTTTTTACTAAGTACACTCCGCCACAATTACTTCTAATTTAATTTAATAAAGCCGGAATTTACCTAATTTAATTCAGTAGGTATTCTCTATCGTACCCTACATAAGGCCATGCAAACTGAATACATTACGCCAACCCTAGCTACACACGAACTTAGTTTTAGTCGAGTCACTTCAAGAAAGCTTTCGCGTGTATTAAACCTATAACAAACTGTGAACTTCCACTAGAGGGCCTCAGTAGTAAATTTTGGCGTTTTATTGAGCCGTTTTTTCTGGTCGCTTTATGTGGAGACAGCGTATGTATGGTTTGACAGCACGATACATTGAACTTTACAAATGTTGGACAGTTCTTGTCTATTTATTAAAACTTGCTTCTGATGGGTAGTGTAGTAGGTTAATCTACTTATGTGTAAGTACAATGAGGGCATCCAGGCTTTCTTTTTTGCACCAGGGCGGCACCATGTTGGATTGAGTGACCATAGGGTCCATAGATAATACTGGATAACTGTAATTGGTACACACGTGGGGGTGTGTATGTGTGTGTTATAATTTGTTGTAGTGACACCGCTAGAAGAGAGGTGACAGATAACACCAACCAATGAAATCAATCGACATCTGGTGAGCTGATCTTGTTTTGTCCTTGACTCTCCTAGGTATATCGAATTGAGTACGAATATAATGACAGGATTAAACGAACTTACCTTAAGTGAAGTTCAATCCTTATTATATGAAGTACTCAATTCGATATAAGTACATCCCACCCACCTCTATAAGCCATACTTATTATGCCTTATTTACCCATATTATTAATGTTGTTGCTCTAAAATAATGACATTTGGTAAAAGGGTTGACAGGAACTGTCTTTATTTTTATTTTTTCTCTAAAGGGTCGCGTAGTGCATAAAACCGAGACTAATGGAGAGTCGGGCATGCTGTTATTATCAAATTGATATAGCCTATAATAACTGTCCACACATCTCACAAATAATTAAGCATATTCATAGAAATAAATGTATAATAGTATTCTATGTTCGTTCACGTAGGCGCAGTTATAAAGGAGACAATGCTACACAGGCAGGTACATGCGAACAGTAGCTTTCTGCATACGCTCATATTATGGCGGATACAGACTGAGCCGAACCACATCGATGTTTTAAGAAAAACATCTGAAAATCTGCTTTTTTTTTTCAATATTCGTTTGGGTTATATCTATCACTGCCATTAGGTTACGCTACGCCACGTTTATTTATCTAATTACTTTGACATATAGCAATTGTCGTTTTAATAGAGTAGGTTTTATCAGTGAAAGAATTTTCAGAATTGGACCAGTAGTGTCACATTAACCCTTATAAACATACTACAAACGTTGGCTTGACGCAACTCTGAGTTTGTCCCAACACAAATTTCCACGTAAATATATAAGTCAAGTACATTCAGCCCGCTCTAAGCCTCTGTAGTCCTGTTGTGTGCGAGCGGCCTAAGATACATAGAACACACAACAGGCAGTGTGTAGCTGTAGCTATTCGTGTGAAGTTTGATATATGGGGTAGCGTCATGGCCAGCTGGTGTAGTTGTCGACACTGAGCCTTAACTACCATTTCTCGAATACGAATTCGATGAATAATGATTCGGTATTTGAAAATATGCCTAGTTTTTTTAGGCATACACTAGTTTTTTTTAGGAATTCGAATTCAATACTAGCTCAGTTAAACATCCATTAAAAATCATGTTTATACAAAGCGAGCGATATTAATAGACTGCGATACTTTAAGTACACAATCGTTACAAAATAAATCTAAAGCATTTTCTTAATAAAACCCCATATTTTTATCTGTAAGCGGATATTTCGGTAATACTTTATTGTAACATTTTCGTACTGAATGTAAACCGCGAGGTAGAAATAAAGCTAGTCGTAAAAATGTTTTTATACGTTACCAAACGATTCTTCATTATTCTGCGTTATATTTTATGTTGGCCTTTTTCACTGATTTCTCTAAAGTAGCTTGTTTGTATACCGTCGATTTGGGGAGGGGATTGTGCTCTAAAGTATGGCATATTTATACAAACCTACTACGAGATTAATATAACGGCATGTTTTGATAAAAGTAAGTGACTCTATCATAGATTTTTTTATCTTGAAGAGTTCCTTGCAGAGTAACATAAATTTTATTTTTGTCGCCAGGCGCGCGATGCTAATCTTACTCTCGCGATGGTATAGGACAAGTTGTATAACTATTTATTTTTTATTTAGTAACGGTATTTTTTCAGGACCGGCCGTGTTTTCTGAAGTCTGACAGTTTAAAGAACCGAGTATCATGAAATTTGGTTTGGCATTGGTTCGTATATTGGTTCCAATTCTAATGCTTACAGCCCGGCCACGACTTCGCGCGACAGCGACCGGCGACAGCGCATCGCGCGCCGGGCTGTTAGGAGTGTACAATCCACCTTAAAAATCTACAGAGATAGGAATAATTGTTATGTATAGAGCTAGATATACAAGCCTGTATTAAAGTTGTGGAACTTAAGTGCCTACTCCTTCTTTCTGTATAAATTTTTTTAAGCTTGATTGTACGAACTACGTCATGTTCTCGCATGCATTTTTATAACCTATAGGTAGAAGTATTTAGTTAGAGCACAGGTTGGTAGTTCACGCAAAGTCAGTTTTGTTATATTCGAGTTTCCCTAGTAGCGTATGTAGCTAGTTTAAATAGAACACAAGGCATCGCGCACGCCATGCCAGGCAGCCACAACGGCGCCTCGCGTTTTAAATCTTTAATTACTACCTTTTATTACACAGACGGAACGGTTTCCGATACCTCGTAACGGGAACCAGGTTTATTTACTGTCACCTAGTTTCTATTGAGGATTTCCAAGTATTGAATACCAGTATTGAATAAAACTATTTTAAAGACTGACCGATACCTATATGTATTAGTGTAAGTTTGGGTACATACCTATTTTGAACAACGACCGATAGAAAGCTCTAGTGGAATTATCTTATTGTGAATAAAAATTACATTTAAGGCATTCGTTATGGCACTGTTATTTTGTCATTTAAATATTAATACCTGCATTTATGAGTCATTTTATTCTATGCCCACTCTATTCAATTATATTTGTGTAATAAACTGAGATAGAGAATTCTTTCGTTGATATTTTTTATTCGCTGAGATAAAAAGAAAACAGATGAAATTACGCTTTACTATGGTACAATACGCTATCGCTACGTCAAGTATTTTCTTCCCACGATGGCCAAAGAATACATCGTTGTCACTGATTTACATCTTAGAATAAATAATCATTAATAACCGTACCACAGCCGATTACGTAGGCTTACCCCAATCACGGGACCTATTTGTCACGGGAAGAGTCTCTTGTTCCAGCTCTTTGTTCGTTTTGCCTAAACCCACTTTTACATGCCATCCATGTTGTATCGTGGCCACGAAGCCACGTATCTCTACCATAATAATTTAGTCGATTACCCGACGCGCGTCGCGTGCCCACCGCTACAAATAATTCATACGGCCTGTCTCGTAATGGCCTTTTAGCTGCCCGTCTAACTTCAAATGTAGTTACTTTGATGTGGTTACAAACTATTGCTATTAAAGTAGCCACTGAAACCTACAATTTGGACTGGACCCGGCGCGGCGCACCTGTTACAACCAATCATCAATACAACCTTAACATACATTTGTAAGTTAGACCTGTTTAATTTGTTTTTAATCTTGTACCAAATAGAAAACTTAAAGTTAAGCCAGACAAATTACATTCTGAATAAATACCTAAAAACTTCAGTTTAAAAATAGATTTAAAAAAAAAACGAACGAAAGGAAGCCAACAAATTGTAATAAGTAAAAAAATACAGCCGCCGTATTTAATAAACGATAAAAATGTACGATGAATAATTGAATAAAAAATTCATTATATGCCCACGTTTCGTATTGATTTTGAATATTTTCAAGTTTTCCTGAGGCGGCGTTTCCCGAGGGCGCGGACTATCATAACTAAAAGCTTTCAATTATTAATTTCGCGTTGCCGGGAGGCCTCGGCAATAATTTTAGCGGCGCGTTGTAATTCACGCGGAGTCTAGTCGTCAAGTTCCCTGTTTGGGACATGTTTAACTTCATTAAGCATAATACTCGGTGCTCACAACATACTCGTTTAAGTCCAATCTAAGTTGTGCGAGAGTTTACATGTGAATAAATTATTATCTTGCAGTCGACAGAGTTGGGTGCGAAACCTCGGCGCCGATGTAAACTCGATGCACGAAATGTCTTCAGATTCGTGTAGCAGGGTTAGATATCTATTTATGGCAGTATAATAGAAGGATGCGAAACTTTGGCAAGACAGTCTATCTATTCTATGCATATTAAAGATACCACTCATTGATACACTCAGTTACTACGAACAATTATTGTCTCAGAACGAAAGCCAAATTCAAATAGGAAGGATTTTAATTGAATTTGGCTTCGGAAACAATGTAAGGATTTTCTAATGTATCCAAGCTCTAAAATAAATGAAATGCAATTCCTTTGATAAGCAGCAAATGATACAGCCAATAAAACTTCGGTACTTATACATTTTCTTACTGAAACTTATGTTACCTAAAGAAATTCCTGAGAGATTCCTCAGATATTCACTTAACCTTTTCCAAGAATTTTCCCGTTCAAGGGATTACGTAATGTTATGTTTATGGGTACTGCCAAACTTTTCGGCTAAAGCGTTGTATTTGAAGATGATTATTGGTGTGCTAATAATAGCCTTACTGCCGTCCGATTTCATAATAGGCAATTCAGAGTGCGTTATCTTATCTGAACTGAGGCAGGCCCCTATATTGTCCCTAGGGTATTTCATACGGGCTTAAATTCAATGTTCTGACGTACTACCAATACGCTCATTTAGAGGTATATTGTGTGCTCGCCTTGCGTCAGATTTTCACGGTATTCAGGTCTTTATCTCCTTACAACCATCATACGCTTTTGATATAATGTCTCATCATAGGATGACATCTTTATATCGTGAAGACTCCCATAAGAGGAAATGTTCTAAAATGGTAAACCATCTACAAACCAGTCTTGCCAACATAATTCTCTTAATGACGATACAAGTAAGTAATTAATTTAAAAACTTAGTATTTGCTAAACGCGGTCATGTTTCATAGTTCCCGTCGGACGAAGTTGTAGTGCAATAATTTCCGAGTTTATTTGCGATGTGGCCATTAGCCAGTTAATTATTCAGGGCACAAACTTTGCGCAAGCGTATGTGCCAACTTGATAATACCCACTAGTGAGCATTTTCATTTATTGAGCAGGAGATGCAACGTGTGACTTGTTGTTTGTTATGTTCTATCATTCTTTTGACAATTTACAAGCGTATGGCTCGTCTGATGTTAAGTAGTTACCATAGCCCATAGGCGCATGCAATAAAGGCATCACTCGCACGCTGCCAACCTGATGGACATTGTTATAATGTTTCTAAACTTCTTGTTTTTATTAAACAAAGGGTTAAAAGCGTATCAACCAGTATTTTACTACTATGGTGTTATATTTAGAATATAATACGTCCGTATTGTGGCGGCATGCAACTCTCACGAGACTTGTGGAAAGTCCAACTTGACACGAATAAGGTAATATTATTAACATAACGTTAAGTAACTCTTTGTTTGTTGAATTGAATTATTTTTAGAATAACGACGAGGATAACATGTTGGTAGCTACACGCAAATATTTGATTGTACTTAAAGTTTATCTACTACGAAATTTCGTAGTACATTGCTACGCCGTAGCAAGTACGTAGAGGAGGGCAAAACAGTGACTGTCATAGAGCGTTTTTAATGAAAAATATATGGTCACAATAAATATTATTGTAAAATATTACACGGTGTCATATATTTCCTAGAGAACGAAGCAAGTTTGTGCAGCGATTGTCACGGGTGGCTGCGCGGGACGTCTACGAAATGGTAGTCTGTGTAAGCGAAATAAAATTGGTCCATATTCTGCTTTTAAACGTTGCAAAAGGTTGCTTTATGGGTGTTCGCGAATAGCATCTTTGTTATTTTATGTTCATGTGTCGAGCAATTGTGTTACTTTGGCATTTTCTTGTTGTTACAAAAGATAAATTCGTTTTGAACATATGTCAAATTGAGTTAATGTTTTTGTGGCGACACACCGAAGTTTGCAGTAACACGCTCACAACCCGTGACACGACGTTTGAAAATCTCCTTCTTCCTAGTTTTTTTTAAATTTTCAATGTTTTTGCTCATAACGACTATAGTTGATGCCACTGTTAGAACGATATAGACCTGTTAACGCAAGTCCATATTTAAACGTTCCATATTTAAAGATAAACAGATCAACTACTTGAGGTTTAACTGATTTGACCCATATGTTGGCGTTTGTTCAACTTTGTCAATACGTAGTATGATCAACTGCATTGAATGCCTTGTATCGAAGGCGATAAAAGTTTTATGAGAACGAAAATTGAACGGTATGTGTTATGTATGTTTATGTCTACGTTCTTTTGTGGACCTGATGGGGCCAGCATTAAGTAATCGCATTTTTAAAGACTACAATAAAAACTAAAGGTTTACCGATTTTGAGAATAATTTCATTTGTTTTTTTTCTGCTTATAACATTAAACGACCGCTTGGTTTGAGCGTAGACCGCTCGGCTCACTGCGTCTGAGGCAAATTTAGGAAATAGCCTTTTCGTAATTTGCACTAGTCTGGGTGTCACTGGGATCGCCACCAGTCCATTGTACGGTACCCATAGTACAAGCGTTGCTTAGTTTGAGACCATACAGTTGGTGTGTTCGTCTGGCGATATTTATTTATATTTGAATACGACATGGGTTGCACTTACAGATTTCGTAGAGGCCAATATTCGTGAATCATTCATTATATTTCGCGGCCAACGACCTCCGCATAAATCCTGGTACACGAAGAACTAAACTCGTAAACTAATATCTTCGAGGTTCCATTTAATCCCGACTTAGCGTCTGCTATATCACTAATACAAACTTTACACTTAGTCATAAACTTAAATAAACGTTCACTTGAAACTACATGAAAAGTTTTCGATAATTACAACGTGTTACATACGTACATAAAATGTTCTTTACGCGACAGGTAGACGTTATACGATTATGGTTTTGTTCGGCGCGCGTTCTATAATTAAGTAATCTAATTGGGTCAGGCGAGACTTCCCCATAAAATGGAAGCCCATACGGCACCGGACTTAATGGGGGATGTCTGTGGAGCTGTCTGTTCGCGTTCGTTAAATAATTTTATTTTCGTCGAGCTAACTTTTGTACCAATTTTAAATGTAACTTTTGTTATTTCGAAAATAATGTTATTTTCTTCTTTTGAGCTTCATTGTGATTTCATTGGGGTTCGCTTTTGGTACCCTTCTATGCTTGATTGCTCATTTTTATACGGTCTGTCGTCTGCCCTCAGAGACCCGTTTATTAAGACATTTGGTAACTCGTAGCTTAGATCAGGCGTGTTCAAACAGTCGGTTGTGGGAATTCCCGATAATTATTCCATAATATTGTCGATGTTATTACAAAAAAGTGTCTAGTCAAATTTCTGTTTAAAAAAAAATTTAAGATAAATTTGACTAGACACGTTTTCACAACGAGTTTAACTTTTTTGTAATAACACTGTATGCGATTTCTTTCGAAGGAAGTGGTAGAATAAAAAAATATAAGTGAAAGATTGGCACTAAACTAATCTAATTACTGCAATAAATGATTTGATTCTTGATTCTTGATTCTCAATTTGCTGCCTAAATATTTTAGATCGCTGACGATATAAGTTTAAGCATCTCTGGGCATGGATGCTAGAATCACAGTCAGGACGTGCCCTCTCTAAGGTTTAATGTACGCAAATGGATGATATTAAGTAGACTGCAAAAAGTGCGAGCAAAGAGCTTTTTTTTTGTTTATAATAACATCTCTACTCCAAGAAAAATATTTCACCAACTTAAAAATTTCGCAACCGTCGAAAATAGCGTTAGCACCCAACGAAATCTCGGGGCGTCGTGTGTAATGGTCCAAGTTCGGCTAAGCCCGGCAAGCCCGCAGACGTGTGAGGAATGCGCCCCGCCCCGTCTTATTACATACGTGATTCTTATTTATATTATATTCGGAGGAAACCGTTCCGATATCGGCGCGCGGATTAACGCATTACCCACCTTTTAGCTGCTAGTGCTCAACAACTTTGTAAGAACCTTACGGAGTTAAGAACATTGTGGGATAACATTTTTATGGTAGTCCGCTTTATAATGTATTTCGCTCTAAAATTGTAGTAAAGTAAGGATTGTATTGAATTTAATAGCAGCATAGAGAGACGATATAAATGGTGTAGTACCTACAAAGATTATGGGGGTATTAAGAAACTCAGCTGTACAGTAGCGATATGAAAAGGTAGTGATTCATTTAACGTTTCGCAGGCACGTGTTACCTTTTCAAACTTTGTCACAGAACAAACTGTTGTATCGAAAATTATGTTTATCTATCCCACAACAAAGTTTATATTTACTCATTACTTCCAAAACCTTTATTTCTGTTTATTTCGTCATTGCCTTAATATTTATTAAATGTTGACAGTAATAGTAATTTCTGGCACTCATGCAATCAAACGTCGACTAAATAACTTTTTTATTCCCTGACTGTATAAATGGACATGAAATAGTTTACTAGGATGTACGTTACGTGTCATAATCAATATTTTAATATAACCTATTCAAGGTAAAAATAACAATTTATTGACCCAATAAATAAATACCTATCACATTTTCATCAATTTTTAAACGGCTTTTTATATTTCCTCAACATATCTATTCAGTGAACGGGAATCGATATAAAACATCCGCTTACAATATATCACGTGTGAGAGGGACCTTTATAAAGTATTTTCGGCGTTGTCCTGCGGGCATGTTCGAGTTGTAAGAATCCTTCCCTCCCCAAGGACCGGATGCAACGTTTCCGCCCCGCCCGACTCTAACAACTGCTAGAGTCTTTATGCCACTTATATCTGGGAATGGATTACGTCTAATAAAGAGTTTAGATATAAAAGATCGTCTTGGGACCCTGATAATCGTGACCACGACAGAGATAGAATGATCTTATTGCATTGATGCGCTACCTTTTTTATTACAATTTCTCTGGATGCGCTTAATATTTCTGAGACAAGTAGCGAATAGTATTCCTACTCTATTTAGGGCCGAGTTCACCGACACACTAACGGACTGTTAGAGCGGTAATCGGCTATTACCAGTATAAAATCGGTTACTGCTTCAACGGCCGAATCCAATGAGTGAGTATAATTTAGTCAACTAATCTTTCTGCAAACAGCTTCTTACTTTAAGCTCCTTCAAATAGTAAGCTTAGTTGAAGAACACATGATATTAAAATCAGAAATAACCTATGAATTCCATTATGGTAGAGACTTCTTATATTATGAATTAAATACTATTCTTACCGACTCCAATATGTAGCATTACAGACATTAGAATACATACCTGTAAAAAGAAAAATGTATTTAATTCTCATTTATTTATCAGTACTTCAGTCTTAACACACTTAAGAGATTTTATTCAGCTGTAATTAAGCCGGATTTTCATTAAGGAACAAATTATGTTGCAATATATCAAAATAATAATAATAAATTGCGCTGCCCTATACATTTTCACATCCATAGATCATAATAACTCGCGTTTATAGCAATTAAGGTGCGGACCGTAGATACAAGTTGGAAAAATTATATAAAAAACAACATAAATACAATTTAAGCCGTGTAATATCTGTCTAAATTATAACGGAGAGCAATTACTCAAAATTAATGGTGAAATTAATACTTTCACCGTCCATGTTAATTAAGAGCGTTATTTACTGAATTTGTGTTGGTGATGTTTTAATTACATTTGTAAAGTTAGAAATGGGGAATTTGGACGTCATTGACACACGAAATAGGTAGGTATCTACATATTTTACGTAGTAAAACATTTTTTAAACTGTGCATGCACACAACCTACCTGCGGGTTAAAATAGTAGTAAAATATGTTTACAATATAACAGTGCACTCGGAGTTATAATGGTTATAATATATAATGCTATCAATTTTATGTTGCAAGACTATTTTCAAAGTTAAAAAAAAGTGCGACTGTAGCCTAGGGGTGAACAGGTTGGGCTAACAATCAGAAGGTCCCAGGTTCAATACCCGGTGGGGCATGCACCAATGGATGAATTTTCATCTATGTGCATAATTTACAGTTCGCTGACGGTGAGGGAAAACATCGTGAGGAAACCTACCTATCCCTCGGGATTAGGTAATAGTCAGTTCCTGTATACACGGCGACACGGTTCACCACCTGTCACGTTGGGTTCTGACTATCTAGTGAAACGTGGGCTTTGAGTTGGTTAATATCTCCACAATGTGGTGGTGTATGGCCACTCAAGCCTCTGACTACCCCCGAACGGGGATAAAAGTCGTGACGTTACATTACATTACATTACAAAAAAAGTTATAACTTTTTAAACTCCCGTTAATAAGGGAAGTCTGAAGTGACTGTAAATACAGTCAGGTTTAATTCGAATCACGAGGCCTTTGTAGGGCCCTGAAGAAAATGAACATTCCGTGAAGCAAGTCGGTAACAAAAAGACAAGTGAAAGCTCTCTCTATTCGGAAATCGATTCACAGTAGATTATTTTGTCTCGCTAAATAATTTAAGGGACGTGCTTAGTAATAGCGTGGCTTCAGAACAGCGTATTTGTCATGTAAGTAAAAAAATATTTTTTCCGACGAAGAGTATCTGTCGGCATCTATTGAAATGCTTATAAGGTAAACGCAGGTATTAACGACCCCCTTAAGAGATTTTTGAATTCGATGTCAAATATTAAGAGTAGTGGTTGCCTTTAGACTCAATATTAAATTTTTATTTGTAAATATAGAATATACAGTTTATATTAATTACCTTAAATCATTTAATATAGAAGAATATCTTATTAAAAATAATTAATAAAGTGAACAAGTCGATTGTTTCTATTACCGACCCCATAGCAACGGCTATGAAGCTATTAACGATTTTTATGAAGCTATTACCGTCCATAGTAAAATCAAATAATTTATTAGAGTCGGTGATAGGTTCGATGTGTTGCCATTACCGACTCATAAGGAAAATAAAATAATTTGTATGGAAGTAATATGGGTCGGTAATAGGTTATGTGTACAACATATGAAAATGTTTTACCGACTCTTAAAAAGTACATAATATTGATTAAATTGGCTTTCCTAACCCTAACACAGACTATAACTGATTGATATATCAATTAGTAATTATAAATGAATGCATATTTACACTAATAAAGGTAATTTAAAAATGTTTACTTCAGCAACAAACTTTGAATAATCTCATATTACAGGGTAAACACATAACGGTAAATAGGGTGAAGTAGACATAAAAGAGTAAGTCGCTAATAGATTTCTAAAAAGGTTGATTGTTGCTGATTATAATGATTTACTAAAATATCTATTTAATTGAAGAGATCAACGAAAAATTTTCGGAAATACAAAACATAACCATCCAGCTATTACCGACCCACGGATCGTTAATAGCTGCAACTAATAAAATCAGTGAAGCTATTACCGTTTTATTTATATTTAAAGTTTTATCCTATAAATAAGCATTTTTTAAATGAAATGCGACACGAAATAAATAATTTACACTTCAATGAATACATTTAATAATACAGAATACATATAGGTATTGTTAATACTTATAAAATGTCTTAAGAAAAAAATTGACGTACTTACCTAAAAGAACAAGGGCCAGTACTAGATACCGCTGCCGTCACAGAAATTGCGTATTTTATTACTTTTCCGGACTGCCACGTATACTAATGTAAATTTATACGATACCCAATGAATAAACACGCGTATTATCATTAATATCTTTAGCAGAAATAGTTTCAGAAGCGTAAGAAATGCGATTTAATAAATGGGTCGGTAAAACCTGCAGTTTTTCGATGGGTCGTTAATACCTGCGTTTACCTTAGGTACTTAAATACTTTTATTTTATTGCATACCGAATGTTTTTCGCCTGAATTAATAAAAATTATATATGTGTCCAACCTACATTCAAAGGTATATTTTAAACAAACAGAAACATAGTTTTAAAACAGTATTTTAAGTTTTTAATAGAAATAACATTTGGTTTATTACACTTCAAAAAATGTGATTTGAACAGACATTACAGTCCTAGTAGGTACCAATATTAAACTTTTTATTATCATTAGAGATAGCCATTTGAATGCATTGCAGAGGTACTTACTAAAAATGATATCTGCTGTAATGTAGGTACTAGATTTATTTAGATAAGTATTTAGATATTTATGGTTGAGTTAAGTGCAATTAACGCCTCTAAATCCTAAGTTTTATTTTAAAGATAACCGGCCGATAATAAGAACTCGGTGTAAAATGCTTAAGAGTTCGTTGCATTACCGAACTCTCGAACCAAAATATTCTGGATGTGTTTTAAAATGTACAGAGTCGCAGACGCCATTTCAAATGTATTAAGGATAATATTATGTTTTGAAATGCGGTGGCGATGCAATGCAGTTGTGTGTACAGAATAAAATTGAATGAAAGACCTTATTCTTGTTTCATGTATCATATTTCATGTTCGTTTCTTGTTTTCTTACTGGAGTATAATAATTTTGAGTGCTACGATTGCAATTGCTTTTCTATTATTATAATTTTAATAAGCAATGGAAGGAAAGCAACTTGCATTGCTTATGCTGAAGCAATCATGTACTTCAACAAATCTGAAGGAATGTATTGGACCATGAACCTATATCACTAACTGGATGGCATACTGTTGCACAAAAACCGAGCCGAGTCGAAAGAGAGGCTTCGAATGGGAGTGTATCCCTTTCTATAAAGGTGTACACGAAGCACGGTATAACTGAAAGGTTATATTATTACAAGTGAGGCAAAATTTTCCAAATTGTGTTAATTAACTAAGCGAGAAACGATAATATTTCCGGAATCAATGTGCCGTCCGAATATATAACCGGAATTATGGAAAATTTAGACAAACTTTTCGGAGTGTTATCTTACCACGGGTACTTATACAAAAGTTTTCCTTGAAATCATTAGAATATTATTCTGTAAATTTAATGGACGTTTCCATTGCTTATAATAATCTCATTTTTATTATTTTTTGCGTAAACAAGATAGAATTACTGTTTATTGAGTAGGATCTATCGTCCATGACTGACATCAAACAAACCGCAGTCTTTTGAGTCCGGTAATGCGATAGTTTCTTTGACATGATAACGACCCGCCTTTGCCAGCTCATATCAACCGAATACATTATATTCTATTGACGTACGCCCTCAACTATGGATGGAAGCGGGAAATATTGAAAAATATAACGCCACATTTCCTTATTATTTAAAAGGCCACGATGAAAAAGTTACGAAAAAAACACGAGTTGTTTATTTATTTAACGACAAAAAAAGACCGGCAATAGAGCGGTCAGTAAATAAAACGTGAAAAATAAAAGGAATGTAATCCGAGTCAAGCGCGGCCGAGCTGCGAGCCGAGCCTAAGCTTCAAAAGAGATAAAAAACTTTTAATTGGATTTTTTTTGTAGATTAAAACAATTATTACTGAGGAGTCCGTCAGAAGTAACGCTAAAGGAAAATATGTAAAATCGAGTGCGTCGATCTGTGTAATTGGTCAGATATTTTAATTAAAAATTGATATACTCGCTAATTGGGGATCACTGGACGTGGACGATGGATTTAAACAAATATTATTAGCATAACGAGATATTTCTCACGTGTATTGCTTTCCTAAAAGGTAAAGAAAGTAGACACATAGCTTATCTATGTATTAACATGTATGTATAGTCTCTCTTGCTTGAGGCCAAGAGCAAATTAAATGTTGTCGGCTCTACATCCACCACTGAAGAAAAATGCACCATCAAATCTAATATTGAAGAGTTGGAGTAAGGACTTTATCAATCGCTCCCGATACCAATAAGCTTTTGAGGGATTAAATTATATCTGAACATCCGTAGAGGCGGTCATTGTCTTTCAGAAGTGGCGGCTTGGAATTGGCACAATGGGCACTTTGAGGACGCTCAGCTAGGGATGTCGGAAGTGGCAGAAATATCGATATTATATCGTATCGATATTTTTTGCACATGAATATAATTTTTTTTTATATAAGGTATTTTGAATATGGATATACCTATCGTTGTTCATATGTTTAGCTTAATCTAGCTCAATCACCTCAAATTACGAAAAAAACGTCAATCAACAGATATTATTCATAATAAATCAAATATCTGACATCAACAATTATAAATAATTATAATTCGTTTGGTAGTCTGAAAAAATAAATATGAAATTTTTATACCTTTTCGATACTTGGAATTTTTTAATCGATGTATCGATGCATAGATATTTTTTACAACAAGCTTACGCTCAGCGACGCGGCCGATGCATTGTAGCCATTCGTTGAGCAGCTGATTATGCTATTTTTATCGGATGATCGCTTCAGAGATTGCTACGAATACTTTGCTACGAATACATTAACATTACTACGAAACTTGTGCATCAAGGCAGCGATTTGGACGAAATATTGGAGATACATTCTCTCTCTGTACAATAATTTGATTGTAGATTGTATAATTAATGACCAAATTAGAATATTAACTCAGCGGGCTTGTCTTTTTATATTTATTGTTGATATATCTTTTTTTTAATTGCCACTTGATTATTATTTTAAAAGTGTGTTTTGGTATTGCTCCAGTGTGCTGCCCTGATTTTTGTCAGTTTTATGTTTAGAAAGATATTTCTGTAGTTTATTTAAACTTGGAAATGTTGTATAAATTTTATGATTTGAGTGGCAAAAAATGATAAAAAGAGATGACGGTGGCATCTAATTTGTAGCGAGCTGAGTCTTAATCCTTAACCAAACACCGCGGAGGGGGAAACTGCCGCATTAGCTGCGTCAGTCATCAGCAGAATGAATCATTACTTGAAGAGTGCGCCAGTGGCTCGTGTCAAAGAGCCTGTAGCTCAAAGGTCCTCGTGCCCCCGCGCCGCGACGCCCCCCGCCCCCGCACGCCCGCAAGGAAGGGCTGATTGAAGGGCCACTCTCAAACCTCGGCCACCCGCTCGTTCGCTCGCATTCAAGGGTCGAATCCGGATTATAGGGCGCCAAACCCTACACCTTCATCAGATATGTATAAATTTGTTTGTAGCTCGGCAATTGAAACGCCGAAAATTGCAGTTCGTCTGTAATTCCGGCCCATTCAATGTATAAAAATGGCTATGAGGATCAAACTACCGTGTGCGATGCGGGGGTTGTGAAAATTAACCAGACTCATAATATTTTTGTATGTGGAGAGAAATACAGAGCTGTAAGAGAATAATTTTCATAAACTTCTTATAAAAATCTGATCCACCGTAATGCTAAGCAACGGTTTGGAACATAAGCGTCCCGGCTCGGCTCACACATTGCCTTAAGGCGAAGTTGCCGTGTAAGTTATTATAAGAGAGGCGCGCCGAGGGAAATGAATGTCGAGTAGGGCGACCCGTTGTCATTCATATTAGCTGCGACGGCCTAAATTTGTAATCACACTGCGCCAATTCATGGCTGTAGCGGGACATAACTGTGATGAAAATAGGGAAACGAAAAGTAACAGGCGACAGTAAAAAGTAAATACCAGTGTTGATAAAATTGAGGCCGAAGTGAAGAAAGCGATGCTATACCGTCGGCCATTACTTTAAAATAAAATTGGTAGCCATTATGTACGTTTTGATAGGACTGTTCTTTTACAGAGTGGATTACTTGATAAAATTTAATGGTAACGTGTTTAGTGCCTATACAGGGTGTAATTTGTACACATAATATTCTGTCTAAGTTGTAAGTTTGTTCAAGAAATTATAGTTCTTTCATTGTTTGTACAAAAAGCCCTATATTTTGGCTTCTAAATATCTTATAAGGTATCTTTAGGTTTTATATTTTCTTGAAATGTAGGTATCAATTTTGTATTAAAATTTCGACCGTCGTGTTGGGTGAGGTGTATACGAACCATGGACCAATTACTAAGGGGACTGGCCCTAAGCAACTCGGCCGAGTGGTCGGCCTAGTACTAACATCGACATAAAACGAAGCGAGTGGTTCAACTATTTACCGGTAGATAGAACAATGACCACGTTTTTTTTCATACATATATCTAATAAGGGCACCTCTTTCTTTAGTCTTTACTCTGTGATACGAACACTGAAGTCTGCCGTTACACAAAATGATTACACATATAAAGAGTCTTATCTGTTTTCAGTGTACACCGGCATAAACCGGTTACAGGCGGTAGCAACCGTTCCACAACCGCTCGAATGTTTACGCGAGTTTTACGCAGCAATCTCACCGCCGACGACGCCCCCGCTAGAAATTGAAAACGGAATTATGATGAAATAAAAATGGCACACAAAACGCCGCCGTAACATTGCCACGATGTTGCCAGCTTGTATCGGGAGAAAATCTGGACTGAATCGCAAGTTGCGAAAAACGATAAATAAAACTACTTATAATGTACCTACCTACCAACAAGAAGAACACCTAATAGGTACCTACCAATAGGGGATAATCCATTTTAATACTGTATACCTAATTATATAAAAAAAATCTAAATGTGTAACAATTTTCAAAATAAATTTAAAATTGTCAAAAATACGGATTTTTGATGTTTCGAAAACTACTAAACACGTATGACGCCATAAGTGGGAACTATAACATTAAAATAGTGAATACTTATCTTTGTAATTATTCATTATTTAAAAAAAAGTTATTACTTAAAGTTACTTATAAGCGAATATAAAAAATAAACTCTATTGGATATGAGGATTATCCCTTATTTATGAAAAAAGAACGTTACATCCCAACGTCCACTTTTCCTGGACCTCAAAAAAAGTCTACAGGGAAATGGGAATATACGCTCATCGCCGTCAGCAGGCTCGCAGGCAGTACAACGTCAACTGGCGACTAGACGTCCGGAAATGTACGATGTGCCGCCGGATATCGGCGAATGTGTTCGAATTTTAAGTGAGCCAACGAAAATTGATTCTGCTCAATTTTACGTAAACATGCCGAGTGTCCATTGATTGAGCTAAATCCGGATTGGAATCGCATCGGTTGTCTGTGGCCCTGTGGCCGGCTCGCTACGTCACGTTTGTGTACAGGGCACATACCATCTACGAATTGAGATTACACCTCAGTATGTCTTATACATACCTAGAAGGTAGATAGAGGTATATTGCCAGTGCCTATAGTAAAACAGGAAATATGTCGGGTTAGATGTATTTTTTTAACAGTTATAGTACCTCCTAACATTGCAATGACTGGACTTGTGCCCAGCGCACCAATACATGCAGCGAAATTCACAAATGTGTCATCGCACTTCGACAATCAACTTTCCGGCTCTCTCACTCATCGTACGAAACACAGCTGTAATAGCTGCTTTACGCCGATCTTCTGTGTTAGGGTGGTACTACCCCAGTCGAGCGAGCCCGTATATGAGCTGCAGTCATTTGCCTACAGCTTGGTTCTATCACCAGTCAAAGACATAAGGGGGCGTCTATAAATTACGTGTGGCATTTAGCGGGGGGAGGGGGTCGAGCAAAATCTCTCCTAATCTCCTAATTCATATAGAATAACCCATCCCTGTAATATCTAAAGACAACAAAGGATGATGTTTCATCAAATAAATCCCCGTCAATAAACGTGTTTTAATTATCACGGAGCGGGATGAAAATGAATGTAATTTGATCTGCAAACGAAGCGTTTTAGCCTTTATACAGTCTCTCTGTATTTAAATAGAACAATTAAAAGCGGTCAAGCGTTCTGCGTAAACATTTTTACCGCCTGTTGTTACCGGGAAACTAGTGATGGTATAAATAATTTTATGATGATATCGATGATTTGAAAATAGGGATTAGAATTAATCTTTTAAAAATGTATTGCATCACGATGTAGATTACATGCACATGATTTTCATATGTCATTTTCTTTTTTTTTCTCTTTTCTTTAGTTGTAGTTTTGTAATATATTACCTAACATCTTGAATGTTGTTAAGTTGATACTTAAATTAAATCATCATCATCATCATTATCTCAGCCGAAAGACGTCCATTGCTGGACATAGGCCTCCCCAAGGTTCACCACAATGACCGGTCTTGGTCTTATTACATTTTTATTTAAGTTTCATCAATCAGTTCGAAAATATCATAATACTATTAGAAAATAAGATAACCGATTAGCATTTTTTTGTTTAGCACCACACACCATTGTTACTCCAGCCACGATGGACATTGGTAGTGGAACAATAACCGATATCTAAAAAACATCGATGTACAAGCCCCATCCCTATTACAGTGTTGGGAATTTGCATTTTCGCCGTCGTCCGCCCGTTTGCTTGCATCTGATTCCGCACTTCATTGCAACTGGCAATTAGCAAAGAATCAGTCGTCTGGCGTTATTGATGTAGCATGCATCTTAATTAACGGACTTTCCCTCCGATAGCTTTTAGGACTTGTGCACAGAATGAGCAGGACATTAAAGTTATTTGCTTCGGGGAATAACCTTAAAACATTTAAAATCGAAATAGTTTCAATAATTTTGATTAATAAAAAAAGAATTCCTCCTTGAATTAACGTTAGTAGAGCCAAGCTGTAACCAATTTACAGGCTGGCTCGTCCGAGGTAATAACATCCTCTCACAGAAGATCGGCGTTTCGTACGATGAGTAATAAGTACCTAACATCAGGCGGACAACGCAAGCATCGTTTGCTACGGAAGGTACTGCCCTACCATACTATGAACTCTGGGCTGGGCGATCAGCTAAAACCAAAACAAAAGTGGTCTTTGTTGTTTTTATGAGAAATCGTATTTATAAATCACTATTTTTTTAAAGACTATCGGTAACCTAAAGTCATGAGTGGAATGTCAAAAGCTCTTTTATAGTTTCAATTCACGTGTGGTCAGCACAAAAACCTTTCGAGTTGCAGTGAGTACGAAACGCGCTCGTTGTTTTGCGGGCCCGCTCCACCTGGCTGCAGCCTACGAAATAGGGGAATTCCCAGCAAATACTAGTTTTTTTAAAAGAAAACAAAGCATTTACAAGCGAAGTGAACTATTCGAATGATGTTAGTGCGACTACCATGAGTGTGGCGACGCAAATTCGGATTAAAATGCTTGATTTAAATACACGACCAAATAAGGCTGTAGCCGCACCACTAAAGTGATTGCGCGACTCAACGGCTATTTCTTTTCTTATGTGTTGCGGCCACCGCCATATGTTTATATGGGTTTGTTCGCTGTCACGTCGCAGTCGCCTTACCAGTACAGCCCCGGCCTAAGAACTAAAGCTATGGAAAATGGGCGTCATATTTTGGTCTAGAAGTATTGTAGGTAGATGTTTTTCTCTTATTTGAACATTATACTACTTATTTACAACTCTGCACTCATAAGAAAGATAAAAAAATGCAGGTTTTTTATGATCTTTCAACATACCATAGGTAGTTTCATTAACTCTATTTAAAATTACTTCCAATAAACACTTGGGTTTCTCATGGAAGTAACTATGCTTCTGATGATGCTACCAGAGAGCTTCGTATTGCCAAAATCACTTATCCCCGTAACTTGTCACGTTTGACATGAGCCCTAAACTCGGTTGTTGGCGCACCCGATTCGCTGACGAGACATCCAATAGTAGGGGCCTGAAATATTGAACGAGTTCAGTCTGTCGGTAAACATTTTTGATTGAGCCGGTACCAACAACATTTTCCTTGGAATTGCCGAAGGAATTCCTCCGCATTTGCATTTACCTTTGGTAGGGGAAATAAAATAGAATCGATTATGTATTTTTAGAAAGGCCTATCCGAATATTCTTGGGCTGTGCTAGGTATATTTATATGTTATGTAGATAAAATTTGTAAGCATAACGTTCCGTGGATACCAACGATCCTAACGTTCTTCTAAGATAGTTGACTAACTTTATAAATAATCGAAAAAATAAAAGGAAATATTTCCAAAAAGAGGACAAAGTTATTTTCCTTACATCGCTCCGAAATATTAATATCTAAAATAATAATAATAGCAATAATAATAATAACGGTGAGGGAAAACATCGTGAGGAAACCTACCTATCCCTCGGGATTAGGTAATAGTCAGTTCCTGTATACACGGCGACAAGGTTCACCACCTGTCACGTTGGGTTCTGACTATCTGGTGAAACGTGGGCTTTGAGTTGGCTTAATACCTCCACAATGTGGTGGTGTATGGCCACTCAAGCCTCTGACTACCCCCCGAATGGGGATAAAAGTCGTGACGTTATATTTATTTATATTTATTTATATTTTAATAATAATAGCCCTTTTAACGTCCCACGCCTGGGCACTGGCATCTGCAATGCGAGGGGGATTCAGGCCATAATCCACCACGCTAACCCGGTCTGGTTTTTTTTTTATTACCAAGGATGGCACACTGGCGGACGGTCCACCTAATGGTAAGTGGAAGTTGCCGCCCAGGACATCTGCAACTCGGTGAATTTCACAGGTTCCCTCATGCTGTTTTCCTTCACCGTAATAATATTTTAATTATTACAGCTACGTGTTATCTAATCGACCATGGCGGTTGATTCAAGGGAATTAAGCCCTTTGTACCTGCTGTTACTAAGCAAACTTCGTACAGGCGTCCCACACAAAATAATCAACCTATTCATACCCCAACTCGGTAACAAACTTTGATTTCAAGATTCTACGTGGAGTTAGTTTTCAAATTATCGACTGCAGAGGTACCGTGCACGTTGCAACCCACTGTAATCATACTGGAAAATTTCCACTAACAAGAATATCAAACAATGTAACTCCGAGAAAATTTTCATTATTAAAAGAGAAACTTTGATATTATTTATTTACAATATTTTTCCCTGTGATTTCGTAGTTTCTGTTTCACTATTAATTTGCGAGCGACGGCCAACGCTTTTATTTGTAACTTGAGTAAAACGTGTCTCGTTTTAAAATATACTCATATATTTGACGGGCCCGTTAGCGTGGTTGGCGCGGAGGCGACTTTCACGCTGCAGGTCGTAGGTTCGATTCCTACCCGAGACATGCATTTGTGTGCATGAACATGTCTGTATGTCCGGAGTCTGGGTGTATATGTATTGTATGTATTTACAAATAAAAAAGTAGTATATGTAGTAATATCAGTTATCTGGTTTCCATAGTACAAGCTCTGCTTAGTTTGGGATCAGGTAGCCGTGTGTAAAAAATGTCCCAGGATATTATTATTATTATTATCGTGGATGCATTGTGTTTACTGCAAACTGTTCTTTGACAATATTTTATATTCATAGGCAGTAAATAATAAACCCTCTAAAATATAGTGAAAATCGCATCAAAATCTGTTGCGTAGTTTAGAAGAACTAAGCGAACAAAGAGACAGACGCGGATAGTGATTATATTTTATAGTATGTCTTTGGAGAATATAGTAAAGATATGTTTTAAGATATTTACAGCATAAATAATATTCTGTCGTACCAAGATTTCCTGTTTGGTAAACAAGCGTTCATTCCTAAATTGGTATGGAAAAATAATTGCCCCGAGCAATTAGATTTTATTTACGCAAACTTTATGTTTATTCAAACGACGTACATCTGTTTAAGATAATTCGCGAGCGCCAACAAAATTCAGCATCAAAAGCGACAATTAAACAGAACATTAAAAGTGAAACGAAACCTCCACCTTTAATTACGGCGGCTGCTTTCTTTCCTTATCTCAATTTTATTACAATGACAATAGGCATGAGCACGCCTATTAAATTATTTGTGGAGACCTGTACTGCTGAGACGAAATTACTTATTGTACAAAAACATTGTGGGTGTCAAATCAAAGACATTAGCAAGAATGAGGGAGACATGTAACCGTCCAAAATAGTTTATCCTACTAAATCGAGAACATGGATATAGTACGACTCAATTGCTTGCGGAAAATAATGTCGTAAACATGTTGGTACTGCCAATGCGGCTCAAGTTCTGGCGAATCATGCCTTATGAATTTCTTAAGTTAATTGTCGAATTGCGAGTGCGATAACAGTTTTGCTGCATGTTTGAAGGTAGCATATTTGCTAAAATAATACATGTTAATAATAAATAAATGTCGCCAGTATTACAAACCAACTGTATGGTCACAAACTAACCAACGCTTGTACCTACTATGGCTACCATACAATGGACTGGGGGCGATCTCAGTGACTAGGGCCCGTATTAATAAATGCATCTCAAATTTGAGATCGATCTTAAGATGCAGTTTTGACGTTTAATGTATGGAACATCTGTCAAAAACAGCATCTCAAGTTCCATCTCAATCTTGAGATCGATTTATTAATACGGACCTAGGTGTCACTGAGATCGTCCAGAGCAAATTACAGAAAGGGCGTTTCCGAAATTTGCCTCTCACGGGAATCGAACTCGCAACCACCCGATGCAGTGAGCCGAGCGGCCAACGCCCAAGCCACAGCGCCAAGCGGTCGCCAAATCACATCAATGTGTCAAATCATCTATGTTTAGTGTAAGTGCGGGGTGGTGGCATAAATCGTGATATTCAAGACTATTCACGAGTGGAGGAGCGAGCTGGCGCGGACGTTACGTTTTCGCAGCGCTGCTGCCTGTGTCATTCAAATGCGGCTCGCGACGGCTTTCGGCGGAAAAGTTGAGCTTTCGGACTTTGAAATTGTGTTCGGATATGTTACGTGCTCGTTAATATATTATACACAATTTCTAAAGTTTTTTTACTGCTAAGTATCTGATATTTATGTTTGGGCTTTCGTGTACTTTTTGCCACATAAGTAATGGTCTACTTGAATTTTTATGTTTCTTGTTATTGTTGTTGTTTTATATACCTAAGTTTAAAATAAAACTAGATTTGAATTCTTTTTTTGTCAGAATGTATTGTGGTTTATCTATGGATTATTAAAATACTCGCTTCTACGACTACAGATGTCTTGCCATAGCGTAACATATATTTTTAGCAGGTCCCTATGTACACATATTCTTTTGGTACCGAAACATAAAAATATTCTGCAATGATATATTTCTATTACTCAAGACGACGACGACGTCTATGTACGATGAAGAAAAAAATATTTTAGTAAAAAATATTTTAATTTTTGTGAAAGGCAAGTACTATATAAGTAGGATTATGAATACCTAATAGTCGAGTGTGACCGCCACTCGGTACATGATATACAGTACTTTTATGTACACCTATCGTCCTTGGTAACACGTATCTAAAATTCATGCCCTAAATACAGGGCCGCGCGGTTGGGCATATACTTAGTATATTTTTTATTGCGAGCCACACGAAAGCAATCTTGCCCACTTGGATACCACGCCTTATTTTATTCCTTTACATTTTAATTTACAGGTACGGTCAGCAACATAAGTCGCTGAACATCCTCAGTTTTTCCAATCACTATCACAGTTTTGGTTTACAACAATTCCGTTATTTTTATTGATCGAAATATTATTTCAATATGTTGCTATTATTTAGTTTGAACGAGGCTTACCAAAGCTTGTAAAATAAAGTGTATTACCTATTTGAAAATGTTTGAATGTTCAGCGACTTATGTTGCTGACTACATACCTATATTTTGGTAGATTGACTACATTGATGACACCTTTACGCAAAGGAAAAATATTTTTTGAAAATGTGTTATTTGCCAGGAAGGTTTGTGCAGAATAAGTACCTACTGGCTGTTTTAAGCTGTTTGTGGTATTTTAAACATGCATTATTATTTTTTTCAAGTGGAAGACAATGGTGGAAGATGAGCAGGTTCCATAGACATTAGTATCATGTATAATGTTCCACCATTATTCTTCGTACCTATTTGGTATTATTTCGCACGTAATGATTGCGAGCAAAATTTTAAATGACTATTTTTATAGGTAACTTTAAGATAAGTCATAAGAGGAACTTAGTTTCTACCCAAGGATAAGGCTTCATTATATGTTTGGACGGTAGGTAATCTGTAAGTATAAGTAAAAGCTAGGGCAATATGCAAGTTTATTAAAATATAAAAACGTATACGCTTTTATTCCAGTAATCGTTTAATATTCTGATTTTGAAGAAAAATATTAAAAAATTTTGTCGTTTGACAAACAGTGCAGCTCGTAGTTTATCGACGAGTGATCCGATTTCAAAACGGCATTTTGTAATAAAGAGAGATTCTCACTAAGAATTTGTACGAGATTTACTCAATATAGTTTTTGTACTAGGCTTGTATTTTATCTAGAATATCGATTTTTTGCCAAGATCTTGTGAGTTTTAGTACTTATATTTATAAAAAAGTTTGTGAGATATGATTGTTACATTTTTTTTTGTCCGTCGGAAATAATGAAATACCTATGTAACGTTCACCAACCCGCACTGAACCAAGGTGAGTCCCGAATCCCCCTCGTATCGAGTGGGAGTGTTCCGGTATTGGCAAAATACTCGCCCCCTATAGCATATGGGGATCAAAATATAAAATACCAAAATGTGGATGCACTGCACTGCAATTCTGCCTACCCCTGCTAGAAATGCAAGTGTGATGGGGTCTGGTTATTGGTAATTCCAGAATGAGAAGCCCTATTCAGTCCACCCTGAATGAAACATGTTCTTGAACAATTACTTTTACGCCAAAGATTATCCGAATCGCGTTAACCCTATCCATCCTTCCTAATTCTAAGTATAGTATAGCAGAGTATTTCATTAACGAGCACCCGTTTAACGAATCTCACTGAAATAAGATCGTTCGGAACAGACGCAAGGCGTTTTAAAACAATGCGCATCATTCAAATACCCTATTAAATCGCACGACTTAGCTCGCAGGAGCGGGTTCGGGCTAAATTAACCAAATTAAGAGCCGCCTCCTGAGACAGTAATTACTCCGTGCCTACACTTGGCCACCGACCAAGTACACTGTAGTTATATTACACCCGGATTTATGAGGAAGCGATTTTCCGATTTTGGAATGTAACTCGATTGGGCAAACCCCATGGGCACGCTGGCTCGTGCGCGTCGACCGTCAACGATTTTTGTTCACTAACGTTAGAAAATAATATTGTTTCGTTTTGTTTTCCGGTGCGGCTATTTCGCGATATTCGGTTATGAATTTAACACGTTCAAAAACTAATCGTAACGCAAAACTTAATTCGCTTTTTAAAATTATAATTTAACGATTTTAGCAAACAACAGGAACTTGATTGACCGAAAGTGTAATTAAATCATTAGAATACCGAAAATTTAAGCTACCTAACACCAAAATCGCTTTATAAATCGTATGAATTCAACTGCAAAAAGTTTGTTACAGCTTTCAAGAATTCATTGAACTCTGAATTAACTTACGGCGTCCTTACAGTCGTTTGAAGTAATAAAAAGTGCGAGAAAACGCCAGAATAAACGTGGAAATGCCACGTTATCAAGTAAAACAGCTGTAGTGCAGGCGAGGGCGGGCGGGCGGCGCGGCTCGGGCCTATCGACTCGGCCGCCCGCGCGTGCACTCACTCACCTCAAGGTCGCCGCCGCCGAGCACCACCGCGCCGGCCGAGCCCTACGCGACCCGCGACCCTTACATGACTACTTTAAAAATTTAAAGTAACCCTCGTCCTTCCGGCACATTTTCCAGGGCCGGGCGGCCGCCGCCCGCGGTGTCCCTGGGAAAACTGACGGACGTCGCCGGTCCTCCACGGGTTATATACGCGTCGGCGGGGCGGGGCGTCGGCGCGAGTTGCGCCGTCGATTCGCGAACTCGATAAATAAATTAATTAAAAGTGCAAGTGAATGATCGGCGGCGTGCAGCCGACCTGCGAAGTCGTCTAGCTTCCCCCTAATTGGAATTTCAGAGCTACCGGATACTTGGCGAAGGTGGGGATTGTTTTTCAGTTGGCGATTTACAGGACTATGTGCTGGCCTAAGATGTTTTGATAGATGCGCCTTTCCACGCTTATTTTGGCAACATGAATGCAAGGTAATTGCCCGATATCCACTTAGTCACGCACTACCAAGCGTAGCGGCTGCACGGTTGCACGCGAACCCGATGAATAGGTAATCTCTTTCTAACAACAGGGTCTGGCGTATGATGGCCTGTATATAGACATAGTTTAATGTGCTGTTTTCAGAGCACTTATATTCGTTTGTGGCATGTCTGGGTTGCTTCGAGAGCCAACAACCGAATGTTGTTTTCTGAGTGTTGGTGCAAAATCTGATGAGGTTAAATGATCTCGAACGTTGGTTATAGGAGCATGTTACGGAATAGATTTACGAGGCAATGGTAAAGTCTCCGAGCCTCCGCTCGAGATTGAACCTGATTTATATCATCCTGTAGAACTTGCTGTCTAACACTGAATCAACTCGTATCTTAAGATACATTGCCCTTGATCATTTGAGGCTGCGGAAGGTACATAGTTATTTATTTACTTGAATCGATGCTGAAGGAAATTGTAATTTAGGTACCTTCCTCTACTAATATTAAAAGAGGTGAGGCGTTCATAGCCAGCTGCAATCACTGATCGGAAACGATCGGAGGTTAAACGATGCTTGGCTAGGTAAGTCAGAGATGGGTGACCTTAGTGGCATTTGAATTGAGCGTATCCGCGCTTCGGAGGGCACGTAAAAAGTCGGTGGTCCCGGTTGTTGCCATCTAGGCAGCAGTCTTTAAGTCTTGCCAGAGGCCTTCGGGCGGCTTATTGAACAACTCTGACACCAGGTAAAGTTGTTTGTTTGTAAGTATTTTTTTAGGAGACTGCTGATCCAAATCAGAAAATTCATGATAGAAAGCAGCACTACACCTGACTGATGTATGCGTTTAAATTTACCCGCAAGTGAAACCGCAGGGTAGCTAGTATTTTATAAGAGGAAGCGTGCTTTCGTGATAAAGGTTGGCTGCATTTATTTATAGGTCACTTGGAACCGTTAGAACTTCCTTTGGAAAAGTTTAGGGGCAGTTTCGCTGATTAATAGCACCTTCTATACATTTTGGGTACGGTACTCACCACTTTCCACCTTCACCCACATTTCGCCTTTTATAAACAGCCCGTTAGTGGTTAATGTGGAAGAAATTAAATACCATGAAAATCCTAACGCATTAACTTATATTAGCGGCACGTTATGATGGCACTTTTGACATGTAGAGGTGGGAAGATGATGAACCTTTTTATAACGGATTAAGAATGACAGTTTTAAAATTTAGGAATGTCAAAAAATTTATGCTAGAATGAATCTTATTCCGTTGCAATAAGGTTCATCATCTTCCCCCCTCTACATGTCAAAAGTGCCATCATAACGTGCCGCTAATATAAGAAGTAAAAATTAAGTAAGACTTAAGAACTGGTTCTATCTAAATATGACGTTTGTCATTGCTAAAGTGATCGACCCTCTGATTGGTCGGTCGATTCTGACCGACCAATCAGAGGCCGATCTGCCGGTTGCCGACCTATCAGAGGGTCGCTCACTATAGCAAAACGCCACAGCACACAGCAGCATTAGCAGCTCAATGGCAATGGCTAAGCGACACATGCCTCGCCCGAGCACTCATGTTATGACATAATGTCAATGCGTTCCGACGTCAAAACTGAGTGTTCGGGCACGGCATGTTCCTGAAGTAGACGCTGCCATTCAAATCTGGTGCATGAAAAATTAATAAACAAGGCTGTTGTGGCCGCAGCGAATCGTTCGCTTTATGTGCAGGGGATTTAAGCATTAACGTTATACAGAATGTTAGGTTATACGAGAGACGTATTCAAACGATAATTCATGCATAGACGTAACTAAAAAATATATAAATAAAAATAACACTGATAAGTAACAGAGAAAACTTAACAATAAAACTACTAACAGTTTCGCAACGTAAGCCTATCGACCCTATCGAGCGACAGTTGTCTTATGAAAATTTACTTATTACATAGGTATGTTATTTTATTCATTCCTTTTTGTATTTTATTAGATAATTAGGTAAAAAAATTGAGGTACATAATTAGGTACAATAAGAATCGCATACTAAATAAAATACCCACCTTCAATAAGTCCCTCGGCTTACCCAACATCCTGTACTTATAGCTGTTTGCAAACTGTAATCCTATACCGAGAAATCGGATATATCTACCTACCGTGTGGAGGCGTGGAAAAGAAAATAACTTTTAAGACACTACCCTGTAATGGAAAAAGAAAATGTCACTGTGGGCAGTAAGCGAGTTAATCACTAGCGTTAATGGTAACATGAACCGTACCGGTTCTAGGAAACGGCAATGGCAGTCTGTGACGTCACAGCATGAGCTTTGAAACCACGAAGCAAATACATAGTGGATTTGTTCTTATTAGATTTCTCTATGAAACAACGCTTGACAACTTGCGCGGGTGAAGGGGTGTTAGATTACGCCCACTTCTCTATTTTTTATCGTTAGTATAAGACGTGTGCACAGGACGAACGCCGGCAGCACGCCTACTGTGCTGACGTCAGCGGCCTAGTTGAGTCATAAGGCCTAGTTGCTTAGACCAAGTCCCTTAGTATTTTGTCCATGTTTGAGACAGTGTGTAGGACAAGTAAGAAAGTACAAGCGTTGCTTCATTTGGCACTATACAGTTGGTGTGATTCTGGCGGTATTTATTTATTTAACTAGCTTCTGGCCACGACTTCGTCCGCGCAGAATAAAAAATAAACTTTCATTCCCTTTTTAACACCCTCAGGAATTTAGAAAAACTCTTTCTAGTGGATACCTATACACTTCACAAAGAACAAACTCTCCAAATTTCAAATTTCATGTCTCTAGGACCAGCGGTTTAGGCTGTGCGTTAATACCTATATCAGTCAGACAATCAGTCAGGACTTTGAATTTTATATATAGATTTATAGGCCTTCAGGTTCGAGAGGGGGGGGGCAGCTTTTGAAGTAGTCCAAGACCTAGTTTTGATAATAATCTGTACAACCGAATTCTAATAGCCGGCCCGGAATAGGTAAATCGATATGGATTTCTAAATTGGAATCAGGTAAGTAAGTACAGTCGAAAAATGGTAGATAGATAGATAGATAGATAACACTTTATTGTACACCAGCAGAAACAAATACATAAACAACAATGACAAACAAAACAAGAAACAAAAAACAGTGTACAGTGGGCGGTCTTATCGCAAGCCGCGATCTCTTCCAGACAACCTTTGGATGGAGAGGATTCCATGTTTCAAACAGAGTATCTCATGAATCTCATGATACCTTTTACAGACTGTACTTACCTCCACCATAACGTTGAATATATCTTATTTCCTTAGTACCTAACATACCGATCCTTGTAGCGTAGCGATAGTAACGAATAGTGTGCCAAATGCTAATTGGGTATTAGTGACTGCTACTAGTAAACAACACTCTATAGATATAGGTACTCTGTAGTATTTAAAATGGTAATAGAGGACAATGACCTGCAACCCCAGTCAATGACCTCGGTCAATGGTATTGTGCACTCAAGGCGAGACCAGTTGAAGGGGTTCGGAGTTCTAGAAGGTAGGTAGGTATTGATGTTTTTACATAATCAAGGGCTAAACCAAGTGCCAACGTGAAGTTTCTATATCAAAATGTAGTAAACGACTCTTTGACTGTGATACGTAATTTCGATGTAGTATATATGAGCCCGGATAGCTCAGTCGGTAGAGCATTGGACTTTTAATCCAAGGGTCCAGGGTTCAAGTCCCTGTTCGGGCGTCTTATTTTTGCAATTAGTATTTTTAAGATATTTTTTAACGAAGTGTTTTTTTTATTATTAACTAATATTAAGTTGTAGTTATAGTAAATTATATTCGTACATCTATTTTAACTAAGAATTGCTAATTTATATGGCTTTTTTTACGCAAAAGGTTTAAAAACCAAGTAGTTGATAATTTGGAATATATTTCGAAAGCCCCTGTGGCCTAATGGATAAGGCATCGGCCTCCTAAGCCGGGGATTGTGGGTTCGAGTCCCACCAGGGGTAGAACTTTTTATACAAGTACATTTTGTAAATATCAATAATTTTTGACTTCAAAACCGTTTTTGTACCGCGGTGTTGATGGCAGAAAGCGTAGCGCGAAGCGCAGCTCCAGGCATAGTAGAAATATGGATAGTAGGTTATCTTCATAGAAACACACCGCGCGCGGCTTGTATGTGTGCGCCATGCGTATCTATGCGTCGTGCACGCACACTCAAACATGACATGCATTGTTTCGCACTGATAACCGGGTTTAGTTTAGTTTAGTTATGCTCCAGGGCACCACAGCGCGGTCGGCGTTGCAGCTCTTGATGGACAAGCTTAAATAAAGGCCGAGACCGACAGTCGAGGCCTTTGTAGCGCGGCCAGCAAGGTCCGCAATGATAACCAAGCTTGAAGGCCGAGAGCGTATCTTATTTATTCCATATGTTATTTTATTCCATATATTCCATTATGTTTATTCCATACATATGGCATTTGTGCAATTATTTAGAAAGACGTTCAAAGGCTTTAAAAATAGGCGCAGCCTACCTCGTATCTTTCTTTGTATGACTGTGAAGAGTGGGTCACCCAAAATTCTGTTAAGGTGATACACAGATTCCTCATCGGTTTACTACATCCAATATACGCATAATAAGCTCTTTATTACGTCGTACAGTCGCTATAAAGAGCAATAGAAATTGTGAAATGCCTTCAATATTGAAATGTCGACCCAGTTCGCGGGGCGGCGGGGCGCCTGGGCGGGCGGACCGCGGGGCGGGCGGCGTGGTAAGGGGCGGCTCGCTACTACAATTAATAATGGGTCATCATAGTCGCCATACTGGTCATAATCGTCATCTATTTTATTAACAAATAGAACAGGTCGTTATTCCATGCAGAGAAACGTCACCGGCGCACCCAAATGGGTTACTTTTCATAGTTTTGTCAATTAAATTTGGACGTTTTTGTCGGATCAGATGCTCGGCACATGAGGATATGCCTATCACCTAATAGTGTAGTAGGTAGCTAACCAAGTGATGTTTTATTTCGGCTAAGTCAAACTAAACTATCCTGTTATTATACCTAAGGTGTATAAGTGTCGCTGTAAACTTTCCAAAGAATTTTCTGCGTTTCAAAGTGGGTAGGTAGATAAGTATACTAATAATATTATTCTATTATTCCTAGTGTTGTTTCGAGTGGCGATGACAGCGCCGCGCGCGGCGGGGGTCGAAATGCGCCTGTCACTTAGCTGTCAGTATCACTGACATTGCGAATACAATACCGTTATTTCCATATAATAACTATCGTTATCGGCCGTCTGAACCATATCGTTTACATTTCATACGGTACAATGGATAAAAACACCGTGTTAATTAAATGTTTGCACGTGCGAGCTAGCACTGTGAGGACACAGTTTAGACAATGCAAGTGTAGTGTACATGCAAGTAGATCATGCTGGATGCAATCAATACTTAATACACACTTCTCTTATGGAATCTACCTATAAAACAAATCGCATCGAATCCATATTTTGTTTATCTAAGCAATATTTAAATTTGTTGCTAATATTCGAATCCGCTGGATGCGGGCAGCGCAAGACCGGTCATTGTGGCGAACCTTGGGGGAGGCCTATGTCCAGCAGTGGACGTCTTTCGGCTGAGATGATGTTGCTAATATTTGGTATTCACAATATTTGACACTGTTTGTAAAATAAAGATTCACCCATTTGAAAAATTGGGAACTGTAGGTACCTACACCACGAAAAACAGAAGATGTAGATATCGGGGTAAATGTAACTATGTATAGTCACATTCAGTGAGTCGATGAGCATTAGTAGGTACCTATTACCACCACTAAAATTCAATCCGACCACTAAGACCAGTATTTTTTTTAAATGTGTATTTTTGTTCTGTCGGTCGGATTTTCGTTTCAGCCGAATTTCCACTAGTGTTGCGACTTGCACCACTCTGTGGCGGGGCCGGCGCCGGGCTCTCGTAAACCCGCCGCGAGATGGCGTTGCTAGTTTTATTGCTTGTTTGCACAACAAGCTGTAATGGAGGACTACAATATTGACAGACCATTAATTCGACAGGAAAATGTGCTGAGGTGCGGTCTGCGGTCATTGTGAACTTTTCAAATTATCCGCGTGCGCTGCGGTTGTTTCCACTTGGAACAGGCAACGGGCACTCGAGCCTCACTCTTGGGATATCAAGTTGAATAAACTCGCTAAGCTAGAGTCCAGAGGGCCTACTCTGTTACAAACGAAAACGAAATTTCGGACGAAATTCGCGTATTTCCTACTACGTTTCTCATTGATTACAACATTTCTTACGAACGAAAATTGTTTGACGTTTAGATTCGACGACGACGAAGACGTCTAAAAATTTTCGTCCGTAAGAAATGTCGGAATCAATGAAAAACGTAGTAGGAAATACGCGAATTTCGTCCGAAATTTCGTTTTCGTTTGTAACAGAGTAGGCCCTCTGTATGCACGACACCTACTTGTAGAACTGTCCCCGAATGATAATGCTTAAATAAGCAGGTAGGGTTAGGTACTTTGGTAAGTACACTAACAAGATTAGGTACATTACATTTCTTGTTACATTGGTACCGAAAACACCATTGGCGATATGTGGACTACCCCGTCGGGGAATACCGGCATTATGGTGTTATTAATGTTCTAATTTATATGCATCTGCAATAGCTGCATCATTGCTATGATCATTGCCTAAGACATGAGGTATTTTTCTATGATTTCTTGAAATTGGAGGTTGGAGTTCCACATCACTAGTAGTCCCATTAGCCCCTCCAACTCAGCTAAAATGCCTGTGTTAGGGGCCAACGTGATCGAATCCGGAAACTTTGGGTTACGAAGGCGGCCCCTGGAATCACTATTACCATTTTAATTTCACTAATGTTATGTTCCGAAGATAAATGAATCAATAGGTGTCGTTAGACTAAAACACCAACTGTATGGCCCCGAACTATGCAACGCTTGTAATAGTACAAGGGGGTACCATAGGGGTACCGTACAATGGACTGGAGGCGATCCCAGTGATACCCAGACCAGGGCAAATTACGACAAGCCCGTTTTCGAAATTTGCCTCTGGCTGGAATCGAACCCGCAACCACCCGATACAGTGAGCCGAGCGGCCTACGCTCGAACCACTACGCCAAGCTTGGGTCCCAATCATTTTACTAATAGGGGCGAGCCTATAGCCCTCCTAGGTATAATACTAATTCTGTAATACCTACACCAAGCAAGGCATTATCCTTGCAGCGGGCATGTGGCCAGCTTCTTGGTTTAAATTGGCCATATACAAACTGCACTGCCAACACTGGATCAGGTGAGCGCTGTAGTTTGGCATCTGACCTTAGGTATTGTTAACTATATACTGTTCTCATAATGTAATTTCAGGTTAAATGGGGATTGGCCTAGGTTCTTTATCCGTAGTATGACTTAATAATAAGTTTCAGGCCCTTGCGTCTGTTACAGAGCATGCTTTCGGTGGCTAAAGGGCTTTTTCAGAATCGTCAGATAACTTTTAACCACCATATAAATTTATTTTAAATAAATTTTAAGTTTTGACAGTTTTTCTATAAAAAATATCTGTCAAAACGCCATATTTATTTAGTGGATAAAAGTTATCCGACGATTCTGAAACAGGTCCTTGATATTTTTTTTTTATATATTGTTAACTACTCTTTCAAAAAGTGTAGCAATTCAATTCGTGAGTTGCTAGGTAAGTACTGTTATAATCCATTGGATTGCGTTGCGTTCCGTAATATCATGATGAAAATGATGGAAAATAAGGCGATGTTAAAAGCTTTATTTTTATTCGAAGCACGAAATCGCCCTCGGCAGGCGTCAAAGGGACATATTCTTTTAATTAAGCCACGCGGAAAGCGTCGTAACTTTTACGAGGCCCGTGATTTAACTATTATTTGTCATCAATTTTATGTGGCCTTAAAGCAAATAGTACAGTCGGAACTGTTCGACATAAAATACGACATTACGGACTTGCCTTAGGTATTCCATTTACCTACACACGATACATTTCTGCCACATTACACCAAATAAATGTAATTAGGTGCCTATACTTTACATTTTTTTGTGGTTTTCGTATAAAAAAGGAAAAATATTAGGTAAACAACTAACTAAACATAATAAAGTAAAATGTTAATTAGTTTACGATTTTACAACCAATATTATTCTTTTTCAGAGTATTTACTTATCTACTGCGGGAAGGCTATATACATAAAATAAAAATGGTTCTATTAATTTTATTTTCTTAAATAAACGATTGGTGCATGCTGTGCACTTCTGTCTACACCATTGGGGAATTATTACAAAACTTTAAAATGTCGTACGTAACGCCCTCTTGTATCCAGTAGTAAAAACATTAGGTAGAGTCTATGACTAATATGTTACTTAGTTATAAATATACTCAATAGATGGCACTTACTTATAAGTTTAGCTATTCGATACTAGATGGCAGCACAGGTTTGTAATTATTAACAGCCGCTATTCAATAGATGGCGGTATTAACGCAGATTACTACGAACAAAAACTGCTAAAATCTTGAAAGAATTAAATTATTATTGATAGACTTACCTCCACGTTAAGTTGGTGTGTTTCCACTTCTCTCCTTGGACTGCGAATCTTTTCTTTCTCCGTCTATTCTCGTCGTCTCCTTCTTCTCTGTCCGGTCGGCCGCAACGCTTCTTCTTCATCAGACTCTTCGTGGCTTCATCTATGTCTCCTGTCACTGGGATACCACCGAATTCCTTGGAAAAGACAAAAATCAGTAGGTAAATACAATAAATTTAATAATTGTATTTGTATGACCTTTTTCCTCATGAGGTAATGAGGTCAATAGACTGATAACGTTGTTAGGTACCTATTTTGTTAACGCGATTGTCATATTATTTTGTTTATCTAACTAAACAACAAATATGGACAAACCCAACAGTGATGAGACACTTGTTACGCTTTTGTGTCTAGGTACTTAACTAAGACCTAAAATAATTTCATTTTTAATTTCGAAATAATTTAATTACAGTAGGTAGGTATTAGAGGTAGTTCTAAACACCACTTATTCCAATTATGTAGGTATGTATTTATGTTTAAATTTCCTCGTGGTCAACAAAACATACGAACCTGTAGAGTTTTAATAGCGATCCTGAAGTCGTCCTCATAAGCCAGCGAGTTGTCCATGATCTGCAGATTGCCGACCTCGGGCCGACCCTTCTTCAAGTAACCGAACGTCTCAAGGTAACTCCTCTGAAAGTAAATAAGGTAATTACTTAAGTAAATACATCAATTGAGTTCTATTATCGAATGTTTGCGTGCATGGTACAATTGAACGTTGAAGTTAATTTTAGGCAATGCCTGCTTATTGACTTCGTACCTAATTGGAACTGCATGTAATTTTTGTGTACCGTACTGACCTATGAATGTACCTGAATAACGTCAAAGACGTACTTACTTGTCGTATTTTTAGTAATAAGTTTTGGCATGTCTTTTATTTCCTAATTTAAAATGTATAAGTACCTAAGTATATTTTTATATTAACACGTCTACTGAGTACTAAATATTTTTTGATACGTGAGTAAATTCTGTAATATTTGTTGAAAAATATTAAACGGTTTATGACGTCACTTGAACGTTTTTCGAAACTGACGTTCCAAGTCTTCACAATATAAAAGTTATTTGGAAAATTATTGTACAGGTCCACGTTCAGAGACTACTCACCTGGTGAGACTATCACTCTGACCCCGATCCTTACATTAGAGTTTAGAGTGACCTGTTCAGCTGCAGCGTCAGAATAAAATGAACGCGGCCCTGTTACTAAGACTTCATAATTACGCAAAATAGTCAACATCCAAATTCATCATTCAAAATGCTTATGAGTTTATGCAAATTAGATGTTGTATTGTTTGTTTACTATTTTATGGATGTTATCAGAATCACGCACAAAAATTACGTAAAAGCTTATATTGACCGACAAAGGTTGAAGTATGAATTAACATTGAAATTTTCATTATTCGTTACGATTTACGCAAAAGCAAATTACACCTTCGCTCTAAAACTCACCTAGGTGACCGATTTATAAATTAACGTGCCTACTAATGTCCAATAGTGGACTAAGGAGGTTTATGATGATAACAAAGACGCACAACCCGAGGGTTTCACGCAGCTTACCGAATTAAGAATTCCTTTTGGTGTACGGGAAACGGTAACCGTGCCCATTAGTGCTTCCGCCGTAATAGACGCATTACCCACATCAGTAGGCTATGATGTGGCGTGTAAGCTTTATTACAAAAATTCATAATTAATTTTGTCACATAAAAATACAAGTTTTCATAATACGATCTAGCTATTGACGAGCCCACTAAATTAAAATTTCAATTCATTTAAGCTCAATAGTTTTATAAAAGATTTTCAGAATAAATACGCTATGTACGTTATCAGAGGTTAAACCCTTTATAAAATACTATCTATAGGGATTATTAATCAGCAAACTAATGCAACTGGCAACTATTATTTGTAATCGTGAGATAGGAACCAGTGTTTCAGCCATACCGTTGATTTCAAAATAATATATAATCAATATCTTCAAAAATCTTATAAAACACTAGAAAGATAATTAAAGCGACGTTTGAACGGAGAACGGAGGCTGTAGATATTTCTATTCTATTAAAAAGTTCCATACAATATTCTACCTCTCGCAAACTTTCGGGATCTACATTTTTAATGCCCTCATTTCATCCTAAACCAACTTTATTTTCTTCGTCAAACATCCTCTTTTCACTGTTAATTAAAACCTCACTTGTGGCTTGACAATGCTGACTAAACGAAGCCCTTTGTATTTTTTCTGAACCTTACCTTTGTGACTGTCTTTGTGTATTTTTTAAGGATACGAAGGGCGTATTCAAAAAGTTTTGAGGACTTGTTTGTGAGATAATATCAGAGTGTCTTTTAATCATGCGGGCGGTAATTTTCGAAACCTGCGGACTAAACCTTGCGTGGACTAAAAGTCCTTCCACACGATCGCATCAAACACATAAGAGAGGAAGACGAAGCTATAAAATAAAATGAGATGTACATCAACCGCCTCATTTTCTCTTATCGGTCTGTCTCTACCTTTGAACGGTTAATCCCACCAACTATACGGACTTATAATTGCGTATTCACCAGCGACTCTGCGGACTCACTAGCGACTCTATGATCGTATAAAATCACGGTAGAGGTGCAGGCGTGAGTTTAGATAATTTATTTCTTACGTTCTTATCACTCGGTCTCTGCCTTTGAACAGCTAATCCTACCGCCTGGAAGGGCTTTTATATTTCAGGAGCGACTCTACGAACGTATTATGCATGGTAGAGCTACAAGTATGAGTTTTTATCATTTATCATTATACCTGTTATGTTTCCAGATAATAGGAATATTCAACTTATTTTTCAAGCGCATGCCCAAATCATAATATCTGCTTACACATAAATCCTGAGAGGCAATAGCTTTCAGCTGTAAAACATTTTATGACATCGTGCATGCGACGTGTCGTGCAGGTTTTAATCACAATCGTTATAAATCAAGAAACATGTCGTTTAATTAAGAAATTAGGCAATAATAATGAGAACTTAAAAAAGTTTTTTTTAAGATTTCACTATTGCAACTTGAGCAACTTGAGGTCATTAATCTGTAGTAAAGTGTATATTTTCAAACCTGTTCTAAGCAATAAACAATTTAATAATTTTAGTAAACAAATCATGAAACTTAATTTAAAAATTAATATTAAAGGTTGAAAATGTTAATTAATATGTAAAATTGTTAAAACGTTCTGTATTCCGGTCCCTATATTCAAGAAAAGATTCGTTTTGCTTTCGGACACTAGAATTTTAACAGATGCCACGAACTTAATTATACTTTCCGTAAGCAAAACAAATAATTTCTTGAATATAGGAACGAATTTCATTAAAAGGACTTGTCAAGATTGGTTACTAAACACGATAAGTACCTACCAAAGGAAAAGTATACTTTAGTCTTGTAGCTCCTCCAATTAACTCTAAAATACGACATTTAATTACTTTGCTACGTATAGGTGTGCAAGAAATGGATCACATAAATTATAACGACGGCGCCATTTCTCCGGTGGCTTCCGTGTCAGGTCAGGTGCAATATATCTCGCCATATCTGTGCCGGCCAATAAATCGACCCCATAAAACAAATGCTGAATATTTCATAAAATTAGGTCAATCTTCGGCCAATGAGGATATTGGAAGCGTGTTAATAGATAGCTATTATATGTTAAGTGCTGTGCATAAAAAATATACCTGTAGTAGAAACTTTATTTTTAAGAAAATAAATATAAAACTTATTACCTATAGTCATATATTACCTATCACCATATTGGTCGGTTATTACATTCTGAGAAATCTAGGAAGAATGGACAATCATTTGCAAGACATCTTTAATATTTAGAAGTCTGTAGTCTACTGGCACACCATGAGCGTCAAATGATTTTTAGGGCACGTCCCTCATAGTACATTATCTACACTAATATTATAAAGAGAAAAGATTTGTATGTATTTTTGGATGTTTGTAATGAGTAAACTCAAACCCTGGCTCACACATCTGGCTTTTTCGAAATCTATGTGTGAATCATAACTTTAATATGATTATCATTTGCTTACGGTGAAGGAAAACATCGTGAGGAAACCTGCATGTCTTTAGATATGTGAAATCCACCAACCCGCACTGGGCCAGCGTGGTGGATTATGGCCTGAATCCCCCTCGCATTGAGGGGAGGCCCGTGCCCAGCAGTGGGACGTTAAAAGGGCTAAATTATTATTATATTATTATAAACTCTAAAACTACTGGACCGATTTCAATAATTCTTTCAGCATTAGATTGCTACATTTATTACTAGAAAAATTTAGAGATCCCTACTAAAACTTCAATAATGTAACCCAAGGTGTAAAAAATTGCCATAAGATGTTCATCATCATTCATCGCATGAGCTACGATACATTTTTTTAAAATTTAAATTCTACGCGGACGAAGTCGCGGGGCAAAGCTAGTTATTTATATATCAATTATGTGTATGCTCGGGATACCTATATGTCTTTTCCAAACCCTTATCCATTATAATTTCGCGTTACGATGGTTGGTCCAATATATTTTATTGCATTCTATCGGTATGTATCGCGGGATGTCAATTGAGGATAAGACGCGGGTAAAATTAATCGGCGACGCAAAAAAGAATGTTCTCAGAACCGTATGATCAGAACTTTGATACGAATTGTTTTTTCGATGTCTTTATAATTTATGTGTGGTCTTCTTGCATCGTAAATAATGCTTTGAAGGAAATTCAAATACGGCTTTGAAGAAAATTCATCTTACTTAATACTTTATTTACTAAATTTGTCGTGTATTTTAGGACAGAAAATTCTACAGTACCTACTTACATAAAACATAAAGGCGAACATTAAACAAAAAATAAGAGAGTCTCCATTTATTCTGAATTGGTGCGTACACATGCCGCACATGCCTCGCCCGAGCACTCAAATTATGACATTATGTCTATACGTTACCGTGTCAAAAGTGAGTGCTCGGGTGAGGCATGCGCCTGATGTAGACGCCGCCATTGACGTAAACTTTAGTATACACCCTTTACAAGTCCACACAATACATTGTACAATACATTAATATACACAGAAAAGTAAATTTAACCTAATATTTTGGGCTCCTTAATTACAGTGTCGCGTGTTAGGTACGTACTGGTAACGACGGGCTGTCATCAAGGCAAAAGTCTAAGGGACGAACGGAATCCCGAATGTAGGGCACGGAAAGGACCGCAAACCCTCCGGTAACAAGTTCGCGTGACAGACGCTATTTTGTCCTCCTAATTAATTAACAAATCTCAGCCATCAACCTCATCAACCTGTGCCAGTTCCTTCGTGGTTGCAAGTCAAGTCTCTATTTAGGTCGATTAGAATAAAGTTATGTTGTTGGAATTTAGAGAGACATTGAAACGATTTGTACAATCGGTGTTTTCCACAGAGTAAAGACTAAAGAAAGAGGTGCTCTTATTAGATATATGTATGAAAAAAAACGTGGTCATTGTTTTTTCATTTTCATTGTTCTATCTACCGGTAATATTTGAACTATTCGCTTCGTTTTATGTCGATGTTAGTACTAGGCCGACCACTCGGCCGAGTTGCTTAGGGCCACTCCCCTTAGTAATTGGTCCATGGTGTTTTCATTCATTTTTAGTCCTGTTTCATGCCTTCTTTGACCATCTGAAACGACTTGACATTTACTTTTCGTGTATCTCTTGAAATACCTCTAGTTAGTTTAGGAAAATGTAGCCATATACCTACTAGCAAAATTATTAACAACAGAACTAGGTACATTATACATACGTACCTATTTAATTAATGTAACCATTAGATACGAAATTATAATAATTCCAAATCAATAAATAGATTATTAAAAATATTGCGAACATCATCAATATTCATTAAAATGATTCCCGTATAATTAGGGGGTCATTATTATGCACCTCCCGTCATCGCCCTCCGAGCTTCCCTCCACCCGTACATATGCGGTTGTCATCGGCGCCTAATCAAGCGTCATGCGACGGGTGCAGGGGGTGCATGGGGTACAAAGGGGTGCAGGGGGTGCAAGGGGTGCTAGTTGTACGATGCACCCTATTGATTAACATTTGCTGTCACCTCACACACCCCCGCTAAATATGAATATAAATTACTGCGGGTGTGAATTTTAATTCTTTGTAATGTATGAAGAATGTAAGTAGGTAGAGTTTTTTTTTCAATTATTAGGTATCTACATGAAAAAGTTATCTATCGTTTTATATTGGAACGAGTTCTTGAAACGGAATGTCGGCGATTATCTGTCAAAATGTGTAAAAAAAAACATGTTGCCGTTTTCAGCGTGTGAATGTAGCCTTACTAGTTTTTATACGCAAACATTATTGGCAAACTACCTACGGAAGTCACTCGCACTGTATTATGCATTTCAGGAACTACGCAATGCAAATTACTTGAAATATAAATATTCATTATCTTGCGTGGTTACTTAATGAATGAATGCAAATTGTGAGGCATTCTTCAATGAACGACATGTGCAACGGTTTGTATGAGTCATTTCTAGGTACAGTTGAAAGCTTAAATAGCAGCTCATATACGGGCTCATCCGGGGTACTACCATCCTCTCACAGAATATCGTTGTAAAGTAGCTAATTTAGCTGCGATTTTTTAGATGTGTGAGAGAGCCAAAAGCCCGAATCTCAAAAGTTAAGTTGTCTTAGAACCCGCGTGAATTAAATCAAAAGAAAGAATAGGAGGAGTTGAAAGAACATTTTCCCTCCGTCGCAAAGCGGGAGTAGGCAGGCATACCTAATTTAAAATCTTACATTGGGAAAAACAATGAGAACCCTTTTTAATATGAAAAAGGTAGGTACGCAACGGACGCATTGAAATCTGAGAATGCGTCTTATAAATCGTCGCTCATTAAGCCAATAAGGGTCGGGGAAAGAGTTTAATGAAGGTACCTACTTACACTCATCAAGATCAATATTGCCAGTATTGCCACATCAATATACACAACTGCCACTTTATGCTTCTGACTGTACAATATGGTTTGCGAATTATTCCCACTGTGGTTAATAGGTCAATCATTGGCGATAAGACATCTGTTCACAGACCCACAGACGGATGACGATGCTATGTCCTTGAGTTGTTTTTAAACACCTGGGTGTATATGTATATTGAACAATAGTCTGCCCATTTTATGCTTATAGACACTAGGTTAATAAAATGTAATTTACCAATAATAGGTAGGTAGATAAGGGTCATTGAATTAAAACCTAGCTATGTACAGGTTGTTTCAAAAATGTGAAGTAATTGGGGGTTTTAATGAGTATAGACCACATCAATATTTTCAAATATTTTGATATCTTATAACCTGTCTTCACTAGGCAGCAACCGTAATATGCACCTCAATTATTATTTTGTAACATTCTGTATAATGTCACTTTAATTATTGAAATGCTTGAGACCCGTCCAAGTATATGTGAAAGGGAAAGGATAAACAAACAAGCCAACAAACGTTTCACCATTATGTTATACAACTCTATACCTCATAGAATTAATGCGAATAAACCATTTTTAATTTTAGACACAAACAGAGCTAGATTCTCATGGAAAAGATAAAAAAGTTACTTATTATAATGACTAAATAATTAAATACAACATGTTAAAAAAACCCTGTCCGACCCGAAAACGTATTGTTGGGTATCGAGATTAGATTCTATTTTTGTAAAAAAATTAATTTTTTTTTTTTTTTTTTTTTCAAAAAAAAATTTTTTTTTTCATTTTCTTAGCATAGTATGAGTCCCACTGCTGGGCAAAGACCTCCCATATTTTTTTGGAAAACAATTACCCCGTTTAAATAAATTTTTTTTTCATAAAATGACGTCATCACATACTTTGTGGTCAAAGGTGCCGCCACACGATCTAACATAATTACTTCCGGTAACGGTGTTGTCATATTTTTTAAATTGGCTACATTAGGTAGGAAAAAGGCAAAAAAAAATGGCACTTTAAATGTTCATTAATATGTTTACTATCATGAATATTTAATTTATTTTATTTTATTTGGTCATGTGATTGGGGAACCTAATTACCGGTTTCGGCTCGGACAGGGTTTTCTTAACATGTTGTATAAAACATATTATTGTTACTTAAGTAAGTATTTACGGACATTTATATTTAGTGGATATGAGAACGTCTACTACTAGAATGTCTACACGCGCCTGCCTACCGGTTGACTGGGTTACTGGACTGTCGCGTCACTGGCATCGTGTAAACCACGTTGCCCGTATACAGACGGGCGGCTAGTCCACTGGACTGACTTGTGAGCGCGAGGCTAGCATTGGACTGGGTTGAAACTAGTGTCTGCACGAGCCCAGTGACTGGACAACGCTGGGCTGAGTGACTGGACTGGCGCGTTATTGACACCGTGTAAACGGCGCATTAGAACAGTAGGCAAGTTATTATTATAATACGATTATGCCATATTCTATAAACATCAAGACCAACGGATAAGAAATACAAATCGAATTGTAAGTGCCAGCGGTTGACAGCCATATGACGAATTATTTGCCAACAAAATACAATATTTAGCTGTCAAAATAATATAATTCGTTTAAGATAAAGCATGATGAATGTATGCATTAAGATAATTGCAGTCGAATATTGAGCATTTCATCATCATCAATTATTTTTAATTGTTGTAAAACCTTCGTTGAATTTCAGAGAACCACTGAGTAATGAAAAGCTCTATCATTTATAATCTTAATTATTGTGAATGTGACGTATGTATTATCATATCATTGTCATGAAATAGGCTTTTGTAGAGTTTAGATATGCGCAGTGTAGATATCGCTACAATAGTACTCTATAAACTATGTGTACGGGTGTCCGTTATTGAAATCCTACTATAACTCATAAAGCGAGTTTTACTCAAACCCTGAAACTACATATATTATATTACATATGTTCAGAATCGAGAGTAAAATCATACTTTTAGTTTATTTTACTATCACTAAAGCTATAAAACGATAAGATCAAAGTATGACACCGAAAATTATTGAAATCCTTTACAACATTTAAAAATAAATACGTTTAGAACAGAACTACTAGCTAGGAATTAGTGTTTACGCTGATTCTGTTAACTTTCCTTTTCGCCTTTTTGTCATTTCTATTGCCAGGTGACCCTTATAAAGCCTGTCGATTAAATATACAAGAGATTAATACCTAGAGGATTAGTTACCACCACCCGAAGTATTGTTCGTAAAGCGCTGGTGCTGTGAACGCCACAGTTCATTTCAAATATATTTTATTGCGGCAAATCCCTCTGGACCCCGAGTCGCTTAACTAATGTCCATTGCGAAACCACTGGTCTATACTTTTATCTTCGTGTTCTTTATTATCAATTGTAAATTCTTAGCGGCTGACATGTTGCAAAACCATTGTTTCTTCAAGACCGCCAACAATTTGCGATTTATAATGAAGAATACCCGACTGAACAGTAGACAGATGTATACGCAAATGCTGAAGCCATGGACATCCCCTAATAAGTTGGTGTCATGACGTGTCCGTTTCAAATCAAAACACTAATTCGAATTAAGGTACAATGGGGGATGAATTTGAATTTCAAATAACTTCAGTGACACACGAAATTGAATGGAATTACACGAGACAATGGTGGTTTGATACTGTAATGTTTTCCGGCGCTTATGTTGATGTGCATCATGACCCATTCACAGGAATTTTAGGACGTTTTCCTGTTGGGTACATCGGGTACCAATTAGGATAAATTGGTGACGCGTGGCGTGTGGTTCTACCCCGTGTTCTACTGAAGGAATTTAAATAAGCTAGTACAGTCAGCGACATAAGTCGCTGAATATTTTGTTTGTTTCAAAATGATAATGCTCTTTATTTTAGAACAGTTGGTGAAGATTGCATCGTCATTACCTATTACTAGTAACTAGTTTTTTATAAGTTTTATGATAGGTAGGCCAATAAGTAATTAAAACTGTTCAATCTAATAATTGAAAAACTAGATAATTTCCCTATTTTGGAATCGTAACTTTATATGTCAAAAAGGTAAACTTTAAATTTTTAGATCTTTCTTGCTTTCGTAATGATTGCGTAACCTATAACGTCCTTGTATCTTTGAGTAATGGTCCATACAAAGATTAATTAAGTGGATATAACTCAAATATAATGTCTTCTATAAAGAATTTAATATAATAAATGAGTGCTAAGTTTATTACGAATATTAGCGCATAGGCATAGCTGTATTAACACTTTGACTTTAGTAAGTTTGCAATGTCAGGGGTAGATTATTTTTGTGTCAAACGATTTTATCTAATTAATCGTCATTCGTGTTTTGCCTCACTTGAGTATTTTTATGTTACAACAACATAATAATTCATTTGAAAGAGTGTTTAGTACCTAACTTTAACTTTGCGTCCAAGTTAAAATAAATTTCTTGCATAATTTATTAATAAAAATGTCAACTAAATAGGTAGGTAGGTAACTAATAAGTTTGAGGATCTTTTACTTAATTATATCTTGACACTTTAAAAAAAAGAATTTTACACAATATACTGGACATTTTGGTGGAATTGCCTCCGTTGGGATTAATCTTGCTATAAGTAGGTATATCTCAGTATATGGCAGTGAAGTATTTTTTCAAAAGCCTGTAACATACTTATTTAGGGATGTGCTTTTCTAATAATACTTTCAGTTTACCAATTGCTAAAGGTGGGATCCCTAGAAAACTAAAGTCCCAAATAAATGTCACTAAAGTTGTGTACCACGCCTTTTGTCCTTAGTGACTCTTACGCATTGTATTATTCAACTTAAAACATAAACAATAAGCTGTGTTATTACTCCATGTACAGACGTTTTACGGCGCCCCCTGGCGGTCGCTATATTGTTTCAGTTTTATCGCTTGTTTTACTATACACTCATAGTGGCTTGTTTGGTTTTAACTGTAGTTGTAATTTTATTACGAAACATCATGAAATGTAAGCGATATAAAAGCACCATTGTTAATGCTTAAAAGTGAATGGATAGACGCTACCAGAATCCAATCATGGTTATTACTAGGTTTGTAGAGTGATGGAATTAAAGATGCTGGTGCTAATCCTACTAACTACTAACTCTCTCGGTTACAAACGACGACTCTACTGAAGACAAATTCCGTACGACCATGAGAAGGACAGCAAATTATAATCCTGTCTTGCTCATTCCGTACGACCATGAGAAGGACAGCAATACAATTAGTTTAGTTTGTATACCACATTAACAGCAATGCATTACAGGGTGACATCGAAATTGTTGGCAATATTATTTTAAACATCGGCTCTACATTATTATAATCAACAAATCAATTGATAAAAAAATATTATAAATTAGCAAATTTATACTACTAAATCTGGGCAATTATTATAATCAATTGATTGGTTCATTAATGCCCCCAAAATAATCGGAATCACATGTAGAGTCATAGTTATGGCAATAAACTGCCAATAACATCGATGAGACGCTCTGGTTACACGTGAATCTAAATATAATTCAAGTATTTCTTAAAGTTGAACTTAATAGAAAATTAAGTACCAATACTAAATTTGAATAAAATAATTAAATCAACGCAAGAATCGCGAGTTGCATTATTCATATTGAAATCTTCTAAGCCAGACTTAAGCCAGGATATTTTAAAAATATAAGATACATTTATTTATGAAAAAAATTATCTGACTAAAACATTTTCTCTGTTCCAAATAAAATCTTGTATATTAAATAAACCAGTAGAGTACATAAACCTAAAATAATATTTTTATATCACCAGCTGCCCATATTTTATTCATCTTAAAGGGTAGCCTGGACCTAGTCTAGACATTCAAACTTTCAGAGCTTGCTTTAAATAATAACTGAGCTACTCACCTTTGATACTGTGTCGAGCTACGAAACCCAATCCCTTTACGAACTTTATCGGTTTAGATGGAAAATCTATGCAGTGTCATATCTAAACCACAGGCGTTTTTTAGGTTTGTGACTTTTTACCGCATGTCTTATTTTTGTTTAAATATTGTTTAATTACATAAAAATAAATACTAAATCATATTTTTGGTGTGTGACGTTCTGTTATTTTTTTTATTATACCGTACCGGTAAAACTAAAGATGTTTAAAAACTTTTCTTCGTCTTTGGTTCGAGGGTTCATTCTCAATATTTTAAATCGCTTCCACACCTTTGTTTTGCCTCAAATGAATATTATTCTGCTTTGAGTTTCCGGTATATTGAGTCCGGACATTTCTGGGTAAGTCCGGAGATCGGCTTTGTTCACCTGACTGCTGGCTGCCGGCCAGAGTCACGCCTTATGAGCGATGACGACTTTATTATAATAAACTGCCACTAATGAGGAGAGCAATATAAATGATAATTGTGTGAAGTGTGAAGAGCTGCCATAATGGACGCGACTATACAAAGAATATGCAAACATAATGGCCGTTTTTCCACCAGCCGGCACGGCACCGGCACCGGCACGGCGGCACAGTTGTCATTGGTCAGTGATCAGTTGTCATTGATTACTGACCAATGAAAACTTCGCAAATACTGTCACCGTGCCGGTGCTGGTGCTGTGCCGCCCAGTGGAAAATCGCGCAATGTGTAAGATAAATTGTCTAGCAATTGTCTGTTATGCTGCGTCTACGTTACCGTAACATTACCCCATAACTGTGTCATCAACGTGTGTCAGTACTGAGCGTCGAGTCTCTAACAATTAAACCACTGTGAACCCCTGCTCTCTAATATTATCTTCGTTATTTGATGTAACGTCACGACTTTTATCCCCATTCGGGGGTAGTCAGAGGCTTGAGTGGCCATAAACCACCACATTGTGGAGGTATTAACCAACTCAAAGCCTACGTTTCACCAGATAGTCAGAACCCAACGTGACAGGTGGTGAACCTTGTCGCCGTGTGTACAGGAACTGACTATTACCTAATCCCGAGGGATAGGTAGGTTTCCTCACGATGTTTTCCCTCACCGTCAGCGAACTGTAAATTATGCACATAGATGAAAATTCATCCATTGGTGCATGCCCCACCGGGGATCTTCGCTATTTCTTCATTATAAATCACAAATTCTTGATTGTGGCATGTTTTCGGCCGGAGGACTGCTGACAGATGGCCGACAACATGACGAACGTTAAGAATTTACGATTTATAAATGAATAATTCACACAAGTAATTAGAGACTAGTGGATTTCTATTGGGTTTTAGCTAGGAGACTCGGGGGTCTGGTGAAGATGCGTTCACATTTGTAACATTTCGCCGAAGGGTAGTATTTATTTATCGTTGTGCTAGAGACTTCTACCATTTGGTTGAAAGATCAAAATGATAATCTGGCCACTGTGAAAGGTAACACCACTATCCAGCAAATATGTAAATATCGCAATTCAATAGGACCTAAATTCTAATACACTTAAAATAAAATAAGATATATTGTTTCCAGTGTGTTTTTCCGGTTTTATAAAGTCAAAGAAATAATCATAATATTGTATAATCATTATCTAAATACTGATAAACATTGGATTGGAATTGCAATTGGGATCAGATTACTATCGCGTTTCCATCGAACTCTCAATGACGGGTATTCTGAAGACTTTACGCCGAATGCTGGGAATGAGCCATATTTAGTTACAAGTTTTATTACTTTTAAAAATGTTGATTCAGAACCTAATATGAATTGTATTTTTAACGTCAGCAATTCTGTTAAAGCAATTCATGTGTCTGATTCCCTTGCCAGAATCCCTAGCAATTCCGCATTTTTTTTTTGTAAAATGGGCCCCTATTTTACGCAATTAGTGACACTGTTACGGAAATTTAGCGGAATTGCTATGGATTCTGGCAAGGAAATCAGACAAATGAATTGTTTTAACAGAATTGCTATGTGGCCTTTATAGCCTGCTTGTATCTAATTTTGGTTTATGTTTAAACACAATCGTAGAATGCCTAATCAAGCAAATGTTCCACAGTAGTACTCAACCCATTTTTAATGCGTCTAGAAATAAATCGGGACGGTTGGTGAAATTAATTTACAAGTGCTATCGTGCGTTTGCTTTCTAGAAAAGCTTTGGTACAGTCATCAAAAATAGTCTTTAACTAAGAATCTATAAATACCATAAACTAACAAAAATTTCAGCCTATGGCTGTGATAATATAGTTTTGACTAGCGTGGGTTAAAAATAACGTTTTTATACGTAGTAGTGTTTAATTAAGACAAGGCAAAATTTGGTTCGGTGCCAGAAAATTAAACCAAAAGGACGTGGTTGGGTTTTGTTGGATGACTGTTTAATGCTATAAAAACACGCACAATGAAATGGGCTTCCCTCAAGATAGTTTTGATTAGAATGTAATTTTAATGAACTTATGATTATTATATTCACTCCAATATTTACATGCTAACCCGAAGCCCCTTATCATGAGGGAAGACTTGTCTAATACTGGAACAATAAGAACATCGAAATAAACAACAATTAAAATACCATTTCTAATTACCAGACTTTGCGTCAAACATTTTATAGGCCGTTATATTATATTAAGCAACGATTGACGTCGACTGTACACCGCGTAATGCACTCGTGAGCCGCCTGCGCACTGCATCTTGAACGCACCCATTACGCATGCGCGATTCGTTAGCGCCGTGAGAACGTAAAAGGCCCCGAAGACGTCGGCAAGTGACTTTAAAAGGACTCAACGTTTTTCATCACGTGCAATTAATTTTTCAAAATGTTCCGGTGACATTTTGAAAGCACGATTTCTCTTCAGAGTAGGTAGGTACTGTACTTGTATTGTAAGCAAATAGAGATATAGGTAGCAGTGATGGATGAATTGAAAACTTTCTTTAATAACGTTAAGTCGTAGCAAAACTAAAATACAAAAAAAAAAAAGAGATAATTTTATATATAGCTAAAAATTATGGCTTAGATTAATAAATATTATCTTTGCCTACGTATAAAACTAAGTCCATAATAAATATGTAACAAGTTATCCATCAATACGAAGCCAGGTCACGTACTCAAAGGCATAAAATTTAACTAATAGATACATACTCTTATCTCAATCTTATTAAATTTATGTATTCATGATCCCGTACATAGGCAGCTTACAAATACATTTGTAAGAATATCGAAACGATACCCAGATATTAGCTATGCAAATGCGGTTTGTTTTATACACAAAGCGTCGAACTTTCTTGGTAATACTAAGGTGAAAATCCCGGGATAATCCTCTGGAGCAATTAGCCGGCGGCCACAGATCGCCAAGTTTCAGTTATTGCTGCAGAGTAAACACTAATACTGGCTACCCTGCACTGTAACTTTGCGATATTGGCATTACTGATTTTTTTATTTTTTTTGTTGTGCTATAAGATAAGCAATGATTTGACACCCGTGCGCTGTATTAGGTTGGTATTTTGTGTTCTAAATACTTTTTAAAATTATATGCGTTTTTTGGTCATAGAAAAAATTATGCCAATTTATTTTTATGTATTTCTTCTGTATAACTTTTCGACTCAACTGTATCCTACCGACCTAAAAAGGACAGTTGCACTTAGTCACTCTATGTAAGCGGTTGCATCCAATCAAGGCGGATACAGCACTTTTGCAACGTAAACAATCTTCAAAATACGTTGCCTTTGAATATAAAGCTATTTTCGTTTTCATGTATTAGGTTAAGAACCCTTTCGTAAGACCCCTTTTCATTTTACTACTGCACTTACGCTGTATTTATGAAATTGATACAATATTATCTGAGTAAACGTTCCCGTAAATATGTGCCTGTTTATAGCTACGGGCCGTTATAAAAAATACATTTTACGACATTATTAATCATGACCAATATGGGTGGGCCTGATATGCGGATATAACCTCTATATTAAAGCGACAAGGAATAAAATTGTAGAGGAATGTTCTTTGTGTGCATAGTGAACTTAAGCGGTCGTGGTCTTACTTGAATATCGGTGTAAGTGCTTGTAAAATATTTTTGTTACATAAAATATAAATTAGATGTCTCATTTTGTAATTTTTACTACTTGTTGTCTCTACAAATGTAGATATAAGGTACTTCCTTCACGACATTATTTGATGCGAATTTCTCATTTATTATTAACAATGTAAACTTGGCTTTGATGATTAATATATCAGGCAATGATCTACTTTCACGCTTCCTCACCCAATTCATTAGTCCGATAATGAACCCGCTATTTGTATTAAAGTTAATACACCAGTCATTACGGTGATTCAACAGCAGCTGTGGCGACTGTTATGGCAACTGCGCAGAAGTCGAGCTACTGTCTAGTGTAATGAGATCTTATTGGCGCATGATTTATTGTCTTTATGTGCAAATGATGTGGAGTATAATTAACAAGATAGTATGTAGAGTTAATATCCAGTTTAGGAGTGAAGGATGTAAAGGAAGTAGTGAATATGATTTACTCAATTGTTATTATTATGTAGTAATTGTCTATATCTGCGTAGTGTTTGTAAATATTATAAAGGAGTTTCTATAAATAATACCTTTGTAGTTTTTACGAAAACTTCAATAGGTACTATAAAGTAGAGATAATAATAAATATCCTAGTAATACCATTAAATTTTTCAGTCAACGAATTACGTGTCCTTCCTTGCGAATATAAGAATATTGCATACAAATTCACATTGAGATTTAATCCCCATTAAAACCACAAGGTACCTACCTACCTAGTATTACTTTCTATTCTTTGCCACAATTGACTAAAACTATAAAATAATGCAGTCGGGCAGTCGGAAACCTAGGCAATCTGTTTCAAATAAACAGCGAAAATGATTTACGTTGATTATTATTTAACCACGTACATTACACGAAACGAAAATAATTGCAGAGAGCGTGCTCCCGTAAGAGTAAGCGCTAAAATATTTAGCAGTGTGTGGTGAAACTTACAGGCCTTTTAATTAACATACGTTTTGAAATAAGCTTAATATGGAAGAGGTTCCCAAACCGACCGAATGTACAGTGAACTTTGTTTGAACATCGAAACGCACTCTGGTAATGAGTAATGATTTTACAGAAAAGGGTAGTTAATGTGTTTTGTCCTCAACGTGACGCAAGAGGGGTGGCAAAAGTTTGAATTGTTCTGTGGCAGCGTAGCTTCAGAAGTGAGTAGTGACTAATTTATTAAATAGCTACCTATCTGTTAGATATATTTTGTATGTGTGTGCAGTGTGCGTGCACCCATCCTTCTGTGCACTTATTCGACCAAATTTGTCCTCAAAGTCTATGGCTTTTCCATATAGTTCTATGGAAAAGCCATAGACTAAAGACGGAGGAGGCCATGAATTTTTAAAAATTGAAGTGAATATACTAGTCATTTCCTATTTCAAGATAAGAATATAACATACATTAGCGTCGCATTGAGTAACCACAAAAAGACACGTTTTCAATGCATCAACTTCAACTTCTTTATTCATTCCCATATAAGTAAAGAAAAAACTCCAGTCTATAGACTTATTTGGTGAAGTGGCGAGTCACGCGTTCCCGCCGGGATGGGAACTCGGGGAGTACGTCACATAGGGCGAGTGGCGCTCTGTATCAGGACCGCGCCTAATAGGGCGCCGGTAACCGCGGGAACTAACCATGGTGCTAGCTTAGCAAATTGAAAGTGAGTCGTTTAATGTAATCTTTGTTAATGTAAACTTAGATGTGTATCAATAAAAAACTGCAAAATTTGAAATTTGACGACGGCCTTTTCGTAATTTGCCCTGGTCTAGGTGTCACTGGGATCGCTCACAGTCCATTATATGGTAGTCATAATACAAGCGGTGCTTAGTTTGGGATCGCACTTGATGTGTAAGTCTGGCGATTTATTAAAATCCTGGATGAAAAAAACATGTGTAACTATAATTATGTCAACCTTACACTGACATCGGCTCGTCAAAGCTTCGATTATCGCTCATGCAATTACCTACATACAAAATGTAGTCTATAATTTATACTACTAACTCGTTACATCGAAACATTTTGTAAATGACAAAGGAAACATTAGACAAACTCATTAACACGTAAAAATACTATTAGTGTCACTCATCAGGGGGTATGTTAAAACATTATTACTGTGTAAAATTTTAAAACAATTTACGATTGCTTAGATTACGACGGATATCGCCACATGATTTACGTGCTTTGTACTACGTAATGGAGTTATTATGACAGAATTCTTGGCAGCCAGTATTGTTCCTATTTAATGGTCGCACGTAGCATCAGTCATTGAACTAAAGACTGGACTGATTCCCGGCCACTCCCGTGCAACGAGTGTGTACAGTAATAGCAATAAACGCTATAGGGTGATTCATTCGCGGGCGAAAACAAACACACATAAATCAAAGTTAATATAGCTCCCATAATATGGAATAATCAATAGTTTAATGTGGTGTAGACGTCAACTTTCAGGTAGGTATATGCATTACGAAAAATACGTTTCGTTTTTATAGCTCCAAGTGCACATAAAATGGTTACAAAGTATGAGAACATTTCTACGAAGAGATTTCAGAATAAAACAGGCATCGATAATAATGTTAGCAAATGTATAAAAGTAAACGAATCACAAAACATAAAGTTCTCACAATCACGCATTGATCCCGATTTCTAAGATCAAAAGCACGCCCGCACGAATTAGGTCGACAACTCGTTACACAGTCTTATTAAACAAACTTATGGGTCGTCGACCGTTTGCAAATTCGTCGATCATATGGCGCGAGGTCGGTACACTTGAACGGCAATACCAAGGTCGTTGCAGGACCGACACTCGGTTACAACCTACAACACTATGTTGCTGACTTAACCGCAGGTGATCGATAGTTTTATGTTTGTGGTTTACAGAACGTTGTTGGAGTGCGCAGTGTAGTACTTGCACTTGCTGTATGTCCCATGGCAGTACCATAGAAAAGGATATAGGTATCTGAAGTTATCAAACCTTTTGGATAGTTTTAAGTCTTCCATGCATTCTACAACTGTAGTACATTTTTAAAGCTTTGTCGACATAGCGATATCAGCAAACCTTTCCTTAACTTATAGGCTTATCAAAGTATGATACCTAGATCACTAGCTGCATAAATTTTAAAGTACTTTATTAGAATTCTTGCATGGAAAGCTTTTTCTTTAGTTGTGCATGGGTTACAATTTTTTATGACGTCAATGCAATGTGTGCTGCACAACAACATTCCACACTCGCCTCTTCTTCCATCTCTACCGGTGCTAGCAAGATAAGCATCTAAACAAAGAAGCAATTTGTCTGGAACTAATTTTACAGTGGGCTGAGGTTACTCCCGGACAGCCAGCCGATATGAACTGCGGTATCGTGTTATGTTTTTACTTAAGGACAGTTATTTTAACGTACGCTTTGTTGGTAGTTTTCAGTTGTGTACGTTGAAATAGACTGAAAATGAAGCTAAGGAAACGATTGAATACCAACCAAATGGTTTTCATCACGCGTTCCCACAGAGAAATAAATAAACAAATGATTTAATAGATGAATATAGTCCTGGTAAAATATCTTTTAAAAAGTTTAATGACAGTGACAGAGTGACAGTGACACTGACAGACATGCTGTTTTACTTCCAGTTCGACCATCTGCGAGTAAATGTCATGCTTGCTCCCCTTTTAATAAATACCTATCAAATATTATCGTTTGAAATAATAACTCCGAGATCCCTAAATTGGCTTGTCAACCTAGCTCTAATTTAACACAAGCCAAACCGCAGTTTATCTTAACTATTAATTGCGGAGTGGACTTTGCGACGGTGCTGTTATAAATTGAAGCGGTCCGTTATATTAAGGTCCCTTCGACCGATGAGGGATTAATTACTTGTCATACTGACAGACGGGCCGTTTTGGGTGAGTGCAGTTCAGTGACATGGTGGAAGCCAGCCGGTGGCGCCCGCGCATTGAATGCATATTTGAAGGTTGGTACACTCATGCATGCAGTGACTCAATTTTCGTGTGAGAATTTTATGTTTGGTATTGCGAAATTTGAGCGTAAGTGTTGTTGCCATATTTTAAGCTATTGAATACTTGTCAAATGTTAAAAGCGTTGATCGATTTGCAAACTTATGTGTTTGAATATGGTACATTTACAATGACTGTTATTATGAAAAAAAAAGGCTTGTAGGTGTTAATGTATTTCTAGTGATTCACACGACCTCAAAGGTTAATGTATTACCTTTCTACGCCATATTTCATATGCTCAGCTTGACGGATAATTATTACGGCAATGTAACACTTGTACTTATAACTAAGTAATAATAAAGTAGTATATTGGATTTTAATTAGATAATTTGAGTTGTTTATATAGCATATTAAACCCTTGTTCCGTTAAAGTCATCATCTGAATGACTTATTTTTGTGGAACTGAAAGTAACGACTTGAACGTTGACGTCTGACGGGCCCGTTAGCGTGGTTTGCGCGGAGGCGCCTTTCACGCTGCAGGTCGTAGGTTCGATTCCTACCCGGGACATGCATTTGTGTGTATGAACATGTCTGTATGTCCGGAGTCTGGATGTATATGTATATTAAGTATGTATTTACAAATAAAAAAGTAGTATATGTAGTAATATCAGTTATCTGGTTTCCATAGTACAAGCTCTGCTTAGTTTGGGATCAGATAACCGTGTGTACAAAAATGACCCAGGATATTAATAAGAGTTTAAGCATCTGTCAACAGTCAACACAATTATTTCAACTACTCCAGTTATTTACAAATATAGAAACGAACACCATACAGTGTCGAGTTTAACATAAAACTCATGCGAAGATGACGAAGATGATATCAAGCAAAAAAAAAAAGCAATCAGCGCAACCAGCACTTGACCCAATCTTACAAAGTGTCTGAACAACATAATATGCTGTGATTAACTAACCGTGTATATTCCGATCATGGTTCACCCGCATCACTAATGCTCACGGTACAGTCAATACTGACACTTATTGCGTACGTATTAGGAATTTTAAACGTACGCAAACGGTACATTGTTATTCACATGTGGTTAGGATTTGACGCGGCCGCCCGCGGCGATGTCAAAACTGTGATGCCCACACACGTGGGAAAATGATAGATTTTGGTTGGATAAACATTGTGGAGATGATTTTGTCTTTTCCAGAAAAGTCAAGTCTGGTGCGCGAGAAGATGTATGAATGTAGATGAGGCAAAAGAGGTGTGTCAAATCAAAATCGTGGCATGTGGCAATCAATAGTCCCTGCCGGCCCCCGCGGGATACAGACGTGAGTATATGTATATATGTATGTTTACACTTGCCATCCAGGATCAATAGGGTTCATACAAAGCTTTGTCATCCTTACATGGATATTCTCGACAAAAATGTCTTTGAACCGCAACGAATCTCAGAAGAATAGTTTGTAGAGGCTGCAAACCCGGTACGATTGCAATCCGTTTCGTTTGGACTTCGAATTTTAAAACATTTACGTAGTAAATAAGTGTCAAAATCACAAACCAAACATATATTCCGGGTTAGTAATAAGCTCCTTAAACTCAGGACGACGTTGAGGATGGGTCACGCAAAAGTGGCCAATGTTTTAGCATACTGAAAAATGCTAATAATCCTAAGACTATTTTTTTTTTTTTGTTTCAAAATTTGATTTTAATCTAAATAATTTAAGCCCTAAAACATTATTATTATACCAGCATGGTTCAATATTGAACTAATAAACGTAGAAATAACTTTTAGTTATAATAAGTTTGCTTTTGCGCTTTGCGCAAAGCCTACATAGCCGTGAATTTAAATTTTATAAAAGTTAGTGTAGTAAAATGTTTTTAGATTATTCAAGCGATATTGGGTGACTTTTTGAATTATATTTTTTTGTTATTAACTTTTATGTTCAAATTAGGGTTTATATTGACTATTATAATATTTTATTATCACAGTAGGTAACGACACAGTTAAATGTCAAGTTATGGGTTGTGCTAAGCTTTAACTAATCAAGATAACGATTAGTTAAAGCAATTTAAAATGTGCAAAAATTAATATATACATACACCTACACTTCTACTTATATATATCCCGTTATTTTAACGTAACGATTAGTAGAGACGCTTCCAGACAATCATCTTGTCTAGACGTGCAGATATTGTGAGCGCATGAAGATATCACATAATATCTTGTATTTAAGTAATAATATATACCTATCATAGTCATTAAGTTACATCCTTCTCTACTCTAATGATAGACCCTCCTATGCCCTTCATGCCTGCTACATACTTCTACTACGTCCCTTTTAGGGCCTGTTTCAGAATCGTCAGATAACTTTCATCCTCCAAATAAATACGGCGTTTTGACAGATATTCTTTAGAAAAAAACTGTCAAAACGCCATATTTATTGGGTTGATGAAAGTTATCTGAGAATTCTGAAACAGGCGCTTAGTAAAATTTGCTATCATCAATATCAAAGTAGTACTTTTTTTATAAACAAGGAATTTTTTCCATTGATACGATAATATCGTTATACAATATCACACCAATTTTTGACACACTCAAGCGGGTACTGAGATACTCTATCTGCGGCAGTGGTAAACCCGTAACGAGGTCACCCGGGTGAATCAGCGCGTCATCCCGGCGCCTGCCATTTCGCAAACCCACTTCTTCCCGGTATCCCGAACCCCAAGGGAACAGCCGAATCTATTTCCATTCGTTTTATGTAAAAACCTATGTCCATCAGCCTAGAAAATTGTATGAGAGACATACTTTTGTCGAAGTGAAATATTGTATATTCTTTGTTGAGCAATAAGTTTGTCTAAATAGTTAGTATTATACTTTTACACTTAAGAAGTTTTTTCCTGTACCTATTATTTCTGAATTAATATAAGCAGTAATTTAAAATTCATCTTTATTTTGTAATTTGGCGTTATCTACTAATATGATTTGCATTTTAAGCAATATTAAATAATTAATGTAGAATAATTTAATATTTCTGCCATCTCCATGCATGACACCATCCGAAATTTATAATTAACGAACTATCAAAATTAATTTAAATTTCAAATAACGAACTCGTCTGACGTTCCATCCCTTTGCGTTATAACCACCGTGTTAACAAAGACAACGGCTTAGATAACAATATTATAACTTAGCGTTTATTACGTCATACAATGGGGCGACAGAGCCTTCTCGCAAATAAGACTTAATTAATTTATTCGCAGTAAAGTTATGACGCGTGTTACAGAATTAATTAGGCGTATTTTGACTAAATCCGTATAACGCGACGCCTCATTTTATAGCATGATGTGGATAATGCCTTAATCTATAGTTTACGTCTGTATTATCATAAACTTTTATTTTATTTTATTCTTTGTAATTTTAACTTACCTACCGTGTTGACAAAGTTTGGTAGAGTTGTTTCAATATTTTATGTACCCTACAATAAAAATGGAATTAATTTTTCAGAATAAGAAAATGAAAGCAGAATCATTTCTAGTATTATGCTTTATACCTTATAAAGTATAATAATACAACACGCATGCAATATGTACCGTCATAAAACGCCCGTGTCTACAATAAAAGTAGAGTAACCACATTTTATTACTTTTTATTATGAGATTTTTGTTGTATAATTCATTACATCATGTTGATTATAATGTCCCCTACAAGCCTAGTAACGAATACATCCAAAACATAAACAGATGTCATTCATAGATATTAAGAAATTAATTTCAGATCGAATATGGCTGTGGTTAAAAAGATATACGATGGATGAAGAAGAACATTTTTAGCGTCTCTATTTTAAAACGTAGTTACTTAATGATAATGGTCAAACTAGGTATAATTGTTATACTTAATTATGTTTATTTATTAATTTTCCTGTAATGCATTTGTACTTGGAACAACCACGATGGTCTTCTAAAAGTGCATTTGATTATTTCATACAATACGATATTATATGTGCGACATTGGGATTCGCGAGTATTATGAATCAGGCGGAGATTTGAGACCAAAGTTCAGTTAGGTATTATAGGAAGTCAGCACGTGTGTTTTTTGATCGCATAGGAGCATGCCTTCCTAACTATAATTTTATTAGGTAAACCATGTATTATTTAGCAGGTATGTTACGTTCTAACTGCAGTCACCAGACTTGTGCTCAGCACACCACTACATGCAGCGAAATTCACACATCTGTTATCCTACTTGCAATTCTACAATAATCTCAAAGGCATTTTGATGCGTATTATTCAACATGAAATGGGCCGTATTGGCAATATCGACATTTTTATTATTTTCCAAAAACTAAGTCGACGTCCATGAACTGTTTTCATAGACACTGTTTAATAAAAACAAGATAAAGATAAAGGAGTTTATTGATAGAAAATGAAGCAAAAGAACTTACTATTTTGGCCAGTCATATGGCTCCCTCTTTCTTGGTAATTTCTTTGAGGTAAACATATTTTAAATACGTAATACAGTATTTAAAATATGTTTACATTATTGAGCATTATTTTGAATGTTCAATTGTGGAAATTGTCGATTGCATTAAAATTTTATTACTTACGCGATTTACTGCGGTGGGTTAAGTTGTAATAAATTTTATTTTCCCGTCACGACCGCTGGCAAATCTGTCACCGGAACCCGCCAAACGGTCACTTTAAAAATTATTTACGGCCCGATAACTCTTTTGGAAAAAAATAATGTCGTCATTGTTGCATTGCGCCGTCCCTGTGCAAATTGAATTGCATATAAAAAGGTCCGCGGATGCATGCTTTGAATGTACTGTCGCACTGTTATATGCGTTGTCCAATCAGTATGCTGTAAGCTTGATTTGTGTGCCTATTATGTTGTGGGGAAAGTTATAATTCCGTAAATATTTTTTTGATAAATTGTTAGGGGAGTGGGGTGCAGTAGCTGTCATTAGGTGCGTCTCTATGTGAGATGAACAGCGCGCCCGAGCAATCAGTTTTGACGTTCGTACGCATAGGCAGGCGCGGTGGCGTGCCTCTTATAGACGCACCCATTGGTAGTGTCTACAAGCCCCGAGCTGCCACGTCCGATCAGACAGATATGACGTAGTTTCTACGTGGAAACGTCAAAACAGAGCAGAGAGACCAGTGATCTAGTGCGCCGCTCGGTACATGCAGACGCACTAATTGGATGTGTGATCTAATTTATTAGTTACTGAATCCTGATATTATGGAAAATATGTATAGTTTAGTCTTGATTTGCCTTTATAGGTTGTGGTCGTTAGACGCGATACAGCATGTGGATTGTATAAAGATAACTTACTTTACTCTTTAAATTTTGCTTTCATTACAAATGTTAATAATAGGGTAATTTAATTACCGTTAATCATTGCACTGGCATTGTTGGCTGGTTTTCCGAGAATAATGCTCATACAAAATGTTTGTTCTTGAATGGGGAATATACATTTGATAATAGGTACCTACAGAGAGGAAATCTGAACATTACAACGAAATAGTTTATTGACTCGAACTGACCTAATACAATATTTAAGTAAGTACCTATATTACCGATTATGACATTAATAAGTATACTTAATTTATAATATAACACATTTATGACGTAGGTATATTCAATATAATTTGTATGGTATATCGCATAATGGACACCTAAAATCTTACTTGTAAGCTGTAAACAATGCCTAACTATATTTGGTAGAACTATCTGAGGCTCTACCAGGATTGTTACGCGTGTTTTGCACTCGTTAGTCGTTAGCGAATACGTTAAATTGGTATGTCAAATTGGTCAGCCTCCTTAGGAACTAAAAAGTTCACAAAATTCTATGCAGGCGATACCAACAAGCGATTCATAGAATGTATGAACTCATGGTAGAGCCACAGTGTAATAAATCATGCAGTCGTCCGACGAAAGCCCGAACTACTAACAATCATAATCCATATTGTATGGTAATTTGGGACACGATGACGTATGATTTACTTAGACTATGGTAGAGATACTGAGGCTTGAATACGGAACCTATACAGGAACTGAATCAAGGAAACAATAGATTCTCATATCCTGCCTAATAAGGTGGAGTTTTTTTCTATAATCACTGAGTATATTCCAACTAGCTATCATAATTAGGCCATTCGTCCACGGCACTGCTCAAAAGAAACTGGTTACTAACTCAAATTACAATTGAGTTTCTTATAATAGCACTATAATAGCCTATGCCGGTTCGTACACGACGCTACTCGAAAGAAACTAATCAGTAATTAGTAGCACGCGACTAGACATGCAGGTCGCGTGCGAATCGTTTCGAGTAACTTTACTTGTGTTATGTTTTTTTTTGTATGGAGCTTGGGGAGTTATTAAACGGTTGCGTTTCTTTTGAGTAGCTCCGTGGACGAATAGCCTAAAGGTCTGGTGCACAATAGACGTCCGGACACGTCATCATTTCGATGCAATATCGTCTGGCCGGCATCCTCACCCATGCGCTATTAATCATAGCTGAACACACAGCCAGGGCAATAGAAACGTTATTACAAAGTCATAAGGTTGGTTTACAATGACCCGCAAACATGTTGTGCCGAGTAGAGCCGACAGGCGCCACGCGTAAAGATGTTTGAGAACATGATGATATTAACAAAGATCTTAATCATCACTACATTATGTGACAAAGGTGAATAATTTAAAGGAAGCGACTTTGTTCGTTTATTAAATAATAGCTTTTTGAGCTTTCTCCAAAGCGAGGAGTACACACGCTGTCTGGCTTTTTTCGTTGTGAAAATAAGTAGGTACTTTATAAAAAAAATATTAGTACGTATTTATGTTCTTCTTAAAGTATCGAGCAAGTAATTTTACTAACTTTTAAAATAATTTTGAATAGGTAATATTTAATATTATCTAAGCATAATTAGCTATTCATAAATAACTAAAATGTTGCATTTAAGTTCAGAATGGAAACAAAGACAATGATAACTTTAATTCGAGGTCTACGTAACTTTAAAATTCAAAGATATATTTTTTAAACTAAATCTATTATCATAACCAAGCATGCCACAAAAAAGAGACCAAGAATGCGTACCTAATTTACAATAGAAACCGTTCCTAATTTTTAGGAAATAAACTGCAGTATGTATACACGACGGCACGTTCTAGCTCTCGATTACGCATTTTTGTAAAACACACGATCTTAAAATGAGCTGTCAAATGATATGAGTAACATGCATAAAAGGGAAATACAATGTAAAGGACATGTATTATACGTATAATCACTGTGGTATAAGTAGATAGTGATGGGATGTTCTCGCGAACAGGATAACGTCACCCAAAATATAAGATTCTCAAAAATTCTCACGAGTAAGTTTCCGAGGGTGAGAATGTTCTCGAGAACATCCCATCACTAGGTATAAGTAACAATAAAACGCATTTTGCTATTCTTTTGTTTTCAATAAGTAGTTCTAGATTCTAGCAGCTATACTGAAACGACAAACGTATATCTCACGCTTACCTAAATCCGTGGGTACTATACTATGTCAAATTTATGCGTGAGATATAAGTTTATCGTTCAGAACAGAACCGCAGACAGTGTTTATAAAGGGGAGTTCACTTGCATACGACTTCTTTATTTTATCATTTTTGGTATAGGAGGTAAAACCTTACATGTATGTATAACGGTTGAGATAAGACTACAGACTACCTTATACTGGATAAGACCGCATGCGTCTAGACAGACATAATTATAAAGTGTGGATTCCGACTAGATGAAACGACGGTCGAAAGGGGTAGACTGGATAGATAGGCGATCTCAAGCTCGATAAAAAAAATAAGCAAAATACTTTTTAAATTAAGAGCGTTTATTTCCGATTAGGGATGTATTAAAACTTGAAAAATAAATCACGGTAACCAATGTGGGAATTTATGATATTAAAATGAAACCATGGGACGCATCAAAGAGTACTAAGCTCCCAACGATGTATTGTTTACAAGCGCCCCTCGGTTTCATATAATGATGCTCCACATTGGTAACCCAAATTTATTTTCTAGATTTAGGTACAACACTAATCGAAAATAAAATGGGAGTTCATACGAAAAATTATAGGTTCTGATATCTCGAAGATCTAAGAATTAAAAAAATAAAGCGGAATTTGCCGTAGATGTAATTACTAGAAAGTCCCAAAACAGTTCTACCCGCAGAACGGCCCTGATTTAACCGAGAATCGGGCAGTTCCAAAATCATGATCAACTACTACAGATAAACTCTAGGGCCACCGAGCACCCATAAACTTTACTGCGGCCAAGGCGACATTGATAAATAGCAAGATTATCATGAAATAGTTGCCTTTACGAACTTTTGTTCACTGAAAAAATCGGTGGAGAATTTCGGTAAATAAAAAGTTATTGTGAAACTTTTATTTTATCGCCTCTTTACGACTGTGGAGGTTCGGTGGGTGATGTAGAGCAATAAGGATGAATGTTCTTGCCCTTTTTCCTTGTTCTCTTACATTTTTCATTAGCGTCACTACTAGGTAAGGAGTGTTGTAACTTTGTAAACGACTCTCCGTTTTATTAGGGCGTTATCAGACCAATCGATCGACTGTCGAATCGTCGATAATCGATCGAACGTTGCTCTATGTTTTCTGTCGATCGACGTTGACTCATCTCATTCTACCATCGATCGATGGCTGTTAACACACCTATGGAAAAAATATATTTTCAGTGACATTAAGTTATTGGTAATCCACTTCACCTCTCGTGTCATGGGCAGATATGTAAGTATATTATTTACCTATATGTATACAATTTTGTCGAAAGCAGTCCCTACACAAAGTTAGTTTTTCTTATTTTTCTATCCATAAAATAAAAACATAAAACCACTTATGTTAAAATGTTTTGCATATCCACCCCTATGTAATCTACTTAATAAATTGGGGCTATAAATAATAAGCATACAATTTCGATATTCATTGGCTGTGTCGAAATGTAGAGAGCGGCGCGCCCGAGCAATCAGTTTTGACGTCTGAAAACGTAGACCTTATATGTCATAAAATGATTGCTCGGGCACACCGCTCGTATCTTTTGGACGCACCCATTTAGTTACAAAATACAAAAACGTCCTACGGTATGGTATGGAACGCTTTAGAATCGGATATAAACTGCGCTACCATATGTAATATAATTATATAAGTAGATATATTTTAATAGCCGTTTATCGTCCCACTCCTCGGCAAAGGCCTCCCCTTAAGATTTGTAATAAATATACTACCTAATATAAAGACGGGAACATAATTAAAGGCAAGGCCTTGAGTCGTAGATACCTAATCGTTACATATGGAATCTTCATTCATAATCGTTATAAAAATAGATTTTCAACAGCACCAGCCGACTTTATAATTTTGTCATCATCTGTCCATTTTTTGTCGCATCCTCGTAGTTGCTACAGCTTTGTCGTAGTACTTATTCAATTTTAATGGTTACCTTGCTCAGACTAACCTTTTAAATAATTAGGCACTTTACTCACGACACTTGCCTTGGCTAGAGAAAATAAAAGTTAAACCATTTTTTATCTGTCCATACATGACTACAGGATGTATCAAAAGTCCGAAATCATAATTTAGGTAGATACGGTAGCTGATATTATTATGTGATGCCTTTCAAGACAGACTATACGTAAATATAATATTTTCCGAGTTACGGGCCTGAGAATATTTGTCACAACTTTCGTGTTGCGGCCCTAGAACATATTTTACGGCCTAGTAAACATTGTAAATTGCATTAATGAGTCGGAGCCACCAAAAATAGTTTGTTAGGTAACATTATAGTTTGGAGGTACCTACAAAGATGTATTCAAGTAAATTCTAAGCCTAATACTCATCAAAACTCCAAGTTTTATGAATTTCGCACTTGAGAAACAACGTATACTAACCAGGGTTGTTACGAAACAATCACCTTGTTTTAAACACCGTGTTTAAAACATGTTTTAAACACGGTGATTTATTCGTTCTGTTTTAAATCAACGTTTTAAACAGGTTTCATTTTAAATATCCCGTTTTTTGCAACTCTGATACTAACAGCATTGGAGTGTTAAAACACAGACAGTATAGCGCTTTATAGCTGCAAATAGCCCATTGTCGTGTTCAAGGTTCGCAGCCAGCTGAACCTAACTTTGAAGAAAGCTAACGTGCGTTACCTACAGCAGTTAAAAGTGAAATACACTGATTGATGGGGCACCGTAAAAAGTTCCTTGAACCCTGAAAATCGCTACGGATGTATTCCAAATGGTTGATATTTTTGTTTCTGATGAACCACCAATTTGCATGATTAATTTGCTGTATTGTAACAGCTGTATGAAGTGGAATGATGTCATTTGCTTGCACTTAAATATACATAAGGTAGTCTTTTTACGCACAATTAAGATCGATTAAAATCGATGTATGAATAAGATTACATAGTTACGAACTTCGATGTATAAAACTAATCGATATTACGGGTATAAGCTTATATTTGCTTTATTTAGATATATTCATGATGTTATTAAATATAATAAATTTAAAAAGTTAAGTCGTTTAAATGCGCGTCTAGTCAAATTTCCCTTGAAAAATTTAAAAACGATTTCAAAACGTGTTCAAGTTTTTTGTAATAACGCCGTCAGATTGTAAAAAGGTGCCTATAAACAATTATAGAGAGGTACCCACCACTCACCCTCGGAATTGTCAACCTCCAATATTATAAACCAAATGAATTGATCGATAATAGAAGAAGCCAACAAGACCTAACTCCCTGTCAGTCGAGAGTATGTCTGTCATGAGTCATGGACCCTAACAATTAGCAATTCTCCGCAGACAAATCGAATCCTAAATAAATTCGACACGTGTTTCGCCTCTAAACGAGGCATCCTCAGGAAAGCTGGACTGCGACTGAGCCAACCATATTTTTTGAGCTCTAAGTACAGCCATATTGGCCGAACGATTGTGCGTGCTGGAACGAATATTAATGTAATTCGGGACCAAACCAAAGGACTTACATTGCTGATTAAACCAAATGTTCTGGGAAGCAACGCGGTTTATAGTTTTATTTGCTACCACTTATGTATTTTTTCAGAAATGGATCAGCAGAATTTTATGTTTCTAAATATGGTTATTAGGTTCTTACAAATTCCTCTTTGTCATCATCACCTACATTGTGCTATAAAGGAATATGGCAAAAGGTAAATACATTTCATTATTCATAATTTGCAATGATTGTGCGGTGATTCAGTTCACATTACGTAAAGTGTCATCCTTTTATATACTAGTAAATGTTCCCTTACGAAGTAAAAACATACCTATTCTGTGCATGCATGGCTGGTATATTGATCACGATTTAAAAGGAAAATGGTTATATACAGCATAATCCATCAGTCTACGAGACGTGATCAAAATAAGTACCTACATATCTATAAGTACATAGATTCGAGTTTCGGGATAGACCTGTCACCTGTCCAACATGTTACGTTCAGTGAACCATGTAGTGACGCGTCTAACCCTTCGTCGGGAAAAGAGGAATTAACGAGCATCTGATCATTTAGTTATTGGTTACATCTGATTGCGCTCGGTCGAGTACATTTTCTCATTAGCTCTAAGACAGACTGCAATAATAACTTCCAAGTACTTAAATAGTTTATCTTCAGTTTTTATGAACAAATTTTAATGTAGTTTGTAAAACTTGAGTCTTAAAGATAGTGTGTAAGTTGCTGACGTTAGTGCTTTGAGATTATGTTAGTAAAAACCAAAGTATTCACAATAGCATTGAATAATTAATTACATCTAACCAGCCGTTATTAAATTTGACATTTTTAAGTTAGGGATGTCAAATCCTATGACACAGACAAGGTCTCGGGTACCTGCAGTGTTACCTACTAGACATGAAAGTGTTTCCTAATGAGAACATTGACAGACACTACCTATCGGTTCAGGTGGCAAACTAGGTTTGCTTTACGGGACAGTATTTTCTTTAATTAGCTTTTATGAATACATGCGCCACGTCACCTGAGGAGCCAAGTCGCTTAGCCATTGAACTGCCACTGTAGCATTTTGCTATTGTGACCGACCCTCTGATTGGTCAGTTCATTCTGACCGCCCTACAGTATCAGGTCAATGGCTAAGTGACTTCGATGAATTGTTTAGTAACAATGTTAACAGTTAGGGCCACCGCAGACATGCTAATTTTTGCATCGGCGATCGGCGATTTAGTGACTTTTAGCATCGGAGCAGTCGCTGCGACCGAACGCAGAGAGTCGCCAAATCGCAATGCAGCATCGATACAGTCGCAAAATCGCCGATCGCTGATGCAAAAAGTAGCATTTCTGCGGTGTCCCTTAGTAACTGTTATTGGTGTATTCAAGGAAAAAATGTTAGTAAATGATCAATCTCGCTGATCAGCTATCAAACAAATCAAAACGCATTTCAATCGACTCATCTCTTTTGGATCTACAATACCATACGAAAACTTGATTATCTCTACATTATATCGGGGGTTAAAAGAAGCTAAACTATTGAAGACAGTAACAATTAGGGTTAATAAGTGTTTCGACAACGTATCTACAAACATTCATTTATAATATCCATCACACAAATTAACATAATCGTTAACAACAGCTTTTAACCCCACAGTCCGTTCATTCAATGTTATAAAGGCTGGTATAAGGTCATTGCAACCCACTATCTCTGCTATATAAATTTGAACTTTATCATTGTGCTATTCAAGGTTTAAATGAAGTATGTCGTTAATGTCACTGTTGGCAAGTTCAGAAAAGCTCCTGAATGGTTGTGATAGGTTACATCCTGTGGTTTCAATTACATTGAAAGTGTAATTTATAGTTTATTGATACGAGTGCGGTTTAGTGGAGATGAACTCGCGCATCGGATCCGTCTACTATGTAGTTGCGGTTTTATCTCATCTTCTTTTTTTCATGTAGTTGTGGCAAACCAGGTGTCAGAGTGGTTCAAGCCGTCCGAAGGCCTCTGACATGGCTTAACGACTGCCGTCTAGATGACAACAACCGGGACTGACTTATTATGCGCCCTCCGAAGCACGGAGCCGCTCAGTTCGAAATGCCACGTAATGCTGTTGTATCACTTGTTACAAAGTTTTTAGAACAAACGAATCTAATATCTGGTATTATTTCATAGTCTTTGAATATATTAGGTATTGTAGCTGTTTCGTTGACCTTTGAGATCATATATGTCTGAAAAGCAAAATTTCCGCTTATCAAATATACTATTACCATCACTGCTAACTGGATGTATCTCGAGATGCTTTGGATGCCTTGAAAAACAGGCATAGTGTAGGAACGTCTTTTTATACAGATATGATTGCTTTTTCTTAGCAGACCTTTACATCATACCCGGCTACTATAACTGCGTACCTATCGTTCTTTTGATTATACTTCACAGAGGGACAAAAATTCACCATTTAACAGTAACAGTGATTTATGTAACAGGTACGTTGAATATAGTGATTTGTCTGCTATGGGTAGAGGCAATAAGCCGATCAGGCGCCGCCCGAGGGCAGTAAAACACACGTGTTTGGATTCATTGCAACTGTCTGCTGTGTTTTTCGATGCAGAATACGCGTAAACATCGTTAAGCTACGTGTGAAATCAGTATAAATCTTAGATTATTGATATGACATACAACACAATGCTTGGTCAGTTACATAATAGGAACACCTTCTCCTCACTATGACGAAATCTTCAGAAATGAGTCCACAATAGACGGGGATTCCAAAGAGCAGAAATAATAAAAATCGTACCGACTATTGACTTTTTTATAAGTAACTTCAGTCTAAAATTATCCACCATTCAATTATAGAGTTGTAAAAATGGATACTACCTACTCATAACACCTACTCGTTTTCAAGTTTCATAAGTCGTATCAAATTCATTTTCAAAGAGATGACTTGAGAAAAAATCCCTTGCATAAAAATATTTTAACTTTCGCAGGAATATTTCTGCAGACGAGAGAAACGTGAGTCTGAAGAGCAACATGGAATTATTAAACACGCTGTTTTGAGTTTGTTCCTGTAATCCTGAATACGTGCAGACTTGCTAACTTCGTCTTTATTACTCAAAAAAGTAAGTTTAAAAACTATAACCCGACTACGGAAAAAACGTGCTCTAAAAAGTATGAAACAAGAAAATATTCTCATCTAGAGGATAGCCGTGGTCCGTGTAGGTCTTTTAGGGCCAAATGGCATATGAACACGGACCACGGCTATCCTCTAGATGAGAATATTTTCTTGTTTCATACTTTTTAGAGCACTTTTTTTCCGTAGTCGGGTTATAGTTTTTAAACTTACTTTTTATTTAATTATTTTGGAGTTATTGGTAACAATATATATATTTTTGAAATGTGCTCACCAAGATCTTTCATTTGATACCCCACACGGTTACATTAAAAAATGTTTTTTTTTTTTAGTTCATGACATTATGTCCTCTAGAGAGCGCCATATGCAATTTTATGTGACGTCACATAGCCTATAACCAGCGCGCTATTAAGCCGCTTCTGACGATACCTCATTTGTCAAATTACGACAAGTAGTTTGGAAGTTAGGTGGGAACAGATGCACATACATACATACATACATACATACATACCGGTCAAAATCATAACGCCTCCGTAGTCGGGTGAAAATACATTACTATTCTACTGACAGAGAACGCACAGCCTAAAGGGGTTATTACACTTAAATAAATGTAGGCTACTTAATTTCGTCATCACTGAATTTAGGCAAGCGTAATCGCATTCAGCAAGCTATTTAGAACGTAGAATGGTTTAAATATTAAGAAGATTCTGAATTTAGGCTTCTAAATTTAGCCAAGTGCAATAAGCTCCGGTGGGTCTAAAAGTACATGCATTTCATTTCGGGGACATTTTCAAACAGTTATTTTATATAACGTAGATGAGTCTACTAAGAGAAGATAAAGATTGAAGATGTTTATTTTCATAAAACCTAAGTACAATACAATATTCTGCGGTGGCCACACTAGACGAGAGCTTGTATCAGCACCGCTGACACCAAGAGTTGTTGTTTGAAGAGAAGACTGATACAGTGCTCGGCGACCTACGAAGCGTCAAATTCTTTACAGCACCCTTAGCCAAGTGGCTTCATTTACAATCGTTTCTACAAATCGCTACGCTTAAATGTATGGAAATGACATTACAAGTCGATAAGTAGACGTGACTTATGTCTTTACCATACATGAAGCGTAGCGATTTGTAGAAACGCTTATAGACGAAGCCACTTGGCTAGAGGGACTGATACCTTTTTTATTACTATGGAAAATAGCATGAACAAATTTTGTGCGTGACCAAATTGCTCGGCCGCTGGAGTCAGCTTGTACGTACAATTAGAAATTAAAACAAATTAAGTATTAAAGTTTCGTATATGAGTAGCGTGATCAGTACAAATGCTGGTAACTCAGACAGCTGTACTTTTAGAATTGTTAGTCACATGAGACCATTAATCATTGGGCCCAGGAGGTTGAGTGCACGATTGAATTGTCTGGCCTGTTAATCACTCTAAATTAATCTATGTAATGAATCAACCGGTTTAAACTTCAGTAAAATTACACTGAATTTCACAAAAATGGTTTTGTCTCTACATGTTCAGTTTAACAAAATAGCTTATTTGTGTAATGAATCAACAGTCAATCTACTTTAGTAAAATTACAGTTAATTTTACAAAATCGTTTTTGTTTCTGTTCAGTAGGAAACCATAGCTACCATCTTAACTATTCTTTCAAAAAAAGTATGTATTTAACAAGTGACTAAAAGCAGACCTCGTTAACAATAATTAATTGTTCAATAGCCAATAGCCAAACCTAGAATTTAAAACGAACACGTAAGGTATCAAAATGTGCATCTAACTAAGGCGGTCGGCAAGACTGTGTCGCAAATTAAAAAATATTTGCGTCGAATAAAAGTTAATTACAGATTATTCACTTTGCGAAGACAATAAGATTTTTATAGGATATAAATTATGAGCGGATGATATTCGACTCATCGATCGTCCCTAGAGCTTTGAGCAACATGTTAAAAGCCACATAATACAGATGGTCATATTTTATTCAAAACGTATTCCACACTTTTAATGTTTAATTACGTACCTATCTTATTTAAATTTCAAATCATATCATTGGGGTGGCTAATATTGAAATTTTGTTATTTATTCTGCGAAATAATGAAATACGGGGTTTGCATATTAAAACAAGCTCACAAAAACAAATAAGGTTTTGTTTAGACGTGCGAGCTTCGGCTTAGCAGGGATTTGGTGAGCCTTTTTGGGCGGTCTAGCCCGATTTGACCGCCGCCACCTGACTCAGGCTTATTGGATGCCTAGAAAAGTCCAATCCTAGTTTCAAAAATAATTATTTTTGGGCACCAACTAAGTAGTAGAATTAATAGGAGCTTTGTGTATTCGCTATATTGTCTATAGCCCTAGAACGAATGAATTAATTTCAACACATATTTTTTTTCTCATCGGGATTAAGAAATATGTTACATTTTCTGTTGGTGTCCCACAATCTTTTATAGTTAACTAGCTTTTGCCCACGACTTCGTCCGCGTTGAACGCCAATTTTCATAATTGTAGCTTCAAAAATGACGAAATTCCATACAAACTTTCATCCCCTATTTAACGCCCTTAGGGGTTGAATTTCAAAAAATCCTTTCTTATACACCTCTAGTTCTACCTATCAAGATAAATACACACTCTAAATTTCAAGCCCCGACGACCAGCGGTTTAGGCTGTGCGTTGTCTGTCAGTCAGTGAGTCAGGACTTTGATTCTTATACAATATTTAGATTTCACAGTAGGTACAAAACCTAATATAGCATTGACATACAAATACATGATTATAGGTAGGTACCTATATCAAGAACGCCTGACCCGTATACAGGAACCTTAACCTTTAATTAAATAAGACCTCTTTTATTAAATGAATCGCTCAATGCAGGCCTCGGTGAACATTTTATCGTAACGAGTCGGTACAAAGAAAGCGCAGATAATAATCGACATCGATGTCCTACAACCGGCGCCATATACATGATTAAGAACGGGCACACACGTGCTCTGGCTAATAAAACGGTAGTAAAGCCGGTGCCACACTCACTGATCGAATTATCGTTAATAAACGCTAATGTGCGCTTGACGCGCGCAATAAAAACTTCAGCGGGAAATATTTACATTGGAATAGGGTTGTTGATCTTGAGGAGACAAAAAAACAACAGTCGTTACACATCTCGTTTTAACTTAAAATACCTCTCTATTTATGGATAGCATATGGTTGAGGAATATCATAAGAAGCAGGTTGTATTCCATTAAATTTCATACTTCTAATGAAAATCGGTAAATAACACGCTACAAATTTTTTTTCTTATAAAAATTAGCGAAACGAATTTCGTGATGGTTCAGCAGTAAAAAATATAAAACCTAATGGAGCCCCTAAATTTGTAAAGATTTTTTTAGTTTACAATGATTTTACATAGCATCTCGAGGTACAAAGGTGATTTCTAATGCCATGCAGGTGTAAGTCCATCATAACTTGAGGGGTAACTATAAATTTGAGGGGTAGTGTTTTTCTGTGAGAATATTCTCCCCAAATATAATATAATATCAATGATTTTACCAGTTTATGCCAAAACAATATCGGTACAAATAAAACATAAGTGTGCAATTCTTTCTTGTCTCTCAAAAGAGCATTCCAGTGTTTTATTACTCTTAACATAAAGCGGTTTAACTGCCTAATCCGTCATCGGTTCTTCCTGAAAGTCCGACAACCCTGCAGTGAAATAAAGCATACAGTACTGATGGACGGCACTTCACGTACATTGCTTGTAAATAAACTTTTTTTTCTTGTCTTGATTCCTCAGTGAGATCTCGGTGTAATATTACACTTCATCCTGATAAGCGTTTTATTTATTTTCTTTCGCGGTCAAAGGAAGATCGTTGTGAATGCAAAAACAAGTGTTATGACAGTTGTAAAATATGGGAATGATAAAATTGGAGTAAATGACCGACTGACATGAACAAAATTTTGCATTAATCAAAAGAGGTCTTTATTTTGATTTCTTGAAAGATCACGAATACTATAACTATCTGTCCCTGTAGTTCTACTATGAGATTACTTTTGTTGGGAAACGCTAGCGACTTCCTAGTGAGCTTAAAATTTATAGTAGAGCTACTGACTGACATGTTAAACATTTTGGGTTAAGACTTAAGCAAGCGTAGAAGGTATCTACAGGTACAGTCACTGTAGTACAGTGGATTTTCCAAACAAAGACAGAACACGTACAATCAAAGACAGGAGTTTAAAAGCTTGTAAGTAATAAGACAACGGACATCATGACGACTGCTCCTTGATGAGGGAAATTAAAATTAATTCCACGCATCATTACACCAATACACCAGTACAGATCGATTAAATAACGTAATGTCAAGTCAATAAAGCAGTCGTTCACCTATCAGGATGAAAGCTCTGGCCCAATGCCCGCCATTGATTCCATGTACAATCATCAACAAATGCTTTAATTTACTTGTAGTACGTTTACTCTCTACACGCTTTAGAGTTCGACTATCCTACCACATTGCACTACAACAGTAAATTACCTTCAGATTACAATTGCATTATCAGGGTAGCTATTCTATAATGACAAAGTCATAGGTCACGCGTAAATTCACCAGCAAATTCACGCGTGAGCAGTGAGTTTGTCGTTACAAAATACCTAGGTCTGAATATAAAAGTTAGTGATTTAAAAAGTGTACCTACGAATTCCTAATTTAACAGAAATATCTTTGTTGGTGTAGTTGATGTAGCTCTACATTAGAGATATTCGGCCATTGAAAAATATGGTCGCACAAAATGACAGAATTTAATAATAAAGATAGCTAGACTCACTATATCTTTATTTGAAAGATTGTAAAGAATTTGCGTCTATCTGTAATTTTAAATTAAAATGTACAACGGCTTGTGGAGCTATCTGTACAAGCGACGTCTATCCATAGTGTGATTGATGAACACTGACGACAAAACAACGACCCGCGTCTGAATGCGACCTATCAGCGATATGAATTATTGCAATAATTTCAAACTGATTTATTACGTATCGGATAAATTACTTCCTATTAATTTATTTAACCGTGTGTAAGGATAGGGATAATTTTAAATAATTAAGTATTGTTACTTTGAATTGTAAAACGTTGGGCAAGCAGTAATTACTCTACGTATTTTCCAATATAAATAAAGTAAGTAGTAGGTATAAAATAAACAATGATTTGTCACGTCATATCCTTAATTCCTTAGGTACTCACATTTGTAACTACAGTTGAACTGATTAAGTACTATAGTGGCTAACGTCAGAGTCGTGTCAGCCCTAATATTGCTAATTTCACTGCAGCTTACTTGCGTGTGATAGGGAGGGACATAGGGATACTATTTGTTTTCGAAATTTCCAATCGATAGATACCTTACAAATATATTTCGTAGACGCTATAGATAGAGTAAAAGTCGTGGAACAGCGACTGAAGTAAAACATGAAACCACAGAAATGTAACTCAACGGAATCTTCGTAGTAGTCTTGTATTTATTTAAAGCACATCTAGTCATAAATAATGTGGCGCTAGCGATATAATTCATCGCTAATGTATTCCAAGCTATCATAAATAAATCGATCTCGTATCGTGTGTTTGCTATCAAACACGACTATAAATTACAAAGGTGTGAACTTTCCTCGGCCTACATTTTATGTAACAGTGTTTAAAACTCTTTTAAGATGAATCATGGCTATTTCGATGCGTTTTATCGTGCTCATAAAGTAGCGAGTGTGCATTATTAGGAAAGATGAGCTATTGAACTCGGGTCGATCGCTTTTTAAGCGTGTTAACAAATTGGCTATGAGTAGACTAAATAAATAATGGCCCGAATTATTCACGCGATGCAGAAGATACAGGCAAGTAAATACGTTGAGCATTCTCGTTTTATGTTTCATATCATCAGATCATTATTTATCATCGGCTGGACAAGTCCGAAGACAGGCTTTCCTAATGGATTTGACACATGGAGACCTAATGTTACCATATATTTAGTGATGACCACAAACACTCTGTCAAATGTGACGACGGAGAACAATAAGAATTTAATTTTGTGTCAGGCTTAAACGTACAGTTACAGTACTAGATCCTGGATTAAATCGTCACTATATTAAGCTTTCTTCTTCCAAATCTTTGATAATATACCACCATAGATTATAATAAACTAGATCAGTGTTCATCTGACTTTGAGCGTAGGTACTTTGTATTGTACCTATTCTGTGGAATGAGAACGTTTCAAATGACTGACATGTCGTCACCGTATTCAAATGCCCAAATCAACCCACACTCACCTAAACATCAATACATTATGTTCACTGACAACCTCATCTGGAAACACATTATCAACATTTTATTATCTAAGCGGACTGAGCGGTTCCATTCGGATGTCAACAAAGCACATCGCTTCATTACACGCATCACTGGCGCGGGGCCAAAGCACTGCATTTAATTCCTGCGGCCCTCGGCCGATTGGCCACATTTACTGCCTTCCCTCACTGTCATGGACACAGAACAGTTTATTAGTAAACAAGTTGCCACGCGAGACATGGAATGAGTCACCTGACTTAAATAGTTGAATTTTATTGCTATTACTAAGCGCCGAATACTGCATTTCACTTGAAAAAATACATGGCATCCATCGTGACTAGTCGAGGATCCAATCAATTCAAATAAAATTTTGTATCATGTATTATGCCAACGACAAAGTTATAGGTATTATAAGGTAATCTAGGTTTAATTATATTAGTAAGGTAATCTTAGTTTAAATTAACATTTAACATCTTCTAACTAAACTTAATTTTGAGTGAGAGCTGTTAATTTTGACACGCCATTTAAAAAATGAAAGATTCATTTATTTCAGTGTGTCAGTTTGTTAAGTAGGAATCATATTTGAGTAACGTTCTAGAATTTGGCCACTCAAACATATTTACGATTTTGTATCACCCAAACCGTTGTACAGGGAAAGGCGACGGTAAAGGCGGCGGGCGGCGGCGGCGGTTTCCTCACTTTTGACTTTTGATTAATTTATTCGCTTTCAAGTGTCATTGTCACTTGCCCCGACAGCATGTTGAGGAGAGATTAGTAATGAAAAATTAAGCTAATTGTGTACTTACTTCGTGACAATAAAATTTGCTTTCTCGTTGGCTTTTTGTTGTAAAATTTCACTTTACAATGAACGTCCCAAATGAATTGTTGCCATAATACAATGATTTGTAAAGATAATAATATTGATGTCTAGGAACTTAGAAAATACTCTAAGAAATCTCTACGAATACCTACTTCCTGACATTAAAATTGAACTTCGCACCATCTTCAGAACTGTTTCTGCTGCAAGACTAGGCGTATTACTAGCTCTTTTCTGGGATCCTATTTTTATGTATGTCTGTGTGAGTTATTGAGAATGAACTTCTTATCATATCTATTTCATTACTACTCTTTTACACAACTTATATTACTTTTTTTAATGACAAACAAGTCGATCAGCTGGCGCAAAGGTCAGTTCCTGTGCCGTTGACCCCGGCCAATCGATCGCGCTTCCCGCCATGGCTGGGCCATCCATTGAATAATATCTATGCATGTGGATACACTCGGCGTAAAAAAAACTAACACTTAATTCACTGATGACTAAAATTATAGACTTCTATTACGAGAGTTACGTAACCAATTAGTAGATATGTAGTATCTACGATAGTCGAAACTACTTATGTATTTATTTTATCAAGGAAATACAATAGTTAGTATCCATTATAGAAATTCAAAACTCAATTGGAAGTTAGTGATCAATAACATACATTATTACTTAATGATATCGAAAATGTTAAAAATATAAATTCGCACTTAGTGTCCAGTTTAGTGAAGTTTTACGTTACATAAGTGGAGGAACCTATAAGTAGGTATGTACCTAGTTATAATTTGCCGGGAAATCTCTTAACTGCGTTCAAGGTAAAATCGTTTAATTCATTCATCGCCTTTGTTGTTCGTACGTCATAAACGCCCGCCCGTTTGCTGAAATCTTATTAATGTTCCCTTATTATAGTACCTTTTCATAAGTACAAAGGAACCTTTGCTTGTGTGTGACCAAGTGATTCTTAGAAAGGTGCTGAAAATGATTTGAATTTACTTATAGAAACAAGAATCAAATTGGTACGATTGTGTTGTAAATATGTACATATTCACGTCAAATCTGTTGTCTAATACAAGTCACGACTTAAGTTTGACTAAACATTATAGTCAATTACGACAATGAGTAAAATCAATTGGAAAAGTAATGCAGAATAGTTTGGTCATTGACTTTTATTGTAATGGAAGGTGTTCAAACTTTTCTTTAGCTGAGTGTACTGGGACTTATGGACCTTAGCTTGAAGTCCCAGTACATAGAACTCGTTGAATTCGTTGTCATGACAATAAGGCTATTGTCATGACTGCGAGTATCACAGGCTTGTGCGTGATGTTGAATATGTTTATACAAACTGCTCTCGCTATACCTACTATACAACTTCTTTCAAAGTAGATATGCTTGACTTTTCATTGTTTGCAATGTTTGAAGCCATTATTCGTACCTTCATACATACAGTGTAATATACATACTAAGAAATGATAAGCTAGATATGCATGATTTTGTTTACAACAACACAACGTTTATTTATTGGCCGCGTCTACAAGCCCCGAGCAGCCACCCGGGCGGACGTTAAAGGTTGGCACTCACCTATCAACTCGGCACCCGACCCGAACCGCCTCGCCACTCGGCGTCCACTCCATGACCACGCGCGGTCCGCGGGCGGTCGCTGTTTTTACACCATAAACGTCACGTGATCAACCAGTGGACCGCGCGTGGTCAACGAGTGAACGCCGCGTGGTCAGCGCGTGGTCCACTTATTTCCGCACAGTTTGAGGACGCCGACCGACGAGGCGGTGCTGGTCGGGTGCCGAGTTAATAGATGAGTGCCAACCTTTAGGCTACGTGGTCTACTCATGGAGACGCACTTACATATTAAACCCCAAAATGGATCTTCTTCGATCACCAAAACCAACCACTCATAAGTTCCTAATTGTCTTAAGATAAATGTGAGAAGATAATTAAAAATAGTTCCACTATCTCTACAGGAAGTAGACACGTACCGAAACGATATCTTGATATATTACAGGGGAGTTACTGGCGCGTTTTTACAACCCCCAGGGGCGTCTATCTATTTATAAGGGAGGGGTAGAGTCGACCTTTACAAATACATCTCGCAGCGATGTGCTCTACAAACTGCCGCTATAAAAATTGTTCGATAGGATTAATAGCTTCTTAAACGCTTATCAGTTTATTTATGCAAAAATATAATGTTCTACGATCCTGTAGGTGGAAATGTTAGGCTACTTTCATAAGACGACATTTTGATTTTGATTTTATTCATTCATTCATTACTTTATTTCAATACTTTGTTCTGTCAATGACGCCTCAATTAGTAGTAGTAGTAATAGTAAGTAGGAGAGGTAGTTTTACCATTATCGTTGCTTAACAAAAGTTACAAAATTACTAGATAGTATGTTATTAAAAAAAACATCAAGACAGGTGAACGACATTATGAAACCACCATAACCTAATCCAATTACTATATTGTATGTAGGCGTACCTAGTTTACGTTACTTTCAGATTTCTAAAGAATCTTTTTATAATTTCCCTGTTTTCAAACATCATAATCTACATAGGTACCATGATTAAAGAAATCCTACGTTTCCGTAAATATAAAACTGCCAATAAAACGTTTTAAGTCCGGTTTAGATTCACATAGAAAGAAACGGAATTGTGCAAACGATGCCGTGGTTTTATAATGAAACGTTTTATTACGTGTTTGAATCTTTTTATTGCTAGTGATCTGTTGCCCCCATTCGCCAATAGGCTTGGGATCACGCCCTCTGGTTGTGAATGTGGACACAGTTCACACAGGGACAGGTAGCCCCCTTCGCAACGTCTGTCTAAACTTAGAGTATAAGGGTGCGCGTGCGGTGCATGAGTAGGGGCGACACGAATTATACTAATGTAATTTATTTTATTAGCTGACGCAAACTGACAGGTGCTAGTGTTATTTTTTGATACAAATAAGGTTCAAATTCACAGACAAGTAACATTTTTACTTACAAGTTTGCTCGGTCGAATTATAAATCGGACTTTATTTGCATCAGGATATTTGGAAATGATAATTATGCACTTTAAATAAGGTAAAGGATTGAGGATTTTGGATTGGTCTTGGTGGAGACCTATGTCCAATAGTGGACGTCTTTTGACTGGAATCATGATGATGATGAAAGGATTATCCAATTTGATACAAGCTTCGTTCTTCGTTTGCTTAGTTTAGTTTAGAATTCAAAGTCATTCTAGAAAATTATAATAAGCCTCAGTTAATGACGCCATAGAATTTTTAAATGACTCTATTTTTTTGAATTATATGGTACCTATGCTGCAATCGCTTTCGCTCAACCACGCATGCTTCCTTATAAATTAATATTAGGCGAGAGCGCGCGCGTGCGCGCGTGCGCCCGCGCCTCCCTTGTCTGCTAAACTACACCTATGTTTAAACTGCATTATCGACTTGCATTCGAGTTTATTAACGCTGCGCTAGATAAAACAGCCGTCAGACAATGAAATCTAACCGAGATTGAAGCCATGCTATTATGTTAAATGGATTTGAGTTAGTATTGTTACTGTTGAGGGTTTGAAGCGCCCCACGTTGGGTACGATCTTTTTTAAACTTCCTTTTAATTTTCGTCTGTATTTATTAATTTAAATGTAATTCAATTGATATATGGTTTGGTTTTTATAGCACGCAGATAGTAAAATGTGTATGTTGACTGACATTATGATGTACTTATAGCATATTATATCTTATTCAAGCATCAAATTTTATCAATTCTTACAGGATATTTTATGACTCTCAGGTAACATTTATTTAAAACAAAGTCGGCTTATACCAACATTGGCTTGTAAATAATAAATCATACGGTCAGTTCACACACCTATTAATAAATTATGCAAAAAGCTCCAGCACGTGAACTTGCCAGTCACGTAGTGTGCGCCACCTAGAAAAGGTAGCGATACAGTGAGCGAGCGAGCGGAAGCGGGGAATGTAAGGATCACTATAAACATGCCACATGCCGTCTAGACTTACGTTAATGGGTGTCGAGACTCTTAATATAGGGTGTCTGTTTTATTACAGTATCGAAGTAAAAAGCTGCGTAAAATAAAAGAGGGTTGGATGGGGTTGTTTTTGACAAGTTTTTAGGAAAATTTAACGTACTGACAAGGATTTTGCAGAATAATATTGGTGATAGAATATCCTATACCGTAAGAAATATTTATTATGAACCAGTCAAACGTCTAATTTTGTGTCAAGATCCGATAAATTAATAAATGTATGTTAGTTTTTATGGGTGGGTGCCTAAAATCAATAAAATATATTTTAGTCAGACCCTGCAAGACTTCAGCGCGAATAAGACTTCTGAAGTCTAACAGACTGATTTTCCAGTCGTGCTGGGTAAGCGTATTATCATCAGGACAACCAAGACCGATTTTGAGGAACACTGGCTGTATAACTAACACTATGAAAACTTGTAACAACTGTCAGTGACAAGTGCGAGACATCAGAGAAAGTTATTTTATTTCAAGTCCAAGTCCAATAGGCCAATAACCGGACCGAGACATGACGTAACGAAACTGCGGAGACGGAACGCAAGTTTTTCATAAAGTCAATGCCAAAAATGTGGGACAACCGCCAACGGGTTATTGTCTGCGACATTTACTAGTATTTGTATAAGCACTTTCGTCACTTACGAACAGGTGTTTTTTATGAAAGTTAGTTCTTTTATTTTGCTGTAGATTTGCCGTGTTCTCAAATTATAATTATTAATTTTGTTATCCGCTCCGCTTCGCCCTCATCACTATTATGACAGCTTTATATAACTAATTTGCATTGATAGTATTAATTTTATTTAAATATTTAATCTTAGTATTCTTCGTTAATATTTATCACGTGTTTCAAATTATCTACCTTGAGATTAGATAATGAGGTAGTAGGTCCCCCTTTGAATTTAAAACAGCAGCTATACCACGGTCAACGAGAAACCATACGAAAAAGAATTGATTAAGTATATAATTATTTGTAACATTTCACCGTCATTTATTTTTAATTAACATTAGGTACACCTTCTGACCTGAACCATGAATTTAAAATGGCCGCCCGAATGTTCACGAGCCCGGCGGAGATCGACTTGAACTTTATTATTACCATTTTGATTCGCTTCTCGTTGGCCGTGGTATAGTACTAGTGTGACCATTAAAAACATTAATCTGGTATAAAGTAAGAAAGACACGTAACAAGACCGAGAAATAAACTTGACCATATAAAAAGGGCGGGTAACGAGAATGCAGTATGCACTTTTAAGGTTACAAAGCAACAAAGACAAAAGTACACTCTTCCACGTCGGTTACGTGTTAACACACTATTTTAGACTTTTCAACGAAGACTTATGGAGTATATTCCTGTGTACATTTTAATGGTGTAGTCGCAAGCTTTGTGGTCGATTGCACCTAGTTCCAGTGAAAACGAAAAAGCGTTTCTGACTTCAGTGTATAAAAACATTCTCGCTAGAAAAAGAAGAAATAAACTAAAACAATGTTTTTTATAGAAACGGTAGTTTATTTAGTTATATTTTTATCAAGCTACTGGGAAGAATAACGCCGGAAACCCACCGCGGCGCACGGAGAGGCCACGCACACGCTACGCACGTGGGTCAAGCTTCGCTTTGCACGAAAATGTATGTCACCGTGTCCACCGCGGCGCACTGAGAGGCTACGCACGAAATGACGTCACATTTTCTTGCAAAACGTAGCCGTAGCCGTGTCTCTGGCCTCTCCGTGCATGCACCGCGGTGGGTTGCCGGCTTTATAAGCTAAAACAAAGTCGGTGGAAAATATTGTTCTATAAATGAAGTCTGCATCTTTTATATGAATATTTTATAGATATTTCCATATTTTATACACGGAGGGTGTGGATAAAAGAGTGTAAACGTATATTGCTGTGGTTGCTTTATCCAAAAGACTCTGATCGTGTTATGGTTAAGATACCAAATTGAACACTCTTTGATATCTTAGCTACCTATTTAAATGAACAACTTATTATACACTTAACTTAACATATCTAAGGGCCATCGCAGACAAGCTACTTTTTGCATCGGTAATTTAGTCGCTTTTAGCATCGGAGCAGTCGCTACGTGCCACCGCAGAGAGTCGCCAAAACGCGATGTAGTCGCAAAATCGCCGATCGCAGATGCAAAAAGTAGCATGCCAGCGGTGGCCCTAATATTGTTGTATTATTAGAGACACAAAGAGGTTCATGCCAAAAAAATTACATTACTCATTGAAGTACAAACATAACATTGTTATCTTTGTCGTCCTTAATATAAGTTAGCAGAATTAAGTCTTAACTAATTAAAAGCGTTGGTTCTTAGAAGTCTACTAACTGGTCTTACAGACAGCTAAATTTTGACTTGCACGCGAATGAACTGTAATGCCATTACACAACATATTACAGCCAAGAGTACCCAATAAAATCCTCGAACAATCAAATTAAAAGTTTAAAATTATTCCTTAGTAAGTAATACATATTTCTATTTCAACAATGAAAAACTAAACAAAGATATAGGTCAACGATTTACCAACGTCACGGACATAAAGTAAAAAGAATCTAAAAATACAACACTAAAAACATATTTAGAATAACAATAGGAAAGCGGTATAGAGCTGTAACATTATTCTAATTTGCATTCAACTGGTGGCCTATTACTGAGGAACAAGGTTGAAAATGTCCTGGATGATGAATAAAATGGACGGATGCAGTGAGTCACCGGAACATTGAGCCCAATAGTGTCCGGACCTCACCTGGGAATCAATGGGGAACGAGCAATGAATACTAATTCACGAATCCGTAGATTTCTGGTGCCATGACCGAAGATACTAACTGCTAATTGTTATAATTTACATTGTAAAATTATAATTGAACACAGTCGGAATCGAAATTAGGTCCGCCAGATGTCAATATTTAAGTTAATGTCGGCGTTCATGTGTTTAAATAAGACAACAGATAAACTAGGCTAAGTACTCGCTGAATTAACGCAATAAAAATTCTTTAACACGCAAAGAAAAAGGAAAAGGTAGATATGTGACTGTCCAAAATAGTTGTCATCTTTGGTGAATAATACTGATGAAAATTGCTTCCTATTTATTTAATAAGTTAATTGTCGAAATGCGAGTGCGATAATAGATGTGCGAATTTCGATGCATGTTTAGCAACTGGGCACAAGTTTAGTGATTGCGATGTTAGAAGGTAACATATCTGCTACAATAATTCTTACTTACATCAATGTTAACACGTCATCTTTATTGCTCAAAACAGTCATATTGACCGACGCGATTCATTGCATGTGGTCAAAACATCACTATCAGTCTCGTACAAATAACCCAATTATCACCAATTCACATGTAAATAGTGCAAGTCTGCAGCCTGAACAGCTGAAATATGCACATCTCCCTCTAGCAAGTTCATCGGCGCATCATTCTCGTATGTCCGCCACTGTTTAGTGTCTATATTTATCTCGCGAGCTGCTGTTTCCGGTCGAACGTGCCATTCGGCGGCCGGTTGCATTGCACCGAGTTTAAATAAGAATTAGCGGGAACCGTAAACTTCCTCATTAAGCATTATTAAAAACTTATCTGACAAGGCGAAGGCAATGTGCTGTTAAAGAAATGACGTGAACAGTGCTTTGAAGGTTATTTCTTCCTTATGAAGTTCCATAATGTTGTTCTTTATATGAATTAACAAGATCTAGTGCATCATCGTACGTCACGTCACTTGACTTTAGAGTTTTGATCAGTTTTGACGTCTAACCATTATAACCGATTGTTCGGCGAGGATAGATCCATAGTTCGGACACACGGATTAATTCGGCCGACGACGCATCTACCACCACCACCATCATCATCATCATCATCATCATCTGCATCTATCATCATACCAGAAAGCTTGAAAAGATCTGAAAACTGGTAACTAGTCCTGGGGCCCTACCACCAACTCTTATAGCAGTATTATTTTAACCTTACAGCGACTTTTTGTGCAATGACGTACCTTATTGTCATGACAATAAGAAACATCATTCGCTGTAAGGTTAAAATAATACTGCTATAAGAGGTGGTGGTATAGGCCCTGGTCACAAAGGCTTATATGACGGTCCCTCTTTCCATAATCAAATACATCAAAATAAATTGGTAAAAGGCAACTAAAAATAGATTTTGCATCGAATAACAGGATCATTATTCTGTTTAAAATATGGAGGTTATCACGCACCGCCTGCACCTTGCAACTGATAAGGACTTTGTATTCTTATGTCATCGTTATCAGTGTTTGTGTGAGCGTGCATCTTATCAGCGGGTTACTCAACAGATATCGCCGAGGAGCTCCGATCGCGGTAACAAAAGACTTCAGAGCTATCTGAAGCAGGTAGTATAATTTCGTGTTCTGTTTACTTGTTGTTGTAATAAGAAGGATCCTCATTGCTATAGCTTCTAAAATTTCTCTCTTCTTTTTTATACTTCACCAACACGCTACGGACCGTTTTGCAGCAAACGAACTGTTACCAGTCCATCAAACATTCAAAAATTAGTGTGTTGGGGAACATGGTCCTTAATATCGAATCAAAGTGAATAGTAGATAAGTACGGTGATGTGATGTAGTGCTTTAGAATACCATTACAATAAGTACGGTAAAGGTTGAAACGCTTGCTCGGTAATGAGGGCCAGACGTTTCAATGGGACTTTAAACAATTTTAAACCAACCAAAACACTGGCTATGCACCACACGAAATTTAGGGGTTTTTTCCGTAAATTAATAGGGAAGTGTAATAAGAGTTAGACCTAGAGAGACTTTTTTAGAGTTAGGGACCTTTAATATCGGACTCTAGATATCGGGTAGTGTAACACCCGCACAAATCATCATCTAAATTAGAAATTCTGATTAATTCTACAACACATTTGGTTCACTTATGCTAATACATATATGTTAATGAATATTATTACACCTATTATGAGTAAAGTTCTTGGAAAAGCAACCATTATCGCCGTCTGCAATCTGCAGAACTTGACTAATATGGTATTAAAATAACTTTCAGGAACACAACATTAAATTTTGAAATATTGAGAACTCTTTCAATGAAACCGGAAAATCGGCGGAATTCCGAAAATGTCCGTATCGTGTGCTTTCAGGAAACAACAGCAGGTCAAATTATGTATGTTTTTATTTTATTTACAAAAGGTAGTAAGTGTTTTTATAGTACTTTAATAAGTTATAGTTTGTTTGATAATGAAGTCGTTTTGATAATTAAATGGTAAAAATACCATTTACCAATACAATTATATCGTAAATATCGATCTCCCAGATAAACTAGTTAAAACACTTTAATAATTCTAAACTCATATTCGAAGTAGATTTAGTCCAACAAGGTTTTCCAATTATGTAAATATCGACATGTATCTGAAAGCTTAATTACAGTTCCATTTAATTAGCTTGACGAAGTCCAGTGAACACGATGATTATCAAAGGTGCCTTCTGAAATGCAAATACTAATTGCCTGAGCATATGGTCAGCTACACAATAAACTTATTTAACACTCTGTTAAATTATGATTTTGGTGGCACGCTTAATCGGCCGGTAGAGGTCGCCCTGGGTTCAGTGCGGTGACGCCGGTGACAGATTCGATAAAGCTCGAACAACATAGAATGATTAGTTTGGGTAAATGAGCGTCGTAAATGTTACTCTTATCAGTGAAGTCACTTACGTTACGGTCTTTAGTTTTGATGGATTAAAAGTGTGTATTATCACATTGTACGTACGGTTGTCTAAACTGAATCACCACTCCTAAATATTTGGTCTCTACCAAAGAATTTATAAGTTACTTTAGACTGTTCATTTGTCTGATTTTGACAGCTTGTGACAATGATAATGCCGCAAAAAACAGGTGGAATGTGTGCTGAATAAGAAAATTGATACTGTAAACAAATATCATAAGTAGGTACCTACGCACTAATTCTTAGTAAAAATTATGTTTTTTTTAAATGGCGAGTATGAGTCGCAATGTGTATGAATAAATACTTAAAGTAAGTAATCATACTTTGCGGATGTAGGTATACACTTGAATGATCATATCACTTTTTGAGTAGTTTCGCAAATAAACTGAAGTAGAGGGTTAATCATGAGTTAAACTTATTGTCAACTTATTTTGGTATTTAGTCCTTCAAGGACTGAATTATTAAAGTAAGTAGGTACCTACATAAACTAGTTCCGGCATTGATTTCTCTGCATTTACTAATTAATTGTTAATTTTCTACAAATGTTCATGCATACAACTCATTTGGGCAAAGATAATGTCAGTGCGAGATTTAGTTCAAATGATGTGGCGAATAGGATGCTATAGATAGCGTAATGAATATTTGGGTCAATAACGATGGCCTCCAGCGCAGTTTCAATTTAAATGACTCATGTTAAATTTTCACTTCTATTGTTCGTAATATGCTAACGTACTCATAACGTGCCGTTATTATTGCTTTTACATTTCCATAAAAATGATACTTATGCAGTTTTTGTTTGACGCCCCGTGATTTCCATTTGTTGTTAAAAAATAAACTATAGCAAACGTTCAGGATATGAGCGTTAATTTCGATAATTATAAATAAGCCCGGCTAGCTCAGTCGGTAGAGCATGAGACTCTTAATCTCAGGGTCGTGGGTTCGAGCCCCACGTTGGGCGCGATCTTTTTTAACCTTTTTTATTTTAATTTTCGTAGGTACTTATTTATTTAAATTAAATTTGTCATAAATCTTTTATTAAAATTTGAACTGTGTGCATTGCGCTGTAACAGTTTCGATTCATGTTTTTATCTTTCGGACTATGCTTCGTCATACAAGATGGTGTGAGTAGACGTGCAATTATCACTAACATCTACGTACGTAAGCGCCACTGACCTCGTTACTAAAGAGATTATCGTATCCCATTTGTCCTCATACTACATACCTGTATGTCTACTCATAAATGTATTAGATCGTGAAGCCAAATAGGTCGCCTTTACCCAACTACTTGAATGAAAGAGACACTGAAAAAAATAACTGTCAACAACATCGAGATATCTAGGTCTAGGTCTAGTCTTGGCTAGGAGTGTACTACTAGGTGCTCATTCTGTGGTCCGGGCATCTTTTAAAGATTTCCTCCCAATATGCCTGAGTACTTACTCAAGCATATGGGCTCAGTACCTACTGCTTAAGGGTTTATAAATACAAAAAAAAAGTAATATCGCAATTTGAATTACAAGTTCAAAATTTTGAAAATTGTTATCACTTTTGAATAAAAATCTATTCTGAATATGTAATATTTACTTAGCATTTTTTTATATAATGTAGGGTAACATTTTTTTTACTAATATATTCGCTATCAAAGTTTGCTAAAAGTAACAGACTATGACATCACTTGTACTTTTTCATAAAAAAATACATTATTTTTGCCAATTCTTAAGCTATTTTGAAAATTATTTCACTGATAGTATTTTCGTCAATAAAACATGACCGAAAATCTATCTCACATCGGCGTTCTAAAGACGTAAGTACCCATTACCTGAACCATTACTTTGGTTTTATCAATCAAATATGGGCAAAAAGGATGGTTGCTTGTTAGTACAATACACCCGCCTCCTACGCCCAGTGTGACAGCAAAGAGTGCATCGTGACTGCACCTTATAAACTGCACAGCAGTATATACTTATTTACATTTTATTCTTACTAAGGTGGTCGTTGTGGTCCCGCTGAATTGAGCCCTAAGTCGATTAGCCATTGCCATTGAGCTGCTACAGTGACCAAAACTCTGATTGGTCGGCCAGAATCAACTGACCAATCAGAGGGTCAATCACTATAGCAGCTCAATGACAATGGCAGTTCGATGGCTAAGTGACTTAGGGCCCTGTGCATGTTTCTTTCGGGAATTAGTATAATTCTATTATTTTGTGGTCAAATGTATACTTTTAAAAACTGTCATTACAGCAGCTATTTATGATGATACTTAAGTAGGTATTCGTAAATATTTAAGTGTTTAATAAAAATACGTAAGTAATGTTAACAAATTAATCATTGGAGTATTTAAAAAATAACAGACAGCGGTTAAAGCATAGATTAATATTGGTTTACGCGAGGACGCGCACGCGATACATTCATAAATCTATGGGTTTAAGATTTAAAATTTGCAAAAGGATATCGGATGAACGCAATCCGATGCACAAAATCTGAATGATTATGACTCCAATGTTAAAAAAATATCATACACTATAATAATTCACCGATTTTAAACACGAGAGCCGGAAATCCGGTGCCTGGTATGACACAGTTTTATCCCAAAACTCTGATTACTAACTAAATCCCAATCCCTACTGCAACCGGTTGTGCTGATAATGTAACCAGATTTTTTAATAGATACAGTCAGCAACATATTAAATCGCTGAACATCCTAAATTTTTCAAATCGGTAGTACACGCTCTATATTACTAACGTTTCTAACATTGTTAAAACTGAAGACCAGTACTAAAAACATAACAAATACAGGAAAAATCTCATGATATTAAGTAAGTACTAATTAAACAAATACGGAGTTGTTACAAAAAGTTAAACTCGTATTCAACGCGTGTCTAGTGAAGTATTAACCTTTTATCAATTAGTATGTACTGGTAATGAAGGAAATTTCAAAATCAATATAGATACATGACCATTTAATCTCTATTCGCAGGGTAATAAAGTACATATTTTCTTAATCACTGAAACCTGTAGAAAGCAACTGGCATTACAGAGGGCTGCAACAGTATCGCAATGGACCAGTTATCACTTACATAACTAAAGTTTAACACAAACACGACCCACATGCGCGCGCGCAGGAAACCGTTAACCATCGCGGTCACGCCGTGTTTAAACTGTAATTAAATCGGGTTCGAATCTGATCTAACTCATCCCGTTCGACCTGTCCGTCCAATTTATCTCCCAATGTTTCTTTTTCCAGTTTGTTTTCGAATTGTGGAAATAACGAATGATAAAAGTGACCAAACAATTCTATGGATAAAATAAATTTATGATGATTTAGGGCCTGGTCCAGATAACTTTCATCCACCAAATACAAACGTATAGACTTTTGATCGTGTATACTATATCGGTTAAAACGTGGATAAAAGTTATTTGAAGATTCCAAAACCCTAACTACGATATTATTATCCAAAACGAATGTAGTAGTATCCCTGAAACTGTTTATAACTAAAGTTATCATTACAATATCTTCATTTACAATCTCGTGATCATAGATAGGCTACTTAGGATCGTGACAAATATTCAATATCTCTATTTGGACATCGTTTCCAAGCAAATTGTGCGGATGTGTCTTCGCAACATAAACAGAAAAGTCACTCGTATCTCCGTCGCGTGTCGCCTCTGATGAAAATTAGTCGAATTTTTCACTATTTGTAACGGTCCAAGAAATAAATGAGCGGGATGTCTTCCGAGTCGCGGAGGACGGTAGGGGCATGCCTCCCACTCGTCACTTAGCCCATTAATCTCCTCCCAAACGGTCCGTCCGTCTGTCACTGCCAGTAATCTAATACGACACGCCAGCTTTTTGTCCCATATTACTCGCACTCGGTGGAAATACGCCTTAAAATGCTCGTTAATCCGTCAGTGGATAACAGTCCCTTTTAAGGGAGAATCAAACATTCCCGGGATGAAAGGGAGACGTTCATTGCGGGAGCATCGCGGGGGGATGTCCTACATAATCTCACGATTGTAATCGAATGACGTGATCCGAATAACGGAGGTGGCAGATAGGTAAGCATAAGCATCTTCCTACGTGTTCATTGATATTGTTATTACATGCAGTTCCAATAATTAGATTCTTAAGTTATACAATCGTCCATATAAACACAGCCTGTTCGCAGCTATACCAACAACAATAATACTCTTCTTTTGTTTCATATGAAAAGCTCTCTCACAATCTGTGCGAGTGCTCGAAATAGCTATGTATAAAAAGTCATTGTCTGGTAAATCAGACAGATTCAGATAACACAGACAATGCCAGGATAATAAGCAGCACGTTTCCGGCGAACACGGGCCGGGACTAAAGTTTACAACTCGTCAGGATATACGTATCTTAGACTGCTTAGTATGCATGAACGAGAACGAAGAGACCCTACCCTACTGAGTTGCATAAATCATGATGCCCTGTAGCTATATCTCCGGGAACACGCCTACGCAGAATCAAGGTAATTCTACATTGGCAGTATTTTATGTGAAAGTTTAAAAACTTACCGCTGATTTCTCGTGATGAGTGTTTCGCGTGGGCCGGGACCGCGTCGGTGCCGCGGCACACGTCGCCAGCATGGCCAGGATCAACCCCATAACGGCTATAGCGCGTACACGAACGCCCATTGTCCTCCCGTTTGCTTCCATCCACTCCTGTGCTTCCCATTTAAATTTCAAATTAGCGGCCCGCCTCGTACCGCCATGCTCGTCAACAACCCTCTTTCTGGTAATCGATTCTTTTCCGTATACGTCTTCCTTCTTATGCAATTCGCATCGTTCGTAGTCGCCGTCTGGTACGGGGCTTCGCCTTTCGAACTCGTGGCATTTGAATTCTTCCTTATTGAGTATCCTACATCTATCTAAATCAGTCAATTCATGAATTTCGTCTAAATTATCATTGGAATGGTTATCGTGTGTCGTTCTGTCGGCAATTACTACCGCACTCGGAGCACGTGTTTCAGTACTGTTGTTTCTCGTAACGTTTGCGATGTGATTCATATTGGATGAGCTTTGTGGCGGTGTTGAAGTCACTTTTGAACTTCTAATAGACGGATGTGCAGACGTGTCGGGTTTGTTGATGGCCGTCTGTGTCGGGGGGCTAGACAGCATTTTGGTAACTACTGCGTTGTTCGCAGGTGTCAGCTAAGCATATTAGAGTGTCGGCTCGGCGCGGCTCCTTCGTCAACACTGCTTCTATAGCGTGCAACACCCTATCGGCATGTTCCCTGTTACCGGGCTGCGTTATCCCACTACGTGGGCGGTGAGCCTGTTTGTTCTATACTTTTAATATTCTTGTGTGCACAAGATATCGAAGCGATTTCTGCAACAAAGGAAAGATGGTATGTGATGCGTATAACGAGATAAGGACGATAACAAAAGAATTCCTCATGTTTATTTTTAAATAGCAATATCTTTTCTCGTCCTAATTTGTAATCAAATTCCATAAGTAAAACTCATAAGTTCTCATAACTTTGTGAGTTGAGAAAACAGGAAATCCAGATAAGTGGAGCTCTCCCAGGACGAGTGACTGAGATACATTGTGCATTGATAGCAGTAAAATATTAAATTTATTCGTTTGATAACACCTGCGCCCCGAGTCCCGACATAAATCTTCATTATATTTTATAGAAAAGGGTCTGAACTGTTGTATACAGATATACAGCACTGCGGAAATTATATAATATACTGGTCTCAGCTGAATATTTGATTAAAGCGTCTGAGAACAAAGACTCTTACTCATCTCGTTTATTGAACATCAGGCATTATGGGGATCACCTGCCCAGTGGTCAGATGCCACAAGGCAATAAATAATAAGTTAGGCGTAAGCACCCAAAATCACATAGATTCGCATACACAAGGTAATTTACATTGGAATCTACATCATAAATTCCTGATGGAGTAGAAATCATACCTAAATATTGATAGTCAGTATGATTATAAATATTAACATTCATGCTTTAAAGTTCTTTGTGACGAGAAAGTTACGCAAGGACAAGATTCTGTAGAAAAAAAATGTAACATTCCATCCATGGGTGTTCGTAATTCTAATAAATAACTTAGGGAGGATAAACCCAATGAAAATACAAGCGAAAGAGGAGCATTCACATTCTATGTTTATAAGACACTAACAGCAAATAAACGTAAACAAAAAGGACGGGTTGCAATAACAGAATGTAAATATTTTGACCAAAAAACATATGGATTTGGCAGTCAGAATAATCAAGTACGTAATAAACACAGAGGAAATATTTGTTGAAGGAAAAAGACCCCGTCATACTGTACTACCTAATGAAAATGTTGATTTTAGAATAAAGTTTCACCTTCCAAATAAAATTATTTTTAATCAGTCGTCCACTAATTGAAATTTGTAGTTACAATTAGGCATTTATTCAACAAATTACTAGAAAGATATAGAAAATTGGGCACTTTCGAGCAATTAAATTGGGATTATTTTACCTCAAATTAAAGCTTCACCTAACAAGGTTATAAAAGTAGTTTAGCAAAAATTAAAAAAAATCCTTATCGATGCTGCCAATGTATACAATTATTAAAATATAATATAAATACTATATAACAATAACCAGTTAATAGGTCGATTCTTATTTATGAAAAAAAAAACTTTATCGTTCTAGAATGATAATATCTTAATCAGAAAGATACTGACATAGAAACTATCTCAATTTTCCGATTTCATTATCAAAGACACCTAAAAAACTTAATAATATAACACATGAAGAAGCAAAACTAACAGTACCTACAAGCAAAAAATGCTTAAAGTAATGATAACGGTAACAAATTAGAGGTTGCCACTTACGGCTGTCATATTCTAGCAATAGATACCTATATGTGCATTTGAAATTACTAGCGACACATTTATACCTACTAATCAATTATTAGGAGTGTCTTACAGTGAATCGGTATCTAGGTCGAATACAATGTTGTCATATTTGAACAAAATACATTTTCAGAAATTACTTTAACTAAGAATTTAACTTTGTTTCATCCTAAATTTTATTTTGATATTTAAAATGCAATATTTGATGCCATCGTTAAACCGATTGATACCTATAAGGTTAGTGAAAACTATGACAATCGTTCTAACATAAAGACATTAAAAGCGGCTTACAGTTAGCTGTTGGCACAAGTTACATGCAAGTAAGTCTAAGTGGGGACTATTTATAAACCGACTTCAGTCTAATTGGAGCCGTCCACATGACCGAGAGTGATCTACAAATAAATCATAACATGAACTGTAAATCACTTTGAATTTTCAATCGATAACGTGCAAGAAGCGTGCAAGAGGTAAATAATCTTTAACGAGCAATAAATATCTGCATTTATTGCGGCTATTTTTAAATTCATAGATATTGTACTAATTAAAGTAAAAATAAAAGCAGATAACATAAAGCTTAAAGCAAAATTAATAACACTTACATTTTCTTTATCCGCTCTACATATACAGCAAAGAAAATTGTGAAAACAAAACAACGCTCCCTGTGTAGTCTGGCCTTCCTTTCCCTTTCAACTCAAATGAGAGGGACAGCAAATAAGCTTACACAGCTGACACTAAAAGCACTAACAACTTTATAACAATCACACTGAGACTTTGCATCCAATGAATTTGTAGCTCGAAAATGATGAAGTTGGCTAATTCGGTTTTAATTGAATGAAAATCGATAAATATAACGCGAAAACAGACACGAATAATGTTGTCATACGTACATACGCTACAGTACTTAATTCAACTAACGCACGGTTTCTGTGGCAATTCGAATTTAGCACGAGTGTATCGTAACTGAAAATAAACTTGAATGAGCGTGACGCCCGCCCGCGTTCGCCGCGACCACGCGCGAGCAACTACTAAACTTTGGTGAACGGACGGGACGGCTCCGTTATGGTGGCTCTACACACGATCCAGCATTTGTCACGTTTCGTGTTTTGTCTCTTTCGTTTCGCATCCAGTGAGGGGAAAGGCGGCATGTGTAATCCCATCGTCGGACTGAAGTGAACTTTTAGTGCATGCGCCCCCGGTTATTCCATGTGTGCTTCGCCTGTGTATAAAATATCTTCAAACAAATGTGGTGCTTTGTGGGTTATTATTGTCGACGCACACACAATGCGTACAAGGAGCAATTTAGTTTGATTAAAATTTCTTTCGGTTTTTGCGTGGTTGCCTTTGTTTTGCGTCCGTCCGGTGCTACTGTAGGGTCTTTGTGCGCGATGAGTTTAGGGGGAACATATTAGTCGGCAGTTCGATGTTCGATGCGTACAATTAGCACCGTGCACGGAGATGAATAAAAACCGCAAACAAAAGAGCCCGTTAAATTTCAAGACGCAATTTTACTTTCATACTAAAATGAGCTCGGGAGATTTGGTGCTTTCAAATAGAGCGAAACGGTGAAAACAAAATTGAACTTGGTTAGTGTGACCCTGTCTCGATTCATACCGAAACAGGTCGCCTTCAGAGTCCCCTGGAGCGCCGTCTAGACTCGTGGTAACTAGGTACGAGACTAGGTCGTTTTCGAACATAATATCTGGTCTAGACGTGAGGTGGTTACGATGGTATCATTTACGTAAACATTCGCACATTGATCAATCTGAAATACCTGTCGTAGCCTATTTTTGGCACATCAATGCTGCGGGATTTCAATCCGCAAAAAATATACATGAAAACTTATAAAAGGCTTCTCAAAAAGTAATAGGATACAGTATTCAGGGCATGGAACACGCAACAGGAAATTCTCTGATAGCTTCATATTAATCAGAAGGAACCAATAGCTGATATTGAATTTCACATAATCCAATTTCCTTTCAGATGCAGTTAATAATCTGATTCTTCATACGACGATGCAACCGTGATAATGTGACTCCTACGTGTAGAACTTGTAGACAATAAAGTAGACCAGATTTGCTTCGATGATAGTGAGCAATGTAAACAAAACATTCTACAGTGAATCAACAGTTGCGAACTTGGAAATGAAGTTCCAGCTAATATTAGCACTGGTATTGCCGTACTGATTATATGACCACTCAAGATAATGTAATACAATAAGCATTAATAAATAAAACGTAAGTAAAGAAACAGTCCTTATTTTGCACGTTCTATTTGGGGATATAATAGGAAAAAATAAGAAACCCAACATTATAGCCAATTGTCTGTAAGGAACTTTTCCTAATTAATTATGATATTTTTATCACATTTCATCAACCGATCTTGAAAATCAATTAGTAATAGCAAAAATTTTCAAGATATGAGTATCTTATATCTGTTGGTATACTATTAACTAAACTAGTATACATAATTACCCCATATGCTATGCGTAAGCAAAATAGTAGGTATGACCATTTTACGGAAATTTAGAGAAATTGTTGTTTGGTTGAAATCATTTACTTTTTCTGCGGGACTAATATCAAGGAATTTGAGCTTAGGCAAAGGAAAATTACGAGATGTAATTCCATTAAAATAAATTAATATTATAATTGTAATCATTTAAATACGTCGAATGGGACTTTCTGAGTAAGTACTATCAATATGTAAACAGGAAAACCTTTGGAGGACCATGCACATAGTCGAGTAAATACGGTAACTGGCTTACTTTGTTTGGACAGACAGGTAGACGAGACGACGCGACAATCAATTTTAATGCGTTTATGGCGAGATTCTAAAGTTACATGTCAATTATGGTAAAACAAGATATGCACATGGAATTCTTCTATTGATTTATTGGTTGCTAGGTATTTTGCTTTATTTATACTTTGGTCTATTTTAATCTGCCTACTATATTTTAGTAGTTTTCTTAGCAGTCGTACATTGAGACAACTCGTTAAAAATTATAAAACAGCTTAAAAATCTATAATTTGCAAAAAACCAACATCACGCGGTGTTCCCAAGCGGTCACCCATCTAAGTACTGACCGCGCCCGACATTGCTTAACTTCGGTGATCGGACGAGAATCGGTGTATTCAACGTGGTATGGACGTTGGCGATAAAAATATCAAAATAGTTGATTGTATTGTAGGAACTGTTAAAATTAAATATTAGATTATCTTGTCGAAAAAAGAGGGGTGTTATTATTTAAATTAGGTGCCTAAAAATATAATACTCAAATAAATAATAGGCAGCTAACTCTATCAACTCTATGCATTGTCCACATTTATGGCGCGGTACGTGCTACGTGCGGGGCCGGCCGCGTGCGCTGGCGCCGCCAACGCCGCCGCCGGGGGCGCCACCGCGCCGGCGCGCGGGCGCAACGTGACCCATCAACAGCTTTTGGTTCTCCTATCATCGCGATACAAAACATTGGTTCTCAATTTGTTACTCGTTCTTAGAAAGTCATCTGCATAATGTTATTGTCTCTTTCATTTGAATGATGTAGTATTATACTACTCCACCAAGCCAACTAGGAACCTGTCAAATGTAACGTCACCCGCACAAAAAGGCGGTAGCGGTGTGCGGGAGGTGTGGCGGGCGGGAAGCGTCAGGCAGTGGCGGGTGTGCGAGCGGTATACAGGCGAGGAAGCCGCATTCCATCCGAGTTCCTATTTGGCTTGGTGGAGTATTAATGACATTTCAGACAAAGGTTATAGAGCAATCTGTAGGAACTGGTACTTTAACTAATCATAAGCTTGATCCTTACTGCTTACTCCCCATATGCCACCATACTTTTATCGGCTCTAGGTTTAACCTACAAAGCAGGTCGCGATGAGTAATGCAGGTTGTTCACTAATTTCTAAGTACTTGACCCAGATAGAATGTGAAGCGTGTGTAAGCTGACTAATATGGATTTTTGAAAGCTTTGTACTCTTAAATTTTTCCATTGAGGCTAAACTAACCTAAAGTCTTCCTTAGCTGTCGTACCTATTTAGTGCCTAAACAATATTGGCATGGTCTTCTTAATGTTTAAACTATTAAGAAGATGGAATTACTCGTAGTTCTCCATATTTTATAAGGTTTTTTATACAACTAAACAAGCGTACGCGCCGTAAGGCCCGCCAGTTACCGTAGCAATGCTTTAATTCATAAATACCTATGAAATTTTAAATTGTTGTACGAGAAAAAAATAAACATTTCTGAAAATTTTAAAAAATATGTGACGTCACACATGGAGGGGGTCGCGCAAATGCTGTGACAAGAGGGGGAGGGGTCTAAATATCATGAAATTCGTGTGACGTAATTTATGGATGGCCCCCAACGTATAAAGGCACATAGGTAATTGTTGCTGACGTAAGCATGTCACGCAACGCACCTCACATAGGTACTTAATTTAGGCCACATTTTATACAAGTTTATTTGTAAACCAGTGTTGAAGTAACGCTAGTCGGATTTGGTTATTTCAAAATAAAATTTTCCTACAGTCTATGGGTTATTTACACCCCTAACACCCCTAACACCAACTACCCCCGAACTTACACTAAACTGTGAACACACCACAATTTTTATCATAACGTTCTTTAAGACTTTTGTAATGAAGAATTATAAAAAAAGACATGCAAAGATAGTTTACTAGATACGACGAGTAGGAAAACACACTGTTCTTTACGTCTTCATAAGCAGAGACAATTTCTCTGGAGCTTTTGGGTTATCAATATTTATCTATGGTGCCTATCTATTCGTTTCAGGTCTGTGGTGATAGCCTTCTGTCATCTAACTCTTATTTTCCTATAGCTCCATCTCACATCTATCTACTATGATTATATTTTTATCAATTTATAAAGCTAAACAAGCAACGGTTTCAGATGCGTTTTCACTATTCTCGGGGGCATATAGAGTTTTTACGAATTTGAAAGGATTTTTTTATTATCTGTTAACCTTTGCATAATGTAGAGCGTAGGCTAGGTTGAGTCAGAATTCGTTACACGTGGGCTTATGTAAGAGTCTATAAGCTGGTTTCTTATTCATAATAGATACTTAAGTCTTTTCCAAAATAAGGTACGTAAGGTGCCTACTGTTATTTTGTTTATCTCTATATTGATTGAGAACTAGCTGCTTCCCGCATGGAAATATACAATAAAACATAGCCTGTCACTCAGGGATAGTGTAGCTATCTATCAGTGAAAGAATTTTCAGAATCGGATGAGTAAGTAGTTCTAGAGATTACCTCTTACAAACATACTTACAAATAAACATTTTTACCTCTCCAAACATTGGTATATCGTTTACAGGAAACGAACCCATAGTGACTAACCACAATGCCGACTGGTCATTAGGTGCGTCAACATGAGCCGAGCGGCGCGCTCGAGCAATCAGTTTTGACGTTTGACCATATAGGAGACATAACGTACCTGATTGTGGCTCGTGGATGCATGACGACCACTTGGCGCAGTGGTTTGAGCGTTCGCCGCTCAGCTCACTGCATCGGTTGGTTGTGGGTTCAATTTCCTTTTGGAAATAGCCTTTTCGTAATTTGTCCTGGTTTGGGTGACACTAAAATAGCCCCCAGTCCATTGTAGCTATAGTACAAGTGTTGCTTAGTTTGGGACCATACATCGTTTGTGTGTAAAGCGCTAGGTTCCTAGGAATCATATAACGGCCGCATTAGAACATTGGCTATGTCAAAAACGGTGTCCAAACCGGTCTCTAGGCAACCGCGCCATAGTTTACATAGCCAATGTTCTAATGCGGTCGTTATATGACGGCACCGTTTTGGAGGAACCCAGCGCTTAAGTGATATTTATTTATTTTACTCAAAAATTGCCGAGCCGACCTTCGGTCTCGGCCTTTATTTCAGCTTGTCCATCAAGGGCTGTAATGCTGACCGCGCTGTGGCGGCCTCGAGCTGCGCTGCGCTGCGCTCTCGGCCATCAACACCGCAGCCGCAATACACTAATTACAGACCGTGGCAGTAATGTACTATTATTGATACCTACTAGCTAGTAGTTATAGTTATAAGCATGTAGGTATAGGTTTAATGCCGAACATGGTAGGACCGTTAATGATGACAATTTCTAGAGCAATGACATTAAACTCGGTGTAACCTTGAAACCAAACGGAAGTGTAGGTATGCACCGACTATCTAGCATTTCAATCCGATTCGATGACTAATCATGATTTATATCATCCCACTAATATTATAAATGTGAAAGTTTGGATGGATGGATGGATAGATGGATGGATGGATGGATGGATGTTTGTTACTCAATCACGCCAGAACGGCTGAACGTATCTGGATGAAATTTGGCACAGAGATAGATTATAGTCTGGAATAGCACATAGGCTACTTTTTTTTTAAATTTATGCGCTGACGAAGTCGCGGGCATAAGCTAGTGATTTATATGAACGGAGGAGCAAAAACATTATTGATATTTTGATTAAAAAATATATATCGCCAGACTTTCACACCAACTGTAGATCCCAAACTAAACAACGCTTGTACTATGGCTACCATACAATGGACTAGGGGCGATCCCAGTACACCCAGACCAGGGTACATTATTAAAAGGCCGTTGCCGTAATTTGCCTATGGCGGGAATCGAACCCGTAACCACCCGATGCAGTAAGAGCGGCTAATGCTCAAATCACTGCACCAACGCTCGTCTCATATATTTAGAATTTAGTAACTACTTATTATATTACTACATGACCTACTAAATAAATAGATGAACCTAAGTAAGTACCTCCAGTTGAAGTGAATTTTATTTCACTCAGGTTTTGTAAATCTAAGCTAAGTAAGCGAAGCTCACTTAACTTGACACTTATTTTAACCTTTGTGTTACTTAGCAAGTAAGAAAAAAGTACTATAAATTCAAAGTGAAAATCAAAACTACATTACAACGTAGCACGTGACTGACATGGTAGGTTGTAGGCTGTCCTACGAATTTTACGACAACGCTACATATTTGAGCGAAAGAAAATAGAAATATATTTATTGAAATCTGCGTGTCTACTAGTCATATTAAAGTCACACGTGGGGCCTATATTTCGTCTGCCGAATCCCTAACTCATAGCGATAGCAAAAAAATCAATCTACGAAATGTTGTTTCATAAATATTTTGCGGTCACGTTTTTCTGTTTAGATTTAAAGTGCCGAGAGACCCAACTCGGTCTGACCTTACTCAGGTAATAAGGGTAGAATATCTATTTGGTAGAATATCTTCTATTACATAACTAGCATGGCCTGTTATATATTTTTGTTTTTCATGTTACTAAGTTGGCAAACAAGCGTACGGCCCGCCTGATGTTAAGCAGTTACTGTAGCCTGTAGATGCTTGCAATACCAAAGGCATCGCTCGCACGTTGCCAACGTGAAGGGGAGTGGGACAGAGGCAGTGGGGGGCGGTTGGGCTTCCGGCTCTCTCACTCATTGTACGAATCGATCTTCTGTGAGAGGGTGGTACTACCCCGGTCAACCTAGCCTATATAAGCTACAGTCAGCTTAGCTCTACCACCAATATATAAATGGCTCTATTTTTATACTTTATACTGCGCTATTACTACGGGTGGAACAGTAGGTACCTTTCTGGATATCCTTATAATATAAATAGGCGTGATCGTATTTTACCGGTCTACAAATACAAGCAGTTATCATACCTATTACAAAAATTGTATATTTTATAGTAACTCCTTTGATTTGTAGAGTAGCGACTAAGAGCCGGGCCCTACCTACGCGCTGCGCTGCGTCGTCGCAACGGATCAAAGTATCAGCGGGCGAGAGACGAAGCGGGGGAGGGTGATGTGCCAGTACTAAATCTTGCGACGACGCAGCCATAGTATGATGAGTTAGTGAAGTAGGCTATCTCCGGCCCAATCCGCCATTGTCTCAGGGTTGTCACTTTTAGCTAAATTTTAATTCAGTGCCTAGAAATAAAGGAAAGAAAATAGAAAAGAAAAATCAATACTATACCTACAATACTGAGAAATCGGCATGACTAAACGTAAACAAAGCATTAGCGGCATATCAATAGACAGATCATAAAATACCTAGGTAATACATTCTAGTGGGAAAGTAGGCCTGCCTACTTCGTCTGCCTGATAGTAAACTACCTAACACAACAAAAAAAAATAGTATGTATCTCACTCATCATCAAGTAAAAATTATAGGTAGGTATGCTAGAATAAGTGACTTGCTTACCTTTCCTGTTCAGTAGGTAATCTGAACAGAGACAACTCTGAAATCGATGAAGTATTTAGACAGCCAAACACACAGCAATAAGTTCTCCTGCGATTATCACATATTTTTCGTGACGTGACATGCGAACCTTGTGCGATGTTAGCCCTGACTGGCGCACTGATTCTTGAGACAAGATTTTGTTTGAGTGTGCGTGCGCGACGCATAGATACGCACGGCGCACACATACAAGCCGCGCGCGGTGCGTTTGTATGAAGATAAACTACTATACAACTCATTATACTATGACGCAGCGCAACGCAGCGCAGCGCGCAAGTGGGGCCTTAGCCTAACGTGTAAAATATCCTTAGGAACATTGAATTTGATGTCGCATTATATTTTTTGTGATTCAAATATTTGTTATACCCCACTATTAATCACACAATGCCTGACCTTTGTCCTAAATCTTCAGTTCTTAGAACTGCGATATAAAATTAATATCTCTTAATTTCTGGAGCCTTGATTAATGATCATGAAGATGTTGAATGTATACCCCGATTCAATTCGAATATTGCTTTTTTTTATGATTACAACAAAATAATCATGGCCGAGACTGCTTGTGTTGCAGAATTGCATTCAAATGTTGCTAGTAGTTGTAAGTTAGTAGAGCTAGTAGTAGTAGTAGTAGTGCTAGTAGTAGTAGGGCTAGTAGTAGTAGTAGTAGTGCTAGTAGTAGTAGGGCTAGTAGTAGTAGTGCTAGTAGTAGTAGTCTAGTATTTTCTGTTTTTGGTCCGCTAGATGGCCTAGTAGTCTAAACGTAGCCAGCTTGGCGTTAGAAATAAATACATACTTGATAGACTTACCATTCTTGTGCAGTACAAATTTTACAAAAGTAATTACTTAGGGCCACCGCAGACATGCTATTTTTTGCATCGGCGATCGGCGATTTAGTCGCTTTTAGCATCGGAGCAGTCGCTGCGTCCGACCGCAGTGTCGCCAAACGCGATGCAGTCGCAAAATCGCCGATCGCCGATGCAAAAAGTAGCACGTTTGCGGTTGACCTTACTTATGTCTTACAAAGAAGACCTCTATAATAATAGGGCCACAATATGCGCCTTCTCGATTTTGTGTGACAAAAAGAAGGTAGACGGATTTCATTACGAAAACAAAGTCATACTCTCAAAATAATCTCATTACATCACCGAGTTAATCCGAAATAATAACGAATCATATAAAACACAATGTTTATTACGATCAGCGAACTTGAAAGCGTACACGATTTAGAACGTAATATGGTTGAACGAAGTTCAAAAAGGGAGAACCGCACTGAATTGGGTAACAGACACCTAAACTAGGATGATAGCGCGCATAAAGCTGGATTCATGTGAATAATATATAGACAGAATAAAATTGCCACCCTGTCTTTCTGCAGGGGCCTACAGAAAATAAATATGTAGTACAATAGTAGAGTTGTAGGTCTCTCACAAATTTAGGTACTCCTGCCTTTTTGTTTTCTGTAAGCCAAGATCCACAATGGTGTCTAACGAAGACGCATGTTTGACTCTTAGTTAGTTCGGGGAAAGGCTGAATTCCCATGGAATGCGCACGGAATATTCCTGCCTATAAATCTATTTATTGAAAAGAAATAGTATCTCTGGTTTAACCATTATATAATCGACAACACAGAGTTCATTCTGATCGATGATAACTACAGGGATTTGCTAAGTACCTATACTCAGTTAAAGGTCGTACTTTTTACATAATTGATTTTATAAAAGTTATGTGAATAAGTAAAACATTTTATTTATTGCTCTCCAGTGAGCTCGCTGGATGAATTACAAATCTAATTTACTAAGTACTCGGTTTTAATATAAAGTAATTACTGCATTAGTTTCAAAATGTGATCTTTTATTTTTTGAACCTTAAGAAGTTGGTAGAACGTGAGAACGTGGAATGCTGACGATTGGGACATTATGTTTAGTGCAACTTACAAACTCCTATAATTAACTTATCTTATCTAAGGGCCTGTTTAAGAATCGTTAGATAACTTTTACATTTGAAGTTTTGACAGATTTTCTATAGAATATCTTTCAAAAGTCATATTTATTTGGTGGAACAGGCCCTAATACTAATTAAAGTAATAAATCTAATTTAAAATAGTAGCTGCCATTGGAGAAGTTTTTTTCAGTATGAATCCCACATACCCCCAGATCTGAGATATCTTTGTTTGACGTCACAAAATCATAACCAAAATTGTCCCAAGCGCGAATCAATCCAGCCTCAAGCTCCAATGGTACATAAAGAGAATATTTTGCACACAACAACCATTATCATGTCCACATAATATATCGCAACACAATTTATAACAATTAGCTGCGGCGTGTCAGAACGTCGACCCGAGCGACATCCTGCCGAACGATAATGTAGCGATCGGAATAACTGAACTAGAGCACTAACGTTGTCACTGTGTTTGTATACCTAGCTACAGAACGACTGTGCGTTTATTGGTATCGGAACTTGATTACTCATATGAAGTTTTTTTCATATAAGCGAAGATTTTTTAAGCAATGGCCTACAAAGCCTATATATAGCAATTCTGCAAAAGCAATTAATTTTTCTGATTTTTTGCAGAATCCACAGAAATTTCACAAAATTTCCGTGAGACGGTCACGAATGGCATAAAATGTGTGACTATTTTATAGATATTTAGCGGAATAGCTAAGGTTTCTACTAGAAAAAAAAGCGTGTGCAGAATTGCTATGTGCACATTTAATGGATCGTTCGGGCGTGCTGTTTGACTCATGTAGACGCACCAATTAACAGTAACATTGGAGGGAGATTCCCAATAAATAATCGTGATCCTCAAAGGAAACGAGGAAGAATAAATATATTCATATCATAAAAAACAAAAAAAAAATGTTTACGTAATAAAATATAGAGTTAACGGAAAATATTTAGGCACTAAACACAGGTAGACTGTGAAAATCACGTAAAAAATCGGCCAACAGTCTGTTAATAGCTTTTCAGCGGCGGATGAAAATAGAAATTCGGTCAAAGACCACGGTTGCCGTTCAGCTATTAGACGCCTCGTTGCAAGTGCTAGTTATTTACAATGTCATAAGCAGATGCTAATCTATAATTAGCTAAATATAGGGTTTTCATAAAAAGTACTCACTGCTTCAGTAATTGATCAGTTAATTCCTTCGGTGTTATAGATTTATCATTCAGATTGACTTTGATCACCAAAAAGTGTTTTTTCATGTTACTAAGCTGGCAAATAAGCGTAAACACAACAATAGTTTCTACCTTAACATTTCTAACGTATTTATTTATTATTACATATTTAAGCGATGTCTATAAACGAAACTTTCACAGGACTTCACACTTATTTCTTATTCACAAATTGACCCATCGAAATACCAACAATTATTTATGAGTCACTCACACGAACTTCTTTAAACTATACGATATAGCTAGACCGTACGATGAAATCACTATGTTATTGTTACCAGAATCTCCTAAAAATATGTCCAGACATTTTTGAATTATTTACTAACAAACTCCTTACTTTTCAGCAGAGTTAAAACTAACTACAACGTCAGCTGAAAATAGCAAAATCGGTCAAAGACCACGGCTGCTATTTAGCCGTAGACAGCTTGCTAAGTGCCCGTTTGTTTGCACAGCAATATCTGCGGATTATCTCGAAGATTTAAATATCCGGCTGCGCTTCAGAAACAAAAGTATAAGCTTTAAAATAGCCATCCCAAAATGGACGGCGATGCTGCGTGGAAATGCAGCGCATGAAACGTTGTACTGAAACTGTAAAGTTTGTAATCATTAAGATTTTGTAAGCTGCATTTAATGAGTTGTAAAACGACTTATTATACTTAACAAGGTGTCACGATGATGGACACACGTATAGTACGTTTTTTATACTCGTCCTATTTGGTAAGCAAAGACGGCGTCCAGCAGGGCGATTGCGTAACTTTTTGGTCAATGTTTCAATTGGTATCGTTCATCCTGTGTCAATTATATACGAAACCAATTGAAATATTGACAAATAGTTACGCAATCGCGCCGCTGGACGCCATCTTTGCTTACCAAATAGGACAAGTATAAAAAAACGTAAATAGACACTTGATGTACATATACACTTACCCCCAAATTCATAAGAGATTTTAGCCAGTTAACAATGGTTTTGAAAAGCATTTTAGGAACAAATGTGATTTGTAATTCCACTGCAAGTCGATCATAACTTTCTATGAATTTGGGGGTGAGTGTTTTAATGCCTAGTGTTGTCATGTATCCTAAGCATTAGCCTCGCCATACACGGACTGCTTGTAGCTGTCGGAACCGACAGCTCTAGAGCAGTTGGTTGCAGTCGACCGCATCGACAGCCCACGGACTGCTTGGCGTCAAGCAGTCGGCGGGCTGTCGCGAGCTGTCGGCGGGCTGTCGATGCGGTCGACTGCAACCAACTGCTCTAGGGCTGTCCGTTCCGACAGCTACAAGCAGTTCGTGTATGGCGAGGCTTAGGTACCTAATGTTAAGGTGCCTGCCTATTAGCTGTTTGTTTGTATGAATTAGTTAACCTCTGATGTTGAACTTTTTAGGCCTCCAACATCCTTCATAATGATGGCGGCAAGTCGCAATCTTTATAACAAAGTAGATAGTTTCGCCGAAATATGAATAGCTTTACCTACTTTATTTTGGGATCTACCTTACTTGTTACCACTCATCATTACTAACTATGTTACCAGTGAATCATAACCGTAAGCTGGTTATTCTGAGATTTTGACCGCGTGACATCAAACTGTCATGTACAAGTATTGCCGGGTTTAGTCCCGTTTCCGAACTTAATTAGCGTACTGACATGAGCTTCGGTGATAGCAGATTTCTTTAGAATAATTTCCTCTAATGTTATGACTCGAAAACAAATGCGCTACTCTGGGAAATAACGAACGAATACTATAATAGGAATCCAAAAATATGTGGCCAATCTAACAATTTTTGTTCCATAGGTAGGTACCTACTGAGTCCATGGACTCCGTTTAGTGGGACACACTGTTTTGGCCTCACATGTATCTCTCTTTCTTGGTCATCATTGCTTTGATGTATTTTTATTGCATGTTTCTCATATTTCAGTTACGTGACGTGCGTGTGGCGTGTCCGCATATGATTCGCCAATTTAAATACCCTAACTATAAGAAATCAAACGGTACTGCTATCTCCAAAAATGCGTGGGTCGTGCACACTACACACATCTGTTTATTAGATGGTACGGTAGGCTGCATATTTCATGTACATTGGCCAGTATATGCCGAGCTCTCTTTATTATTAACCCCTTAGGGCCTCCGCAGACTAGCTACTTTTAGCATCGGCGACCGGCGATTTTGTGACGTATCGATGCTGCGTCGCGTTTCTTCGAGCGCGAACGAGCGAGACGCAGCATCAAAATCGCCGATCGCCGATGCTAAAAGTAGCTAGTCTGCGGAGGCCCTTAATAAAGAGAGAGCTCACATTATGCTGACAATGTTCTCTATGATGTGCAGCCTGCTGATCAACTAATAGTACCAATAGTAACCTCCTTATCTATACACAAGTATTATGTACAAGCATGTCTCATTATTCCGGTTTAACAGATTATCCCTAGAATATCAAAAAGTCATATAGAAGATTGACATGTTTTTGCTTAGAAATAACCTGAGCACAAGTAGTGACTTGTCTATAAATACAGGTGTAATTAATACACTGTAGATACCTCGTACATCGGGCTACCATTTAAGGAAATATTGGTAACAGGACTGTATACGTATAATAAATACTGTTCCTGCGGAAAACCGCTATTCATTTGTATTCAATAACTGCCATGAAATTATTTTAATTGCGTAACGATATATAGAAATTACTCTATTACTCATTTCCATAAATTATTCAATTAGCTCAAGTATTCACGGGCGTTATTTTCATTACCAGGAAAACATAGTATATATACCAGTATGGCGCTGTCTACATACTGTATATGTTTTCCTACCTTCAACCGCTAATTGTGGTCAGACGATGCCCTTTGACGTCATTGAGCTTGTGAATCAACGAATGCTTTGGGTATCATCATGGAAACGCGCGTCATGCAAAACACATTAAAGTGGGCCAAAATAAAATCTAGGAAAAGAAGGAAGCAATGAGGAAAATGATGATGGGAAGTTCGAAAAACAATGTTAGAACGCGGTTAGGTAAATATATTGCATGGCGCCTCAGCGAATAGCCTCAGTTAATATGATGTCTACCACAAAAAATAATATCTTTGGATGCTTTATTTACACACTGTAGTCGCTAGTTATTTTAATAAGATATTACCTATCACTAGTGAAACGTGGGCTTTGAGTTGGTTAATACCTCCACAATGTGGTGGTGTATGGCCACTCAAGCCTCTGACTACCCCCGAACGGGGATAAAAGTCGTGACGTTACATTACATTATTATTATTACCTATCACTGTGTACAGGAATAAATTTATCTTTGTAGAACTTAGTTACTTTCAATAAGATAACTACAATCGGATGGCCGACAATATGTCGATCTCTAAGAATTTACGATATATGAGAAGAATTGACGAAGATCAGTATTAATAAGAGACCGGGGGGGCTAAGGCCGTCACAAAAATGAATTGCGGCAATTCTGCTACATAAAGCAATTCATTTTTCCAACACTCCAGCAGAATCCCCTAAATTTCCGTGAAAATGTCACGAATGGCGTAAAATGTGTCACTATTCTACAGAAATTTCGCGGAATTGCTAAGGATTCCTCAGAAAATCAGATAAATGAATTGCAATGCAATTCATTAGCAATATTGCATAGCGACCGCCTTAGGTCCGCAGTAATTTTCCGGTGGTTAAATGCTAGCAGACTAGCCCCAGTACTAAAAAGATCGCGCCCAACGTGGGGCTCGAACCCACGACCCTGAGATTAAGAGTCTCATGCTCTACCGACTGAGCTAGCCGGGCATATACTATCTGGTCAAAATTTGCCACCACTTCCGAATATTATTACAATGTCTGCCCCAAATAATGAAAATAAAAATAGTTTCGTGAACAAAAAAACTGGATTGCTACAGATTCATGTAAGTAACAGCATTGTTGCAATAATATAGCAATTCCTACAAAAGAGATAAATTGTCACAAAATCTTCTAAGTTTTCTTATAAGTAAGTAACTTGCGCGTGATTCTGTAGGTGTAAAAAAACAGTAATACTATAGGTATCATTCCTTAAAGTTACTTTTTAACATTAGATATAATGGTTATTAATAACGCAAGTCGCCAAAGATAAAAAGAAAATAAACTAGTCACATAGTGTAGGCTTTTATTGCAATTTCTTTGGTGTTAGCCAAGTTCCTTTGTTCAAAAGGTAGGTAGGTAACTTACAAAACCATACATAACAAAAATATTTGTATAAGTACTTATACAGGATGTTAGGTAAAACAAGTGACGTGTTGAAGGAGGGTATTCAGTATTCGATTCTCATTCCAACGTTTTATTAGATATAGAGGTACCTACCAACCAACTTGTTTTCTCAAACTTTCAATAAAACCCTTCAAAACAATAAATACAAATACCCATACATATACGTAGGTAGGTAGGTAGAGATGTTTCTGTCTAAAATGCACGCCACTCCACTAAACGTGATTATTTAAATGTGTGAAAATAAATATTGATTACACGAGCTGGAATAAATATCTATTTATTTTCACAATTTAAATAATGACGTTTCGTGGAGGGGTGTGCATTTTTATACGTTCGGCTTATTTAACTTGGCTAAATTTAGTCGCCTAAATTTAGAAGCTTCTAAATGTTTAAACCATCCTAGCTTCTGAATGCGATTATACTCAGTAACGACTACATTAAAATTACTAAATTCAGCCAAGTGAAATAAACGGACTCTACATCTATAAGTGTAATATTAGGTTTCTTTTATCCTTAGGTAGAGTCTTGATTGAAGGAATACATATTTACCAACGAAGGTAGTCATCAATAATGATCAACTTTCATTTGGTTTTGCACTGTGTCATCGTGTTTACTGCAGCTACACGTGACTCACGGGCGCGTGCAGGGGCGCATGCGCCTGCAACCATGTTTACAGTTCACTGCAAATCGGCTCATTAGCGACTTTTAGGTGCTACGGAGAAAAACATGAACCGATGTAGAGTCAACAACTTATAACAATGGGTACAGTCAGCAACATAAGTAAGTAGCTTGATAAGTATATCAAATATCCTCAATATTTCGTATTGGGATGGTATACTTTTGAAACCTTCAAAAATGTCAGAGAATCAGAGATGTCTCTTGTTTCTGCAGCCGGGATTTCGCGATTGCAATGCGACAGCGGTCAATCAAGCCCCTATAAACATTATTATAGCGGTGGCTGCATCACATACCTAAGCGAAACTTTATTTAGAAATCTCTGTAGCATCGCAATTACTTTACCGGTGCAGCAATGGCCTTATAGCGATTACCGCTTCTATTTTCTTTCTTTCTTTATCAACCTATCACGAATGCCCAATGCTGAGTGTACTTAGGTCTCTTCCATAGCACCCCATTCCTTCCGGTCTTGTGCTTTCCGCATCCAGGTCTTTCCTGCCACCTTCACCAGATCATCCGTCCATTTCGCTGGTGGCATAACCACCCATAGCTTCTTGTTGTAAAGTTTCTCATAAATCTGTAGGTACTAAATTAATGAATCTCATTGCAAATAAACCCACTTAACAACATTAACAATCGCCTGCAACAGCCGCAGGCATAACAAACGAACATAACAATTCAATTCGACTTGAAAAAAGGAGGCAGCCATCCGCCCTGAAATCACTAAGTACTCATAATTCTCAATACCTACTAAATTAATTACAGTACGCATCTCGGTCGTTACGATAACGATAAAACTGGCAGGCCCCGATCGTAAACGGGGTGAACGATACGATATGCGCTGTCATCGTACCGAGAAATGAATGTAATGACAACCAAATTAACCTTTATTGCACATATTCATGTGATGCATTGGCGTATTCTTCGAGAGAAACGGGTTCGGCTGATTTGAATTTGATTATCAGTTGGGTAATCTGCAGGAAAACGTTGCGATAAAATCAGAATGCTTAGGAGGATTCAAAAAGTCGTAAAAGTACGAGTATAATTTATAACCATCGATTTACCTTATGAATTTTAAGAAAAATGCAGGAAAACAAAGCACTGCAGTGTACTTTATTGGGGGGTGTATACATGCCCCGAGCTGCGGCATCCGTCTATGCTTTCAGACGTCAAAACTGATTTCACGGGCGCGCCGCTCACCTCTTCTATTCGCATCATTGTATGCAATTCATCTTCTTCTTTCTTTAAAATATGGCTCACCCAGTTTAAGAGGTATTTCGACAGGATCAAGTAACAAATATAACAATACAAAAAGACAAAAAGTGACTATATCTACTACTACTACCGAAAGAATGGACTGACATATTGGTACATGAAAACAATTAAAGTACTAGTAGGTGCTACCGACCTGTTGTCGTATTTAAGGCAATATTTCTAAGGGCAGGCCAGTGCCCTTACCAAGTCGAAGTAATTACTATACCTGACATTCAAACTAGTATGAAACTCTTCCGCCAAATTTCTTTGACGCTCACGTTAGGTGACTCACTGGTAAAACCGTTAACAAAGTGCCAAGTCATAATATTAAACCGCAAAACAAATAAAACACAGTCCCCAACAAGAACACGGAATAGGTAGTAGGTCAGTGTACACGATGATTCAAAACTTAATTGTGGTAAAAAAGGTTCAACGTAACGGTTGAATGGATTTAGATTTAAAGGGAAGGAATTAACAAATGTTCGAAGCTAACCGAAGTAATGCATTACTGTCATAATGCAACGTTTGTATGATGACTGCAGACGATCCAGTGACACCCAGACCAGGGGGGTTACTCCGAAATACGTCGCTGACGGATCGTCCGAAGTACGGATTCGATTTACGATCAAAACAATGTCAAATCGTAGAGAAAAACGAAAGAAGAAATGTCAAATCACGACAATCCGTCAGCCGAAACGTTAGGTTCGTATTTCGGAGTAGGCCAGCAGGACGTTTTATTACCATAATTTTTCAACAATTTAAATAATTACTTAATTCATATTATTTTATAGGTCACTTATGTAGATCACCTTCTTACAATTCGTTATTAAAGTTTGCTAAAACTAGCGGATATGAAGTCATACCGTCGACTTTAAGTTTTTCCAATTTTACAGGTATTTTGATTAGATTGTAAGCTATCGTAAGACATAGTCTATACTGTGCAATAAATATATTAAGAAACAAACGATTTATTGTTCTTAGATATGTCAAAGTTCAATCGTGATTTTAAAAAACCAGAATTGGGATCACTTATTATTTTAGGGTCTAGTGACCCACAAAGCTGGCAGATGGCTATCGTCGTAATAATCGTTTTGTAAGTCTTGTAACACCGCTTAGGTCATCAGACTGCGGGTAAAAGCTAACTGTCGCGGCGTGCCATTTCCTGTGATGCGCACTGCACGAATACTGATGGCACGAGTAACGTCACCGACATAAGTTTATTGACTTTCGTTATGATTGTTGTGATCGTGGAAACTGCCGGCTCGGTAAAGGTGTGGGGGAAATCGTTAAATGTGTTTGGAAATGTTAACGAGACCTGGCGCCAATAGTCGGATAGTTTTATGTATGTTATTTGTTATAATATTGACAGATTTTAAGTTGTTTTTATATTTAGACATTATATAAATGAAGGCTTAGTGCAGATCAAAGGGTGCAGATACACTGGTTATAGGTATAATACCTACGTATATTTGATAGATAACTACACCTTCACAAATGCAAGATTCCAGAAAAACTGTAGGTGTCCATTATTATTTTTTGTGCAATAACTGCCTACCTAATAAGTGCTCTCTATGTCTAACTTTATTTACTCTTGTCTCCTTATTACATGCATAACGTCAACTGTCTTCTTGTCTTTCTGGCGCATTACAGTATGTAGCAGCCTATTTTACTTTGAACACCTTATAAATAATAAGCCAGCGTTAGCACTTTTATCAGTGATTGTACGTATATGGTCAGTGCGGCGCCGGCGCCAGCAAGCAGGCCCCGTCGGGTTCCGCCGCAGAAGCACCATCTTCTGATTGAACCTTAACTATACTTATAATAATTATTAGTTAATTATAAATATAGCGTTAACATATTGAATAAGATGTACTTATTTATTCTATTAATTGTGGTTTTTAATATTAAATTAAATTTTATTTAATATTATTAATCGCTATTTTAACCGCTATTTTTTAATCGGCCTCTTATATTCCATCTAGAAGTAACTGTAACAGCAGTCGCTGTCCTGTTACTTTTTTCTTATACTGCTGCGGTAGCAAGGTACCCACCGAGTAGGTATTATTTATTTAATTTTCCTTTTATACTTACTACGTGAATATCCTTTCACGGACTACATTGGGGTACCACGTGTTATCCCTTCAACATTGTTATACGGAGTAATTCCTGACTAATTAATTAACGCTAATTTTTAAGTAAGTAGGTAGTAGGTACACAACTTTTTTAATGTGTGTACCATGGAAATTAAAAGGAGTCTTGTTCGATGTTACCCCCATAGATACTAGTGCCTAATTTTATTACAGGAAGTCATGCCCGGCTAGCTCAGTCGGTAGAGCATGAGACTCTTAATCTCAGGGTCGTGGGTTCGAGCCCCACGTTGGGCGCATATCGTTTTGCAAAATTGTAATGTATTTTTTACACGACTGCCCAAAAAAAGGAGTGTATATGTGTTTAGGGTTCATGTATGTATGTATGTGAGATTCTTTATTCCACCATAACTTATAAATGCCTGAATGGATTTCGATGTATGGGGTATCGTTAGAATCCTTACATCGTTCCGGGTAACGCTGGGTACATTAATTTTGAAAAAAAAAAATAGTATGGCGTCATTATGGCTCAATTTTGAAATGCGAAAAAAAAATTTTTTTCTTTCGTTATTTCAATATGGGTATCAAATGGAAGGCCTTGATGAGCACATTCTAAAACTGTAGAATTTATAGGCATAATTTAACATAGGTAGGGTGTATATGTAAAACAAAGATTTAATTTTGGCTGTTGTCACTAAAATGCATAAAATAAAAATAAATAATTTAAAAAAAATAAAAACACGACTGCCTTGCCAAAAAACTAACTAAAAAGTATAAAACAAGTGCAGTGTCATTGCAGTCGGGGGCCCTCTTAGATTAAATATGTTCCACAGAACGCTCTCCCGACTGCAATGACACTGCACTTGTTTTATACTTATTAGTTCGTTTTTTGGCAGGGCAGTCGTGTTTTAATTTTTTTTTAATTATTTATTTTTACCCCATTCTATTTGATTTCTCATGCTTTGTCATATTGCCATTCCAAAGACTAAATACAATTCTTGGAATAATATTGACCCGTTATTCCTCGGAGGATTAGTTCCGTAGTAGATTTTCAAAGCTTTCATAATAAAATTAATAAGTAGGTACCTAAAACAAAAATTAAAACAAAGACATTCTTAATAAGCAAAAAGCCAACGTCACGCGGTGTTCCCAAGCGGTCACCCATCTAAGTACTGACCGCGCCCGACGTTGCTTAACTTCGGTGATCGGACGAGAACCGGTGTATTCAACGTGGTATGGACGTTGGCGATAACCATGTTAAAATTTATATTTAGACCGTACAGTACATAAATAGTTAACCAAAAATGTTTTTTTAGAACAATTTTATTCAAATTTTTATTATTTTAATAAGTACCATAATATTCTGCAACTGGGCTGTAGATAAAACTGACGAATCTGTCTGTCTGTACCTTAGTAGTATCACTAGTAACGGCAAACGCCTAATAAGGCAATAGCCCGACACACTCCTAATTATCAATAAATTATCGACAGGACGTATACAACAAAGTTAATAGATGTGTCCATATGGCGCGCATGCCTCACCCGAGCACTCATATTATGACATTACGTCTATGCGTTCCGACGACAAAAGTGAGTGCTCGTGCGAGGCATGCGCCTGATGAAGACGCCGCCAATTTCTAGGGTTCCGTCAAAATAATTATTGGAATAAGATGACTCATCTTTTGAAAGACTACCTATGAACTTACATTACTTACTTGTAGTTTTTTTCCGTGATCGAAGAATAGTTCATCATCATCATCATCTCAACTGAAAGAGGTCCACTGCTGGAAATAGGCCTCCCCCCAAGGTTCGCCACAATTACCGGTCTTGCGCTGCCCGCATCCAGCGGATTCCGGAAGAATAGGTATACTTAATTAATTGATATGCCTAATAAGTGCAATATGTTTATAAATACGCTTAATTAAAGACATATCGGACTGACCATCACGCAATAAAAGTTCAACAGATTTAAATGAGATTTGACTGTGGAATACTATACTATAGATGTCACCATGATGACCATCTATACTGCGTCACTACTAAACAAACACTTTATCCCGGAAATCGACGCAGGCGAAGCCGCGTGTGAAGTTAGTTGAACATAACATAGGTTTGATAGGTTACATAATTAATATTTGTGAAACTAGCTCGTCCGTCACCTACTGTTTTACCCATAAACTTGAGGTTGCGATCCTCATTATAGACACCCCCAGAAGGGGAGTCCCGGCAGAAGCAAGGAAGCGTGGGGGAGGGGGGTTAAGGCTTCCGAATCTCTCACTCATCGTACGAAGCGCAATAAATTCCGCTATACGGGACCCTGCACCTTTCGCCACATCTCCGAGTTCACACATAGATATAGGTACAAAAAAAAATACATTGCAGTAATCAATAACACAAACTGCACGCATGTGTCATTACCATTGACTCACTGCCGACATTGTTGTCTGCGAGCCTATCTGGTGCATGCAGCATGATAATGGAAATTATTCATTATGTAATGAGAAACTGTCGCCAAGGTATTTATTGAACCTCCATTCAACGGTTTTTTTATGACTCCAGGGTAGGATGCTGCACGTTGAGAACATAGGCACGGACCCCCAAAAGATTATCTTGACAGGAGTACCACCGGCTGTTTCAAATGTCCGAAATAATAATTTAGGTATAAGTAGGTACATAGGGGAGCTGATATGTATGCCTTAAGCTAAGGTCCTATAGTGCGTGATACCGCGGATTACCTCGCGCACGGCCGACGACCACGCATCCCGCACGAGGCTCTTCCCACAGTGCGTCCAGGTGCGCGATATCACGCAACAGGTCTGTAATTTTGTCATTCGAAAATGCAAAGTGAAAGAGAACGTATCGCGCACCTTTCAAGTTACATACATTTTTGACATGCTCGTCCGTGTTTTCACGGACGGCCTCGGACCACCCTGCACGAGCGCGCACCGCACCTTTGAAGTTAACGACTCGCCGCAGATCGGACGCACCGCGAAGAGCGTATCTGCGCTACCGCGCACGACCCTGTTCCCATGGTGCGTCGATGCGGTCTGGTGCGTGTCCGTCCGCGATATCACGCACCATGGGACCCTAGCTTAATGAAGACAGACTACTTATATGTTACTATCCCGGTTTCAGAATTAGGGGCCTTTACATTTATGACATCTATCGTGATGCGGCCTTTAGGGGCGTGTAAACAGGCCATACTTTTACTGAAAGAAATATCCCGCAATATTTTCAAACTTAGCCCGGCTATACCAGCATAGGTATACCTATTTCGGCTGAATATGGCCGGGAAATGTAGGTAAGTAGGTTCATGCATAGATTCGCTCCAGCTGTGCTAATACTGTAATTAATTGTTGGTACCTACCTATTTATATGAAGGTATTTCAAAATAGTAAGAACGCAAAAGCACTAGGTACCTATATTTAAACTAAATAGTTTTCAAGGTAATTTATTTTTTGCTCTATCTCAAGAAAACACATTCCGAAACCGTCGCAGTCCAAGTTGCAGTAGGTACCTACCTACCAACCTTTGTATCGCGTACCTGACCTGCCGTTTAAAATTCCTGAAATCTGCTTTGTTGAGAAACATTGCATCCAATTATGCCCGATCCACGTTCATAGCAGCTTTGTTCGCTAATTTTGGATTTCGGAGAACGGATTTGGCAACAACGGTGATAATTTGGTTGCATAAACCCTACACATGGAAAAGTGTAGGTCGTAATGATATAGGTACTAATTTAAGTTGTAAGTAGGTACGTGGGTTAGGGAAGTGAATAAGTTTATTAAAATCAACTCAGATTTGAAAATAGTGCCCTCTATAAAAGTAGTAGGTAAATAATATCACCGACAGTACCGCTATCTATTATCGAGTAGCAGTTTTCATATTAAATTATAATATGATATGATAGATGGCGCTAATTTCAATATTTTTTTTTGTAATTATATTATAAATTTGATAATCAGTCATTATTTATTTACGCAATCTTTATAAAAATATAATAATATGATTATTTCCATAAGATTTTGTCTTAAATGTTTAAAAAGCTATTTTTAAAACTTGGAACATACAAACAAAATGTAATCTTATTTATAATTTTGAATAATTTCATATAGCCGAAATAGCTCAGTTGGGAGAGCGTTAGCCTGAAGATCTAAAGGTCCCCGGTTCAATCCCGGGTTTCGGCAGTCTTAACTTTTTGATTATTTTACAAGATATTTATTTTTTCTTCGAGCTAGTTCATTCCACTTCTTTTCCACCAATCTAAGATTACTTTTTGTAACCTATGTCTTTTCTTCTTTAAACTTTTTCTTCTACTTATATATCTTTACATAATTTATTATTCATGTCATTTTATTTGTTTACATAATAATAAATAATGATGGTGTTAAGAAGAATAAAGATAATTATTTATAATAATTCCCGGCCGATGCAGATATCATTTTAATTTTCTTCCAATCGTCTTATGTTTGTATTTTATACCTATCCAATTTTTAATCCAGAAATGTCTGGGTGGAAGAGTCTTCAGATTTGTGTATAATAAATAATAATAACTTAAACAAAAGCCGATTGGACGAAAATTAAAAAAGATGCATGCATCGGCCGGGAATCGAACCCGGGCCGCCCGCGTGGCAGGCGAGCATTCTACCACTGAACCACCGATGCTCATATAAAGTCAATCAAAATATATGAATAGTCTCTAACAACAAGTCCAAACTCCACAATCAACTCGACTCGATTTTTTTTTTCTTTGCATTACGACTTCATGGGTAAGCGCATAGAAATAAAGTAATAGGTAACATTAATTACATTACCTATTATAATAATAATGTACTATTATAATAAAAAAGCGAACACTTTCTTTCCATGACACGCTAACCTGAGAATGCTGTCGGTTTGTTCATTATCTATTTAGGTATCAATTTTTAAATAAGGAAGTGAATTATTAGAACATCTTTGATGACATGTGTAGGTAATCATGATTTTCACTTAGATTCATATCAACTGCGATGCATTTAATGCATTGTACAACATTATTAGATACAGATAAAACTAACATTGATCCGCAATTAACGGTGAAATGTGAGTGAAATTGCAAAAGCAAATACCTACCTAACATCATGCCTGTATTACACGAAGGGGTAAGCAGATAGATATAAACACACCGCAGCAGTGCACCGATGTTTCGCTAATGGTTCATAGGCCCAAATAGGAAATCTTCTTATTGTATGGTTAGTAGCCAACCCGTTTACAGAGTTGTTAAAACCGCCCGAAGGCCTCTGACAGGGCTTAACGACTGCTCCCCATGCCAATATGGCTCAACTTATGGTGAATAATAATAATTCGCATCGAAATGTCGAATTGGGAGTGGAATAACAGATGTGTGATTTTCGCTGCATGTAGTGGTGCGCTGACCACCATATCTGTAATAAGTAATAATGGCTACATAAATGTCAATAATGCATTCTTTGTGCATTTTAAGGGGTTCCGTACCCAAAGGGTACCGACGGGACCCTATTACTAAGCCTACGCTGTCCGTCCGTCCGCTGTCATCGGGCTGTATCTTACGAACCGTAATAGCTAGAGACTTGAAAGTTTTCTCAGAATGTGTATTTCTGTTGCCGCTACAACAACAAATACCTACTAAAAATAAAATAAAATTTAAAAATAAAGGGGGTCCCCATCATGGACCAATTACTAAGGGGACTGGCCCTAAGCAACTCGGCCGAGTGGTCGGCCTAGTACTAATATCGACATAAAACGAAGCGAGTTGTTCAACTATTTACCGGTAGATAGAACAATGAAAATGAAAAACAATGACCACGTTTTTTTTCATACATAGGATATCTAATAAGGGCACCTCTTTCTTTAGTCTTTACTCTGTGGTCCCCATACATTAACCTTGATATTTTTGACGTTTTTATTCTACGGTGGTACGGAATTACAATGTCTGTGGATAAACTTATACCTAGTGCTTACACACATTTCGTAATTTAGGTATTGTTATGAAAGGTTGGTCTGAGGAGAGGTCACCCTATCAGAAAATAAATTACAATTTGTGGGTGGGTTACGTCAACTATTTTGTTGTAAATACCCAGGATTCGCACGGACTCGCACATAAAGGGTTATGTGCGAGTCCGACACGCACTTGGCCGTTTTTTTTATTTTTTGGCGAAACTGCTGTCTGAGTCATAAGTTAATCATGATATAAGTATGACTGAGAGGAAATCGAGATGGGACTGGGCTTCACTCTTCCCGATTTCTCATTTCTCTACACGAATGCGACGCGTGCACAGAGATTAAGGTATTGAATAGGTACCTACAATTTTGTAGATTTGTCTTGGGTATTTACACAATATCTTGGGTATTTACAACAAAATAGTTGACCTAAACCACCCACAAATTGTAATTTATTTTCTGATAGGGTGACCTCTCCTCAGACCAACCTTTCATAACAATACCTAAATTACGAAAGGTTTGTAAGCACTAGGTATAAGTTTATCCACAAGCATTGTAATTTGTACGCCTTATGAAAGAAAGTACTTTTAAGAAACTATTTTTGATTATTAGTCTAACAATTGTAAAGTTAATGATTGCGGAGGCAGAAGGTGTCATTATCTGCTAAAATAATACATCAATGATACCTAATAGGTATCACCTATCCCGTATAGGGGGCCGTCTATAAATTACGTGAGGCGTTTAGGGGGGGTGGGGGTAGAGCCAAATCTCACCCAATCTCACGTGGGGGAGTGGGTCGGTCTCGGCAAATATCACGTATTTTTTTTCGCAAGAATTACTGTAAAATTGCAAGAAAACTGGAGTTAAATGAAGTAAACCCATGTTTCTCCATGTTCTCTATGGTTTCTCCACTAAAAAATAGTTTTTAAAAATTTCACGTGAGATTAGTGAGGGATGGAGGGGTTCGAGCCGAATCTCACGACATCTGACCTGAGGCGAGGGGGGGTGAAAAATCACGCAAATCGTAAATTATGGACACCCCCTCATATCCTACCTACAGCATCCCTCATTCGACGAAGACAAGAGTAACATTGTGTAAATTTGTTCTAAAATTTCTCAGACTTGGGTCGTCAAGCGCCCGCGCCGCCCGGGCCGGTCCGTAGCAAGGTCGCCGTGGCGAGGTCGCGCCCGGCCCAATCCTCATTGTCCCGATACTCGTAAAACGCCGCTCGGGACCGGCTTGAACACACGAATTTGGACTAGGTATTTGGATACCGTCAGTCGTGCAGCGTGGATAGGCCCCCACAAGGTGAACCGACGACCTGGTGAGAGTCACGCGAAACCGCTGGATGCAAGTGGCACAGGACCGGTCGTTGTGGAAAATCTTGGGGGAAGCATATGTCCAACAGTGGACGTCATTTGGCTGAAATGATGATATTTGGATATTGGTGGTAGAGCTAAGCTGTAGGCGCTGTAGCCAATTGACTGCAGCTCATAGGTAGGCTGACTAGACCGGGGTAGTACCACCCTTTCACAGAAGAACGGCGTAAAGTTTCAATGCAGCTGCGTTGCGTACGATGAGCGAGAGAGCCGGAACGCCTTTGGTATTGCAAGTATCTATAGTCCACGGTAACTGCTTAACATCAGGCAGGCCGTACGCTTGCGTGTCACATCTGATGTCATAACATGACCTTAATAATTATCTACAACAAAAATTGGAAGACCGAGAACCAAATATTAACCCCCAAATTCATATCATTTTATCTCTACATATTTTGCGTTAAGATGCTCGGGAATCGGGATACACGGCGACACTCGACACTCGACACTCAGTGTATCTCAGTGTAGCGACACCGCCACTACAACTGTACAAGGTGTCGCAGTGGTGTACACACGCAGACACTCGATGTATTCACTGAGTGTATTAGTGTCAAGTGTCGTCGTTTATCCCAAGCTTAAGGCTCGTATTAATAAATGCATCTAAAAGTTGAGATCGACCTTAAGATGCAGTTTTGACATTAAATCTACGGAATATCTGTCAAAAACAGCATCTTAAGATCGATCTCAACTTTGAGATGAATTTATCGAGCCTAAATCTTGAATTTTTCAGTAAGCCATTTTGTTTAAATCACACTCGCCTGGAGCAATGCGCTGCCCTATCTGGAAAGTGAAACAGCATACAACCGACTATTTTCAGTAGTACCGTTGTTACTACAAGATTAGTAATTAATTTAGCCAACTACGATTCGGTTGGTTTGTGCCGGTGCGTTCTGTCGTTCTGTCCGATTATAATGTGACAACGGATTCATACATCCAGCCAGTCCGCAGACGCGCGTCGTGCGGAGAACGCGCTTGTTTCGATTTCGAAATTCGAATAAGAAAACATCGCGAAAATTTGACGTTAGCGAATAATCGCATCAAATCATTGCATGAATGAAACCTCTTTTTTATTTAATTCTTATCTATGAACAGTTAAACTATTAAAAATAATTCCATTGTTTATTATTATTTCGCGGGTGATTATCCGCGGCTGCATTTCTGATATTTTGCGCACGAAGAAAGTTTTATGCTGAAATGTAAGTAATTGAACCGTTACAATTTAACGTAGTGATTTTACTCTAATTATATTTTTAACTTGATAATTCGACTCCTTACTCCTTTTTACCCATGATATAGGTACCTATAGGTTTTTTTATTTCTCTATGTAGAGAGTTATTAACTTATGAATCGACTTAATTTGTTTTCATAATACATTTTGCTATGATAGAATAAATTTCTCACTTAATGAATTACAAACGCTAAGATTATTATTTAAAATTAGAGGATACAAAATTATATTCACATTGTGATCGATAATTATACTTATTGGTACTTTGATTTTCATTTGTTATTGTTTCGCTTACATAGTGTACCTATTATACCTATGTAAGTAAAATTTCTTCGTTGGCAAATAAAATTAATTACTAAGATAACATTTGAACCTATTATTGTTTATATATTCGATAACAAATATGGTCACTTTAAACGCAAACAGAGAACTATTAGACATATTGTAAAATTAATAACAACATAAAAAAACAACGGAGATTTTGTAATGTTACAGATTTTGCCTGATGTAACAAATAAGTAGGTATAATGTTACATATAACGTAAATATATCAAGTTGAAAAAGTGGAAAAATTGGACGACTCGTGTCCCAATTAGTAAACTAAGTAAACAAATGACTAGCAACCGAACGGTTATCCTCTTATCACATGTTACTTCGTCAAGTTAACATAGATTTATTTTTTATTTTATGATTTAACTAGCTGTGCCTGTGACTTCGTACGCGTACATTTTGTCAAGATTACCCGCGGGAATGTCCGCGTGGAATTTAATGGGTTTTAATTTTTTTGCGCGGAACCCCAATAATTATTTTTCTAAAATAAAAGTAGGATAAGTTACTCATTACTGTCGGGAGACTGCTTAGAATAAATAACGTTCCACAGGAAGGTCCCCCGACTGCAATGACAATTTAATAATACAACTCGGTTTTTACTTTTTATTTAGTTTTTTTTGGTAGCGCAGTCGTATTTTTTTAAATTATGGCAGGCATTCGTTGTGTAACAAGAAACTTAAAAATTTTTGCTTTAAAAAACTATCATACATTTTTTTAACATTAATTGATTTTGGGGTTTGTTGCAAACATTTTTCAATAAAGCCTCACTATTTAAAAAAATACCGTTGGCGATTTCGTTTCCCAATTGCAATTTTACTTCTGACAAACAAAATCTAAATCTAATATCGCCCTTACATAACGTTATTGCAATTTATATCGGAAAACGATTATTGCAAAACAGCGCAGCAAAAAGTCGCAAATTGTACGCAACTGCATAATTTGCTTACCCACGCTCTACTTGTCATTTTCTCGTAATAACTTGTGTTGAGATCATATTTTGTAACGCTATCGTTTGCCGGAGATTAGGGTATGTCATACTCTAAGGCCCTTCTCCCATTAACGAGCTACACGACTGACATAGTGACCCATAGGTCGCCAAATTCGAGTTGAATTTGGGTAGCATCGTGTACGTGTGTCAGGTACCTCCATATCTAACGCTACCCAAATGCGGTTATATTTAACACTATACCCGATTTCATAGAGCAGCATATCAATTGGAGATCTATCAGTTGTATATCAGTCGCGTAACTTGTAATTATCTCCGTGGGAGATAGGCTTAATAGGTTCCCATAGCATAAATTTGTTCGAAGAACAATGGGTAGTGTAACACACACACAATTTAAATCTTAAACATGTTTACTATAGTAACAACCGAATACCGAAATGTTACTCAAATGTTTAGTTCAAGTCCTAATCAGTTGTAGGTATGACACGCGTGGTTAAGATTAGTACCTAGCGAGTACAATAAAGAAATAGATGTCCATAAACCACAGAGCTCTCCAAATAATAGACATAAAAAGAAACTACTTCGTCATGTCATGTCCTAAAGTAACTAGGTAAGTATCGCTAGCTGTAAACGTCTCGGAATTAGGTATTATTGTAGGTACCTATATCATCATAATTACTAATGAACTAATTTAAGCAGAGTTTATTAAACTTATTACTAATCTGAAACGAATATTGTAAAAACTAAACCAATCAAAAATAGAGTTCTCAAGCGTGTTCACAAAAATATTCTATGCCATAATAATCCTCGCAAAGCCAGTGACTCCAAATTGAAATCGTATTGATTTCACTGGTTTTATCTTATAAAAACAAGAAACATAAGTTAGAACAAAGGCACGTCGCGTGATGTGAAAAATCTTAATGGATTATATTATAAAAACAATACCATTGCGTTACGTTTGCTGACGTCTGGATGTCTCATAAGTAAAATGCAACGCTGGGAACTGGGGGGCTAATAGCGACGCTATGCAACATTACCAATCTAATTCATGTTTTTGATATTCTGAGGAATCCTTAGCAGTTCCGCTAAATTTTCGTAAAATAGTCACACATTTTACGCCATTCGTGACTTTTTCACGGAAATTTAGAGGATTCTGATAGAGGCTGCATAAAAATTAACTCCTTTTGCAGAATTGCTGCAATGTTGCATAGTGTCGCTATTAGACCCCCTGCTCTATTTAAGATGAGTTACTCTAAGCTTGATTTCATCTACAAATATGTTCTAGGCTTAAACTTGTAGCAAATGGTCTTTGTCGTCCAACAGTTAACGTTAAATGTATTTATCGTCGTTATGCCATTGAACTCCACTACGTAATCCGTCTGTTTCATTCATACTGTCACGGCCTAGCCTACTTACACTTTGTAACATATTATACACATTATTTATCATGAATCATGGATTAATTTACGTTCAGCAGTCTGCGGGGCTAATAGCGACGCTCATCATTGCAGCAATTCTGCAAAAGCAATTCATATTTCTGATTTTCTAGCAGAATCCGCTATATTTCCGTAAAATGGTCACGAATGGCGTAAAATGTGTGACTATTTTACAGACATGTTGCGGAATTTCTAAGGAATCATCTAGAAAATCGGAAAAATGAATTGCAATGGCAATGTTGCATTGCGTCGCATTGCTAGTGGCCCCCTTAATCTTATTTCCATGACGAAACAAAATGGACATACTTGTATACTTATCCCGTTTGCCGTAGGCGCTAGATAAGCATACAGCTTAGTATGCCCGCCGGTGCTCAGCAGACATGGGATACGACGCCATAACTGACACTGACACGAGAATACTAAGTCCAACATGAAATATAACGCGAGAAATTGTGAGCTAGTAAAAATAAAATCCTATACCTAACAATAGGTAACTGAGTAAATAATAATTGTGTTGAGTTTCGGTGTTCTTGTTAAACAAGGTTGAAATTGCTAAGTATTTAATATTGCTAATTGTTATTACGAAGGTGGCTAGTACCAACTCAGCCATCTGGGCTGGTGTTACAAACCCGGGACGAAAGCAATAATCTCTGTTGGGCTTCAAATTTTTGATTCCGATATATTCCGTAGTAGGTAAATTATTCCGAACGAAATTGGCTATTGCTTGGCAGCTAAATACATTAGGCACCAAAAACGAGGGAGACATGCAACTGTACAAAATAGTTTGTCCTATAGGGAGTCCATGGATACAGTGCGACTACGATATGATAACATATCGGTATTGCCAATACGGCTCAATTTCTAGCGTATAAAAATGCATTTTAGTTGATTGTCGAATGGCGAGTGCGATAGTGAAATGTGTGAATTTTCTTGCATGTAGTGGTGCGTTGAGCACAAGTCTTATGATAGGAATGTTAGGAGGTACCTACCATATCTGCTAAAATTACACATCAAGTTTTTGCCTGACATGCAAACATAGATCATATTCCGCTGACATGTTTAATGATTATTGAGAATAATCTTAATCTCCATTCAAAAGCGGAAGAAATCTTTTCGTTTTCTCATCCAATCTATTGCTATGTTTAGGTACCTATGCATCCGTTTTTCTTGCAGTCGTTTTAATGAAATATGGTAATTGAATAACTAAATTGCCCCATTTAAGCTGGATGTTCTCTCGAGATAATACAGCAAACAAATTTAAAATACCTCGCTAATGACACTTAACAACTTGCGTTATTATCACGAAAATGTATCAATAAAACATGACCAGAATAAGAACGCCAGCGGATTGACGCTATCAGAGCTGGTGCAAACAATTTGCGTGCGTCGTAAACTGGGGAAATATAACACGATAAAACAGTACTCTGCCCTACGGAACCTGTGTTTGCCTTCCCGGCGAACTGGGTCACTAGCTGTTTGCTATTTCCCTTTAGTTGGACGTGTTAAGACCGTTCTTCGTCTATATTGCTTGACGCACGTAAATGCGTGCCGACCGCGATTAAGACGATACAAGAAAAAAATGAATTTTAGTTTCGGGGTGTGGCTAGCGTCGCGTGAGCTGCCGAAGGATATATCCCTCTCGCTTAGCTAGGACAGAACAGCTATGGAGTAGACTATAGTATAGTTATTTTTTGAAGGAACAATATTGTTTAATTCGTACAATTAAAATAATATGTCCCAGTGCACCTTTTAAAATAGATGAAATGGATGAAAATATTCAAATATATTTTTTCGTTTTATATGGGATTTTTATGTCGAGTGTATTTGAAAAAAATAATTTAATTTCTATGTTGTTTTTATTGCTGAAGACAAAGTAAGTCAAAAGAAGACAAACGATACCTACAATATGCTGATAGATACGTATAACAATATTTCGATCCTATAATAGCCTATAACCAGCGGACGATCCAGACGCGTCCAACGATATCTCATTAGTCAAATTATTATGATATAAAAATAGTTTGGACGTTATACGGGAGCAGATGAACATACATACATATCGGTCAAAATCATAACCCTCCGCCCACCGTAGTCGGGTAAAAATGTACATACTCTGTGTCAGTGACTGACTGCCGGATATGAGTATCTTTTTCATGTTTCGTAGGCAAAGGAATACTTTGGTACTTAACTTCGATGCCGATCATGAAGTCATCAGCGGTGTCATAATATTTTTTTTTACCATATTTAATTTATTTTTAAACGACTTCAAAAAAGGAGGAGGTTCTCAATTCGACTGTATTTTTTTTTTTTTTTTTTTTTATCATTTTTATTTTTTATGTTTGTTACCACATAACTTTCAACTGACTGAACCGATTTTGATGATTCTTTTTTTGTTTGAAAGCTGGTGCTTCCCCTGTGGTCCCATTTCAATTTGATCCAGTTCTGACAATGGCATCCATGAGAAAACCACATAAGTCTTAAATTTACATTTAGTATGTGCACGACAAATGGACGCATAACTCAATATCACGCCAACCGATTTTGATGATTTTTTTTTATTGGAAAGAAAATATCCCAAGGGTGGTACCATGATAAGGAAACCAGGATCTGATGATGGCATCCTAGAGAAATCGAGGGGAACGTTCGAAAATCGTAGTGGCGACTAGTGCGTTTGTTATTTTTTTTTTCATTAAGTATTTTAATGCACTACCTACTATTTAATGAAGGTCTGGAGTCGATCTGATGATGGAGCCGAAAGACAGTCGAGGGAACTCCTCAAAGATTTACAGCAATTACCTGGTGTTTGGGCTTGATTAACTAGTATTGATGAGAACTTTACACCTAGATGGGTTGTGACAGTCATTAGGGGGCTGATGATGAAAACGAAAGACAGTCAAGGGAACTCCTCAACGTTTTACAGTAGCTACCTTGTGTTTGCACTTAATTCATTTCTGTTGATGAGAACTTTGCACTCATAGGGTGACAAAGTATGGCGCCACTAAAAATCGTGAAATAAAATTATTTTTATAAAAAAAAACATAAAACGACTTCAAAAAAACCTGGAGCACTAAAAAGCCTAAAATAATATTTCTATTACCACGTCTGCCTAACCCTTCGGGATAATCAGGCGTGATGGTGTGTTAGCGAGTATTTGGAGTCGGTGCCAATCTTAGTATGCCAAATCTACCTACTATAAAAGGAAGTATATAGATTGGCACCGACTCCAAATACTCGCTAACACACCATCACGCCTGATTATTCCGAAGGGTTAGGCAGACGTGGTAATAGAAATATTATTTTAGGCTTTTTAGTGCTCCAGGTTTTTTTGAAGTCATTTTTTGTTTTTTTTTATAAAAATAATTTTATTTGTTTTATTGGTTGTCTGACAGATCATCTTATTAACTCTTGACATATTTATTTAATTTAATTTTCAGTTTTTATTAATTTTATTGATTTAACCATGCATTTATTTTTTGTTTATCTTTTTATCTTTATTTTTTTATCTATCAAAATCACCCTTAGACTGGTTACCGCCACAGGTGACAAGAGGGCTGGCTCTTTCCTTGCTCAAAAAATTCGCTTGACAACAGGAACAGCTTGAATACAGGGAGGACATGCAGCCAGTATCCCACGCGGACGGTATTTGTTTAATTAGGGGTAGGTTTTTATTTTATTGTATTTTATTTTAATTTATGTTATATTATATTGTATTTTAATGATAAAACATGAAAAATAAAAATAAATATATTTTTTTTTAAATTTAATTTTACTTTTATTTATTGTTTTATATTTATTGTGAAATTATAATAATTTTAATAATCAATATTGGACTATGTCTGAAACAAATACATTGAATTGAATAATTTAAATACAAAAATTATCACATTAACTCGTTAAATCACGGTTTACACCCGCTAGAACGAAAAAGATCCTAACATGGTAGGTAGGACCTGAGGGTTGGCCAGTTAATTACTTAAAATACACTATATTTATTTCAAGAAAACATTCATAAGATCTGAAGGCGTCGGACTCGCACATAAAGGGTTCCGTACCACCGTAGAATAAACACATCAAAAATATCAAGTTTGAGACTTGATATTTATTTTTAAATGTTATTATATTTTTAGTATTTGTTCTGCACCGGCAACAGAAATACACATTCAGTGAAAATTTCAACTCTCTACCTGTTACGGTTCGTGAGATACAGCCCGCGCTGACAGACGGACAGCGTAGGCCTAGTAATAGGGTCCCGTTAGCACCCTTTGGAACCCTAAAAAGTAGCCTATGTTCTCCGCCAAGACCCAGTCTATCTCCATACCAAAATTCATCAACATTGGTTCAGCGGTTTAGCCGTGAAAAGGTAACAGACAGAGTTACTTTCGTTTATAATATAATAGATTGAATAGGACGGACAAACATTTTCCTATCCATATCTGTAATGTTATTTTTTACGATAATTTATTGATGTATGATATATTTATTACTTGCCCATCCATACCTACAACAAACGCAATAAAGCGACTCCATTGTTTTGACAAGCAATGTATTCCCACTGTCGGCCCAAGACCATGCTGCAAGTATATAACAGTAAGCGAAATAGGGAGTTTTTACAGAAATGACACGAATAACTATGAAATGAAAAGAGATGACACAAAATGACAAGAGATGAAAAGAAATTACACAAGACAAGGAAAAGCAAACGAAAATCACGCTGCAGTGCATGTCGTAGGTTCGATTCCTGCCCAGGACATGCATTTGTGTGCATGAACATGTCCGCATGTCCCGAGTCTAGGTGTAATTAAGTGTATATTTAGTTTGTATTTACAAACAAAAAGTAGTATATGTAGTAATATCAGTTATCTGGTTTCCATAGTACAAGCTCTGCTTAGTTTGGGATCAGGTAGTCATGTGTAAAAGAATTTCCAAGGATATTTATTTATTTATCATAGGCGTCGGCGGACTGTAAATACTGTACTGTACCTGTAATGTGGCACGACCGTAATATTTTTTCGTAATATTTTTTAAAAAATCCTTCACAGGTCCGACGTCGAACAAGTCCGAGCGGACACTGACAATACAAAGTTAGAGAGAGACATGGTTAGTTCAAGTACTTAAAATGTGAGATGGCGATATTGTGCGCGCGCTCGGAAATAAACAAAGTAAGCGCCAAACCACATTTTCTTGAATTAAAAAAAAACTACTTCATGAATTAAAATATGGTTGAAGGGTAGTTTAGATATCATTATTTGCTATATTTTAGAAATAATTTCGTGATCTAAATCGTAAAAACATCGTGGTAGCAAGGAAAATTGTAAATAATTAGAGCTCATTTCATAATTTTTTTTTATCGAGAAAATTTCGTCAAATCGTGATTTGGATTTAAAGATACTCAAGATAATATAGTCAAAAATCATACATCTAAATATAAGATTCCTAGTCCACATACTTACTTAAAGAAAAAGTAGAATAGAAAATCAACCGAATTTCGAACCCTCGTCTTAACGGCACGATTATAAAAAAATTTTCTTTTTTTAAAATTAATTACTCGTCCGATGAACATCGCCAAAGTGACAGATTACACTTGCTTTTTGCTTATTAATAACGCGATAGAAAATTTTGTTCAACGTATAAACGCAGCTATGTTTTATGTGCATATGGTGGCAAACAAGCGTACGACCCGCCTGATGTTAGGGACACCGCAGACTTGCTACTTTTTGCATCGGCGATCGGCTATTTAGTCGCTTTTAGCATCGGAGCAGTCGCTGCGTCCGACCGCAGAGAGTGGCCAAAACGCGATGCAGTTGCAAAATCGCCGATCGCCGATGCAAAAAGTAGCATGTCTGCGGTGGCCCTTAAGCAGTTACCGTGGCCTATAGATGCTTTCAATAGGTACCAAAGGCATCGCTCGCACGTTACCAACCTGAAGGGAAGTGGGACGGAGGGAGGGGAAGGGGGAGGGGGGTGGTTGGGCTAATATTGTTTTCATTCAAGACTAATATGTTAGTGTTGAGCTAATAATATTAGCATATTAGCCTACTATGTTTAACTAATATTGTTTTAGCGTGTGTAAAATGTCTTAAATGGCCCGTTCCAACGATAAAGTTATAGCCTTAGGCCTTTAGTATTTTGTACTGAATAGATGGGCAAACCAAGGTCTAATTACAATGTATAAATTAAGTAGCGCTACTAGGCATCTATGGCATTACACAGGACGAAGCTACGATAGCGTATCTAAAATCCTTCCGACGCAGAATAATCGGAACAAAGGCTAAACTGGATGGAAGTAAGAATATTGTTTTTAAATTTTCAACTTTATTTCTGCCTAATTACCTAGTTATACCTCGTTCCAAATTATCAGATTTCTACAACTTCACTAGACGTTCTATCGACTTTCCCGTCAACAGAGATTAGTATTCTCTCTTTGTCCTTGCATCTCATGAATATTTCTTTTATGTCCGTTCGATTTTATTGCTGGTTACGTAGGGTAACACTTAAATCGTATTTCCCTGTACCAATACTGGTTACTCGAAATCATTAAGTTTTTAATTCAGTTACGAGAATACTTATATTGACGGGGTCATGAAATGAAACAATTTGCAATTGGCAAGTTGCGTATTCATTCTTTAGGGCCACCGCAAACACGTTACCTTTTGAATAGGCGATCGGCGATTTAGTCGCTTTTAGCATCGGAGCAGTCGCTGCGTCCAAACGCAGAGAATCGCCAAATCGCGATGCAGCATCGATAGGTAGGTACAGTCGCAAAATCGCCGATCGCCGATGCAAAAAGTAGCATGTCTGCGGTGTCCCGTAATCGTTTATCTTGAAAGATTCCAAATTAGAACTTATATTTAGCGTTTATTGTAAACATTAATGTTTTATTAACATGCTTCGTGGGAGTTATTGTTTTGTAGCAATTTCTCTGTCGTCAAAACTCTGTCAACAATTTAACACAATAGGTGTATAAAGGATGCATGAGTAATATCAGTTAGCTTTCACCTTTAGCCCTTACAATACGCACATTCAAAGTATGTGGACACAGTAGCATGAGGCACATAATTACACCCATTGCCTTAATTCAAAGTTTCACTCAACAGGGTCATATCTGTAAAGCCGTTATCATACACTTTGAGAACAAATTAATATAGAAAAAGTTAGCAGATCTACGACACCTTTTTTACTTCAAATACTGTAAAACGTATTATTAATAGATTACGAAAGATAACTGTAATTACCGAAATCATTCGGTATCGTGCAGGCACTGCTACTTGCGAGAGATTTACCGGCAATCTTTTAGATAAGGAGTAGTCGGCATCTGTCGTCAAATAACCCATAGGTGAAATATACCTATCTATCAGATTTAAAAATTCCGTCTGCGAAGTGTTGAATCATAAATGATAATATCACGACATCTTTCAAATCTTAATGATTTTAAAGCTCACCTGACTTCTAGAAATTCTCATTAAAAATCATTAGTAACTTTACTTAATTAACGTAAATGGGTAAACTAATTAGGTCCTTTTTGCAATTACAAAAGGGTGTTAATAGCATACAATAATATTATTTTAAATACAGTAACAGTTAACAAAAATCGGACACTCGACCTACAATTATTTATATCCGGGTTACCTATGGCGTAAATAGTGATAACTAATAAATGACTTCAACCAACCCTGGATTACTTCTTTTTCTAGAGGATAAAACGATGAGAAACCTCACTAACCCATTGACATCACACTGCAATCAATTTGAAATACTATGTGTTGCACTTAAGACTATACTATTCCGTGCGCTATGTTTGCAGATTGTTCAGTCGTTCTCAGAATTATATTTTAATTATCTTGTTTCATTATCTTAAACGCTTAAACGTTCCGTTAAGGAACTTCATTAGAAGCTTTATTATTAGCACGAACTGATTGTATCAGAAGACGGACAACGACGTGTTGTCGGATGTCTCGTGTTTATGCTATTTACATTACAAAGCGGTTACTATATAACCTATCCAGAGTGTGCTGATCAATCTGCTTTCGCTATCTTTATAGCATTGTACAATTTAAAAAATAATGCTATGGCTTGTTCTGACATCAAACGTTTCTTAAACTGAATAAGGTTTTCCTTTGACAAAATGTTCTTACGATCTTTGCCTTGTGCCAGTAATGCATAGTTATGCTCGCTGATCCGATGTCACAGTAAAGGCCAAGAGCATTTGTTTCGATAAAAATGACAATGAAGATTTATGACAGAAGATTCACAAGTGCAATTAGAAAATTCACAGAAGCAGGCTTTTAATCAAAACTGCACCTCCAATATTTCCAAAAGAAGTTCATCTAGCATATATTTAGCTTATCATCTAGCTTAGTTCATCTAGCTTAGCTAGGCGATCCTTCTTCCGACCACCTATGTCCGGCCACCATCCGGCCACCGCCATATGTTTATAGGGGTCTGATCGTGGTCTCATCGCATTCGCCTTACCAGTGCGCCTCTGACCTAAGAAATATGACCTTCAGTGGGACGCAGGAAACCCCAATCTACATCTCGACAGGCCCTAATCCCTTTATTGATCTGTTTACAAAGCAACAAAGGCGAGTGACTCGGTCACGGCCGCTTGTGTCCAACGCGTAGGTACCTTTATTTCCTTATTTACATAACACATCGGAAATGCTGAAATGGGTCAATGTAATCAATTGTTAAGTGAATGTAATGTTCCTGTAGAATAAAAAGTACCCATCAAAATGTACGAAGTGCGTCCGTGCGGTAGATGCTTTTAATGATCGTTTGGTAGACGGCATAGGAAAAGCGACTATTCACACTCCAATCGTCCTGAATACGGACAAAAATGCATTAAGAAGAAGGAAACTGTGGAATCTATCGCCCCAAAACCCTACTGCACGTACTGAATTGTCAGGAAGCGATCATAACTTATTTTCTGTGAGGGGCGAGTCTCCTACTCAAACGTGTTGTCTCCATATGTGAATGACTGAACTCTGTTGGATTCATTCGTTCATCGTATGTAATTGGGGTAGACATATTTTTCTAATAACAGTGGTCTTATAATAGTAGAATATCCGAGCCTATACTTGCAGGTGACTTGCAATAAAACCTACAATGAATCATGAAGTAACCTCTATCGTATCATCTCGTACAATTTCAATCTTGTTTAAGTTTATTTTATCTAGAATATGCCGCTTCCCGCCGAGATTCTATCAAAGAACACATGTAACATGCGTTGGAGCGGAATAAGGCCGGCGATGCGTCGGCGCACTTCGGTAAATGACGCTAGACTAGCCTGGTAGTAGCTAGACAGAATTAAGCATGTAGGTATAATTTGTATCTTAAAATCACGACTCGATATTGGCACAGGAAGGATGGTAGAGTTTCACACAATCTCCAGTCGGTAGACCTACTTGCTTCATAGTTTTGTGTCGTTACTACAGAAGGTATATTGTACCAAATAGAGTAAAAACTTATATTTGAGACTAACGTAAAGTAAGAAGGTATGTCAAATAAAACGATCAAGATAAGACAAAAATATGATGATGGTAAAATATTAGTGGATATTGGCGAGATTGAATGAGCGCTATCGCTCATGCCAACCTTCTTGCAATTGATATAAGACCTATAACTGCCTGCCATCTTCTTACATAGCTAGACAGAACTCAAGCTATAGTTTAGACAGATTTATATACATTTGTTTCAGTAACAGGCAAATGGAATACGAAAATGAACATAAAACGACAATGTTTGAACGTCATCTGCATAGAGACCAACAAAACGCTTGAGTTATGATATAGGTTATGTATTGTTGATATACGACCCTTGACAAGGTCGCCGAGGGCGCACTGCTCAACCTCCAAGAAGGTTTTATTGCATCTAATTTCGTATTATCTCCTTCTTCTTATCGAATTGTTAGTGGTCAACCTGGTTTCACAGTTGTTCAAGCCTATGTCTTATTCCAGAGCCTACACTATCTACGTTTCAAATTTCATTAAAATCGATTTAGTAGTTATGGAGATACGTGGTAACAAACATTCACACACACAAACTTTCGCATTAATAATATTAAAAGTAGGTATGGCTGCACAAATTAAACACACATTAGGTATATTTTGCTAATTAGGTGTACGTTTATTGTAATTTTAAATTTTGCCGTGACTTGGTGTGGTTACATTAATTTTCGTAAGTCGATGAGACTATCGACTCGTATCATTTATAGTAACGAAGTAAAGGGCTTGATTTATGATATATCACACGTGGTTTAATCTAACTTTTAAACAGACCCGCTTAATACAACTTAGATAACACGGTCGGTCACCCTAGCTAATTCAATTATTAGCAACTTGAACTGCGCTTACGTTACTGAGTCGTTAACCTTTATTAATGAATAGCAAGGTTTATTTTGCCAATAATATTTCATTAAATCTTCGTTAATTATAAGAGTCAATATTTTTTTGTTGAGGTAACTGAACTTGCTAATCCGCGGGTTAGCTGAAGTTGAGATAATATTTTATTGATTTATCTACGTTAGGCTAACTTTGGTCAGAATCATTAATTATGTTGTGTCTTTAAAAAATATAGAGTTATTAATTTCCGGCCGGATTTTTATATTGTTGTAAGTACATCGCGTACAACTTAACGGTAAAAAGAGTAATTGAAAAAATACCTACAAGTATTAAAGGTACTATTTCATAAATGATTTTACGTTGTCCATTACTTCATTTAGCAAGATTTTTTCTGTTACAAATTAATCTGTCAAATTAACTATGTATTGTTTTTTGTGTTGGTATAATTTTACGTGTATGTAAGTAATACATTTGGATAATTATTACAACTACCGTATTATAATAACAATAGCGTATAGTGAGACTGGTCACATCCGTTTGTGGTTAATTAGATGCATGTTTTCGTGTTTGCTGATGATAAATATATAAATATAAGGTCTTATATTTTAATAATACACGATATTTTATATGGTGCCTAAGTTAATAAATGCTGTAGATAAAGTACATACCTACTTACTACAAAAAAATAACCTGTTGGTAAAATATTTTCTTAATATCTTTACACTTAAATGAAATAAATTCACTTACGTAGTTCTTTTAGGTATCATAACATCCAACCTATCAATGAGTGCGGGGAAAAACCACGCGCAAAATTCATAAAATTTACGCAAACACTACTTAATTATGGTGTATTTTTTAATTCCGGAGAGTAAATTGCCAACCCCAAATGTCAAACTCGAAAATAATGCTACCACATTTATTTATGTAGTGTTGTCCTACCGCTTTTTTCCGGTACCGATTATTTGAACCGTAAAATTAAAAAATGTCGTGCGTATACAGCATGGAGTACTATAAATACTGGAGATAGAAAATTTTACTCAAAGGAATTATAATAATTGTTTCTTTGTTTTTATGTTCCTGTTTCTTTATAAATGAATTACTTTTTTACATAATTGATATATTTTGTAAAAAAAACTGCGTGTCCATTTTTTCAAGGTTTGTCCTTGACCCATGACAACGCATTTTATTTACCTTACTCGGCCTTCAGCAAAGCGAATGTAATACAGGTGGGGAGCCGTAGAAGAGGTTTCTGGATTTACACGAGCGCGTCAGATTAAGATAAGGGAGATAGCTTACATATTGATAAGAACCTAAAAACATTATGAGCCCTTAATATTGGTGGGTTCGCTCAGGGGAACCAAAAAAAAAATAGACCATCTTAAAATACTCGAACTCGTCAGATTAAGATAAGGGGGATAATTTTGCTAATTTGATTGTCAGTCTAAGAAATGGGAGCATCTGGAAGTTTCACTTTTTCACCCCCTCAGATTTTTTTTTTAATATAGGACTGCGGTGGCAAAAAAAGCGTATGGCCCGCCTGATTTTAAGCAGTTATCGTAGCCTATAGATGCTTACAAAATCTGGCGCGCTCGAGTAATTATTTTTTTCAATTTATCATGTTGGAGCATGAAAAGTATCAATATCTGACACGCTTGAGTATTTTTATGTCATTGTTAATATAAAAAAAAACTCATGTATACGCTTCCCCCACCGCTGAAAATGGAAACATCTAGAACAATGTATTCTTCCTATCATGTCATCTACCGAATCTACTAGGTTTGGACGACGCTCGTGCAAATCCACGAATTGCACGCTGGGCTCCCCATCTAATAGAGTTAGAGACGGAAATTAGAACTTTATGGTGTGGGAGTGTGTTTGTTTGTTACGCCAACGTTAAGAAAATACATTTAATTATCTTTGTTGGCTACAATTTTTGTATAAGCCAATACAGACTAAATAAAAGTACATGTACTTGATTTTTTATTTTATGGACTAAAATAAAAACGTCAAAAATATCAAACTTTTGGTGTATTTTTAAATTTTATTTTATTTTCTGTGAAAATTTCAAGTCTAGCTATTACGGTTCGTAAGATACAGCCCGCTGGCAGACAGACAGACAGACGGACGGACAGCGTAGGCTTAGTAATAGGGTCCCGTTGGCACTATTTGGGTACGGAACCCTAAAAGTCAGAGCATAGACACAGTGAAAGTACGTATAGACATATTCCATAATAAAAAAACATTTTAAACGTCTATGACTCCTTACTTGATTTTGTTGTTTACTGTTATAAATTTCAATGATTAAATAGAATTCCAGAAGTTTGCTTGAGGTTTATGCGATTTTGCAGAAAAATATTTTACGGTTTTTCGATTAGTTCCGATTGCTGGACATCACTATTTAAAAATTGCAATAACCTAGCCACACTGTCATTGTCAAATTACTCTCCGGAATTAAAAACACACCATAAGTCTTAATCAAAATGTCACAGATAGCGTAACTCGTTGGATAAACTATAGCTTCCACAATTTCCAGTAATTCCTCATTGTTACATTGTTCGAGCTCTATCGACTCTATTTAGCTACCTGCATGGGGATGCATGGAATTCAGCATGCTGATCTGCGAATTCTGCTATCCATCGCGCGGGTATTGTTTGAGCGCACGCGCTAGAAAGCCGCTTGTTTTGTAATATACGCACAACGCACCAATGCATGCCATTACCATTATGCTGGCACCTACAATAATTACTCGCATAACGTGAATTTCGCGTAATGATTACATTATCATTCTTTGAATAACATGCGAACAATGTTACGCAGTGACACAGATACCGTAATTATTTTGAAAAGGACTGATTAACTGTGCTATTACCTACGTATAGTTATAGGAGGTAAGATTTCATTTCAAGATATTAGGTACTTATCTACATTTTAAAATGCAATGTAGGTACCTACGCGGAAATATCATCTTGCAAAACAGTTTATAAAGCGGGCATGACGTATACAGGAAAATTTAAAACATTTTTTAATTAAAATTAATTAGGTAGGTACTTACCACAGAGTAAAGACTAAAGAAAGAGGTGCCCTTATTAGATATATGTATGAAAAAATAATGTGGTCATTGTTTTTTCATTTTCATTGTTCTATCTACCGGTAAATAGTTGAACTACTCACTTCGTTTTATGTCGATGTTAGTACTAGGCCGACCACTCGGCCGAGTTGCTTAGGGCCAGTCCCCTTAGTAATTAGTCCATCGTACTTACTTATATACAAAAGCATTTCATCCTTCAAAATTTGGTTCTATCTAGAAAGAAACTGTTCCTTTTTTATTCTATTTTGGAACATATCTCTATTTTTCTGTTATCAAATTCATTTATAGAGTTTAGGTACCTATATTCTTAAAGCTTTTTTTAAATGGCGGGTCTACTGTAGAATCGCACAGGTGTAGATCTCCTTGTAGGTTCAGTAAACAAATGGAAAGCTCGTGTTTGTATTATATTTCGAAGATGTTTTATCGGTAACAAGTTTTACTACTGGTCCAAACATGATACTTTGAGTGGCTGATAACCTTCCATGACCAGCCTCTTCTCAATTACTATGCTGACCCTTCTATTATAATCAACTGATACCAACCGACCTGTTTCGAGACTTCAAATACGAATTAACCAACATTTTTCCTAAAACAAATCTACAAAAAGACTATTCAATAAATTTTGAGCCTTTTAAGTTAATGGAAACACGATCAACACCTTGTAATGTAACTTTAATGCTAATTACTTTAATTCTCTTATGTATCGTACGCTATTTATTTAAAGTTAAGTTATGGATCGTTTAGACGGGTTCAGCGTTTGGCGCCGAAATTCTGAATTGGCGCCGAAAATACTGTAATAGTGTAAACGGGTGAAGTCAGTAAGTCAGTAGGTCAGTGAGCTGCCCATTTTTTAAACTGACGGCCGGAGTGAACAAACTAGTACCGACTGTCCGATTGCGTCTACACGATGCTAAATTTCGGCGCCACTCACAAGCCAGTATGTCAATATATCAGTTTGATATCTATTTGTGTGAGCGTCAAAGTGGCGGGCTTCAGACCTCAGAATAAAAAAAAACAACTCATCGAGTATTTAGTGCTAAATATGTACTGTTTGTACCCTAAACTTGGAATTTTTGCCTCCGAAGGCCAAAGGGAATTTAGTACTATATTTGTACTAGTCTGTACCAAATTTGATTCCCACAGGACAGGCTCAGCCTAGTATGGGAATAACATGTTTTATGTACCTAATATTCTTTTATTTTTAAATAAATATTTTTCCTTCTTTCTTTTTTCTTAACTTAATACATAGCATCAACCGAATTAAAATAATATGATGTTGCAACCAGTCCCGCTAACTTGACGATTCGGTTAAGTAAGTAACAAATTAAACGTGAGATATTTCCTTAAAGCTAGATTTAGTACGCGCTATGTACATTAAGATATATTATTTTCAGTTTGGAAATGAGGCAAGAAAAAGTTATCCATTATTATTTTCCTCAATAAGGTCTGGTTCCGCCATCTTGACGCTCACATTTTGGTCAAGATGGCGGCAATAGGCAATGTCAAAAATAGTTTTATCCAAAGAATTATGTCTATGGTATTATCATTGGCTGTTGTCATGGACGTATTAAGTTAATAAGGATTGTGCGATCTCAAGTGATCTTTCTTCTTTCTTTCTCTAGCCCCATGCTCAGTTCGTGCGATCTCAAGATATGGTTTGCGGAAATAAATTCTCACATTGCAGAAAAACTTATATTTCTTTGATGTAAATGAGTAAAGAAAACGTCCCTAGTGAGAGCCACAAAGTAGATGACGTGTGTGTCTTGCTCGCACAGTTGCCATTATGAATTTAATTAACGGTACGGTAGGATACATTCTGAGGTGTAAAATCTGCCGAAATTAATACAGGCAACTAATGGTGAAAATTCAGAATGTTAGTATATGTCGGAGAAAAAAGGCTGGGCCGTCTCTTTTTTCGTATTGTGGGTGTTTAATGGGACTTAGCCTGGTCCCAAAGTGATCCAACGCCTACAAATGGCGATGTCGTCCCATTTCGATCTGTTAGGACGGCGGCTCGTGGGGTATTTTAACTAAAGCACTAAAGTGCTACAAATACATTTATTTCACTGCACACCCTACATACAATGATGGATTGATGGTAACGGCGTAAATATTGAAGTTGACTCCTCAAGATTAATTACGCCATCAATAGTAATAATGCCGTCTAACGACAATATGCTGAAGTTATTTACAATTACTATTAAACTGAAATCAAATCTTGACATCCTGTAATAATTAACCATTTCATTTAACAATTTTATTTATGTATATTTTAATTACGATTTTTTATTTAAAAAGTATTAAAACCTTCTTTGCTCCCAAATGCACAATTCTGTCTGAACTTATTGCATCCATGGTCTATTGTCATGGAAACGTTTGACATTCGAAAATATGGCGGACACCGTACAACAAATTGTCGGTTAGGTTCTAACAGTGCGTAAGTAATTTTTTTACGGTTTTGATATTTTAATGTTATTGCTTAGTGTAGGATATCCCGGACCATTTCAATGAATCAGACAACAGACAACAGACCAATAATGATTCGTTATTTGAAAATTTGTAACACTATGTAAGGCATGGGTAACAATAACTTCATTTAGTTTTTTTTGCTATTATGTAAAGTAGCTATTTTTGAGTTACGCACTTACTTACAGGGTTCCAAAATAGAACGGGTGGCTAGTCTGACTGGACTGACTTGAGATTGAAGTCAGCACTGGACTGGGTTGGAATTAGTGTTTACACGCGCGGATCGCTGGACTGGGTTGCTGGACTGTCCTGTCACTGGCCCCGTGTAAACATCACTGCCCGTATGCAGACAGGCGGCTAGTCTGACTGGACTGACTTGCGATTGAAGTCAGCGCTGGACTGGGTTGAAAATAGCGTTTACACGGTGCCAGTTACAGGTCAGCGCTGGACTGGGTCGCTGGACTGGCTTGTTACTGCCATAATATAAACGCGCCATTAGGAATTGCTCTAAACTTTCCATTACAATAGGTACTTTAATGTAAATACGGTTGTTATCTTTACATTCTTATTTAGTTCAATGAATTATGCATTGTAGAGTAAATTACTGCCTAATGTAGCTAAGTAGTTTTACACGGTACCTACAGACACTGAAAATGTTTATTTACCTATAAACTCAGCTACGGGTATTAGGGTAGTATTGACGATTATCCCCCAAGTTTGTAGAAACTTATCGACTTACACTGGCATTACAGACCTATTTTTTTTCCTAGAAATGCTTTGCAAAACCATTACGAACTGGCTAAAAACCTCTTTAAATTTGGTATATCTATAATGATTTTCCGAAGTTGTTTCTACAGAACTTGTAACCTCTAGGATCTATGGCATTAAACCAGGGTTGTTACGAAAAAATCACCTTGTTTTAAACACCGTGTTTAAAACATGTTTTAATCATTTAAAACATGTTTTAAACACAGTGATTTATTAATTCTGATTTAAATCAATGTTTTAAACAATGATTTAAACACGTTTAAAACAGTTATAATTTTAAATTTCCTATTTTTTTGCAACCATGCATTAAACTAGGCATATAAAATTGTGATCGTAATCCCATGAATCCCATCAAGAAAATCAGTCTCATGAACCCAATCCATATGGCGCATTTCATGCGGCTCGGTCAGCGGTCACGTCTCGGTATGCGATACACTTTCCATGGTGTCGGACAACGAAATTCTAGACGCGATGTGAGATTCATTGCGGAAATATGAAACTAACGTGGATGTCATTGATCTCTATATAGCAACTGGATCACAATTGCCGACTTGAAATGTCCACGTGACATCATTGTTGCGTAGACGCACGACATCTCTATGCAACACTTCTGCCTTTAAACGGACATTTATGTCGATTCATGTGCTGTTGTCGCAAAATGAGATAAAAACCCTTAATTTCCCATGAGGTGTACAGTTATAAATATTTTAGGGTCATCCATTAGCGTAGAGACATAGTAGTTTAAGAAACTGAGGGCCTACTCTGTTTCAAACGAGAACGAAATTTCGGACGAAATTCGCGTATTTCCTACTACGATTCTCATTGATTCCGACATTTCTTGCGAACGAAAATTGTTTGACGTTTAGATTCGACGACTACGAAGAAGTCAAACAATTTTCATTCGTAAGAAATGTCGGAATCAATGAGAAACGTAGTAGGAAAAACGCGAATTTCGTCCGAAATTTCGTTTTCGTTTGAAACAGAGTACGCCCTCTGATGCGTGCGCATTTTGTCAACAATTCAATCCTTACGGTCACATGTCAATGCAGATTACGCCATAAGGAATTTAGTGACCGATGTCGTACATTACGCATTGCGCACCTCTTCAGGTAAACACATCGATATGGAGATCTTATTGCAAGCTGTTCGAGCAAATGCCACTTGCTCCACAAGTGTGCCAGTACTTTTTAAAATTCCAGTCTCAGATAATGGAACCGAATCTTAATAAATCAATAGCTACGTCCAGAAGTGTCACATGCCGCGCGAGGCTGCTCACCCACATGCCTCGCGAAGCACGACGTTTGCCTCAGTCGCATGCCGCGCGAGGCAAATGGCGAGGCAACTGACACTCTAGACAGGGAAAGGTATACCCGATCAATCAGTTTGACACGTTTGACATCGTTCTGTCTCACGACTGCCAAACTAGGCGACGCAAATGTGAGTGCTCAGGTGAGGCAGGGCGCGCATTTGCCTCACGTGAGGCAAGTCAAACACCGCGAGGAAATTTTTCCTCGCGCGGCATGTGACACTTCTGGACGTAGCTAATGAGTGTTTCATTCATTTATATAATTTTAATTAATTGCGAAATAATTCAACTTTGTATGATTTTGTAATCCGTATCGGATCAATTTAATTGCGTATCCCGAACTTGCTTGATGAAGAGAAATTTACGTAACGATTGGAAAAATCTGGCTTACGAAATTATGTGTAGAATTATGTAGATTCTAAATTGATTTTAGAAACATTTTGATTGGCGCTGACCGACAATTACAAAAGGATACCTACCGAGTTGTAAAAAAAATGTAAAAATTTTCAAGATTGTAGGTAGAAATAATACAATTCATACCTTTATCTACCTATACCTTAAGGTGGAAACTGACCGGTGTTACGAAGCATAATGTAACATGTAACATGAACGTTACGCCGTATCCTAAAATCGTTCTGGTTGCTCTCGTGTTCGTTTCCACGTACCAACTGCACGAATGCTCGCTTTGTAACCTGTTGCATTACGCGTAACACCGGTCAGTTCCCACATTTACACACGATAACTAGCGACGTCTTCTTAATAATTGAACCTAAGTAATGTGACGATTATAGGTAATTTATCGATTCATTGTTAGACGGTCTCTGCATAGTCGCAAGCCCTGCGCAGATCACTGCTAATTTATAACTATGCCATTAATAACATGTCATATCTAATAGGAAGGCGTCGCGATTGCATCTCAACCCACTTTAGTAAAAGCATCGTTGAGATTGCCCTTAATTTCGTGAAGCCAATAATTAATGCAGATAACAGACGACAGATGTAATGTAATATTTACGTTAAAGAAATTGCGTTTTATATTTTCTCCTGGTCGTCTAATATTATACAAAATCCTGAAAAAGCTCAAAACTAATAAAAGTAGGTACACAAAATACTTTTTACCTGGAAAGTAAGTACTTACTTTTTTCGATTTCAACGTCCCCATACAAATTCGCCTTTAAAAAATAAAACCAACATAAAATCTATTCACATCTGACAAAAAATTACCAATGACACCAGCTGGCCTACTCCGAAATACGAACCTAACCTTTCGGCTGACGGATTGTCGTGATTTGACATTTCTTCTTTCGTTTTTCTCTACGATTTGACATTGTTTTGATCGTAAATCGAATCCGTACTTCGGACGATCCGTCAGCGACGTATTTCGGAGTAACCCCCCAGTACCCACGCCGTCGGTGTCTACCACAGAACTCTGAATCATTGGTATCTCTAGTAGGTAAATCATATCAAATAGCGTTCGTACTTGTTTGAGCTGCAAAGTCAAATATGAATCAAAGTCGTGGTTTTATATGCAACGAAGTGACGCCGCGCCGTCTCGCCTCGCATCGCCAACGAGGTTTTTCACTTTTACCCACTGAATTAATATTAGCTCTGTCAATACCATGAATGAATGTTTCATTGCGCATCAACTCCATGTTTATTATAATTTAACATTGTAATCAGCTGATGTGCCTGCACGTATAAGGTAACATTTCCAACATACCTAAGCTAAGCTCTCTTTATTAGTGACACTCGTAATTAAGAGAGATTTATTTTGGAAATGTTACCAAAGACATGCAAGTGATTGTACACCATCGTAACGCCCATCCAGGTACAATGTAGAGATCCTTTCTCTATGGTGGGTATAGATAGCACAGCTGCATAGTTTAGTATTCAGTTTTCTATTCGTAGATAAAGGATGGGATGCGATCGGATGTAAAATAAATGTGGACTGCCTTGGCCATGAAACAATGACACTCTTATAGAATGTAGGGTATCAATTTCTTGTTCATTTTGACGCTTGAATCGCACGGGTTTTCTCTACTATTTATAAAATGAATTAGAACGTATATCATACATAATTATAAACCTTCCGGAATACATTCTCCAAATAATTGTGAAAACTGTATGAAAATCCAATGCGTAATTAAGAAGAACTAAGGGCCTCCGCAGACTTGCTACTTTTAGCATCGGCGATCGGCGATTTTGATGCTGCGTCTCGCTCGTTCGCGCTCGAAGTAACGCGACGCAGCATTGATCGCCGGTCGCCGATGCTAAAAGTAGCAAGTCTGCGGAGGCCCTAATAAGACAAAAAGACAGAATAACACATAATTCCGCAACAATTGACTTAACCACCTCCTTTTGTTGCAGATAATGTTAACAAAAAATCTACTAATCGTAGTGGCAACCCTCACGTCGATCGCCAACGCCGTCGTGCCCAGTTCATCCAGTGGTAATGAGATCAACCAGCTCCAAAAGAAGAAATTGGTATCGTCCCTTAGCGGGACGTTATACCCCCAAGCTTCAGAAACGAGAGACTTAAGAAATCTCGATGGTATATGGAACTTTAGGAAATCGCCTTTTGACTCGGAGTACGGGTACAGAAATGCCTGGTATGAACAGGATCTCGAAAAGGTAATTTTAACGCATACCTTATGTATAGTACGTTTTTTTATACTTGTCCTATTTGGTAAGAAAAGATGGCGTCCAGCGGGGCGATTACGTAACTTTTTTGTCAATGTTTCAATTGGTTTCGTTCATCCTGTGTCAATTATATACGAAACCATTGAAACATTGACAAAAAAGTTACGCGATCGCCCCGCTGGACGACATCTTTGCTTACAAAATAGGACAAGTATAAAAAACGTACTATACATTTAATCGCCGAATACTCGAACGCAACTCAAAGAGCCTTTGACTCGCCATATTGGTAAAGCGGTTTTACCGTATTGGCAGTATCGACATATTTTACGTGAACGACTGAGTCGTACTGTGTCCATGGACTCTGTTTAGTAGGACATACTATTTTAGACGTCCTCTTTCTTGGCAATGTGTTTGTGCTTATTACACTCAAGTTGGTGCTAGGTGCGTGTCTCTACATGACAAGATATAACACGTGTGCAGCCCCCTTATATTTATAACAGAGATTCACTTTAGGTCTACAATTGAGTTACAATAAGAGCTGATGGTATAGAGGAATGATGATGAGAATGGTAATGGTTGGTATTTGCCGTCCAAAACATTTAACATAATAATACGGAACCGGTTTGATAATAACTGGCGTATCTGATTCGCTGGGTCGACCTACAGGGTGGTTATGTAATTCGTAATGTGTGATAGCTTTCACAGTTCCTATAGCGATATTAAACAGAGTTTTTTGAGGCTATGAATCTTTATCGATAAATGTGAGCAGGAAGACTATTCAACTCTACTAGACCGTCGACTGGTCGACGACCGCCTTTTAGTCCTTTGAACAGAGTTTTGCCAAACGTAAAGTTATGTTCAAACTCTTGCCCCCAAATTTATAGAGATTTTAGCCAGTTTACAATGGTTTTGAAAATCATTTTTAGGAACAAATGTGATTTGTAATTCCACTACAAGTCGATCATAACACACACAGACACACACTCCTGGACAGTTTCCCAAAAATTAGAAGCAGTCTGTGCTTTCATGAAGCATTGGACGCGAGCTCATATAATATACACAGCTCAGAGCCGTTACTAAACCTGTTTTTTAAGTAATTTAATTTCCTAATTACTATGGATTTTATCCGAAATAAATGACTTATTATTATTATAACTTTCTATGAATTTGGGGTTAGAGTTAATTTTGTTTATTCCTTTAGTTCTATATTTCATATCAATTAATTACCATGGGAGATAAATCACAAATACCCATAAGCACACAACCTTCGTAACTGCCCACACAAGTTTACGTACAAGTTATAGGTAGCTATTTTAAATGTTATATCTTAAGTAGGTAAATAAAAAATTACTCTACCGCACCCACGCCCACTTTACGCGAGTTTAAATAATCATTGTTTATATAGGAATACAATTACATATTTTAAATAGAACCTGTCAATATTTTGAGTCTGCTAAGACTATAAGATTGTTCTAAAGCTAATGACTTAACAAAATATTTAGAGGAATTCTCGATGTGGAGCCAGACGACCTTGGCACCTACTGTATTAATATACAATACATATATCACTGTATTATACATATTACCTACCTTCGAAATTCTATTTCAATGTTACTACGCATTGGCATTATAGGTACGTACCCATTACTTATGAATGTAAAAATGTAGCTTGTATGCATAGTCCAAAACATTAGCCCTGTCATAAAGATTTAGCCATTTCATGCTCAGTCAAACTTACAAATAATGTGGCCAAAATACCTAACACTATAGAAGAAATTATGTTTACTTTAGATACCACCAAGACTTGCCATAGGTGACTGATTTCCCATATTAGGTACCTATTGGAAATCAGAAAGCACCATTTTTGAAAAATAAACCCCATACCACAGTCTAAGTGCCCATACGCTCGTCAATATAAAATAACATCAAATAAAAAGATCATTTGTATGAGTAATGATAAAAAGCGGTCATTTTTACAATGCGTAGGTATGCTAACTTCTGCCCAGCAGGGATAATGTAGGTTAACTAAGAAAAGTTTGTTAACTTCTGTATACAACCAAAGTGCATGTATTCGTATTCGAAATGTGCAAGGTCATGACCCAATACATATTTACATGTTTGAGATATTATTTCACACGTTGGCTCGTCCTTTGGACAAATGCTATGTCAATATGTGTTATGAAGTTCTGAGAAAAATAACTCTTATTGATTTTTAGATTAGGTGCTTATCGAGATCGTCAAAAAGCGATCTACTTCAAATATCAAGTTTGTAAGTACCTAATTTGCATAGATACAAACCGGTTCTGGTATTTTCATTCTTGTTTCGGGAACCACGATTTTATTACACAGAGTCAAAGCTAATCAGTTATAACAAAGGGAATATCTATGTAGGTATACGCCATGTGGCGTTGATATTATGCAACACTAAAGCATGAATAAAATTACACGAGCTTAGATAATAATCAATAATAAAAATCCATTTTATAGGTAACATGTCATTTTAATGGTTTTATTTATCAATCGTAAAATAATCGTTCATTGAAGTTACTGATTCATTGATTGGAATCTGCGATAATTTGCAATCATTTGATTACTTTTTGAGATAGTAATTAATTGTTTGTATGAGTACCAATTACTACTACCTATCTATATTCTACGTTTACATCTGAAGTTGAATAATCAGACTATTTAACTTGCATAAAAAACATAATAATAGTATCCTCGTATACAAGCTAGTATGGAAAGTGCATGCTAATAGCGAAGGACCGTGAAGTAATTTCCATCGAGAAGGTCTATGTCCAACAGTGGTCGTCTACCAGTTGATGTACATAAACCTACACACAACCCTGGATAACCCAATCCAAAACAGATACTTATAGGTATAGGTAATACCTTTATTTTTGTCTAGGGAAAATCCTCTTACCCTTTCCACCTCAAGGGAAGTGGCAAGAGTATATGGGAATCACAGCAAAGTATACCCGCCAAAAACCACAGTGTACCATCCTTCGCCTTAAGAAGGGCGTAACCGGATTGCCCTAGCATACACCGTGACAATACTGATACCTACTCTGATCCTGAAAATTTATGAAATACCCCAACTAATACCACTGTCTACTATTCCCAGACGGGTCCCGTGATCCCCATGCCGGTTCCATCATCGTACAACGATGTAGGCGAGGACGCCTCGCTGCGGGACCACGTGGGTCTCGTGTGGTACGACCGCCGGTTCCACGCGCCGAGCTGGTGGGCTGCCACCGAGCAACGTGTCTGGCTGCGGTTCAGCAGCGTCCATTATGCAGCTGAAGTAGTGAGTATCAATCAAAATACCCACGTAATCATCATCATTTCAGCCGAAAGACCTCCATTGCAGGATATAAGCCTCCCGCAAGGTTTTACACAAATACCGATCCTGCGCTGCTCGCATCCAGGAATTTCCCGCGACCCTCACCGTTGTTGGTTCACCTTGTGGGAGGCTTACTACCTACTACGGCCTACTATTTTAGACTAGTCTATACTGACTAAAACCCCATCGCTTTGACTGGCATCGTCACAGATTTTGTATAGGTGCTATCGTGTGCCGCGCTCCTAAGAGCACGTCTCTGGTAGAGCCCTATACGTCGCCGTGACACTTGTAACAAAGCGATACTGAGAGTCGCGGCCGACAGTATCTAGCAACAACGAAAAACTCTACTTTCCTTGCATTATAGGAACATTCAGATCATTCCGTAATCAACTTTATAAGCAAAAATTGTTAATATAGAGTAGATTTCCTAATACTTATTACAGCCTCAAATTTGAAGTCGGACACGGATTTAATGCGAATTAATTTTCTAGTTCGCTGATAATGCTGACACAGAACCTGTTTCACGCATATTTTGAACGGTTACATTCATAAAAGTCAGAAGCATAACATTATGAAACCATCGGTAATTAAAGTACGGCTCGTTACTACCTCAAATACAGCTTGTAGGTCCCTATAATAGGATTATATTACATAATAAACATACAAGAAATAGTTTTACGCTAGAGACAGAGAGAGATTAAATTATTTGTCTTCTGACCCTTTGCAAGTAAAGTACGTATTAAAATGTGCAGCGTTAGTTCAACGCCTCGTTTACGCAGAACGAACGCAGCACAGCTTAGGTTCACACGATTAACATATAAACGGTTTTGTAGGCGTTACATCATCTTTTAGACATATCCTTCTTGAGAATCTATGTCCAAAGAGGCGATGAATTTTAAACAGTCGGGATACCATGGTGTACCTACGCCGTTACTTATTTGGCTATGATGAACATTCTAGGTCTTGTGGAAGGTAGATGGAAAGGTAATCGGCACGATTCGCCTTTTGAAATATAATTTATGTACACACACACCAGTGGTCCTAACCACAGGGCTACTTACGATAGGTTCCTAATGGAAACTTTTTAAGCTGGTCTTAACTGCTACGTGTCTCAAGAATAGGTACTTACTTACCTAATTGATATTTAATAAAAGGTTCAACTTAGTACAGTATCAAAATTCTAATGATGATTAAGTAAAACAGAGTTGCTAAAATAGCAAAAATATTTTTACGATTTCATTCAAAATTGTATTAAGATTTTGACATTGAAGATTTCAGTTTTCAACCTTCACTCGACCGATAAAATCGAGTTATTTCAACAGTTACTTACACCTAATCTCACTAAGTAAACCATTAATCGATAACTTTGCTTTGATGATTACCCGCGATGACTATCATCAGAGGATATTGAGCAATTTCGCCACGGTCTATAAACAGAGAAAATATACAATGAATCATCTAGTAATGCGCAAATTGCCAGATATTTATCTAATTCAAACACGTTCCTTCGAAATTTAAATCAGTCGGACATAAATTCTCATCACGGTAAATTATATTCTAAACGGGTCACAACTGGAGAAAACAGGTCTTAGCCGCAAGAAGGGCGCACATCTAGCAACCCACTTTGGCCTGAGGTGTCGCTAGGCGATTTCGCTATTGTAATTGAACAATTTATCAAGTGACACCGGTCTCGCGAGTTAGTACTCTCGTGTGACCCGATCTACGGCACTGATTTAATAGGCGAAAGGTACATTCTTGGACGAAAACAGGATTTAATTAGGTACACAACACCAATGTACTTGAATTGCTAAATCCACCCAAGATCCACCGCACACACGCAATATTATGACAATAATATTTAACATATTAGGTCCCAACACAATTACTCAATACGGCCAGCACACACGAAATATTATTGATAATATATGGGCATTATTGTCAATAATATTCCGTGCGGCGGGCATAAGGCAGATACTTAACATTGTATTTCCTGTGTGTGAGGTTACTTATTCTAACCCATTACTTGCCAAAAACTTAAGTAGAACAGTACTTTTAGTCATTCAAATTACATAGATTTTGATTATAAACTGAATTGCCAATTTTCTTAACTAAGTACCTACTCTACCATGCCATGCCAACATTGCCAAAATACAACATTTGTAAATCAAACAGTGATATGACAATCGATAGTCAGAATCTTTTTACTAGCCTAATATCTACAATACTACAATGAACATCGATTTAACAATGAGATAAAAAATCGTAACAAGGCATACAACTGGCTCGAAGCGCTTTCTGACATAAGATATACAGTGTCATTTCAAACGGCAATTGTGCTAGACTAGAGGGCAAGAATCACTGACCGTGCGACTTACAGTACTCAATCAGCTTCGTTAACACAACTATCTATTAAACAAAGTTGAAAATCAGCAATTTGCTTACGGTTGTGTTTTGCCATTACAAGTCAACATATTTTGTCTATTTAATTTCAAGACAAGTGGCAATGTTAGATAAAACCATGAACTTAAAACTTCCTTGGTTAAAACACAGAAGCACATAAAGTGACCAAGTAACTATGGAATTATTTTCCAAATTTGATCACACATGACGTCACTCAACTCGTTCACTGTCAGAGTTCAAGGTTTTGAAGGAAGCCTCAGATGTATAGCAATAACAACGATTGCTCCCGCGGCGCAAAGGTCAGGTGTCAGGACCTGGTCATCGAACCGGTGCGACCTGTCGTAGACTCGAAATTACGACTTATTTATAAGCATAATAGGGAAGTTAATAGGATAATCGATTTAAGACATTTGCGTGTGAGGTATAGCTGAACCCGTTTATTGATGCTAAAGTTCAAGGTGCTTTGAAGGAATCTTCGAATCAGATGAAGCACCTCGCGGTTGAGATCGATGGCCTGACGTGACATGGAGGTCATTTGGTAAATAGGGACCAGTCAATGAATCCAAATACTTCGCATATTCAACAACCTTCCTGTAGTTTGATAAAGGTATTATCAGTCTTGTTGACACCACAGGAAGCATACTACTAGCCGTTCAAAATTTTAAACTAATTCCATATGGTGAACTTTAATGCTCTCATGAAGCACGACGAGAGCACACGTCCCTTATAACCGTCCGTAGACTTCTTTTATATATTTAGTTAGTTTTGTGCTACCTGAATATGGACCTTTCCGAAATAAACGATTTATTATTATTAATTTAATTAGAAACCTTATACAAATTATTTTTACGCTAGATAACAAATATTTCTGACATCGAGGAACTTGCCCTCAGATGTTAGATATACTGATGGAGAAAATTAACAGAAGCAACTGAGGGAATTCCCTAAATTAGGTACCAACGATCTTTGACTATGTCATAGGTAAAGTAAAGACTCAATTAATATCGGACGGATTTGTTCATAAATAACTCTGACTAATTATCATGACCAGAATGATGACGAACCTTCAAGGGCATCGGATCAGAGATATTATCTAACTTAATCATATCTTCGTAATACAAATGAGGTCAAATGATACAAGGTCTAAATCCTTGCCTTGATTTGCACCGTGCAACAAAGTTATTGCCATAAACTACTTGTTGAAAATATTGGAATGCATAGAACGCTCGATCGGGATAGGTACACACTCGATAGATTTATTTGTGCATACATCAATAAGTAAATCATGTCAACCACTTCGGATTTATCGCGTTGCGGGCAATACCTCGTTACTCTTACAATGATAAGTAAATCTACTTCAAAGTGACTAGGTGGGTCTACATTAAGCGCTTCATCATTTATCAGGTTATGGAAAATAATCTGATTAAAATTAATTTCGGTTAATTAAGGTGACTGGTAATAATTACCGTACCCATTAAGTCTTATAAATTGCCAGATAAACAATCAACAATATCTTTCAAAATTAGCATCACTTGTTAGTGTTCTAGTCAAGGTAAATATACCCCAAAATATCCCCTAGATAGAAAGTTATGATCGACTTGCACTGGTATTACAAATAACTTTTAATTCTAGAATTATTGAAAATAGGACTTCGGACGGACGAACATCTACAGGATTACGTTCGAATTCGCACGAATACCATGGAGTGGGTGATTTATATTCTGCACACAGAACCACGTGACATGGCAGTGTGTTTCACACGGATTAATTTTCGCCATTCACCTTTGAATTTGGTGACAATTGGTGTTAAATTTTCACACACTTTAAATGTTGTAATAGTCGTCATTGTAAGAGCCTTTACCGCAGAATAGGTATTAGCGGTAACTTTAACTGTTATCCTATATTTTTTTCAATTGCGTTCGTTTCTATATGGGATTGTATTAAGCGTTATGAAACTTATTTTATTTAACGATCAGTAGTCTAGTGTAAAATAAAAGTGAATCTCAAACTGAGGTTTATGCATATTATATTTTTTCTAAAACACATTTTTTGAACAACACATGGTAATCGTAACTCATTTCCAAGCCACATTAACTGGGTTAAATAAATGGGTGACGTGAATGTAATTAACTTAGATCATTAATCACTAAGTTTGCCCACATTAAAAGTAAATCGTGCTGTGTTATAAATTATAAGGAAGTAGGTACTGGATAAATGTAGAGTGGCTAAACATGCATGTGTGACAATACTATCACGACTCAGTAAAATATAAATGTATGGTAACCGCCACGAAATTTGTTAACAAAGCGTACCTACCTTGCTTCCGTGAATACACGATTTATGACATAGGTTTGGCGACCGCTTGGGCTCCACTCCAAGTCTGTTTTCAACCAATTGAAAACCATTGGTCATTATAATCATCTTTGTGAATTCTTTATCGCCCCATAAAAGTGATAACGAACTGGAAATTTTGGAAATATTTTCTTTGTCTTGATAGGTAGGGTTACCCATAATGTAGAGTTGAAAAAAGTACGGTAAACACGTATTTTTGATATAAATTAGATAAGTAATAACGAGTCCCTCATCTATTGATTAACAGTTTCCGATTATCGAAGTTATCGATTTCCGATCACATCGTAAAATATCGATAAAGATCGATCATCCCTAATTCCACCGTATCCTCCCTTCCCCATTGTTTCGGCACGCTACCCCTCACTTGATTGATGTATAACTTAACTTTGCCCTTGGTATTATAAAAGGTTAAACTGTATTCAATGTTTCCGACTCAGACCTTTAGGCCTGCGTTTCTTTTAGTCACGACATGCGGTTTGGACTAAAATAAAGTTTGAATTGTTTGAAAAGATTTTGTAAGTAGATAAAATACTATAAGACAAGTACATAGTTATATACAGTTCATCTTTTGTGATAGGTGTTAAAACTCGATACACCTTTCAATGTTTAATAATGCAATACCTATCATATTGGGTTGCAATATTATATTGCTTTGGGATCTATTTTCAAACTGTATTTTTTGTAAGGTACCTACTGTACCTATAATAAATGTGTATGTTTGGCATAACCTAACCCACCAACCCCCACCTACTCTTAAATGTTTAGCGCTCTACTTCATTTCATATATTAATATGTAGGTAGAAAGTGCTAACAAAGGAAAATATTACACTTAAATACATATACCAATATGTTTTCGAGTCCATGAAATAAGTCACCCATATGAAGTGGAAACCTAATAAATTTCCCCAGAACGCGGTTCGAATTCCTCTTGCTCCACGATGAACTCTACATGAAGCGTTTTTACGACACCCACGCAAGGTTATTGCACCTAACATTTGTTAAAATTAAACCCATGTTCTCGTCTGTGCCATGTATTTCTTTATATCCTGGCTTTATATCCTGGTTTTATGAAGATACCTTTTGCATTAACAAACTGACTCACTCAGATTTAGGTATTTAAATAGAAAGCTAGCTTAGAAAACTGTGCATGCCTACTCCCACTTTACAGTAAAATCAAAAGGTGGATATTGAGAACGATTGCTTTGGTGTGATGCCTTCCGTGCTTAAATGACAATTTAACAGGCCTGAAAGCTAAGGAACAATGTTTTCAAACGCATTTCCCACGCAGATCAGCGCAAATCACGAAAAGGCCGTTTCTGAAATTTGCCTCTGGTGGGAATGTTAAATAACAAGTTTTACGACAGAACTTTACTTAAATACAATACAACTTTAAATGAGGTCGCCCACGACGACATTTGCAGCGATGCAGTCGCGATACAGTCACAAAACGAACGCGATACCGTTGCGATGCTGTCGCTGGTCGTTTACCTTTGCCCACGTTACCACGATTTTGCAGCGCGAAAGTAGCAATACAGTCGCGTTGCAAAATTGATACAGTCGCGATACAGCATCGATACTGTCGTGCGCTGTAGTGACTACCTATGAGTGCCTCTGAACGCTACAGTTGCAAGATGGAAGCTTTCAGAAACGTGTCGAAACAGTTGCGCGTTAGTACTTAGCGGTGCTGAATCAATGCAGTCACGCGTTTATAGCGATGAAGAAGCTACTGAATCGCTTCAGCCGCGCGTTGCATATCGGAGCAACTGCGAAAAGTAGCGATGCAGTCGCGCGTTAATCGTATCGCTGCAAAAAGTCACCGTGGGCGAACTCGCTTACTTGGTCACAAAATGGTTCAGGCGATCGCGAAAGAATGCAATGTGCTCGTACTTTATAAATAATCGGTAGGTATAAAATCAGTAGGTAGATAGGTATACCAGTAACTTTTAAAACTAGAATTTGTAAGATATACTTAAGCCACATTCCATTTATATTATTTTTATTTATTTATGTGTCTTCATAAATGTCATATGATAATATGAACTCTACCACCACTCATTTGAATTTCCATTCCTATGGAGTACTCTACTCTCTTTATCATTTTCAGTAAATAGGTTCTTATGTAGAGAAATTCTCGTATGGTATATAATGAGTTAGTTGTTAATAGGTATCAAACACTTGAATGTAGGTATGTTCTACAAAATAATAGTTTTACTATGTTAACTTTGAAAGTAATTAAATAAAAAACTAAAATTTCAGTTATCTAATCTTAAGCTTAATTCGCTGTCTATACCTACATAGCCTCATTATCTTTAACCAGTACATCCTATCTGAAACGTTAAAGTATTTTCTTGTAAACCGATCGTGACTCGAATGAGTGCTAGTATTGAGCAATGTCGACAAACACCCGTAGAGCATTATCATATCTCCCTGCCGGCGCAAATAGTAAAATACCACTTTCGTCATTAAGTACGAGCTCCGTTTTATCGTAACTATGTGTAAATACAGCTATCTACTGGTCATCTTTAAGTTAACGCTTAATTTATTATGACTAATATTAGGTCACAATACGGACGAAGTGACTGCTATAACGATTATTACACAGATGATGTCTGTCATGACATAAAGGCCAACCGCGTTCAGTACCCTTACAATACTTTTATAAATAAGGTACGTACATCTTTGATGAAGTTATAAATACATCCAGTTTTAATAAAACGTAGAGGTAGGTAATTGATTTCTTCCTGTTCTGGTAAAAATCGGCCTAGATTTCATATAAAAATAAGGATTTCCTTCACGACTGTACCTATACAAAACTTGTTGGTCTTCGCTTTGCCACAAAATATGTAGTTTTGCACTAAATTAATACCTAGCCATTAGGAGGGCACAAATTGGACCGTGTCTTGTGAAAGTCTATAGAGGAAGCTTATGTCGGCATACGACACTTAGCTCACTTTTTTTCGTAACTCGCTCTAGGATCCTCTTCGGTTCATTGTTCGGTATCTAATTCACAAACGTTTTTAGTTTTAGACCATAAGTACCTACATTTAGTCATAATTCATATTTGATCACATACTAATTTATCGTTCTTGGTGCACCGTCTGTTTCCCGAGAGATATAACTTGGAACTCTTCAGTCTCTTCAATAGGAGTTAATCTCTGACCAGTTACCAGTCCATAATAACAAATTCTACAGAGGATTTTCCAATGTATTTCAGTTCGTAAACGGCAAGTCTGTGATGTACCACGAGATCGGGCACCTGCCCTTCGAGGCGGAGATCACCAAACAGCTGAGCTACAACAGCAGCAACTTGCTCACTGTGGTCGTCGACAACACGCTGCTCAGTGACACCGTGCCGCAAGGCACCGTCAAGGATGTGCAGATTGGGTACGTAGAAATTCGCACAAACCAAGACTTAAGATAAGACAAGACAAGACATTAAGCTAAGCGCACTGCGAACGTTCCAAACGGGTCAGTCAATTTTATTAAAATCAAGACACTTCGGTACAACATTAGTAGGAGAAGTAGTGTAAACAGTAGAAGGAAGAAAAACTAAAGGGAAGGCCCTCCATGCCTGGTGGAATCAAATACACACGGAATTAAAAAAACGCAGATCCTACCGCCGAAGATAGGACGACCTGGCGCGATATCGTGCAGAAAAGACACAGTACCCATACAAAAAACAAAAATCCTAAAAATATCCCACGTCCCATAATACTAAAATGTAATGTAACGTCACGACTTTTATCCCCATTCGAGGGTAGTCAGAGGCTTGATTGACCATACACCACCACATTGTGGAGGTATTAACCAACTCAAAGCCCACGTTTCACCAGATAGTCAGAACCCAACGTGACAGGAACTGACTATAACCTAATCCCGAGGGATAGGTAGGCTAATACTATTACCACCTATTTATATTACTATAGGTATAACTGGTCCCCATTCAAATTAAAGTACTTCACAGAGCTCTCGCTCGACCCTCGGCTAACAGGATATATGTCGCAAGGAGGAGGAGAAGGTACAAAAATACAATACCTATAGGTAGATTAGTTTGCATTGTATTTTTATTATTAAAGAGAAGAGAACGACCTGGCGCGGGCGCGATATTGTGCAGAAAAGACATAGTACCCATTTACAAAAATATACCCCGTCCGTACCGATTAAAATTAGAGTGCAGGTATCACTCGACCCTCAGTTAAGAGGATACACGACGCAAGGAGGAGGAGAAGTTACATACATCCAATATAGACTAGTTTGCATTGTATTTTTATTAAAGAGAAGAGTAAAAGAAGAGAGAAGGTAAAAAAGAAAGTTCTAAAAATATCGGACCGTATGTACCTATTTTTTAATAAAGTTTTTTAATATGACCCAGTTTTGCATCCTATTTAAGCAAAACTTGAGTTCACACGAATAATACTTGATCAGTCTCTGATGATTACATTCAAAGCTTGGTAATTAAACATTTGACGCAATGAATTACTCGTATAATCCAAGGAAGCCACTACCAAATTCAAAATCTTCTTTGTAGTATCGCATCGTACTACTACTATCGTAACTTAAATAATGTTTTTAATTCAATGAGGATATGAGGATGTTTATGGAGCCCGCATCCGTATTTAAGATCAATTAGGGAAGTACTTTGACTCTGCAACATGCTTCCAAAAACAGACACAAATCCGCTATTTTCAAAATGTTGTGTTAGGTACCCATTACCCATGTAGGTATATCCTATGCATTTAACCGCATCAGGCACTAGCTATAGGTACCTAAATAAAATAGCTTACAACCGGTACTAACATACTTATGCCTAGTTAATCTTAAGATTTTTGTGACCTCTTTTCTACCAATAATAACAGGTAATAAAAGTACTCCTGACCGAATTTCGGCCACGGCGGCCAATCTCGATGGAGACTAGCTATCTGCGCGGAAGATATTATAGCAGACAGTTGCACTGTATTCCCATAATCTCATATTCCTCTGGGACTGCAGTCTGAAACGACTGGGATCACCACTTCAAATATAAAAGAATTGTGATAGTGCATAGGTACCGAAATGTCAATAAAATGGATACGGGCCAATACCAATGGGGTAAGACCATTATATATGATATCCCGTGGTTATATCGACCCACTAGTACCTTTAAGGACCAAGCGTACAAATTGTCTACACACCTTGAATTTGACCCATCTCGTAGATTCAATGAACTATTTTATTTTGTCACAGTCCCAAAACGCTCCGACAAGAGCAGCAGTACACGTTCGACTTCTTCAACTACGCGGGCATCCACCGCTCCGTGTTCCTCTACACCACGCCGCAGATCTACATCGACGACGTCATCGTCAACACTGACATACAGGGACTCACAGGTAGATATAGCATAAGCGCTGTTGAGGAACGTGTCTCGACGGGAAGTCTCGATTTATTTCTTTAGGATGTTACTCGATAAAACATGAATCGATGAAACATCAATCGATGCCGCGGAACGGCGGCGGCGGCATGCCTGCCTGCTGCCATGATGCTCGATCAATCCTTGATCGAAAAATAATCCAGCAGATTATGTGTGGTAGAAACTGTCGACATCGGCTCATTGCATTCTACCATCGATCAACGGTCATAATAAAATTGGTGTGGTAAAACTTTAGTGAACTAACCTTCTTTGAAGATGGTATATTAATAGGAACGCTGTTGAACAGTGCTAATAACTAAATCAGACTTAGGTACATTTTGTAGGCTTTCTAGGGTACCAAAATGAGGCAATAGAAGGTCAGTTCCAGGAGGTAGATGGGATGCCTATAAAATACGGGCTAAACAAGTATCAGAAATACACTCCTATACCAGAATTTCAAGTCTAGCGGTATCTATAGGCTACGGTAACTGCTTAACATCAGGCGGGCCGTACGCTTTTTTGCCACCGCAGTCCTATAAAAAAAAAAAACAAAAAAAAAAATCTTTACAGAAAGATAAACACCAGTTATGTCAATTTTTTAGGATAATTTGAATAGACACGCGTTCTAAACGAGTTTAATAACACCGATATTATTGACCCACTCATTTCTTAACAGGTTTCGTAGTATACAACGTAACGTATACGGGCTCTACCGACGTGCAGTGCTTAGTGCAAATGTTCGACAAGAACGACACTCAAGTGACGGCGTACCAAGCATGCGCGGGGCTGCTCGAGATCGGCAACGCCAAGTTCTGGTGGCCTTACCTGATGCACCCTGAACCCGGATATTTGTACACTTTCAAGGTGAATTTAGCTATCGTCAATCTTAATTATATTTCCCATATTTCCATTCTACCCTTATCTGTTATTCTTCCAAAGTGAAACAAAAAGTACCTATCCCGTTATACCAAAGTATACATTTAAATCTTTAATTACAATTCAAACTTGTTCAGCTGTTTCTGCATGCAACTCAAACAAATAGGTACATAAGTTAGTACTTACGTATACTTGACTAAAGTTGTATAATTAAACACAGAGTGGTATAGTATAGAGACCAGGGGCCTTACCACGACCTCTTATCGCGATTCAATTATAGGAACGTTTTAACGATTCAGCGACTTTTTGTGCAATGACGTACCTTATTGTCATGACAATAAGAAACGTCATTGCACAAAAAGTCGCTGAAACGTTAAAACGTTCCTATAATTGAATCGCGATAAGAGGTCGTGGTAAGGCCCCTGATAGAGTTTGTTGTGTAGAGTTATAATAATTGCACGAATAAGTAGATTTAAAACAACATGAACCCTGCTATTCTATGCCCTTTAGTAATAGTATGTCTCTATGTCGTTTTCGGCTAGAACCACTACTTGGATGTGCTTTAATCCAATCCTTGAGGTAACACGTCGACAAAGGTAAACAAAATATATTATCTTCCACAGGCGACGTTAATAGGATCCCAGGGAGAGATCATCGACACATACACCCAGAAGATAGGCATCAGGACGGTGACGTGGTCCAACACTTCCGTTTACATAAACGAGAAGCCGCTGTACTTGAAGGGATTCGGCATGCACGAGGACTCTGACGTGAGTATTTTTATCACTATTATAAGTTTTACTACCTTCGTTTAACTATTTGTCTATAGGATTGTAGGTCCCAAACGCCCGAATCAATTTCAGCGTGATTTGTATTTGATAGCTGGTATTAGATTCTTAGCTATGTTAGAGGTATTCTTAGCTATGTTTAACAAAAATCATTTTGGATATCGGAGTTTTTTACTTTGAGTTATTGGTGCTAATTCTATTGGTATCAAAGATATATAAAAAATAGTCTATTAACAACTAACAAACAAAGCAATCAGTACTGTATTTCCATTATTTTTGTATAATAACGTATGAGCAGGACGAAAATATTTTAGATGTAGGTAGTTGATATAACGGCTACAGAATTTGCATTATTGTCGATCTAGTTGAGAGGAAAGGGCTGGGACCCCGTGCTATGGGTGAAGAACTTCAACCTGATCAGGTGGTTGGGCGCCAACGCGTTCCGGACGTCCCACTACCCCTACGCCGAGGAGATATACAAGCTGGCGGACGAGCAAGGCATCATGATCATTGACGAGTGCCCCGGCGTTGACACTGAGTGAGTACCATTACAAACTTACATAACCATAACATTCGATATTGGACCACTCCAGTATTATATTCCGCTATAGATATTGGTCGGCTCCGCTATTATATTCCGCTGTAGATATTGGTCCACTCCACTATTATATTCCGCTGTAGATATTGGTCCACTCCACTATTATATTCCGCTATAGATATTGGTTCGCTCCGCAATTTTATTCCGATATGGATATTAGTCCGCTCCACTAATATATTCCGCTATAGACATTGGCCCGCTCCACTATAATATTCCGCTATAGATATTGGTCCGCTCCGCTATTTTATTCAGCTTTAGATATTAGTCCGCTCTGCTATTATATTTCGCTATAGATATCGGTCCGCTCCACTATTATATTCCGCTATAGACATTAGTCCGCTGCGCTATAGATATTGGTTCAGGGAGGTTCAGGGTTCCTCAGGAACCGACTCAGAAGCCACAAGTTCCTACTTATGAACCAATATCTCCTAAATATCGTTAACATTTTATGAATGATAGACTTCCTTTTCTTATTGTGAACTAGCTTTTCCCCGCGACTTCGTCCGCGTAGTTTTTTTTTTTTTTAATGTGATCCTGGATCCCGTTTCCCGTGTTTACCGGATCCCGTATCCCGGATATCCCGGATATCCCGGATCCCATAAAATATAGCCTATGTTACTCAGGGATAATGTAGCATTCTAATGGTGAAAGATTTTTTAAATCGGTCCAGTTGTTTTCGAGTTTGCTAGCTTGCATAGCGTCGCTAGTAGCCTCCCTTGGCACTTCTAGAGATATTAATGAAATATATATTCTTTTTCAGCATATTCTCCGATAGCTTACTGAAGAAACACAAGCAGTCCCTGACAGAGCTGATCCGGCGCGACAAGAACCACCCCAGCGTCATCATGTGGTCCATCTCCAATGAACCGCGGTCCAGCAACAGGCTCGCCGACAAATACTTCGAGTAAGACTATTGACTAATTGACTGCAGCTCATATACGGGCTGGCTCGACCAGGGTAGTACCACCCTCTCACAGAAGATCGGCGTAAAGTAACTGTTACAGCTGCGTTTCATACGATGAGTGAGAGACCCGGGAGCCCAACCCCTCCCTTCCCCTCCCTCCATCCCATTCCCCTTCAGGTCGGCAACGTACAATGCGTTTGGTATTACAAGCATCTATAGGTTACGGTAACATGTTAGATCAACAGTGCAATAAGTTGATAGGTAGTCCATATTCACCCGGAACTCATCTTATAAAAGGTTAATCTACATGCTTTACGTTCACAGGCAGGTGGTGAAACACGTAAAATCAATGGATCTGTCGAGACCAGTCACCATCGCCATCTCTGTTTCCCCTACAAGCGACAAATCTGTAAGTACCTTCATCAGCTGTAGCGAGAAAATATCTAAGTATTTTCAAAGACCAGTCTTTAATAATAAGTACCGATATCATGAAGATACATATACCTACAGAAGATCAGGTCAAAAATCGCATTTGCTGTTTGACATTCAAACATCCTGATGTATTCCAGATTTTTTTCACGGAATAATTTGCAAACTAGTTTCTACTGGTCGGCATTATAATGATAGCAGGTAATTTAATTACGTAAGTAGGTTATTATTTAATTTTATTTAAAAGAGCTTCGGTATCTAATGTTGCATTTCAAACCATTTATTATATTTTTTTATTGTAAATTCGCTAAATTTTTACCTAGAGAACTTGAACGCGGTAAACGGTAGGTTTTTTTTTTTTTTGGAAGACGTGTGTAGTCCGCCGCCCCGTACTGGAGCAATATAGACTATAAAACCTCAATTCCCCTAAAATCCAGATGATGTTATGTTAGTCTGCACTCGGCAGTTGTTAACTAAATTGTCAACTCATAGGGTCGTCATTTGGACGTGATCTGCTTCAACCGGTACAACGGGTGGTACCACAACGCGGGCTCGCTGTGGCAGATCACCGACAACGTGGTCGACGAGGCGACCACCTGGCACCGCATCTTCAACAAACCAGTCATCATGACCGAGTACGGAGCGGACACCATTGCTGGATTGCATTTGGTAAGTTAAACACTAAAACCCCTGACGAACAGGCTCTTCCTTAAAGCAAGATATGCAAACTAACCAAGCTAAAGACGCCTTTGAGTTATCCATCAATCGAAAATCTGACTACAGCTATTTAAGCCCTCAAGAATTTCTACACGTTGTGGGCCTTTTTCGCTTGCGTGAAGTCATTGCGCGACAGTTTCAGTAACTTGGGAATTACAAGTGAATCAGCTGAAATCCAAATTTTGTTCCCTCAGTATCCTGAATACGTGTGGTCTGAAGAGTACCAGAGCGCCCTGTTGTCAGAGCATTTCAAGGCGTTCGACCGACTGCGGAAGGCGGGCTTCTTCGCTGGCGAACTCATCTGGAACTTCGCTGACTTCAAGACTGCGCAAAGTTAGTACCAACTAGAATAATAATCTCTGATTTATAATAGAGTTTACCAAATTCTGGATGCAACATATACATGTTGCTCATATTCTCGGACGGTTGTTCTTCCTTCCTTATTTTGAGAGTTAGAGATTATAGGTTTACTTTATTACCTACCGTCGAGTCTAGAATCGTCCTTCAGAGCCATTTTAATTGGAAAACAATAATGATCTTAAGTCATTGGCTTCAGCAAAGCATAAGACAAGAACGTAGGTAGGTATTCATCGTTTTGTACGTTGTATAGGGAAAGGCAGCAAAAACCGGCGAGAGCGACCGCGATGGAATAACCGTCGCGGCAAATGGCTGCGGAGTAAGCATTGCCTGATAATGATTCTCGAATGAATGAGCTCCCATGACTGTGATGATTTTCTGGTGATGGTGCAGTGCTATCGCAAGTTGAAGCATGGCAAAGAGTTTGTCTACCAATAGCATGTGTTGCGGAGAAAATGCTGGGCCCTTATTTAAGTAGGTGTATAGGTACAATATCCTGGGCTGAATCAAATGAACATCAATAGACAAAAAGGGAAAAAAGATTGAGCATGAATAAGAAGACAGATATCCGCAAGCAGCACATTCTTTAAAAGTTAAAGGTATATAACTTGTTTCTTTGATATTTTGTTAACGTCATCCATAATTTAGGGTATCGTCTCCTTTGTATGGCATGCAAATATTCTGAAACCACTTTGATTTTGGTAAGGCAGCAATTTTTTTAGCTTTGAACGCATTTTGCTGTAATTTTATCGTTGTCCTGCTAAAATTGAGTAGATCGTTGTAGTTGTAGTATCTAATAGGTGTATTGATATTAGGTTGAGTAGAACCATATAGGTAGAACGGTTGAAGCGGTCGATTATAGCAGTCCCTGCTATTCTGAAATGTTCTGAAACTGCAAACACTCCGTCGAATCCGCGGGTGAAATATCAAATTTCAATACAAATTTTATCATTTCACCTGTGAATTCACGCGTGAAATATGAGTTTATCGTTCAGAATAGCACTGCTGGTTGTCAACAAATGCAAATGATCTTCCATTCGTATTCATATTAATAATGCAAAACCGCCGTGTAGGAAGTAATCTCGTAATTGCGCCCATGCCGCACGGGACAAAGGGAAACAATGGTGTCGTAACATTTTCACTCTCTTGTCGCTATTACATAAATTCATAAATAAGTAGGTACTTTGTGTTGACGTATGTAATTACCATAAAATACTAAAAGTAGGTAGGTACTTACTTATTTTATACATTCTTTATAAGAACTACAAGTTAGATGAATTGTTGCAGAATCGTTTCCAAAAACTAACGCTAACTTTTCCCAATTCAGTCTTTCAGGAATTTTGCTCTCCTCTCACCGTAGGTACTTCTGTAAATTAGGATTTTAATTATAACTTGGTAAGTAGTAAGTTACCAATTTAGGTCTTTCACTCATTGATATTTATCAGCTGATAGATGGTTGGATGGATAGAAGTGCTTTAATTCACTGTGTCGGTCCAACCTCGTCGACTTCGTTGGACACAACTCTTACGTACAGTGGCGAATCCCATAAATAATAACCCTCTTTAAAGTCAAAAGGCTTCATGTATTATTTTTTCGACAGCAATAACCCGAGTGGGTGGAAACAAGAAGGGTATATTCACGCGGTCGCGGCAGCCCAAGAGCGCGGCGCACCACGTGCGCGCGCGCTACCACGCGCTCGCCGCCGTCGACAACGGCGTCGCGTCGCCGGTCGCCGGCTACTACGTCAGCGACCACCAGCCCGCCACCCACGAGGAACTGTAGACTGATTTGCCACACCGCACCATACCACCGTACCACCCCTGCCCTCTGCACACGACTGGGGACTGACAAAGTCAAAGCCATTTTCTTTTTATCGTTGTAGCCCTAATACAGCTCTTATAAATAGTTAGAATAGAATTTACCAACAAGTTGTAATACTGCTTCTACTGCAAAGAACCGACAAGAAACTTAGGTACCTACCTAATGGTTTAGGTACTCTTTTCAATAGAAAACAAAACAGACAGTAATAGAGCTGTGCATCTTTATGGAGCGTATGCAGCTATGCGAAGAAGTAAGAGACTATTATATTGTCCACAGCACAGACCTGTATTAACGTGCGTTTCCACTGCGTAAAAACATGTTGACACAACATATTGTTGTCTCTATTTAATGTCAGAAAAAAATAGAGACCACAATATGTTTTGTCAACATGTTTTAGTGCAGTGAAAACGCGCGGTTAGACTCTGGTTTAGATCAAGTCATGTGTAACGGGTAAGGCCCTACTACACTGTCGGATCAATAGCCGAAGGCTCTCGCAGGGGTCTTTGTTGAGAGAGACGGGACTATAGTAAGAGAGAGGCAGTCGCCGTGCTGCTCATTTTCTCTTCCAGCTCTATTACTCCCTGAGTGATTGATCCAACCGTGTAAGTGGGTTTTTATACGACCAAATAATTTTAGACTGTGTTGACTTACCGACAAATTAAGGATTTTGTAGTTCAAATGCCATGAAACGAACAGACTACCAAATAAGGGCACATGCTCATATGTGCCACATATATGCGCTTGCGCATTGGTACTTAAGAAATAGCAGGACTTGGCACTTTTTAATTAGTTTAATAGTTAGACATAAGAAAAATGTAAGATAACAGGACCAAAATGTATAGTATCATCTGCTTGCTACCTACATGATTTTTATTACCTATTTGTATTAATTTTAGATTAGTAGGTACCTGAAAACGTAATAAATGTGTAAATATTTATTGTAAAAATATTAAAGTACAACATTGTATTATTTTGTTTATTTTATTATTCCTTACCTACCCTCTATCTCTAACGACAGGAAGTGGCTTAGGGAGAGAGTGGGCTACAGAAGGCCAAAATCTGTCTAGTATACATAATTACCTGATTAATGATATGCTAAAATACCTTTGCTAATAGTAATAATATATACACTTCTCATCAAAAAAATCGAAACAGTAATGCAAGTACTATTCAGGCATTTAAATAAAAAAAATGATTGATTTTATTTAATAAGTTTAAAAACTAAAACCCGACTACTGAAAAATCGCGCTCTAAAAAGTATGAAACAAGAAAATATTCTCATCTAGAGGATAGCCGTGGTCCGTGTAGGTCCTTTAGGGCCAAATGGCATATGAACACGGACCACGGCTATCCTCTAGATGAGAATATTTTCTTGTTTCATACTTTTTAGAGCGCGATTTTTCAGTAGTCGGGTTTTAGTTTTTAAACTTACTTTTTATTTAATTATTTTGGAGTTATAGGTAACAATATATATATTTTTGAAATGTGCTCATCAAGCTCTTTCATTTGATACCCCACACGGTTTTATTAAAAAATGTTTTTTTTTTATTTCGTGACATTATGTCCTCTAGTGGGCGCCATATGCAATGTTATGTGACGTCACATAGCCTATAACCAGCGCGCCATTAAGCCGCTTCTAACGATACCTCATTTGTCAAATTACGACAAGTAGTTTGGAAGTTAGGTGGGAACAGATGCACATACATACATACATACATACATACATACATACATACATACATACATACATACATACATACTTACATACATACATACATACATACATACCGGTCAAAATCATAACCCTCCGCCGTAGTCGGGTAAAAAATACGCCAATAAATAGCTGGCAGTTTAGTCTTCACAATGGTGTACCACAATTCCAAATTGGAATTTAAATTTTAGAATTGTCGTCCAATAAATGAATGCAGGTATTTCGATTATTTTGATAATAATAATAATAATATCCTGGGACATTTTTGTACACACGGTTACCTGATCCCAAACTAAGCAGAGCTTGTACTATGGAAACCAGATAACTGATATTACTACATATACTATTTTTTATTTGTAAATACATACTTATTATACATATACACCCAGACTCCGGACATACAGACATGTTCATGCACACAAATGCATGTCTCGGGGGTAGGAATCGAACCTACGACCTGCAGCGTGAAAGGCGCCTCCGCGCCAACCACGCTAACGGGCCCGTCAAATGTAGTCGAATGTCGTGATGAGAAGTATAATAGTACAGAAGGCTAAAGTTAATATTCTAATGGCACATGAATGACAATTTTCTCTTGTTATTGAAATCGTACGCGTTGTTATACTGTTCCAAAGGACTAAAACTCCAATACGACCCTATACTCTATGGAACGGACTTAATTATAAAATTAAACTGTCAAAGCCAACTGTCATTTTGACTGCATCGAAGAAACTTCAATCAAATCAAACTACTTGAATGCCAAAAAATCAAAACAAACAAACGCATGTGCTGTGCTGCATATTCTTTCTTATTTCAAAATCCGTAGGTACTCATTTTACATAAAGGCCAAAGATTTCATTGTACAGAAAGTACCTATCTTTCGTTACGCCATACTAAAATCGTAATGAGTTGTATACAGTGCAAACAAAGTTCAAAATACAAATGTCCAACATGCAGAGAACCTTAGTAAGTAATAACAACACAACTTTTCATACATCTCTCTAATTTTCCTTAAGTTTACTTAACTTTGCAGTGATAGCCGATTGGTTTAAACCCCAGCTCGCACCTCTAGATATAGTGGATATGGCCTGAATCCCCCTCGCATTAAGGGGAGGCCCGTGCCCAGGAGTGGGGTGTTATAAGGCCTAATATTATTATTAAACGTCACGACTTTTTATCCCCATTCGGGGGTAGTTAGAGACTTGAGTGGCCATACACCACCACTTTGTGGAGGTATTAACCAACTCAAAGCCCACGTTTCACCAGATAGTCAGAACCCAACGTGAAAGGTAGTGAACCTTGTCGCCGTGTATACAGGAACTGACCGTTACCTAATCCCGAGGGATAAGTAGGTTTCCTCACGATGTTTTCCCTCACCGTCAGCGAACTGTAAATTATGCACATAGATGAAAATTCATCCATTGGTGCATGCCCTACCGGGGATCGAACCTGGGACCTTCTGATTGCTAGCCCAACCTGTTCACCCCTAGGCTACAGTCGCTTCAAAAGTCGTGACGTTATATATATATATATATTTATATTTAACTTTTTAAAGTAATCAGTATAACGTTTAGGTAACCATTAAATGTTTACAGTTGTTCAGTACCTTGTTATAAACAACACAAAGAGAATCCCTGTTGTCCACCTCCTGACCCACCGAAGCCAATAAATGAAGAAACAGAAAGTGAAAGAGAGTATGATTATCCTACAGAAGACACAGTGTCTATAGAAAAGTTAAAATTACTAGGTAAGTACTTCTAGGATTATTCAGTCATAGTCATAAAATTATCATTACTTACAAACTTATTATATTCTCATGAATATTATAACAATCATCTTCTGAACAAGTCATACCTACTGCCAAATTTATAGCATTTTTTTGTCAGTTTACAATGATTTTACAAAGCATTTTAGGACCAAAAGTGATTTGTAATGCCAGTCTGTCTATAAATTTGAGGCTTAGTGTGCATAATGTATCATCCTTGTTGGGTGCACAATTTAGCCCCCACTTGAAAATGTATTCCTCAATAGTGTTCACTGTAAAATGATCCTAAATTAAAAAATGTTTTCAGAACAATCAACAGAATTAAAAAATTGTCTAGAGAACCCCCATGTGAGAGAGATATTGGAACTGCTGGACAAGTCGCCCTACCCAGACCACTTGATGCAGGAGTACATGCAAGAACCCATCTTTACAGAGTTTGTTGATGCATGCCTCAAAGTTGTACAGCCCCAAGAGGATATTGGAAAATATAAATAAGAATTTAGTGCAAATAAATCATAATTAAGCCTTGCACTTGTTTTATTTGAAGAAACATAATCCTACTATGAATCTTTAACACAAACCTCCTAGATATTTGAACAAATGAAACACAAATTAAAAATCAATCATTTAATTACCATTCAACAAGATTTTTTGCATAGAAAAATACAATTTTATTGACATGTGTACTAAAAATCTGCCAGTGCAGCTCTTAGTATATTTTCAAATTCTAAAGACTTTTTCTTCTCTTCTTCAAGTGCTAATTCCAGCTGTTTGACAGCTTCCGTACACACGTTGTACTTGGATATACTTTCATCTGCTTCTTTTATACTCTCATCAACTAATGTCTGGTCTTTGTCTTCTAACATGAGGAATTCTAATGAATCCAGTTCTATTTTACGCCGTTTTGCGTTTATATAGCAACCAATATCGTCCTCATACTCCAATGCTTTGTGTTTCATTTCCTTTATGACACTTACTTCATATAGCCAAGATATATTTCGATAATCTTCTAATACAGATTTTTCATAAACCGCAAACCGATTATCAAAATTTTTCAATCTATTTATCTTTTCGTAGACAACTATGTTCAAAAAATCTATCAGGTCATAATGTTCGAAGTATTTGCTGAAATCCTCACGAGGCATAGTTACATCTGATAATTCGTTGGGTATGACGGCAATAACTTTACATACTACATCCTCAGGGTCTTCAAACCAACCAATTTGGTTGCAGTATGTTCGCATCTGCTGTTGCATAGCGATAGCTGATATAGGATTGAATTCTGATGAAGGATCTGGCAATTTCAATTGCTTCATTATACCTTTTATAGCTGAGATATTTTCGGAGTTCTTAACATTGCTTGGTACAAACTCATAAGGTTTTGGATAAGGAGATGCACCATTCAAGTATTTTTTGAACTCCAAGGGGAATGATGCATGATTGAACAAATCTTCATTTGTAATCACATCTGTTAATCTGTCGACTGCTCCATTAAAGCATTTGATCAGTTTGTAGAGATCTCTCAAGACTGTATTCATACGACCATCTCTTTCGTTTCTTAGCATACACCATATTTCATTACCCAGATATCTCTGACAAATCGATTTTAAATAATCTATTTCTAGCGGTGGGACTTGAGGAAAATTTTTCGCTAACCACTTCATCGCACTTTTGGTACAGGTATGTAGCGATTCGGCGATATTTTGAGACTCTACAACATATAATCTAAATGATGATATAACATTCTGTCTCACAAGATCACTCAAAACATATTCTATCCGACTTTTTTCAGAGACATTCTCCATTTTCGGTATTAGAACTGCAACTGGAATCACTTGGTATGGATATTTATGTTCGAGTGTTTTTTCAATGGTTTGTGCAAAGTTGCTATCTTTTTCTGTCATGTAAAATAGCAAGCCGTTAGCACCTTCAAGAGCTTCTCCATGTTCATACATTTTAGCTTGACTGGCTAAAGATACGGATATGGCAAAATCCATCAAGTGATTCCAGGATTGTTTTCCAACATGTATCAAAGACGCAGATACGTCGTGCTTTTTCTTATCACTAAAAACATCTAGCAGCCATTTCTCTAAATTTATCTTTTTGTGCAACCATTTCATTGCGCCAGGGGAGACAAGTGCGACTTTCCAAAAGAAACATTTATCATAGGGGTAGTGTATTTGTTTCATGCGCTTCAACAGAGACGATCGAATTATTTCCATAATATTGTATGGATCAGGAGTTGGAATTTGCTTTATTTCTCCAACGAATTTGTAACCCCTATGAATTGCATTCATATTTTTCAATGTAGATGGCTCAACGAATCTTCTTAAATAATTTGCCTCTTCAAATGGAGTCTTTTCAGTCAACCATATTGGCGTGTCTTCTAATAGTTTACGTCTTTTAACATTTCTGACATAGTTTTTCTTCCATACATGGAACCATTTCTTCATGAGCTTCTCAGTCCAGAATTTCTCAGCTCTCATCTCAGACTCACATATTTCATCACACAAGTCGGTCAGGATATCTTCTGTAACAGTACTGGCAAAACTCATTAAATTTTTAAATTTTTCCATTTCTTCTTTCAGCATATCTCTAACAGTTTCATCCCCCACATCGTCAGCCAGTTCTTCAATAAGTTTGCTAGATTCCTTTTCTACTCTATCTTTAAACCTCTTTTCTTCTTCAGCCTTTCGTTTCAATTCGGCTTTCCTTTCTTCTTCAAGTTTTTTCTTTAGCTCTTCCTGCTTCCGCTGCTCTTCTTTTCTGCGTTTTTCTTCTAATAGTTTTGTCTCTTCCTGTTTTTTACGTGCGTCTTCTTTACGTCTCGCTTCTTCTTGTCTTAGAAGTTCCTGACGTGTTTCTTCGTCTCTCTTTATTTTCTCTTCTATTAACCTCTCTGCTTCTTTTATTCTTTCGTCATTTAGACGTTGTAATTCTTCTTGTTGTTTTAGTGCGTCATCATCAATTTGATTGAATTCATAAACGGAAGCACTCTGAGCATTTACTGAATTTAATATATTATTAGCCACAGTTTGAGCTTTGTTTTTACTTTGAAATATAGAATAACCTTTAGCATCGGACCCATTTGGAGGGTTAATAACACTCTTGAACAAAGTACCTGGAGACAATTTGCTGGCGGATGAGTCGCCATTAGAAAATATAGATTTGGCTTGACCTTCAGTAGCGTCAGCTTTTGAAAACACATTGCTAGTATTGGTTTTGCCAAATGTTCCAAATATGTTCGACGGCTGCTTAACACTATCGCAATCACTTTGTGCAGCTGTATTTCCAAAGATACTACCAACTTTCTCAAATTTCACAGTATTATCTGGTTTAGAAAACAATGAATCACTTTTACTACTAAAAATGTTTTTTCCTTCAGTCTGCTTATTCTCTGTATTCTCACTTTTACTAGCAAATACATTTTTGTTTTGAGTTATCCCAAAAACATTGGTAGGCCTTGCCTCGGATGTCTGGCCAAACACAGATTTTACTTCAGGTTTTTTAAACACGTTGTCATCAGATATTACGCCTCCGAATACTAGTGAATTTTTAATTTTACTTTCATTGCTTTTCCCAAAAGCATTCCCATCAGAAGTAAATTTGGCTCCAAATAGACTTTTCCCTGTATCTTTTTTAAACAAATTAGTTCCTGAAGTCGCTTGAGGGGGCGAAAACGAAAACGTACTTTTAACATCTGCAGAAAATACTTTTTCTGGTGAATTCTTTATGATATCTGTAGGTGCCACAACAATGGCAGGCTTAAACGAAAAGGAATCGACTTCATCTAGTACAACAGAAGGTGCAGAAAATGACGCTTTTGATATAGGTTTTACAAGTAAATTACTTTTAGCGTCTATGGTTTTCTGTACAGGTGGTTTTGTAACATTCGCGTATATTTTTCCTCCTTGACATAATCTTTGGATCTCTGCTTTCAGAGCTTTTATATCTTTGTTGGTGTCATTAGTCGTGTTATATCCCTGTTCTGCGGCTGTAAGTGCACTCTCCTTCAATTTACCATCTTGCGTAAAACTAGTAAACAAAACTTGTTCTGTATATTCTGGCAATGTTCCGCCGGCGATTATCTCACCAACTGTACCATTTCGCTTTGACTCTATGAGGTGTAAAGCTCTAGCAATTGGATACGGATCGCTGTCCTCTATAAACTGGTTTCTGTCGAGGATTATTGATAGTTCAATATCATCAGTCCTCGCGAATCTTAGACCGTAATGATTTATGAAGGAATTCATACTATCGATAGATTCAAAGGCGAGAGAGCTCATCATGTCTTCCGCTGGGTATCGGGCTCCTCCCCTCGGCGCGTACGCTTTGACGATTCTCGCGAGCGCCCGCGCTCTGACGTCATTGAAGTACCGCAAAAGAATACACGCCTGAAGGTAAGTCGCTTCATCTCTGACCAATCGAAAGAATCTCACGTAATTATTGTTGTCTAGAGCATTAAATACTTTTATTGCGAACGCGATTGGCGCGGACTTCTGGATCTCAGTGGGTAATTGTTTAATCTGCAACAGAAAATATTCCTTCTTAATGCTTTATTTATTCATCATAGCACAGTTAAGGATTTTTGAGTGCTAGATTTTCCTAGACAAATAAACCATGGGATTTAATTTAATATTACGAACCTCCCACCAAAAGTTTGCGTCTCCAAGATTGAGCAGTGCAATATATCCTCTGAACTCGGGCTCCCTGGGCTTCTGTTCTGGCCCCACATCAGTGTACATGTGCTTGAGGGTCTGCAGGCACTTGGTGAGGTTGTCCGTGTTGAGCTTCTGGTCGAACTGCGTGTGCTCGAGGTCGGCGAGGCGAGCCGCGCAGTGCGCGTGGAAACGGGCACACATTTCCACTAGACGGATCGAATCTGGAATAGTTACAGAAATACATTAAACCTACGCACACGTCTCTCATGGTGTATGTAGTTAGACAACTTTAATAAAGACCGTTTTACTCTAACCTAACCGCCCGGCCACGACCTCGTCGCTATTAGCTACAGCTTAGCGCGGGGCGGCGCAAATGTACTAAAATGTTGCATCACGCCACGAGCTGTCGCTCTCAGCGGCAACGCGCGCGGTGCAACATTTTAGTACATTTGCCCCGCCCCGCGCTAAGCTGTCGCTGATAGCGACGAGGTCGTGGCCGGGTGGTAAGAAGCTATGTGTGGCGAGTGGTGACATCGATTCATGTCAATTTAATAAAGTCACAAATGGTTTTGTACATTTCTAATCAATGATGTTGGTATTTTAACACCATAGCAGGTTAATTGTGGTCACAATAAGCCCAGGAACCCATGGAGGTGAAAAGGGGAGGCATTTGACCTGCAGTGGAACACTTACTAGATAAAAAAGGAGGTATACCTGAACAACACAGAGCCTGCTGCGCTATATCTTTGCGAATACTGCGGAATCTGTCCCACATGAAATGGAACCAATCAGCCAGGGAGACCTGAAACAATACATTATCCTACTATTATTTTATTTCCTCGATGTTGATGCCAGATATAAATTTCCATTCCAACATTCCGCACTGCTAGGCTATTCTGTAACGACAAACTCACTTCGCACGCGTGAATTTGCAGGTGATATGTCAAATTTTGTATTGAAATTTGACATTTCACTAGAAAATTCACGCGTGTGAAGTGAGTATGACGTTACAGAATAGCCTAGCTGACGACCTTCTTCCCATGGGTCGTCGGTGCGGGCTGGTCCGTGTTCGTCCGCGGTGTCACGCACCATTGAAAGCCGGCTTTAGGGGTATAGGGGATATAAGGTGGTCGTCTAACCGGTCGGTCGGTGTCGGCGACGCGGTGCAGCAGGTAGGCGCAGGTGCGCAGCAGCGCGCGCGGCGGCCGCAGCTCGTAGCACATCGGGATCTCCTGGTCGGCCGAGCTGCGGCTGTACTGCTTCACCGCGAGACCCGGCTCCAACAACCCGTCCGAGTCCATCATCGTCTCCAGAGTCATCACCTGACACATATTCCACCACAGATATAGATATACTCCCAAATTCATAGAAAGTTATGATCGACTTGCAGTGGAATTACAAATCACATTTGTTCCTAAAATGATTTTCAAAACCATTGTAAACTGGCTAAAGTCTCTATGAATTCGGGGGATGGAATATAAATACTGATATTAAAAACGCGAAAGTTACTCTGTATGTCTGTCTGCTATATCTTTAAGAAGGACATAAGCTACTTTTTATCCCGGAAAAGTGTTAGGTTCCTGTGGGATTCTAAAGTCAACGCGAACGAAGTCGCAGGCAGAAGCTAGTAAATAAAAAATATCGCCAGACTTACACACCCACTGTAAGGTCCATACAAGGGACTGCGTATGGTACCATACAAAGGACTTGGGGCGATCCTAGTGACAACAGGGTAAATTACGAAAAGGCCGTTTCCGATTACTGACAATCCGAATAAAATACTGACCTAATAAAGAAGAATCTAAAACACAACTGATTTAAAAATACTTATTTATAATTTACCTGATGCTCAGCCTGCCTGTGAAGAAGTTCCTTCTCGGGGCACATGTCTTGACACGTGCCGATAGTGGCGCCGCCCACCTTCACCCGCGATCCAGCGCCGCCCCACCCTCGCAAGATCCTGACGACGAATACAGACATTACATCTTGAGCTTGTAATATTCTATGTACTGCACTATGGGGTAGAGCCGAATCTCACCCAATCTCACGAGGGGGGAGAGGGAGGGTCTCGTCAAATATCACATAATTGTTTTAAATCAAAAAATTGTGTAAAATAGCGTGAAAACTGGCATTAAATTAAGTGAAATATGATTCTCCACTAAAATATAGCGTTTGAAAAATCTCACGTGAGATAGGGTCGAGCCAAATCTCACGACATCTCACCAAGGGTGGAGGGTGGGTAGAAAAATCACCAAAATCGTCTCAGGTAATTTATTGACGCCCCCTATATGGCTATCGCTCATCACTGTTGGTAGGTTGCTCCAAAATATCTGTGTGGTATAGGTATTTAACATTATGGCTTTACTGACCTGTCCCTAGCATCCAAAGTTCTCCACTGCTCGTCTGGCGACAGGGAGGTCCTGGAGCGGAGCTGGAACAGCTCAGCAGCTGCCTCGCCGGTGCTTAGGCTGGTCTGTACAGTAGTCACCACCACCGGAGACTCGATACCACTTGGTGGTTGCATCCTAGAAGATATTACAATATAGAATGCTGGGACTAAAGGTGGGAGTTGGTTGCGGGCGGCACGACGGCCGACGGCAGTTGTCGCCGTCAGTTTCATACAGAATTGTCACGATGACATGTGCCGCGACGGCACGACGGCACCAATTTCTATGAAACTGACGGCGACAACTGCCGTTGGCCGTCGTGCCGCCCGCAACCAATTCCCACCTTAATATAGAATACAACCAAATTAACTCTTTGAATTGTCAATACTCAACATTTGAGTAATCAGTGTTTAATTCATTGCAAGAACATTCATAATACTTACACAGGTGCTTTCTTCACCTTTGGTGATATTTTCTTCTTCAATGGTGACTGGTTTGCGACTCTTGATAGCATTTTTACTTTGGGTACTGGAGATTCAGGATCGACTTGCATAACTGGGAATATCAAAAATAAGGTCTTAAAATGCTAAGATTTATACCCACTAATGTAGCCTTCATAAGTGTCTATCAGTTTGTAAGTTTAACAAATTTAATGAAGAAGGTCTATAGTCTGTAAAAACAAATATGTATGCTGCTATAGATGTGTTTGTGGTATACTTATTACTTACTAAAGAAAATATGATGAAAATTTGATGAACATACCATTCTGTCTAGTAACCATGTAAGAAGGTGCCCCTCCCATTGCCGAGAGCTCATCCTTAACCCCCGAATCAGGCACCCAATCTGGATCATCATCTCTTTTACTGTGTCTCCTTCTATAATATGCATTGAAATATTTATAAGCCCTTGTAATGCCACTACTGGACTCAGGCCTCCCCTCAATGTGGAATTAGCCATTTATTGATAATTGAATAGGTTCTCCGATATGCAGATAGTTATAACTACCTTATTTCATCAACACAGAGTAAAGTGATAGCTATACTAGATAACTTCAATATTAATTATTACTAGAAGCGAGTCTACTTATTTACAAGTCACACATTTGCAGTTATTTGTTGTTCTCTATTTAGGGTGATGTTCAAACACACTGACGTACCATTAGAGCAGAAACCATATATACAAATATGTACTGGTGACGGTTCATAAGTGATGCTGCAATTGGTTGTTAGTGTGTGGGTGTACTGCCTAAGTATTGTCAAAAAGTAGAGACAACATAAAGCAATAATTGTTTCAAACCATGCAAACAAAGGGTAAACATAACACAGGATCATGTTAACTTATTGAATGTACAACTTACGTCCTTGCTTTACTCCGAGTGACATCAAACATGAAGCCATCATATGCACCAGCATTTAGCACTGCTCGCTCGGCCGAGCTCGGCTGGTCATACTCAATCACACACATCTGTCTCTTAGGGAACATCCTGATCCGCTGGACTTGGCCAAACCTGCTGAAATGCTTCTTAGCCGCACTCGCATCAAATAAAGCCTCGGGAACATTGGAACATCTGAATATAAAAAATTAAGCTAAGAGACATAGATTTTGCGCATAGAAGATCCCATAACGTGTTTAATTAAAATGGAAGCAACAACAGAGGTGAAACAGACATGATCATGGCAGTTCTACAAACAAGGTAGTAAATCGAGGAATTTGCAAATGTATGGGCATGCACCACAGAAAATGATTTGTAGGGTATTACAAAATATCTATTCATCTGCTAGACATCGTTGTCGACTGTCAATATACCTAAATATAGGGGGTACTGTTACAAAACTACTCACGTAACCGAAGTTTTGGGATTAACAACCACATCTTGCCCAGGACTCTTCAATTTCTTCAGTTTCGCGATAGGACTTGTTGAGGGCAGCATGTTCATCAGTTTTGTTTGTAAAGAAACACCATTAGATCATTGTTGTGAATAGAATAATATGTTTCACATATCAACACGAATCAAAGGTCATTTAGTTCTTTTAAGGTAGTTCGAATGAAGGTAAAGTGGAAATGAAATCGATTTTATTATTTTCAATAACTCTCAGGTTTGTACACTTTAATTTCAGCTTACGACGAAAATTCTATGCAAAAATATCCATAAATCTCGTGTATTCGGAAACAATTTGGATGGAAATAACGTAACGTAATCGAATTAGTAATAACTGACATTTCATTGATAGTTTAGACGTTTCCTTGACGCCGTCAGTCAAGTTGACAGATGATTTTTTTTTTATATTTTTTTTGCGTCACTAACATAAAGAAAAAATCCTATGAAAAAATCCAACCAAAAAATTACAAACCTTCCTTGCTTGGGTTATGGATAGTCTATAAAATGTCCTTTGTGTTATGCACGTTATTAGCTGCGTCTACATCAGGCGTATGCCTGCCTGAGCATTAATTTCAGGATATGACATATTTCTATGCGTACAAACTAAATGGTTTTATGCGGTCCGACATCAAAACTCATTGTTCGGGCGTGGCATGCACCTGATGCCTGATGAAGATGCAGCCAAGATGCAGCACTTGATATAATCATAAACTAGAGTTACTTACTTTTTGTAAACATATAACTGTCTAAGCTGTGGTTACTTTATTTAAAAAAAAAAAATCTTAATGCTAGAAACGACGATAGATGGCGCTACTTTACATCCAGTGTGCGTTGGTGATTGTTTTAAAATTATGAACACCGCGAAACTTTAAATTTTGATGTCATCATCAATTAATAGGTATCGTCTTATACTATCCTAATTTACCCTAGAGCTTACTAACCTAGATAGAGGGAAAGATTCATCAGCTAAACCGGCAAGTCTTCAGACAAGAAGAAGAGGAAGGACATTTATTTCTCCTACACAGAGACAGACGAAGGAATAATAAAATCGTCTTATTTACCTACTAATGGCTTGAGTTGGTGGGTGACAACAGAATAAGGCAGTGATTGCAGATGATGTAATAGCCACATTCCGTTGCGGCAAAACGACAGCAGTTCCGGATCATACCGGATGTAATACCTACCTGTCACTTTCTAGCTACGACGACGCTTGGTGATTTCGATACACTTGCCTATGTACGGTACCTAGCGCTGCAAATAGGTAAGTATATCAAGGAAATCTGTTTCTTTGAATCTGTTTCTTTTATCTATGCTTTGAATATCTTAGGTCTTGGAGTCTTGGACTATTGGATGGACGGACCCATAAGAAGCTGCCGCCTTCACCAGCCGCGCGCATCACTTTGGGCCATCCTAGGATGGCATAAAAAATGAATTCCGTGTGCTTGAGAAATTATACATAGTGTCTCAGAAGTCGACGTCAAGCCGGAAGCGGGCGATAGACCAAGTCATGACTGTTATCAGAAAAATATAAAAAAATCTAAGTTGGGACCACCGCAGACATACCTACTACTTTTTGCATCGGCTATCGGCGATTTTGCGACTGTATCGCGATTTGGCGACTCTGCGGTCGGACGCAGCGACTGCTCCGATGCTAAAAGCGACTAAATCGCCGATCGCCGATGCAAAAAGTAGAAAGTTTGCGGTGTCCCTTACGTATTTTTAAAATAATAGGCATTTAAAAAAATCGAATAAATCTACACCTTGGGCAAAAAGTGACATTTTCTTCCAAGTTGGGGCAGTTGCCTTAAAATTTAAGGTACTAATTTACAAGGATTACAAAATAAAAATAAAATTGAAAAAGAATACCATACAAGACCGCTTGGCGCAGTGATTTGAGCGTAGGCCGGTCGGCCCACTGCCCCCAGTGGTTTTGGGTTCGATGCCCGCCAGACACAAATTTCGCCCTTTACGTAGTTTCCCCTGGTCTGGGTGTCACTGGGATCGCCCTCAGGTACAATATTTCTGATACCCTGAATAGGAACTTGCAGTGTAACTACTTAGTAACATAACATACTTACTTACCTTTTATAAGTACCTAATTATTTTTAATGATTTCATTAACATTTAAAGCACCTTTACTTCAACGTAGAGAAGGCTGGTGCGTAGGTGCCGTTATACCTAAATTCAGAGCGTGACGAATTGATTAAAAGCACCTATAATAACCACATTTCCTATCCATCCCTACGAAATAAACGTCCCATTTGGGTACTGCGCAGCGGAGATAATAAAAAAAACCGACCAAGTGCGTGTCGGACTCGCACATAAAGGGTTCCGTACCGTACGTTTCAACTCTCTACCTATTACGGTTCGTAAGATACAGCCCGCTGACAAACGGACAGACAGACAGACAGACGGACAGCGTAGGCTTAGTAATAGGGTCCCGTTGACCCCCGTTGACCCTTTGGGTTCGGAACCCTAAAAATGTCATAAGAAACATGACGTCGACAGAATAGGCCTAAAAATATACATTTTAAGCTGAAGCCTTTGTCGCACTGATGGTGGTGCCATGGACCAGTTACTAAGGGGACTGGCCCTAAGCAAGTCGGCCGAGTGGTCGGCCTAGTACTAACATCGACATAAAACGAAGCGAGTAGTTCAACTATTTACCGGTAAATAGTAAAATGTAAATGAGAAAACAATGACCACGTTTTGTTTCATACAAATATCTAATAAGGGCACCTCTTTCTTTAGTCTTTACTCTGTGGGTGGTGCGACCCCAGGGTAGTGTGTGTGTTGTGTGTTGTCTTGAAGACACAGTTTAACCGTGTTATTACGAAAAACTTAAACTCATTTTGAACTTGTGTCTAGTCAGATTTCTTATGTAAATTTTGACATAACTCGTGTTTAACTATTTTGTAATAGCACGGATTGTGTTTGTGAAAATATTGCCTGGGATCCTCCATGGTGAGCTCACCACCGCATGCGACACGAGATTATGGTATGATTAGGCTCTGACCTTCTAGGTAGGTACCTAACCTACCTATATCTCGTATACCTACCTACCTAAGTAGCTAAGAATGTTTATTGACTTTTATTAGTACATCTTTTACTTAAGCTTAAAAGTTTCAGAACTCTATAAATCATAGACCCACAACACTGTTCAGTTCCATACTTGTCATTCACAAGAGGACAAGATGATCGAGTTTATAGCTCATCAATAAGCAGCATGAACACATGGTAGTCCATAATGGGTGTAGGAACCGTTTAGGCGGTTCAATGGTGCGGTGATTCACCTCGCCGTGACGTCACCGCTATAAATTCGGGTGTCGCATTCCGTCCGCGGCGCGAGCGCATGCTGCGGTTATATAAAAGAAAGTGGCGCGGCCGCGCGGCGACCTTGCTCGGTGAAAGGCGTGGCGCAAGTAGCACAGCCGGAACTCGGTCTTCCCACGGACCGAACCCGCGCCTCTCGCCCACCATGCCATGCCGTTATGCGCAACTTTCGGTAACCGGTTTGATGCTGGCGAAAAAAATGCACTAGGCACGCTTGAACCGGTGCCAGCGGGGCATTAGCAGCGGTGGACATAAAACACGGAATGTTGCAAACTATCCGTATCGCCCATAGACATGTGAAAGCTCGCTCTGAGGTCATTGATGTATTATTTTAGCAGATATGGTACCTCCTAACATTGAAATTGCATTGCTTTTGTGCTCATCACACCACTACGCGCAGCTAAATTATCGCACTCTCAGATGAGCCGTATTGGAAACTTTCCGCGAACGAGTGATTTGTACATAGACTCCGTTTTGGACATACTATTTTGGAAAGTCGCATGTTTCCCTGTTTCTTGGTAATGTTTTTGTCCGAGGCACAATTTTTATGCGCTGCGGCTGTATGAAAATTGGCGCGGTCTAGGCACACGGCTTGACTCACGCCGAGCGCTTTTATGATTTCACGCTGAAACTTTCACTCGCTGAGAATAGGAGTTTCAGATCTGATCCATTGTTCAACTAAAATTAAACTTTCTCAAAACCAATTGTCGATTCAAATAAGTATGATAAACCGCGGCATTTGATTAGCATTGGGTTTTGAATTGGAATAGGTATGTTGGAGGACACGCACCTACATTTAGGTATAAACATAGAATATGTCGTCACCTATCGATTTTATCCGTTGATCACACGCTTTCAAAATAACCCATCAATAAATCTATTTAAATAGACATTAAATCTGATTTGCCCGAGCCCACAAGACAAATTAAAGACATGGCGGATAGAAATACAGAAGATACTTAAATCAAGAATCCTACTAATATGAAAAATATAGTGATTTATCCATTGATGGATTTATCTGTCTAAATGAAAGTTGGAAAGTTACCTACACCTACCCACACTACGTTTAGGAAAATTTCCTTCACTTGACAATTGTCAAAAATAACACAAAATGATGTTACAAGACTACCACCCATCCAGAGTGCTAATCCCCAATTTGCTGACAAAGGGTTACTTTAAACAGCCCCAAAGTCAGCGTAAAGAATCCAAAAAACTATTAATCGGTTATTAATGTTATTATAAAGCTAGTTTGTGCTAGAGTAGAGTTGGCAAGAAAGCTTCCATCCTAGCTTACATCTTCTATCCGACCTAACAAAGGGCCATCCTGAACCACCACTTGTAATGGCTACTGAAACTATCCAAAAAGTTAAAGTCAAAATGTGGATTATTCATGTTCCTACCTCTAGTGAGCTGACCTGAGCAATATTTATTCTTCTCTACATTTGCACACCTTAGAAAATGCTTTTGACGTCACAAAGTGCTACGAGCAAAGGAAGGAAATAATAAATGTAAGGAATCGATTCTTGCTTAACAAACAGTAAACAGTTCCTCTGTCGGATTAGAACTTTGATGAACTAAAATTTACAATTACCGGAAATCGTTATCATGCTGCTTTGTTTAGTTCTATATTAATAATTTCAATGGATTAGATGTGTAGGTAAATACTTCTTAAGTTAACCTTCAGAGCGATTTCGATGAATGATTCGAAGTATTTGCGTACTGTCTAACATTTAACACGCTTCGAAAAAGGTTATACCTACCTACTCGTCCATATTTCGAACGAGGCTTGTAATTGTGCAAGTGAGACGGAATATAGCGATGTTCGTAGCCGTGCTGGCCTAGAATTCAGACAATTTCCGATTGTCACGGTCGGTACAGGCGGCGCGGGCGGCGGCGGCATTGCCTAGCAACAGATAGACGCTATCTGCGCTCACCAGACACTTACAAGTAAGGAAAATGCTCTTTATACCGCTCTTCATGTAATCTCAAAGCATCATCTGTTCGTACTCAAATGTTCGTAGGCGGAAAAGAGACGAGGAATTGTCTGTTCTACGTCTTTCACAAATATTGGCGATTGACAAGAACATGTTTGTTTAGCTGATGAATTGGTTTGCGTCACTCGTGTGTATTTGATGTAGATTTTTGGGTTTCGTTGACAAAAAGGACCAAGTAAATAATCCCACTGCTTCCGCATAAGGATAACTAATTGATTGTAATTAAATAGACTACCTATTTAATGTTGCCAATAATGTAGAGAACCGAAGCTTATTTAAATGAAAGGTAAAACAACCTAAAATTTGCTTTCAATTAAAGATCTACGGCATCTAATTATTAAAAAAAACTAGCTGAAAAGATTAATTTAATCATTATAAATAAAATTAAATGGTAAGGGGGTTATATGGTGGGGTTATATGGGAGGGGTTATATGACCCGTGCCCAGTAGTGGGACGGTAAAAGGGCATTTAAAAAAAAAAAATACTTATGGTAATAAGTGGACTGTGTGCTCTTCTGTTTTATATTGAAGTAAGAGTCCCCTCTATTAGAGCGACAAGAGTGTGGATAGTTTTTTTGCCATGAACAATGTCTGAAAATAATTAACCTATTTGCCTGATTTCTCAATAGTCACTGCCTACCCCCGTCCCCCGTGGAATACAGGCGTTAGTATGTGCATGTATTTTAGACTAGTTTCTAGTTTAAATAAGTACTCAGAACTTCTAAAATAACTACTTAAAGGAAGCTCAGAGCAAAAAATTTTGAAACTACAAAAAAGGAAACATTCATACTTCAGCAATTGTGAACGGACCGGTATCACGTGCATGCAATTACATGCACATGGTTCACATCAAGTATAAATAACTTTAATTTCCTTTTGTTACTATAAAAAGGACGTGGAGCAAAGCGTGCGACTCGAAAACTGCGATAAAAGGTGTCTGCCAAGAAATATCGAATAGAATATTTTGAGGTTCTCCCTCCGGTGAGAGGTTCACCTGCAGGCTACGGACAATACAGAGCGGCGCGGCGGCTACGGCGCGTGCGCCGGCCGCGAACCCGGATGCGGCTGAATGACGTAACGCAGCCTTCGCCCCCTCCGCCCGCGCCCCGCCCTACGACCGGCCCCCTCGCTCCTCGTCGCGTCTGGTCGGCCGTCTGAGCGGGCGCAGCCGCGCGCTTTGATCTCAATGTTAGCCTGTCTTGTCAATGGTCTAGTTGTTTAATTAAACCCTTATACGGCGCTAGACTGTCTTCCTGGGTGTAACTATCTGGGAACAGACGCGGCGTACAGTTACATTTCCTCCGATTATGGCTCGCTTTGATAGGATATCTATGATCTTTTATTGTAGGCTGGAGTGAGCCTTATACTGTGCAAATGTTCATTTATTTAATTAAAGCGATAATCATGTCCGAATCTCTATTGAAGTTGTGTAGAAATGCTGTGTTTATCCGCCTTGGGAGAGTCCAGACGCGATCGCCCTCAGTTACATTGCGTTAGACTTTAGAGCAGTTGTAGGCACCCAATCTAAAAAACTTAGGTTAAACCACATAGTAATGTAGATACGAAGCATTTTAGATTAGGTATTTATTATTTAGGGGTGAATTAACTTTTGCTCTTGCTAGAGCGCGCTGCGTTTGAACTTTCCCGTTAGGAAAGACAGAATAGGTAATTAATAAAGAGAATAATTAATAATATTATCTCTTAGACAGCGATGGCGAGGTAGAAGAAATTATTCAGAGTTTAATTACTAATTAGTTAAAGAACATGGCTCGAAATATAATTATTATTTGAAATTATAAAGTACGCTCACAAGCCGTCACGGTACGTGCGCGGGACGTTGACGCTACGCTTTTAATTATTTCTTTAGTTTTCATTTCGTTTTATGGCCCAATATACTCGAACAACGAGTTTCAAATTGTGGTAATAATATAACTTTGTGTAGTGTAAGCACCTATTCAAAATGCTGCTGGTGAAGTTACAAAACATATAATGACATATAAAATATTTTATTTATCAATATTTTTGCAAGCAAATATACTTTCTTCATAACTAGTCACCTCTATTTTTCTATAACAAACGGAACATTGCAATTTATTTTAACATGTCTCTGTACTCTCAAAAGATCCCCACGCAAATAAAACAATTCGTAGACTTAGAAGCGTTGTCCCAACAAAAAACCGACGGCGGCACCACTCGCTACAATTTCAGAAGTGCGGGTCGCTTGGTCGTGTGATGTGACTACACGATGAGCATCACACCGAAATAAAAACAACCTTGTGTGCGATCACAGTGAAATGGGCACATCACGCAACCACCGTGAATCATAGCCCGGCGCAGGCGCACAAAGAGCTAAGGTGAGTCAAGCCTAGTGTTACCGTCAGTCCGCCTTCTGCCGGATCTGTCCTAGTTGTTTCACAACAAGTTGCGTGTAAAACTGTCACTGATATCGCATACCAATCAATAAGAATTAAATTCAGGTTGTTGCGAAGTGTTTTGAAACACTTCAAGGTTTCGCTGTAATTTTTTATCTCTGAATTCGCTCCACTGAAACTTGCCCTCAATACGGCTTTTTCTGGTCAAGGATTTGTTTATAATTAAATATCTTAACTAACAATAGGTACCTGATAAAATATAGAAACTAGACACCCTAAACCGCAAATAAAGGATATTTAATTTGGAGAAACCGAATGACTGATTCACGAATCATAGCACGGTACAACCATTATTAAGTACCTACTTGATGGAGTCCCTACTAAAAGTCCGTGAATTGCATCATTATTTGTGGGCCGTCGGTCACTCTCCCTGCCATCGCGACACCGGCACGCACACGATAAATTAAATTAAATCACACTATAATCCACTTCCTCGTTACTTGCGTCGTCAGACCACATTACTAATGCCTAATAATATGACTATTTTGTAGTAACTCTGCCAATTTTGTTAAAAAATCTTCCAACTATGTACGTTGATATAATTTCATTAACTTCCCATAGCAGGTTTTTTATTATTTTATATTTGTTACTAAGGTGGCAAACAAGGGTGCGGCCCGCCTGATGAGGTCTTCCGGTTTTCTCACTCATCATACGAATCGCAGCTAAGAACTTTAGGCCGATTTTCTGTGAGTGGGTGGTACTACCCTGGTCGAGTTAGTCCATAGGTACCTACCTAGAGTGTTCATTGCTTGCAGGTTACTTGGGGATGTGATAGAGTATTTATTATTATAAGGCATAGTTATCACAATCTCTTTATTATGTTGTCCACACAAAACCAGAAAAATGTTAACATTTCTGCTCTATGAATCTTTCGGTGGCTCGTAAAATAAATGCCGCTATTAAATAGATTCTAATTAAAATTAAAGTTGGTACCTATTACTAAGAAAAAATACTAGATTTCGCTCTATAATAGCCAATTAATATAGACTCGGAGCAGTTTGTCGGACGAGATGAAACTGCCGATACGATCGTATCGCGCTGTGAGACCGTAGCTCAGCCGCGAATCTAGCCAGATATTACGGAACTTATTATCAAAAAGTCACGCCTTTCAGTACATTATCCATCGCCTGTTATCCTCGAGTATTGTTAAGAAACACAATTTAATAAACCTAAGCAAGAGCGCAATGGAACATCAGGAGTTTTTACAGTCTGTTTCGCAAGACCGCGGTATTGGGCTGCTTACAATGTAAGGCGGCGGCATTCCTCAAGGTCGGTCGTTCCTTCCTCGTAGATATCACGTAGTTGTTGTGTCGAACACTTATTGAATCTAAATTAACACTGTATCGTTCGATGGACAAGTTTCGCGAGTGCTTTCGAAACAATCGAACATATCTCTCAGGCGATTAAAAGTGATGACATGAAATAATAGACAGAAAACTGTCTTTTAATTAATTTAGTTATCTGACACTATTTAAAAGGCTAATGCCGCATATTTGAGAGCTTTAAGGTGCTGGAGCTGTTGGTTGTTAGAGCCAAGCTCTGCAGCTTCGGGCTGGCTCTACCGGAATAGTACCACCCTCTCACGTAATAAGCGTAAAGTAGGTAGCTAATTTAGTTGCGTTTCCGCACCGGAAGCCCAAACACACTAACCCTCTCCCGTAAGGTTGGCAACGTACGAGCGATGCCTTTTGGTAATGCAAGAATCTAAACAGGTCACGGTAACAGCTTAACATCAGGCTTGTTTGCCGCCTTAGTTGTATAGAAAAGCTTTGCTTTCTCTGTGGTTTTCAAAACACAGATACACACCTACTTTTAAATCTGATTGTAAATTCTGCGTGCCTCCGCATATCAGTAAATCAATACACAGGCTTCGACAATGTGCTAGAGGACGCAGTAAATCTAATGTCTGGCCCATGCCGCATGCCAGTGTCCGCCAGTCACAGGGACAGATCGTGCCAGGCTCTACCTAGCAATGGTATTGGGTGAATCGTGCCATACAGGGTTGGCACTAGGTATACTGTGAAATTAAATGGATTTTACGGTACCGTTTTCTTTTTTTTATTAATTGCCAGCAAGTGATGGCTGGTTACATATTTTTTTAGTCCTGCCTTAACATCTTGTTGACGAAGAGAGTGCAGAGAGCAAATCATATTTATGGCCATGTTTTTATTTAACTTTCGGTGGAATTAAATAATCACTTTCATTTTTATTTACCAAGGATTATTATGCAGAATCATGCTTCAACATTAATCAACAATTATTGATTGATATTGATGATCAAAGAAAGCAATCAAAATCTTTTCAAATTTATTTAAGTTTTAATTATTTTTTAACCTATCACCCCTCAATGCTGAGTGTAGGTCTTCCATAGCACTCCATTCCTTGCAGTCTTGTGCTTTTCGCATCATCTATATTCACATCTTTCATCAAAGGATGTAAAAGTTCAATTTAGTATTATTTCGACACCTCTAAAATGTCCTTATGTCTTGAGTTCGGGTTTTAAAAAGTTGCTTTCCAGTTTTAAGTTAAGGCCCCGCTTCCACATCGCGCGTTTCCGCCGTCTGGATTGGTGGAGAGCGCACTAGCCCCGCCCACATTTTTAGCGAAAATATCGAAAATCATTAATTTTGACGTGAAAAACTATTGCATCACCAAAATCGATCTTAATTTTTTTAGGTATTATCTTTCTCCATCTTTTGGCGAAAAAAATAATAAAAAATTCCAAGCCGTTTAGAAGGAGATAGAAATTTTAAGACGAAAACAGCTTCATTTTGATATTTTTTTTCACATAGAAAAAGAGCATAAAGCACTTTTTTCCTGCTTATTTTTTAAAGATGAGCGTTCAGTTAATACGGACATATATTTTTCAAAAATTTTACCCCACTCGTCTAAGAGGAGATAGCCTCCAAAAACGCCTCGTTAGCTGCTGTCCCCGTCTTAAGAAGCTGATGACTACAGCAATGATCTTACTTCGCCGGAGGAGTTGGCAAGCCTGTCATGCGTCCCAGCTGTCATGGAAGGGGGTAGATTGAAATAGCTCCCCAGAATAATAGAGCTCAAATACTTACCCGCAAAATAGAAAGTTATGATGGCTACTTTTGTACTTAGAAATGCTTTGTAAAATCATTGTAAACCGGCTAAATTTCTCTATAAATTTGGCGGCAAGACTCTAGCCGGGTTTTACCTATCAAAACCATGATCTCTAGCCATCGCTCCGTGTAACTAAATATCGGTGATCAGCCAAATCAGGGTAGACTAAAAGCCGACCCCTCCCCTCATTTGGGATAAGGCTAGGAAGAAGGTCGTATAATCTCTAGTCAGTCTAGTCAAATTTCCCTTGAAAATTACTATAGACACGAGTTCAAAACGTATTTAACTTTTTTTGGAATAACACCCGAGGTTTTCAAAGAGTTAAAGCTAGTGTTTCTAGAGGAAGGTAGGTACGGACATGGGCTTCGGCAGTTATGCGAGAGTAAGGGGAGAGGCATAGCAAAGCTGGAACGATATTGCGAAACAAAATCATTTTACTGGAGTGTGATTGAGAGGATTGTTCTGGGACCCAAAGGCTAGTCTTTCATGACAGGTCTTCTCTTCTTCATGAAGGTATTCCACCTGTCAACCCTATCGGTATTTGCCAGTGCAGCAACGGTACCCGGCCTCCGCCGCGGTTAAGGGCGAGCCCTGAATGCCGCCCGACTAGTTTCTCCTTTGCACGAGGAATGTCACCTACATGCTATATAACTTATTGGATTTCATTTGTTAAGTGCAATTCTTGGGATAACATTACATTTCTACCACGATTGCTCTATATCTTTGGCTTTATGGTATTCGGAGCTTCGATTTTGTTGTTATTCTTGATGCTAAAGAGCTTAATAGCAATTGTAGGTGTATTAATAGTCTATGAAGTAGATATATTGCTTTATGACTTACATATAGGGTTGCCAACTATTTTTGAGAAAAATAAAGTATCACATCTTTAAGTAGGGCAAAAAAAAGTATTTGGAAGAAAAAAAAAGTATTTTTCAAAATTTTATTTATTTCTTATCTTGAAGACATATTTTTTGTTTTGAGAATTACTTGTTAACGGGTCGTATTGTTTTTCGCATTCGGATTTATATTTTGATTTGATTATTTTAGCTTTTTTGTGGGAGTGATTGGTGTATCACTATCAGAGTTACTCGTCATTTAAATTCTTTAAATGAAAACAATCAAACAAGAACTAGGTAGGTATTTTCATACAATTTCGCCGATAGTAACGGGTAATAGTCCAGTAATTATCCATACAATTGTTTCATTTTACGCACCACAGTAATGATTGGAAATGAAGTATTTTCACATACTTTATTTTTATGTAAAAGTATAAAGTATATTTATCGAAAATAAAGTAGGATACTTTATTATAAAGTATGGTTGGCAACCCTACTTACATATATTATGTTATGTACCTACACAAGTCTATGGGCAATGAAACGCAACGCTCTCTCATTTTATCCTAAGGTAGATATAATTCGCAATACGCATTTTGATCTTCTTCCAACTCCTTTTATTCTTTCTTTTGATTAAATTCGCGTGCGGGTTTCAAGACAACTTAGCTTTTCCTCGGGACTCGTCGAGGATCAAACTTTAGCGTCATCGATGGACACCATTGTCGATCCTGATTTACAGGAGTACAGTGGTGGGAGTTATTATGATACGCATTATATGATAACAGGTTGGATCCATGAATCACTTTGGATGAAAGGTTTTTTCCATAGACATACCTATATTCTTGTTAGTTTTTTTAGCTGGTCTTTCTTCCACGTGTTTCACCTCAAAAATGTTGTAGGCGAGTTTCTTTTTCCATTAAACGATTAGCTGTTCAGGATGCAATACAAATATCTGTGAAACCAGCTTATTATGATACCAATTTATTTAATGTCTGCAAGTGATAAGAACATGGACTTCGATCTGGTTTCTTGAGGCGGCTTGCGCGCAGAGAAATCAACGTGCCGACAACTGTTGCTAAGCCGAGCAGCGCCCGCGCATTACGACACTTACAAACGCCTATCGTGTCATTAACATAACGAAAATGATTCCTTAGTACGTATTCACAAAATTTAATATTGTGAAATATCTTTAAAAAAAATGTCGTAAGTGCCTGAGTAACATTTTCAAATTAAAAAGAAAACCAAACATTAACTTCCCCCCTCCCATTGAGCCTGGCCTGGGGGCCTGAAACCCCCTCGCATTGAGGAGAAGCCCGTGCCCAGGAGTGGGACGTTAAAAGGGTTCTAAATTTTAGTTTACCTAAATAAGTAAATACTTAAGTAGGTATAGGTATTTACTCACTTACTTATTGCATCTAGTTGATAAGTGGTTTTATAAGTGCTAGTTAATCCATTACCATGTTACGTAGAATGAAACAGAAAAAATCTCTCAATAAGTTAGTGCGAGATAGTTTCCCGAAGTCTGGGATGCCTCATCATTTCCCGCCTAAATGAATGATAGCATAGCAACTTTGCACAGAAGACATAATGCGCGCGCTCCGTGACGAATCCAAGATGGCGGATTGGCGCGGTTTGGCGGTCGTTCACCCGCACCCGCAACCAAATCACAGCATGCAATGATACATTTTGAAAATTCACCGAGATTATCTTAATTTTGGTTAATTTTAAAAATATTATCATAACGTCAAAATTTTATTGATCCTTCTGCCTTAAAAGACCTCAGTGAATTTTTTTCTGATTTTTGCTAACTGCCCAATGCACTCAATGGTTTGGGTATTAGCCGTAAGTGCCATTCTTGACAGTAAATACCTAATATAATAGGTATATATACCTAATTTAATAATCCTGTTTAATAGGAAACCATTTAACACCAAATCATTCAGCAAGTTGAGAATAACATTAACATGTTAACTTATGTACGATGGATGACAAATAGCACGAACGGGTTTCGAACGTTCTAAAATAAAAAGGTTTGGTAAGAATGCGTAGGGGGCAGGGTGTCGGAAGGCAAGCCAATGGGGGAAGCGGCGGGTGACGTCACACGCCCTCCCCAGCGCGTGAGTCACCGAGGAAGCCCGCCGGATTTGAAAGTGGCGCGAGCGCAGGCTAACCAATAACAACATTATTTGAATTAGAAAAATTGTCTAGGTATTGTCTACCTAGAATATTGTTCTAAAAAATCTTAGCGCTGAATCTTCCTCTTCTTTAGGATCAATTATTTTTTACATCCACAAATACATATTTAATAATCACGACGTTCTCCGAAGGGATGTTGTTAGGACCGTGATGTGTATTAGATGCATCTACATGAGCTGAGCGGCGCTACCCGAGCAATCAGTCCTGACGTCTGACCACGTAGACATTACGTCATATCGGGCGTAGCTGCTAGACGTGACCATTGGGGTAGGTTTAGTCCAGCAACAGGGAACTTCCATTCTGTAGTTTTTCTAAGTTTCCTTAAGGTAATAAGGGTAAATGGTAGAACAAGACCCCTATAGCTCTGCACGATACCCTTGATTGCGTTTCAATCACAAATTAATAAGTAGTTATGATCTCATTGTAAATGATGCCATCATACAATGATAAGACAAGGAAAATTGAATGTTTGATTCATATCTGGGTAATTTCTGAAATTCTATGCCTATTAAATGACATGTTGTTCTGGAATTCTAGTTGGGTATTACAGATAAGTTTATTGCTTTCCTAAATTTATTGGAATCTAATCATTGATAATTCAGTTACAAAATAGGTATTAACAACATCTAGAGTACCTATACAAATAATATCGATCGACGTCGACTCATCTCATTCTACCATTGATCGACAGTCGATATAGCTTGGTGTTGTAACGCCAAAGTACATATTTGAAAATATTTGAGATAGAGTTCCAGCTTAGTGCTCGCAGATAATTCTCAAGAGATTAGGAAGCAGGAATTGAAAACGCAATGTTTCAGAAAATATCAGTCCTGTATAAACTAGAGTTTACAGGTCTATACAATACTAACAATTATAGTCGTCGAGATATAAGAAGCCCGGTTTGACAACTTGGTATGACCATAGAATGTAACTTAGCACGTAATCAAGAAAATAATAATAAAAAAACTACTAAGTATTTGAATTCACGAACCACTAATTATTTTCGTGCGTTGAATAATATGTAAGAACATATTTCAAGTTTATTTTTATCGCATAATAATGCAAATTTAAACATAATTTTGTATTTATTCGAAACGTTTCACAAAACAGTTACGTTCTAAGTCCTTTTTTTCTTAAACCATAGTGCTGTTGCTAATTTGATCACAGATTATCAGCGGCTATATCGATTCCATATAAAAATATTAATGTTTTTTAAGCCTATAAGTAAGCTTAGAACCCCAAGGCGTAAAGAAAAAACTGAGTTGAATTTGTTTGTGCGCTCGTTTGTATTCGGTATATTTTTCTGATGGTTTGGCTTTGTTTTTGGACTGATTCTGTTTGCTATCACGTTGATTTTCACGATATTTTTATTTTTGCTGTAGAACTCAGGTTTCCTGTGTTCTAATGTATCATTTTATCACTTTCTAGAACTTAAAACTAAAAATAATAATATAAAGAAACGATTAAATGTTCTTATAATTTGGAATCGATTTTTCGTGATAATCGGATATTCAGGATACCGATTTATTTTGTTCGCATCCCTAATTAAGTCATAATGACAGTTGTCAAACCGGGCTTCTTATATCTCGACGACTATAGTTCTACTGTGTAGACAGACTGATGAAAATTCCTAATATGGGTATTATTATTCCTAAATAAATAATAATACTTCATTATTTATTTCCATTTGAGGCCTTTAGCATCGTTGGTATGTGTTAGCAAAATAATGTTATCTTATGGTATTATTAATGTTAATGTTATAAGTCGTTTTGACCGTTTCAAGATACCGTTATCACGATTATTCGTGGGTTTTTATTAAGTTTTCAATTGCCATCTCAGGAAATAATATTTGGTGTAGTAGTCATTGCTTTAGAAAGATGCAAATTCGACCAAAAGCTAATATTAAAACCTATAAACTCCATAAAACAAAACTAGTTGCATTGTTCACTCGTGTGTCAGGATCTTGTTCTATATAATTTACAATCTGTCTCGGCAAGGTCGTATCAAGATTAGTCTCCTCCGACAGTTCCTTAGCTACACGACAAATCATACCAACACTACCACAACACGGATACAACACATTGAATCAAATACATCGCTTATTTAGTTACAATCAACCTTAAGTCTTCAGTATTTAGACCCTCAGTCTATCTCTAATAATTGAGGCGTGTCGAAATTGATTCGTAAAAAAATGTTTACGGATGCTGTATAACCAGATTGTGTGACTCATACGTCGAATACATAAGCTATTATTTATGTGGCTGTTTCCAGTTTAACTACATATTTTGGGTACACCCACTTAGTTACAAATTAGTTTATAAAGGTATCTATAATTTTTTTAAATAGGCACATGACAGAAACTCCTGATAGAGCAAGTATAAACGATGCATAAGAAGGTACCTATATTGTCATACGGTCGAATAATCAACCCGATGGTAATATGCAATGTGAGGAGAGGAAAAATTATGAAAAATCTACTAAAAAGAGTAAATGAAAAAAAGAAACCGTTAATAACTCAAAATAGAAGAGGAAAATTATTGGCCATCTCATAAGACATGACACCTTACTAAATACACATATTAGTAGCAAATATAAAAGGAAAACGGGGAAGAGGAATACCATGAATAGACTAACTACATGAACAAGATTAAAAGTTCGGTGTCATGTCGTAGGTACAAGGAGCTAGAGAGACCGTCATAGATAGGAAAAGATGGAGAGATCTCTATCAGCTACACCGACAAGGACACTTAATAAAAATAAGGAGAGCTAGATGAGTAGACTGCAGCATTGTTCCTTTATGACGCCAAACTCTACATTACATGAGTTTCATTAGGTGTGTACTTTACCTATGAATCTAGAAGGGAACTGAAATTATTATTCAACAAAAATATTATGAACTGTACATTGACTCATTCTTGAACTGCTTACAGATATCACAAATCAAGAACATAAAAATCTGATCTATTTCTTATGAGAATAATAATGCTAAGTTGTGTGTGTGTCGTGTTGTATTTATTCTTTGTTGTGCCCGCGCACCCGGCGCCGGTGAGTCAGGGGGCGGCGCCAAGGGCGCTACGCCCTGTCCCGCCCCGCGCCCCGCCCAGCCAGCCATGATTTTGCCGCGCTTTTTTTCCAATCAGGTCATGTCCGCGTCATACATAATGTGTTGCCAAACAGTGTTGTAGTCACGGCAATGACTTGCCTCCAGTGAACAGCATTCATCATAATATCGTGAGTCTACTTATATTTTGTCTGGCTTTTTTTCTCATCTGCTTACACGTGTTCGATTTGAGGGCCGTGAAGTCTGGAGGTTATTAAAACTGTGGATTCCGTTTCTAGGCCACTCGGCATAGTCTCGGCAATCGCCGATAAAATAAGTTGTTTTTTTTTTCGTTTAATCATATAACTCAGATAAAATTTATCACTATTGATTTTCCGCCCACGTGGCTATTTATATTCATTTTCAATGTTTTATTTCATATCTATGAGAATCAAAGGATGTCGCGCGGTTGTTCATTATGCATGCATTTATTGTTGTCATTTTTGGAATACTGTAAATTATAGTAGTATAATTATACGTAGGTACCTATAGAATAATTTAGCATATGTCGGCCAGGGTACACAAATTAAATAATTCCGTTTACAAAAACTAAACTCTACCTCTAACAGCAAGAAGTTTCTAAGTTTTGGTTTAACCTCTTTCCATAACTAGAATATATTCCCACCAACATTTTCCTCAAAACATTTGAAGTACCTACGCAGCTCACTCAGATCACGTAGAGGTGCTTAGATCATGTTAATTTCAATCCGAAATAGCAGCTAACTGCATTAATTACGCCGAACTATTCGCTCGTTATTATAGAGATAAGTATCGTTGATGTTGAACAATGTTTGTTAGAAAATGCAAGAGAACGTACTTGTTATAGGCGCTATAAATCTCGTGCGGAGGCGGACCGCGAACGCTTCAATAGCTCTACCATGAGTTTTTACGTCTAGCAGTCGATAGTCGGTAGCGTTGCCGTGAAATTTTTGTATTCAGTTCGGTTGGCCGCTGTACAATAGGTACGCCATACGAGTTACGCAGAGGCTACCGAATAGCGAGACGTCACGGACTCATGGTAGAGCTCCAGTTATGTTTATGATAGATGTAGCTCGGACTACCGGCTCTCTGCAGTAGTTATGTGGTACACTATGTATGAGCACTACATTGTAATGAAACATATTTTTCTTGGTGTACCAAACCTTGGACGGTAGAAGTTTTTCAGTGATTGAATTATGTTATGTAGAGACGAAGAGTTCAGAAGACTCTTACTTGTTCTGTGCTGTCTAGTATATTATTAGTCCTGTGGCTATAGGAGGAGTTGCCCAAGTGACCCGTGTGGCAGGGGCATCTTGGTCAGGCCACAGAATAGTTCCAACTTGTAGATAAGTAGGCAATGACAATAAAACATTTAATAATAAATTCGATGCGATAGGAATGGCTTCAATAAGATCCTGATTTGTCATTTTGAAAAAAAAAATACTAGGTTTCTAAATAATTAAATCAATCTAAAACATTGCTAAGCATAGTGTTTGTATGTAATCTTTTGAATATCAAGCATTATATGTTTTTAGTGTTCTGTTCCCTTAGAAACGAAAAGAAACGGAACCCTTATAAGACCATTTGTTGTCCTTCTGTCTATCAAGACGTGCACGGCCCAAACCGCTGGTGTTAGAAATATGTTTTTTTAACAGTAGGTACCTTTTATAGAGTAGAAGAAGAGTAAAGGATGGATTTTCTAAAATTCAACCCCTAAGTGAGTAAAATATGTGGTGAAAGTTTGTACGAGGGTCCCATTTCTTCTGAAGCTAGAGACATGCAAATTAGTATTAATTTAGACTACTCATTACATATAAAAAATCTCATTTTCAGCGTTATTGAAAATTCAACTCGCACCAGTTCGCTTTTTATAACCGAATTAGCTTTAATTCCATGAACAATTTATCTCCTCCGCTGTTCTCTATCTTCATAGAAAACTCCAAGAACTGTTGTGCACATAAATTAGCACCACAATACGTAAATCAATCTGTAATGTTTGCTATAAACCGAACACTTATTAGTAATTTTTATCACTTCGCCGTAAACGTTACGTACTCGTGTATGTACTTGCTATCTGTGCTGTGACCTAGCCATGTTTATTTGTTTCATATCTGTTTGAATAATAGGTAGCAACAATTTACGTACTTAGTGGTGTCCGGAATTTTTGTGATAAGGCTTCAACATAAAATGTAACTGCACATAACGTAATATCATTTCGAGACTGTCTGTGCTTTTACAAAAATGATTAAATTAGATTGGAACTCGTGTTTAGTTAAATTTTTCAAGGGAATCACTAGACATGCTTTGAAACGAGTTTAACTTTTATGAAAACACCGTGTAGGTATGTTTAAAATTCAATTTAAACTAGACTTGCAACAAATATTCGGTTACTATTCGGTATTCGGCCTATTCGGCTACTTTAATACTATGCGGCCGAATACCGAATACTTAAAATGTATTGTTTGAGTGAGATAAATGGTACAATGAAAGAAAATATTGATTTATTTTATAATAAATATAATATATTCTTCTGAAGGCATGGATGGAAGCGGCGTCTGATAGACATATGTGGAGTATTGTGGAGTGTATTGGGGTGTACTTTTGCCCAGCAGTGGGATAGTGTAGGTTAATTTTTTTTTAAATATATCTGATAATCATTAAAGTAGTCATAGGTTTACAATCAACTTCTGTATTACAAAATAAAAATAAAAAAACTATGAAACTAATGTCGTTGTACGCATTTGAATTATCGTTATCAAATTTTAGAACCGATAGATTAGTGCAGAAAGACCAATTTTTCTGCATTTTCGCGAAGTGGTTTACTTTTTTTTCTCGTACCATCCCAGCTTCAGAGAAAAGACGCTCTGAATAAACACTACTTCCTTCTTTTCCTTCCACACACTGGCCGAATACTTTTGCCGAATATTCGGCTATTCGGCCAGGAAGCTCGCCGAATATTCGGTATTCGGCGTATGGTCGAATATACTATTCGTTGCAAGTCTAATTTAAACCGATTTGAATAGAACATGTATTTAATACACATATGTACACAAATACATTTATGTATCTTCGACTGTGTAAAACTTTTAAACATTCAATTTCACTGCCGATTAAATAAATCCCGTTTTTCGAGACTACGTGTTTTATAAGAAGACAATAATTGGACATCCGTCTATGGAGACGGATGTCCAATTATTGTCTTCTTATAAAACTGTAGTACTGACTGACAGGCATCGCACAGCACCAGTGGATCTAAATGTGGATAAAATGAAGTTGTCTTGCATTCCTTATAACATAGGTAGGCACTAAGGATTTTTGAAAATTTTGATTCATCTCATATAAGGGGTTTGACAGGGGATGAAAGATTTTATGGAAATCTCATCGAACATGGCTACGCTATAAAAAAACTTGTTACACAGTACTCACCTAAAATATGTCACAGAAATAATATAGAGAAAATTGTAAAGATGATGCTTGTGCTTCTCTTCGTCTGATGTCAAGCAGTTATCGTAGCTTATAGATGCATGCAATACCAAGAGGCATCGCTCGCACGTTGCCGACCTATTGATTATTGGGGATTGGGACAGAGGGGAAGGGGGGTTGGGCTTGGGAGTATAACGTTCGCCTTTGAAAGGGGTGCAGAATCAAGTCCCGGTTCCCAATGTCGGTGCATTACAGTGCAGCCCATAGTATATTCTTGATAGTATAGTCTTGTGACGGATTGTCTGTGATAGGTACAGTTTTTGCTGACGGGATATGCAAATAGCGAATTATTGTACTTACTTGTAATTATTGTAAGGTGTTACAGCACCTGACTTTGAATTTTAAGACTTATATTATGACACAAATAACAGATTAGATAGGTAGCCGACTGCCGAATACCACGAAATGACTCTATCGATAAACATTAGAATAGAATCAATTATATTCGATAGCCAAATACCAGGAAATAGTGACGATAAACCGACTGTGTTTGTTTACAATCGATACCAAGCAAGTAGTTACATCGATATAATAACTTATCAATCAATCAATATATCGAAAAATGAAATACAAACCAAAATATTCTCGTAGCAATAATCTTAGTGCAATATAGAACTGTAGAGATGTTTAAATCTAAAAATGCACGGCCCTCCACCAAACGTAATTATTTAAATGATTGTGTGAAAATAAATATTTATTGCAACGCTTTACTATTATAGTGAAATATACCTGTTCTTTTAGTAAAGCGTTGCAATAAATATTTATTTTCACACATTTAAATTTATAATCACTTTTAGTGGAGGAGCTTGCATTTTTAGAGTGAAAAATCTCTACTTTGCACTTAGCTGATATTATAAAGGAAAGCACGTAACATACTTAACATTATCTATTCAACTATTTCGAAAGTCTGTCCACCTCTTCAGACATTAGTCACATCGTTATTCATAAAGACACAAAACATATAAAAAATAATTTAGTATAGAAGTATTGAAGGCACAAAAACTACCAGCTATAGGTAGGGTACTAATCTGTAGTTTTCAAACATGACTTTACAATGCTAGATAATGTGGTGAGCGGCATTAATATTAGGCTGTAGGGTTGCCTAAAATACGAAGTTATATTTGTTAAAGACATGTGATTTGATGTTTTAAAGTATGACGTGACAACTTTTATTTATTTTATTAGGGTTGTAATAAAAAATTATCAGCATCAGCTATTTTGGAAGTAAAACATCGTGCTTAACATTTTCATTAGGCAATTCAATTCGTAGAAATAGCGATGAATTAAAAATAATAATACATAATTATTTTTGAAGAAATAAAACGTTCCACAGAATCTATTTAGACTTTAGATCCACCTGTGAAACTATCCTATAGATTAATTAATTTAGACGTTTTACTTGACCGAAGCCAGGATCGCGGATCGTCAATACAACGTGATTAAATTATTTAACACTAACACATTTAGGTGATTATCATAATATTAAGTGTTTGGTTGCAACCCTAATGGTAAATAAACACGGAATGCGGTGTGACTAGCTTCTAAAGAGAGATGCTCCGGTGAGTATGAATGTCAATCACAGAGCCACCGAGAGCCCCGCATCCAATTAGCGATAAAATAACGATAGCTAATAAATAAATTGCTATGTTTCCCTAGTTAGAGGTAGAGCTATCTTATATGCTATGTTGCTAGAGTATCGTTTTGTTATAAAATTATTAAACATAATTGAAAACTATTCTCATTCCCGTTCTTTAACATTTTAATTTTCTGAGTTCTATTTCGTAACTGTTATTGGTAACCACGGTAAAGACTTACTCCCAAATCCAGAGTTTTTTTGCCAGTTTACAATGGTTTTACAAAGCCTTTCTAGTAACAAAAGTAATTTGTAATGTCAGTGTAAGTCCATCCAGCACCTCCACCACGTCCACCTTCTATAAATTTGGGGGTATACAGAATAAGTTGCTACTGGTATTGTAAATAATATTGCAAGAAGCAAACCAGCAGATAGCCCTAGGAATTCGCCTGCCTTTGACCTAAAAATAGAATTTTCCATATAATATAACCAATTACCAGTACAGTGATTGTTAATTAACGATAATAATAAATAATAGTGACAACCCTACACGAAGCCGGAATGCGGTGTGACCAGGCTATGACGCTACGAGTCATGCACCATCGCTGTCCCATTGTTATGGCACATGTCAGCTCTACTAATTAGCGATGTAAATTAACGATACCGATCAAATAATGCCGGAAAGCTCTTGTAAATACTTTAGTCTCTCCGTGTCTATGTAGAGATGTAAAGATAATAAATAAATCTTCTCCTAACTTAATGGTAAAGAATGCTATTGCTTGATGTTACAGTTGATTTTAACTATAAAAGCTCCCTAAATGATGGTCCGAGTAAAACGTTAAATTAATCCATAATTTATATAAGGGTAAGACCAAACTCATAGGCAACAATTTGACAATACTGCTATGGCACAGTAGTTATTACATATTTAATTTTACTAGGAGCAACCCACTTGGTACATTCTTTTATTCTTTCTCGTTCTTTTATCGCCACTTTCTTCATAATTCCACCGCGGATACCACAAACAACCTCAACCCAATCAACAAATCGAGTGCTGCCGGCGGCCGCGTCAGTTACTTTCTCTGGCCACCCAACTCATAGACAAGCCAGACATTTTGCCGCCCGATTTATCAATGAGAACAGACAATTATTATTTTATTTTATGAACTCCATGGTTTAGAGCAGATAGAGAGCTACAGCATTTTTATTTGAAATATTTTTTATAGTTTGAAGAGTAGTTGTACCTTAAGAAGTTTAATGATAATAAGTAACATGTGTGATGAGATTAATTAATTACCGTCAAGAGTGGAAATTATATTAAATTATAGTTAACGTTAACGAGTCAAGACTGAAGCCCGTTAAATGTCATAGAAAGCGGCGATGGTGGCTTGAGGTGTGATTCAGAAATTCAATTAAACTTTTAAAGCGGACAGAGCACTGGTCGTGGTCGTGGTAAATGAGAGGCGTTTCACAGGTGCGGGACAGTAATCGTCAGTCGCGGGCAGCGGTTCATACGACCAAGTCGCAAATTCGCGAAGTCGCGCGATCGTCGAACTCCGCCACCACCGCGAGCGATTGGTGCACAACGTGAAAGGAAAACGCCTGCGACGATGAAACATTCGCGAGACGTTCAATTTTTCAGAGGCGAACTGGCGAACGCGTGTCCCCCACCACCCACCACCGTATGACAGTGACCCAAATGGAGCGCCGGCGCAGTCAGTTCCGTGAGCGTGCGCGAGGCTGGTCGACGTTCGTGAGCGCGCCGCACCGCGTGCCCATCTCGCCGCTGACGTTCTAGTGATTTACGATCGGATATTACTGTGCACAATGCTGTGAGTGACCACTGGCCCGAGCGCCGTGCGTGTGACGCCTTGACCCGTGTGGATGATGACCTAGCTAAGGTAAGACACAAACGAAAAAAAAAACTGCTCACCTGCGAAAATTTACGTCAGAATTCGGCAAAATGGTGGATGAATTTCTAAATGACGCCGATTAGGCGGAATGGAAAGCGTGCGTCGCTAGGCGGCGAGCGCGTCGGCAGCGGCGTCGTCGGTGAACGGGGTGATGAGTCAGAGGCATCTCGAATTTTCCTCGTGCACGGCATTGTCATAGAGGGGGTGTCGGCGCGCTAGTGGGCTCGGTCGAGCGGCGCGGGCGCGGTAGCGGGCCGCGGCCCGGCGACAGGTATCGCAGCCGAGCCCGTCGGCGAGCACGCCGCGCGCCGGCCGAGCGCAGCCGCCGGCGACTCTCTCGGCCTCGCGGTCGCTGCAAGCTAACGGCATCGGATTCCTCGCGGCCGAAATTCCGCCGCGGACGTTCACGCCGCGACCGACTGAAATAAATCGCTCGTTTAACACAAATAGCACGACATTGTCGCCGCATTGACAGACCGACGAGCATTTCCGTTTGTCTTTTTATCTACCTCTCTCGCCTACTGGAGCCACTAGTAGAGCGCTTCCTCTGACGTAAGCAAGTATTCTGTCAAGCCTGATTCCATCGATTTAAAATTTACAATGTCGACCACTGGCATCGATGAAAGTAATTTGATTCACAGACGAGCTTGACCGCGAAACGTGGAATGAAATTTGACTCCCATATGAGTTAGGTATTTTATTGACACTTTATAGTTGCAATGTACGTTATAAATGCTGAGCGATGAAAACCAAGGTAATGAAGCGATCGTTCTGAGTACAAAACCACGTTAGATGACCTTATTTACATTATCCACAAGAATAAAATGGCAGGAATAGCAATAACTTCTACAGAAGGTCGCGAGTTCGCGATAAACAAGTTATCAATAGGCAACCTCTGTATAGCACTCGAAGATCTTGGTCAAAGACTGAGACTTTTCCACAGAAACAATCGTCCGTGTAACATGTGAACGATAAAGCACCTATCATGTGAGTGACGTCAGAGCCGCGGCTGCGCCTGCGCGCGCTCCGAGCGCTGAACTTTGCGACATTGTCACTGATAAAGACAATTTATTAACTACCTAATTCCGAATATGGATGGACGCAAATATTAATTGGCAATTAATTATGTTTTCCTTAATAGACAATGTGACCCTAATATTGCACAAGTTTTAAATTGAAACAGCTCTCAACTTCATCAAATTATAACCACAGCCCACATGATCTGATGAAATACTCGTAATAGGCAAAATGGATAGAAAACATGGAATGCTGTTAAAATCCAAGCCAAAGCTTAGGATTGATAGAGCACAGCACCCATAATGTACATAATTAATGAGAAGAGTTTCTGGTCAAGCTAGAAAAGTTATAACTTATAAATGAGGAGGTTATCGCGAGGTCCCCGGCGAGGGCGATCCCCTCCGAGCTACAAGTCGAGACCTGTCGCGGTCGCGTAATGCCAAACCATTACTCATCCACTGAGAACAAAGAAGCTCTGGAACCAGGTATCTTTTGTTAGATCTCGACAACAGAGAAATATTTTTTTAACCTTAATCACCGAACGGCTTACGGTGAAGTGAAACAACGTGAAGAAACCGGCATGTCCTAGAAAATCTAGCCAATTTTCGAAACACATGTGAAATCCGCCAACCGGCGCGGCGGCGGCGCCACACGCGTGGTGGATTATTGCCTGAAGCCCACTCTCATTGAGGAGGACCAGGAGTGGGAAATTTAAAAAAGGGCTATTTATTATTTAATTTTAATCACCAAACAAAAACGTGGCCTCCTTCAAAGATTTATTTATGACGCTGAAGAAAACCTGCTCATAATAAAGTTATATAGATATAGCAAAAATGCTGTACAGAATGTCGGTGCATTCGTATCGTGGTTTGCAATATCGCGGCTCGGTCCCTCCGCAATGAGTCACATAGCCGGTTCCGATGCCTTTGACCAACGTTTGCCTTTTGCATATTAGACCTACGTGTCTCGCACACTGCTTGCATACCTAAACACTATATATTCGAGTTATATAACACAGCATAACATTTTCCATGTTGAGCTGAGCCTTTGCAGTTGATCGTTTATCATTTCTTGACGACATTTAAGGCCGTTGTTTTTTTTTTTTTTTTTTTTTTTTTTTTTATGGGACTGCGGTGGCAAAAAAGCGTACGGCCCGCCTGATGTTAAGCAGTTACCGTAGCCTATAGATGCTTACAATACCAAAGGTATTGCTCGCACATTGCCGACCTGAAGGGGAGTGGGATGGAGGGAGGGGGAGGGGGGGTGGGCTTACGGCTCTCTCACTCATCGTACGAAACGCAGCTGTAATAGCTGCTTTACGCCGATCTTCTGTGAGAGGGTGGTACTACCCCGGTCGAGCCAGCCCGTTTATGAGCTGCAGTCAATTGGCTACAGCTTGGCTCTACCACCTTCAAAACCTCACCTTCTCACTTCACCTTCTTTTGTTTTAATTAGTGTGTCAAGATTTTAACTTATTCTAGCTCTAGATCTAGAATATAATGGTATCCGATTAGCGTCAGTCGGATCATTAGTGCTAAAAAAGTTTTTATAAAGTATAGTGTAAGAATATATTACCAAAACCTGACAAATTGACATTTTTGATCTGCAGTAGAGACAGTTTGTTATCAGTAACTGAAGTAGAGAAAGAGTTAGTGTGTATGGATTTTACTATTAGCTAGATGGTTATACCTACAAAGCATATTTATAAAAGTGAATCGGCATTGCTTCAATTTTACATAACCATGGTCCTTAATTTAATATATTATCGGAAGATCTGAGATTATCATGAACAGATTTGAATGCTTAGCTGATACATTTATGTGCCAGTTTTTTATCTTTAATAACAAGCTTTACACATAACTGCATATGATTGATGTGTTCGGCGTAAATAATAAGCCAAATGTCCATCTTCGAAATCATTATGAAGTATATTTTTGCTTCAAATAGTTGGACTACGAGCAAGAATTTTAGATGTACCTACTTATTATAATAGATCTCACGAAGACTTTTGGTTCCAATTTTAGCAGTCGCTAAAATTAATGTGACATTTCTGAGTCCGATAATAACGCAGTGTTGGCGACAACAAAGCATTTTATTTTCGCATTATCAGTCTAAGTGCGCAGTTTTAATTCTAGTTGCTACAAAAACAAATCGGAACATGAATCAGATTGTTTATAAGGACATTGTTAATTAAAGGTGCATGAATGTCACTCACTGTTGATTAAAATACTTGGGGCATGACGGGAGAAAATGATGGATCAATCTAGTTCTTGCAGCTATGCAAAGAATGTTAATAATGTAAAAATAAAGACTCTATATGATCATGATATTTTATCAGAACATCTTATAAACATAGCTGGTAGAGATGAAAACATTTGGAAAGCGAACGACTGACAGGCAATCGGGGCGGGAGCAGCGGCTCCGACAGCGCGTGATTCAGTAGGCGCTGACGTGGGCAGCGCTGCGTCAGCGCACGTCACTATCGCACGATTGTCAGTATCGTCACAAATATATTTAGAACGGAATGTGGAAAAATGTTCTATACACATACCCGTACTCCTATAAGTTTCCGGATAATATTGGCTCCGTTCCAGGGACTTTCTAAATTACGAATACGGGCGTTTCAACGGCCTATCACACGATGCGTCAATGATTTTGTCGTGGTCAATGATTTTGATAAGTTGAGTGCACTCCAGCCGGAGCGTTGAACAGATAATTCGTACACATTAAAAATAATTCACTCGTATAAAGTATCATGTACACAGTACAACGGTATCAGTAGGTACTGTTAGTCATTAAAATCTTTAAAGGATAATGAGCAGAAACTGGCTTGCAACTTACAACAATATACTGACTCAAGACTCAAACTGCTTAGTAAGTAGAAACGTCACACCAATTCTAAAACTGAAACATTAGCACTGAACCAGACCAACACAATTTTGTCCTTAACACACAAGCTCCAAAATGAATAAGGTAATAAAAATTCTCCCGTACCAGGCACATAAGTATGTTGGCTTTGAAACTATTAATTTTGTGTTCTTGAAATAAGCTATGAATAAAGAGTTACGTATTCAATTTTTTTTAGAATATGTCTTTTATCTTTGACGCCAATATATTGTTCGAGTGCTGATTGAGTTGTTATTACTAGATTCCCTTCTCGTGTATTTTAAACAGCGGAATTCTCTTTTTCGACCGATACTTACTATGTTTTCCTAAAATCTTTTAGAACCATGATGTCACCGCGACTAAAACTGCACAATATCATTATCGCGGCAATGAACTACCCATTCGTGATGTAATATGTACGCATGAAGTCATTTTCGGATCGCATTTCCTTGCTAATCGACATAGCGTAAGCATACTGAATAATTCAGATTGAAATTTATGTTATTTCTCTTGCTCTAAGCTAAACCTCTATGATCGTAGACTTTTGATTGCTTTCTTAACATGTTATATTAGTCCATCATGGCCTATTTCCATTGTCGAAAATTAATCTCTCTTGGAATCTAAACTTATACCTTAGTTTAAACATACTCAAGAACCTCAGTCAAGACCCCTCCACGTTTGGAATTCGGTACCTACTATTTAACTCGTTTTAGAAACAAGTTGCAAAGAAAGGAAGGCAATAGTTTAGCTTGTCGTTTCTTGCTCGAACAAGTCTGGACTCGCAACGTTGCCGGGCCATTCATTCCCCTCGACTATCATAAAGCGGATATTTGATAAGGACATTTGTATTTAATATGTAAAGTACCCATTTTATACCTACCGATAGCCAGATCGACAAATTTATCATTAATTTGGAACGGACGTAAAATAAAACATTATTTCGAATTAAAGGGTATGTATGTAGTGAGTGCATTAATCCCATCAAACCGAATCGTGAAACAAATATAGGTTGGCTTTGAAATTGGCTTCGAAAAAACCATACTAATAATATCCCAGCATTCTGTGTATCAGTGAGAATGGCGCCAAATGTACACCTACTCCACTATCATCCAAACATATCAGTTCCGGTAGCTAAATCTAGAACTCCGTGCTGCTTTGAAAGCGTCATTATTTTTTAACAGCTTGGCAACGACGCTAGCCGTCACTGGAAAAGAAAAGTTGGCAATCTAAGGTATCCATCTTCTATGTATCTTTTATATGCATGTTTTTCTTGAAACTATTTCGGGATGCGTGACAGCGAGCTGATGCTTGACATTGTGACATTGTCAACATTATTGACGTCAGACTCGTTGTTCTGGCTTGTCATCGTGAAGATCACAAATCTAGTATTTAATAAAAGTAATAAGCTTCATCGTGTGTTTGTACTGGGTTTGAATCTAGGATTCTTGCCAAGATAACATCAGCTGCAGTTGACTAAACTCCTCTATCCTCCAATTTAGTAAAATGTTCCTCTTTTCCTCGTATATATAGAGATTTTCTTCGTTGACTATCTTCCGTTATGTTATAGGATTGATCCTATTCTTACTTAGCTCGCATAGAGCACGCTAGTCTCACAATTTCGTGCCCATAATTTAAATATCGTAATATCTTTGAGATAGAAGCAGTCTTTCTAGGTGCCTACTAATATCTCCAAACAGATTATTCATTCCACGGCCGACTTTAAATCAAATTATTCTGATTTATGCAGCTCACATAACAAATGGTCAAAGACGCAGCAATGTAATAATAGGCAATGTTTTATACATGTTGTTGTATAGGCTTTGCCTATCGTGGAAACGTCCTACAGATCTTTTCATTACCGAATTATAGCATAAAAACAAAAGAATTCAGTGTACGAAAATAAAATCCGAGAGCTATTTCTACTCGACACGTTCTACAGTGTAGCCAGAGTACTTTATAACAATCTGGCTACTGTAAATCGAGCCGTACTGACAACAGAAGATGAGAATGTTACTATTTAGCCCGGTTCGTATATTCAGGTAATTAGCTTTTTTGTTGGAGTTGGCACCTCGCGTTGGCGTTCCCTCAGGAATGCCGTATCGGAACCAGTTCAACAGCTGTGCCGTGATGTAACGATAACTGCCGTGTTATCTGTTATTTTTGTCATCGTACGTCATTTCGAGTACAAATATTTGTATTGGAAGTGTTTGGGTGAGAGTTATTATTAGTTGTAAATGGTTGCATAAACAAATTGGAAGTTGGTCCGAAAATGTTGGCAATTTGCACAAAAAGTAGGTAAATGGATAATGAACATGGCAACTCATCTGATCAAGACACAGAATTATGGTGACCCTAGCGAGATTCTACTGAGGGTAGCCAAACCAACTTTAAAATACCAATCTATAGTACTCTATTTGATTCCTCATCATCTAGGTCCGTGGTAAATCCCACAACTAGCAAATTTACAATCAATCATTCAGTTCATAATACGAAAATGATTCCACGTCCCGTTTGCCCGTTCCTATTGAGAAACCTGTTTATCTAAGCCCACAGGCCACGTCCAAAACTATCCGGCATCCAGCTGACGTTGACGTAACTCGTGACACACCATAATCGGCCCATTGACATAACGATAACGCACACAGACGCACATGCGGCCATGTGTGTGTTGTCGCCCCGTAGGAGTAAGCCCGCGCTGCGCCGGCCCACCAAAAAAATCATCATTATTAGATCATGGATTTCATCGATATTGTCTAAAATACTTCTTTTCCGTAATATAACTAGCTGGAACTCCTTCAAATTTGTAAATGGAACAAGCTATTGAACCACACATGTAGTAACTCTGTAACATTATATAAAAAGGGCTTGGCTACCTACTACGGACCGTAGGAGGTGACATAGTGCTCAAACGTACCTTCTAAACTAAAACTACTCCCCTTTTTTATGTTGTTGTTTCTATTCTGTCAAAACTTTTTGACAGCAACTTAAATAAATGCCACACACTTATCTGGCCCGGTGGTCAAAAGAGGAACTAACATTTTAAATATAAAATATCATTTTTGACAAACCTGTTTCGATACTAGCGACGAACGTATTCAGCGGGCACTGTACCCCCACATTTATAGATAGTTAGGATGGACTTACAATGGCATTACAAATCACTTTTGTGCTTAAAAATGTTTTGTAAAACCATTGTAAACGAGCTAAAAATGTCTATAAATGGCAATAAATCTTTGTAAATGCTCTATCAGTGCCTATACCAGTCAGTTTGTAGTTTGTTTAAAATGTTATAGAGCCAGCGTTTTAGTAAATCCTACCCTATCGTATTTAGCTGTGTATATTAAAATGAATACAGTGTGCCCTTATCTTTATAATAACATTTAATTATGTTCTAATTGGTCTAATTAGGCGCTTACGCCGGTAGTTTGAAGAGCTCTATTAATCGTCAGTTAAGGGCAAGTGAGGACGACCGGTTACCTTCTCATCGATTCACAGAATTAACACATTAGCAATTATTTACATTGAGTTTCTGACCTAGCTGTATTAATTACCTATTAGTCGTGTCGTGGTGCCGAATTCTATGTGTTACCATGCGTTTATTTATTTACTTTGCAGTTAAAAATATATCTACTGTAGAATGTAGAAACCACCCCCAGGGTTTGTAAAAACAATACATTTTTTAACGTTATTTCTACGATTGCCATGTATTTGGTAATGATATTCGAAGATTTATAAGGAGGAGGATTATTAATAGGAGGAATTAAGAGGATGATTGGCGATAAGTAACTAATAAAATACCTTCACATATTTTGCCTACAAATGCACAAATAAGTAGAGGAAAATGTTGCATTAATTATTTTGTTTATTTTGCACTATTGAAAACCCGAAAGGAAAACACGTGTCCACTTGAGTCACACGTAACACATACAAACAGGTGACATCATGCAGTGTGGTGTGTGTGCTGGGTTCATAGTCGGCTGCGCGCCCGCCGCGCCGCCGCAATGCCGCCGTTCGTTTCCTCTAACTCACAAATTATTCATGAGGAAACATTAATTGTAGAATAGTTATTGTTTAATTAAAAATTAAAACACGCCCTAACTGTTTTTAAAAATGAAATCTTTCTTAAATCATCCCATGAATGCCTTACGGTTGCTACGCACGCGTTTGATATGTAAGCTGGCATAACGAATAGGTACCAATTTCACAAACTATATTTTTTAAAAAAAGACGCTAATATTAATATATCTATGAAATTGAATCACTACACGTATTACATGGAGAAATAAATTGTTAAAAAGCGAAACAAAATGTTATACAAAGTTATTCCGTATGCTGTCAATTGAATTATTAACTCAATACAATATTTAATATTGTTTATCTTTTGTTTCAGATTGTAGAAAACTTCTGAGAAATCACCACAAGCCTCGGAATGGACGGTAAAGTAACAATGAGTATGCAAATAGCGGCGGGTGTTAGGCATGATGTCAGCTCAACAACAAATAGGAAAGACAAGGCGAAATACACAGTGATTTAAATTATATAGAGTTCTAGAGTGTAGTTTAATTGTGTTTCTTACAGATTATGATAGCTAAGTAATAACACGCACAAGTCTAAAATAGTTTAGAAGTGTTATTACAAAAATTATATTTTTAAAGCCTATTTAAAATAGTGTTTAAACACTCGTTTAAAACATAACTGTCCTGATTTCCCTAAAGGTAGGCAAAATACTGTATTTATCTTGTTTGTCTGTGTAATCGTTGTTTAACTTCAAATTATAGTTTAAAGTTTAAAACAAACCTTTAAAATGTAAGTTCTGTTTAAGCTTACCTCATATTAATATCATATATTGATTACATCAAAGTTTAGTGCCAAATACATAGATAGCGCCAGCTAGGGCTTTTATTATATTCGATTACTCATCGCAAGTATTCCCGGCGAAGTAGAATAGAGGAAAGGGCTACAAAATAGGTACGTACTTAATAATAGGAGCGTGTATTAGGTATACAGACTGTTTCACAAGATCCAAATAATATTTAGGGATTTGCACGAGTATCAGGGTTAGAATTAAATGGCACTTATTGGCTATTTATTTTATAATTGTTTTACAAAATATTTACTTGCTGAATATTGGTGGCCATTGCATGTGTTTTTTTAAAGCCGCAACACAGAAGTTGTGACAAATATTCAAAGCCCGTAACTGAGAAAAATTTATAGTTACGTATAGTTTGTCGTCACTAGGCATTTACATATCAGCTACCGTATATGTACCTAAATTTATTATTTCGGCCGTTTGAAACATCCTGTATAAGGGTTATTTACGGCCACAATGGTATCGATACAGTCGATAGTATCGCGTTCTGAATGATAATACAGAAGGACGGAAGGACGACCGACCGAGTGAGGTCAAACGCCGAATACTGGGAACCGGCTCGGGCGCCTATTCCGAAATACGAAACGAAATGCTTTGGCTGACGGATCGTACGATTTCCTACTCCGAAAGTGTTTCGGATTCGATAGTCGTGATTTGACGTTTCTTCTTTATTGGATCCTACTCCGAAAGTGTTTCGGATTCGAAGTTCGGATTCGATAGTAGTGATTTGACGTTTCTTCTTTATTGGATCCTACTCTGAAAGAATCCGGAACACTTGCGGAGTAGGAAAACGTACGATACGTCAGCCGAAGCATTTCGTTTCGTATTTTGGAGTAATTCGGAGTAGGCGCCCTGTGTGGTTTACGGCGCAGCGCCTTGCAACCTGACAAAGCTAATTTGTTTCCAGAAATAGAGACACTAGCCACGCGTTCAGTCTGTAATGAGTCATTATGTTGTGGACGCATTGTAACTATTCACATTATTTTGAATAGTTTAACTTCTCAGTGTTACCGTAATTACTAAAATGTCCACTACGTAGGTACGTATTACGCTTCAATTCAGTAAAAGAATGACAAACATCTCATGAAATGTATCAGTTATTAGACATTTAGAGAGTCATCACGCATTTCAAATCACTTCCTAGAAATGCTTTGCAAAACTATTGTAGACCCGCTAAACATATCTATAAATTTGGGGGTTAGTTTAATAACCGTTTTGCAATCTTTATTTATTTACGCTAATCGTCCATCTGCGGATAGTGTATAACCACAAAACAAACGTCTAAGGAGCCGTAATATCCATGAGGATATTTTATAGAATTACTCACAATTCTAAGTATCGTGCAAATGAATGGCCTACAACAATTACTAATAGGCCGCGTGTAGCCAATATTTCACGAACAAGCGACTGCCGCGCCTGCGCTAGCGCAGCGTGATTCATAAATCCCGGATGCATGCTCAATAAATATTCATTATTAATTCAAATAGAATATAAACGAGTCAAATAGTAAAAGAAACTGAATGGCTGTTTGATAGATCAAGTTTTGTAGGCCAAATTACTCTAAGCTAGCCTAATATATGTAGCTAATATGTAGGTATAATATATAGCTATATGTAGATACCTAAAAGTGTAATATATTCCTATATTATACACTACCAATACACTACACACGATTTCTTAATAGATAAGTATAATTTACACAAAATACCTAGATAAGTTCATTTAATTATTTCTATATAGTATAATATAAAACGAGATTCATTGAATTATATCAATAACGACCACATTTCGAAACGTAGCGCCATTTTCCTCAACAAGATTTATTTATGTACAGATAAGTTGTTTGTTATATAAGATAATAACTACATAGGTGCCCACATCGCTAAATTGACAAATATCCACTCCTTTCAATTCCAGTCATATAAATTTAATTACATATTACTACATGATCATTTTATTCTCTTCTCCACATTTTATTCTATTTCATTTCGTATCAATGGTTCTATACGCTTATACCCCATCAAATAGATATTTGGCCACATTACTCCACAATACAGTGGTGGTAGAGTCTCTACCAGAATATAACGTTTCAACACCTAATTATATTAAATTTCGCTATCGTGTATACCCAACAGTGGGTTAAATTAATGAGGATCATACAAACATCTCAAACGTGCCGAGCAGGGTTCAACCGCTGCGAGATGTGATAAAAGCAGGCGTAAAATGGTGCGCGGACGCACTAGGTATTGTGACGCCCGCGCCGCGGCCCATCCGCCGGGTGAACGACACCTGACTCACGTCCTGCCCGCCGAACTCACTCGTGTAAATGATAAGTAGCGAAATGTTTTTCACACACACACACTAGTATTTTATGTATATTCAAGTGTATTTATTTATGTATTTTTATACTGTTTGTGCTGTAAGCTGTAATGGCGGATACATGGAATTTGTGCCTTGTTTGCTTGTATGTTTTTAATTTTTTTAGAAGTACCTATTTGTATTTTTAATAAGAAATTTTGAGTACATTAAAATATACCTATAATGCAATATGTACAAAGAATGACTAATACTGTTAGTAATTATTAGCACATTCACAATAAATTATATTATACAGAAAGCTAGAAATAGATCTAGCCTCACCGGTAAACATGATATTCTAGGAAACTAGCATCGCTAGTGAATTAATCACAAACGCGACCTCATTAAGTTGAGCGGTGACCCGCCGACGTGCGAATGTAATAATTAAGCGGCAAACACAAGGAAAATTATTAATCCGTTTCAAATTTGAGGCTGACTGGTTCGATGTGACTCATAAGTAGTCACTGGAACCCGCCCCACAGCTTTCGTTTAGAGGTCGTCTATATTTTTAACTCAAATAAACACCGACTTGTGGTTTCATGTTCGTGTCAGCGAAGGATATCGTATAAATTAATTTTTGTTGCTTGCAAAAAACAGGCAGACCTTGAGTCAGGAAAATAAGTAATATGATAAAATAATATAAATGAACAAAACTAGAAAAGTATATCTATGAATGATTTTAATTTATTAAAATAAAAAATATGGACAGGCAAAACTTTCTGATATAATATGTACTTTTAGGACACTACCATTGAAAAGAGGAAGCTTCGCCCTTGGAAAAATGTACCTCGGGGCTAATAGGGAAAATATTATGTAGGGGCAGGACGGGCATTTTTATACGGCACGAACATTGGCGAGGCGAATGTCAAACAAATCCCCTCGAATTTTGTGGCGCTACTGTGCGCTAACTAAAACAAAACTATAAGACCTCTAACGTACGGTTGTTGATAAAATAAAAAAATTACTATAATTAATTGGACATCAATTAACTAACAAGGCCTTAAAAATATACCACTAGATAACTGGCGTTATTGCACCAAAGACGACTTTATCTGTACTCTACCCTATCGGTCACTTCAGTTCACACTGATTATTTTTATGACGATTGCGTCAATTGGACGATAAAAAAACACCACAGTTATGAAGGGCATAACATAATCCATAAACATTGGTGCATGATCTTCATAATATGACGGCCGTAATCGCTGAAGCGCTAAAAACATTCCACATTGATCCATTTTACATAAAAATAATACTACCCCCGGATCTATAAACAAGTCATTACTTATTATTAAGTAAATTCTAATCAAAAACCATGTTTGACATATCCCGTTTTCCCTCTGAATCTGTAGATTTTCCCAAAGAATTTATTTTTCCGTATAATATGACAATATTCTTTGCTTAATATTATTGCTATAGTATGTAGTACTAATTCTGTCGACTACAAATTAGGACTAACTAAAAATTTATAAATACTATACCAGTTTAATTAATTAATAAAAAGTAATTCTTCATAAATGTGTTCAAAATTCGGAAACATATTCTCAGGATTCTCAGGAGACTATAATGCATTTTGATATGAATCATAAGCTTCACGAAAACTCCCGTCCTAATATGACGCGCGATGCATGAGATGATTACAATAATTAGGACCCACCGCTATGCTCGGCTTGGATTGCAACCGAACCGTTTGAGGCAGGACTAAATCACCTTTGATGTTTTTGTGCGGATGAGAACTTCAAATAATTTCAGTAACTCTATAGTTAGGTTTATCATACTTTATTAATAACAAAATAATACAGGGTTTTAATGTTCATTAAATGACAATTAGTGTTCGATGAAAAGGTTTATTTTTATAGAGTCGTTGAGACTATCATAATATTAGTTTTTGTTGTAGAATATGTTCTTACTAATCATGTTTTCGTAACGTCTATCCTGAAGCGACAGATGTGTCTATTGTATTAATGTTAAGTATATTAAAAATATAGAATGTATGAAAATATTGTTGCATTCAGATGACGGGTGATTATCGAGTAGATAGATATGTAGAGACGTTGTTTCTTAAAGATTTTACATACGTGCATATTCGTAAAGTGACCCGTATAAATTCAGTATAAATTAGATACAATATTCATTTAATAACGTCGTCATACGTATTACGCATTAACTTGTTACCTACTAGTAAGCTATTTAATATAATTAAAATTTTACAAATAAATAAACTTTTAAATTAATTCTGTAGTTATTATAATATACTAAGTACAGCAGCTCCACATCATACAATGTCTATTATCCTAAAATCATGTGCTACGGCGTAGCACTATGCTACGAACAAAAATAGATCCTATTATTTTATTTGTAAATGGGTATGTTATGGGTATAGTAATCCTATATACATACGTCTATTTGGTATGAATATACATAATATATAAGTAATGCATTCAATCATCACTGTTTCGATTAGATTATCCAAAAACTAATGCGCTGTGGGCGATCGATCATTTTTGGCGTAGTCCCGTTGGACCTCCTACTCTTAACGTTTTGTCGAGCGTTCAATAAGTTATAATACTATTATAATGGATATCATGGCTAATAATAAAATTAGAACAAGCGTTAATTCAGTGTTAGATGTGTTTTACATTGACGTCTACTAAAACTGTAAAAGCTGTTGAAATTATATGTTACATTGGGCTATTAGATTCTTGAAACATGTGAACTTTAAATCTATCTACTTATTGGATTTTGTATTATATTTTAATTGAAAAGCACTAGGCACACGTGAAAATAAATACATGGTAGAACAATCTACACACCTAGTATAAATCATGTAAGCTACCTACATTGTTGGTTAAATATAGATATGTAAATTAGTATTTAAATCCGGGCAATAAATGAGTATTTCTGCTACCTGCTGGATACATTTGTTATAGTAAATAGGTGTACTTATAGGAATAAATGTAAATACATACTCACGTATAATTACCAACCAGCATAATCACTGGTGGACCATTAGAGGGAATTTATAAGGAACCTTCAATGATGTATCTATTTTATGAAAAGTAGCTAACGTGCGTAATGTCTAGATATAAATTAGAAACGATTTTGCTTAGCGAGGTTATTGCGGCCGTATCCAATTTCCACGAAATGGTGGCGAGTCGCGGATTCACTGCGCCCGCGCTGCCCCGCCCCGCGCCCCCGCCGCTGACGTCGCGCGCCCCAAGTTGCATCCGCCATTTTGATAATAAAATATGTAAAATACATAGATAATTAGTGCCTTCATAACATAAGTTTTCACTAGTGATACCAAATGTTATTTTCTGACAACTGCACTGTTGGTAAATACATATGGGTATAGTTCCACGGATATTTTTCGAAAATATTGAACCATCTAAATACCTATTAGTACTTCATAGGGAAAATGGTAATAAAAATAGAATGAGAGATAAATATATTCTGGCCCTAACCATTTACATAAATCTACCACCAACACTGTCGCTAGGTGCTCTGTTCTTATGAAAAATTGTTAAGGGTTTTCCGCGCGGTTTTATTCATACAGTCCTAAGTACCGTATTGTCCTCATTTAGTACGAGGTAAATTATTATTTCAACACACGATTTCAACTTATCTATCAATTAAACCGTGCGAATTACAGGCTTAATGTTTTATCTGTTCGGGCAGCTGCGGTTGGGGAGTCGCTCGAGCGTGACCACATTAGCGTTTATCTATTCGCGCTAGACCTCAGACAGCTTCTTATTACCTACCTGTTTAATTAAATAATTGCAATGTACGTTTACTTTGTAATAAAATAGCAGGATTAAACAAGGTAAAATTCCAATGAAAATAGATCCCTAATAATAGCGAGGGAAACCTTAGAAATAAACGTTTTTTGTTAGCAAATGTGTAGTTAGTTAGCAAGCAACGGAGGCCCAATCTAATGAACAAAAGAACTTATATTTTATTTCAATACATACAACATGCCCGTATGTCATTCACAAGACTACGTCGAAAGGTCGTCACGCTGAAATCGCGGTGTTGCCGACGCGACGATAGCGCCGCGCCGCGGCGTGCGTGCGCATTTCAGAGTGGTTCAGACAACTCGTTCCCGCCAAAACACTCGCAGGCTGTGGCGCGAAGGCTCGTGATTGGTCGGCGCGGTCGGCGGCGGCGGCGCGCGCGCAAGGCCGCCGGTTTTCCCGCGAACAATGCCAAATGGTGCATTTGTCAAGGTGAGTTCGTTCACCGCCGACGCCGCGCGCTCCTCCGACGGACATTCGCCACAGCACTCGCTCGCTCCGCGCCGATCGAAGGTCGACGGAAGGCAGTCGAGCGCTTGTTTCACTCGGCGCCGAATCCACATCCATTAGCATTAGCTCTTTACAGGTGAATAACTTTTTTATTTATTCATTTTTTTCTAGTTATATTTGCTTTACACGTATGCTTCGAGTCGTAAGACACTAAGTACAGTGAAGGCACTAAATATAACCTCATCGAAATTGTATTATTTTATTTATGTATCTATCTTCTTACCTTCGTTAAAGCTATTTTATATAAATCGGGTTGACTTATGGATGAAAAGTGAAGACTGCTGAAGAATGAAGACCAGTATCAAGTGCTACGCCCGGACGAACTTCCCAGCTCGGCCGACATGCACGGGTCGGTGGGATCTTCGTCCGTTTGTATCGCTTATACGTTTATTCACCGCACACCGTTGATGAAAACAGAAGAAAATTTACATCGGCAACATGTGTGGCTTTGCTTTTCTGGTGTGGATATGGCAAATTATTCCCACCTGAGAAGCTACATCCGTCGGACTCCGAATTCACCAGAGAAACCTATATTTTTGCTGTTACTAGGGTGTATTTTGCATTTAATTTGTAATTTCCTGCAATAGTGATGACGTAGTACAAAGGAAAAATGTTTTGTGGTTTTAAGGAATTGCTACGGGACTTTTGGAAAACAAGTTTCATTTAATGTTAAACAAACAATGCAATGTTATTTCTACGAAGTAATTATGGTTGAATGTAAATTAATGGTATTGCTGAATCCACTATTTTGCGAGTAAACAATTATTTACGCTTTTAACACTAGGTAGGTGTTGCATTTTCTTAAAATTTAAACATAGGTACATAGTGCTTATTATTAAAAGTATTCACAAGTATTTTACGTGAAAACTAAATAGGAACGGGAACTACAAAAATATGCCTAGGTAGGTATAATAACATTCACAAATACAGTTACCGCAGCATATAACTTTATTTGCCTGTACCTATATTCTTTACTTTAGGCAGCTATTATTTTTGTCAATTCAAGCATTATTGTGATTGTGAATATTTTATAGTTGTAATGTATTTAGGAAAGTCTACTCCACAAGCCACGTCTTCAAACTACAACCACTGGACTGTTAGCACCTACTATACCTACTTTAAGAACCTACTTATCGTCGGTAAAGTTCTAACTGAACGTAAATACCTACTTTACCCTTATATATTCTTCGTAATTTACAGGAGAGTAAACAAACTAATTAAAATTATTGTTACCTATGCATTACGTAGTGTTACCTACAAACTTTCAAATAACGCATCATTATTGGTCTGTTTGCTTTCTGATCAATCAAAACTACTCCGCGACATCCTATTCTATCCAAATTATTAAAATATCAAAACCGTCGAAAAATGACTTACGCTCTGTTAGAACTTTACCGACGGTATGCACTTTACCTACTTGTACCCATTTACCTATAATATTTTTGCTAACTAATGTTTTTTAGTAGTACGTATATTATTTGTTGGTAGCGTTATAGGTTTTGTGTGCGATTTTTATGCCGTATTTGCTGTCGGATTGAATGATTTAGATTTATAGCGCAAACATACGGCTCTCAACAGAATTGGCATCCACGAGGTGAGTAGGTACATACCGCTTGAATGTCCCCACTACTTGTTTTATATAGGATTCCACATTTTTGCTAACCTTTTCCTATCTCAATACCCTGTGTAGAATTTAATTCATTGTTTTCCGCGCAATGCTCGCGTAATGCAATGCGAAATTTCTAAACTTTGTATCGCTAAAGCCCACATTTCAATTGTATGCTTTGTATGTATGGAGACACGAACAAGTCAGTTTATTAGTTCATTTATGAGTGTAGTGCAGTGTGCAGTTCTTCCAGGCCTTATACCACATTTCCAAAATGGTCCATCCGAGTATTGTTTCCGATTTGGCTGATTACCGACATTTACGCCGGTGACTAATAGTAGTAACAACTTCACAGGTTACTCTGTTGCTTTCGTATGCGTTATAAATAGAAGATGCGTGTCGCCGCCCGGTTACGTATCTTGTTAGTCAGTGTATTACTTCGCGTCTGCGTCATACTGTTCATAACCTCACTTGTGTTTAGTACACATACTTGATACAATGATACTCGCTCCAGATGATGTAAGGGATCCAAGTTCCACGTCAGGGTAAAAAGAAAATAGCAATGTTTAAACAAATCAATATTATTTCCAATAAATTTCAGTACATCCACATTGAATGCATATTAATTTTACTCCATAAAATACAACATAAGTCTTCGACATTAAACTAAAATAGAACGAATTTAAGATACAAACTATTTACAATAAGGTGGTTTAAACACAAAATAAAACATTGAACATAACAAAAATCAGTGCAACAATAAAATAATAAATATTTATAGACAGTGGACTTCAACGTGGTAGTTACGATAATTCTAAAGATATAATAATATTCAATCGTTAGTTACATGTTTGTTACAAAATTATCTATTGGCCTTCACATCACAGAGCTAAGCGAGCTCGAGGGTCCGCCGGGACTGCCTCGCGGGCTCCCGTGCCGAGTCGCGGCTCCAATAACACATCGATACTCTCACAAAACAAAACTAAAAATGTTTCCACTCACGAAAACTAACATTGAAACCAAACAAAACGCCAACCTGTGAGCCTCGCAAATTAAAATGCTTCACTGCTTCGTAATATCGTCAAATAATCAAAAACAATGCAAAATATCAGAGCTGCGCATAAATGCGACCGCGAGAACCGGAGGGTCGTCTACACTAGTTTGTAAATAAGCTCTAAAAATCGTAAAAACACTTAGGAGCACAAACGTCATGCAATCAACTCTACGTCGATTCTAAAGACTAGAAAAATGCAAAACATTCGAAGATACTAACATTCGTGTCCGTCAACGAGTAAATGCCCGCACACCGTGCTAACCTAACAATGATATGTTTAGCTCTCGAAGCGATGCGATAACGTGAGATAGCTCTGCTGCGACTCGCGACACGACCCTACAGTATAATATAAAATAATAATAAAAAGATGAACACACTATCAATATCATTACCTAAAATATTCAACAAGGGAAATCAGCGGATTCGAGTAGTCGCCTGATATCGCTCGGCGGAGAATTTCGATAGACCCCGTACAACAATAATTACATAACTTAGGACAGTCGTTAGGCCTTACAATTTATAATTTACAGTTACTATGGCAGATATCAACAATCAATTTATAAATCTACCGACGCTTTTTACATAGTAAGGTAGTATATTACACATGCGATAACAACATGCAGCCGCCCCGCGCCGTCGCAACGCCGCCGCGCTGCCACGGCGCCGCCTCGCCGCCTCGCCGCGCCGACACCGCGCTAACCGACTCTATACAATAATATAACTCTAAATTATCCTAATCCATAAATATATCGAAACCCTCGGCCGGCGCACTATTCGAAGCGAGGCGCAGAGACCGGTCCGAGTCGCCAGTATCGCAGCCATCGAGTCGAAGCCGCGGAGAACATCACGAGAGTGAGCGGGCGCCAGCGCGGCGGCGGCGGCGGCGGCGGCGGGGCTACTTATACCCGGGCGGGTCCCAGGTGGCGGTCCATCAGGAGATGCGCGGCAGCAGCAGGTAGTAGAGCAGCGCGGCGAGCAGCGGCACGGCGACGGCGAGCACGTGGCGCAGCGCCAGCGGCGGCGGCTTGCGCTGCGCGGCGGCCAGCTGCGCCGCGAGCCGCGCGCGCTCGGCGCACACCTCGGCCCAGCGCTCCTTTGCGCGCACCAGTTCCTCCTCGAGCGCGTGCAGCGACCCGTTCTGCAGCGTCACCTGCAGCCGCGCGCCGTCCTCGAGCCGCACGTACGAGCCCACCGACCCAGTTGACCCCGCCTCCCCCGCCGCGCTCTCCTCGTCGCGGTTGATCTCGGTGACGGCCGAGTCGGTCTCCTCGTCCTCGTCCTCGAAGTCGAGGCGGAACATCTCGTCGATCTCCGCGGAGATCTTTCCGGTGTCGATGCTCCGTTCCGTCGATTCGTCGTCGTCCGTCCTCCGCAGGTCCTCTAGCGATCGTCCCGTTCCGACGGCTCGGTCCGTCGAGGGTTTCTTCTCGCCGGGGGTGAGCGGGGACCGCTCGATCTGCTCCTTGGCGAGCAGTTCGGCTCGCAGTCGGTCGATGACGCTGGTGAGATCGTCGATGTCGGCGCGCGTCGGCCGGAACGCGAGCTCGGCTTGCATTTCGGCCGCGCTAGAAGACAGCCGCTGGATCTCGGCCAGGTTCGCCTCCTCGGCGACCGTAGATCGTGTGAGTTGGGCCTAAAATTAATTATAAACCATTAGGTACTTACAGATAGAAAAATTGGATGTTATGACCTCCAAAGTACAACTTCTACAATTAAAATAAAGCCATAATGACAAAGTCAGTATTACTCGCACTACATACTTCTATCTACCCAAATTTTTACTCTGATGAAAAATTTGCGGCTTACCTGACACATGATTCGAAATTTAGTTTTTGATAAAAACCACTAACTATAGCTATTATCCTATTAGGTGCTGAATGACCCTATGTATGGTTCCTAAAGAGAGGAAAACTGTATAAAAAATGGATGGACCGTGCGAAAGGCCATATGCACACTGCGCAGTCCGCTTGCAGTCTGCGTGCAGTGCCAAGCAAGCGGAATGCGCAGTGCAGTGGTCGTCGGTTGTGAGTGTGTGTTGTTACCTGCAGGTCAGCGATGCGCGCGCGGTAGGTGTCGGCGTCGTTGGGCTCGAGCGGCGGCGGGTCGAGCGGGTCGAGCGGGTCGAGCGCGTCGGGCTGCGCGGCCAGCAGCTCGTCGCGCGCGGCGCGCAGCTGCTCCGTGTCGGCCAGCGCGCCGCTCAGCCGCTCGCGCAGCACCTTGATCTCCTCGTTCAGACCCGCCATCACGCGCAGCACGTTCGCGTACTCCACGCTCGCTTTGCTCTGTACATACACGTTTATATTGCTATTACTCCACCAAGCCAACTAGGAACCTATCAAAGTGACGTCACCCGCACTAAAAGGCGGCGGCGGGAGGTGTGGTTGGCGGAAAGCCGCAGGCGGTGGTGGGTGTGCGGGCGGGGAATTTCATCCGAGTTCCTAGTTGGCTTGGTGGTTAGGAATGTCTCAAGTGACAAGACATTCTGTTCTCTTGCATACATAGCATATCCGTTTGTGTGAACCCGGACCATGTTCGTTCGTACTTAATTCTGACACCAATTTACTACGGAAATGTGGAAAAATTCTAAATCCGACCGATTATTGCTTTCGTATCGGGTTTGCTGTAGCAGCTCCGAAAGCGAAAATTCTCTAAGGCCCGTAAGATCAATTGGGAGAGAATTTTAAGTCTCCACGAGCAATTGTCTACCATTGATCTTACGGCCCTTAGTGGGAGAGACTCGGTGCTAGATGTCGACGCACACCGGTGACGACGTTGATAGGAATAAAGCGATACTCTGAATGTATCGCTACTTTACTCATTTAGTACTCAGTTGAAAAATGTCGATACCAAGAGTACCTACTTCATAGTTCATGCCTACTCCTTGCCTTGCCTTGCCTACCTGGTCGTCAACATTTGCCAAAGTAAATGTCTATGGTCTTCATTAACTATGACAATAAAATTATTGAACGACAGAAACTCGTGTTTTATTTACAATCTTGTGTCAGATAAATTGCCACAAGGCTACGTTCGAAGAACGAAATGAATCATTTTCCTCAGTTACAAGTTCAAGTAGTCCACTTCTTTAACAAAATAGAGTTTGAATTATGAATAAACTGGTAATTTCGAATGTTTGACATTCGTGATTCAGTCATATTAATACGAGTACCTACCAATATACCAGGAAATAATCCCCACTCACTATGAGATTAAATCTAATCTCTGCAAAAGACAGCAGTTGTATCGAAGTGGATGATAATTAGATGTTCAACTCGAGCGATAAAATATCGAATAATTAAGGAAACAACAAACGTAGATTCCTACAAAAACTCGCAACACCGTATTGACTGCCTGCCTTCCTTATATATGAAAGGAAAACCTAAAGAATCAGGATCCCAACCAGAACATATTAAAACCCATTAAAAGGGACACAAGGCAGTTAAGTTGCAGAACTCTACCGAACATTGCCAATTAGTCTCGATGTCGGCATTTAGGTAGCTTCCTGGCAGGCGCACGGGAGGGGGGAGCCACTAGCGAGCGGCCGGCAGGGGGCGGTGGGCGGTCGCCGCCCCTCGCCGGTGACTCACGCGCCCGCGCCGACAAACAATGCAGAGCCGATGCCGGGAACTCACAGCGCCGTGAAATTGTACATTAACATACGTAACCACACGCTACCCTGGTGTTGACCGGCGATAGAGAGCAGGGATGTCCTACATTCGGCCCACGGTCTACGAAGTGGCACGCAGTTACTATCAATCCGGCCCACCCACATTCAACTTTTTAGATAGATACAAATTAGGTTCTTGCGTGTACTTGGTCAAGCAAAAACATTATGACCTATTTCACTAACCTCCGAATACTCGAACGGAACTCAAATTTGAGAGCTGCTTATTTTCGACGCTCCATACAAAGAATAATAGATATGACGACGTTTCGAACAACTAAGTTGGACTTAAACATTTGAGTAGTCTTTGAGTATTCGGCCGTAGGTTACGTATCCTATTTATTACTAAATTCATAATTAACGGCGTGTCAAAGTTAAGCAGGTCTCAAATTTGAGTACGTAACTTTTAAGTATTCGGCCGTTAGTGAGATAGTTAACATCGTACTATTAAAGTAATGTCCAATACATCATACTAAACACACAGAAAACTAGAGTTTTAATTACACCAATACTCCGGACCTTCTCCAATAAAATACATCTACTCTGGCCCGTCCCTATGTTATTCATAAAAATGTTGGGACAGCCCTGCTATAGAGGTACATATGATGAGCGTTAGACGAAGATAGTGAAGAACAAGATATATGCGTCAACGATCTGCCTGTAAGTGTTATTACCCTGCCGATCTGAGTCAGACTTGTGGTCTAATAAAACAAAGAAGATGCACAAAAACTTGATCATTACAGGAAAGGACAGGAAAGAGTCACCATTATTTTAAGAAAAGACCTCGTAATTTGTTCTAAGAAACAAATGCATTGCAAAGCCATTGCGGTTCAAAATTAGGTTGGAAATGTTACCCTTCTTTTCTATGTTATCCTTTAAAACGTGGCCACAAAAAGCCCAAGATAGAGATGTTTAGAGGTAAAAAGAGTAGGCATTTGCCCAGCAGTGGGAAACAACATAGGCTTTACAAAAAGGATGCAATATTTCTTGACGATTCACCATTTACATGAATTACAACCATCTGATTCTACTAGATTTTAGATCCTCATTGGGTTTTTGATAAACTGACTTACTACAAAATCTCGGATTACTTGGAAGATAAATCAGCTTGGGACTGATCGCTCAAATACACTTCGTTAATAAGAGTGTCATGTCAAAGTGTAGCGTGTCTTGCTTTGCTTATTTCTGAGGGAAGCTGACCGGAGCTGTTGTTTACTAAAATACATTGTTTTAAAATGCGTACATGGCGATTTAAAAAAAAACAACGTTAAAAAGACAAGCCCGCTGAGTTTCTTGCCGGAACTTCTCAGTCGAGGTCGCGTTTCCGATTCGGCGGTAGAATTTAAGGAAAAAAAAGTAAAATGACAATTTGTAAGTGACCCCGTAGGCCTTAACAAAATAAACGCGTTGACTTTGACTTAGTGCCTGTTCCAGAATCGCCAGATAAGTTTTATCCACCTTATAAATATGGCGTATTGACATTTTTCCATACAATATCTGTCAAAACGCCATATTTATTTGGTGGGTAACAGTGTCTGACGATTCTGAAACAGGCCCTTAAATTAAATAATACGCGTTATTAGGGCCTCCGCAGACTTGCTGCTTTTAGCATCGGCGACCGGGGATTTTGTGACGTATCGATGCTGCGTCGCGTTTCTTCGAGCGCGACCGAGCGAGACGCAGCATCAAAATCGCCGATCGCCGATGCTAAAAGTAGCAAGTCTGCGGAGGCCCTTACTGCTAGGATGATGCCGTTAGCATCCATAACCAAAATAGCATTTTTATCAATTCTGAGATTAGAGGATCAAAAGTCGTCTCCATGGCAGTATTCAACATTTATTTTGCCGTCATTTGCTGATAAGCTTCTATTCGATACTTGACGCATAATAGAAACAGACTTCTAATATCTTGATGTCTGACGAAACATTGCCCGCTAAGTTTATACAGATTTTTATCCACTTTACGATGGTTTTAAAAACATTTCTAAGAACAAAAAATGATTTGTAATGCTAGTTGAAGTCCATCATAACTTTCTATAAAGGGGTTAGGCTCGGGCCGAACCAGAAAGGCGATTGCGATGCGACGGCGATTTCTAAACTGACTGACGACGACTGTCAATGATGTTAGAATAACTAATGTGCACCCATCCAAGGTGCGACCGAGTCAACATGGCTTAACAAAGAAATACTTACAGGTGACTCTTCTCTCGTGCTTGGCTCGGTATAGGTGGAGTTAGCGTTGTTGTCGGGACACAGCTCGCCGTCCAACGGGCTCGGGCACTCTCCTTCGTGTGTGTCTGTTCCAAGTTCCAAGTTCCAAAAATATATACTTTAAAACTTATACCTACTGGGTGAAATCGAAATAGTGGGCAATATTTTAAAATATGACTCGACACATGATTCAGAATATTATGGGAAAACAAATAAAAAATCCAATTGATAAAAAAATATTGCTCGGGTAAGCAAATAAGCAAACCATTTAACTGTTATACCTTACTTGGGTAATACATTTTTATCAATTGATTTGTTGATTAATATTCCCTAAATATTCTGAATCATGTGTAGAATCACCGTTTAAAATATTGCCCACGATTTCGATTTCACCCAGTATAACGATCTTTGAAAAGTCGACGTAGACTAATCTCCCGTTAAATGTATCCCAAATCAATAATTGAATGACAGATTAGTGCTTAATTTCGACTTTAAAATCCGTACTATGGCGCCTAATCCGAAATACGAAACGAAAAGTTTCGGCGGACGGATGGTACGTTTTCCTACACTCCGAAAGTGTTTCATGCGAAGTTCGGATTCGATAGTCGTGATTTGAAGTTTCTTCTTTTGTGGACCCTACTCCGAAAGAGAATCCGGATCACTGCCGAAACACTTACGAGTAGGACAATGTACCATACGTCAGCCGAAACGTTTCACTTTTTACAGAGTAGACTCGCTGCAACTGACCAGCAGTCGTTGAGCCTTGTCATAGGCCTTCGGGCGGCTTGAACAACTCTGACACCAGGTTGGCCACTAACCATACGATAAGAAGAACTATGTAGTTTATAGCCATACCATGGTTGAGTCGCGATTGTTTCTCGTCGTCCGTACACAAGTCGGGTTCGCCTGTTTTCTCTTCGCCGCTGCCGCTCTCACCGTCCCCTTCAGAAAGCTGCTTTTCTGAGAACGAGACAAAATCATGATAAATATATAAAAGCTTATATCATTCAATATAAAGACATAAAGATGCATTAAACAAAAATAAAAAAAACATTACATGATGATATACAATAATAGCTTTATGGATATAGAAAAGAAGTGGGTACTCACCTTTACTTTCTGAATTATAAATACTATTTGTCTTTAATATTAATTCGAATTCCTTTGCGGATTTCCCTTCAGCGGATATGGCCTTAATTCCAACCTGAAACAAATTCGTCATCTATAACTCATCATCTACAAGACAATAATTCGGGACATATTTAGCTTTAGAGGCCGATATTAAGAAATTAATCTCGTGTCTGAAAGCGTACAAACTATATAGAGACCATTTACTTAATCTATGATTTTATACATCTATGCTCAAGACCGCAAGCGTTGGTTGCCGAGATTGGGGCTATAAAGTTGGTGTTAGTCGGGCAATATTTATTTTTAGGGACAAAAAATGCTTTTGACGCATTTCAAACGTTTGTCCGATTCTGATGGCAGCAAGCGCTCGATATGCGTATATGCTCTTGCTATATGCTCTTTTGATGAGTATGTCAATAGGTGTCTTTAAGTGAATTGCATAATGCGTGCAGTGACCTACCTGCGGCTAACTTGGTTTCTATCAAAAAGAAATTCACACAAATGGTTTCACGAAAAAAAGGGCCTTTGTTTCAACAGATGGTTGTCATCTCATTGGACAATGACCTAATGGGCGGAGCGAGCTTAAATGTTGTCTGCAAGCGATAAGTTGTTGAAACTGATCAGGCTTCAAGTTTGCTGATAGTAACTTGTTGATAAGTTGTTGAAACTGATCAGGCTTCAAGTTTGGTGATAGTACCTTGTTGATAAGTTGTTGAAACTGATCAGGCTTCAAGTTTGCTGATAGTACCTTGTTGATAAGTTGTTGAAACTGATCAGGCTTCAAGTTTGCTGATAGTACCTTGTTGATAAGTTGTTGAAACTGATCAGGCTTCAAGTTTGCTGATAGTATCTTGTTGATAAGTTGTTAAAACTGATCAGGCTTCAAGTATGCCGATAGTATCTTGTTGATAAGTTGTTAAAACTGATCAGTCTTCAAGTTTGCTGATAGTACCTTGTTGATAAGTTGTTGAAACTGATCAGGCTTCAAGTTTGGTGATAGTACCTTGTTGAGCAGATGTTGCGGCAGCAGCAGCTTGATGTAGTCGGGCAGCGCGCGCACCGCGTCCTCCAGCGAGCCGCCGCGCTTCGCCTCCAGCAGCTTGTTGCTGTCCGTGCTCAGGACCAGCATCTTCGCCTCGCCGTTTTGTACTGTATACTGCGGACATCAATTAACTGGTCAGGTTCAATTCAATACAGGGCCAAAGTATAATAATTCTACCCTATTCAATAGTGGTACATCATATATTGTGTAATTTCAAAGCGACCACTTCAGTTAATTCCGATAGTGTGCGGTGTGTGTGTTTGAGTGAGTGTGTAAGTGAGTGAGTGAGGGAGTGTGTGTGTGTGTGTGTGTGCGCGTGTGCGCGCGCGTGTGTGCGTGTGTGTGAGAGTGAGTTTGTGTGTGCATGTGTGTGTGTGTGTGTGTGTGTGTGTGTGTGTGTGTGTGTGTGTGTGTGTGTATGTGTGTGCATGTGTGTGTGTGTGTGTGTGTGTGTGTGTGTATGTGTGTGTGTGTGTGTGTGTGTGTGTGTGCGCGTGTGTGTGTGTGTGTGCGCGTGCGCGTGTGTGTGTGTGAGTGCGAGTGTGCGTGTGTGCGTGTGTGCGTATGTGCGTGTGTGCGTGCGTCCGTGCGTGTGTGTGTGTATGTTGTTTGCGCGTGTGTGTATTTGGTGTGTGTAGGGACGTACCGCGAGCGGCAGATGCGTGCGCACGGCCTGCTCGCGCTCCTCTGCGGCGGCGATGGCGAGCCGCGCCGCGCACATCTTGCGCTCGCACCGCGCTGCCAGCTTCTGCAACAACACAAACACAACATACGTTTAATAATTATTCCTACGGCACCTGGAAAAAAGTAAGATGACGACGAGTGATACGCATCGCGCTCCATACACTTCTCCATCGTATTTGCGAATTATAATACGGGGGTGCGCACGCTGCTCCAGCGTCTCCTCCAGAACCAGCCGCTGCTCGTGCCAGCGTGTTTCTGTTCAGCAGTGTGGTGTACCTGCAGCTCGGCGAGCGCGTTGTTGGCGGTGAGCCGCAGCGCGTAGTTGTGCTGGTGCAGCGCCACCACCTCGCGGCCGCGCCGCTCCAGCGTCTCCTCCAGCGCCAGCCGCTGCTCGTGCGCCGCGCGCAGGCTCTCCTGCGCCACTTCCTGCAACATTACACTATATTCTTTAAAAATAAGTATTTTGTAGTAACCTAAGAACGTTCGGCCTTTATAACCAAAACTGGGACGTTTAATTGAGCGAGTGGAACCATCTATTATCTTTTTCTGTCCGAATACATTAATTAATACTGCGATGCTTTCATACGTATGCACCGTTTCGGGAATTTCACACAATGGCAAATAATCCGGAAGGTTTATGTGTGGACAAATAATCCGACAAATAATGCGGAAGGTTTATGTGTGGCAATTTATGAAAACAGTACGGCACCATTCGCCAGGAGAATTTAATAAGGACCAAAGGTCTGGAATTTTTGCCACCAGAGCAATGGCGCCACGATGGAGTGCAATGCCATAGAAAATATAAATAAATACAATAATAAATATCCCTGGAATAATAAGTTTAATAGTGTGTGTGTGTGTGTGTGTGTGTACTCGCCTGGTAGTTCCTCTTATCGCTGAGCAGCTGCGCCACCTGGTGGTGGTCGGGCTGCTTGCCGACGGCGAGCATGGCCTCGAGCGTGTGCACACGCATGAGCAGGCGCTGCTCGCCCACGAACAGCTCCCACGACGCCTGTGCTTCGGCTCGCGTGCGCTCTACACACTCGCGCAGCGTGCGCAGTCGCGTCTCCAGCGACGCCTCGCGCTGGATCGCCTCCTGCGACGCGACACCACCATTATCATCATCATCATCACCATCAACAACATCATCATCATCATCTGAGCCGAAAGACGTCCACTGCTGGACATAGGCCTTCCCTAAGGTTCGCCACAATGACCGGTCTTGCGTTTCCCGCATACAGTGGATTCCCACGACCTTCACCAGGTCGTCGGTCAACCATCGCCCAACACCAATACATTATTATTACCGATGGAGATATTAACAGCATGGAGGACGTAATTTTTATAGTATACCTAGTTTCTAGCATTAAATAAGTACTAATCAAACTCGACTGACAGACATCTTAAGAAAAAAAAAAGAGATAGCTATACAACGCAACGTCCGTCTTGAACGGCTGTGAATGTGAAGCAGATATTTTCGACTTTGGTGACCATGTATAACACTATATAACAAAACCCGGCTTCACAGCCTCTCAAAACACAATTAATATAAATGCAATCTTTACTACATAGAAACTAGGACGAAGGTTCTGCAATTTTTCAGTCGGTTTTTTCTTAGAAAGTTACCGAATGCAGTAGTGAATAAACTTTGTTTTCACTGCTGCAAAGAGATTTTCCGCGGCAGTCTTACTCTTTATCAAAATCGATTAATGCTCGTAGTTAATGTATTCGTAGCCTTGACAGAGCTTGCCAAACGTCTCCTTGGTGCATTGTCGATATAGTCGTGAGGTAAACAATTATCATGCAATATCTGTTGCGTTGTAAACACAAATCTTTATTCAAGGCTCACTATATTTATGACCAAAGCAGGTTCTCAACCAGCAAAACTTTATATGTAAACAGAATATTACAATTTAAGAAAATTATTGCTCAATAATTTTGATAGTGCCGATTCCGAATTCAAACCTAAATTATTTCACGTCGTCGCGCAACTAATTTATTCAGAAAATAAGAATTCACTCACTGATGACGTAATAGCGTAGATTTTATTGGCAATATCGAAACTGCAGTCTCCTGGGGTCAATGACCAGACGCCAAACAAAACAAAAAGTTCGGACCACTATTATTAAATAACTCTTATTGCCCGCGAGTAAGTTCGCTCGAATTTTAATTTTTGTCATGCCTGTAGGAAGGAACCCATAAATTTTCCGAAATAGAAGCAGCCTTAGTGTTATTGATCCAGGATATTAAATATCATTGTCCTGACAAGATTCAAGTCCTCCGAAGCACAGTTACGCACAGTTTGAAATTCCACTAAATGATCTCCCATTTCTGGCTGACTTGCCAAGCGTTGCCTAACCTTCGATCGTTTACCGATCACTGATTACAGCCAGCAATGAGCGCCTTAAACTTAAATTACTGCAAAGACACTTCAATATCATTTAACGCATTGTAAATGCTCTCCGCTCTATGTGAAGCCCGAAGATCTGATGGCCGATGGGGCGGAAAGGTTCTCGTGTGACGACTTCGTACCGGAAGACGCTGCGTGAGTAGCCCCCCAACAAAGTGGACAGTCGACCTAGTGAAGGTCACAAGATACTCCTGGACCCGAGTAGCACAGGACCGGTCCTCGTGAAAGACCTTGGGGGAGGCTTGTGTCCAACAGTAAGTTTGCTTCTTAATCGAAAAGAATAAGGTTTCAAAACTCATGTTTAGAGCTAGTCCCAACAGCTCTTCAACCGTCTTGATGCCTATCCTCTCCCATGTTGCGAAACCGTGAGCCCATGACATCTTACGCCTTCCCTTTCTTGCCAAGTCACCAGTTTGCCAGATACTACTCCACCAAGCCAACTAGGCACTCGGGTATAAATATCAAATGATAATAAGTCAATGATCCTTTGGCTAAAATGCTGATGATAAATGATAGTTATAGTGTAGATCTTGGATAATACCTGTACGAAGTTGTTGAGCTGGTAGAGTTCTTTGAGGTGCAGCGGCGTGGTCATAGTGGGGTTGAAGGACAGCTTGGCCTCCTTGCCGTCGGGGTGGTACAGCTTGAGCAGCGCGACCACCGGTGGAAACGTGTTTTGCTGTACCAACAACACAACACAATTTATATTCATAGTGAATCTAAAATTGTCCATTTCAGACAGCATTTCAAAATATGGGATATTATGGTTTAAGAGATGTATAAGTGATGATTAAATTCTTTTTTTTAATCCGTGTAAATATTCACTATTTAGGTTACATACAACATTACTCTCGCTATTTTCTAAATCTAGAAATTTTCAAAAATTACAGTTACCAATACTGAAAGTTCATAAGAGTACCTAATAGGTAAACTATAAAAAAGTGCAACGCGCATATTATTAAGTTGATGACACTTATCACGAACAGAATATCAGACCTAGATTTCAGGGTCATTATATTTTGTAAAAGTATCACGTTACAATCAGCAATAAAAAAGTTCGCCGATCAGATTTAAAAAGTTTCAAGTACGCCGAACGCGCTGGCGTCTGCTTCAAAATATATTTCCTTACTTCTAATCTTGTTTTTTTAAGTTTAATGGGAAATTTGTTCCTTAATACATTTGGGAACCACATTATTTATATTCAGTACAATAGTAGCAAAGCTGCCTACGCTTTTAAACAGGAATAGGTAGGCTTCTACTACGGTAGGACTAGTCTATGACGTGTTAAACACCACCCAAAACAGCATTAGACACCAACAAATATCACATTACAGAACCGGTTCATCTACTTCAAACACGTATGATGTCTTGTCAAAATTATAGCTCAGTTGGAAACAGTAATAAAGAAACACATTGTAGTATTTCTACTAAAATCGTGTATTTGCGGTTGACAACAATAGGACAGTATTTTTAAACGTTTACACTTTGATCATGGGGCAAAAGTGAATATTTTATTATCATTGGAATGATGGTACCATGTCGTATCAGGGGGTAAAATAAACTGCCCTAGATAAGGAAAGATGGAGCGAACTCCATCAGATACACCAACGACATAGGTCTTCGGAACCAACACCCCCTTCCCCTCCCTGTCCCACTCCCCTTCAGGTCAGTAAGGTGCAAGCGATGCCTTGGGTATTGCAAGCATCTATAGCTTAACTGCTTAACATCAGGCGGACCGAACTCTTGTCTGCCACCTTCACATAAAAAATATGTAGACTATTTGGACAACATTGTTTACTAAAGGGTAAGGGGCTATGCGCACTGGCAACATTTGCGGCAACTGGCAACTCGCAACTAGCTGTTTTCATATAAAACAATCGCGGCAACTGTTGCTGCAACTGACAATTGTTGGCTGCAACTGCCAAAGAACCATTAAAAAGTTTATAGTTTCGGCAACTAAGTTGATAGTTTCTTCAACTAAAGTTGCTCCGTGTGCATAGCCTCTAAAAGTACTATAAAGCATACTTACTTTCTCAGTATTTCCAGCATTCTCGACGACAGGTATGCCGAACTGCACCACGTCACCGGAGAACACCTCGTGCGGCTCCTGCTCCTTCGATATGGAGCACCGGTTGTTATTGATGAACGTGCCATTGCTGCTCTGATTGTCCTGTAAACAAATCACCCGTCAATACCGGCGAACGATGATAAAACAATAATAACATGTTTGTAAACACGCTTGTTTTCAATGGGCCGATGTCGTAATGTAAACGCAACGTTGATAGTTCAGAAGTGGTGTAAGAAAGAAAATGTATGTGCGATTTGGAGCGGGTATGAACTGTTCGTTTGCTATATTGCCTCGCCCTATAATCACGCCAGTCTCAGTATGCATCTAATATCCATGTCTTCTGAAGCATTATATTTTATATGCGTTACTACTCGTAGGTAAGTGGGATCGACTCATAAAAAATTTGAGCCTATGGACGACGAAACCATGATACAGAGTAAATAATCCTCTTAAGACTTTATAAACATAATAATTTAATTGCATCTATGAAATAGGATCTTTCATGAGATAGAGTGCGTATAGAATAGAACCTACCAAAAATATATTCCTAACTGGTGCCCGCGACTTCGTCAGCGTAGAATTTGTACTTCAAGTAGCCTATTTGTTTCTCTGAGCTTAGAAATGATTGGTCTCCCATGAAAACTTTCATCCCCTATTTCACCCCCATCAAGTTATATTTTCGCTACAAAAACTAGCCTACGTCAATGCCAAATTTATCAAGATTAGTTTAGCGGAAAACGTAATAGATAGACAGACATTTACTTTCGCATTTATAATATTAGTAATTATAGATTAAAGTTAAATCTGAACAGATTAGAACAAAATACTGTCTAAAGCAATCTATAAATTTAATCGTTCGCGAACAAGCAGAAGCTTGTTTTGAAATTAGCATAGCTAATGCAGACGAATAAGACCGACTGTTTCATCTAATTTTATATTTAAATGTATTCGGACATTATGCTTTTGAAGTTCCTTATGTTTCTTCGCGTTTTAATTATCCTCAAAGCGATATAAACAAAGCTAATACGACATTTACATCCTACAACCTTCTAGTATTGCGGAATTTGGCACTGATTACGAGGATAGCGAGGAAAATATTCGAATTAACATGCATGCGCTGTTACAGCGTTAGCTTATCTACTAACCACAACTAACTGAAATAAAAAACATAGAACATAATAAGTACCAAGTTAAATAATACATACATGTTTGTGTGTCCATTTATTATATCTAAGTTCCAACCGAAATAAAATGAAGGTTCATTACTCTATCAAAATTCTCTAAAACATTAGTCGCCAAACTTAGTTTTTTTAGCCAGTTTACAAAGGTTTTATAAAGTATTTCTTGGAACGAAAGTGATTTGTAATCCCAGTGGATGTCCATCATAACTTTCTATAAATTTGGGGGTAGATATATCCGCAGCAATGACCAGATAGGCGGGATACGCTGCAAATGGTCTCACGTATTTTAAAACGTCTGCGATAGGCTCGCTCTAACCTATTTAACCAATCAAAGTGCCGAACGAGGTAAACGCGACGAACTCGTTAACGTTTACAGTTTCGGTTGTGACAAGAAACGCACACTAGGTCCTCTGAGCCCTAGCGAGAACCACGAACGAAATCAGGCAGAACAAAAAAAATACAGTAAAAATTACAACATGTAAGTATGTAAATACAAGCATGCTGCGTGCCACTCAAGTTTTTGAATAGCAATCAAACACTGATTACCAATATCCCCAAGCACGGATTTCCCTTTCAACAAAAACTTAGCACGTTATCGGCCGTTACGATCAACCTCAGTGTCTTCATTCCGAACAATTCATTGTGGATAACGAGGGTACAAACAGCCTTGCGCGAACAAGCCAAACAACCTTTAAAACCGGAGACGCAGTTTAGTAAAACGTATTAGCATGAAGACAAGCTTGGAGCTCATAGAAATCGCCTGTGGGCGGAAACGGGTGAGAGTCGAGCAGTCGAATTACTACTAGGCCTACACGCAACCGGTACAAGGTTCTTTCATTATTTTTAATGTGGGATGAGTTCACGTTGTCGCAACATCGCTTGTATAATATTAGTGACGGAGCAACAATACAAATTTGGTTTTATTGTTGTTAGAAATGGAACTGAACGTTTTTCTATAGGCTCGTCGATGGAACTAGCTAAGATTTCAAGGTGGTAAAACCATATGTAGCTGACTGCTGCTCATACACGGACTAGCTCGGCTGGAGTAGTACCACCCTCTCACAGAAGATGGGCGTACCTACAGTAGCTATTTTGGCTGCGTTTCATACGAGAGAGCGGGACGCCAAAACCCACGCCCCTATCCCTCCCCTCCCACTCCCCTTCAGGTCGGCAACGTGCGAGCGTTGCCTATAAGGGGTCATCCAGTAATTACGTCACACGTAAAGGGGGGATGGGGTCTCGCAAATCATAAAAATCATGAAATTCGTGTGACGTAATTAATGGATGGCCCCTAAGGCCTAGCCCGCACTGCGAATAAAAACCGCGCGGTCTTTTCCCCGCAATTCTGTAACCCATGGAATCATATGAATGTATCCGCACTTGCGGTTTTAAATTTGCGCAGTTTGACAAGTGCGGTTCACTTATAGTATCCTCTTCAATCGTTCAAAGTTCGACTCGTGGCTTATGCTTCGGTATGCTAATTTAAGCACGGACAAAGACCCGTTTGTGCTTTAATGTCACATAAATTCCGGATGTCCTAGTTGTAAGATCATTCTAGTGCAACATCTTACTTGAACCAAATAAAAATAACTGCACCAAATTAGTTCCGTGACCGATTCTCGATGTCGGATTACTTCGAGTCTTTTGCTCGAGTTATAACGAATTGATAGAGTAATCTAATCTCTGTCGAGTGCAATGGCTCTTAAGAATGTGGATATGTGAAACGTGTTTACTAGAAATGCGATGGTTATCACTCTTCCTCAACATTAATATCGCACCTTCGGTAAGACAAGGGCACAATTGCACTTTTTTTTTTCAAATTTATGCCTAAGTCTCGGTATGACAAAGGCACAATTTTGCACTTTACATAAATTTACTACAATTATGCCCTTGTCCTACAAAGTACATAACAGTAATATGTACTAAATTCTTGTAATACAAACAAGTGATTAGGGTGTACGAATAAAAATCCCCCTATCTAACGAAAGATTGTGGCAATTTTAAAAGAACTTTTGCACCTAAACAGGCATTCTCAAACTAGTATAATATTCCATATATAGCATCGACAATACCCCAAGATCTAGAACGCCACCTCCGCTCGCCATCAGTGTGCAATGACAACCATAGTTACCAACCGACCTCCACCCGAACCCGCATTAATAAGTACTGTTATGGAAAGAACTTCGCAAACCTGATTGACGACAATTGATCAATCTACACCGCTGATATAAAGAGGTGGGTCCTTTGTTCTATTGTTCTGGGTGATCTCAGACACTACTGAACCGATTCGATTTGTTTTTCGTTAGGTAACATTGTATGTTCTTGATACGATAGTTACGGTAACAGTTATGTGGGTCAACAGCCAAATTTTTGAAATATGTGAAGACAAGGTCTCCACCATATACTGGAACTGACTGGTCCTGACTGATATATCAACGCACAGCCTAAACCGCTGGTCCTAGAGACATTAAATTTGGAGGGTGTGTACCTCGTAAAGGGTAAGTATCCACTAAAATAGGGTCGAAATTCGTCGCCTAATGTCGTCAAATAGGGGATTAAAGTTTGTATGAAAGTTTCATTTTGAATTCTGCGCGGACAAAGTCGCGGGCAAAAGCTAGTAGTTTATAACAGTTGAGCAATATGACGATCCTTTTACTGTGACAAAACAACACCTACAACAAAACAGTAATACGGGTAGGTCATACCAACTCATTAATAAAAGGAATGTGTATAATGGATGTGAGGAATGTGTGGCAGTTAGACATATACCAACAGGTGCGCTAATAACAACTGTAAGTGAACATGCAACGGTCGAATATCTTCGCACTGCAAGTCCAGACCAGCAATTGAACACACGGGTTGTTAGGTAGCAATTTGTACTCACCACAAGGTAAAAGTGGCCCTTGTCGTAATAGAGCGTGGCGTGGTGTCGGGAGAGCACTCGACATTCGAATATTGTGTTCGTCGGGCTCGGCGTCGCTCGGTACACGTTGCGCCCAATCTGGAACATCGCAGTGTTTCAATTAATGAAAGCAATTGACGTCGCAAGGGAAGGAACATTTAAGGATGATCACATGCACGGAGAGTGAAAGTTTAATATTAATTGTTACTTAGAACTAAGCAATTAGGCTATCTTAAAGATAAATCAATCGTGCAAAATAATACTTTTCATTCTAGGTTCATGGAATTTGAAACTCCGATCATTAGGCGAAGGCTAGACGTAAAGTAAATACTGTGGTCCGTCATTATTTACCAAAAATCGTGGTCCAAACTGATCGTGTAGGCTAGTATACTGATGGATGACAGTCTTTACCACGAATTTCAATTCCAGAATGACAGTTTGGCATTCCGCGTCGCGAAAGCAATAGAGTGGACATGTCTTCTGAGATTGCGGACTAAATCAAGCGCTAAGGTAATATCCATACCAAGCTTTTGTGTTTAATTTGACGTCTGCACTGTACGAACTACGTCACAATACTGACGGAATAAATACTGAACGTGTAGCCTGCGTCGATGGAATGACATCCATCATTATGTACCACACTGACGGACCACAGTATATACTTTACGTCTAGCCTTCGCCTTACTGTGGATAACAAGTGGACAAAATTACTAGAATCCTTGGGTTGTCTATCCATTATACATTGTCTGTAGTACCAGATTAACGTACATGTTAGCAAATCTGTTGCATAATTCATTAGCCGTACAAATCATGTGTGCATTTATTACGTATTATACATAACATAATTACTGAGATGCACGCACTATTTACGGATTATTGATTCATGACCGCACCGTAGCGTGGAATACGACACCTTGGTTATGAGCCCTGATAATCTTAGATATAGTTTAATTAGGAAGGCTGGAGTTTAATGTGATCGAAAGATCCCGGCGATTATCAAGTCTGACCTATTAATGGGATGTCTATTTCGTTATAGCTTTGCCCTTTGCAATTATCAGCGTACTTAAATGACTCAGGGACACATGATTCACTCCATCATTTAATCCTGACACACAGGAAACGATAGAGTTGAGGGATAATGTCAAAAACCGACTTCAAAAAAACCTGGAGCACTAAAAAGCCTGAAATAATCTTTCTATTACCACCACTGCCTACCCCTTCGGGAAAATCAGGCGTGATGATGTGTTATCGAGTATTTGGGGTCGGTGCCAATCTAGCTTCTTACTTTTATAGTAGGTAGAATCGGCATACCAAGATTGGCACCGACTCCAAATACTCGATAACACATCATCACGCCTGATTTTCCCGAAGGGGTAGGCAGTGGTGGTAATAGAAATATTATTTCAGGCTTTTTAGTGCTCCAGGTTTTTTTGAAGTCGGTTTTTATTTTTTTATAAAAATAATTTTATTTCATGATTTTTAGTGGCGCCATACAAACTTTATCACCCCAAATGACCCCTTTGGGGGGTGACTTTTCCAAGATTCCAAAACAAAAGTTTCTTAGTTTATTATATGGAGTATACATACTAAGTTTCAAGTCAATCGGACACAAATATATTTTCTACCGTACTTCTACCCCTAGTTTCCCCCTTTGGGGGCAGATTTCCGAAATGATATTTTTATGGGACCAAAACAACTTAGTCACCTACCAAATAACAGTTTAAAAAGAAAAATTGGTTCATAAAGTGGTTCATAAAGTTCATAATTGGTTAGAGATAAACGGTAACTCTCCATACAAACTTCAACACCTCGTTTTACCCCCTTGGGGGGGGATTTTTCTAAAATCCTGAAACATGAGTTTCATTATTTCTTATGCAAAATATACATATTAAGTTTCAAGTCAATCGGACAAAAAAATTTTTTTCAGACGACCTTCACCCCCCAAAATTACCCCCTTAGGGGTTGATTCTAGGAATTATTTTTTTATGGGACCAACTTGGAGCTACGATCTACCGAACAGCAAAATAATTTTTCAAATCGGTTCATAAATGCCGGAGAAATCGGTGAACATACATAAAAAAAAAAAAAAAAAAAAAAAAACATACATACAGCCGAACATAGAACCTCCTCCTTTTTTGAAGTCGGTTAAAAAGCGATGGCCATGTATACTGCCGCCCCCTTAATTACATCGCCTTCACTTTGCCAAACGAATTCTTCTCAAGAAGTCAAGTTTACCTACACACTAACCCATCGAGTTCAAAAACAAATCCATAACATCGAATGTGTCTAAAAATAATTACAGTTGCGTAGAGTAGGCCTAATTATATCAAGGATAGACATGGTTCATTACACTGCCTCTCCTACGATCCCGCAGCAAACATTACCTACAGTACAAATGTAACTGCCTTTATCTATTTCGGAATTTCGGCTGTGATAATCTTAATAACTGTTAAGTCTATGCTAATAACGCTGTGCCTATATGCTATGCTAATAATGACTCAATGTTTATTCAATGATTAGCAGCTTATTGCGTTTGAAGTTCTTCGTGAGGTCAATCCTACGAATCCTTGGACCTGACTTCACAGAAAGTACATTTGGTCCACGACCTTCTACCTAGACCAAATAGCACGCGCTTTAGGGAGATGCAACTAGCTCGCCCCCCCCCCCCCCCTAGCCAAGTGGCGTTTTCTACGAGCGTTTCTCCAAATCGCTACACTTAAATGTATGGAAATGACATTACAAGTCGATAAGCAGATCACATGACCTATGTAATTTCCATCATGAAGCGTAGCGTTTTGTAGAAACGCTCGTAAACGAAGCCACTTGGCTAGGGGGGCAGGTGCACCTAGAGGTAGATAAAGTCACCGGAAAAGAGAATTTAAGACAGGAGATATTCAATTCTGTACAGGATTATGTGCAGTCACTGCCCTGTGTGGTATGTAGTGTAGGGGTTAGTTCGGATGACCAGACCGGAATGACGTCAAACCAGAGCCAGTGACGTAGGGAACCTCGTCACTGCCTCATAGTGCAACCAAGATAATGGACAAAACTTAAAAACAAAGAGTCACAACCAAATTACTAGATCATTGGTGTTATTGATCGACATACACAAGCTATTGTTTCCGATAATAGTAAAATACGTATAAAAGCTTCCTGTACAATAACATAAAATTAATAATTATCAACTTCCTCGCGGCAGGCTGATGCGTAGTCAGAAATAGCAATTTAATCTCATTAAATTTAATTGCCGATGGACAGTTGTGTCTCAAGCACCTCGGGTCGGGCTGAGTCAGGCGTGCGCGGGCGCATACGCACCGCAACAGACAGGCGCTGGCCTGGACTGCATACAAAATAAATTATGGATAGATGTGATGATGCGCGTGTGATGCGACTGTCAATTGAGTATCTACTTTAAATAACTATTGGAAAACAAAGAGAATCTAAAACGATTGAAAAAAAGGCACCTCATTTGTGTTATACTTACAACACTAGCATAACTAAATTCCACAGAAGTTGTTAAACTTAAAACATGTTTTAAACATAGATCATCACCATCAGTCACCATTTTAATCTGATTTTGGATGGGACAAATTCTGTTTTAACCATATTATTCTATATACAGGGAATTTAATAAAAATAAATTCAATTCCTGGCACCATGCTGTTCCATACATGTTTATTTCGGGACAAAAAATATGAGAAAATATTTTGGTTCAGACTATGCAGTAAGTATAAGGGCCTGTTTCGTTAGCGTCAGAATATATTTTATACACCAAATAAATTTGAAGTTTTGACAGTTTTTCATAGAATATCTTTCAAGTCATATTTATTAGATGGTTAAAAGTTATCTGACGATTCTGAAACAAAGGCTTAGAATGCAGATCATTAGGTGTCAAACAAGTATTTTTCCTGTCCCACTATAAAAAAATCCCTCTATTTTGATTGTTTTGCCTAAATTTAGGCTACATTCCATCACACTAGCCTAGTTTACTGGGATCTTAATATATATTATTATTATCATTATAATTCCAGTATATTTGAAAAATTTTGTCAACCATTGAGGGAGATAAACTTTTTATCAAACCATATTATCTAGATAAAATTGTTATCATAGTTTGAACTGTTGGAGTTAACCAAGGGATATGTAATGGATAAAGACAAAATAATGGTGTATTGTCACATAAGAAGACAATCAATATGTAACTGTGACAAAATTGTAGATACAATATGTATGAGTTTATTACCTACCTTTTTGTGGTATATTTGTAAGACAGTATACATATATTTTGAAGTACTATTATATACCTACTAATATTATTTGGACTGTTTTATGTTGCTTAGGTCTTTACTACAGCAAGTAGTAATAGTAGTCTTACTATTATTACAGCTGTTTGTGAGACACTGAGAAACATCCTTTTATCTCATTCTCTCTTATAAGAGAATGATTCTATGTGACAAAGTCCATGTGTCTTGTCATGGATGCCATTTGCCAATATTATAACACATCATTTCTTGCAGTATCTCACAAGTAGATAAGAGGACACTTACCTAAGACCTCTGCTAATTGCTTTCAAAATTAAATAACCATTATTTGTTATGTAAAGAACATTATGTACTCATCAGTACCTACATAATCTAAAAGCATCCACATTTATGAGTTGCAGCCATTAGAAGCAAAATAAGACCATATTTTTGTTAAGTACTTTATTAGTTTTACATGACCAGTGAGTGAGATACCAAAAATGATGTACTTATAACAAAGCTGATTCATATTGGAAGTGTTTCTAGTTGACATGCTAATAGTAAATATTCAGCCTTGCAATACAATGATACTGAGACCTTGATAATAGGCTCCATGTAAAATGTGTATGAAAAGCACATTATTACCCGAATATTAACATCAGGTAAATAAGGGTAAATAGGCTTTTAATTTAATAAACAAAATAGATGCTATTGCTTTATAAAAGTAGTTATATTTTTAATAGGGTGGGAAAATCTTAACTTAATTTGAATTTGAGCAAAATATACTCTTATTACAAAAAAGTTCAACTCATATTGAATGTGTGTATAGTAAAATGTTTTATCAATAAGAATTGCAGTTGTATGTATTATTACAATAACGTGGCACAATCACACTGAAGTGCAAAACAAAAGGACCATGTTTATAGTTGATATTGATATGTAGTCATGACACATGCTAAGATAAATATTTGTATGATAATAACTTTGGCCTCAGGACATTGATATTTTTATTAGTTGCTATTTACTATTTTGTTATATCTGCCTGTATCTCTGTATGCATTAGTCTCTGTGAATGGATACAGAGACAGCATGAACATAGAAATAGAATAGACGGAGGCAACATAGAAATAAGTGCTACAAACGCAAATAATAATGTAACAAAATAAGGACAATGTAACTCTAAAAAAATGTCATGAATACAACCCATTGAAAGGTCTCCGAAAAAAAATATAACTCATACTTTGTCTGCGGAGAATTGCTAATTGTTAGGGTCCATGACTCATGACAGACATACTCTCGACTGACAGGGAGTTAGGTCTTGTTGACTTCTTCTATTATCGATCAATACATTTGGTTTATAATATTGGAGGTTGACAATTCCGAGGGCGAGTGGTGGGTCCCTCTCTATAATTGTTTAAATATAACTCATGTACTCGAAAGCCTGGGGTACATGGGTAGAGTAAATTGTAGAGTCAGCTTACAACCCAGTACACTACCAATTTTTATAGTACTCTACTATCTACCAATGCCATCTACATTGGTATAGTTCACAGCGTAGTTAGTACTATACAATGCTACTATACCCATGTATGGCAGGCTTAATTAACTAACCATATTCTAAATAAAAATAGTAGGTAATGCACTACATATTACTTCTTCTGGCCAAGACAATATTAATTGTTTTGTTAGAGACTGGTATCGTCCAAGTCTGTCATCACTTTTAGATGCAATCAACAAGTTATACAAGGTGTATCAAAAAGTGTGTACCTACTACAGGTTTTTATAAAATTAGAATATTAACAGGAAGTTTTGGGGGAAAGTCACAGAACAAAAGGTGTTTTAGGAGTTACATTGTTCCAATATTGCATAATATACCTATTACACTAACACAACTCTATCAACATCTGTTACAAGTTTTACAAAAACCTGTTATAGTATACTCTAGTTCTTACACCATGTATAGTGTTAATCTACACATATCTACAGGCAATGATAGATGGTTATAAAATGAAGAATGGGTACCTTGACTGACTGCTCCAACGTGACCCGTCTCTCCTCGAATGGCAGTGAGTTCGCGTGAGGCATGAAGATCGCCCTGGGGACACCTCCTTCCTGGTTGTTAGGTGGCTCTGGACCAGGCGACCAGTTGTAATCCATATTTTTAATTGTGCTACTCATTTGTGGTTTAAGTTTCTTGCTCTTTGCTATCACCATCGCACACACCGCTCCACAAAGTCAGCATCCGTGCCTCGTATGCAATATGACGAGCAACACATCGATGACCGAAAACAAAATCTATTCACTTGCTGCAAGGTGAAAGGTGACCACTGATCACTGCCATTTTGCGAGCTAAACACAGCTTTGAATTAAATTTCGTCTATATATTACAACTAATTTGACGTTCTAAATATCGTAGCAATTATGCAAACACCATTATTTATGAAACTCGATTCCTTTCGTCTACGTAGGTACCGACGATATGTAAAAAAAATCAAAATTCGGAAGGCATTTGTAAATAGATTTTAACGAATATTTAAAACTATGTAAGACAGTTCACATATGCCCGGGCGTAATTAAATTATTTTATTTTCTGGGCGTCAATCTAAATTATCATTTGAGGAACTTACGAAATGGGCGCACGATTCGGACATTTGTTTTGTTGAATTAGAGGTGAGCACGACTAATACTAAATAATCACCTAATTGCCATTTTAGTCGATTTATAAAAATTATCAAATAGGTACAAAATAAAAAAGAACAACTAGATAAAAAGAGTTGCGTGTCCACCGATTGATTGTAATACACTACATTTATTAATACTTACACGAATTAGCCGTGGAATGAATACCTACAACATGTAGAGCTACGATATGAAGAAGTTTTTAACACTTATGGGGCAAATACACTCTCGCGAGTACGCCTCGTGGAGGCCCTCGCGTGAGCCGCGCCAACGGAGGCTACACGAGTGCTGCCTATCCACACTCTCGTTTTATTCAGTGACAGAGTTGGGCACTAATTATTGATTAAATTTTCAATCAATTAAACTTTTAATCGTAATTGTTGCACTCTGCAATTAATTTATTTAGATTAAAGTACATTAATTGTGAGGTTCAATTAAAATCAATTGCAATTATTTTTTTTAACTGTGAAAAAATCTATTACTACTAACAATTATTAGCCTCGTACAATAGGTACATGTACACAGATATCTATTTAGGTGGATGCATGTATAGATAAATAGGCATATAGAATTAGATACTACTTCGGTGAATGCGTGTTTAGGTAGGTAGGTATATAGAGCCAGAATCCCAAATCCCCCCTACTCTTCCTCTAACCCCTCAACCCCATTCCTATTCCCCCCCTCCACGTAAATAAAAGTTGATAATTGGGAGAATTACAATTAATTAATTGTTAATTGTAAAAAATACAATTAATTAATTTTTAATTGTAAAAATACAATTAATAAAATTTTAATTGTAAAAATACAATTAATTAATTGTAAAAAATACAATTAATTAATTGTTAATTGTAAAAAATACAATTAATTTATTATTAATTGTAAAAAATGCAATTAATTAATTGTTAATTGTAAAAATACAATTAATCAATTGTTAATTGGGAATTCTGGAAGTCATAATTACAATTAATTAATTGGAAATTGGAAATTCTGGAAGTCACAATTACAATTAACTAATTGTGACTTCCAAAAATTATCAATTATTAATTGTAAATTTTTAATTGTTCTGAAATTTAATTTTCCCAACACTTGGTTCGCCCGCCTCCCGCCACGCGTCCTTTGACTCCGGTCAAAAAAACCGACACGGAGCGGAGCACGCCGGAGGCGAGGCGAGACATACAAGAGGAGGCGAGCGTGCAATCTACACTCTCGTGCTCGCGTCGCCTCCTCATGCCTCCTAGAGAGTCTGTAGCCGCGGTTACAAGAGACTGAACTGTTTTACTGAGACGGCTCAGTAAAACCTACTGTTAAAAACCTGTACATATCGTAGCTCTTCACGTTTTAGGGATATATTCTACGGGTAAATAAGTTACCTACTTATTTTCAGAGTCGACGCAGTCTTGAGTGGAATAAATCTACAAGTAAAAAGCTACAGCCACGACATCGTAATTCTTCAGTTAGCTCTATCCCTCTCGGTTGCGCGTTTTTCGGCGCTTGCAGCTTGAACGCAGCGAACGCGCAAAATGTTTGGAAACATTGTCGGCTAAAAACATAACAAAGATGTGAAATGGTGCTCCCACACTGTTGTTATAAAATGTTTACTAACTTTTGTAAACATTTTATAACAGCAGTGTGGGAGCACCAAAAGAATAAAGATAAATCACTGTGACAACTCGCATGTGGTCGTGGTTTAGCTCGCTCTAAATCGCTAATAAGCTATAGTCTGACCGCAAGCGCTGTACCGCGCCTTAGGTATGCGTGAGGAGGTAGGGGAGTGGAAAGGCGAGAGCGATGACGGATAGGGGAGTGGGTCGGCGAGAGCGATGAGCCCCCCGTCTCGCCGCTTGCATACCTAAGGCGCGGTACAGCGCTTGCGGTCAGACTATAATCCAATCTGGCTTTCAGCCTAGCTGTACGTGCTTTCATTACTAATCGATATTATTGCTACTTTTAAATCGACTTGGACTCTAATCGAACGGCTACTACTCTATTCAGAAAAAATACATTATATTTTTTACACTAGTAACATTTTAGAAGGTCATGCTATCTCTGTTACACCTATAGTTTAACATATTTTTATCTTTATCTAACTGTAGTGTTGCACGTGGACATAGATGGCGCTGTTACGGTAAATGTCGAAAGTTGAAAGAAAGAAAATCGAAACTTCGTTCGTTCGTGTTGTATGTTGTATTGGATTGGTGGGCGAGTTTTTGAGGCATTGCAACGAAAACGGTTTTCTGCCTTGGGTCTTGTGTGAAGTGTGGTTGTAGAGTGCGTGATATTTATTTCAGACAAAAGTGAAATTTGAAGTGTTTTTGTGTTCCGTAAGTATAATTTGGTTTACTTCTCAGCTACATACGTAATCCATGTTCAAATGAATAAAATACCAATCTGCGTAGAGTTCAACTGCTATAGTCCTTCAATATGGCCGTGCTGTTATATTTTCTATAAATGTAATAAGATTATCCTATTATTCGTCATTTTCAGTACGAAAATATTTTAGGACACAAATAGCTTTCCATTGCAGAATTGCTTGAGATTTGTAGATTTCGTTGATGTGGCAAAATGACAGTAACCGTATTGGTTTTGACGTTTAGTTGGTTTCTGAGTCATTTTACTGCATTCTCATTTTGTTGATTTTTTATTCAATTATTGCGCTTGATTAAAAACTTGGTAGCAAAATGTATGTTCGTGAAATGTGCACAAGTAGCTCCTGTTAAATGGGTAGGTAGGCAGGTACCGCTTAGTCAGGTATGTCAATGGTGCAAAATTACATAAATCCTGCACAAACACTAGAAATTTTCACTGGTTTTATTCTAGTAGACATGAGATGGTCTGACGTTCATAATTACAATCGGAAACACCTACTTGTATTTGGAACTCTGAATCATTACTAAAATTATTTCTATGCAATTCAGTAGGTACCTATAATATTAGATAAATACAATATTTTTTTACAATTTATTCATAAAATTATGTATACTAAGTAGAACTGAATCTGTAAATATACCTACCTATAACTTATGGACACTTGAAATATAAACAAGGTAAGTAGTAATGGCTAACATAACAGTGGATGTAAGTGTCTAAGAAGAAATTTAAAATAAAACAACTAGTCATGACCATACCTACTCTAGTAACTAAAGCTCTATAAACATGGCTACATAGTGACTAACAACAAAAGGTAAACTTATACTTTACCCTTGACATAGAAGCCATACTTATTTTGATTAGCCTCAAATGACATGTGCACAATGATGTACTTTAAAATTTGCCCATTAACTGAAACCTTATTACAGCACAGAGTAGGCAACACCTGTGTTTCTTATATTTTATAGGTATAAATTCCAATCATATAACTTTTGATGTTGACTGTACATAAAGTATTAAAGCGAGCATTGCATTATCCAATTTGCAGAGCACCAGGTGAGCTAGTATGCTAAAATGGGATGGTTTTAAGGCAGTGATCCAAATCTAGTACGATCTCACATCGCAGCACTAGTAATCTCTGCAAATTGGATAATGTGATGCCTGCTTTACTCATCACTTTTTATTTTTTTATAGTTGTAATTTAAAATCATATCACGTTTGATGTTGACTGAACAAAAAGTATTAATCATAACTTTCGTTCTCAATTCTATTCCAAATTGAATGTAGGCTGTATACTTAATTGAAAAATCAATACCTAAACTAGAACTACTCACTCCTCTAATACTAGGAACATTCAGGTCATTGGCACACAATGATAGTCATCAACTTCAATTCAGTTCATATAAGGGGGTTAATGCACCCTTAAAAAGGTCTGTTTGTTTGCATTAACATTTTATTGTAGTATGGAACTATTTCCATAAAAAAATTGTCTTATAGCAGAAAATTAATTGGTAGTATTTAAAAAAATATGCATGCGGATGTGTGTAATGAAGGTGGCTGTTTTATTAATAGTCTAACTTTACCCCTTTCCACTTAAATTATAAAAAATATGTGGTAAACCATGTAAATTTGTAAAAGGAGCAATGAAAAGTTTACCTTACTGAGACAAGTATTAGGCTGATTTTGCTATAAAAGCATTCCACTCCTTCAAAGTGTTGTAAAAATCTTTTGTGGAACTTGTAATATTGTCCTTATGCCAAATATAGTGACACTTCAACATACATTTTAGTTGATGACTCACCAAGTTTATGTTAATGTATTGAATGATGTAATGTAACCTTTACTCTGCCTTCCTTGTGTCTTAACTGGCATGTTTCATCACATTTTTGGACCAAATGTTGTGACAGTTTATTTTGTAAATAACATATTGGTAGTTGGTAAAAAATCGGATCTATCTTGCATCACACACTGCTAATGCATTTTATATATTTTAAAAGAGAAGGTAATGTTTCTAAACTGATAATTTATTGCTTGGGTCAAATGTTTCTTAATGATTGGTTTCATGATAAGTAACTATGTTTATAAGACTTCAGTTACATATGGAAGCTTTTACATAACAATTTTGCTATTTCAGTTTAGTTTAGCAAGTTGTCTTATTTTAAACTCATAATTTTGTGCATGGCTTTTTCTGAACAGTTTAATAATAGTAATCAATTCTTTAACATTTAAAGAAATCAGCTCAAGAGTCAGTCTTGCCAAGGTTTTGTTTATTATAGATAGTCTGTTTGCAGAACAAATTATTTATAAATAATATAGGTACTTGTTCATTATTATTCCTTACTAAAGTCACATTGTACTGGAAAGTAGAATACATAGGTACCTAAGTATTTAAAAAAATAACATAAAATGAAACCAGAAATCTATAGAATACTCATTGAAAATTTACTAAGGGTCTTATACCACTGATGGCTTTTTTTATAATAAAATCATTTACCTATTTCCAAAAAGTTTAAAAAGTTCACAATACAAATTCCCAATCAACAGCAGTAACCCGATTCACGTAACCAAAACCGTAACGATATAGTCGTGATGGCCTTTTCGTACGAAAAGGCTATCCACGACTACATCGCTGAGATATTGTTACGGTTTTCGTTACGTGAATCGGACCACTGGGTGCGAGTTTGCGGAAAGATCGTCTCGTCTCACTCGCAGTCATACTGCCCCGCTCGCAAACTGCCAGTTAACACTCTAACATGCAATCACGTGAATGAGATGAGCAAAAACACTGATCACCCATCTTTGTACCATATAATTACTAGCACATGTTTTTATTTAAATCCTATACTTTATGAACTAACATCGCGAATAGGTAGGTACGCAATGTTCATTCAAGTGAGTAGTTTAACTTACAAACGATAAATAAAATTAGTTCTTCTCTTGCATTAATGTGGTAAAGTGATTCCAATCAGGCCAATCATGCTTGAGTGAGATCAAGAAAACAGTGCTTACATCTGCAAGTGTACCAATCCTGTTTTGAACAGATAACGTTTCCGTTTTATTTTATTGGACATGGAGCTATGACCAGCCGGTCCATCCATTGTAGGCGAGATTTTGACAGCCATCAGAATTTTGATCACCTCTATTTGGCTTTAGCATGGCAATAGGGTGCTAGTACAGCTGTAGTAGGTGCTATATGACTGAATTATCTTGGGTGTAATATTTGTTAGGATATACCTTGGCACCATAGACGTCCAACCTGGGCCCCATATCTGCTAATTTCTAACCAGTTAAAAACCAAAAGTCATTAATATTATTTTCCTGTATTCTTCATCGAAAATTCTTGACGGGCGACATGTTATCGGCGATCTGTTAGCAGTCCTCTGGCCGACGATATGACCGCCAAGAATTTACGATTCATGATGAAAAACTGACAAAGATAATGAATTAATGACCAATTGTTTTCAATCGGTTGGAAATAAGCATGGGAATACAATTAGCTGGCAGTTTGTGTTATATTTTTGTACCTAAACATTCCTCAGTTGGAAATTATGTCGGGTCGTGTGTAGGGTTTTAATGTTCTATACTGTATTGTGCCCGCCGCTTATTAGCTAGCCATCAGTCGGTCCCGACACCTCCACACATGATGTTCCAGCAGTTTATAAAGAAAATTGTTATGTTTGCACACAGGTGTGATAATGGCAACGGCGCTTCTGCCGTCGCCCGCGTGAATAGTGAGACTCTTGTGCAGTGAACCACACGGGCCCGCCGCCTCAACCTCACCCGACCACGATGAAAATGGTGTTGTCACAACGGCAACGAGAGGAGCTGTGAGTATTACTACCACTCATTTCAACACTAACCGACATACTCGTACGCAACTCAAATTTGAGAGCTGCTCAACTTTGTATGGTAACAACCAAATGACAGATAAAGATATCGTCGGCATTAATAAATGGATCTCAAAGTTGAGATCGATCTTAAGATGCTGTATTTGACAGATGCTCCATACATTAAACGTCAAAACTGCATCTTAAGATCGATCTCACGTATGAGATGCATTTATAGACTGAAATATTTGTGTTCCCTTTGAGTATTGGGCTGTAATACTATTAACACTCTTTTCTATAAACAAGCCATTACTGATTCCTAAGTAATTTCTAAGCAAAAAATCCTGACTGACTAACCCGTCGTGTGTGTGGGGTAGGTTATTTGCGAAAAATTTACTCAAGAATAAGTAATTGTCTATAGATACGAGGGTTATACTACTATTATTACTTCCTACTACTATCTCTTTTCAAACTTCAAGAGTATGTTTGTCTTCATACTTCATTGCTTCTGTCCGGTGTATCAAGATCTTCGCTCTCTTTCATCAATATTGCCTAATGCGACATACGATTTTGCATAGTCAAACTAATTGTTATCCTGAAATTATAAATCACGAATTACTACAATAATTTATAGTGTATTTGTAAAGTTTAAAAATAAACAAAACAATGCTACTACGGACTATATTCACGTTCGTTATAAATTGGGTGAATAACTGCGTGAATAATTTTATTAAGGTTTTTATAAGTCTGGTTTAAAATAAATACAGAAAAAATATTCTTGTTACGTGAAATAGGAGAATATTTGAGGTATTCGGGGTTATAAAGCAGGGTTTCTCAAACTGGGGTTCGCCATTCGAAGGCAGGGGGTTCGCGACAAGATTTACGTAATGGTGGCTTGATGACTGGCAGGCAGAAACGTAGATGAAACTCTTCAAGCTGATTTAAAAGGATGTCTTTGATAGATTTTTGGGCAGCTAGACAGGAAGAGTATCCCGAACTCTCTCGTAAAGCGGTGAATTTCCTTTTACCCTTTGCTACAACATACTTATGTGAGAGTGGGTTTTCACACCTGGTCATGATAAAAACTAAATACAGAAATAAACTTGATACCGAGTGAGAATTAAGGTTTAAATTGTCCAAAATTACTCCTAAATTGACTCCATTCGCACATAAATTTTATTAATATTAAAAAGTTATTTCTTTTGGCACTTTATTTGTTACCTTTTATTTGAATAAAATCCTTATTTTCTTCAACAGTCAATCTTATTATTTTCTTTGGGGGGGGGGGGGGGGATTTAATTAGTTAGTTAAGGGGTTCGCTGTCACCTGGAAACTTTAACAGGGGTTCGTGGAGCCGAAAGTTTGAGAAACCCTGTTGTAAAGGATCGAAAAGTTAATTGGCACGAAAGTATAAGAGGTATTGAAGAGAGTGTATAAGAGAATACTTGAAACAATATGCAATAGTGAAGGAGGTGAAGATAGAGGTTGACCTAGAATTAAACAGAGGGAAAGAGTCTTCAGCTACACCGAATAAAGATCTTACATAACACACTTTGGGTAGAATGCATCTAAATATATAAGAATCAAAGTCCTGATTGACTGACTGACTGACTGACTGACTGACAGACAACGCACAGCCTAAACCGCTGATCGTAGAGACTTGAAATTTGGAGGGTGGGTTTGTCTTGATGTGTAGAGGTGTACTAAGAAAGGGTTTTTTGAAATTCAACCCCTAAGGGGGTAAAATAAGGGATGAAAGTTTGTATGGAAGTTCGTCCTTTTTTAAGTTAGAATTATGAAAATTGCTGATTAGGTGTCTTTTGAAAAATAAAAAAATATGGGTTTCAGGGTTTTTGAAAATTCGACCCCTAAGGGGTAAAATAGGGGATAAAAGTTTGTATGGAAGTTCCGTCATTTTTGAAGTTAGAATTACTTAAATTGGTGATTAGGTGTCTTTTCAAAAATAAAAAAGAGTAATTTCAGGGTTTTTGAAAATTCAACCCCTAAGGGGGTAAAATAGGGGAATGAAAGTTTGTGTTTAGATTTCTTTCGTGTTTTTGGAAATTCAACCCCTAAGTGGTGAAATGTGGAGTGAAAGTTCGTATAGGGGTGGTCGAGTTTTGTTATTTTGACGGGAAAGGGGAAAACGGGGTCAAGGGATGTTTTAATAAGTCATCCATATCTCGATATTGGTTATGATTGCTTATTTGAATTGATCAGACTGGGGTTTCCGTATTTTTAATCATTTTGACGAGAAAGGGGAGAGCGGGGTCAGCACATGTTTAGTCATCCATATCTCAAAATTGGTTATGATTGTTCATTTTAAATAATCAGACTGGGGTTTCAGCGTTTTAAATATTTTGAAGGAAAAGGGGAGAGCGGGGTCAGCGAATTTTTAGTCATCCATATCTCGAAATTGGTTATGATTGTTCATTTTAAATAATCAGACTGGGGTTTCAGCGTTTTTAATATTTTGAAGGAAAAGGGGAGAGCGGGGTCAGCGAATGTTTAGTCATCCATATCTCGAAATTGGTTATTATTGTTCGTTTTAAATAATCAGACTGGGGTTTCAGCGTTTTTAATATTTTGAAGGAAAAGGGGAGAGCGGGGTCAGCGAATGTTTAGTCATTCATATCTCGAAATTGGTTATGATTGTTCATTTTAAATAATCAGACTGGGGTTTCAGCGTTTTTAATATTTTGAAGGAAAAGGGGAGAGCGGGGTCAGCGAATGTTTAGTCATCCATATCTCGAAATTGGTTATGATTGTTCATTTTAAATAATCAGACTGGGGTTTCAGCGTTTTTAATATTTTGAAGGAAAAGGGGAGAGCGGGGTCAGCGAATGTTTAGTCATCCATATCTCGAGATTGGTTATGATTGTTCATTTTAAATAATCAGACTGGGGTTTCAGCGTTTTTAATATTTTGAAGGAAAAGGGGAGAGCGGGGTCAGCGAATGTTTAGTCATCCATATCTCGAAATTGGTTATGATTGTCCATGTTAAATAATCAGACTGGGGTTTCAGCGTTTTTAATATTTTGAAGGAAAAGGGGAGAGCGGGGTCAGCGAATTTTTTGTCATCCATATCTCGAAATTGGTTATGATTGTTCATTTTAAATAATCAGACTGGAGTTTCAGCGTTTTTAATATTTTGAAGGAAAAGGGGAGAGCGGGGTCAGCGAATGTTTAGTCATCCATATCTCGAAATTGGTTATGATTGTTCATTTTAAATAATCAGACTGGGGTTTCAGCGTTTTGAATATTTTGAAGGAAAAGGGGAGAGCGGGGTCTGCGAATGTTTAGTCATCCATATCTCGAGATTGGTTATGATTATTCATTTTAAATAATTGGGGTATAAGCCGAGCTGAATATGGTAGGTACTACTTCAGTTTGATCCCATAAAAAATCATTTCGGAAATCAACACCCAAAAGGGGGAAACTAAAGGTAGAAAAGTACGGCAGAAAAATATGTTTGTAGCCGATTGACTTGAAACTTAGTATGCATAGGGTAGGTGAGGGAGGAAGGGGAAGACGTAAGGTAGGGGGAAGTGTTAGGGGGAGGGGAAAGGGAAATGGAGGGGGAGGGAGCAGAAGGAAGAGAGGGGAGGAAAAGGAATGGAGAAGGGGAAGGGGATTTGGGATTTTGGCTATATATACCTACCTACCAAAACACGCATTCACCGAATTAGGTACCGAGATAAAGTTTGTATGGCTCCAATAAAAATCGTGAAATATAATTATTTTTATAAATAAGCAAATAGGTACTGACTTCAAAAACCCTGGCGCACTAAAAAGTACTAAAAAGTCTTAAGTCACTTGCCCGGTTTTTTTTTATTTTGAAGTCTACGCGGACGAAGTCGCGGGCAAAAGCTAGTGTTGTATAAGTGACAAGATGCGTCCCCTGCATTGAACACTACCTTACTTCTCATCTGAACAGTAACTGTACATTAATTAGGTATTTGCTCCGCGTCGAGGTCACATTATTAACGATTTGCTCGTAAATAGATGTTTAAATTGACTAGAAATCCGGAATGGAAAGCTGTTGTGTTTAGAAATTACTTTTTGTCTTATTGCATTGTTTGATTCTTGCACAGTACGACATACCTGATTTCTTTCGTACTATTTGACTTTGCCACCATCAATGATACGCACGTATCTGAAGATAATTGCAAAATCAATTTGTTTTCCACTGTTTTCAATCGTGGACAGTGCATTGTCTTCAAATATTCGGTTGCGTTTTGGAACAACAGAATTGAGTTTCAATGAATTCGGTCAAGCAAATAGTTGCGTCGGCACAAGGTCGAAGTACTAACGCAATGTTACCAATATTGTACTAGAAACTCTGATGAGGTATTAATTAGTAACCTTATTATATAATTATAAACCCTGATAAACTTACGAAAGTAAGTACCTACTTAATTCCGTCTCTTTTAAAGTAAATTATTGTTACCTGTTAAATTTAAACTGTTACAAACTATTGCGAAAGTAGTTCACGAGAAAAAAAGCAATTTAAGAATAATACCGATTACTTAAATGTCAACAGAATTAGGCACGTAAGCTACTGTAACTGATTAAAAAGCAACTGACATGCTAAACACGTCGGTTGCCTCGTCGTTTTAAATTGCTCGATATCCAAATCCAGTTCGGTTTGAGTAACCGTACTCTAATGATGGACTTCCTTCCGCGTATTCCAAAATATCTTACAATCGTTCAATTTTAAAAGACTATCAGCAATTTATATTTATTAAAATTGCATATTTAGCCTTTCAATAACCCATTAATGGATACAGGCCTTCCCACGAGTGCTGGCTTGAAATGCCTTTCGAAAACTTGTTAACTCTTCTTTGAGGTGCAGGTTTACTTGCACCATTTGCTTTCGCCGTAGGTAACATCATTAATTTCGAAATGTGTACTTACTTTTTGACTTTATCGAAAGTCTAAAGATACTGATGATGTTTGCTACTTGTCGTTACATCATTTGTTTAAATTAGTGATTAATCTGATATCTTTGTATGTGGTAGAAAGGGGGGCTTCGGAACCACGTCGACCTGCGTGCATATCGACCTTTGAAAGTGACAGTTGTTCTTATAACGTCATGTCGTTGACCCCGCGTCGTCGCTGGCGCCTTCCTCTACTTAATGTTGTGCAGCTTTCATCGTGAACCTAGAAATCCCATCATTATTACATGATTGCAATTCCGAATAACGGCTCACCTGTGCTGGCTCCGTTGATTGCGGTCTTCAAAGAAACTTATCAGGGCTGATATTCATTGTAAGATTAAATGAGATTGTAATTTATTCTACGATAAACTGCGTAGTAATTGGATTGTAGGTCGTCGTCATGCAGGCGGAAATTATTATAACAATATTTTATCTGTCATCTTTTCGTTTTATCAATTTGAAAATGGAGAGCGAGAGCGTATTGGCTGATTATTTTCAATTGTAGGCCGTTTATTATATTGCTGAAACTGCGATGATGTTACCGTGATGCATGCTCTCACAGTACTTGACTGTATTATCCTCCATTGTTGCTCTTTTCAATGAATAATATACATAGCGCTATGCATCTAAAAATTATCTACAGACTTACCTCTTACACTGTTATTATAATGATTATCTGCATCATTGACCCGTGTTTAATTTACCATAATATCGCCACGGCCGTGAACCCTTGACTCAAAATGCCCTTACTTTAGCGTATACCCTTTAGCTCGCTCCTCACAAAGTGAAAGGCGAACTGAGATCTAATTCGCGATACTTCTATAGTAAGATGTGGTCATGCTGTTCACACACTATTGTTATACAAGTGCAAACACGCCCAAATTAAAAGATCCACGTTATGTAACTTCATTATACAAATGGGATTACACTAACTTTGTTAAGAACTTGGAGGTACCTGCTGTCCTAAATATCATTCCTAATAGAGTAACAGGTAACATGCAAGGCTCGCATTATGTTTTATTTGTTCACTATACTTACAAGAATGTTGTGACTGTCTATGCTGATAAAACTGTATTTTTTATTCAAGATACATTATACAGTTGTTTGGACTAATTACCTGACTTTATGAGGACGATTTGATGACACCTTTAATGTCCATCCCTAAATCCATCATAACGAATTGAAAACACTATTAATAGCATAGTGCGTGGTAAAATAATTCGCGAGCGGGCGTTTCGAAATAACCGAGTTACCGAGTGATATCTTCTTTACCATTGGTGATCTTAATGGTCTATTCCGCGTTCCGAATCTACTGTGACGAATCGGGGTCATTGAACGGCTCAGTTGATTAGAAATAACGATCATTAACATCTAATAACGGCAAGCACAAATTGCGAGATGAATATGCATTTCACACTCAAGCTTTCAGATAATCCCGCGTTTTGCGGTTGCTGTTTAGTCTGCGATTGTTTGAATAAATGTTGCTAGTTTATTGCTAGTTGTGAGTAGTTTCATGGGAGAACGTGACGCAGGTGCATTTTGAGAGCCTCGAGAATGTTAATATGTCCTTGAATTGTTATTTATAGTGTCTTGCCAATAGAAAGCAACTGCGCTTATCGATGGACTGTCTTTCAAATTAGAATCGATTAGATTGTTATATTATAATAGCATTTTGTTGGCAATGTAATAAAAACCGGCCAAGTGCGAGTCGGACTCGCGCACGAAGGGTTCCGTACCATTCTATAAAAACGGCAATCATGTCTGTTGTATGGGAACCCCACTTAAATATTTTTTTATTCTGTTTTAGTATTTGTTGTTACAAAAAACTGCTCAACATCAGGCGGGCTGTACGCTTTTTTGCCACCTCAGTCCCATAATTGTTAGTACACACCTGCAATAATAGGTACATAAAGTACACAAATAAATAAATACACATTCTGTGAAAAACTATTACAACGCCATCTATAGTTCTAATACTCTGTGCTTGAAACTCCGAATGCATTTGAAACTTGATTTACAAATATGTTTACGTACGTAAACAATGTATTTGCACAAATCAGTTTAGTGTTAACATTATTTTAATTTAAGCTGTGGGTGACAAAAAAAATGCGAATTACTCAAAAAAAAAAACAACTCATAGTAAGATTCGAACCTAATACCCACATACACGTGGACTAACGCCTTAACCATACGGCTAAGATGATCTCTAGTATTACACTCGAATTATTATACTACTTATGACACTGTAATGCCAATGATATCATAACAATGTTAGATGGCGCTACTTTGACTGGTACTATTAATTTAAAACTTATTTATGGGTCAAAAATGTAGTTTTACATTTCTTTTTTTTGTCAACAATTTATCTAAAATATGTCATAATGATCACTTATGGTTAAAATGTTAGTTTTCTCTTTATATATTGTTTAATTTATGAGTTATCAATAAAAACGCCAAAAATATCGAGTTTATTGTATGGGGACCCCCTTTATTTTTAAGTTTTATTTTATTTTTAGTATTTGTTGTTGTAGCGGCAACAGAAATACACATTCTGTGAAAATTTCATGTCTCTAGCTATTACCGTTTGTTAGATACAGCCCGCTGACAGACAGACGGACAGACAGACAGACAGACAGACAGACAGACAGACAGACAGACAGACAGACAGACAGACAGACAGACAGACGGACAGCGTAGGCTTAGTAATAGGGTCCCGTTGGCACCCTTTGGGTACGGAACCCTAAAAATAACACTAGGCTAAAGCTAGGCTTTCGCAGTTTTAAGATGCCGTAAGCTATTATTTTTTTAACACTCTAGAAATTATACCAGTGAAAGCGTATGCTAAACTCGAAGTGCATGTTGCTGTTTTAATATTATTCAAATTAGATTGATAAAAATCTTACACCGCCCGCTTTTCGAGACCTGCTATTGGCTCCGAATGAACGAGGTCATGTCGAGAGTTGTCTTACATTCTGTACCCAAACAGCAAAACCACTTGCGTCATAGGTATCTGGTTATTACCATAATCGATCAAGATCATAATCTCGGTTACATAAGTGTCTAGATGTGATAGAAAGCTGTTATTAAATATTATGTAGATCACTCAAAATTGATTTAGTTTGCACCGATGACATGTAGCCACGTGACTAAAGATAAACAAAAAACGCGGTCTATGTAACCGTTGTTCTTAAAATAAACTGCTTTTCTCGAATTAGTGGTTTTGGCCTTGAGTGTATATCTACGATGTTAGGTATGGCCGTTGTATGCGTTAATACACATTCCGGTAGTCCACATGATACCTTTGATCACAGCATGATGCACTCTGACCGGCGCATGATGACGCGTGAGTCATCTGCCTTGTTGTCGTCAGACAACTGCACCAATGCCAACCTGCTTTTATTGGTGCATTGTTTATGGACGACTCAAGGTGAGCTATAATTATTAATTACTACCGAAATACTATCAGCATCATCACCAGTTTAATTCCGGTTGGATATCCAATAGTATCGATATTTCGGTTCATTTGAAAAATACCTCTAACATCTGCTACCACATTTTTCACGCTTTGATTGTATTTACATAATAATGTATTGTAGAAGTTCCCTGTTAGGCTACCTCATTGTTTAAACAATAGATTGACGGTAAAATGAACTTAACAATCTATTTAATCAGGTGTTTATCTGAATATCTTATCGGCGGAAACATTTTAAAACAATACATGTTTTTAGGATCAAGTTTAATATTTGAAATCATACTAATGATAAATACAAATGTGATATCATCGAACCTGTTATCATAAAGCAAAGTATATTGTTGGAAATAAAAGTATTCATTTCTTACATGAGTTATGAGCAAGTCCGTACCTACTTTTCTTACAAGACAAGTTTCAATTTGCTATCAATAATTTCAACGTTCTCGGCGATGTTTGTACTGAATAAGGGTCGAGTGAAGTTAATATACCAAGAATCGAGGAATGTAAACCATTGTAAGGTTCAAGAGCCGTTGTCCATCGCTAAACTGCTCTTGGCTGGGCCCGGATCGCGAGGAATGCCGTCCTCGCCTCGGCCGGTCGACGCCACTCATACTGCCGCCTGCATGCCGCGATGTCAGCGTTAATTCAATGCAATATCAATTTGCCTTAGTTTAAAAGAATACGTTTCACGCATCTTTGCCAGACTGGACAAATAATGAAGAACTATGGTACTATGTTATCTGGGACTGAATGTTTGCACCAGTTTTTCTTAAGGTGGGGCATTTTATTAGATTATTTTTAAGATAAGTACCTACGCACTTACTCACGGTAGCTTTTCCCGTATTTTCGATTCTCATTATTGTTCCGCGAGATAGTCTGCAAAGTGCCAAATCGGAAGATAACATCAATTGGAAAGTTGCACCAAGAAGCCTCGTTCTGAATTACTACAAAAGCAATAAATTTATTGTTAGAACACTTCGGATATGGAAACACAAATAATTTATTTAGTTGGTCAATTAATTCTGATCGTGGACTAATGGACGTTCAGGCAAATTAAATTTACGATCCACGGTGAAATTTCAAATGTAATTAAGACCATTCACCTGTTTACTGCAAAGGATTTGTATGTCCGGTCACGAATGTAATTAAATTACTATGTAAAAGCTTCCTCGTCTATGGTAACTTTTTATTGTCGCATTCGCGTAGACATCTATCGTAATTTTTTCTTTATGGTTTCTTGTGTAACAGTTATAAAATGGTGCTTATTATGTTGGCTGCAAATTATGACTGAACTAAATTTGTCACTTCTAAAATTATTTCTGCTTTGCGCATACGTTACGCTTACGATCATGAGAAGGATAGCAATACAGTTAGTTTAGTTGTGTACCAACATAATCAGCTCCATTATCTATGTATCATTCTTATCCTACAAGCGACCTAAACCGGCTTTGAATCAGTACCTAACAGTTTGTATCAGTAAACTATGGCAAAGAATTTAACCTACACATGTGAACGGTACAAAATCTGGTTCCGAGATATCTTCCTCAACACGTGGAACCTTTGTTTTATGATTTTGTTCTAAACAGTTTTAGTTCTGTATAAGTACAATGTTCTTAACCTATGCGACGTAACATCGAACCGCATTTTTTTTTTTCAATTTACTTTTCTTTCTACTTAATTTCTCGCCGTACTGTGTGGGTGGCTATAGTTTTTATCTTATCTATCTACTTTATAGCACTTTCAAAGTTATTAACCTTTCCCCTAGCAAATATAATGTTGATGGTATTTACGCCCCTGCACGTCCAGGTTTTCCCGGCCACCAACCCTTGTTTACTTCGCCATGAAACCTGCGTTAACATAAACGTATCACGAAATTAAATGTCTATCCCCATTACTAAGGGTCGAGGTTACGCCCTAACTTTCCATTCTACTAAAACATTGTGCTAGTGGAATAATATAATAAATACGAACTAAAGAAAAGTCCTCCATAGTTGATCAAAATTCTTGTCAATCACGTGACGTTTCATATTGTGTGACAAACATTTTTAGCGCTCGTTATTTCAATTAAAATTTCATTCATAGAGTGAAACTAATTTTTGTCATATCTAGTTTCTATTACTCTTTTGTTGAACATCATAATTATCTCGTAACGAATGACTTTATAAAAAAGTCTCGTTTCTATCCTCAATAGACGTTGATTGTGTGTGCTTGTTCAAAAGGGATTTGCAATGACGCAGTCACGCTCCGCTCTGACGTGGCCGGCGCCTGGTGGCGATCGATATGGCAAGTCGCGTGGGTGGCCTCCCCTTCATCCCCACTGCTAGGGAAACGATTATAAACCTTACTTGTCTCCTTTAAGATTCAATTTCGAATGAACTGTTCCAACTCCAATACGTCGACTAATTGATAACATTCTCATTAATTTCAGGATGTTTGAAAATTGAGAAATGTGAATAAGATTCTTTTAGGAATTGATGTGCCTAAATACGACACATATGCAGTCCTCAAAGTCTGAGATTAACAGCTCCTTCTTGAGAGTTTTTTTTATTAGGTAACATAATAACATGACATCGCGGCCGTAATCCTCGAATGGTTAGTCGAAAGAGACATTCTAAAAAGTTGAACAGATTTGGAACATCCGCCTCCAAAATTAGTAACAGGAGAACTGCATACCTACGTGACAGGTTGTAACGAACGTGTAGTTCCTGTAACCCTTGGCTTGCACTGTGGAAACATTGTCTTTTTTTGTTTTTATAAAACATACAACATGTTTCAGTGTAATGTTTTGATCCGTGCAAACTACGGGTTTAGATGGCGCTTAGTATTATTGATATAATAGTTCAACATCATCTGCCTTACCTATTCCCATTATCTGGGGTCGGCGCAGTCTGTCATATTCTTTCATTCGTCTCGCTTTACTGACATATTTACATCCACTCTAACCTCATTCATATCATCTTTTCTTGGGTCTTCCTCTCGCTTTGTATCTTTCGACATTCATATTCAATACTCGTTTAGTCACATGGCTATTCATCCCTTCTCATCAGCTGTAATAGTTATATTTCCTATTACCACGTAACAGCAGGCTTGGTAGCACCACACCTTGTAAAACCTCAATATATGGCTCTAACAAATTGTTAGAACATCCTCTGGTGGTTTGTTACCAGTAGTTGTGGCGAGTAACATTACATTTCTCATCACGTGCGTATGCAAATGTCGACTGGTTACGTGCCCCTCATACGGATACTGTGAACAGTGCGGTTTCTTCTACACATGTAACATCGTTCCGCCTCGCTACAGCCATCCCGTTGTTTCCATCATTTGTTATCCCGTTACGCCGAATGCTCCATTTCATCACAGTGCATTAGGCTTGAATAACCGTCCGTATTATAAACCCCGCCTCGCACCTCTGAGTTTTGAAATCTATGTGTGAATCTTAATTTCAATTTGATTATCACTTGCTTGCGTAGACCGAAAACTTCGTGAACACAGCGTGGAAGAAACTACCCGCACTGGGCCAGAGCATGGTGAACTATTGTGTAAATCCCCATCGTCTGGAGATGCCCTTACCCAGGAGTGGAAGTTAAAGGTCTAAATATAATCGTCTTGTTTCCGAGTTCGAGGGGTTATAAAACAGTTGAGTGTCTTAAAAACTGGCAAGCCTTCTTCCGAAGAGGATATTTCATCAAAATTCATGCCAAAATGGTAACATTTATCAATCACCGCAATTTTCTTGTAAGTGCGACTAATCGATTGTTTTACCCTGATATTTCACAGGCTCCGACTTCCAGTAAGGTCATTTAACTCCAACACTGAATTGGATCGAAAATTCATTCGATATAGCCTATGTGGTCTATTAAAATTGCTCGTCGGAATGCAATATCAATTACTATTTAATGCTGTTCCGAAACTGCTCCGATAGCTTCGACTTATATTAAATTTATAAATTGTAAAGTCAAAAGTTTATTTAGTAAAGGAATCAGTAAGACGGGACAAGACATTTAATTAAACCATTCTATGGACCTGTAAACTATAGATTCTCTCTATAATGATTATTTAATTGGTTTATTTTAAAAACTCACCACGCTAAATACTAGAAAATTATGAACAAATGTTTATTATACAAGATAACGTTAGAAGTTATAAGAAACACGTCAATATTATTCAATAAAACAATCGGGCACACCTATTTGAATTGCTAATCGATGGTCACGTAATAGGTATTAATGCTAACATGACTACGATGCAAATTGGGTGATCGACTAGAGTTTTTAAAACAAACAATCATTCAAGAACTAATTCATTGGACTATAATCTAATCAGTTGGCGTGCCTACTTCAGATAAGCGTCTTCAACAAAAGATGTTTTATCGTAAGTATTATTAAAGTGAACAATGTGCCAGCGCCACTTGTCCCTGCAATCAGAGTAATAATGTCGGAAATGTATCGTGAAAGTTATTTTCTCATGCGGTCCCAGATCGGCCCGCGCCTCTAGCTCTACGCATGAAACCACTTTCGCTCTGCCCCAACATTGCTACCGAACTCCTTGCCGCCCAAGATTCGTGTGATTGCCACACGATTACTTCGCTCCATGCATTCGCAACCTTTGACCGTGTAGTTTCTTTGCGTTGTCATCAAACTATTAGCAGGCAAGCGTAATTGTTTACTATTACACAATAAGCGATTTCGACTCCTCAACCTTGTAAACTGACTGGTGTACTACTAACGAACGGTGGTATACAGTTTGTTTTATAGTTGTTCGCCACCCGCATCGCTTAATCTTTTCACTTGAATAAAAACTATACGTGTAACTTGATTGCTCCCACGCGAACAATAGGGACACCCGCGAGACTGATTGTCTTTGGAATCGATTCGGTTTCACCGCACTGATACTGAAGCCTGACAAAGTAATCAAGCAAGAAATAAGTTTCGTTCAACAAACGAGTTGCAGATGAAACGCTTCACTCGTCATTGCCTTTTAGCGTTTTCGCCAAATTCCGAACAGCAAGAAAGTATCGTCCGCCAATAGGCAAAGATTTTAAACGCCAGTGTTATCTGTTGCATAAGCGATATAATCGAAGTATGCACTTTACGGATCGGAAGTTATTTGTATTAGTGCTATGTAAAGTGTCATTTATAAAACGTATAAAGTGACGCAATGCTCAGACATAATACTTGGAGCCTGTTTTCTAAATAAAATAGGCGGGTTTGTCCACAAGGCAGCGAGGTCTCCTTCACACATGCACACTAGCCGTATAAATATATCTGACAGCAAGACGAAATGTAAAACTTGTATCAGTTGTATCTACATAACATTAGTGACTCATTGTGTTGTTCCAGTCGTTATTTGGTCATTTCAGCTGCTTGATATGTATCATGTCTCTAAAAGGAGTTACATTCTACTTCATGAGGCCATATCACCAGCTCTACTTATTAATTTTACTCTTGGTTATTCCGATTGCTATGAAATATGGTTTCAAATTCTAAAGCAATGGCATGGCTCTAAGATTATTATTTTTTATTCAGAAAAGGGCAGTATCGAAATTTAGAATTTATTAAAAAAAAAAAAAAACAGACTTAGCGAATGTATCGCTGCTCTCAATCTTCGTGCGTTAAAACTATGGACCTCCTTTGCATTGTATGACTTCAATCAATGTTCTACTAATTTTGTTTTACAAGACTACCTCGTTACTACATGTTAATTAACTTAATAAGAAATTATACACCTTACAGTTAAAAATACCTTCTAGCAGTCCTTGCGTTCAGCTGCTGCTCGGCGCTTTCATTAACATTTTACGTCATGCTATATTCCCAAATGCCCGTTTACAAAATAGGTGTCCTGTATTTTAGATCTGAAAACCGACTTCAAAAAAACCTGGAGCACTAAAAAGCCTGAAATAATATTTCTATTACCACCACTGCCTACCCCTTCGGGAAAATCAGGCGTGATGATGTGTTATCGAGTATTTGGGGTCGGTGCCAATCTATCTTCTTACTTTTATAGTAGGTAGACTCGGTATACCAAGATTGGCACCGACTCCAAATACTCGATAACACATCATCACGCCTGATTTTCCCGAAGGGGTAGGCAGTGGTGGTAATAGAAATATTATTTCAGGCTTTTTAGTGCTCCAGGTTTTTTTGAAGTCGGTTTTTATTTTTTTATAAAAATTATTTTATTTCATGATTTTTAGTGGCGCCATACAAACTTTATCACCCCAAATGACCCCTTTGGGGGGTGACTTTTCCAAGATACCAAAACAAAAGTTTCTTAGTTTATTATATGGAGTATACATACTAAGTTTCAAGTCAATCGGACACAAATATATTTTTCTACCGTACTTCTACCCCTAGTTTCCCCCTTTGGGGGTAGATTTCCGAAATGATTTTTTTATGGGACCAAAACAACTTAGTCACCTACCAAATAACAGTTTAAAAAGAAAAATTGGTTCACAAACGTTAGAGATAAACGGTAACTCTCCATACAAACTTCAACACCTCGTTTTACCCCTTTGGGGGGGGATTTTTCTAAAATCCTGAAACATGAGTTTCATTATTTCTTATGCAAAATATACATATTAAGTTTGAAGTCAATCGGACAAAAAATTTTTTTTCAGACGACCTTCACCCCCCAAAATTACCCCCTTAGGGGTTGATTCTAGGAATTATTTTTTTATGGGACCAACTTGGAGCTACGATCTACCGAACAGCAAAAGAATTTTTCAAATCGGTTCATAAATGCCGGAGAAATCGGTGAACATACATAAAAAAAAAAAAAAACAAAAAAAAAACATACATACAGCCGAACATAGAACCTCCTCCTTTTTTGTAGTCGGTTAAAAAGCGCAATAAAAGCAACATTCCACTTCAATGTTATAAACCTGTTAGTAATTAGTGCTTAGTGTTACATACAAATTTATATTGGCAGGTGTTGTGATCAGAGTTCTTACGTGCAATCAATACGTATTTTCCTACTTTATCATCACGGAAGTATAGTAGTACCTAGTAAAATTGAAATTATTTAACCAAAGTCAAATTATAAAGTTAATAAGTAATCCCAAGATGTAAAAAGAATAATATTAAATATTCAACGCTATTTCAATAAAAATACTTTAATATAAGATATTCGCGTAACCTTACCTAACAAGTTTGATCTTCAATTGGTGACCTCATCGCCGATTGAATACTTGTGTCATGTGATAATAGACGTCAATATAAAATGGACCTAAACTAGGAGAGCGCTTAAAAAATTTGACACGTCACATTCTTAATTGAGCTCTAAATAAAGATCCAGACACGCAAATACAAATAACTAAAGAAAAGGTTAATATTACATCGGAAGAACGTCGAAAGTCTCAGGAATTGTTCGATACCGCTACCATTGGCAGAATTACAATGGGTCTGACCTTAAAATTTTGACATCCATGGTCTGACCTGATTCAATAGAAAAAGGCAAGAGAAAAACTGCTATGTTTACGCTATTATCTCTTAAACACCATCTTATGTATTCAATGACCCCAGCAGCCAACTCATTGCACTTGTAAAGGTGTCGTGACATAGAAAGGTACATTATTGACGGATACGGGCGATTATGGAGACAAGGGCAGCTTATCGAATTGGGACAAGTTCGATGTCTGCTTTGTTATCGTAAACTATACAATTCGTTTACGGTTCGAAAATTCGTGATCATTGAAATGAAGATACTAGTGACAGAAGATAACAGGCAACTTACGTAGAGAAAACAGAGTATAAGGAGTCTTCAGATATCAACGATCAAATTTATGATATAGGATACGAAATAGTTGAACAAAATAAACTATTGGGAAATAATAACCGAAAAGGAGTGTCAATAACAAATTGCCAGACAGTTTAACTTATTGTTCCAGATTGATACAATAAATCGAAGTTAACAAGATTTAGAAATATTCATTCAACCATATAAAACTAACGTTGGGCTGTCCTTGTTTTCTATTGTACTTTAATGGTATCAATCTATTTGCATTGACAGGTCGACCAGTGAGAGTAAACTCTCACTTATGTGTGTCACAACTACAAGTACATTTATGATACACATTATTACATATACGGCTATACGCCCACGAAGAAGAGAGATCTGCTCAATTCATCAGCTGATATGTCATCGTTCAGTAATAAACTTTAACATCTAAAACAGTATGACCAGCACATTCCGTTGTCTATATTGCTACTTGAATAGTTTCCTAGGCAGTGGCACTAACCTTGCGGGTGCGTTGTTAGAATGAATAATTTTGCATGTTTTTGTTTCTCACTTTATGAAGATATAAGTTACTTAATGTACCTGCAGGAGTGAATGCGAAAACTGTAGGTAATATTTGTATTAGTAATCCGTGATAGCATTGATGAGATTCAGTGTTTCCTCCGTTATATATTTTTAGAGCGGATGTTTTACTTAATTAACAGAATTCCGATGTTGTTTAAAAAGCAAATGACTAAGGAAATCCTGCGCGCTTGAGATGTTCAGCTGTTAGTTTTTGTGCCAAAGTTTTTGCCAGGGCACAGTACTTGAGACTGCGTCATGCTTGTAACAACATCCGTTATCTTGTTGCTGTTCGGATCCCACGTATTATTAACTTATCTATTACCTATTTGTTAGCTGATGTAGTTAAATTCTCAAAGTAAGAATTGACTTAATTTACAAATTGCAGGTATTTATGTAGACCTCATATGAATTTATATCGAAAAGATCGACTTACTGAGCTCAGAGGGCCTACTCTTTTACAAACGAAAACGAAATTTCGGACGAAATTTGCGTATTTCCTACTACGTTTCTCATTGATTTCGACATTTCTTACGAACTAAAATTGTTTGACGTCTTCGTCGTCGTCGAATCCAAACGTCAAACATTTTTCGATCGTAACAAACGTCGGAATCAATGAGAAACGTAGTAGAAAATACGCGAATTTCGTCCGAAATTTCGTTTTCGTTTGTAAATGATTAGGCCCTCTGTTCTTTTCGAATTCTTACGGTTTTGCCCGATTCGCTTGTCTCTCTCCTAAATTCAACGTCAAATGCCTATTGCATTGTGATTGTTAAAATATATCAAACGCATTGCTTATGACAGTTCTTCTTTTGGATCCTTATTTTGAAATTGCCTTTGTATTGTTACAGGAACAAAGCGATCGCCGACTATTTAGGTAGCAATGGCTACACGGACGCGCTGGAAGCGTTCAAGAAGGAGGCCGACATGACCGGCGAGATGGATCGCAAGTACGGCGGCCTCCTAGAGAAGAAATGGACTTCTGTCATCAGGCTGCAGAAGAAGGTAATACAAATATACCCCCAAATTTATATAAAGTTATGATCGACTAGCAGTGGAATTACAAATCACATTTGTTCCTAAAACTGCTCTTCAAAACCATTGTAAACTGGCTAAAATCGCTATGAATTTGGGGGTAGGCTTTAACCCTCTTTGTATTTTTGACGTCGCGCCAGAAATCTTACCCCCTTTTATTGAAAGTTATGATGGACTTACACTGGCATTACAAAACACTTTTGTTCCTCGAAATGCTTTGTAAATCCATTTTAAAGTATCTAAAAACCGGCCAAGTGAATGTCGGATTCGCACATAGAGGGTTCCGCACTACCGTAGAATAAAAACGTAAAAAATATCAAGATTCTTGTATGGGGCCCCCCTTTATTTTTAAATTATTAGTATTTGTTGTAGCGGCAACAGAAATACACATTCTATTAAAATTTTAACTCTCTACTTGACAGACAGACGGACATAAAAAAGACAGACGGACAGCGTAGGCTTAGTAATAGGGTTCCGTTGGCACCTTTTGGGTACGGAACCCTAAAAATATTTTTTTCTGTTGCATTCCAAATAATAAGTAGGACATTGATATACCTGCCAAAGAAATGTCTGTTACAAACATTATTTTGTTAAATACGCTGTACATTTCTCATTATAAGCGTGTCTTCCTTTTTTTTTATGAGCTGGTTTGACTTGTTTTGAATTGAACTGCCATCATTAATTTAGCCCCGTCGATAGAGTTCAATAGTCGTCAAGTTTGAGCGACAATAATATTGAGTGAAACTAGCCAATACACTTCCTGGTTATAAAATCATTATTTATTCTAAACGGTCTTTTTGTATTCTCTTTATTGTCGTTATAAATTGTGGAAAGTATGAAATAAGAAATAAATGCGCACAGAACCTATCGACAACCGACGACCTATAATTTACAGTTCGCTGACGGTGAGGGAAAAACATCGTGAGGAAACCTACCTAACCCTCGGGATTAGGTAATAGTCAGTTCCTGTATACACGGCGACAAGGTTCACCACCTGTCACGTTGGGTTCTGACTATCAGGTGAAACGTGGGCTTTGAGTTGGTTAATACCTCCACAATGTGGTGGTGTATGGCCACTCAAGCCTCTGACTACCCCCGAATGGAGATAAAAGTCGTGACGTTACATTTACATTTTTTTAGAACCTATCGAATATTATTCAGGAAACACTAGTTAACGATGCTCTTGAGGATTTTTCAATATCTGTTCAGTATTATGCAAACAAAAGAGACAATTTTAACAGAATATAAATAGATGTCTGTACAACAGTACCTATAGCAATACGGTTCATACTTATATTATGAACAATATTTTTATAACAAAATACTGTTTGCCATTTTCACCAACATCGGTAGGAGAGCCAAACTGTAGCCAATCGACTGAAGCTCATATACGGGCTGGCTCGACCGGGGTCGTACCAACCTCTCACAGTAGATCGGCGTAAATTTGCTATTACAGCTGTGTTTCGTACGATGAGTGAAGGAGCCAGAAGTCCAACCCTTCCCCTCCTTCTGCCCACTCCCCTTCAGGTGCGAGCGATGTCTTTGGTATTGCAAGTATCTATAGGCTACGGTAACTGCTTAACATCAGCCGGGCCGCACGCTTGGTACGTACCTAAGTTAGAATCCAAATGACGCTGTAGCGCAAAACAGCTATGAGGCATCATCAGCTGGTGCAAGATTCTCTACATAGCAACTACAAATTTTTGCTTTAGTCAAGTGTTATGTAACTTTCCTATAATTGATTACACCTATGTGTACAAACAGATTATTCCGCCTATTAGTGTCCCCATGTACGCAATATAGTAGTTACATAAACAAACTCCCATTTGTTACTCGTATCACTACGGTCAACAATTGCTTAACCGCTAGCGGCTATATTGATGGCTAAAACGTGTAGAGCAAAAATTTGTAAGACATCTCGACACGATCCGGTCTGTGCAAATGCCCCATCGATCTGTGTGGACGTTTCTAGGTCGCTCTCGGCCATGTTCCTGGGCGGTCGATGTCCACTACGCTTTTGCTCTTATGCTATACAAAGCCACGCCTATTTAACAACCGAACTGGCTCAAAGAAGGGTTTAAAACTTTGAAATCCTTGGGGTCTAATAGCGACACTATGCAATTGCAGCAATTCTGCAAAATCACATTTTAGCGACTGTAGCCTAGGGGTGTACAGGTTGGGCTTGCAATCAGAAGGTCCCAGGTTCGATCCCCGGTGGGGCATGCACCAATAGATGAATTTTCATCTGTGTGCATAATTTACAGTTCGCTGACGGTGAGGGAAAACATCGTGAGGAAACCTACCTATCCCTTGGGATCAGGTAATAGTCCGTTCCTGTATACACGGCGAGAAGGTTCACCACCTGTCACGTTGGGTTCTGAATATCTGGTGAAACGTGGGCTTTGAGTTGGTTAATACCTCCACAATGTGGTGGTGTATAGCCACTCAAGCCTCTGCCTACCCCCGAATGGGGATAAAAGTCGTGACGTTACACACATTTCAATTCATTTTTCCGACCCTCCAGCAGGATCCGCTAAATTTTAGCGAAATTTAGCGGAATTGCTAAGGATTTTACTAGAAAATCAGACAAATGAATTGCATTGGCAATGTTGCATAGCGTCGCTATTAGCCCACTTGCACTCGATGCGACAAAACTAATCACCGCGACACGTTTATCCATCGTCTATCGCTCCAGAACTGATGCCAACAAAACCAATAAACCTCAAGGTGACGGCAATCGGGTCGGTGCTCTGTTTTCATCTTGAACCTTGCTCTACTAAACTGCGTTTGTTTACAAAAGTAGCCGAAGATGTTCTGTGAAAAATCGTGTTTTTCTTATAATAGACACGTAAAATACCGATATACATAGTATCCGTTGCAAGGAATTTCAAACAAGTATCTAATACTATCTAATTATAGATATGACGTTATGTCTACGTAGTCGGACGACAAAACTGATTGCTTGGGGGTGTACTGCGCCGCTTGCCTCATATAGACGCACCTAATGCGCGATTTTCCACTGGCCGGCACGGCACCGGCACCGGCACGGTGACATCTATTTGCGGAGTTGTCATTGGTCAGTAACCAATGACAACTGGTCACTGACCAATGAAAAAGCTGCCGCCATGCCGGTACCGGTGCCGTGCCGGCCAGTGGAAAAACGGCCAATGAAGATGACTTCAAAAACGATGTGGCAGAGTAAAAACGTAACATTGAAATGTGATTTACGTATGTAAAGCACACTTCAATGTTACGTTTTTTACTGATGAAAACTACAAAAAATCCAACTTTTTCTTAACAATTATAGATAAGATGAAACAAGCTAATAACTCTGAATGTGTCTTACCAGGTAATGGAATTGGAATCGAAGCTGTCGGAGGCACAGAAGGAATTCATCGAAGGTGCACCGACGCGCGCCAAGCGCACGCCCGCCGAGTGGATACCGCGTCCGCCAGAGAAGTTCTGTCTCACCGGCCACCGGGCCACCATTACTAAGGTAGGATTCTATGACCATCAGTATTCTCAGAATATAGCCTTGGATTGTTTACCAGGTACACCAGCTTGACAAGTGGCTGTCGTCTACCAGCGTTTCTACAAATCGCTACGCTTCATCTATAGAAACGACAAGTCACGTGTTCTACTTATCGACTTGTAATGTTATTTCTATGCATTTAAGCGTAGCGATTTGTAGAAACGCTTGTAGACGAAGCAACTGGTCTAAAGGGCCAGGAGAGTTCTCTTATCAAGAATTTGTACCCTCACTTGTTCGCTTGGTATATCAAATGTCCAATCTAAAGCAGAAAACAAGCGTACAGTCTACGTGATATTATAGATGCTTGCAACATGAAAGGCATTGCTCGCACGTTGACGACTTGAAGGGGAGTGGGACAGAGGGAGGAGAGGAGAGGGGATTACTTTCCGGTTCTCTCACTCGGAAACACCACTAAAATAGCTACTTTATGCCGATCTTCCGTGAGAGGGCTGTACCATCTCGTATATGGGCTGCAGTCAATTGGCTATAGCTTGACTCTACCACCATTAAATAATAATAAAAAGAGAACTTTTTAAAAGTACATTGATACCAATACGAAATACTCTGTGATCGTATACTTTAGAGACCTTGTGTCATACTATTTGGGGCCATCCATTAATTACGTCACACGTAAAGGGGGGGAGGGGGTCGACGAAATGTGACATTGTGTGACAAGGGGGTGGGAGGGGTACAAAGTTTTGTGACGTCACATTTAAAAATCGAATATACCTAAGTATTAAAACCGAAATTTGAATTTTTAACGAAAAATTTTGAAATTTTCTGAAAATTATAAAAAATATGTGACGTCACACAGGGAGGGGGGGGGGTCTCGCAAATGTGACCAGCTGTGACAAGGGGGGGAGGGGTCTAAAAATCATGAAATTCGTGTGACGTAATTAATGGATGGCCCCTTATGACGTGATTAACAATGCGATTCTTTTGGACACCTGATATACCAAGCTACTTTTAATGTTGACGTATGCGCACCTAGCTGCTCTACAAGAATTTGTGCTAGCCTAGATTCTTGCATCAAAGGTCAGTCCTATTTACATGAATTGCACAAATAGTGGGTAGTAATGACCGTCTGTTGCCTGACGTCAACTTCTAACTCTATAAGGTTCATTTGTTAATTCATTCGTTCGAAATTCAATCATTATTAATTATGGCATAGCAACTCCGCAGCTTTTCCGCCATCGCACCATTCAACGCTGGGAGAGATTTCACCCACACAATTTGCATGCCTGGTATCCCAGTAATGTACGTGCATCGCGAGCCTTCCTTCCGAGCACGTGCAATCGGTGGAATGATCTCCCTACAGAAATCTTACCTTTACATTATAACATGAGGTTCTTCAAAGGTCATGTTTACAGGTCCCTAAAAGGTCGGCGCCGCGTCTGATCGCCTTAAGTTACAGATGCCGGTAGTTTCCACTTACCTTCAGGTAGACTGTCTATCCGTGCGCCATCCTAGGCATTAATAAATAAAACCGGCGCCAGCTTAAATCATATTCTTTTGGGGGTTTTAAAGTTACAATGGAATCTTTCAATTTACAGAACATTCCACACCAACTTAGAAGCTACTTTCGAATCCAATGAATGCACGTTTCAAAATGTATTGTTTTGTTTTTTGCGTCTCAGTAGTGATCATAACTGAGTGCAATCACAATCGATAGTGTGACTATTGTGATTTTCCGCACTTTTTTGTGTATGCTTTGAAGACTTTGAACACTAATTAATTGATACAATCAGAAAGCAAAGTATAAGTGGATAGATGGTGGTTTGACGGGCCCGTTGGCGTGGTTGGTAAGATTCCGCCTATCACGTTCCAGGTCGTAGGTTCGATTCCTATCCGGGACATGCATTTGTGTCCATGAACATGTCCCGTCTGTATGTCCCGAGTCTGGGTGTAATTATGTATTTACAAACAAAAAGTCATATATTATGTAGTAATATCAGTTATCTGGTTTCCATATTACAAGCTCTGCTTAGTTTGGGATCAGGTAGCCGTGTGTAAAAAGAATATCCCAGGATATTTTAATTTTATTTTTTTATCTATATCTATACTAATATATAAAGAGGGAAATGCTGACTGACTGACTGACTGACTGACTGACTGACTCATCAACGCCGAGCCGAAACTACTGAAGTTAGAGACATGAAATTTGGATAGTAGATATATTTTGTGACGTAGACAAGCAATAAGAAGCGATTTTGGAAAATTCAACCCCTAAGGGGGTTAAATAGGGGATGAAAGTTTGTATGCAAGTTCGTCATTTTTCAAGTTAGAATTATGAAAATTTGTGTTGAGGTGTCTTTTTAAAAATAAAAAATATGGTTTTCGGCGTTTTTGAATATTCAACCCCTAAGGTGGTAAAATAGGGGATGAAAGTTAGTTGGGAAGTTTGTATAGATGTTCGTCATTTTTGAAGTTAGAGTTATGAAAATTGGTGTTTAGGTTCCTTTTTAAAAATAAAAAACTTGAATTGCTGCGTTTTTAAAAATTCAACCCCTAAGGGGGTAAAATAGGGGACGAAAGTTTGTATGGAAGTTCGTCATTTCTGAGGTTAGCATAATGAAAATTTGTGTTTAGGTTTCTTTTTACGTACTAAAAATAATAATTTATCTTTTTTGAAAATTTAAACCCTCAGGGGTTAAAATAGGGGGTGAAAGTTTGTATGGACGTTCGTCATTTTTTGAAGTTGGAATTATAAAAATTGGTGATTAGGTGACTTTTAAAAGATAAACAATATTAATTTCAGGGTTTTTGAAAATACATCCCCTAAGGGGGTAAAATAGGGATGAAAGTTTGTATGGAAGTCCGTCATTTTTGTAGTTAGAATTAAGAAAATTGGTGATTAAGTGTCTTTAAAAAAAAAAAAAAAATGCGTTTTTGAAAATTATACGGGGTATGGGATACGGGATACGCGATATGGGATACGGGATTTTGTATATGGGATACGTGATACGGGATACGGGTTACGGGATATGGGATGCGCGATGCGGGATGCGGGATGCGGCATACGGGATGTGGGATGCGTGATACGGGATACGGGATACGGATACGGATACGGGATACGGATACGGAACGGATACGGATACGGGATACGGGATACGGGATGTGGGATGCGTGATACAGGATACGGATACGGGATACGGGATTTTTTAAATTTATATTCTGCGCGGACGAAGTCGCGGGCAAAAGCTAGTTTTAAATAAAATGTCGTATTAATAAGCATAAATGGATGTTTCCAGGTAATATTCCACCCAGTGTTCAGTTTGATGGTGTCCTCGAGCGAAGACGCAACCATCAAAGTGTATGACTTTGAGAGCGGCGAGTACGAACGAACCCTGAAGGGTCACACCGACTCCGTTCAGGACATCGCTTTCGACCACCATGGAAAACTACTGGGTATGTTAACCATCAATAGTATTATTGCTATGCAACCATAAAAAACATATATTTCAAATGGCTAATGGCCAGTACTATGTAACGGCAACTTCATAGGTAAATACCTAAAATTAGACCAGCTTATAGATTTAAGGTAGGCTTAGGCTGTAGAAAGGTACAATCAGAAAGATATCAGTGACAAAGGCGACGCTCTATGGAAACGATAATTTTTCTCTACATACCTACCGATGTTTGATATTAACTGCCAGTGTAAATTGTATTGATTCTCGATTATTTAAATTCGAATCTGAACTTTGAGTATGAGGAAATGTAAGTTAATTTTATGTAAGTTGAGCTGTGTAGCATCTTATCATTATTCAAGGATGAGTCGCGATTTCTCAAAACTTAATAATACTTTTCGAATCACATTTCTCCAAAATACAAAATAAGCTACCAGTATGTTTTGCGTATTACTCAACCACTTGGGTTTCCGGGCCAAGTCCAGTTTAGCTTATTTACAAAAGTTAAAATAATAACAATGCAACAGACTTAAAAAATATCAGAACTTATTAACATATTTAGAGGACAGAATATTGCTTCAAACCGTGCGTGTTGTACAAAGTGTTGTGTTGGTTTAACTTCGCGACCAAAATAATGATATTAAATCTGTTTAGAATTTATCTTCTTCTAGTATATTATCATGGGGATTACCTATCACTCTTTCATTTGATTTGGCCAACGAAACTAAATCCTCTAAGTCCTAAAGGGCGCTCAATTGTCTCTTTATTTTACGAATATTATTTATTATTTATACACCCAAACCTTTATATATCCTGATTTCCTGGTCTTCCTTTAATTGAAGATATTCTTATGGTTGACCCTTTCTTATCTTTGGAAATTAATTAATTTGCTCAAAACATAAATATTTAGGGTCATTTCTTTCCAAACTAGGTATTTTTCTCCATCCTGTATGTTGTGGTCATCTATTCCAGTGTCCTGCAGCGCCGACATGTCAATCAAGCTGTGGGACTTCAACCAGACATTCGAATGCGTGAAGACGATGCACGGACACGACCACAATGTGTCCTCCGTGGCGTTCTCGCCGAGCGGCGACATCGTGTACTCCGCCAGCCGGGACAAGACTATCAAAGCTTGGGAGGTCGCCACTGGGTAAGCGCTTGGGATTCTAAGGACACATTCCAATACCAAAGGCATTGCTCGCCCGTTGCAAGGATGCACCTGAAGGGTTTGGCTTCCGGATCTCTCACTCATCGTACGAAACGCAGCTGTCGAGATCCGATCTTCTGTGAGACGGTGGTATTTCCCCGGTCGACCCATTCCATATATGAGCTGCAGTCAATTGGCTACAGCTTGGCTCTACCACCAAAATTGAAAAGAAACTCGCTGGGCATGTGATAGTTTGGAGAATGGGTTTATGATAGACATCAATGTTACTAAAAAGAACATGAATCATGATTTAACAAATGGGTGCCATCATACCCAAGGCTTTCTTATTTCCATGGCGACATTGGACTAGGTTAGGTTGGCTGACATTGCCATTTGAGAGTTCGGACAGTCTCTCTCTCCGACCTTAATAATAATAATAAAAAATAATAATAATAATAATTCATTTATTATCAGGCACATATGCCCATAGATATATACCTTACAGACTAACATACATATATTTTAAAATAGATCATGTACACGTCGCTGTACGATCTAGCGGCACTTGTCCCCGGAAGCGACGAAACACCACTCCAATCGGCCAGAAGTTCTCCTCCATGACGAGGTGCAGATAACACCATAATCGATCGATAATGTAGTGTCATCTGAAGTAAAGTGAAAGATGACGTCAACCCAGTCCGATCAATCGATATCTGGAAAGTTTTTTTTTGCCCCCATTTCTTAATACGATTGTGTCATGACAGGTACTGCATCAAAACCTACAAGGGTCACCGCGAGTGGGTGCGCATGGTCCGCGTGTCCGCGGACGGCTCGCTGCTGGCGTCCTGCTCCAACGACCAGACCGTGCGCGTCTGGAACGCGGAAACCAACGAGTGCAAGGTACGTGTCTACTACATCAATCTACCAGGAACACGACCTTACTAGGACCATGGTACGATAGGATAGCTACGCCAGGTATGACCTTCCAGTGACAGTTGGGTCAAAATGACGTAATCTGTTAGTAATGGTTTGGTCACTGATCGTGACGTAAGCTTGGGAAAACGTGGGAAGAGAATACCAGGATCACAGAAATGAGAAGTTGCAGTGGTTAGTTTTCGAGTTTTTTAGATACCTTTGAATAAGAAAAATCGCATTGCAAATTTAAATGTTTGTGTCTTTATTGGAGACTACTGTAGATTCTGGAGTGCAGAAGTAAGAGAGGGATAATGACCCAACTTCCCAAAAATCTTGCCTTCAAATGGGAATGTATACCTTGTTAGTTGTAATCTTTTTGCTTTTAATGAATGGTCATGGTAATTTAGAAGATGAAACGGTAATACTTAAATATCTCCTTAGTATAGATTTATGGATAATTGCTACTAAGAAGTAATTTAAGTAATCATTAAAGTTAGTATTGTTTATTATATGTGTAACTGGTGTGTCAGATGGAGCTGCGCGAGCACGAGCACGTGGTGGAGTGCGTGTCGTGGGCGCCGAGCGCGGCCGCCGCCGCCGTCAACGAGGCGGCCGGCACAGATAACCGCCGCGCCGCGCACCCCGGTCCCTTCCTCGCCAGCGGCTCCCGGGACAAGTCCGTCAAGGTACACCACACACACCATTACACCACATACCACACACCAATAACACCAGACCAGCCACTATTGTTGGAGAATACGGTAAATTTTATTGGCCGTTTAAAGTCTAGCTTCGAAAGACCAATCATAATCTCAGGCGTGGTCGTACATTATGCAGCGATAATGCAAATGTTAGGCGAACGGTGCTGCGGCGGTCTATGGCTAGTGGTATGTGCCTACACCTTAAAAGGTCACTATTCTTAAGTCTTCCCCAACCCGCTTACATTTACCTGACCATTTAGTTGACAACCCTGGAAAACGCTCTCAGAGAAAAACGCTAGTACTCTGTTGTGACTACGTAGAAGTTAACGCGATACATTTTAATAAAAGTGGTGTTTTTTCGTAGCGAATTTATATTTTATTTCGTTTATTTAAAGTATGTTATCGGAATTTCACAGACGATATTATTGGATGCGGTCCGCCCTAAAGCACTGTTTATATGAATGTATGTTTGTAGATCTGGGACGTGAGCACGGGCCAGTGCCTGGCGACGCTGGTGGGGCACGACAACTGGGTGCGCGGGCTGGCGTGGCACCCCGGCGGCCGCTTCCTGCTCACGGCCTCCGACGACAAGACCCTGCGCGTGTGGGACCTCGCGCACACGCGCTGCCTCAAGACGCTCTACGCGCACCAGCACTTCGCCACCAGCCTCGGTACGACACCGACACCACACTACACCACACTACCACTTCACTAACACTACACCACACTACACTACCACAGAGGTCCAAATAGTCCACTTGCTATCTGTGGTGCTTTACAACTGGTCTTTGGGCATGAACAACTCTGACACTAGGTTGGCCACTAACCATACAATAAGAAGAAGAATAAGAGACTGGTCTCCCACCAGTGGTAACAGTCGTGTGTCTATGGTATTCGGCCTATGCTGTTATTGTTGCCTTCTAACTCCTGTTCTTTCTTCTAAATAAATTCATGCGGGTTCCAAGAAAACTTAGTTTTTCCCCGGGACTCGTTCAGGGTCAAATCTTGGCGCCATCGTTGGACACCATTGTTATAAAGATTAACAGTGGTGGGGAGTATGTGGCGGGCATAGTTCAAAAATCACAGAATAAGGATAATTAATACAGAGGGTCATAACGCAGCGTCATAACGCAGCCGTCGTACCTCTGTATCTTCTTTGTATTGCTTAGTTTGGGACCATACAGTTAGTGTTTGACAGGCTATTTTTTATTATAATTTTGTTAAATTAGTACTAAAGATTGTTTTTGTTTTCAGATTTCCACAGGAGCTTGCCATACGTGATATCGGGCAGCGTCGATCAGACCGTCAAAGTTTGGGAGTGTCGCTAGGAGCGTTGCCATTTTAGTAACTTAAACTCACCGATGATATCTGTATCATTATTTTTGCGTTGTACCTACAATGAGACCGATGCGAGCTGCCGTACCGTCGATCACTCGAAGCCGAAAGACGCCAGTCTCATACTTCAGCTCATTGTAGTTTTATTTCTCCGTACATCTGACGATGCTATGTCTATATTTCTAAATTGGCGAATCCGTTGTCCCGATTCTCGATGTTTACGTGTTCAATCACTTCGGTTTAGACACACACATTCCATTAAAGTATAATGGCTCATAGTTTCTGTATATTTTTTAGTTAAATCGATGTTTTCGAATTGTATAATGGTTCGGAAGCGCCTCGGCTAGTTGCAGCAGAGACGTAGCATTCGTCATGTACCCGCTCGCAACGATGGAGTGAGGAGAGTAGCTGTGTTATTTAAACTTTCATTATTCTGTTTTATTTTGTAGTTATTGTTTATTCGTAAGCCGTTTAGATATAAATTTTATTTGTTATAAATAAGTGATTTGATTTACCCGGCCAATCAAATTTTGTACCTTGATTTCTATATTGATAATTTTAGTTATTTGATATTGATAGTTATTCATGACAAGCATCCAGATACGAATCATAATTTTATTATAGTTTGGTGTAACACGCGCCGACTCATTATTAGCTCCATTATAATGTGTACATAATGCTTTTGATGTTTGTCTCAGCTCGATACGGTGTTCATTACGCTTGTTTGCATTCGCGCTAACAGCATCAATGAACGTCTATGGAGACAAGGGAACCGAACGCGATAACGTTGTAGTGAGGTTTATAGAAGTGATTTTTTTAATTAATCGGTTTCATAGGGACTTATTTTAAGTTTTGGCGATTCAAAACTTTAACTATAAGTTAGTACGTTATATTTTTAAAATTTTATTTATTTATATCATCACTGTTGATTTCGTTCGTCTCAAACAAAATTTTCGTTAAGAGCTTTGAATTGCTAAATGGGTAATATTTCACATTTTACTTTAATTATTATAATAATCTGATTTTAATTAAGTCGATTCACTTATGTCATCATACGAGTTAAGTAAATTAATGTGTGATATAACGTTTAATTGATAATTTGAATTACGGGCCTGTGTATGGTAGCTAGTTCGAACGATAATCTTAACTGTGAAGCCTTTTACATTCAATAGTTATTTATTACGGATATTGAATAATTTCGTTGCCTGGTATTGTAGGTGTTAGTGTAGCGTAGTTCGCGTAGGTACGTTCATACTGTTAGAAGCTGTGTTTAGTGCATGACGACAGTGTACATTGCTTGCAGAGTTGACGGCCGGCGACTCCACGCCGCTATCGATATCGGATTATTGCTTATACAAAACGTCATTATCGCTTTATGTATTTTTAATCGAAATGTGTGTATCGTGCGCCGCAGTTGTCGGTATATTTGCTAAACATGGTATCTAGTTTCTTATAAAGAAATACATATTATTCGCTTGTCGGTGTAAAGTCGTAAATATGCAGAAACCAAGGAGATTGTAATCATTACTCGACGTAAATGTAGAGAGCGCTCGAAACACTGTTTTTTGTTTCCCATCAATATTTTTAGCTTATAATAATGCCTACAGGCCTGATTGATAACTAAATAAGGAACAATATAATAAATGTTATGTCGATTCATTATTTTATAAGTGTTCCTATACATCACAATATACAATTATCTAGTCATGATTACTTTGCAATCGTCCCCTTCGCTAGATTTTTTATTATTTTAGATACTAACCATTTTATTTGCGTAAAAGTTAGTAAAGAAAAGGAAGTTACTTATACGATAAATGTAGAGGCTTTATAAAATTCAAAATCCGTGTGTATGCAACTTATAACTGTGATTATTTTACATTAAATTGTAGTACTTACGATAAATCCCTTCGTAGTAATGTTATAAGAACGACAGTATTTTAATTGGCTATACGAGAGCCCTCTATCTGTTTGATTAGTATGTGATAGCCACATTCTTTTGTTTAGATTTTGATACGAAATTTGATATTTGACCAGCAGAATCGCTATCGGAACATGATTATAAAAATAGCAACGCATTTTTTTCGAAATTGCAATAACATTTAAGTTAGTGGAAATAAAACCTAAGTTCGCTGCTTTGCCAGTCATATCCCAGTGATCTACCAGTGGACTGGAATGGGCTGACATATTGCTAAAAGCGAATGTGTGTTTTAATTACGACTATCGTAAGTGTATTTTGCAACAAAAAGCGGCTCGCCCAAACGTGCCCTGGGCCCACATGTGACTGAGAGCGCTCTCTATTATTACGCGTGCTACATAAACTATGCATAGTAATAATCTCTACATTATGGCAATCGCCTATTATACATAGCCAACAGGACATTATGTTCTACAAAATTGTATTACAATTTAAAATAAGTATCCTGCACTTTATCAAAATGTAATTACCGTAAGAATAATATTGTCTGCTTAGGTTGACCATCCATATGCGAAATTCTCTTGGTACCTATATAATAAACGAACACAGTTAAGGATATATCCTATTGATTATAAAATATCATACAAGTTTACCTGGGAAAGAGAATTTTGCAGTTACTCATAATAAATGCTATAAATTTGTCAAAATTGATTACCAAAACTACTACAATTTGGTTCGTGTTTTCTGTAAATAAACAAATATCTAATTTATTTTACAGTGTGTTTCATTGATTTTATGTTAGCAAAGTCCACAACCAAAGGTTTTTAAAACAAAATCGCCTCAACAACAATTTTTATTTGAATTTAATAAGTAATTATGTAGGTACTTGTTCATAGATACGGATGCAAAGGGCTTTCGCTACGTTAAGCGTGCGCACGCGGCGGGTACCCGTTATATTGAAAGATAGTATGACTAATGAGCAGCGCTAACTGGCGCGTGTGACGGGTATGCGGGCGCCCGCTCCGTGCACCCGCCGCGTACCTACGCACCTAACCTAATAGATGGGGAGCCGTAGAAGGGGTTTCTGGATTTGCACGAGCGCGTCAGATTAAGCTAAGGGAGATAGCTTACATAGTGATTAGATCCTCAAAAAATTATGAGCCCTTAATATTGGTGGGTTTGCTGAGGGGAACCAAAAAAAAATAGACCATCTTAAAATACTCGAACTCGTCAGATTAAGATAAGGGGGATTCATTACTAGCTAAGAAGTGTCAATTTTGCTAATTTGATCGTCAGTCTAAGAAATGGGAGCATCTGGAAGTTTCACTTTTTCACCCCCTCAGTTTTTTTTTTTTTTTTAATATAGGACTGCGTAGGCAAAAAATCGTACGGCCCGCCTGATTTTAAGCAGTTACCGTAGCCTGTAGATGATTGCAAATTTTGACGCGCTCGAGTTTTTTTTTTTTTTTTTTTTTCAATTTATTATGTTGGAGCATGAAAAGTATCAATATCTCTTCTATGTGACGCGCTTGAGTATTTCATTGTCATTGCTTTTTATACAAAAACAAATATTTTTTTCAATTATACGCTTCCCCCACCGCTGAAAGTGGAAACATCTAGAACAATGTATTCTTCCTATCATCTCATCTACCGAATCTACTAGGTTTGGACGACACTCGTGCAAATCCACGAATTGCACGCTCGCCTCCCCATCTACTCCTAACTAGCATAAATAGGTGCGAGCGAGCGCCATGCATGGATGTATTAACTCAGGATGCGCTTCGCATGATCTTCCCCTCTAGCTTTTTTTTATAGGTACTAGACCAAAAATCTCTGACACGTATATAAAAACTGTTTTCGAAATCGATTTGATCAGAGTAAGTATCGTTTTCGCGGTGTAAGGTGCTCCGTGAAAAATGCCGAATTGTCCCATTAAACGTGTGCAAAGAAATTACAAAAAATAGTAATATACAAAAAGATGGGGTAACATTTCATATGTAAGTATTTTTGATGTAATTAATGCCATTTTTCTATTAAATTCATTAAAATATTAAATGTCATAAGAATCGAAAACATTATCGATATAATTAATCGAGTACGAATTAATCGAATAGTCTACTGTGACCATAGACGAATCTTTTCTACCCTGGCAACTGTATTTTTTATTTGTCAAATAATTGTCAAGTATTTGAACTTTGTAAACAAACGGATAAATACTGAATTACGCGGTGATAAACCAGTCGCAGAACGTTAAAAACGATTTACAATGAATAAATCATTAGTAATTCAACAAGAGAGGTGATTCACAAAGTTTACAAGCGGTGTCTCGCGGAATTTGAGGTGCAAAATATTTTGTCAGTACTCGACCATGTTTACCAAAGAACCGCTGATATTATAGGTATATAAGCAGTTTATTATACAGTTTTTAAGTTAAATAATGTGTTTATTGTATACAAAGGCAGGCTCAAAGCTTCAGTTTACAGGTTTTTCAGTAAATATACATTGATCGCTTAGAGGTACATTCGATTGAACACACTTGATACTTAGTATTATTTTTATGTGTTGCTTTCATCTCGACCAATACATAAACTAAGGTTGCTTTATTTTTCTATGTTTGCTTGTCAGTTAACATCGTTACTTAATTACTAAATAATCAAATAATCTTAAAGCATTAAATAAATTATCTTTTATTGAATTATATTATTTTTCAGGTACCGTTAGAAGAATAGTCGAAAATTGCTCTTTACCATGACATTAATCGATTAATAATAAATCTTCAAGATGACAGCAATGCTGTGGAGACTGATGATGATGAGTTGATGAGGCAGCGGCAGGCCCACGCCAATATATGGATTTATCAGGAGTGGAATATTTAGACCAAGATTAAAATAAAAAAATTAATTATAAAACGCAGTAGCTATGATATGTTTGTTTTATTTTCCTAAAATACAAAAAAAAATAACTAACTCATGTTGAAACAAAAACACCCACTATCGAAACAATTCAGATAAATACGATCTCGATAAATTCTTGATCTTGATAAACGGAATCGAACCTGACACTGCTCCGAGTCCATATGACCCAGAAGCAGGCAGCGTCTGCTACTGAGGCGATGAATCACATATGGCATAAATATATGTATAACAAATATTATCTTATTGACCAACATCAAAGAAAACTTAAAAGTGCTTGCGCTTGAATTATGAATAATAAATAATATGGAAAATAATAAATCAAGTATCAAAATTATTCAGTCGTATTAGTCAATGTTGCAAGAATGATTTTGAATTAAATACTTTTTGATTTGAACAGTGTTGTAGTAGTGTTTATTTATGATTGCAGACCGGTATCGATAAAAATATAATATATATAGTGTATAATAAACCTTGGGAGAGGCCTATGTCCAACAGTGGACGTCTTTTGGCTGAAATGATGATGATGATGACATTAGTATAATAAATTAATAATACCTATTACGTTTATACGTACCTACCTAACAAAAGATATCAGCCAGGCCAGTGGCAGCAGATGGCACTGGTCGAGTGGGAGTGGGGGGGGATCAAACAGCTTATTTGGGAACATTAGGTACTTATTTTTTAGATAATCTCATTTTCAAGGAACTGAATTGGGATGTACCCGGAATCATCTTGTTTCCAATGAATATTTACGCCTCGTGAGTTACTCATTATTTATTGTTCAGCTGTTTCAGTAGAGATAATTCAGTATAATTCAGTAGATTATAATGACAGCTATAAATGTAATAATGAGTATATGAAACTATCGATATAGCTAATTAGAAATATCGATAGTGGTATTCTCCCTATTACACCGATGGTCCTACAGTAGTAAAATTTTGTATGTTGACGTATTAGATCTTTTAGTGTGCGTAAAATATACTAGTGTTGCACATTTCTTTACGTTTGCGTTTATAATGACACAAAATGTTTTGAGTAAGTGTGCGTCAATTTTAATGTAGTGGTTACCTCCCCTCCCCCAAGAATTGACAGAACATTTTGTTCGTTGAATTATGCGCGTACCGGGTCCCTAAGTTAGATGGTCTAAGGCGCCATGCCATAAATATTCCTTGTCGAGCGCTCAATAAAAAAGGATGTCAACATTTTTTTTTTTTGGTCGTTTGCCAAATCTAGTCAATGGGCGAGATGCGAGTTGGTATCTTCGCTATGGAGCTCAAAAATCGACTAAAAATTACTAGGTACTCCGCTTCTCTAATATTTTTAATCTGTAAACACGCGATGACGGGAAGAATTGACCGGCAGATGACATATGTGATGTGACATTTGACAGAAGGGAAAGGTTACGGAAAGTGCACGGACGGAAAGAAAACGGGAATGGGATTTACACATTGGTCTCCATTTATCGCGATATAATTTGTGAATAACATATTGTTTGTGATTTCAACACTGCAACATGGATGTGGAAGAGTGTCTCAAAGAATGGGAGGACTTGGTGGTGGACTACAAGCGTTTAGAGGTAATTCATAAATTCTTACTGTTACGACCTATGTTCACGATTAAGTTCCCACCTGTTTTAATGGTTTTATATAGTATTTTTTAACTAGTTAGCTAGTTACATATGTGATTATTTGATTTAATTGATCACAAACATTATAGGCTTTGTATATACGAAAACACGCAACTCTGGCTCCAGTCAAAACATAATTTCACTACTTACGCCCTACCTACCCATAATAACTGATGAATTGCCGGCGCCCGATATAATATGTAAATTTTTATGATAGATACCTAACCAATACTCGCTTTACTCTCTGAGAACTTGTTGAATGTACTGTATCCTTGAAATTGTTAAATAACAATTGATTTGCAATGAATTGGCAATAATTGAAATAAATGTATACTATAGTAGTACTTAAATTAAAATGTATTTATTTGGGTCAACTAACTAATTTAATACACCTGTAGGAATAGCATGGAGTCATTTCTGAAATAATTTATATTTCTAATTTTAATAATAAAATTTCTCAATGAAGGAACATACATCTATGTTATTTTTTTACTTGCAGACGGTAAACAAAGAGTATGTGATGAAGCTGGAGGAAGTGGGTGAGCTGCAGGCGACGTGCATGAAGGAAATCAACCATCAGAAGTATCGCATGTCGGTCATAGCTGGTGCACTCAAAAGGTCAGCTCATGTACATCTATTTGCATTGCTTTATCGTGTTCCAATTGATAAGGAATGCACTTATTCACTGCACATTTAATACTAATATCATATTTATATTATGTGGGTAACCTAATAAATATAAATCACCAGATAAACAGTAGGTACCAAATTATGCAACACTTGTATTAGGATTTATGATAATACTGTAACATCAACTAAAAGTGACCCAAGTAATAACTAGCAAGGAAATCACAAAAACTATCCCTGAAATGTTTGGGAATCAAACCTAAACTAGTGAGCTGAGCACTTGGACTCCAATGCACTCTACATTTTGGATAGTTAATGAATCGAAATTTATGCTATAATTTTAAAATGGGTGCTCCAGGTGTCAATTTTGAAGTATATTTATGTTGGGTGGGAAGGTAGCACACACATGATAATGAACCCCACCCCCGACCATACAGCTAACACAAAAAGCTAATTAAGCCCTTAATCTACTTTGATAAGGGTAGGCTGAGCTAATCCCAATGAAAATATTAAATGGTATCAATCAAGGATATAGATAATTTAATATTATAAATAAACAGTCACTTAACATTGACTTCTCTGTGTTAATTAATATAATGATAATTACTTTAGACACTACAAAGAGTTAATCATTAACATGCTTAGTAAATTATTATTTTGTCATTACTCCGTATTGTTTTTTATACCACATTATTTATCATTAATACAACCATTTATGACTCGTTATTTTAATTTAACTACTATTTCTAACTACATTTTGAGTAATAGTTGGTACTAAAATTCTAAAAAGTATTAAACATAAACCAGTCTCTGATTAACAAAGATTACGGCATAGCAGCTTAAGATATTATTTACCACAGTAATAAACTTTGATAAAGATTATAACTAAATGATTATACTTCCATACAAAGGTGATAAAGTTGTAACTATGATAAGAAAAAAAATACAATTTAAATAATATTATAATGTTGAATATGTGCATTAGGGGCCATCCATTAATTACGTCACACGAATTTCATGATTTTTAGACCCCTCCCCCCCCTTGTCACAGCTAGTCACATTTGCGAGACTCCCCCCCCCTCCCTGTGTGACGTCACATATTTTTTATAATTTTCAAAAATTTTCGTGAAAAATTCAAATTTCGGTTTTAATACTTAGATATATTAGATTTTTAAATGTGACGTCACAAAACTTAGGACCCCTCCCACCCCCTTGTCATACAATGTCACATTTCGTCGACCCCCTCCCCCCCCTTTACGTGTGACGTAATTAATGGATGGCCTCTTATGTGCATTAAAAATGTATATAAATCAGTTAACTGCCCTGATTCTGTCAGACATAAGTATAAAAAGTTATTTAGCATCTCCTCTATCTATAAAACAAATTCGCTAGCCGCATCATCCTGTTTGTTTGTCTGCTTAGATCTTCTAAACTACGCAAGGAATTAGATGCGGTTTTCGCTATCATTAAGAGAAGGTTTATAATTAAGTTATTATTGTACTTAATAAAATTGATCAGTAGTAGAGGATAGATGTTTTGTAATCAAGTGGGTAAATTCCGGTCATACGAAGGCGAAGCAAGTCGCTACTTGATTTATAAAAATTTAAGGGTCGTATCCACAAACAATAGTGCTTCGTCTAGTGATATGAAGGGCATATAGTCCCAGATACGATAACCAATAGGGTAATGTTAGTGACGGTATTTTCGTAATTTGCCCTGGTCAGGGTGTTACTGGAACCGCCCCCAGTCTATAGTACATACATTGCTGAGTTTGGTACCTTACAGTTGTTATAATTTATCTGGGGTGCCTATTATTATTGTACTTATTTTGTTTCTGGTGTTTTAGTATGCATTATAATTTTATGTACAGGCTAGAAAAGAAAGGCGTAACCAAAGATGATCGCATCGCAAATCTCGAGAAGGAGATAATGAAAAGGAAAGCGATGCTGCACGAAATCAAAGCGACGCTGCCTAAACAGAACGGCCTGTACCTGCGGATCATACTCGGCAACGTGAACGTGTCTATCCTGAACAAAAACGACAAGTGAGTTTAGATACAATAGTATACACCCACGAACGTAAATAAATACTGGACTGTTCACTACTGCACAAAAAACGAACCGAGCGAGAGGCCTCAGTTGGGACCGTGTCCCTCTCATTTCGAGTTGCCATGCCAAAATAATATTATCGTTGGTTAGTGATTGTTAGTTTTAAATCAAGCAAATAAATTAATTTAGTATTTATAGTGACTATTGTTAATATGATAAAACAATAGTCACGATAAATAATAAATTAATTTATTTCCTTGATTTAAAAACAAACAATCACTACCCAACGATAATATTATTTTGGCACCGCAACTCGAAATGAGAGGGACACGGTCCCAACTAGGGCCTCTCGCTCGGCTCGTTTTTCTGTCTAAGAATTGTCTAGGTATAATAGACCTTAAGGCAGCAGAATAAAGTTGAATTTCTTCTTAACCAAAAACTCAACTTGTCTATCCTCTATTAAAAGATCCTTGTATACACCATACAGCTGACAGAAACGGCTATTGTCGCGAGTGTTGCTTCCGCGTAACTTCAAACAAGGTAAACAAAAAAATACGACGATTTTTTCACGTTCGCTACAAAGTCCATATCTTCTGCGGTATCGCGTTTGCGTATTGCCTTTGCGTATAGCGTCAAATGCGTGAAAAAGTAATTAGTCATTTTTTTGTGGAATTATCTTTTTTTACCTACCTTCAGAACTGAATGGCGAAGGTAAAGATCGTGAGGAAACCTTCTTACACATCTTTTGAAAGACGAGAAATGAGCCCGATAAAATTGGCAATAGATCAGAATATTGTTTATTTCTTAATTAACTGCTGGTATATTGGTTGGGTTCAATTCGGATCGTAACTATGTGGTTTGTCCCTCTTCGCAGCATACATATTATATCCGACATTTATGAACCACTTTTAATCAAACCAAATACATATTAATCTATCATTGTAAATACGTGAGAAAATTCTCAATACTCCACTACACACGTACTTCATAATTATACTGACGAGGCATGATGTCATCAATACCTACTTAATGTTATAATGTGGTTCTTAAATTTTTATGTTCACACTTTAGTGAGTAAATAAACTTACCTCATAAAACATACATCGTTTGAATAGCAGTTATTTATTTAAATACCTTATAGTACGCGAGTCTTGTCATGTTAATTTTCTCATGAAAAAAAAGTAGTTTCAAGGCATTATTTATTCGTTAAATCGATTGCCAATCAATACGACTAGGAGCATTGTCAGCTGTTTTGCATTGATATTTTTGTATAAACAAACTTTTTACCAACGGTCAATAATATTGTTTTTGTCAACAGGTTCAAATACAAGGACGAGTATGAGAAGTTTAAACTTATCCTCAGCGCGATTGCGTTCGTTTTAGCTGTTGCGAACCTTTACATAAACTTCAGGTAATACTCTTACAGCACCCTTCTAGCGCACGAATTTTAATTGAATTATTTATTTAACAACTTCATCAAGTTCTATAAAAACATTTATTCTCAAAACTTTCAACGTGCACACCCAGTTTAAAAGAATTAGCACCCTCAGGACTTGAAACCGGTAGGTAAGCAATAAACGAGGCCTTATTTTAAAAAATGTTGCTAACTGGTTTTTAAGGTTTAAGAGTCACTTAACAAACCCATGCTTACCGGTTTCAAGCCCTGCCCTGGTGAGTGGAAGTCGCTGTAGTGCTGTATGATTATAGGCCATTGCAATTGATACTGCTGTTCCTGCTGGTGTGGTACTACTGCACGCTCACGATCCGCGAGAGCATCCTCAAGGTGAACGGCTCCAGGATCAAGGGCTGGTGGCGGCTGCACCACTTCATCTCCACCGCCATCGCGGGCATACTCCTCATCTGGCCGCAGAATGAGCCCTGGAACCTCTTCAGGCATACCTTCATGTGGTTCATCGCTTATATTAGTGAGTCACGTCATAAATTAGTGGGTTACCGGAGACGCAGCCAAAAGATGATTGCGATCAAAACCCTATTTAAACATATGGCAGTGGCCGCATCACGAAAATTAGTTTAGGAATCGCCATCGCATCGCAATCGCCTTACTGGCGCAGCGCTTTGATGGGGCGCTGCAATATTTTAGTTATTTATTTCATGATAGATTATGTAGTGATTAGATCATAAATTAGAAGTAAGATATGATATCAAACATCACATTCATTTTAAAAAAATGGCTTCGTCTACATATACAGGATGAATTTGAAATCATGGGCATTCTTATAAACTATTACTCTACCATGATTCAGAATATATTGAGAATATAAATAAAAAATCTATTGATAAAAAAATATTGCTCGAGTATTAGGGGGCGTCCATAAATTACGTGAGGCATTTAGGGGGGGTGAGGGGGTCGAGCCAAATCTCACGTGGGGGAGAGGGGGGGTCTCGGCAAATCTCACGTAATATTATTTTACCGCAAGAAACAGTGTAAAATTGCAACAAAACTGGGTTAAATTAAGTTAAACATGTTTCTCCCGTACAATATGGCTTTCGAAAAATCTCACGTGAGATTAGACGGGGAGGGAGGGGGTCGATCAAAATCTCACGACATCTCACCAAGGGGGGAGGGGGAGTCGAAAAATCTCAAAAATCACGTCACATAATATATGGACGCCCCCTTAGCAAATAAGCAAACCAGTTAACTGTTATACCTTACCTTACAATACATTTTTATCAATTGATTTGTTGATTAATATTCCCTAAATATCACCGTTTAAAAGGATGCCCATGATTTCAAATTCATCCTGTATAGTTGATGATTTTGCCAACAACAGAGTTTGAGCAGACACTTTATTTATGTTTATTTGGCAGGTGTGGTCCAATACATGCAGTTCAGATACCAAAGCGGCGTGCTATACAGGCTGAAGGCGTTAGGCGCACGACACAACATGGACATCACAATCGAAGGCTTCCACTCGTGGATGTGGCGCGGGCTCTCATACCTACTCCCGTTCCTGTTCGGGGGCTATGTATTCCAATTATACATAGCTTACACACTGTATAATCTGAGCTATCATCCGGAAGCGACTTGGCAGGTATGCACTTGATTTTATTTTAATAATAATTTTTAGGACAGAGGTGTGGAAGAAAGGGAGCCCTATGCCCAGCAGTGGGACAGCCCCATAGGCTAGTAAATAAAAAAAACTAGCTGTGGCTCGCGGCTTCGCCCGCGTAATACAGTCGGCGACAAGTCGCTGATCATTCTCAATTTTCTAAATAGGTAATAAGTACTCTTTATGTTACATAAATGTTGGTGTACCACCAAATAAATATTGCGTTTTGACAGATTGTCCATACAATATAAACAATTATAGAGAGGGACCCACCACTCACCCTCGGAATTGTCAACCTCCAATATTATAAACCAAATGAATTGATTGATTGGCTCAGTCGCAGTCCAGCTTTCCTGAGGATGCCTCGTTTAGAGGCGAAACACGTGTCGAATTTATTTAGGATTCGATTTGTCTGCGGAGAATTGCTAATTGTTAGGGTCCATGACTCATGACAGACATACTCTCGACTGACAGGGAGTTAGGTCTTGTTGGCTTCTTCTATTATCGATCAATTCATTTGGTTTATAATATTGGAGGTTGACAATTCCGAGGGTGAGTGGTGGGTCCCTCTCTATAATTGTTTAACAATGGATTTCCGCAAAGTTACGCCTGATTCCATCATCCATCATACCATATTTATTTGGTGGATAAAAGTTATCTGACGATTCTTAACTGAAACAGGCGCTTAGATTATTGCCGGAAATAATTTTTGTTTCTTTGTGTTTATCGTTTATTGTGAGAGCTCGACCAATTGGCAAAAGTAAATATATAGAACCACTATCATAAGTACAGTAGGTAGGTGATATACTTACTTTAGAGTTTAGACTAATTTTGTATTAAGCATTGTATTGTGCAACATCCCTCCGTGAAGTAGCTATAGACTTGACCTGAGTTTATTTCCTCGAGTCCCTATAGTTGAAATAGAATCGACTAGGCTGCACATATTAGTCGATTCTAATATGTCGATCTCCCGACAACCCAACTGACAGGTGCCAGCACTCAGTATCTCGTTCCTGATGATCGGCATCGGGAACACGGCGACCACGCTCATGGTGATACCGCAGAAGCTCAGCGAACAGGTAGAGTGGAACTGAGCCAGCTAGAGCTGCGCCCTCGTGTCGGACACTAAACGTAGTTTGTGTTTTAGTTTGTGTAGAACAACGGGCTTATTATGAATCTGTTTTACTTTGCGGTCATGAAGAAACGTTATGCTTAACGCGATTGGTTGCTAAAAGCATTAAAAAATTACCGGACTGAACAAATTAGCGGTTTTTCGAACAATTTACTGAGAGCTTATTTCACTCAAATTGAGTCAAATACTGTTGAGACTTTATTCAATTGAAATTGCTATTGTTAAAAGCGCTGAGCGTGGCGTTTTTTTTCGTGACCGCAATATGATATGATGATCATTTGAACTTATAGTCTAGACTTGAACTGCTACATCTCGGATAGCGGTATGCGCAGAGCTTCACTGCGAGTTTTTGATTCTTGTGAATGAACATAGTAGGATAGTATTCCTTATGAACAGAATTAGATTTGTGTCGGATACTATCGAAGTCTTGACTGTGGAGTTCCGTAGTCATCATCGTTTAGAATACATAATAACCCCTCAATGATGGCGAACTAATAGTCTGTTCTTACGATCGGAATGATTCTGTTATGAATGGCACATAGCAATAGGATCGTAACTGCATACTTAAGTGTTCGCCATTCGTAATGTAGATAATAGATTATAAATCTGGAGCGTCGTCTTTTCCATGCGGACACGTGAGGCTCCAACCTAGGGTCCTGGCATGATGGGATCCCAAAATGTGGACGTCATCGTTTTACACCGAAAAAAGAGTAGCACTATTTTTTGTGTACTTTCATTATCTTTTGCATTTCTAAAAGGGCCCCATATTCTGTGTACCCAAGCCCCCCGCATGGTCTAAGACGGCCCTGTGATATAGAAAGATCGGGTTGCGCTATGACATTTGTTTTTTTTTTTTATTAACGCAATTTAAACTATTGTTTTTTAAATTGTTTATTCTCCATCGAATACTGACTAAAATATGAACTAAAAATGCACCGTAAATGCAATAGCGTAAGACCGAGATTCCGTTATACTGGATGATCCATGCAATGTTAAAGTCCAAAGTTTATTATTTGATTGATAGTCGTTATCGTAATTATTGCATGCTATTTGTGGAATTTGACTTTAGATCGAATGTGGTGTGCGATGAGTTGCAAACTTGCAATGGGTTAATTGGTGAAGTCAATTGGACTTACGCGTACCACATTTTGAATGGATGCCTTCAGACTATTTACAGAAAAGTAAAGTTTTTATTTATTGTTTTTTTTAAATGTACTCCCACCCTAAGGAGTGATAGTCTAAAGGAATGCATATAATTTTGTTCTGATAAACCTCACACGGGTGTTATGAAGTCAGATTATAAAGCGCCGGGCGAATATTTGTGAAAAATAAGTTTTTTACCTCTGAATTGAATTATTTATATCAGAATTCATTTTGCTACATGCCTGTTGCAGTATGTTTTTGATTAAAAAACATGATCGTTTAAAAACATTAGAGACTATAGATTTTCGTTTAGATATCTTTAGTATTAGTTTTCACGATTCAGAGGTATATTAACACCATGTAAAAATAGATATTTCCTTTTTATCAAAGCAACAACGTGTGAATATCAAATTAAACTCGAGTGTAACATTAGCGAGGATCTTTCCTGTGGACCAATTCATACATTAGTGTGTAGAACCTTAGGTAATATGTTATAGCAAATGAAAAGGATTTGCCGCTTGTAAAACCAAACATAATGATTATTGCGAAGGTTTTTAATGTTGAAATTCTCGATAAAAATCATTGAATAGATTATATTCATAAATTATAATTTATTTTGTACATTGTGAAATATTGGAATAATTTTGAAAATATTTCCTTTTATATGTATCTCCATTTTAAGTCGTCTACTAATTTATTAATATTTTGATAGGTACGACTGTACTATGTACTAAGTTACGAAGATATTTAATTATGTAACATAACATATTGTACCTTGACATGAATTTGTTGCTTATAGACGTTGTTACTAATTCAAATATCGAATTAAAACTTACAATAATATTTTAGCTTATGTATAGCCACATGATACTACCTTAGTAATCGTAATATTTTTTTTGGTAGTAATAAAATTTTCATAAAAGTATAAAGCTGTGATGGACTATTCAAATATGTAATAATCGAATGTTATCGATATAAACAACGATTATAAGTCAGCGGTATTGATTATTATGTTGTTTGCATGAATTTGTAGTTACTATTTATTGGGCATGTTTTTATATTGTTTATAGTGTATATGTTTTCTTATCATTGTTTATTTTTTTCGAAATACGTAGCGTGTAAATACCTACTTCCTGAAATATAAACCGAGTACTACGTATGAGACATAAAAATAAAAAAGAAGCGATTTTAATCGACACCGACATTTTCTATGCATTTATAGGAAGGAACGCACAAACTTTAGAACTGTGTTGATCCGCATTTTATTGAAATATAATAGCTTCATTAATTACATTAATAACTACTTTATAAACCAGGGGCCTTACCACCACCTCTTATAGCAGTTTTGTTTTAACGTTTCAGCGGCCATTTGTGCAATGACGTTTCTTATTGTCATGACAATAAGGTACGTCATTGCACAAAAAGTCGCTGAATCGTTAAAACGTTCCTATAATTGAATCGCGATAAGAGGTCGTGGTAAGCCCCCAGGTTGGAGATCTGAGTAGTGATTATTTTCACCGTAGTCTGTTATTATAGTTTTATTACTGAACATACTTACACGATAGTTTACATCGCAATCACAATGGGGTTAGATAAGTCTTCGAGGTAATGTTTAGAACGAATTATGGACTTATATTATAAGCTGACCTGATAAATTCATAGATAATTGAAACGAACCGTCCTAGTGTAATAAATATTGATTTTATCATTAGTGTTTTGTAGCAGGACTAGTCATAATTATTATAACACCAATATTTTGTTTTATTTAGGTTCCATTATTTTATCGCTATTACATGTTCTTGTATCCGAAATGCAGATACCTATCGCAGTAGTATTTAGGAGGGAATTTAGGCTACTTACCAACCAACAATAAAGCACATTAAAATGTAATTAGTTGCTCTGAAGAAACGCATTACATGAATAATAATTAACTTATATTACGATATTTTACCTACTTATGTTTTGTATATTTGATTAATTTATGGTTGTATTTGGCTGTTATTTTTGTAACGGATGCTATTTATTAACTGCCGATTTAATAAATTTGTTTTTCAGCTATGTTTGTTTTAAAGTTTTATTTATTTGTTTTTTTTTTTCACGCCATTCGACAGCTTCCGTATCTGGCTGCTTTGTTCCTTACGTTGCACTGTTTCAACATGTACACGATACTGCAGACGTTGCGCAAGAAATTACAGGGCAGGCTGAAACTACGGTACAAATTGCGCGCGATCGCCTACCGCCTGTCCAATGAGATCGCAGTATTGGTACGTGCCCGATGTATTATCGCTTTGACCTTCCCACTCTGAGGTAATCAGTCGTACTTTTATTCCTACCTTAGCCTTCGAATTGGATGCGTGAAGACAAAGTGGCGAGACTGTAGCGCGGCTACAAATTTTCAAACATTGGTGTTTATTATGTTGGTACACAACTTGACTAAAAGCTTGTTTTTCAACATAAAAAGGTATAATTGATTACAACGGAGTGGACGTCGATGACTTAAGCGCGCTCCACATTCACGCCGTGAACACCCGCGAACGCATTGTTCACGCTGCGTAAACAATGGGTTCGCGGGTGTTCACGGCGTGAATGTGGAGCGCCCTTTACATGCAGGGTCGGTGATTATATGTCACTCGTGTTCAGGTTTTAGTAAGAGTTTTGACTACAGAGCGTGTAAAGAGATGAAACTTAGAACATTCCTATTGAGTTTATTCCCTTCGCAAGGGAGGAACTTCATACATTTATTTTTATTTCGGAGTTTCCACCTCCCCTTTTGACCGCCTACAAAATTCATATAAAATTAGAATCTTTCCATACATGTAACGCCGCACGTTTCCGCTAGAGGCGCTGCTGGAGCATGGTATAAAAAGGTTTAGTTATTATAGTGTCAAGACTCCTACTGACCACCAATTTTGCTTTAGTTTGATGCTATATGGTTTTAAGTTAAAAGCAATCTCTTACAGCCTTGCCACGACTTCGCGCGACGGCGCCGGGCGGCAGCGTTTTTTGCTAAAATGTTGCATCGCGCGCGTTGCCGCTGACAGCGGCAGCTCGTGGCGTCATGCAACATTTTAGTAAAAAACGCTGTCGCCCGTCGCCGTCGCGCGAAGTCGTGGCCGGGCCGTTATAGACTTTTTTCAATTAGGCCTGCTAAATTTTATAATCTTAAGACCTAATGCTTACCTAGACACTAGGTGCAACTGCAAAGGCTGCATTAAAATGTATTGCTACAAATTGTTGGGTTATAAAAAGAAGCGACTGAGGTATAGGGCTGCGTTATGCAAGTGTTCAAATGGGTAAGTGTTGTTTGAGTTGTGTATGTACGGCTGACATAGATAAATAACGTTTTTTTATAATGTTACATATACCTACTACTGTATTATAGAAATGTTATTTAACTGTGTGGTTGACTGGTGTGGTACTCCTTAAGACTAAACATAGTAGATGTGACAACTCATTGGGTGCGGCTATATGAGACGAGCGCGGCATGCCCGAGCAATCAGTTTTTACGTCTGAACGCATAGACATAACGTCATAAATGATAGCTCGGGCGTAGCTCGCTTCATATAGACGCACCCATTCACTTTTACCGTTTGTACTGAAAAAACAACAACTGCTCAGCGTGTTGGAATCTCTCATTTAAGGAGTGCACTTCTACTATCTTCAATCTTAAGGCTATGGTGTTGGTTGTGTGGACCAGCGTTACTAAACCGAAAATGATTTTGCTTTTACTCGATCTTTATTTTTTTCTAATGCCTGGATTACTTAGTTCAATTGGACCAGCGACACTGCTATCACTAGTGAACTTGCCAGTACCAAGACGTTCGACTATTGAATCGTGTAAACTGGGCATTAGAAATAAAAGCAGCTGGACCTCGGTTAAGGAACGCTGTTTTGGGTAACATAACATAGTTAGAAAAATATGGTCGTTTCATTATCATGGTAGCAGTTCGTAGATAAGGTTTACAATGGATTTACATAATTTTAGTTTTGTCGCATGCATGTTTGATATTAATGAGATATAATGCATTTTATCTCGTAGACCGGCAATAATTCCTTTTATTTATTACAGGAACAAAAATGGCGACCAAATAAAGTGGAAACGAAAACAGAGTAATTTTTTCCTTGGCCTAACTAATGTGTGTGTGACGGACGAATGTATTTAATACATAATAAATCAGTGGACAGTTTATATTTTCATATTTCATGGTGTTTATCATCTGTATAATGGCGTTATATCTCTTATGTAAATATAGTTGTTTAACTTTCATCCGTGGCATTTTTATTAACCCCTTGGTTCTAACATGTGGCTTTGGGAGTATTAACACACTGACTAATCGAAACTTGTTTGTGAAATCCAGATAAAGAACTATGTAGGTGCCGGTTCTGTATAGTAAGACTAATCGAAACTTGTTTGTGAAATCCAGATAAAGAACTATGTAGGTGCCGGTTCTGTATAGTAAGGCAGTGTTCCTGATACCTACAAGTGTTACCATAAGAATTGTGTGAGTAGTTCTTTACGTCGCTTCTAGAACATTCAGGAGCTTGCTAGTCTTTTTGGTAAAAAACCCGATACACGAGTGTTTAATCTACCTCACAGATTAATCTTATGGTGTTACCATAAACCTAGTAACCTAAGGAGGTGAGATTCAACCAGTGAATATTCAAGGGTCTTCAAATTGATCAACGATCGAATATGTTGCAACACAACTATAGATATCGACAAGAAAAAAGATACTAGAATCACAATCATTTTAATAAGTATACAAATAAACGGAACACTATGCTTCGAAAAATTTTACAACTTGACAAAGATTACGCTGAAGCCCACTCCAGGCGTCTTCGGGCATAATCATCGACTAGTTATTAGTGAGACTAACCAAAATTATTTAAGTATGTGCATTTCGCACGCTCAACAAAACTTAATGTTACTCTGAATAACATCACTTGTATTTAAATTCCCTTACTTTTTATTTATATTTACACCATATTTAAATTTACACTAACATGAGTCAATAAATACAAATAATTAAATTACATGTATCGAAGTCATAGCAAAATTATAGCATTATACAGAATCATAACTATTATGACTTTTGGCGGTTTGTGCAAGAACTTAAATCTAAATTATTTCAGTCAATTCACTTTTATACACGTGTTAACGAATCATGTATTCTGTTCTTCACCCGAACTATAACCTACATTATCATCATCAGGTTCTGAATGTTCACTATCCTCATTCACATCTAAACGAGGTTTTTTCACTAATAAACCCTGCTTTTGCAACTTCTCTATGGCTGCTAAAGTAGTCCGTTTCATTGAGTTTGTTTCACTTTTTTCTTGAGTGCGCATTTGTTTAGCTTGACTCGTCTTCACAATTTTTAATCCAGAATTATTGCTGAGTCTATTGATCTGCTGCGCACTTGCGCTCATCTCAGATTTCATTTGAGTGGATGTTACGACAGAATTCCCTTTTACAACTTTAGTTGTGCTTGTAAAATTAGAGCAACTGCTGTGAGACGTCGAAGCTTGTTGAGCTGTAAATTCACCACTGAAATTTGGTACCTCTGATACGGGTATTAGCGATTCCTTCGGTTTTTTAAAACAGCTGAATGGTCCAGTCATATCTTCTAAATTCGGCCTTTTTACCGATTGTGCCATAGCAATAGCGTTAGGTGATATTTTTAAGGGTTTCCCAATGGCATGTCTTTGTGGACTGGGGTTAGGGGTGGGCTTTCTGGCTATTGGCATTCTCGGCGCGCTAGGCCTCGCTATGTTAAGTCCAGGCCTCATAGGCACTAGTGCTTTGGAGGGCCTGATGAGGGAGCCCGCTGGACGCACATGCGCCGCTGCATTACCTATTCTGGTTCCTATCGGTGTCGCATTTCTAACAAGTACGCCCTGAAGATTCAGAGGTTGGTTCTGTCGTATCCCTTGAAATCTTGGTCCCTTGATGGGTGAATTAGTTTGGCTTGAGTTTCGTATCTCTTGTTTCATAGTTTGATTTACGGTTTTGATTGTTTTTGTCACAGTCGTAGTTATTTCTTGTATCACAGTTTTAGTTTGAAATGTCTTCACCGTAACTTCCTTGTTCACTGTATTCACTTGATTTGAAGATGACATCTTTCGATTAACAGATTGAGTAGCGGAATGCTCGGCTCGAGCAACATTATTTGAACTCGTACTGGCCGCCACATTCCCACTTTGTTGATCGTTTGCACATTGCTTAAAAGGTTTTATGGCTAATTGCTTTTTGTGATTACCAGCTACATCAGAATGGCCTTGACTACTTCTAGAATTTTCATCTTTATCTGTCTGATCGCTCAATGATTTTATTGTTATATTTTTGCCTAAACTTTTTAATGTATTCATTAACATTGGATTTTTATTTGAATTATTATTTTCTGATTTTTGTAATGTATTAACTTTTATTTCATTTTCCAGATCGCCTTGTTCTTCATTATCGTCACTGTCAGAATCGTCTGGCGACTGAACTATTGCTTTCATCGTATCATGTTGGACGTTGCTCTCGGGGTTTACTTCATCATCACTTGTATATTCATTCATTTCTGTTATTTTAACATTGCCTGGGTTGGAGTCTGAATCACTTCCTTCATTCGCGTTCATATTAGAATCTTGCGAGCTTTGATCTTGAGATTTCATAGACAAACTCGGTGACGCGTTTCTTGATTTCACTACTATATTTTTGCCTAAATTTTTCAAAGCATTCTTTATAGTCATATTTCTGTTAAAAATTTTCTGACTGCATGTTTTAATGAATTCCGTTTTTTCGGTGTTAAGGGTGTTAAGGTCCTCGTCTGAATCGTCTGTAAAGGTATGGTTGTCTTCGTGTGGTTCTTCATCTGATTGGCTATCCTGTTCAATTTTTATATTTCTCTGGATACATTGTTGATTGACAGTCTTGACTGTCATATTTTTACTAAGATTTTTAAATGCAAGGGCAGGTTTTGAAGTTGTTAGTGGTACAGGTTGTTTATTACTTGTATCATTTTCGTCTTCATCATCAGAATCATCGATGTTGAAAATTTCAATTTCACCTTCATTTTGGGGAGGAACAATTTTTCTTGGTATTATTGTAGGCATACAAACTATTTGTTCCACTTTTTGAGGAGCTACTGGTTTCGTTGTTATGTTTGTAAGACGTTTTAAAATGCCTGCATTGTTGATTTTCACATTATTAGAGTTTGGTGCAGTTGTTGGAACACTTGATGATCTTTCCATATTACTTATCTCTGGACTATTACTTGAATTTATTAATTTAGATTCATTTTTGTTACATTTTATATTCTTTATAGCAAGATTTTTATTGCCACTCAGATCATTCACACTTTTACTACATATTTCTTTATTTATTTCATATTCCATATTACTTTCAGCTTTGGATTCATTTTCTTCAATGCTTGTGTTACTTTTCACAGGCTTCGGAAATGATTTTATCGTTATGTTTTTACTCAATCCTTTTAAAGCATCTAATGTTGAATCACTGTCATTACTTTTTTGTTTTATAGGTATTTCTTTCTCGACAGGTGGGGGTAATGCTATTGGTGCTTTAATATTCAATTTAGCAGATAATACCTCCTCATCACTAGTATCTCCCGATGCTAGGTCATCTCTTGGCGACGGAGTTGTGTGAGTCTGATTAACGGGCTTTACTGTAATGAGATGACTTAAATGTTTTAGTATAGATTTATTAGTGGAGTTGGATACATCAGATTTATCGTTACCATCATTTTCTTCAACGTTGGCCTCATCTGTGTCTGACATATTGTCTTTCCCATTACTCTTTCGTTCAGTTTCATGTATCAATTGAGTTTTATTTGTTTGATTGACACAAGAGTTAGGTTTAATAACAATTTGTCCTGTGTTTTGCAGAGCATTTAAAGATTTAAGAGCACTTTGAGATTTTACTGGTTCATTATCAACAGGATTTTCAATATCGGAATGAGTATCATCTTTATCCAATGCTGACGCACTATCATGACAACTATCTTGTGCAGGTAGACTTACTAGTTTTTTAACTGAAGAAGTTTCAAAAGGGGGCATTTTGATACCATCATTATTTTCGGTAGTAATTGATGTATTATTTGTATCTACTGTATCTTTTAGATCATCTTCTTCAGGATCCTCCGATTCTGATATTTTTTGCTGGCCTTCATTGAAATGTTCAGAGGAGTCATCTTCGTCTTCTGTCCTTTTTGGACTTAGTTCAGTATCTTGTTTTGTATTTTCTTGAGTGGATTTCTTTACAATTTTAATCGCATTATTACTTTGACTCATTAGTTTTGATAACATTTCGTCAGACGTATTTAATCCGAGATCAGGCTTTATATTCTTCGATGTAGATGTTTTAGAAATATTAGTAGGTCCAGTGGATGGGTTACCTTTTAAAACTTTGATACCATGTATTGGATGCTTTTGACCAACTTTCTTTTTAATAACTATACCTTGCTGTTTTAATTTCTCTAATTCTACAGGAGTAACTATCTTATTGTTTGCATTTACCTGTTTTTTGTTGCTTTTTAAACGTTTCGCAATAACTTGCGTAGGTACTTCTTCAATGCCTTGAAAATCTAGGCCCTCACCAAAGACATCTTGGTTCATACTCAAGAATTCATCCAGTGTTATTGCTGGTTTTTTAGACTTCTTATGTTTTTTATGCTTTTTAGCCTTCATAGCGGTATTTTGTGACTGATCCATTGCAATCTCCAGGAACTTATCCTGTAATAATAAAGATATTTTAATTATTATTACGCAAGTACAATTTCGTCGAAAAGCGATATCGCAGCAGGAAAATATAAAATGAAACACTAACGATTCCCACTGAATTCATAGTAGTTTCTGCGTCTTCCTGAGGCTCCATGTTTTCAACTTTTTCAACAATAGGCGACAGCGATTCTAATGAAAACTCTTTTAAGTCACTAAACCTGTAAAAAATCATGACAAATGAAAATTGTAGAACTGACACTAATCATAATAAACCATACTCAAAATGGAAAGTAGGCTCAAACTATGGCCGGTATTAATAAATCAATCTCAAGTCTCAAAGTGTATTTGGAAATGTCATTCTCATATCATTCCAGTAAAATCTACTTCTCAAAAGTGTAATGTAAGTGGCTTGCTTGATACAACTTACGCTTCATTTTTTTTACTGTACAAGTCTTCAGATGTGTGGAAGGTGATGTGAATTTCATAGGCATCCAGATGGTAGAAGATTGCATCGCATAGCGGACATCTCAACACTTCATCTGGACTCTGGTTTTCATCACCGTGGTCATCAGTCATATGTTTCTGCAAAGGTTTACAATGGGTATTTATTTCTGTAAGCCATATTACATTAAGCAGAGGAATTATAAGCTGTTACAGACTGCACTCAATAAGCCTGGGAACTGTATTATTGTTTAGGTGCTCAAAAGGAAAAACAGAACCCTTCAAAGATCTCTCTTGCATCTATCTATCTGTCATTGCCATTTATTTTGGAAACAGTAGGACATAAAAACTTGATTGAGGCAAGACAATAGTGTTTTGGGGTATACTAATTGCATCTTATACTTTTTTAAGAACAGAGAGATGCAAAACCAAGACATGTGGGCAAAACTGTGTATAAATGTAATTACTTACAAATAAATTAACTTTGTTATCATATTCCTCTCCACAAAATGCACAGTAGAAGAGAGGTATTACTTCCTGAAAGATAAAATATACCATTTATCTGGATGTTGGTACTAAAATTGCAGGGATGATATATCATCCCAACTGGCCAACTGCCCAATGCCAGTGCCCACTGCCCACTTTCTATAGAAAAAGTCCTTTTGGGCCGCCAGTTGGGCATGCTCTGTGCCACTTGGATCACAAATATGATAAATAAGAAAGACGGAGACCACCTGCTTTCTTTATGATGGTACACTTATAGGTAATACTGAAATAAACTACTATTTAGGTGAATTTAATCTAAGGATAAATATATTATTCATAAACATCTACTTAAATCCTGGAACATATCTACAACTTAAATCCTCAAAAAACTGAGTATTGCATGTTCCTTGAAAAGGTAAGCCAAGCTATTTGATACCATGAAAACTAAAATCTTTTTATATCACCCTATTAATTATCCCACAGTTGACTAACAAATAAAAAATATAATTGGTCTTACCTGGTTGTGTAACTTAAACTTCTTTGACTGGGCCACACCTGGCAAGTCTGTGTCTTGACGATGGAAGAATTTGTTATGGTATGCGACTGCAGATGGTATGTAGAAGTCCACATCGCAGGGATCACAGTGAAAGTCCGTATCATCGGGTCTTTCTGTGCCGTTGTGATTCATTTGCATGTGTTTATTGTAGAGATGCTGGAATGTCAGATCACACATTAGTAATACACACTACACTACACTAGCTAATACCAAGATGTGGGCCTGCAAGACCGGTCATCGTGGCGGACCTTGGGTTAGGCTTATGTCGAGCAGTGGACGTCTTTTGGCTGAGATGATGAATGATGACTAGTAATTTTTTTTATAAATTACAAGGCATCTACTACCAAATTATATTAGTTGTGTCTAATTTAGTTAAGATTTTGTCTATGGACAACAGAAATAGGAGACAATTTGGTTTATATTTTACCTAAAATGTTATGTGTAACAAAATATGTGTTTAATTAAGAATGAAGATAGTGCAACTCTGTATCTTATGCAGACCTGGCTATTGTAACTAGAAACAAATAAGTAAGAGAATAGTGATTACACACATATAACCTTGACTTCCTATTTTGCACACAATAGGTACAAATTATATTTGTCTATTCTATGAGTAGTGGTGGTAGCAATATAGTGTAGCTCTGATAGCAGGGTGAGTAATATTTATAAAATAATTGTTATTGTTATAAATATAGGTTATAATTTAAACAAACTTTCTGAACCCATTTCACCACACAAGAGAATAAAAGCAATTAGTTACTGCTATAAACAATAATGGGGCAACACAGAATTGGACATGAAAACAATAATTATTAGGTATATCAGATATGCACAATCTGTAGTTATTTGAATGAAATATTTTATGAGAACAATAAAATGTTGACAGTTGATAAAATAAGAAGCAGAATGATAACAACACAACCGTGTGAGTAGTGGGGGAGGGGGCACAAGTTGCGTGCTAACTAAATTGGACAGTGACATTAGATATTGTACTGTATTTTGAGGGCCTTACTTTCATGGTGAAGAGTTTCCCGCACCAAGGGCAGAAGTACTTCGCGTCGTGATCCGGATGCACCTTGTGCTTGTGAGTTATCGCCTTGGATATCGTTGGAAATACTTCCGAACATACGTCGCAGCCGACCAACTCGGCTTTCCCACTTGGCTTATCATCAGACATCTTCGAATCATTTAGAAACCGAGATTTCTTCTTCAAATTGAACTTAGGATCCCCGTGTTTCCTAAAGATAAACTAATTTTATTAACACTGCCACCGCTGGTTTGTTGACGTTCCGAAATTTCAATTATTTGTGTCGTAAGTACCTAAAATGGACTTGTAATTCTTCTTTACTGTCGAATACGTCTTTACAAAAGATACAATTGAATTTTTGCTCCGAACTCATATCGAAACTAAATAAAATCGTATCTTTCGAGGGAAATTATTCACATTCACTTCATGGTACTTGCTATTTTTATACATACATAAATACACTCCTTTAATAAAGCTCTTATCAACTTTGTTTTATTAAATTATCATGACGTCAGTTTCTTAGACATAAATCATTGAAATCTATGTAAAAATCGCAACATAAAGTACTGTGTGATCGCGACCCAAACAAAACGCAGGCCATCCATTTTGTAAATTTTGACATGTATGTTTTTTTTGTAAATTTCCATAGACAATCTGCTTAAAAGGGTTATTACACCGTCCTAAATTTAGGCTACTTAATTTAGTCGTGACTGAATTTAGGCAAGTGTAATCGCATTTAGCAAGTTAGAATCCTAAATAATCAGAAGCTTTCTAAATTAGGTTCTAAATTTAGTGACTAAATTTAGGAAGGTGTAATAAGCTCTTAAGGCGCATTCACTGATTGTTCGCTCACTATTAAGAGCTTATTACACTTGGCTAAATTTAGAAGCCTAAATTCAGAAGCTTCTAAATATTTAAACCATTCTAGCTTCTGAATAGCTTGCTGAAGGCATAGAGAAAGCATCAATAGAGATAACACGGTAATAATAATACCGTGCTTGAGCGAGACATGCTTACGCCCAATATTCTAAGAGTGAAAGGGATAGACGTACTATTTTTTGTCACTTTCTGCGTATCGCCCTAAGTTTGTTGGGCTCAAACTTTTGGTAGGTCTTTGGTCCCGTATGAGCCAAACAAAGCATCACCCAACCAAATTTAGAAGTAGTATACGTCAGATCACGTTCCATAGACATTAGGGTTAAGCGTAATTTAGCAGGATTATACATCTTTTGTCCCTTACGGGTGTACGCGCTTGTCAAATCTACAGGTACATTCTTTATCTAATGCTGAATGCGATTACACTTGCCTAAATTCAGTAACGACTAAATTAAGTAGCCTAAATGTAGATAAGTGTAATAACCCCTTTACACACGATTGGTTTTGCCTTTAGTCGATTAATCTGACAGATTAATTACTAATCTATAGACCACATGGACATTTTTAAATTCCTTGATCAATAACGAAAGGTCCTTGATGGATGGGAAATAGGTAGCTGACGGAAATACCACGAAATACCCTCACCCTCAAATCCCCTCACCCCTGCTCTGCCTGATGCACAATACTATTATTATATCAGTATGCCTAATAGGTATATCAGGACAATCATTGGCACCCTTATTTCGCTAATGGTATAGGTACTTACCTACCTATTGTTGAGGTATTGTAAGGGTCCTATCAACTGGCACCAATTCAATCAAATTCCAATATCAGGCAGACTATTATAATGAATGGCTATTATAAAGAAAAGTTTTCGTTTGGACCATATTTTACCACATTATGTTATTCCATGCGAGTTGGCGCACTTCACACAGTTTTCAGTTCCACCTCACATAGATTTATTTACTACCCACCTGTTTACTCCTTAATAATCTACCTCATCATAATATACCTACTATAGTACGTTTTTTTATACTTGTCCTATTTGGTAAGCAAAGATGGCGTCCAGCGGAGCGATTGCGTAACTTTTTTGTCAATGTTTCAGTTGGTTTCGTTCATCCTGTGTCAATTATATACGAAACCAATTGAAACATTGACAAAAAGTTACGCAATCGCCCCGCTGGACGCCATCTAGTTTTTCTATACTTGTCCTATTTGGTAAGCAAACCAAATAGGACAAGTATAGAAAAACGTACTATACCTATAGACTTACCTACTTATTTCCCAGATTAAGATCAACTGATAAATATTCTAAGATGGTCCAATTAGCCACTGCAGTTACTTATGGAAAACGTTTCTATTCCGGCGTATCTGGAAAAATAAAGGCACAAAAATATGTGCTCACAAAATACTTCCAAGGGGAGCCAAAGAAAAGCGATTTTAAAATCGTGGAAGAAGAATTACCAGAATTGAAAGATGGAGGTGCGTAATATTTTGTAGCCTCAATACTTCTACCTACAGGTTTGCTTGCAGTTTATTACTTAAAAGTCAGTGTCTATCTTCTAATTTTACAGATATACTAACTGAAGCCGAGTACCTTAGCGTGGACCCTTACATGCGAGCTTACATGATCGGCTATAAATTGCCGACTGACATGATTGGCGGACAAGTTGCGAAGTCAGTTGCTTTTTTTATCACTTTTCCATTTTATACTCAACTAATTGCTTAACTAATCACGTGATTTAATAATTCCAGGATTATAGGCACTCGTAATCAGAAATATCCAGTCGGCAGTTACGTTGTGGGGCCATTTGGATGGCGTACGCATACGGTGTGCAATCCTGACAAATCTTCCCAGGCTGGCTTGTTGCCTCTTACACTTTTACCGGACATAAGCCCCCATTCTGTATCTTTAGGATTGGGGGTCTTAGGAATGCCTGGGTATGTTTGAGATGTTTCGGATTGGTATTTCTATTAGATTCATCTTCTCTCGCTTTATAGGTACTTACTGAAGATCGTGTTCCTTATTATAGTAGCCCTTAGCTTGTTTATTCCTTATACTGTGCCCTGATTTCTGTTTACGGTATTTTCTATGTGATCAGTTTGATGCAATACTACCTATACTATCTTCCATAATCTGGTTGGGTTCGTTTCAAACGAACCAAGGTGTTCTCATGATGGATGAGTAGACCTCTGAGGGCTTTTACTTGGTCTAACCAATTTTCAAATTCTTTAATAGCCATCATGCAATGCAGGTATCATTTACTTATATTAATTAAACGCTCTACTAATGGCTATTAAATATATATTATTATTATTATATATTTAATAGCCATTAGTAGAGCGTTTAATTAATATAAGTAAATGATACCTGCATGCGTACGTACATATCGAGACATAACGTCTCTTTTTTTTAGGAACACTGCGTATTTCGGTTTGAAAGAGATTTGCCAGCCCAAGTCAGGTGAAACTATTGTTATCACCGGAGCAGCTGGTGCTGTCGGATCACACGTTGGGCAAATTGGTAAAATATTGGGTAAGTGAAAATAATCATGCAGTCTCTTAAGTATACGAACGAACGTTTGGGCAAAATATGGTCAAACACCAATTCGTTTGATTGTGATTTTATGAATCTCGTTCCTTAAAAAAATGTTTGTCTTATGGTTGCAGGTTGCCGAGTGGTTGGTTTTGCTGGAACCGACGAAAAGTGTGAATATTTGGTAGAGGACTTAGGTTTCGACAATGCTTACAATTATAAAACCGTCGACATAAGAGCTGCACTTAGGGATGGTTGCCCTAATAGAGTCGACTGCTACTTTGATAATGTAAGTTTTGCTCGTCATAGTAGTCGACCGTTATTTCAAATCTTCATTTTGTATATCCATTGCTAATTCAGTGTTTTCTACATTTCAGGTGGGCGGTGAAATAAGTTCGTCTATTATAAATTACATGAACAAATATGGAAGAATAGCTGTGTGTGGATCCATATCTTCGTATAATGATGCAAAATTGCCAAAAGGTAACAAGAAGGGTGGGATTTTTAACACAATTTTACAGACGAACTGGTGATGGTGCTAATATGACCATCAATTTTGTAAAAAAATGCATTTTCGGTATTATTTACTTTACAGTGACACTTTTGCAACCAGCTTTAGTTTTGAAGGAACTAAAAATGGAAGGATTCTTAATCAATCGGTGGACTAACAGGTGGGATGAAGGAATCGAGGCAAACTTAAACTGGATTCGAGATGGGAAAATAAAATATCAGGAGAAAATATACCATGGTTTTGAAAATATGGTGGAAGCTCTTGTGGGGATGCTTAGAGGAGAAAATACGGGAAAAGCCGTTGTAAAAGTGAATTAATTTTGTGGCAATAAATTATTAAAAGCCTAAATTTCGTCCTACTTACTTATCGTCGTCGTCCTACTACATTTCTTCGTAGATACTTGCTTATCAATAAATACATTGTAAGGAATAATACAATTGGCAAAAAGTTACAGCTATATAAAAAGTGAAGTTTTTCTGAGTACCTACGTTAATATTATTATCTAGATAATCCTATACCTAATCTGTATTAAGAATTACGGAATTAAGATATGACCACGTATGACATTATAATATCCAAGCTCGCAATCTCAAATTCTCGCCTTGGAATCGTGGGAAGAGGTTCGCATCCCAGCTCGCACCTCTTGGATTGTCAAAGTTACAAAATGAATACAAAAGACTATAAAGACTCAAGTAGTGCGTTCCAGACACCGTAATTTTTGTTAATTTTCGTTCACAAATGTCGTCCCACTCGAACCAACTTGTACTGAAAGTGATCATTATTATCGTTTTTAACAGTTTTTGTGGACGAAAATAACAACATTAACAGTGATTGGCCGTTTTTCGATTACACGGCACGGCATCGGCGACGGCACAGTGACAGCTATTTGCGGGGTTTTCATTGGTCAGTAACCAATGACAACGGGTCACTGACCAATGAAAAAGCTGCCGCCATGCCGTCGCCGGTGCCGTGCCGTGTAATCGAAAAACGGCCAATGGAACGCACCAAAGGTCAGTGCTTGAAAAAAAATAGAACCATAGACAATTCAACAAAAAGAGCGCGAAGAGCGCGAATTTTTCATCTTCTTCACTTCATTCATTCATTCATTCTCTTCTTTTGCGGTTTTGTTTTGATTTGTAAAAAATTTAAGTGTTTGTAAACAAATTCTAAGAATTTTCCTGTTGTGAAATAATTATGTCTATCCCGAAAATAGTTTCTAAGTACTCAAAGAACGATTCGGCAGTGGTTTATATCAGTACGATTGATTCGCCTGTGGGAAAAATTACCGCCGCGGCTGACGACAATCATTTGTATGTTGTGTCCCCTGAAGATTCTAAAAACTATGAAAAAGGATTTGATACCCTCGCAAAACAGTTATCGTGCAAATATGTAGCTGATAAAAACAAAATATTGCATAAGTTTGAAGAAGAACTATCAGCTTATTTCGAAGGGAAACTAAAAAAGTTTACTACCCCAATAAAAACTTTTGGTTCAGATTTTCAAAAGGTTGGTGAAATTCATGCAACTTATCAAAACTAAGCTTTTTTTTTATTTTATTTTTCATAAATTTATTTATATGCATAAAAAATTGTATTTTTTATGTTAATTTATTTTATTTTTACAGTCAGTTTGGGAAAAACTTGTAGAAATACCCTACGGCTCGACTCAGTCATACGGTGATTTGGCCAAGTCCCTGGGTCGTACAGCAAGTCACTCGCGAGCAGTCGGTGCAGCTTGTGGGGCAAATGCCCTGCTAATTGTGGTACCTTGCCATAGACTCATTTCTGCGGCTTCCATAGGAGGTTTTAATAGCGGTATAGATCGTAAAGAGAAACTCATAGAGCATGAGAAAAAATGTGCATAAAAGTTAGTAAATAGTACCTAATAATTATGTATTCGGGTGTTATTATTAAGTAGTCGTATTGTACATTCATATTCATAAGTGCAGTTCATCTATCAATACTGTGCTGTATGTTCACAGAAACACAGTTTTTAGCATGCTACCACACTTATGGACGCTGACTGTAGGTACCTAAGTCATTGATTTAGATTTGCTAGGTAATAATCAGTAATATTAGCATAAACCTAGTTACTTTATTACTTATAATGTCTGTAATTTGTTAAGGTAGAAACTTAAAATTTACTGTTTAAAAAATAAGTAATGAACCTTAGATTATATATTAGTCGAGCGCCGCTCGACTAGATGGCTTCGGTGTAGTTGTAAAATGCGGCAACGAATAATGCTCATATAAATGAGCATACGAGTCCAACTTGACGTAATCTCGTAGCAACCACTCTGTCACACTGATCTGCCGTGTTGACATTTTTCTTTAATTATATTTACATAGTAAAATGCCGGCCTGCGCGGTAAAATTATGCAGAAACAATCAATCAAACAATAAGAAAGACACTGGGATCACATACCATCAGTAAGTATTGCATAATATCCTAATTTCAACGAAAAATAACACCAACCATTAAAATGTCAAAGAATATAAATTACACCGTTCAGTGATACCGCGTAATAAAACTTAATTTCCCCAAGGTTGCGATTTTTATTGTTCTGCAAATAAATAATTATTTTTATATAAGGTCGTAAGTTATAAATAGATATTTTGCAAGGCACCTTACTAAATTCTGAAGATGATGTATCCACCCTATCATAAAAAAATAATCGCTTGGTATATTTTCGATCGCTTGGTTCAGCTGGTTAGTAACGAGCATTAAAAATTCCTTGGTAACGAGTGATTCAGTCAAAGGAACCCAACATATTTCTTTTTGTGGTAAGTATCACAGGGAACATAGAGGAAAGAGTTGTTCTTTTTTAAAAACTTTTATTTTTTAATTAATGGCCTCTTTCCATTCGGACCCAATGTGATTCTGCCAATGTCAACGTCTTATTAGATTTACCTAAGAAACAACGTGTGACAATTTGCGCGGGTGAAGGGGTCGTTGAGGACAGAGATAGGTGGAGGAGGATGGGAGAGACCTATGCCCAGCAGTGGGACGAAATAGGTAAATAAAAAATGGGAAACTTTTTTTATACAGTCTACTAGTAAGTAGCTTATAAAATACATAAGTGAACAGTCAAATAAATGTCAAATGGTGAATGAATGTATATGAAAATAATTATTTTCCCACATTTAAATAATCAGGTTTAGTGGAGGGGCGTACATTTTTATCTCTACCTTCATATACATTCATTCACCATTTGACATTTATTTGACTGTTCACTTACATTATGTATTTTATAAGCTACTTATATCAAAACAGCAACTAAGTATCTACTTACTTGTAGACTGTATAAAAAAACGTTTCCCATTTTTTATTTACCTATTTCGTCCCACTGCTGGGCATAGGTCTCTCCCATCCTCCTCCACCTATCTCTGTCCTCAACGACTCTTTGTCAGTCCTTCTCTAAGGCGTCAAGATCATCGCACCATCTCTTTCTAGGCCTGCCGCAACGCCGTCTTCCATCTTCCGGAACCCACTCGCTTGAAATTTTAGCCCTCTTGTCAGGATCCATTCTATTCTATGGCCTGCCCATCTCCACTTAAGTTTGGTAGTCTTTGATTCATGGGGTAAAAGTTTAGAAGTTGACCACACTATTTACTCATGCTTGTGTGCGTTGACGCAATTAGTTACACACATTACAATATTGAGATTGCCGCATTCAAGGAGCTTTATTTCATATGACGTGCGGTGTCTTCCTAAAGGCACGTCACTGTAATGAACATTTTTTATAAATTGTACATGATGTAGGTAGTTTATCTTTGACTCTTTAGGGACTAATATAGTGGATAAAACATTTCCATCCTATCTACTGCCTTTATTGTGTGTGTCTCAATTCACACTTTGCAAAAGAATTATTGTGTAAGTTGCTACAACAGAAGCAATAGATACAAGCCAGGAATAATTTATGTTGAAGATATTTGCCATATTGAATAAGATCGGCCTCTCTTGCACCAAGTCGCGCAAGTCTGTTATTGCTTGTCGTAGATAATCACCTGTGTAACAAAAGAAAGAATTAAGACAAACTTATACACAGGCTAGTATTTTTCTATCTGAAGTAGGTAGGTACTTCGTAATCCATCACCATTTCAGACGAAATACATCCACTGCTTGCTATACTTTTCTGAAAAAGGTGAATAGCACGCCTTGCAAATGCAAAACAATAATTGTGGTTAGACAAATCTAATACCACTGTATTATACAAAAATAGTTAAATCCCAAAGTTGTTTAAATTTCAAAACGTTTCGAATTCTCTGAGAGCAATTTAATAAGTAGTGAATTACAAAAAAGCGCAGAATATACATGGTTGTGATTCGCGTTCCCCTGGGGTTGCTCTATCTCTGGTCCCATAACACTGTGTTTTAATGACGTAGGTACTTATAGGGTTATTACGTTCATGGTCCTTACCTACATATGAAATTGGCGTTTTGTACGGGAGGAATATAAAGTCAATTTTTTTTTTGTAAAATATATTACATTAATCAAAGTATGCACCGTTGTTATCTATGCACTTTTGCCATCTCATAGGTAGTTCATTGATCCCTTTACTAAAAAAAACCATGGGGGCGAGAATCAATTAACTCTTTGAAGGCGGTTTGGACTGCGCCGCATCGGAGTTGAGTTTTTTTCCTTGTAAGAAGTTGTCCAAATTCCGGAAAAAATGGTAATCTGTTGGAGCAAGGTCCGGGGAGTGCGGTGGATGTCGCAGACATTCCAATTGTTAGCTCATCTAACTTAGGGGCCATCCATTAATTACGTCAAACGTAAAGGGGGGGGCGAGGGGGGGTCGACGAAATATGACATTGTGTGACAAGGGGGTGGGAGGGGTCCTAAGTTTTGTGACGTCACGTTTAAAAATCTAATATATCTAAGTATTATAAACGAAATTGAATTTTTTACGAATTTTTTGGAAAATTTCTGAAAATTAAAAAAAATATGTGACGTCACAAAGGGAGGGGGGGAGTCTCGCAAATGTGACCAGCTGTGACAAGGGGGGAGAGGTCTAAAAATCATGAAACTCGTGTGACGTAATTAATGGATGGCCCCTTAGGGGTTGTTTGTTGTGCAGTGTGGGGTCTTGCGTTGTCGTGAAGCAGCAGTGGCCTAGAGCGATTGACCAATCTCGGTTGTTTAGCAGCTAGTTCTTCCTTCATGGTTTGCAGTTGCTGCCGTAATCGTTTGGCCAGATTTTAGAAAGCTGTAGTGAACGACACCGGCGCTAGTCCACCAAACACTCACAAGTAACTTTTTCTGAGTCAATTTTCGTTTAGGGCAGGATTTGGTTGGGGCTCCAGCCATTGCGACGAGCGCTTCCGATTTTCATCACAAGTAATGATTCGATTTAAAATCCCTTCATTATTGTGTCGGTTGAGCAAAGTAACAGCAGTCGACGCGTGTTTGCATGTTCTATTCACTCAATTCATGTACCCATCGTTCAAGTTTTTTTACTTTCCCGATTTGCTTCAAGTGGATTTATACCTACAGTTTTATCACTTACCCCGAAGCAGAGTTGGGCAAAATTTTATTGCAATTAAGTAATTGCAAATCGCAGGTGGTGTCACAATTAACAATTAATTTTGATTTGTTTGCAATCGCGAACAAATCACATTTAATTGTTAATTGTGACACCACCTGCGATTTGCAATTACTTAATTGCAATTCAATTTTGCTCAACTCTGCCCCGAAGCCTGCAGCTATCTCTGAAGTGCTTTGTGATGGATCCGCTTCCACAATAGCCTTTAATTCTTCATTTTCCACTTTGGTCTCCGGCCGTCCACGGGGTTGGTTCTGAAGGTCGACATTTCCAGAACGAAAACGTTGAAACCAAAAACGTACCGTGCCTTCTTTTGCGACACCAGCGCCGTACACATCATTAATCCTTCGAGCTGTTTCTGCAGCACTGGTGCCACGGTAGAACTCGTACTGGTAAATATACCGATATTTCATGTTTTCCATTGTGCGGTAATAAGCGACGCCAAAGCAAAAATAATGAGGAAAAACAAATGAATGACTGTTTTCAAAACTCAAATGTACCTGCTAAATGCATTTATAAATTTGAATTTGGAATTCTTAACCAAAGAGGAGATATTTCAGATCAAAGTGGTCAGTACGACAAAACGCGAATTTCATATGTAAGGACCTAATATTAACTTACCAGGATCTTTGTTAATAAGCACATGATCAGTAATATTGATGATTCGCTCCTTCTGGCGGTAGGTGCGCTCGCAGTGCTCCACTAGACTGATCACCATTGCGATGCAGGTGAACAGACGCATCAGACTGGACACCGCTGGGAAATAGCTGGATTCGTGAGGGGTTAGCTAAAGCACAAAGCACCAGTCAAAAGCAGAAGTCGTTACGTAATCATGAATGAATTTTTGGGTATTCAAGAAAATTCCCACCTGGGATCCGATTGCCATCCTGACAGCTAAGTTCGTAAACCTCACCATGTCGATTAACAGACTTAAGCTGTTCAATACAATCTGGAAACATATGGGGGCAGTGATAACGCAACGTTTAAAGAAGAGCTGTAGTTTGTATGTCATCCACTGTATCTCACTCACCCTGAACCCATACATGCAGTTGATGAAAGCCACTTGTTCTGTCAGCAGCAGATAACATCTGATTATCGATCTCACTTTTTGGTGATCGTTATGATATTGTGGTTCAAGAGTCCGAGGTTTTGAAGGTAATTCTCTCGTACATGCGCCCGAATAAAGCCAGTCCCTGTTACTCAGACAATCCGTCACCAGCTCCCCTGAGGCATTCGCGGAAAAGTAGCAGTTTTCCAACATGTCACCGATAATGTTCAATCGAACTTCAACAAGCATCACGTGACCAGTCAGGTTCAATATCGTCAGAATTTTAATAAATAAAAATATATACGATACGGAATACACTATTGGAACAATCCATCCGTAACTGAGGACCCAAGCTGCGAAGTCGCACGAAGAACTAGTCATCCAAATTAGTGTAAGGAGGCCTAATAATTTAGTCAGTTTCCATTTAACCTCTGAGCAATCAGTCATGTCGAGGATTTTATCAATAGATTCGAAGTGTTTGAAGTATACTAAGGTGGTGTGTCTTCCATATTTGTAGATGAAGTATAAATCGACGATGTATTGGCAGTAATCATAGATCATCTGGACTGCATCTGTGAGCTTGATGGAGACAATGATGGAATCGTAAATGTAATTTATCTTGAAGTATAACGAGTAGACCACCAAAGCCCCGAGGACGAGAGCTGTGACAAAACTTTTAATGAAGGTAAATGGTGAAGTGTTACTATTTAAAGCAAATAATTGTAGGAGCCACGTTAAAGGAGCCATCATATAAGACGTATTATTTCTCTGATCTTTTAATTTTGAGTTCGCTTCATCACTGATTTTCATGATTTATTAAAAGCCTTTACAACGTTTGCTCGGTTTCCCTATACAATTGTTTGTAATAGATAACTCCTTACTTAAGTCCTTCAGGTAGGTACCTTCTTACATTGTGTACAAAACCATTATGATAAATAGTTAAAGGCGACTACAAATAAAATTATAATCACCTTTTATATAAAATTAAATTGTGATCGTATATACAGAGTGTGTAAACTTTACTACAGTTACCTAAGTAACTAATTAATTTCAAATAAATTAAATAACTAATTTTAATTACCTATAGGTATGAACGTAGTAAGTAATGTCAATTACTCGAGCGAAAAATATATGCTTAAGACTGCTCGGACTCCATCCGCCCGGCCGTTACTGTTACTCTAGTAGATTTTAAAATACCTATAATTAAGAATTAAGATAATTTTCAGGTAAGTAGGTACCTATCTGCATTTGCTGTTTCAACTTACTGCTAGGATTTGCAATGGTATAGTAGGTATATACCTACCTAATTGTAAGTAGGTACTTATAGAAACAAGGAGAACTACCTCCTGTAACCACTGCCATGTGTGTACGTACATTTTTAATAACACTAATAGTACCTACAGCGATTAGCGTGGGTGACCTCATTTATAATTCAGCTGACCAACATGAAATTATTGTGTGAATAATGAGTCGTTTCCATCCTTGGATATTAGGTATTAGAAAAAAGTGTTTTGAATTTCAATAATTTATTTTATACCATTTATTCTATTCCCGATACTCATCCAATCCCCCAAGTAATTCGTACTTTTGATACACCTGTGTGGTAGTTGTTGTCTCAAAAGTAAAGTCAAAGCCAACAAAATTTCATTCAATCAATATGGGGAAATCCCAAATTGGGATATTTGATTTGGCGGGTTGTTAGAGGTATGCGCTGCGCTGCGCTGCGCTCTCGGCCATCAACACCGCAGCCAGCAATACACTCATTACAGACCGTGGCAGTAATGTACTATTGTTGTGGATTGGGACGGAAAAAATGTATGGACATTGTAAATAAATGTATTATAATATATATTTTAGCGCAATCGAGGAAAGAACCTTCTCCTAACTTGAACAGCTGTTGAACTATAAACGTACCTTTTTAGTATAGTTGGAGAGGCTCACGCAAATACCCTTAGATTTCGACATTGCATGCAATAGACATTGCTCGTCATGCATTGGGACTGTGGGGTTTTTTTTGCTTCAAGTCCCGAATTTTACGGGGATTTTGGGTTCAAATGTGCGTGCAACGATATTCAAACGGTGTGCGTGAGTGTGGGTAATTGAAATAAAAGTGGTGAAACATGATTTTCGCGTTCCCTAAGAAGTCAGGTAATTTGTCAGTAAAGTATCCGCCACTTTACTGATCGGGTTTGGGGGGTATGGACAATTAGCACGCTGGGCTCCCCGCCCAGCAGCTAATTGTGGATTTACTCCGGCGTCGCCCAAACCTATTAGATTCGGTAGATGAGATGATAGGAAGAATACATTGTTCTAGATGTTTCCACTTTCAGCGGTGGGGGAAGCGTCTACATGTAATTTGAATATTTTTTTTATAAACAATCACATGGAAATACTCAAACGTGTCAGATATTGATACTTTTCATGCTCCAACATGATCAATTGAAAAAAAAAAATACTCGAGCGCGCCAGATTTTTTAAGCATCTCTAGGCTACAGAAACTGCTTAAAATCAGGCGGGCCGTACGCTTTTTTGCCACCGCAGCCCAATGACCAAAAAAAATTTTCTGAGGGGGTGAAGAAGTGAAACTTCCAGATGCCCCCATTTCTTTGACGATCAAATTAGCAAAATTGAAACTTGACAAGAAGTGTCAAAAGTTTCAATTTTATTTAGCTAGTAATGAATCCCCCTTATCTTAATCTGACGAGTTCGAGTATTTTAAGATGGTCTATTTTTTTTGTTCCCCTGAGCGTACCCACCAATATTAAGGGCTCATACTGGTTGGAGGTTCTTATCAATATGTACGGTATCTCCCTTATCTTAATCTGACGCGCTCGAGTAAATCCAGAAAATCCTACGGCTCCCCATCTAGTAGAAATAAGATAGAATTAAGTAAAAAAGAAGAAGAAAGTAGTATACTAATGGTAGGCTCCAAAGGGCTTGTACCCAGGGCCGTAAAACAAACGTTAAAAAGAATATTGTCAATGTCATATAGATGCGGTACTGGCTCGAACAAAGCAATGACCTAAGAGAGAAAGGACGAGCCCTATGTGACGTCATCTGTAGCCAAACACGAGCACACGACCGTCCAAAATGGCGCACGGCAAAAAGTGTTGTACTTTTAGTTAGTCGATAGTATCCATATCGATATACCTAACGATCATGTCGCGGGAAAAGGGCTGGGTCCTGATTAGGTAGGTTCAGCTATGCTGGGCTAAATCAAATAAGGCAAAAAAGGGGAGAGACAAATCTGTAAGGCTCAGGTCAATGTCAAGCGTGTACATTAACGACACGATGGAGGCGGGTGTATTTCCAGGGTGGTATGGCTGGATCGTCAGGTTCTTTTGCGCAGGCACATCACTAGAGCACTCACTTGGGTTTATCCAGTTCACACAACACAATTACACAAAGGATTGAGTAGATTTCGTGCGATTAAGGTTTTTAGACACAGGAGGCACCGCGACGACGGGTGTACCAAACGAGTCGGTCAGTCAAGTGTCATGAAGGGGGAAAGAGACCGCAGCACAAATATCACGTTAATCGAGGGTAGGCAGTACAAAATTATGTTTTTATTTATGACTATTATGTTATTTTATGGCTCTGTGGAGCGAGTCACCCTCTTCCCTCTAAAATGGTTGTGCAGAGTGACGCTGCTGCTCAAGTAAAGTCATTTTCACATGGCAACTCTTCGGGTTTGCAATTTAACGTTAGAGACCACCAGATTTTCAATGTCTCGGCCTTGTTGGCGCCTCAACTTTACCACGAAAATATGCACGTGTGGAGAGCCTCATGCATACACGGCCATCATCCCTACCTACCACTGCCCAGTGTAGCAAAAGCGTAAAATTAAAAATCGTCAAATTTATCAGCTAAAAATCTTGCGAAATCGGGAGATTTTGAATAAACTCTATTTTAACTTCTTTAAGCCGTTTTAGCAAATCCCACATTTAATTTTAAAATGTTCACTATCCATAAATCAACTTGTTATCTCTGTCGCGCATCTTTATGTTCGTGAGTAGTGATGACAAATATTATAAAACAAATTTAAGGCGGCGCATGCATTTATGAAGTCACGCACCTTCCAAAACAAGAATAATTTATTTATGGTCACCCCGGGGTTACGGCGCGGCCCAACGTGTAGGTGAATAGAATTTGTATCGATAACTTTGAAACAAAACTTATAAGAACAGCACTACGTTTTTATGTAAACATAGCAAATATTTGTTAGTTCTATTTTATTTGAAAATATGAATTCGAGAGTACGATTATAGACGGGAACTCAATTAAAAATTAATATAATGTACACGAAAGGTATTTTCACACACTTTAAATACACATAAATATGAAAATAACACAACTAACCTGAAAAATGACAATCCTTCGAAATTCTTTAGAGAATCAGAACTGCATGCCCTACCGCAACACTAAACTATATTGATTTTTCCTTAATAATCCTAAATAATATAATAAAGAGTCACAAAATACACACAGTTCAGCGTAAAATTTAAAATAATTTGTATAAGACGCTGACATGACAGATGAAGTACTAACCATAGTGACCCGACCATAGCCGACGACCCAATATGGCGGTCCAAAAAGGCCCTCAGGGAGGCGGCTTACTGACGGAACTAACCAAAAACTTCCAGAAAAAAGAAATATATGACATATACTGTACTGTTTTACATAGCTAAATTGTCACGAGTAAGAATGAGACAGATATGTTTTCGTTAATGTGGTCCATATTAGCATCAAATATGTATACCATAAACAATAGCTTCGTATCTGCTAATAATAAATCTATGGAACAAAGTAACAAAATGGACCCGCAACACGCATAATTCAACGAACAAAATGTTCTGTCAATTCTTGGGGGAGGGGAGGTAGGTAACCACTACATTAAAATTGACGCACACTTACTCAAAACATTTTGTGTCATTATAAACGCACACGTAAAGAAATGTGCAACACTAGTATATTTTACGCACACTAAAAGATACGTCAACATACAAAATTTTACTACCGTAGGACCATCGGTGTAATAGGGTGAATACCACTATCGATATTTCTAATTAGCTATATCGATAGTTTCATATACTCATTATTACATTTATAGCTGTCATTATAATCTACTGAATTATCTCTACTGAAACAGCTGAACAAGAAATAATGAGTAACTCACGAGGCGTAAATATTCAACGGAAACAAGATGATTCCGGGTACATCCCAATTCAGTTCCTTGAAAATGAGATTATCTAAAAAATAAGTACCTAATGTTCCCAAATAAGCTGTTTCATCCCCCCCCACTCCCACTCGACCAGCGCCATCTGCTGCCACTGGCCTGGCTGATATCTTTTGTTAGGTAGGTACGTATAAACGTAATAGGTATTATTATACTAATGTCATCATCATCATCATTTCAGCCAAAAGACGTCCACTGTTGGACATAGGCCTCTCCCAAGGTTTATTATACACTATATATATTATATTTTTATCGATACCGGTCTGCAATCATAAATAAACACTACTACAACACTGTTCAAATTAAAAAGTATATAGTAAAAATCATTCTTGCAACATTGACTAATACGACTGAATAATTTTGATACTTGATTTATTATTTTCCATATTATTTATTATTCATAATGCAAGCGCAAGCACTTTTAAGTTTTCTTTGATGTTGGTCAATAAGGTAATATTTGTTATACATATATTTATGCCATATGTGATTCATCGCCTCAGTAGCAGACGCTGCCTGCTTCTGGGTCATATGGACCCGGAGCAGTGTCAGGTTCGATTCCGTTTATCAAGATCAAGAATTTATCGAGATCGTATTTATCTGAATTGTTTCGATAGTGGGTGTTTTTGTTTCAACATGAGTTAGTTATTTTTTTTGTATTTTTAGGAAAATAAAACAACATATCATAGCTACTGCGTTTTTTAATTATTTTTTTATTTTAATCTTGGTCTAAATATTCCACTCCTGATAAATCCATATATTGGCGTGGGCCTGCCGCTGCCTCATCAACTCATCATCATCAGTCTCCACAGCATTGCTGTCATCTTGAAGATTTATTATTAATCGATTAATGTCATCGTAAAGAGCAATTTTCAACTATTCTTCTAACGGTACCTGAAAAATAAAATAATTCAATAAAAGATAATTTCTTTAATGCTTTAAGATTATTTGTTTATTTAGTAATTAAGTAACGATGTTAACTGACAAGCAAACATAGAAAAATAAAACAACCTTAGTTTATGTATTGGTCGAGATGAAAGCAACACATAAAAATAATGCGCAAGTATCAAGTGTGTTCAATCGAATGTACCTCTAAGCGATCAATGTATATTTACTGAAAAACCTGTAAACTGAAGCTTTGAGCCTGCCTTTGTATACAATAAACACATTATTTAACTTAAAAACTGTAAAATAAACTGCTTATATACCTATAATATCAGCGGTTCTTTGGTAAACATGGTCGAGTTCTGACAAAATATTTTGCACCTCAAATTCCGCGAGACACCGCCTGTAAACTTTGTGAATCACCTCTCTTGTTGAATTACTAATGATTTATTCATTGTAAATCGTTTTTAACGTTCTGCGACTGGTTTATCACCGCGTAATTCAGTATTTATTCGTTTGTTTACAAAGTTCAAATACTTGACAATTATTTGACAAATAAAAAATACAGTTGCCAGGGTAGAAACGATTCGTCTATGGTCACAGTAGACTATTCGATTAATTCGTACTCGATTAATTGTATCGATAATGTTTTCGATTCTTATGACATTTAATATTTTAATGAATTTAATAGAAAAATTGCATTAATTACATCAAAAATACTTACATATGAAATGTTACCCCATCTTTTTGTATATTACTATTTTTTGTAATTTCTTTGCACACGTTTAATGGCACAACTCGGCATTTTTCACGGAGCACCTTACACCGCGAAAACGATACTTACTCTGATCAAATCGATTTCGAAAACAGTTTTTATATACGTGTCAGAGATTTTTGGTCTAGTACCTATAAAAAAAAGCGAGAGGGGAAGATCATGCGAAGCGCATCCTGAGTTACATCCATACATCCATGGGTACTGGGTAAATTTGGGATTAGATGCACCTATACCTAGTAATTTAAAAATACGTGATCCAGACACCTGTTCCACCTATTCCACCTAGTCTCAATTACCTACTCATCGACTTTGGTTTGCGTACTTAGTCCTTAAATCCATACTATGACTCGATACATGAGATCATTGATTTACAATTTTGTTAACGGATGTTTATTTTACAATGGATGATGATGATGGTGATGATGATGACTACTTCCCTTTGGAGTTTGGAGCCATTGCTATTATAAAGACAAAAATGCGTTATCTCAATAATTTAACACAAAAATATCTTATACTTGAACTAGTTAGCTACCATACTATGTGGAAGTGTTGAGTGAAAGCTTACTCGTGAGCGCTAATACTAGGTAGACTAAGTACTGTCAAAATTGGAATAGGTGCCGCCTAGTCTCGTAAAATACCTGTTCTTCGGACCTGTTCTAGTAAATACGAGCCATCTCTAAATGTCACTTGTCATAGTCAATAAACCAAACTTTGGCCTACGCAATTATGTTGATTTTTATTTTCTAATTTTTTATAGCCCGCATATATCCAAAGCAAACTCGGAGCTTATTTGGAAATATCTTAATTATTATTCTGTTTAGTATACAGTTTTTAAAATATCGTTGGAATTACTACATATGGCTAGGAGATAACATCAAGCGTTTGTATACAGGTAAGTTCTGTGCATATATATTTACGTGCAGCATACTTTCTTACCTAATTGCCCACAAGTATCTAATGTATACCTAAGTCAATATGAATATAACTCTCGAAAAATATAATATATCACACATCAAAGTGGGGTCATTACCCTAAAAATAGGTACTTACTGACAATGGTATTTCATGATGATGCTTCTCCCTCCACAGTACACAGATATACAAATTTAACTGTGTTGAGATAATTTAATCTGAATATGATATTAAACAATCACACACAATACCTAATACAAAGTACATGTAGATGCCACCAGTTTACTCACCTTTAGCCAAGCTAATGCTGATTCACTGCAGCTCATAATGTATATGGGCTGGTTCGACGGGATAGTACCTACCACCTCTCAGAAGATCAGTGTGAAATAGCTATTTTAGATGTGTTTTGTACCATGAGAGAGAGCTGGAAGCCCATCCTCCTCTAAGCCCAAACCTCCCCCCTCTGTGCGAGCTATGGCTTATAGGAGGCATGTAACTGCCTGATATCAGGCAGGTCATACACTTGTGTGCCGTATTGTTTATTATAAAAACTTATATGTCACATCACGTTTTAGATAATCAAGATGGGGGGTTGTCGTTGTACTTATCGCAACTGCTTATTGCGGTCTGATGGCAAGACCCACATGTTCCACTACCCGGTCTTTGAAAAGGTGCGCTGTCATCAGTGGTTGACAAATGCGCAGAAACTGGAGTTCCTCAATCTGAAAGTGTCACAGTTGAAGAACAGAGTAGTGTGTCAACATCACTTCAGAGATGAAAATTTTATGAACTTCAAGGTAATATTTTAATATCTTCTTTGTGGGCCATTCTTCGTCTGACCTTTTTCTGTGGTACTTCGGTGTCAACATTTTTCTTTGACACCAAAATCCAACAGAAAATGGTCAGACGAAGAATGTGCCTTATTATAAGCTAAGTGGCCCATTTAATACTCTTCAGTTACATATGCCTTACCATAAAGCATATTATGTTTATTGTGAAACCCCAATCATCCTAGCAAATACTAATTAATTAGCATTATTTTTAAAAATTAATTCATTAATTGGAAAAAGATGCTTTATAATAATGGTATCCTTTGTTTACTTTTCAGAAAGACAAACTTACATTTGATGCAGTGCCTACAGAAGATGGGCCACATTGCCTTTCTGATAAGTCAACTGAAAATACCACTGAGGTAGATGCGGTTAAAGAATACAGCATAACCTTGGAAGATATAGAGAATGAATATATGTCAATAAATGACAAAAAAGCTAATTTCTCAGTGAAATATGGTGATTTCTTAACTAATTGTGATATCATGGATTGGAATATTCTTAATCACAATGTAAACTCACAAATTGATTCTAAAGAGAAATCTGAAGAACCAACCAGTATTATTTTAAATGATAATATTGACAGAAAATTGTGCTCGAATTTAGCAGTATATGACCACAAACATAGACAGATCAGAAAACGTGAACAACAGGCAATAGTAGCAGACGAAATGAAACTAATAGATCCGCACCCATCCATAATCCGTATTGAGTTTGAAGACATTCTTGATCCACCTATTCCACGAAACACAAACCAATGTGTTGATAATAAAATGTTAAACATAGAACCACACATAACCACAAATAAAAAACAACCCAAAGAGAAGAAAATAAATATAATATCAGAGCAAAGGATCTCTGAACCAGTTCCGTTGCTAGGGAAGCTTGAGCCATTATCTCCTTCTACAGTTATATCACTACCCAAGAAGAAAAGAAATGCGAAAACGAATGTGGTAGAACCCAATGATATGAAGGATGTCATGATAGAAATAGCTATTGATAATACAATGATAAATAATGTTGAACCACCTAGTAAAAAACCTGCCAATGTAATAAATAAGGAAGAACCGCAAACACCTGCACCAAAAGTTAAGCAACCAAGAAAACCACCATCACCTAAAGTTGAACAACTTCGTAAACCTCCATCACCAAAAATTAGGAAAAATAATATAGCAAATAAAAAGATGTGTGGAATACAGACAAATACATCACCACTTAAGAGTAAAATGCCTCAAGTGTCTCCAGAAAGAGTGGCTGCTATAGAACAGAAAAGGAAGTTCAACATGAAACTAAGGGACATAATTGAAGCATGTTTAGATAAATTAGATGATCAAGCAAAGATAAGTGAAAATACAAAATGTCTGCAGAATATTAAAAGCAAAGTGAATGAACAGCAACAAGTTGCAGCTTACCTTTCGACCGACCCTAAATTGCCGCATATTAATGAGTATGCAATTTCTTACTTAGAAGACAAAATGAAAACAATGGAAGACAATTTGATAAATAAAATCAATCAAAACTCTGATAGGATCATGGATTTAAAGAAGTCATTTCCCCCACCGACTGAAAAGAAAACTGTTCACACTCAAACAGAAGTTAATAAGGAACTACACAAAAAGCATCTGTATCAAGAAATATCAAAGTATTTGAGTCCAGATGCCAATAGTTTAATATATGAAGAACTCTTTATAAACAAATATGTACAGAATGTTTCTAAGTGTTTACCTTCAAGTAAACGGCGTAAGTATAGGTGATTAATCGTATGTTATAAATAAATTATGGGATTATTTAAGTAATCGTTTATTATCCTTCCAAAATATACTTGATCATAGTACTTTCACGAGTGCCTTGCCGGTGTTTTCTCCTCGGAATAATCCTATGAAAGCATCGGGGGCGCTCTCAAATCCTTCAGTGAAATATTCTCTGTACTTCAGTTTTCCCTCTTTCACCCAGTGCAGGTTCTGTTTTACACCTTCCATGCTCCTTTCCGCAAATCGGTTTACTAAGAAACCTTCTATCTTTAACTGTTTGCTGACTATAGATGGCTGTAGTACTGTTGCTGTAATGAAAAATTTAAAATAAGATACCTACTTGCCTTGTTTTAATTTTCTCAGTTACCTACTGAAAAACATTACTGTTTTACCTTTTCGTTTCTCAGGGTCAGTTTCGTTGTACGAGGAAATAGCGCCGCAGCAAGCGACTCTCCCAAATTGATTCATTTGCGATATCACGATGCTACTGATTTCTCCTCCGACATTGTCGAAGTAGCAGTCTATGCCTTTCGGTGCATTTTCGTTGAGGAATTTTGCAATATCTACACTCTTGTAGTTTCCGGCGCTATCGAACCCTAGTTCTTTGACCAACCATTGGCATTTCTCGTCTGTTCCGGCGAAACCAATCACTTTGCAACCTAAATCAGAAAATTACATTTTACCTCTACTTCTTTTGGCAATATAGGTACTATCAGTACAAATATCAAGTTTTTTTACCAAGTATCTTGGCTATTTGTCCGACGTGAGAGCCAACAGCTCCTGCTGCGCCGGACACGACTACCGTCTCTCCAGACTTCGGCTGACAAATCTGAGTAAAGCCGAAATAGGCACTATTCCTGTAGGAAAACAATAGCTTTATAAAATGGGATATCTTTACTTGGTTAATAGATTGGTTGTAAAGTTCCTTACCCAACTCTCCCGCAAACTCCCAGACCTAAAGAAATAGGCAGTTCCTTACCCAACTCTCCCGCAAACTCCCAGACCTAAAGAAATAGGCAGTTCTCCAAAGTCTGGCAATTTGTACATGTAAGGTTTCTGCATAAACAACTTCTCGTTTTCTGGTTTTGTTACCGTATGTGTTCTCCAACCAAAGTGTCCCATCACCCATGATCCAACTGGGTATTCGGGGTTTTTGCTTTCTATTATTCTGAAATATAAGCGGTTTATCCTCTGGTAAAATATTCTATTATGTGCTAGAAGACTGTGCGTCTGCCGTAGACTCACTATTTAATAGGTACCACTAACTACTACTTTTATATTATAGGTAAGTATGCACCTACTTAAGTTGTCAAAATATGGGTTGTTGTGAGTGAACTGTGAACTTACTTGGCGATCTGTCCTCCAATCATATCACAAGGATATTTTTCACCCAGTTTCATGCGTTGATATGGGTCAACACTAATGTAGGCTGCTTCAGCAAGAAATTCTGTGAAGTTGTAAGTAAACAGATATGATAGGTCGTGTGGTAAGTGGTAAAATAGGAAGTTATCGTAGTATTGTACCTACTTACCATTTTCTTGCAGAGTAGGCAGATCTTCCTCAACAATGTTGAAATCACTTCTTTTAGGTTCACCTACAAACGGAGCTACCACAACGTATTTCTTTGCTTTAACCATTATTACTTTTATTAAAAATTATTCTGAATTTGTGACCAAGAATGTTATCAGACAAGTGTCTGGATTCAAACAGACACCTTATTGTTTTTATCAAGTTTTTATCGTCAGGTGCAAAATAAAGCTGATGTTAAGTGCCCGAAATTTGACTTAATCTATCAAGAAATAAAGACTATTTTGGGTTATGCTTTTGATCATGTTTTAATGCCAAGTATCTTTTCATTAATATTTATTTATTTACTATCTGTGACCATTGAATAATGGCGGCATATTCAAAATTATCGCGGGTGCCTTTAGTGTAAGTGTTGATGATTGAATCTTAAACGATGGCGATGCGAAGATTCTGCTAGATATAACACTTATTGCTAAAATCTTAAGGATTTTTAAGTGGGTCTATATCTAATCGGGTGACTAAGTAGTGATTATATAAAGGAATAAGTATAGACTTCCTCTGTCCTTATTCTCCAAGGAACCTTGTCTTGACAAAACTGCAGTTTAAAGTAAGTACCTACCTCCTACTTGCTTACTTACCTAACTTAAAATAATTCGCTTGTTTTTCGAGAGAAGAATTCGGCTCTAATCGTAAGTAGATATTACCCATTGAGATAACAATATAACACCCATACGAAGGCAAATACGAATAGGCCGTTTACGAAATTTACCTCCGGCGGGAATCGAACTCCCAACAACCGATGTAGTGAGCCGAGTGGCCTACGCTCAAACCACTGCTTCAAAAGGTCGCAAACTTCTTGGTTTTCCAAAGAATTTATTCTGTCTATTGACCGTTGACCATAAGAAAGAGACTATTGACAGATAATGACATGCATGACATGATACAAAAATACCAGAAAGAAAATGTGTCAAAAAGTGATAACTCTGTGATCTCCGCTTTTCATGTTTATAACTTTGAATTGTGACTATTGACCCACTTAAATATGGCACGCAGCAGCAGAATTCAATCTACGTAAGTAACCAGTGGCAAAATGTAGTTTCGTCTACCGACTATCCATATCTGGGATACACTACCCACGCAAACGACACGAAAGGTTTGCAAATGAGAGTTCTTCACTGGCCGACACGGCCCTGGCCTAGGTACTTATAGGGCTAGACTGAGCAGCGATATTTATTTATTTATGTAGTAAGTACCTTTTTTGCTTGCTAAACCACCGTTTCTTGTTCCCAGTGAAAAGACCGAAAAGAAAGCCAAAGAATCAGTTGCAAGCATATCATACTTTACATTGGTAAGTATGGTATTTTGACCGATTTTTTCATTATTGTAAGCTACCCATTATACCGTCATTAGATTGCTTTGATTAGACTTGTGCAGGATACCTAAAACTAGGCGTTATATTCCTGCGGCCCGCCCGCGATAGTCTACCATTTTGGCTTAGTTCTGTTCCTTGAACTATGTCATTGTCTGTAGTAAGTATGTCTAAATTACCCCTTTGGTGAGAACAGGTAGGTAACTACTTCTCTATTACCTTTTATGTGTATAGGTACCTACCTTTATAGTATCCTTCATAATTCCTTACACATATGGTGCGTTCCATTCACTGTTAATTTTGTTATTTTTGACCACAAAAAGTGTTAAAAACGATAATTTTGATCACTTTCAGTACAAGTTGGTGCGAGTGGAACGAGATTTGTGAACGAAAATAACGAAATTTACAAAATTAACAGTGAATGGAACGCATCAATAGTCCTATTAATTCTCTGCTAATATCCTTAATTTCAGTACAGATTCGCATCGGAATGGGACAAATTACTGATAGCTATATCTGTGCTCGCATCTTTCATTACTGGTGCGACCTTACCTTACGCCATAACTCTCGTCGCGAATGTGTTCCAAAGCATGATCACTTACGACAAGAAGGTACAGGGTGGGACCCACGACAGCGCCGCATTCCTGAAAAGTATGCACGAGTTTGGAGTACACTACTCTTGTGTTGGGGCTATTTTATTCATGGGTGGTTATTTGGGAACTGCGCTAATGAATATTACTGCTTTTAATCAGGTTGGTGACAGCATTTTTTACATCGGTACCTTGTTCTACTAGGTAGATTGAAGGGTGAGGCTAATGGCTATTTCCATTAGATACCATTGAAGCTTGTTTTTGGATCCATATGCTATCTACACTTACTCATATCATCCTCAGAAATAATAGAATAATTGCTTCATAGGTTTATAAAATCAGGCAAGCATATTTAACAGCAGTGCTAAATCAAGATTTTGCGTATTTCGATCAGCATCAGACTGGAGATTTCGCTTCAAAAATGGCTGAGTAAGTTTCCAGAGATCATTAATTTCAGTTGATTCTCATAAGTACATAATTCTAAAACTGCACTGTGCCTTTAGTGACGTCATAAAGTTAGAAGAAGGTATCGGCGACAAAGTGTCCTCTTTTGTGAATAGTGCTACAACAGCCATCGGTTGCATAATGATGGCTCTGTTGAAGGGATGGCAGCTTGCCCTCCTGTGTCTCACTACCACGCCGGTAACATTTGCATTGGTTGGACTTACTGGACGGGTAAGTCTTTGGTATTCCTAAATAATTATTATGTTGGGTGGGGACCTTGGTTTCAGAAACCATTTGTAGTAAAATATAATAAGTTGCCTCAAAATACTGAATTATGTTACCATAGTGTATCCGTACCATTTGCTTCAGCTCCTTTCAGTTTTTTTTTATGAATTTTTATTAATAGATCTACTACCTACTGAGCCTAATGATGATATAATATGTTGTCTTAATTCTCGTTCATTAGTTAGCAGATAGCTTGTACAAAAGAGAAGCTATACAGACAGGGAAAGCCAGCGCAATAGCACAAGAGGTATTGAGTTCTATTAGAACAGTATACGCTTTCAACGGCCAAAATAAAGAATTGGTACGATACAAGAAACCTCTCGCCGAAGCCAAGAAAATTTATATTAAACAAGGTATGGCCATTAGGATAAAGAAATAGGTATGTAGACTTGCCTATCATATTGCAAAGATGAATAAATTTTTGTCACGTTCTTTTCACAGAGTTTTTCACGGGTCTCTCAATGGGTTTTTTGTTCTTCTGTGTGTTCTGCTCTTACGCATTGTCCTTTTACTTCGGCATATATCTGATCGTAAACGATCCGGTGAACTATAACGCCGACGTCATGTTCTCAGTGAGTATGCTTTTGGATAAAACTTTGATCCTCCGGTCCTTGTATAGAATGTTAATGAAGCTTAGAGTTTTTTTTCGTTATCACAAATGAAAAGATGATAAATTGTGTGATGAATTTATACTTTAGGTATTCTTCGGAATAATGACAGCTCTAGGAAACTTCGGTATGGTGGGCTCTTTAGTGAGATCGTTCGGCCTGGCTAGAGGCGCAGGCGCACAGATATTCCACCTACTGGACAACGTGCCTACGATCAATCCATTGCTGGACCGCGGGTTGAAGCCCGATATAGCAGAAGGGAATATTGAACTGAAGAATGCTGTGTTCCAGTATCCATCTCGACCTGATGTGCCTGTGAATAATATTTTACTGAATATCATTTTCAAATAAATATTTGCTTGGTTTGCTGTTTTCCGCTAGTAATAGCTGAGAGTGAACTTGACTGCGCTCTTTTGAAATGTAGTTTTCTACTAGAATTAAAATTTAGGGTGCACGCAAGAATAAGTAAGTACACAGAGTTGAGATCCATTCATTAATACGGCTGTAGTGGTGGGTCTGTAGACCGCTTTCTGTGCGCAATGCATTATGTTTGGCTTGCTAAAATTGCTTATATTGCTGCTGTATGAATATTGCTTTGAGTACAAGCTAATTATTTACTATTGTTCCTTGTGATTATTTTATTAGTTTATCCGTTCAGATTTTCTTTAACAGTTGGGTAAAAATAAGTCCATTATTTATCAATAGGTGTTGAAGGGCTTGAGTTTGAGCGTGAAGCGGGGACAGTCCGTCGCATTGGTTGGCCACTCCGGCTGCGGAAAATCCACCATCATTCAACTTATCTCTAGATACTACGATGTCGTCACCGGTAGTGTCAGTATTATTATTAACGTTATTACTCATTAGTATTAATTGCTCGTATAATTTTAGCTTTAGAATTACAATTCATTCAGCTGACTGCTAATACGATAAGGAGTCCGTCCGAGCCCAAAGGCACTACTTACCCACTTGAATGCTATTTGCTAATGCTAACTACTAACGAACTGCCACGGCTCTTGAGTTCTTATTTTCTATTAGAAAGGAATGCAGTCCTAAATGACGTTTGCATTAATTCTGGATGAAAACAGGTATGTATGGACGGGCACGACGTACGAGATCTTTCGGTGGTTTGGCTTCGCTCTCAGATAGGGCTGGTTCGGCAAGAGCCGGTGCTGTTCAACACCTCAGTCCGGGAGAACATACGCTACGGGAGCGAGGGCGCCGATGATGATGATGTAGAAGCCGCTGCGAAGCAGGCTAACGCTCATCACTTTATTATGAAACTACCGAAGGTGAGGTGTTTGTACTATTGTTGTTATAGTAGGGCGTGATTTTCTTTGCCCATCTCCAATAAAATTTTAAATACATACCACTACAATAGCAAGTGGGGGCTTACCATCACGTGTCACGCCTGCGACTCTATTGCAAACCTAAAATGAATCGCTGGCATACCTAGTTAAGTTTTATGGTACCTATTTAGCTGGAAATTAGAGGTTTAAGTATATTGATGGAAGAATAGAGCACTTGTAATATCTATTTATGGATTGTGGCCCGAGTAAGTGCTCCCGTAACAATGAAGGATTATCATCACGTAGACATTCAAGGCAAGAAAGGCCGCAAAGTAAATCCGCATTTGCATCTTATTACAAGATGAGTTTACCTTTCTAGCTGTACAACACGCTAGTGGGTGAGCGCGGTGCTTCGCTGTCAGGCGGGCAAAAACAGCGCATCGCCATCGCTCGCGCGCTAGTTCGAAACCCACGGATCTTGTTATTGGATGAAGCCACCAGCGCGCTAGATACCGCGTCCGAGGCTAAAGTTCAACAAGCACTTGATATGGTGATCCTAACTACTATTCAGTTCTACTACTTACTTAGTTTTACTTGCGGAACCTAATTTTTGAAAGTTTGCTACGGTTTTATGGGTTAAGGTTGAAGCAGCATTGGGTAAGTTATACCATGAGATTGAACGAGTAGATGTGTGACACCTCTTGTGTTTGCACCACACAATGTTATTTAGGTTTTTGGTTAATTAATTTTGAGCCAACTAAGTCGGTTTAACATACCCGACTATACTACGTTTTGAGTGCATCAGGAAGAAGTGTTACATCTACTGATGTTTTTTTAATGCTTCTGGTGAAATGTGGCATAAGACATGGGTGCATTCTATCTCCCAAAAAACTTAATCGATATATCCAGGCAGCCGAAGGTCGCACGACCTTAGTAGTGGCACACCGCCTATCAACAATACGTCACGTGGACGTCATATACGTGATGAAGCAAGGAGAGCTCGTTGAGTCCGGCACCCACGACGAGCTGATGGCTAGCAAGGGACATTATTACGACATGGTGACGTTGCAAGAACCACAGGATATAAGCAACGAAGGTATGGATTTTGATAATTTAATGGTAAGCTGTGTGAGTGCCAAGCTATATTGTGCTGTGCTGTGTTAATGAACTTTGTAATATTTAACATAAACTAGTCCAGTATAAAAATCCATGTAAGTAGCTTTATCTTTGAGCACTTATTGCCGGTAAGATATTCATCTGTGGCTCGCCTTAGTTATAGATTGGTGTAGCATATAAGAATGCTGTGATTTGAATTTGTTCTATATGGAAGGTTAAAATTGAATTCATTGAGTGAAGTGTTAAAACAAACAGGGATAATCATAATAGTATAAAAATAAACACTTATACCCCATTTATTATAACCTTAGATAATTGATTGGTCGAGCCTCGACTAGATGGCTTCGGTGTAGTTGTAAAATGCGGCAACGAATAATGCTCATATAAATGAGCATACGAGTCCAACTTGACGTAATCTCGTAGCAACCACTCTGTCACACTGATCTGCCGTGTTGACATTTTTCTTTAATTATATTTACATAGCCTGCGCGGTAAAATTATGCAGAAACAATCAATCAAACAATAAGAAAGACACTGGGATCACATACCATCAGTAAGTATTGCATAATAACCTAATTTCAACGAAAAATAACACCAACCATTAAAATGTCAAAGAATATAAATTACACCGTTCAGTGATACCGCGTAATAAAACTTAATTTCCCCAAGGTTGCGATTTTTATTGTTCTGCAAATAAATAATTATTTTTATATAAGGTCGTAAGTTATAAATAGATATTTTGCAAGGCACCTTACTAAATGCTGAAGATGATGTATCCACCCTACCATAAAAAAATAATCGCTTGGTATAAATATTTTCGATCGGTTGGTTCAGCTGGTTAGTAACGAGCATTAAAAATTCCTTGGTAACGAGTGATTCAGTCAAAGGAACCCAACATATTTCTTTTTGTGGTAAGTATCACAGAGAACATAGAGGGAAGAGTTGTTCTTTTTTAACAACTTTTATTTTTTAATTAATGGCCTCTTTCCATTCGGACCCAATGTGATTCTGCCAATGTCAACGTCTTATTAGATTTACCTAAGAAACAACGTGTGACAATTTGCGCGGGTGAAGGGGTCGTTGAGGACAGAGATAGGTGGAGGAGGATGGGAGAGACCTATGCCCAGCAGTGGGACGAAATAGGTAAATAAAAAATGGGAAACTTTTTTTATACAGTCTTTGATGTAAGTAGCTTATAAAATACATAAGTGAACAGTCAAATAAATATCAAATGGTGAATGAATGTATATGAAAATATTTATTTTCCCACATTTAAATAATCTGGTTTAGTGGAGGGGCGTACATTTTTATCTCTACCTTCATATACATTCATTAACCATTTGACATTTATTTGACTGTTCACTTACATTATGTATTTTATAAGCTACTTACATCAAAACAGCAACTAAGTATCTACTTACTAGTAGACTGTATAAAAAAACGTTTCCCATTTTTTATTTACCTATTTCGTCCCACTGCTGGGCATAGGTCTCTCCCATCCTCCTCCACCTATCTCTGTCCTCAACGACTCTTTGTCAGTCCTTCTCTAAGGCGTCAAGATCATCGCACCATCTCTTTCTAGGCCTGCCGCAACGCCGTCTTCCATCTTCCGGAACCCACTCGCTTGAAATTTTAGCCCACTTGTCAGGATCCATTCTATTCTATGGCCTGCCCATCTCCACTTAAGTTTGGTAGTCTTTGATTCATGGGGTAAAAGTTTAGAAGTTGACCACACTATTTACTCATGCTTGTGTGCGTTGACGCAATTAGTTACACACATTACAATATTGAGATTGCCGCATTCAAGGAGCTTTATTTCATATGACGTGCGGTGTCTTCCTAAAGGCACGTCACTGATTATAACATTAGAAATAAGAGGCTCGTAGAAGCAGGGATCCAAAACATTTTATTTCAAAGTCAAAACAACTTTTATTTAGAGTGGTTACATTAAAATTGTTTTCACATAAAACAATGCTAAATACTTCGATAACCAAAATAAAAGTACTTTTTATACTATGTTTTATTTATAATAACATCGTATCACACATTTTAAGCTGACAACAAAAAATTAATGAAAAAAAAATGATGGTGAATGACTCAATAGCTACGTCCAGAAGTGTCACATGCCGCGCGAGGAAAATTTTCCTCGCGGTGTTTGACTTGCCTCACGTGAGGCAAATGCGCGCCCTGCCTCACCTGAGCACTCACATTTGCGTCGCCTAGTTTGGCAGTCGTGAGACAGAACGATGTCAAACGTGTCAAACTGATTGATCGGGTATACCTTTCCCTGTCTAGAGTGTCAGTTGCCTCGCCATTTGCCTCGCGCGGCATGCGACTGAGGCAAACGTCGTGCTTCGCGAGGCATGTGGGTGAGCAGCCTCGCGCCGCATGTGCATGTTGTAGACACGTCTAATAGCTACGTCCAGAAGTGTCACATGCCGCGCGAGGCTGCTCACCCACATGCCTCGCGAAGCACGACGTTTGCCTCAGTCGCATGCCGCGCGAGGCAAATGGCGAGGCAACTGACACTCTAGACAGGGAAAGGTATACCCGATCAATCAGTTTGACACGTTTGACATCGTTCTGTCTCACGACTGCCAAACTAGGCGACGCAAATGTGAGTGCTCAGGTGAGGCAGGGCGCGCATTTGCCTCACGTGAGGCAAGTCAAACACCGCGAGGAAAATTTTCCTCGCGCGGCATGTGACACTTCTGGACGTACCTATTGACAAACACTGACAGAAAATTATTTACGTCAATTTCATAGACAACATAATCCGACAAAATTAGAAATGCCCTGCTGTCATAACCTCTGAACGGATTAGGTAACATTTTAGATTTGTTAGGATTATAGTGGAACGAAACACGTTCCCGGTATTGTTCACCCCTGCTTCTTTTAGGTATTTAGCATTGACACTTAATTTTAAATTGGACTGAAATGATGATATTTAAATGAAAGACAATTTATTTTATAATATAAATACTTAAAATAATTACAGATAGGTGTGGCAAGCTGGTATATAAATAGATTATAATAAATTCGACGTCAATCATAACTGTAACATGTTATTTGTGCTTTTGTTACAAAGTGGACACTAAAAATAACCTTTTTTAACTTCTGTCTAATGCTATAATAAATGGAGTATAGCTTCATTTTAATCCTTCCAGTTGATAGCGTCCCGATCAGAGAAGAGTCTAAAATGTCGGAAGTTGTTGATACTATGATACCTCTAAGTGTAAGTAAAGTTATCTAAAAGTTAATAGATGGGGAGCCGTAGAAGGGGTTTCTGGATTTGTACGAGCGCGTCAGATTAAGATAAGGGAGATAGCTTACATATTGATAAGAACCTCAAAAAATTATGAGCCCTTAATATTGGTGGGTAAGTTCAGGGGAACAAAAAAAAATAGACCATCTTAAAATATTCGAACTCGTCAGATTAAGATAAGGGGGGATTCATTACTAGCTAAGAAGTGTCAAAAGTGTCAATTTTGCTAATTTGATCGTCAGTTTAAGAAAGGGGAGCATCTGGAAGTTTCACTTTTTCACCCCCTCAGTTTTTTTTTAATATAGTTAGCGGTGGCAAAAAAACGCACGGCCCGCCTGATTTTAAGCAGTTACCGTAGCCTACTTATAGATGCTTACAAATTCTGTCGCGCTCGAGTAATTTTTTTTTTCAATTTATCATGGAGCATGAAAAGTATCAATATCTGACACGCTTGAGTATTTTTATGTCATTGCTTTTTATACAAAAAAATATTTTTTTCATGTATACGCTTCCCCCACCGCTGAAAGTGGAAACATCTAGAACAATGTATTCTTCCTATCATCTCATCTACCGAATCTACTAGGTTTGGACGACGCTCGTGCAAATCCACGAATTGCACGCTCGCCTCCCCATCTATAATAATAACATTTATTCACTTTATTTCCTTTTGAAGAAGTTTTACGCGCATTGCATAATGCAATAACAAATCATAAATTATCTATTTTGTGTGCAAAGGCTTCTGAAGAGGTGAAACAGTTAAAAGTGCCACAACTGACATTCTGCCAAGTGTTGGCGTTAAAAGCGCCTGAATGGAAGTGGCTGGCCGTCGGCACCCTGTGTTCCGTTCTGATTGGCTTCGCGATGCCTCTCTTTATTGTCGTCTTCGGAGATTTATTCGGTGTGAGTCGAGTCGAGTTCTAGAGCCTTTCCTTTATGATCGTTATTCAATGTTGAATTTCCTTTTATAGTAGAAAGCAGCCCTACCTAAACCCTGTCGTTGTTTCCAGTCCATGTCGGATCCTGACCCGAATAAGCTAATGGACAAAGTCAATAAAATTTCCTTAGTCTGCATCATTATCGGTGTTGTTATGGGTATTTCCAATCTTACCGAGGTGAGTGATAAAAGATTTGTTATTTCAGTTAGGTATTACTATACCCTGTTCTCCAAGATCTTTATAAGTTTAACGATTTTGGTCCTACAACTCAGCAATATTGTCACTTTCAGACAGTTTCAAATGTTTTGGTCTATATGTCTACATATAGGCAGGCTTCTATTGGCGATATTTTCAATACGCTACATAGTGATTGTTCATCAAGGCATTGTGCTTCGGCGTTGCTGGCGCGCACTTAACGGAGCGGCTGCGCTCGCGCATGTTCGAGCACATGCTCAAGCAACAAGTAGCGTACTTCGACGAGCGAATCAACTCGACTGGTGCTTTATGCGCCAAGCTTTCTGCTGAGGCCTCTTATGTCCAAGGAGTGAGTGATTTCAATTCTTTAAAGATTTCGATTGACGCCTTGGAAAGAGATTATAATGAGCTGATGAACTTTGCTTAGCTTAAGCTGTGGGACGTAGTTCTGAGACTGTATTTCCAATTTAGTAACCGTTGTGTGCAAACGCGTTGTCTTTATCCATTCTATAAACGTTTATATATCTCCAGATTTGAGGAGGAGTTTTCTCTTAAGACCAGTAGAGAAATAAAATCCTGTTAGTAATAATCTTAGACATAATCATCCTCTCTCTTCGTTCTGTCCCGAAGGCCACCGGTCAGCGTATAGGCACGTGCCTCCAAGGCATTGGCTCCGTAGGGCTGGCAGTGATCCTGGCCATGTTGTTCGAGTGGCGAGTCGGCCTCGTCGCGCTGTCGTTCCTACCAGTCATAGTGGTGGTTGTGTATCAGCAGATCAAGGCAGCTAGGGAAGAGTCTTTTGGAAATGCGAAGACTCTTGAAAATAGTACAAAGGTTAGTAAAATTATATGAACGCATTACATTGTTATTCCTAAAAGAGTAGGTACCTATAGTGGTAGGGGCAACCCTATTGTCATTTATCGCACACACTGCGGACTCTTACTTCCATCTTCATAAGACCTAAGTACTAGTTAGGTAAGACCAGGTAAGCAGCCCGCATGACTATTGACATCTCCCTTTTGATTGAATTTTGCGAATCCCAAAAAGGTTTATGAAAGAAATGGTGGTTCACGACTTCATTTATTATCTTGGACATATTTCAACCTATCTATTTTATACCTCCTTTCAACCTACCGTGCTGGTATTTTATTTAAATCAGATAGCAATAGAAGCGGTTTCCAACATACGGACAGTGGTGTCCATCGGTCGGGAACGCCGATTTGTCGCGGAGTATGTCTCGGAGCTGCGGCCCGCGTTGTCGCCTGCGCGTCGGTCAGCGCATTGTCGCGGACTTGTCGCCGGATTGTCGCGCTCCGTGTTCAACTTTGTTAACGCCGCGGCGCTTACTTATGGAGCCCACCTGATTGTGTCTGAGGGAGTGGCGTATGAAGATATTCTGGTGTGAGTACCTATTAGACTTAGAACTCTGATAAATTACTTTTCTGACTATGTACTATAGTCTGACCGCTACCGCTGTGCCGCGCTTTAGGTACGCGAGCGGCGAGACGGGGTGGGCGAACCCACTCCCCACGTCTCCGCGTATTCCCCACGCACACCAAGTTGCCCACTCCCCACCTCCCCATACCTAAGGCGTACCAAGGTATACCTAAGGCGCGGCACAGCGGTAGCAGTCAGACTAAAGACCCTGCTTAATTAGTTTTGATTGATTTGCTACTGCAAAACCAACCTAATACGACTAATCATAATGCTCTTATTGTACTTACCTAACGCAGAAAGTTATTATTCGTTTGAAACCGCAACCATCAGGCAACGTAGCTCCAGAATGGATGAACTGACTACAATACTTTTGTTGTTTGGAAGCTGGTTCCAGGCAACTAATGACTCATGAAGGACGTTTTAGTTAATCGTGGCAATTTAAAAAAAATATTGAGATAGAGGATTTTTCGTGGAAATCGTGGTCCAAATGCTCAAAATGCATGTAGAGGTTGAATTTTTGCTATTGAACGTAGGAATTTAATCTTTGGCATGGGTGTTAGAACGACCCAGTCGCTGCAAATGGCATCTGGGCAAGCGCAGAACGCGTTCACGTTCGCGCCGGACCTGCAGAAGGGCGTGGACGCGGCCTCCAGGATCGTGGCGTTGCTCAACACCAAGCCGACCATATGCGACCCCGACACACCCGACGTCACGCCCTTTGTAAGGCAACATGATATTTACAAGTTCGCTCTTAGGGACTATTCTGACGAACTGCATTGGGATTGCAAGCTGACAGAAAAAATCCAATCTGTTTGGATGCAGTTGCATGCTGATGACAAGTGGACTGCACGCCGACTGCAACCGGACTGCCAGTCCTTTTGCAGTCGGCGTGCAGTCCGCTTGCAGTCGGTTAGCGGTTTTGATGCACTTATGTCAACTGCACCAAAACTACATCCGAACTGAAATCTTGCAATCCGGATGAGCGCTGTCGCATTCGCCAACTTTCTTGTATGGAACACTACTTTTGTAACTTTTCATGTAGGTAGATCTTATTCTGTTTTGCCAACTTTGAAGATCTTCACAGAAGATGACCTTTTCTACATGGTAATTGTAGGGGGTATTCCTAGTTACCAATATTTGTTTTGTTTTTGTTTTTTTATAGAAATCACGTGGCGAGGCGAGTTTGAAAGGAGTTGAGTTTAGATATCCATGCAGACGCGGTGTACAGGTTCTACGTGGCCTAGACTTGGAGGTACCTAAGCCAAAATAATAACTATCTTGGGGGTTGTGCCTGCTTTTTTGGATCATAAAACATGCTGTTGGCTACACTTCACATTAGCTTTTCTCGTATAAAAACAAAAGAAATTGAAAAAAAAATGCTGCTTGCTTCGCTTGCGACTACTATCTACACCATATAAGATCCCAAGTTTATCACGCATGTTTATGCAAAAAATGTAATGCTCACTTGACACTGTTTAACAGTGTTACCTTTGACTTTTAATCAAAGGCCGTTACAACTTATAAACATGTTGATATTCAGGTGGGAAGTGGTAAAACCATCGCGCTGGTGGGCCGCAGCGGTTGTGGCAAGAGCACCGTCATACAGCTGTTGCAACGGTTCTATGACCCTGAGGCCGGGGTGGTGGTGAGTACATTTCAGCATTTCTGACGATTACTTGGCGCAGTGGTTCGAGTGTACGCCGCTCGGCTCACTGCATCGCGTGGTTGCGGGTTTGGTTCCCGCCAGAGGAAAGTTTCGGAAACGACCTCGTTGTCCATTGCATGGTAGCCATAGTACAAGCGTGGCTTAGTTAGGGACCATACAGGGACCATTTTTTTTGTTGCCAAAAAACATCTAAAATGTAATGTTTTTGTGGTAAGCACATCCATCTGTAACATTTACTGAGTATTAAATTAAGAAATTATATGAGCAATAAGACGAAATAGTGTCGAAAATCACTTACATTTTAGGAGATTGTTCCACTACCTCCGGAATCTGGGCTACGGCCTACGGCTACGGAAGCCGGATTCAACAAATTGCTCGTGAAACTAGCACGATGTGTAAAGTAAACTACTGGGTACAGACTATTAAAGTCCGATGTGTTTAGTAAACTGGTGGGTACGGACTCTTAAAGTCCGATGTGTATAGTAAACTGGTGGGTACGGACTCTTAAAGTCCGATGTGTATAGAAAACTGGTGGGTACGGACTCTTAAAGTCCGATGTGTATAGTAAACTGGTGGGTACAGACTCTTAAAGTCCGATGTGTATAGTAAACTGGTGGGTACGGACTCTTAAAGTCCGATTTGTAGAGTAAACTGGTGGGTACGGACTCTTAAAGTCCGATTTGTATAGTAAACTGGTGGGTACGGACTCTTAAAGTCCGATGTGTATTGTAAACTGGTGGGTTCGGACTCTTAAAGTCCGATGTGTATAGTAAACTGGTGGGTACAGACTCTTAAAGTCCGATGTGTATAGTAAACTGGTGGGTACGGACTCTTAAAGTCCGATTTGTATAGTAAACTGGTGGGTACGGACTCTTAAAGTCCGATGTGTATAGTAAACTGGTGGGTACGGAGTCTTAAAGTCCGATGTGTATAGTAAACTGGTGGGTACGGACTCTTAAAGTCCGATGTGTATTGTAAACTGGTGGGTTCGGACTCTTAAAGTCCGATGTGTATAGTAAACTGGTGGGTACAGACTCTTAAAGTCCGATGTGTATAGTAAACTGGTGGGTACGGACTCTTAAAGTCCGATTTGTATAGTAAACTGGTGGGTACGGACTCTTAAAGTCCGATGTGTATAGTAAACTGGTGGGTACGGAGTCTTAAAGTCCGATGTGAATTGTAAACTGGTGGGTACAAACTCTTAAATTTCGATGTGTATAGTAAACAGGTGGGTACGGACTCTTAAAGTCCGATGTGTATAGTAAACTGGTGGGTACGGGCTCTTAAGTCCGATGTGTATAATAAACTGCTGGGTACGGACTTTTAAAGCCCGATGTGTAAAGTAAACGGGTGGGTACGGTGTCAGTGTTTGGACGGCATCCCGTTGCCGCGGCTGGTGGCGGGCGAGGCGCGAGCTGCCCTCGGGCTGGTGGCCCAGGAGCCGGTGCTGTTCGACTACAGCATCGCCGACAACATCGCCTACGGGGACCCCTCGGGCAGCGCGCGGCTAGACGACATCCACGACGCCGCTAAGCAGGCCAACATTCACAACTTCATCGTGTCCTTGCCACAGGTATAGGTACCATTAATGGTCTTCTTATCGTATGGTATGGTAGGTATCGTTCTTCTTATCGTATCGTATCCAACCCAGTGTCAGAGTTGTTCAAGCCGCCCGAAGGCCTCTGACAAGGCTTAACGACTGCTGCCTAGATGACAACGACCGGGACCGACTTTTTACTTGCCCTCCAAAGCACGGAGACGCCCAGTTCAAATGCCACTAAATGGTCACCTTGCTAAGCGTTGCTTAGCCTTTCGTTTACCGATCAGTGATTGCAGCTAAATTTGAGCGCCTACCCGAGTTATGTCAGATTTAAGAAGGAAAATTTGACTAGACGTGTTTAAAACGAGTTTAACTTTTTTGTTAAATAACACTGGATCAGCGCGGTCGACTATAGTCCATGCTTTTTATATGCAAAAAGAGGAGGCTTTTGCCCAGCAGTTGGAAACAAAATAGGCTATAAAATACCTTTCGGTGACATACCTATCTGTGTGGCTGTGTCTATAGCCGAGCTGCATCTGGACTAAGCCAATTGTAAGTTTTGTTACAGTTGATATAACTGCATTAAAAGGACTATAAGCGGACTGGCAGACCGGATTAGGGTTGCCAGATTTGCTGGCGTAAATTCCGGGGCATATAGTGAAATATTTTTTCAAAAATAATATATAAGTAACTTAATTACAAAGATCTTGTTTATTTTTCGAAACTTTGACCGTGTGTATTTTTGCCAATTTTGAAGTTATTTTGAAAATTGTTTCACTGTTAGTATTCGTAATACATACTTTATATACCTCATTATACGATAAACAATATTAGGATTATCCCTATCATGGCCATGCCAACATTTTATAAATCTTTTTTGGCTTCATTACGTTGCTCCCAAGTTGCTCCTTTGGTGTACACACGAAGTCAACCAAAGTTCTATTAGCATTGTAATATCAGGGTTACGATACGAACATCGGGTCCAAGGGCATGCAGTTGTCTGGCGGGCAGAAACAGCGGGTCGCCATCGCGCGGGCACTTATACGCAAGCCAAGGATACTCCTGCTGGACGAGGCCACCAGCGCACTCGACACAGAGAGCGAGAAGGTAACATGTATTTAAAGCCGGGTTGTTGCGTGTGTCTTGCTTGCTCTACCACGGCCCTAAGTGGGTATGCACACGGAGCAACTTTAGTTGAAGAAAGTATCAACTTAGTTGCCGCAACTATCAACTTGTTTTTTGTTAAAGGTAGGTCGTGTTAGTCGCAGCAACAGTTGTCGCGATTGTTTTACCCATGGACCAGTTACTAAGGGGACTGGCCCTAAGCAAGTCGGCCGAGTGGTCGGCCTAGTACTAACATCGACATAAAAGGAAGCGAGTAGTTCAACTATTTACCGGTAGATAGAACAATGAAAATGAAAAAACAATGACCACGTTTTTTTTCATACATATATCTAATAAGGGCACCTCTTTCTTTAGTCTTTACTCTGTGGTTTTACCTATATGAAAACAGCTAGTTGCAAGTTGCCAGTTGCCGCAAAAGTTGCCCGTGTGCATAGCCCCTAAGTCGTTTGCCCATTGCCATTGAGTTGCTACCTATATAGTGATCGACCCACTGATTGGTCAGCCGATTGATTACTATAGCAGCTCAATGGCAGTTCGATGGCTAAGCGATTTAGGGCCCAGGCGTACCGAGAAGGGCAGCCCCTCCCTCCCGTAGACCTGTACTGCCTGTGACCCATTTTCATTCAAAACTTATTGAGTCCTACTTAGATATAGCATATTTTTTTCGAGGGAATCTTCAGAGGGTCGATCACTATAGCAGCTCAATGGCAATGGCAGTTCAATGGTTAAGCGACTTAGGGCCCAGACCTCTTGTGGGTGAGGTCTGGGGTATGTGGGATCGTAACCCACTAAAACCTCCCCGGTGATCGCCTTCAGTACATCGGAGGAGTCCCGAGATCTTCATCTACTAAGGTTCCTACGGTATCTTTAACCTACCAGGAAACTCTTGATTTGAACCCCCTCTTCGAGCTTTATTTACTAACAGGTGGTTCAAGAAGCGTTGGACGCGGCTAAAGCTGGTCGCACGTGTGTTACGATCGCGCACCGCTTAAGTACGATCCGCGACGCGGACGTCATCTGTGTCGTCAGCAAGGGTCGCGTCGCCGAGGCGGGAACGCACCAATCACTGCTCAGCCTTAAAGGACTCTATTACAGTTTACATTCAACCTCTAAATAAAGTTAGGTATGCACTCGAATATTTGTTTTTTTTTTTTAAACTAACTGTCCCCTTCGTACATATGGGGAGGCGGGAAATTTATTAAAAAAAACTTCAGCTATCTGCCAGTGAAAGTTCCGTCAAATCGGATCAATCAATCAATTTCGGAGATTAGCCGTAACAAACAGACAGTCAAAAATTTTTTTTTTTTTAACAGCAGAATGCGATTCCGATAATATAATTTATAATAATTTTCTAAAGAACGCTGCAATATATTGCAGCTTATCTAATAGATACATTCAAAGTGAAATACTTTCTTATCAACCAATTTTATTGATGAAGTAGCAATTTCTTATCGTGTTAAAATTTGCACATTTTTCGTAAGTAGGTAGTACATTACATATCATCAAATTAAAATTTTATTTGAAGCACTAGGCGTAGCTAGCGCTCAAAGATGAAGCCGATTTATCTGAAACAGATTGAAAAGCATTAGGCTCCAAAATTTAAGCGTAGGAATGTATAAGTGTGCACAATTCATGATATTATAATGGACAGACAAGTGGCGACAAATAACTCAGATCAAGGATCCCTTAATAAGGATCACGACCCTCCAGTATTACCAGATCCAAAAGTTCAAAAAGTTTGCCCCATCAAAATACCTAATCGTTTAAAAAAAAATCGTATTCTATACAAAATCCACCCAGCTCCCAAGGATATTATGATAAAATACTTTTGGTCTTCCCGTTTTTACTATACAGACGCCTAATACGAGTCGAGATAAATAGTGTTCATGGTACAATAATATAATTGGATCATGTTAGTGTTTATGTTTATGACGTTTCATGTTGACAAAATGCATTTACTATCGTGCTTTTGCGCATATATATCATTTAAGATATGGAGAGGGCGAATTGTTTATTTTTTAAATTATCGTACGTTTATCATAATTTTGATGCCCGTTATCGTACATCAAATCGGTGGTCAAATTATCGTACGATCTAACAACGCTGCAACCTGCAGCAGCACAGAAGAATACGACGACACGACGGAGTATGGGTGTACCTATGTATAGTGTAGTGTAAAGGACGAACACTTACGGTGTAGGTGCCACCATCGCGGCAGCTGTCAACTTGGAGATGACGCTGCCGGCAACCAGGTTGCCGAAGTAGGACTGCGCCGCGGCAGCCGTCGAGCCGGCCGCGATGCCTGCGCTGCCGAAGCCAAGCATAGGGACCACCACGGGCGTCAGCAGACCACCCGTGCCGTAAATCGCAACACCGCCAACAGTGTAGACAACAATAGCAGAAAGGAGCCCCATTGTCTGAAATCAAACAGATTAGGGGATTACCATCACCTAAAAAAATTGTATTAGCCCTTTTAACGCCCCACTCCTGGGCACGGGCCTTCCCTCAATGCGAGGGGGATTCAGGCCATAATCCACCACGCTGATCATTTGTGGTGGTGGCGGGTGGTGATGAAGATTTTCAGAGGTGCGAGGTGGGGGCTTGAACCCTGGTCCTTAAGAGTCTGTCTTCCTGGTCCCAAGAAGCGTTCTTAACTAATCAGCTTTCACTGCTATTAACATAAATCATCTCTTGCAACTTAATTGCATATCTAAAATGTATCGTAGTACGTAGATATAAGTATTAGGGTAGCAAGCGATTCAAGTTAGGTTTGCAACCGAGTCTCAATACAGGTGATGGCCCTCAGAATTTTAATCGGATGTGGAAAACCAAGAATTTCAGTTAAAAAGGTTAAACCACGAACGTAAATACATACCTGGACTGTTCACTACTGCACAAAAAACGAGCCGAGCGAGAGGCCCTAGTTGGGACCGTGTCCCTGTCATTTCCAGTTGCCATGCCAAAATAATATTATCGTTGGGTAGTGCTTGTTAGTTTTTAAATCAAGCAAATAAATCAATTTATTATTTATCGTGACTATTGTTTTATCATATAAACAATGGTCACGATAAGTACTAAATTAATTTATTTGTTTGATTTAAAAACAAACAATCACTACCCAACAATAATATTATTTTGGCATGGCAACTCGAAATGACAGGGACGCGGTCCCAACTAGAGCCTCTCGCTCGGCTCGTTTTTCTGTCTTAAGAATTGTCAAGGTATAATGACAGGATTAAACGAACTTACCTTAAGTGAAGTTCAATCCTTATTATATGAAGTAATTCATCCTTGAACAAAGTAACAAAATGGACTCGCAACACGCATAATTCAACGAACAAAATGTTCTGTCAATTCTTGGGGGAGGGGAGGTAACCACTACATTAAAATTGACGCACACTTACTCAAAACATTTTGTGTCATTATAAACGCACACGTAAAGAAATGTGCAACACTAGTATATTTTACGCACACTAAAAGATCTAATACGTCAACATACAAAATTTTACTACCGTAGGACCATCGGTGTAATAGGGTGAATACCACTATCGATATTTCTAATTAGCTATATCGATAGTTTCATATACTCATTATTACATTTATAGCTGTCATTATAATCTACTGAATTATACTGAATTATCTCTACTGAAACAGCTGAACAAGAAATAATGAGTAACTCACGAGGCGTAAATATTCAACGGAAACAAGATGATTCCGGGTACATCCCAATTCAGTTCCTTGAAAATGAGATTATCTAAAAAATAAGTACCTAATGTTCCCAAATAAGCTGTTTCATCCCCCCCCACTCCCACTCGACCAGCGCCATCTGCTGCCACTGGCCTGGCTGATATCTTTTGTTAGGTAGGTACGTATAAACGTAATAGGTATTATTATACTAATGTCATCATCATCATCATTTCAGCCAAAAGACGTCCACTGTTGGACATAGGCCTCTCCCAAGGTTTATTATACACTATTGGTGCGTTCCATTCACTGTTAATTTTGTAAATTTCGTTATTTTCGTCCACAAATCTCGTTCCACTCGCACCAACTTGTACTGAAAGTGATCAAAATTATCGTTTTTAACACTTTTTGTGGACGAAAATAACAAAAATTACGGTGAATGGAACGCAGCATATATATATTATATTTTTATCGATACCGGTCTGCAATCATAAATAAACACTACTACAACACTGTTCAAATCAAAAAGTTTATAGTAAAAAATCATTCTTGCAACATTCACTAATACGACTGAATAATTTTGATACTTGATTTATTATTTTCCATATTATTTATTATTCATAATGCAAGCGCAAGCACTTTTAAGTTTTCTTTGATGTTGGTCAATAAGATAATATTTGTTATACATATATTTATGCCATATGTGATTCATCGCCTCAGTAGCAGACGCTGCCTGCTTCTGGGTCATATGGACCCGGAGCAGTGTCAGGTTCGATTCCGTTTATCAAGATCAAGAATTTATCGAGATCGTATTTATCTGAATTGTTTCGATAGTGGGTGTTTTTGTTTCAACATGAGTTAGTTATTTTTTTTTGTATTTTAGGAAAATAAAACAAACATATCATAGCTACTGCGTTTTTTAATTATTTTTTTATTTTAATCTTGGTCTAAATATTCCACTCCTGATAAATCCATATATTGGCGTGGGCCTGCCGCTGCCTCATCAACTCATCATCATCAGTCTCCACAGCATTGCTGTCATCTTGAAGATTTATTATTAATCGATTAATGTCATCGTAAAGAGCAATTTTCGACTATTCTTACCTGAAAAATAAAATAATTCAATAAAAGATAATTTCTTTAATGCTTTAAGATTATTTGTTTATTTAGTAATTAAGTAACGATGTTAACTGACAAGCAAACATAGAAAAATAAAGCAACCTTAGTTTATGTATTGGTCGAGATGAAAGCAACACATAAAAATAATACCAAGTATCAAGTGTGTTCAATCGAATGTACCTCTAAGCGATCAATGTATATTTACTGAAAAACCTGTAAACTGAAGCTTTGAGCCTGCCTTTGTATACAATAAATACATTATTTAACTTAAAAACTGTAAAATAAACTGCTTATATACCTATAATATCAGCGGTTCTTTGGTAAACATGGTCGAGTTCTGACAAAATATTTTGCACCTCAAATTCCGCGAGACACCGCCTGTAAACTTTGTGAATCACCTCTCTTGTTGAATTACTAATGATTTATTCATTGTAAATCGTTTTTAACGTCCTGCGACTGGTTTATCACCGCGTAATTCAGTATTTATCCGTTTGTTTACAAAGTTCAAATACTTGACAATTATTTGACAAATAAAAAATACAGTTGCCAGGGTAGAAAAGATTCGTCTATGGTCACAGTAGACTATTCGATTAATTCGTACTCGATTAATTGTATCGATAATGTTTTCGATTCTTATGACATTTAATATTTTAATGAATTTAATAGAAAAATTGCATTAATTACATCAAAAATACTTACATATGAAATGTTACCCCATCTTTTTGTATATTACTATTTTTTGTAATTTCTTTGCACATGTTTAATGAAAAAATTCGGCATTTTTCACGGAGCACCTTACACCGCGAAAACGATACTTACTCTGATCAAATCGATTTCGAAAACAGTTTTTATATACGTGTCAGAGATTTTTGGTCTAGTACCTATAAAAAAAAGCTAGAGGGGAAGATCATGCGATGCGCATCCTGAGTTAATACATCCATGAATTCATCCGATATAACTATGTAGTTTCGGCTTTATGCACTACGCGACCCTTTAGAGAAAAAAGAGAAAAAATTAAGACAGCTCCTGTCAACCCTTTTACCAACTGTCATTATTTTAGAGCAACAACATTAATAATATGGGTGAATAAGGCATAATACGTATGGCTTATCGAGGCGGGTGGGATGTTCTTATATCGGATGAATTACTTCATATAATAAGGATTGAACTTCACTTAAGGTAAGTTCGTTTAATCCTGTCATTATATTCGTAATTCATCCGATATAACTATGTAGATGTTCAGAGAAGAACCCTAGTGAATCAACTTAAATCCGACAAAGGAACCCTAAACATAGCAACTGCTGCTGTCAATCATATTTTCCAAAACATAACGAAAGATACATTGTACCCCATTTATAACCCTAATTTATAAGAATAAAAACTATACGTATACTATATCCTAAAAATCTCATATTACACAAGTACCTAGTAGTTTGTACTAATTAAACCTGCTCTGGCAAGAAAAACTTAATTAGAATAATTACGTTATCGTTTCAAAGTATTCTGCAAATAACCTAGACGTCTTGTTCCCCTAGAACGCACATGAGGTACCAGCGTGATAGGTTGAATGTAGAGAGGAGCTAAATATCAATGCAAATTTTAGGCATTACTTGTCAACTTGCGAAGAACTAACTGACGAAAAGGTGACGAAACTATCACCATCAGCTTTCGTGGTCACCCTACGTTGGTTATCAAATTCCCGGTCTTGTCCCGAAAAATTCATAGTCACCCTACTTGGTGACGGACACTGATAAGCTAATATACCTATATACTTATTGACCGACATGTGACTGCAGTGGTCTCTTAAAAGTTACACACAGGAAGTCTAAAGAGCAATTATTACCTAATCTTAATTACCTATTTAGTTCTCTCAATACACACCAAAAAAGTTTTCACAAGACAAACGATTAATGTAAAAATCCTAATAATAATACTGGCTGGGATCTATAACGTGCTGATGTCTAAAAAATATAAGTAAAAACTATTTCAACATTAGATGGTGTAAGTTTAATGTTAATCTTAATAAATTATTGGTCTGAACCTATGACCAGTAGCTAACACTAGAAGAGTTACTGTCTTCTTGGTAAGAATTTCTTAATCATAATCACTTAAGGGATACCAACGTTTAAGATATATATATAAAAATACTATAGCAGGGCCCCAAACACTACCTCTAATATACTTCAGTGTCTTAAGATGAATCTTGTTAACTCTTTTAGACCATATTCTACTCTATCATCTGTACCTAAATGACTTCCCACAATAAAGGAAAAAGCTAAGCGATTTAATGTCTAATATAAAACACGCTTATGAAAGATAGAAGTCAAAAAGGCTTATTCTTAGAGATAGGGGCACCAGTACCACATCTATTAACATTCTTAGTTCTTGCAAAATGTCCACCACTGCAGAAAGAAGCCATTAAGTATCTTGTGTTAAGTGTCTTGTGATGATGAAGCAAACAAAATTTATATTGTGTAATCCGAAATCAATTTTGGCTTTAGTAGGTACCACCCGGATAATACACACGCTCCCAGGGTTAATCTTGCCCTCAGTAGTATATGTGGATCTCTGAAAAGTCAAAAAATTATCTGAAGGTTCAAACAATATTGTGATATCACCATAGGCTTCAGTACTATAATTAGGCAGGCCAAAAAAGGCAAACCACCATACCGGAGGTTTTCACTGAGTTGTTCAGTCAGTCAGTCTTTTGAAGCACTCTGAACAGTAGGTAAGCAGAATTATGAGGGGTACAAAAAAGAAACTCGGACCATCCGACTGTAAATGCGTCAATATTCCCAGCTTCAGAGCATCACATTGCCCATTCAAACGCGAAGCACATAGGTAGATCTTTATCTGGGTTACCTTGCAATGACGCTATCTTAATTAAGCCACAGGAAAGTTCCCATTTCGAAAATTTATTCAAAACGCAAGATTCAAAATTTACATCCTTATTAGGTACCCCTAGATAATATAATAAGAAGCAAACACCCATAATCCCTGAGTATCATACCACTACCAGATGATCTCGCAAATTTAAGCCTTATGAAGAACATTTTAATTAAAAGAAAACTGCTAACCAAATAACTACCTAGTTCTGAATAATTATAAACTATTACTTCATTTGACCAAAAAACTCCTAACTCCCCTAGATGCATAGGAAAATATCTCTCATTTAAAAGAATACTGTTATGTTTCTCCCACAACTCCTTACTAACAATAGGTACTTCAACCAAAAATACAGATTTAAATAATCATTATAATGTCTTCATAATTAGGTAGCCTTCAATCCCTCAAGGGCCAAAAACTTCTCATTCTAAAATCCTTATGTACTTATACAAAACCATAAGCTTGTACAGATATACCGCCATTGAATAACCAAATAACTTAGCAAAGTTTTCTAATAATAAATAATAATTTTTCATATAATGTTTTAACTTCATTTCGAGCTCAATTTGGACTCATAGTAATTTACGTAATAATCGTAAATGGTGATGATGGCTAATAGTAGGACTATCTCTTCCTAGAGACTGATATACCGAGTCAAGAAACTTTCCTTGTTTGTTTTAAATATTAATTTAACCTTGAGGAATTAAGACAAATCTTCTCTCTATTAACAATAACGCCTAAGCACTCAAAAAACCTTACTACAAACTGAGTATCACTATTGCACTATACATAACAGACTCACAAACATTATTGTATCATCTAATACAATATGTATTACTGCACTGTGTTTACTGTATTACCAAATACAAATACAAAATACAAATTGCTTATTGCATAATTGTACAAAAGGTAAGCAGTTACCCCTGAATTACTAACTATAGTTAGCATGAGCAGATAATAAAATTATGCATTCTTAAAATTCTATTGTAAACATATACTCATTCTTGGATAGTAATTTACACAAGGTCTGAATACCATGAAATATGAAATCAGGTAATTTTAAAAACTTATCAGAACATATAAGATTCAGTATGAAGTGAACCAACAGGTATTATCACTCCTAGGCATTGTGAAAATACATGGCATAAATTGATCTGAAACTGGATTATAATTTGAAATTAGGCATGTGCATCAAGTCTTTAAAAATTAATGATATCTTTTTCTTAGTCTTGAAATGGTAGAAATCTAATGTAAAGCGGTAAGCTAATATTATCCAAAATAAAATCATAGGAACTTGTATTAATTGCTTTTCATAATTATAAACAGCACTTAGTCTCCCTGCAAATTGTACTACCTTTACGGGTACGTGGCTCAACCTCGTGTTGCCAACGGCGACACCATAGTTGAGGCTGCCTCAGAAGTAGCCGCACTGAAATGCACTGCGGGTAATATGCTCCCTGAACGGGGCGGGGCCTTTTATATATTGAGTTTGAAACTGTGGCCGGGGAGGCTGCCAGTCTTTTAACCCTCCTGGAAGCTAATGCTGAGCTATGATGTAGCTTCCTTCCTAATGGTGACATACAGTCTCATCCAAATTGGAAAATAACCAACTTGAGTGTTAATTATCCATAGGATATAGATATAAGTGCTTGTCCAACTTGATAAGGTTCTTCCTTACAGCTGTATAAGAGTGGTATAAACATTGTTGTTCAATATTTTAATAACTTACTTATTTATTTATAATAATGATAATATATCCTTATTATTTGATAGTTATTTGAGTATTATCCATCATAATCTTTCATAAGGACAGATTCAACAGCGAAAAATATTACCAATAACTAACCCCATTCCAACCTATATTTGATCTATGAGGCTATCTATAAGCCTACATTAAATTATTTATAAGTGCACATCCAAATGTAACCTTGGAGCCTCCAACATGATGGAGTTCTCCGGATCTTTATTACTTATAAAATATGTATTCACTTTCAACCTGCTATAATATAAACACTTTTTTAAAACACAGTAATATAGTGAAATGCAATGGCTCTTATTAATACACATCACTTGTTGAATTCAAGGCTTCCAACCACTCTCCGGTCAAGCATGATATTTATATTTTCTTCTGAAACTCAGAATGCCTAAGAAGGTAAGTGATAAGGTACAAGTTAAAGGGAACACTATGTGCAAAGGGCTTGTATGATAGTGGGTAGCACTGACTTCCTCATCGAGAACCTCCCACACTTTAAGAGTCCATGACATGACCCACTCTGTCTTCCAATAATAATTGTAAGAGTTAACATAGGGAAAACTCAGTCTATTTATTATCTATTTTATCTATACCCATACAATAGTATAAGTACTTGTAGTGATTATTCACGAGAAAATCAAGTTGTGACAAGAATATTTTCAGCCATGATGTCTTGCTACTTGTAAAATAAAGATAAAAACTTCCCACCGGAAAGCTGCAATATCCACGATAATTGCAGTAGCTAGGTGATTGTAAAATATAGGCACATAAAACATTCCCACGGAATGATGCATAGTCGTCACACGAAAATGCAGCAGGTAAATCACCAAATACATCCTTTTCAACGAAAAGGTACATAGATACTTGATCGCCATGCGATTTTCCCATTGCCATTAAGAATTCCATCCTACGGAGGAATTTAGTCGCCACGCGACACTACAGGTTAAGTTAAATAAGACTTTGTATCCTTTCCAGCGGAATCGATAGGTACATTAGGTAAAATCATATTACTCTATGAGTATCAACAAATAACTTAACTGAGAAAATTTGCAAACTGCAACAAATGTCAGATTCACAATTTTCCGAAATTGATTCAGTAGGTACCTTTCTAAAACGTTTAAATACGTTTTACTTCCTTTAGATTCGTCCTTGCTACTTCCTGACTTACGTTTCGTCATGATTATAATATAAATCACTATATAATCACTAAATTACCGATAAAAATGATCTAAACAAACATCGCGTGTTAACGCGCAAAAACCGAATGACAGTTGGTAAAAGGGTTGACAGGAGCTGTCTTAATTTTTTCTCTTTTTTCTCTAAAGGGTCGCGTAGTGCATAAAGCCGAAACTACATAGTTATATCGGATGAATTACGAATATAATAGACCTTAAGTCAGCAAAATAAAGTTGAATTTCTTCTTAACCACAAACTCAAGTGATAAATCCTTCATTATACATCCGTGGGTTAAACTCAGCCGAATGACATAAACAAAAGCAGCTTTCTTGGAAGGGCTATTTTTAGGCAATCGTGATTTTGATTTGAATGTTGGTCCACGCACTGGTTAATATTTGTAATTTAGATTTAAAGTTTTAAAATCCGTATTACGCGTGTTGTATACGGATAATATAAACTTAGAAACTTTGAACCATTAGCAATGGATTGCTTCAGAACTTTCTAGATTCTGAGGTTAGAACGGTGGGAACGCCCATACAATCAGATTCGCATTATGACTGGTTTTCAAAGAACGTAAAATAGTAGGTAATTAGGTATTTAGTTTACTTTGTTAGGGGTTCATTCCCTACATTCCGCACATGTATTTAACAATTTCTGTAACTTTCCAAGCTTCGTTGTTTTTTTTTGAGATTGCTTTTGTTATAATTGAAGTAGAAATAATGATGTTAATAAGTAGGTATAAATAACTAGCTTTAAGTAAATATCTGGATGTTACTTACCAACTTGCTAACTTTTCTTTGAACAGATGAACACTCTCAGACTATTCGATAGAAATGCGCTCTCATCGCCCGTGACACAACTTTTATAGTGTCTGAAACCCAGCTACTACTACGGTACAAACTCACTCGAAACTCGAAATACCAACGTACGTTTATGTTTTATTATGCCTATGTCCTCCTCGATAGAGTACTACTCCACCAAGCCAACTAGACACTCGGGTATAAATATCAAATGTTAATAAGTCAATGATTCCGCAGTCCGTCCTCCACAACATAGTGAGCCTGGGCCAATGCCTGGGTACTCCTGCGGTAGTAGCTCCCACTACGTGGTAGAAGGACCGTGGAATCACTGACTTATTATCATTTGATATTTATACCAGTGTCTATAGATGGGGAGCCGTAGAAGGGGTTTCTGGATTTGCACGAGCGAGTCAGATTAAGATAAAGGGGGATTCATTACTATAGTCTGATTTTTTATTAGACGAAGTGGGCTGACAGGTTCTTATGTCACTTTTCAATAAAAATAGAACAAATAAGGTTCAAATTCGACATTTTCAGCTGTCAGTTGGCTTCGCCTATTAAAAATCAGACTATAGCTAAGAAGTGTCAAAAGTGTCAATTTTACTAATTTGATCGTCAGTCTAAGAAATGGGAGCATCTGGAAGTTTCACTTTTTCACCCCCTCAGTTTTTTTTTTAATATAGGACTTTATTTTTTAATAGAAAAAACGTACGGCCCGACTGATTTTAAGCAGTTACCGTAGCCTATAGATGCTTACAAATTCTGTCGCTCTCGAGTAATTATTTTTTTTCCATTTATCATGTTGGAGCATGAAAAGTATCAATATCTGACATGCTTGAGTATTTTTATGTCATTGCTTTTTATACAAAAAAAAAACATGTATACCTACGCTTCCCCCACCGCTGAAAGTGGAAACATCTAGAACAATGTATTCTTCCTATCATCTCATCTACCGAATCTACTAGGTTTGGACGACGCTCGTGCAAATCCACGAATCTCACGCTCGCCTCCCCATCTACTAGTTGGCTTGGTGGACTAGTAGTGTAGCAAGTGAGTATTTATGAGAGATGGGGGCTTGGTGCTTCAGTGAGTAACAATAGTAGTGGAGCTCGTGGGCGGGAAAGGGGGGGGGGGGGGGGCAACGCGCCAAATTAGGGTTCAGTTTAATTTCAGAAAATTATTCCTAAAAATTATTATTGTACCTACGCAAATTATAACTTACCATTAAATTACGGTACCTATGCTATTACGTACTGTGTAGACGTCAAGATATTCCCATAATAGGTCCTTAGACAGGTTCAGAGACAGACAAAAAATTGTTTCAGACATAGATTCTTTATAGATAGGTAGGTACGTCTTATTAATATACATTTCTAAATACGTGAACAAAAAATTGGCTTGACATTTCATTTTATCCAATAGCATGACAATTCCTTTTATCCAAAATATCCAGTTTGCAGAGTGATGTTTAAGAACCATTTTTTTTTCTAATAAACTATATCTACCTACTATAATCTGTGCTACAATTCAAATCGAAAAAAATAAGCCGTTAATTAATACGTATTGAACTGAGTAAAGTATCTTAGAAACCTATACGGAACCATCACAGATAAAGTAATTTAATTTTATCTTGTATTTTCGTAAACGGGGAAATCCCTACCATAGACAAGTCCGTACTGGGCCAAATATCGGCAACATCGTTTGGTGTTGGCTACAAACGTTTCGCACATGAAAGGATCTTTATAATAACGATATATCGAGGAGGTGCGCAAAAAAGCCGTTTGCTATGTAGGTATTTATAGGTAGATACGGTTTTTACCAAAATTGTTTGACGTTTAGATTCGACGACGACGAAGACGTTTTTTCCTTCTCTTTCTTGCCGTCATTGCTTAAAAGCAACACGCTTTAATTTGTAAGCGCGCTTGGGCGCTTACTTAAAAAAGCGTACTTTTCAAACGGCTTTTCGTTTAAGCACCCACTTCTAATTAAAACTGTATTTATTACTGTATCTGATATAAAAAAGATGATAGAATAATCCAGTTAGCTGACATTCCGCCGAGTATTCAACACAACACAAATTAATTAAAACGCCCCATAACAAAAATTTAATTATAACAATGACGTCCCAGTAAAAGAGATTTTAGACGTTTGAGTTATTTTCAGTATTTGGCCGTCACGTAATTCGGACATAGCTCAAAGATTTCCGGCTCCCTCATCAGATCAGCCGCGAGGACCAAGCTACTAGGCTTAGTTTTAATGTAGGTACCTAACATAGGGGGCTATGCTCGGAGTTTCTCTACGATCGAGATCGAATCAGTAATGAGGAGATACGTAGGCAAACCAAGGTCACCGACATAGCTCTGCGAATTAGCAGGCTGAAGTGGCAGTGGGCGGGGCACATAGCCCGAAGAACTGATGGCCGATGGGGCAGAAAGGTTCTTGAGTGGCGACCACGTACCGGAAGACGCAGCGTGGGTAGGCCCCCCACAAGGTGGACTGACGACCTAGTGAAGGTCACGGGAAACCGCTGGATGCAAGTGGCACAGGACCGGTCGTTGTGGAAATCCTTGGGGGAGGCCTATGTCCAACAGTGGACGTCTTTTGGCTGAAATGATGATGATGATGACCTAACATAGTAGTAATTTAAGTAATAAGTATTAATTTTAATATACTTAGTACATTAGTTAGCCTTTAACCTGAAAGAAAAAACATACCAGTGACGGCTAAAAAGTGGGTAAGTAAGTAAATATTGTTATACTTAGGTACCAATTCTGTTGGTGTCAAACCACAACTAAACTCAATTTGAAACACCTAAAAATATTTCTGTCTAGCTCATACATAACAACCAAGAGCGGGATGGCAATAGAGTTAGTTTAGTTTGTGTGTCAACATAATTGGCGCCATTCTATATCAGGTATTACTATAGATAGAGCTATTCCATGTACTATGTGCCTTTATTTATTGCTAATTGAAAAGGTAAGAAACAAAGAATATGTACGGAATCCAATGCGGGATGAGGATGATGTAGGTACTCGCTTTCAGTTAACAGGGGGAAGTCTATACCATAGAGTAACAAACTTTTTGCATGTATCCGTGTATCTTGTCTGTGATTATAAGTCTCGAAATACCTGTACATAAATAACTAATCATTTAATGAGTCAACGCTACCTACTTATTTATTTTTGCAAATCTTTTTAAACATTTCCACCTTCCATGAAGATATAATAAACAATAGTGATACTAGCGCCATCTGTAGCTGATATCATAAACTAATGTTCCTTCCTACCCATAGTAAAATCTGTGAACAAGCAAGCTAGCCATTTGTGTTTTAAAAAGCACATCACTAGATGTCGCCAGCGGTCGCAGATGCGAGATTAGGGCGGAAACCCACCGCGGTGCACGGAGAGGGAGGCTACGCACGAAATGACGTCATTGACGTCATTGTCGAACAAAATTATCATCATTGACGTCTTTCGTGCGTAGCGTACGTAGCGTGCACCGCGGTGGGTTTCCGCCCTTACACTTTGGAAATAAATAAATAGGTATCGTTTTTCTAAGGTATCGTCCGACTAAAAATAATGGGTCTATGCCCACACACTCCCAAAACTGTATATTCCTATACGCCAAGATCGAAAATGGTTTCCAACTATGTGCAAGCTTTGACCCTCGACGAGTCCCGGGCAAAAGCCAAGTTGTCGTCATACTAATAAAAACACCAATTGTATGATCCCATGACTACCATACAATGGACTGGGGCGATCCTAGGGACACGCAGACCAGGGCCGTTTACGCCGTTTACGAAAAGGCCGTTTCTAAAATTTACTTCTGGCGGGAATCGAACCCGCTACCGCCCGATACAGTGAGCCGAGCGGACTACATTCCAACCATACTGCGGCAAGCTTCGTCAATATTTATTTTGATTTTATTTTCCTGCCTGGCCTGCTGCTTACTTTAGCTTACTATAATATAAAAATAGTGTAGCAATTCATTTTAGGCCTACAATTGAGTCGCAAGTTGCGTATGAGTATTTAAAGTAAGATTAATACCTATGACTCACGATCACGGTATCTTCCTCTGTTGCTTGGTTCCTCCAATCGTGTGGAAGGGCGACTAGCCTAAAGTTCTTCACAGTAAACAAGCCGACATATTCATAGTAAAGTAGTCGCTATGGCCGGGATAGCACAAACAATTGTGACAAGACGGAAATTCGTGACAATGGTGACAAAAGTTTTGTCTTAGCCCGCATGCTCTGTGCAGTAGGACGTGTCAGGATACAGGAGTCGGGATAATTGGCCCTTTTGGGCCTGTGGCCGACCACCGACGCCAGTCTGGAACCGACCTCCGAGCTCGCTGCACGCCTCCCACCTCCCAACCGCGAGCCGCGACGCGAATCCCCTTATCTCTTATCACTATAAAAATGATACATCAAATTACCTCACTTGTGCTCAGATAATGAACACTCGAGTACTGATAAACACATTATAACCGAATCGTGTAAATTGCTCATGAAATACTGAAGTTATCCTGAAATGTGATTTAGTTTGAAGTGACTTTTAAGCTTGAAGATGAAGAAGATATTGTTAGCGGTTATTTTATTGGTAGCACTGGAAGTTGTGTACTGCGACCCCTGTACCAGAGACCAGAGTTTGAACGTGACGAGTGGTGAAGTGTACCAGAATGGTTCCTTGATGCACGACGGGGTGTTGTACAAAAGTGGATCATGGTACGAGGTGGAAGAAGATGGTGTTAAAGTCCTGTTCGGCTGTCCGTGTATAGACCGCATCTGTGTTTGGAAGTGTTGTGATGCAGGTTCGGCGTACTATAACTCGACATGTTCTGAGTCCAGTTTGAGTGCTTTGAATCCGTTCAGCCCTGACGTTTATAAAGGGAGGGAGGTGTCAACCTTAGTAGCGCATCAGATCTTCTTCTATATGTATGGAAAAACATGCGATGATAGTTACGGGGTGGAAAGTGGATCAAATATGGAGTATTTGTACTTACAAGAGGTGAGTCGGTTAACTTCTTATAAAAAAAAATCCGTCTCGAGTCTCCTAGACATTGTCCATTGCGAAACCACTGGTCTCTAACACGTTTCCGGCCATCGCTTAGCAGTTCTCTGGCCCTCAACATGCCGACTGACCGCCAAGATAATATTAGAGACCAAATAGTTTCGCAATCTTCGCAGTGGACAATTGTTAAGAGACTCGATGCCCTTTACTCCTGAAAGGGTAGGCTGAGGTTCAGTGCAACGCACCTGAGGGCCTACTCTTTTACAAACGAAAACGAAATTTCGGACGAAATTCGCGTATTTCCTACTACGTTTCTCATTGATTCCGACATTTCTTACGAACTAAAATTATTTAACGTATAGATTCGACGACGACGAAGACGTCATAAAATTTTCGTTCGTAAGAAATGTCGGAATCAATGAGAAACGTAGTAGGAAATACGCGAATTTCGTCCGAAATTTCGTTTTCGTTTGAAACAGAGTAGGCCCTCTGCTTTTCGCCAATGGTAGGTGTTTTTCGGTCCCAATGTAGAAGGGATCGTACCTACCTCATAGGTACATATTGCATGAAACCGGGCACATTACGTGACTTTAGGTACCTACTACATCTACTAGTTACATCCCAATTTTTTTGAGAATAGCATTCATCATAATTTTTGACGTTACGCTGTATACTGAGGTACCCATACTTTATCCATATTTGTTTGTTTGGATTACCTTATCGTCATACCAAAATTTTATGCTGGCTGACATGCTAAATATAATTAGTACATTACATAGATTACTATTCATAGAAGTGACACTCCTAGAGTAGGTACATAACTCTATATTTAGGTACAACATAATACAAAAGATAAATAAACTCGCACTTATCCTAGGGGTAGTAAACAAAGATAATTTTATCAGCTTTGTGTTAGTTTGTTCATCACATTCTGAAAACACTTATCAATGATCGAGTATCGAAGATAGCCAATTTATGAGTAAATGTAATGTGACGTCACGACTTTTATCCCCGTTCGGGGGTAGTCAGAGGCTTGAGTGGCCATACACCACCACATTGTGGAGGTATTAACCAACTCAAAGCCCACGTTTCACTAGATAGTCAGAACCCAACGTGACAGGTGGTGAACCTTGTCGCCGTGTATACAGGAACTGACTATTACCTAATCCCGAGGGATAGGTAGGTTTCCTCACGATGTTTTCCCTCACCGTCAGCGAACTGTAAATTATACACATAGATGAAAATTCATCCATTGGTGTATGCCCCACCGGGGATCGAACCTGGGACCTTCTGATTGTTAGCCCAACCTGTTCACCCCTAGGCTACAGTCGGTCGGTCGGTCGGTCGGTCGGTCGGTCGGTCGGTAGTTATGAGTAATTTTGTATATACCTAAATCCTCCTGAAAATTTTCTTCATAATATAATGTAAAGTTTACGGGGGTTACAGATTTTGCGTTACGGATGCTATTGAACAGATTTTAGATGATAAGCACAAATAAGTACATGGCTACATTACTGGCTGTGTATCCTAGCACCTCCTAGCTAAGGCTACCTGTCCGGCTCCTCGCGGGTATCACGTCTAATCAGTGTCGTTTCAGTAGTTTCAGAGATTACCCGAACAAAATAACAGAAAACAGGGACTCTCAGTTATGACCATGGACCAGTTACTAAGGGGACTGGCCCTAAGCAAGTCGGCCGAGTGGTCGGCCTAGTACTAACATGGACAAAAAACGAAGCGAGTAGTTTAACTATTTACCGGTAAATAGTAAAATGAAAATGAAAAAACAATGACCACGTTTTGTTTCATACAAATATCTAATGAGGGCACCTCTTTCTTTAGTCCTTACTCTGTGGTTATGACATAGGTGAGGAATGGTTAAAATAATTCGAAACTTAAATTTTTCTAGTGTCCGACCGAAACAGGATTTTCTGCCGAAACCGAAACCGAATCTTCGGCATCTGTTTTAGGTTCGGCCGAAACCGAAACCGAAACCGAACCTTTTTCAGACAAGTTAAAAATCTTTTTTTTTACTGAAATTTGGCTTATTTTATACCCTTATATTGAGAGTTAGAAATGTTAGAATGTGTTAAATGAAATAAAAAACAATAATTGAAGTATGTGAAAACATAATTATTAATAATAATATTATTATATTATTTTTTAATATTACTGCTCTGATTAAAATAAACACAAAATAACAATCATGTTAACACTTCATAAAACATTTTTTTTTCAATAATCAACACTTCTGGGCCTGCCGCGATGCCGTTTGGCTAGACGTGGGAAGGAGATGGCGGGATGAGTTAGACTCCTACTTGAAGGATTGGCCCAGTATTGCCATAAACAGGGAGGAGTGGAGGAAGGAAAGGGAGACCTTTGCCCAGCAGTGGGAAGACACAGGTTGACAAAAAAAAAAAAAAAAAACAACACTTACATTATAAAAAAGGACCTTATTATCATTGCGTAAAGGACCTCATTCGATTGCGTTTATAATCACAACATGTTTAAGACTAAATTTAACATTAATTGAGATCAATTTAAATTTTAATTGCATTTGGTAATTTAGGGTTTTTGGGTTTTTTTTGGGATTTTCATATTTTTTATAACTTAGGGTGGCAATCGTAATTGTAATATATTAAACCCCCGTTTTCATTTTCTACTTAAGTAGATAGAGATATGTCACGTTGAGATCGATTCTCAAAAAAAAAAATACGGACAACAGGTTTTTTTTAAAATAATTTAGCCCTATTAACGTCCCACTGCAGGGCACGGGCCTCCCCTCAATGCGAGGGGGATTCGGGCCATAATCCACCACGCTGGCCCAGTGCGGGTTGGTGGATTTCACATGTCTAAGACATGCAGATTTCCTCACGATGTTTTCCTTCACCGCAAGCAAGTGATAATTATATTAAAGTTATGATTCACACATAGATTTCGAAAAATCCAGAGGTGTGAGCCAGGGTTGAACCCAGGACCTTAGGCCCGCAAAACACGTGCTTAACCGATCGGCTACCACTGCTCTAACAGGAAATTATTTTACCAATAAAAAAATATGTATCTGAAGTTCACACACAGCTAAATCATAGCTGGTAGTTGTTTGGGTAATTTAAAACCTCATCTAACAACAATAACCTAAAACAAATGTGCCGTAACATAAGTAATAAATAAATGATGAATGTGTGAATCAAATATAATATAATAAGTATAACCTCTTTCTTTTACATACTTAATTCTCATCATTCATAAGTCCGAGTGAATAACTCAATGGAAAGAACTTCAATGCTTAATAAAGGCCAATAAAGCGAGAAATAACACTAAACTCACAAAACAATCACGCCGGACCGGCCGGCGATCTGACGATGCGCGATGGCGGATGCAACGCGAGACACGAACTCTCCCGAAATCAACCGAGTGACGCGCGATAATTCAGGAACGCAGAGTTTCGGCGCGGCCGAAAGGTTCGGTGGGTTTTCTGCCGAAACCGAAACTGATGCCGAAACTAGATTTTTGAGCCGAAACTGGCCGAAACCGAAACCGAAACCGAACCTTCGGTCGGACACTAAATTTTTCCTTACATAATTGTTAAACAGACTTTTAGTAGGTATCCATGGCATACATGAGTCATAATTAAGTGACCTTTGGTACTTATCCAGAACCGCACAACAATAACTTATTGTTTATTAATCATTAGTTAGCGGAAAATGACCAACGGCTAATAAAAATCATTAATTTAGCGGAAATTCTTATCACACGTGTCGTGATTCATTCAGTAGGAAATATTTACGCAATATGATACATTATGTGCGTAAATTGAATTAGATAGATACACTAACGTAGTGATTATTATATTACCGAGTTAAAACTCTGTCCCGTAATTTAAGCTTACCTAACCTAACAGCCCTTTATTAAGATTCGTTTCGATCGATTGATACCAATATGATTTGTAGGAGGTAATCATGTAACCGACAAAAAAATATAAATAAAAAATCACTAATAAATGACAGAGAAACTTAAAAAAAAAGGTTTCGCAACGTGTATCATCCTTACGCTAGCAAGCGACTATGCGCTGTCTTATCAAAGGGAACATACTCGTGTAAATCACCTTAATCCGTTTTCCCTTTATTAGTACATTGTTATCCAAGGGGAAAAGTAACTTATTACTTGGTCCCGAGACGGGGTTTGCGTTAATAGTTCGAGGGACCTAGAATAAGTTACTTTAACCCGAGGTAAACACTGTGCTTTTCATTACGAATACAAGGAAAGTAAAAATAAAAACATAAATTAAGCCAAAGAAACAATGAGTGAGCTTACTTCTACAACTCGAAAAAAACAAATGAAGATCGGATCGCCTCTTACCCGTCATTTTGTTTTTTATTGAGTGGCTGTAAGAAGGTTGGAATTATAACATTCTCTTTGGTTGCGACATGGTTTGGTTGGAAATTTGAAAATAGAACTCGTATTCTTTTTTATAATTTGACAGAATCGTTCACAGAACAGGCAAAATCGTGTTTCCAGTAACACGATTTTGCCCGATCTGAGAAGTATCACCTTCTGTCGGCTCTTTAGGCACCTTTTAACCTACTTTCCGCGTATGAGTGATGAAAACTAAATTTATTTATTCATTAATTCTTCATTTATTTAGTGATCATTATTCTATTGGATAATTCAGTCAAAAACTAATGTTATCAATACGTCCCCCGCTTACCCAACACTTTGTATCTCTCACAAAAATAGCTACATAACAATAATAGCTCACAGTTATAGCTAGAAAACCGGCCTACTTTAACACATTCGTCATTTAGACTGAAATACCAACACGAGCAATTTGCACGGCCGACTGAAGTGCAAATTAACCTATTGTATAGTAATCTGTAACTAGAACGAGATATATGGTAATAATAACAAGGAAATTGAAAATTGAGAGAGCGTGTTAAACAGTTGCAGTTAGCAGCAGTTTGACACAAAAATATGAACATCTTTTAAACAAATAAATCATAAAAATGTAAGTGTATGTTTGTAATGTCATAATAACAGCTTTAGATATCTATGTGCCTATACGGTACTTCATCACGCCAACCAAAAGACGTCCACTGTTGGACAAGGTTCCACTGTTCCCCAAGGTTTTCCAAAACGACCGGCCCTATGCTGCTTTCATCCAGCGGGTTCCCGCGGCCTTCCCTAGGTCGTCGGTCCACACTTATACCTACCTATAACAAAAAAAAAAACTTGTCGATGATCAGAAGTGTGGTAGTCAATGTGGTATTATTTTATATAGCAAGTGGACCACAGTGTTGCCAGATGACCATGTGAGTTCCACCCCATTTTTTTTCAAAAACCCCCCGAATATTAGCTTTCTGAGGAAAAACCCCCCCAATACAGTTTTTATTCATTTGAAATATTGTACTTTTTTAAATTTCAATTTTCAATTGTTTACAAACACAAAAATGGGTACTCACTCTTTCCTAATATCATAACGTCTCGTCACAAAACGATAACAAACTAATTGAATTAATAGATTGAATTTATTACTGAAATATGAAAATTAGTAGGTATTGATGATCCTACGTTTTATTTTTCCCCCCGAAAATGCCCCCAAAGAATCCGTTCCCCCGAATCTCCCCCCAAAGGCGAAAATAGCCCCCGAATTTGCAGGGAATCTCCCCCATCTGGCAACACTGATGGACCAACTGATTCATCAACAAGCGTAGTCACCGTTTTGAGCCTTGTTAATCCTTTAATACATTCAATGACTAATTCCATTACGTATGATACTAGTGATATACTACTTATCGTACCGTCTCCAAATAAAATCACAATTAAAGTTTCTATTTTAGTAGTAGCCCAATCGACAAACAAACGGCAGTTCTGTTAAATGTACATTACCAATCTAGTCACGATACGTCGAAGGTAATGACTGGAGTACTTTTCTAAGTTATGGACAAAGACATTACCAAGAAAGAGGGAGATACGAGTGACTGTCATAAATAGCTTGTCCTACTAAACGGAGACCACGGACATAGTATGACTCAGTAGCTCGCGGAAAATAATGTTGAATATGTGTCGGTATTTGTAATACGGCTCATTGTCTGGTGAATAATGGCTTTTTATGTATTTTAATAAGTTAACGAATTTCGATTGCCATAACATTATCTGCAAGGCTATTACATAAGTATCTCAGTTGACTACTGGCTTCGGTTGTACACCGAACTTTGATGGTAACTGAGAATTACATAACATTGGTATTACGTATTTTGGTGAATGGATATCAAGGTACAGTGAGTTAATGTTAGGTTAGCCCTGCAGGAAATACGTAATACCAATGATAAGTCATTCTCAGTTACCATCAAAGTTCGGTGTACAACCGAAGCCAGTTGTCAACTGCGATATGTAATAGTCCTGCTGATGTGAATTTCTCTGCTGCATGTAGTGGTGCATGTTATGTACTGTATTATGTACTATATCTGGTAACATAATACATTAATGGCTATGGATATAAATGTATAGATGCCTATATTTGAGAATTTAAATATTGGATATTCGTTAATTAGTATTAAACCAAAGAGTTTTTTTTGTATTGTCTATGCGCAAACCGACGCGACGCCAGTTTGACGAAACGGATGATAAACAGTCTCATTAGCCGGGGACTACAAACAGTTTTAGTGGAATATCCATATAGGTAATTAGTATGTAGGTAATTATGTTAGTTCAGACTGATAATACTAAGGTCAGCTAAAGATATGTTTTCGTGTACCTATCTTCCGCAATACTTCGAATCTATTGTCTTTGTAAGGTTTTTTTTTAATATGTGTGGGCTCCAGTAGGTATTTCGCCAGTGTCAAATAACAAATAGCATTAACAACATCTAGGTGCTTACTTTTATGATGATATAAAAGACAGAATAGTAATATTAACGACACAAGACAAAACCGTGACCGTCCCACTTTGGGCAACCAAAATGGAGGCCTTTCTAAGCAAAATCGTTTATTTTGTTTAGGCATAGGGGGACTTGCAAATCGTCATTATTTTTCGTTTTATAATACCTACCTAAATAGGTACTACAGTGTCACGATCGAAGATGAATTTTATTTTAAGCCCATGACGCGTCGTAAGTATACCTATACACCGGGTTTGGGTACATCGAACAATAGATTATCTATTGTCTGCTTATGCTCGCCTGTCAGGTTAATAATGCTTTTAAAATCCAAAGCATTATAATGTAGTAAGATTTGATTTGGTACGAATAAAATTCAGTTAAAAGAGGTGTGTCAAAATCGTAGCAGGAGGCAGTCTCTACCTACCCCCGTGGGATAGAGACGTGATATATGTATGTGTATGTATAAAGTTCAGTACGCTCCCCTTGAGTTGCATGTCCTGGGCGACGATTTCCACTTAACATGGTCTTCACATAGGGACCTACCGCTCACTTCCCTCAAATTATAATCATCATCATGTTCATTTATCGTTTGACCGTGCACCTTTAATTTTAGGTGCCTTCCTAGGCAATACAAAAACATCCGGTGAATACAAGCGTGTATTTAAAACAATTCCTATTCTTTAATCCACAATATATTTATAAAAATATGATGAAACAGTTTCTCGGCAAGGTTAACGCGGCCTTGAGCCTAGCCGCACGCTTTGTTGGTTCAGCCGTTTTCTGAGAAAAATCTTAAATTTGTTTATGGAGTTCGAATTGTCGCGGTCACGCGCTGTTTTTATTTTTTATATTCAATTGAGGTTAGTCAATATTGTCTATGATTGATTCACTTTTAAATATATCGATGGTGTTTTTAGGTCAAAGCCATCGACATAATTCTTTGGTCAAAGCATTATAATTAGGTTATATGGTTATAGGTGATAGGCTTTCTGAGGTGATAGGCGACAAGGTTCACCACCTGTCACGTTGGGTTCTGACTATCAGCAAAGAGTATACTATCTGGTGAAACGTGGGCTTTGAGTTGGTTAATATTTCCACAATGTGGTGGTGTATGGCCACTCAAGCCTCTGACTACCCCCGAATGGGGATAAAAGTCGTGACGTTAAATTTCATTTCATTTTTTTAGGTAATAGGTGCATGCGCTCTCATACGAGTAAGGGTATTATAAAACCAGACTCCTTCAAGGGCTTATTATATTACTTTTTAGCTTTGAACGATTAACTAGATACCTACGTGTTTGTACTGTTACCTAACGCGATTAATGATACGATCAGATGATTAAATTAAACTTGGGTGTGACTGTATTGTATTTTTATTTGGTGAATGCAACGGGATTGTTGCGTGAAAAAGTTATCTGACGATCCTTGAACAGACCTCACAGATAAACTGCTTTATCAGTTTTATAATAGGACACTATCGTGGGAGGTTGTGTCTACACTAAAATAATGGGTTGCGGATATGGTGTTTTGGGACTACGATATTTTACGATCCTGATATTTTTAGAAAACAATTCACGAGCCAAAATAATGACACAAGTAGGTACCTAACACAAACTAATAATAATTAACTGTTTTGTCATAGGCATGTATCAAGTCAATTAGTCATAAGACTTAATCAATAAGCAAAGAAAATAATATACCTGGTTAAGTTACTCAAATTAAAATGTAGGTAGTGTCCAAGGTTTGAGCAAGCTACGAACCTGGCTACGGCGTAGCTACTTAACAACTAGTTCATAGATTTCACAACCTGTGCTACGGCGTAGCAAATGTATGAAAGCTCCTGAGCAGACGTGTAATGTGTACACACAACATGTATTTATAGTAATCATAAAAAAGCATTAAAATTTCCTGTAAGTATGCACGCTGGAGTATATGAAACGGAAGTAGGTAACTATGTGTTTCGTACGCTCCGGCTTAACAATATAAAACTTAATTTTTCATTATGCTTTTCCACCAACACACTACGGCCTTAGGGAGCTGCATGCCGAGAAACTCTAGTTTAGATTGTTTGAAATGCACTGTGACGTAACTAGAAAACAGTAGTTTTTCACTCATTCTTATTATATTTATCATTCTAGCATGGTGAAAATAGGTCTAGTTTTTTCTTCTATAATAATATAATATCCTGGGACATTTTTGTACACACGGTTACCTGATCCCAAACTAAGCAGAGCTTGTACTATGGAAACCAGATAACTGATATTACTTGCACACAAATGCATGTCCCGGGTAGGAATCGAACCTACGACCTGCGGCGTGAAAGACGCCTCCGCGCCAACCACGCTAACGGGCCCGTCAAAAAATTAATAAATATCTATAAAATCTATCTATATCTATCGTCTATAAATAAATATCTCCAGAGTCTATATGATCCCAAACTGAGCAACGCTTGTACTATGGCTACCATACCTCTGGCAGGAATCGAACCCGCTACCACCGGATGCTGTGAGCCGAGCGGACGCTCGAACCACGTAGCAGTTATATGGGAAATCCACTCTATTAAAGTTCCATTAAACATATCTCTGAGCTCATTGAGTGACCGTAATGAGACACAAGATAATCTGTTGTTTGAGATACCAGCCGGTGTGGATAGGATATTAGTAGGTTAGCATACAATACTATCGTTGTATTTCAACTCGCAACATTACTCGCGTCCGATAAGAAAGAATTACCGCTCGTTTGTACTTACGAAACATTACTCTGTTTTCTGTTGCTGTCTCTATTTTGTGCTGAAAAAAAACAGAGACAACAACATAAATTGGTGTAGTTTCGCCAGTGCAAACTCACGGTGCTAAAGAACAATTATAAATCAGTGCACATTGTAAGGTTGACAAGCCTGATTTCCGAATTGTCTTCCTAAATATGAGGCGCCGCGGCGAATGCATTTAAACCTAGCTTTTTTTTCTGGGAAAATGTGACGAAGAATCGGAATTGGTTTCTTCGTTTTTGAGTTACGATGGCACAGATAGATATAATATATGTACCTACTTATGACCTGTTTCAAAATTGTCACATAACTTTTATCCACCAAATAAAAATGGCGTTTTGACAATTTTTCCATTGAATATTTGTCTAATCGCCATATTTATTTGGTGGATAAAAGTTATCCGAAGATACTGAGACAGGCCCTTACTATCGTTAAAAAATAACACCCGTCTTCTTGTTGCGTCGGCGGAAAACAAACACTCTATGAGATAGTTTAAACCAGCACCGTGTAAGTAGGTCTATTATTGTAATATAAAAGTATAAATTACGTGCCCACGCGCTATATTTACACCGCGCTTCCGTAAACTGTTCTCTATGTATATTTATGCGCTTCTACACAAATCGCTTCATTAGCTGCCTCTGTGCTCTGTTAACCTCTGTACCTCAGTACCTACAGATTAATTGCTTCCAAGCGTGTTTGAAGCAAACTTATAAGACGACATCTTGTTAAGCAAAAGATCTCAAATAACGATAACACAAATGCAGTTGCTCAAACTGATAATGGAATCAGATATTTTATGATCATATACCTATATCGAATGGTCTCATAAAAGTAATTCATAACTGTCCACCATACGGGGAATCCTAGTGTGGGGATTAGGAAGTCTATTGCTGCGCTCCATTCGACGTAATTTTTGTTAATTTCGTTCACAAAAACTATTAAAAATGATCACTTTCAGTACAAGTTGGTTCAAGTGGAACGACATTTATGAACGAAAATAACAAAAAATACGTCGTCTGGAACGCAGCATATTATGTAGAAAACCTCATATCATTCTGCCACTAATAAAATATTTAATATTTCAGACGTGGCCTAAGGGCCTCCGCAGACTAGCTTTTAGCATCGGCGACCGGCGATTTTGTGACGTATCGATGCTGCGTCGCGTTTCTTCGAGAGCGAACAAGCGAGACGCAGCATCAAAATCGCCGATCGCCGATACTAAAAGTAGCTAGCCTTTGGAGGCCCTAATATATCCAAATATTTATCGAGATCGTAGTTAACATAAGAATCAACTTTAAGCGAAGCCATGTTCATAGCATGCTAAAGTTTTAAAGTCGCGTGATCATAAAATGTATTCTGCGTATCCCAAGGCATAAGCGCCCTACCAAATTTAATTCAAGACCGTCCAGCCGTTCCTGCGTATCAGTCAAAACAAATAACATACTTTCGCAGTTAAAATACTATAATAGGATTCCGGAGAAAACACTCGAAAACAAAGACATTACCAAGAAGAGGGAGATATGTGACCGTCCAAAATACTTTGTCCTCCTAAACGGAGCCCTTTGAGACAGGTCGACTCTGTCGCTTGCGGAACATAATTTTGAACACAAGTCGGTATTTCCAATACAGCTCATCTTCTGGTGAATTATGTGCATAAGACATCATTCACCAGAAGTGAATTAATAAGTGAATTGTCGAATTGGGAGTGCGATAACACATGTACGCATTTCGCTGCATGTAGTATCGCGCTGAGCGCGATGATAGAAGGTATGTACCATATCTGCTATAATAACACATCAATGCTATATGCTATAAGCTCATGGAGGTCTTCCACACTTTGTCCTCGGATTCTCACGAACGAGACCGTAGCACGTAGATTCTCACACGCCAATCTGTCGCAACTCTACATCTGAAAATCTGAAACAATAAACAAGACGTGGCACTTCTCAAAACGAGCGATAACCTTGAAGCCTTGAGTAACAAAAAACTTGTTATGGCTACGTCATAAGGTGTGAATTGATACAAATCAACTTGAAAATATACCAGCAAATTTATAGAGATTTTAGCCAGCTTACAATGGTTTTAAAAAGCATTTCTAAGAACCAAAGGGTTTTGTAATAATAGTGTTATGCCGCCATAGGTACACCTGACTGCTTGTCGACAGCTCTAGAGCAGTTGGTAGCAGTCGACCGCAGTTTCAATACAAAATTGACATTCACCATACACGGACCGCTCAAGCAGTCGGCGGGCGGTCGATGCGGTCGACTGCAACCTACTGCTCTAGAGCTGTCGACAAGCAGTCCGTGTATGGCGGCGCTTAGTCCATCATAAATGCTTTATTTAATGTGCTAGGTAGGCATTGAAAATAAAGTTAATGGATACGACAGTAACAGGATAGGTAGTTTACAATTTCAGTCTCGTCCCGTTCATAATGTATTTTGTTTTTGGTAACAAAAACTTCATGAAACGTTGGCGCTGTTAAAGTAAATATTTTGTCGTGTGCAACGAAACTGAAAATGTAAATAATGCACACCATATCCTCACGCCAAGTCCTTTGTATGAACGTAAATATAGACTGTTTACGATATTTTACGTTCCATGTTGGAAAGCGATTAAATCAAACTTCACGAGATACCTAGTCGTGAAAGTTTAGGTCGACTAGGTAGGTACCTACGCTGGCTTGTTAGTTTTGTCTGGCGTTCATAATAATGTCGTTTAAATTTTCGCAGACAAGCAAGTTTTAAACAATTTTTTTTCGTCCCATTACGGGTTATTTTTATCAAAAACACAAAAAAAATAATTAAACTCAGTAGATCGATCTGTCCCACTGTGCGCTTCTTCGAGTGGGACGTTGATATATTGAAAACATCGACAAGTGAAATAGCGATCCCTCTATCTAAAAACAGATGAGTCGACCTTTTTTGGGTCTAATTTGGGCCAATTTATTTTGCTAAATAAATAATTCCTACCCATACTTATTTATTAAGTACCTACTATTAATAACTATCTTTTAGGTACCTAAGTCCGGAAAAAATGCATCAATTTCATCTTAGAATTTCAGAAAGTCTACGTAGTTAGAAAATTAGTTAAATGTCTCTAATTATTAGCAACTGATGTGCTACCTAGGTACTATATGATGCAAGTGGTGGTATAGTACCCACTATTTTTATGTACGCAACGGATCTATTCTCAAAGTTGATTGACGCTAATCAGGTTAACTAGTATTTGGTTCGAGGAATCGACTCCAAATAGATACGTATAGAGGTTAAATTAATAATTAATTAATAGTTAACTCAAACATAGACATGATCAGTGAATTTCTACCTAAAGAATTTCTAATTAAAGAGATAGGTAGGACTATTTTTATATCTCGATTAATAGTTATAGTGTGCTCAAATATTCCCAGTACACACAGAATTATGCATTACTAGCTTGTGTCCGCAACTTCGTCCGCGTTGACTCAAGAATTGGGTCCACAGGGAAATGAAACTTATGAGAAACAAAAAGACGCATCTAATTAGGTACCAAATTTCAAGTGTATACGTCCTGTAGTTAGTTTTTTGATAATCCCACAGGAACCTTACATTTTATGGGATAATACATAGAAGTACATGTCTTAATTCAGGTAATAAACTATCCGTGTGCCCATCCAAATTAGTTTTTGCGTGAATGAGTAACAAACATACCTACAAACTTTCACATTCATAATGTTATAATAGGATTTTAATATCTTCCATAATATCCGGAGGATATTAATTTCCAAGATGGGAATATTCCGTAAGCACTGCGTCATGGAAAACTGGGATGTTATGTATGGGGAAATAAATCATTTCTCCTGTTTGAAGCCAGATTTTGTTTAACATTTGCTGGTGTTGCTATTATCTTCTTATCTAATTTGTAGTTATGAGAACTGTGGGGCTAACTCGATCACAAAAATGAATCACTTTATGATCATAATATGATTCACCGAAATCGTAAGATGGTTACTCCCAAGCAATTCATATTATGAATCGCAATTCATCTATTTGACAGTTATATGAAATTGGTAATATGGTCCACGAAGAAAGATGAATTGCAATGTTGCAAATTGTCAATGTCAATTTAATGACAAATAGGTCAGAGAGAAACTTATATATAGGAAATAGGTACCATACCTATTTATCATAACCTATGAAGATGTTTATTGTTTTTTATGTATTACGAAATATTACTTAACATGAACATCAAGAGTCTCCACGACGACCCCCCAACATGCCAACGCAGGTGCCTAAGAATCCGGCACCGCTGGGAGAAAAGCACGAGCTTTCGCGAGTTTATCCGCGGGATTACGAGCCATCGGATCCACGAAAACTCCAGTGCAACAAGGAGAGCTTCATCACGGTGGAGGAACGAGGAAGCCAGCTAGTCTAAACAATGTGGCATCGCGTCAACGAAACCCTACCAGCTGCGCGCTGCCATGTGCTGAATTTTAACCGGAGGGTGGTTTGTTTCGACGCTTCAAAGGTCGGTTGCAGGGCACGAACAGCGTCATGACACCGACTAGTTATAGCTACGTGTTAATCGTTATGACCGTGAATGTGTAATATTGTTATGTAGGTATATGTTTGGTTTTCCGCCTTTTTGTCATCATTGCACAAACTGGACTACGCAGGCAAGACGGAGCGTCTGGCTGGCCGGACTTAACAGGAAAACCAGCTCAGTCAGAGTGGGAGGCTTGAAGTCCTACCTACTGCGTCTCTATCGTGAATCATATAGCGCAGTGGATACCGTCAAGTAGGTACCTAATAGGTGCCATTTCGAACTACAAAAACCATTAAACGTGAATCAACAAAAAAAAATTGCCCGATTTTCAATAATTTTAAAGATGTTACTATACCTTATAATGTATTTTATGTACGTATCTAATTAATGTTTTTACAAAAGCAATTATTCTTAATAAAATAAGATCAAAATAAATTCAACCATAACTTTATGGATTTTATCGTTTTTCTATAGCAACCTTGAATACCATGGCTCTAAAGGGCTTGTATCTAGGGCAGTAAAACAAATTAAAAAAAAAAGGATTCAGATATGAAATTGTCTATGGAGCAGAATTGCTCGTGAATTGCGGTTCATCTGTGCCCATATTACCGAAATTAGATGAAATGCAAAACGGTTCATTTGATGAATTGGAATTGCAATTCATAAGCAATATTGCATAGTGACGCAGTTAGACCCGCTGGCATTAAATTTGAAAACTATATTATTAAGTAGCGGTTACCTACCTATAGGTATGACCTGTTTCAGAACCGTCAGATAACTTTTATTCACCAAATATAATAGGTATTCTATGGCAAACCTGTCAAAACGTTAAATTTTTTGGGGAAAAAATGTTACTTACCTACATAAGTTTTATCCCGGTCAACATCAAGGTCACAGGGGTGGGATTGGTTTACTATAGTTTAGGTTGCGTTTGATTTGAGCCTGTATGGGACGAGTTGAGTTTTGGTTGAGTTGGGATGATTTTGGGTTGGGTTAAAATTGGGTTGTATTCGGTTGGTCAAAAGACAACCCGCGACCTATCCCCGCCCTTCTCCATTGTCCAGTTCCAGTTTTATTTACGTTATAAGAAATATCTAGGTAGCGTGCTGTTATAAACTAGGCATGTGGGTAGATAAGTACCTACCTACTTTATAACAACACGCGAATTTTAAATACATAATTTTTCATAATCAACTCACGAACACAAGTTTCTCAGTACCTAATTAATTTATTACTTTCTAGTTCGTTTTAATTTATTTTTATTTGTTACCTAATTCCACCTACCCTTGTTTCAGAATGGCACCCTCTACGAATTGGCGTCAGGGGGTTCCCAGTGGCACGCACCGGGCCGGTACTGCCTGGAGATGAGGGTGACTGACCTCTCCGCGGCTCCAAGGCTGATGGCCGGAGTCTGCTTCCCGGACGCAAACGTCGGCACCGATGACAGTTCCGTGTTGTACACTGCATATGCTATTGGTCAGTCCTTTTCTATACTAGGGACTGTTTTAGAATCGTTGAGTCTTATCCACCAAATAAAAATGGTGTTTTGACAGTGGTTTATGGCCGATCTGACAAAACGCCATTTTTATTTGGCGGATAAGAGTTATTTATTTACATATTTATTCATAGCTTGGAAAAATAACAGCTTTTAAGTTCAATAGTGGTAACGATTGAACAAATAACATAATAAGCCTTCTTTTTTCGCAAAAAGAACGTGATAATGATACAAATAATAATTAGAGAAAATACAGAGTACTAAAACAACACGATAACTTACAAATAAGGGCCTCCGTAGACTTGTTTCTTTTAGCATCGGCGATCGGCGATTTTGATGCTGCGTCTCGCTCGTTCGCGCTCGAAGAAACGCGACGCAGCATCGATACGTCACAAAATCGCCGGTCGCCGATGCTAAAAGTAGCAAGTCTGCGGAGGCCCTAATAGTTCATTACATATCTATGTAGGTATTTCTGAAACAGGCATTAATTAAAATACAGAAATGTAAATGTGAAAATGTAAATATAACGTCACGACTTTTATCCCCATTCGGGGGTAGTCAGAGGCTTGAGTGGCCATACACCACCACATTGTGGAGGTATTAACCAACTCAAAGCCCACGTTTCACCAGATAGTCAGAACCCAACGTGACAGGTGGTGAACCTTGTCGCCGTGTATACAGGAACTGACTATTACCTAATCCCGAGGGATAGGTAGGTTTCCTCACGATGTTTTCCCTCACCGTCAGCGAACTGTAAATTATACACTTAGATGAAAATTCATCCATTGGTGCATGCCCCACCGGGGATCGAACCTGGGACCATCTGATTGTTAGCCCAACCTGTTCACCCCTAGGCTTTAGTCGCTTAAAATACAGCTCTATAAACTTTTGTCCTATTACGTAGCACTCTATATAAATTAAGCCCAAATCTAGGTAAACGTTACAAAATCTATAGGTACTCATAGTTCGGCCCATTTTAACGGCTCATTAATACTTCAAGTGTTTAACAAACAGCACATTACCGAGGTGATGGCAATTTTACGAGCCCTGTGATGGGCTGGCCTTTCAAATACCTGTGAATGGTTTATGAGTAGGTACGGCACCTAGTGTAAACCAATTACGTTTTACGATCTTAACATGGTACACCTTTTTATTAGTACAATTTCTTTGTACACACAGTTTCAGTCATTCTAACAAATTGAACTGGGAAGTAGGTTTTTGTTAGGACTGAGGTGGCAAACAAGCGTACGGCCCGCCTGATGTTAAGCAGTTGCGTGCAATACCAAAGGTATTGCTCGCACGTTGCCGACCTGAAGGGGAGTGGGACGGAGGGAGCGGAAGGGGTAAAGTTGGGTTTCCGGCTTTCTCACTCATCGTACGAAACGCAGCTGTAATAACTGCTTTACGCCGATCTTCTGTGAGAGGGTGGTACTACGCCGGTCGAGCCAGCCCGTATATAAGCTGCAGTCAATTGGCTACAGCTTGGCTATACCACCAAAACCTTTACCTTTTATTGGTGGTAGCGACTGTAGCCTAGGGGTGAACAGGTTGGGCTAGCAATCAGATGGTCCCAGGTTCGATCCCCGGTGGGGCATGCACCAATAGATGAATTTTCATCTATGTGCATAATTTACAGTTCGCTGACGGTGAGGGAAAACATCGTGAGGAAACCTACCTATCCCTCGGGATTAGGTAATAGTCAGTTTCTGTATACACGGCGACAAGGTTCACCACTTGTCACGTTGGGTTCTGAATATCTGGTCAAACGTGGGCTTTGCGTTGGTTAATACCTCCACAATGTGGTGGCCACTCAAGCCTCTGACTACCCCCGGATGGGGATAAAAGTCGTGACATTACACATGGTGGTAGAGCCAAGCTGTAAAACTCTCACACGGCGTAAAGTAGCTGTTACAGCTACGTTTCGTACGATAAGAGACAGATAGAGTATTGCAGGCACCTATAGGCTACGGTTATTGCTTAATATCAGGCGGGCCGTGAATCTGTTCTGAACACAGAGTAAAGACTAAAGAAAGAGGTGCCCTTATTACATATTTGTATGAAACAAAACGTGGTCATTGTTTTTTCATTTTCATTTTACTATTTACCGGTAAATAGTTGAACTACTCGCTTCGTTTTATGTCGATGTTAGTACTAGGCCGACCACTCGGCCGAGTTGCTTAGGGCCAGTCCCCTTAGTAACTGGTCCATGGTTCTGAACTACAAGAGCTCTATCTTCGAGCCACGAAAGTTGAGTAGGTTTCAATGTTACCAAACAGTTCGTAACTATGATGGGTAGTATTACCACTTTACGGAAAACAGGATGGGCTTGGCCTTCAAAAGCAACGGTGCCTTTAATTACTGGTAAATATTATGGTTAGGTAAGACGTAAAGTGCTTTCTAAACGCGTAAAGATATACAAACTTTACAAAGAAAAGTAAAAGTGTACACCAGAGTTTTAACGCAAGACAAGACGTCTATGCTATGTCTGTGGTATTATTTCATACCTTTGGCAAAGATAAGAAAGCAACTTATGGACATATAGCTTTTCCCCGCGACATCGCCGGCGTAGAAATTAAATTTAAAAAAAATCGGATCTCTGATGTCGGATCCCGTCTCCCGTTTGCTGGATCCCGTAGCCCGGATATCCCGGGTCTCGTATCCCGGATCCCGTATCCCGGATATACCGGATCCCAAAAAATATAGCCTATGTTACTCAGGGATAATGTAGCATTCTAATGAAGAAAGCATTTTTGAAATCGGTCCAGTAGTTTTTGAGTTTACTCATTACAAACATCCAAACATACAAATCTTTTCTCTTTATAATATTAGTTTAGATAAAATAAAGTTTAGATAAAATAAGTTTAGATAAAATCAGGAAATAATTATTGTTATGGATCGATTTACTTATAATATCGACAGTGATTGAATTTTCTTGACTTAAAATAACTAAGACGCTTACATCACCATTACGATTTAACGACATAGAAGTTGATTAATATAACTATTTCTCATAAAACGCTTTCGTGTGAATGGCTCGTAAACTATATTGTGCCGTGATGGGCGGTCAATGTTTGCCGGTAACTTTATTAGCATTTGTAATAAAAGTTATTATCGTCTGCCATCTTAACGAACTAACGCAAACAAATCGGTATAAATGCGGCGTAAAATATCTGAACACAAGTTTTGATGGGCAAGTTCAGCAACTTGTTGCATAACATTTTGTTTTATGGACGATCAAAGTTGAAATATGTCAACGAATGTGATTGGGCGAGTACGATTAAAATAAAATACACCAATATTGCGAAAATATTATGGTTTTTTCTATAGGACTGCGGTGGCAAAGAAGCGTACGGCCCGCCTGATGTTAAGCAGTTACCATAGCCTATAGATGCATACTATACCAACGGCATTGCTCGCACATTACCGACCTGACGGGGAGTGGGATGGAGGGAGGGGGAGGGGGGGTTGGGTTTCGGCTCTCTCACTCATCGTACGAAACGCAGCTGTAATAGCTGCTTTACGCCGATCTTCTGTGAGAGGGTGGTACTACCCCGGTCGAGCCAACCGCTTTATGAGCTGCAGTCAATTGGCTTCAGCTTGGCTCTTCCTCCTTGTCAGCAGGGTCATATAAATTAAGACAAACAACTCGCTATATCGAGCAATTTGACAGGAATTTCCGCATGGAAGCAGTCATTAGAGCCCAGGGAGGAAATAAGAGATACTGAATAAACTTTTTATATTTTTTTTTTTGTTTTACGTCTTGGTTTCTAAAATTTTACAAATTCTTCTTAAAAGGTAAAAACATACGTGTTGAACAACACACGATAGCTAAAGAAATTTAATTTTAATTTGAAACATTAACATTCGTTAAACAATACCTTATAATATCCACAATTAACTGGCATTTTTATTATTATTTGTTTAATGTAAAAAAAAACCATAAAACTCATTCAAAACCTAACTTCAGAGCGATTTCGATTTTTTTGATGAGAAGTGTAGGTATTGATACAATCCTATGCTTGTATCCAATTCTTGTAGCAACTCTAGCTCTCGAAATAACTTCAATAATTCTTTCCAGGTCTCATCCTATCAGTGCCGTTCCTGCTAGCCACATTCCTGGTGTACGCTCTGATCCCGGATCTCCGGAACTTGCACGGCATGTGCCTGATGGCGTACTGCGCCGGTCTCATCGTGGCGTTTCCTGCACTCGCCTACCTGAAGCTCCATGTCGGGACGATCGGGGTCGCCATGACAGGGTGTCTGGCTGTCGGTAAGTAAGGTTTGGTCATATTTTCCATAAAGGTCCTTGGGGCAGGGCTTAATATGGGGCTCGCAAAATGCGCATGTTGTCTTTTACACTGAATGACTTCACTCTTTTTTAAGTAGGTAACGTCACGACTTTTATCCCCATTCGGGGTAGTCATACTTGAGTGGCCATACACCACCACATTGTGTGGTGTGCACATTTTTAAGTATAGTCTGATTTTTAATTAGACGAAGTAAAATGACAGGTGCTAATGTCTTTTTTCGATATAAATAGAACAAATAAGGTTCAAATTCATAGAACAGTGACATTTTTAGCTGTCAGTTTGCTTCGTCTAATTAAAAATCAGACTATAGGTAGGTATTTATTTATTTTCTAATGGTCACATCTCACTACAAACACTCGGCACCCAACCAGCCCCCTAGACAAGTGGCATGAACGCAAATCGAATAGAATAGAAAAGACTTCACAATGTATGGAAATAACATTACAAGTCGCTATGTAGAGCACGTGACTTATGTCATTTCCATACATGAAGCTTAGCGATTTGAAGGAACGCTTGTAGACGTCAGCAACTTGAATAGAAGGGCAGCACCGCCTCGCCTCGAGCAGTTAGTATTCTTTATATGAATTTCTATGGACCTTCGCTCACTATATCAACTCCGTAGCCTCACCGGATCGCCTCGGTTGCAAGCTGTGTACGTGCTGGTCGGGAGCCGAGTGGTTGTAGTGAGCTGTGACCATAAAAGGGCCTAAACTTTGTATGTCCAAGAGCCCATGGCAATGGCCCTGGGCATCACTGTCATGGGGGACCACTACTGTGCTTTACTTCTATAAGCTCCGTATCTTCGAGAATAACCACGACACCGCCGACATTAAAGGCGATCTCGGAGAAGTGGTGTTCGATATACGGTTTTATTTTAATTTGATCAAAACTCTTGATTACACGAACGTAACGTAACCTAAAATAAGTAGATGCTAAAAGCTGATTTAGTCATTGTGACGTATATTTCTAATTCTTAATATAAATTCCTTTATTGGTCGTAGAGCCAAGCTGTAGCCAATTGACTGCAGCTCATATACGGGCTGGCTCGACCGGGGTAGTACCACCCTCTCAAAGAAGATCGGCGTAAAGCAGCTATCACAGCTGCGTTTCGTACGATGAGTGAGAGAGCCGGAAGCCCAACCACCTCCCCCTATCATCTATAGGCTACGGTAACTGCGTTACATAAGGGCCAGACTTGCTATTTTTAGCATCGGCGACGGCGATTTTGCGACTGTATCGATGCTGCGTCGCGTTTCTTCGAGCGCGAACGAGCGAGACGCAGCATCAAAATCGCCGATCGCCGATGCTTAAAGTAGCAAGTCTGCGGTGGCCCTTAGGCGGGTCGTACGTTGTTTTCCACCTCAGTCCTATAAAAAAGCTAAATAAGCGTCCCATTTAATTTGTTTTTTTTTATATTTGCACATAAACATTTCGCGCTACCTAGATTTAGGTAATTACATGCTTCCATTGCCTGTAATTATATCCGGCACACCTTGGCCCTTGGTATAAATTTGACACATAAAGAGCACACCCCCAGATACATAAGCACTGATATAGCTTGTTAATTTAATTAAAATGCTTCCTTATGGGCGCGCGAATACAATGAATAGCATGACGAGCCTTAATTATAACGTACTTTTAATAATGACGGTGACAAATTAATGTACCTAATAATGTTTAATAGGATGACACGATTTCGGTGGCCGTGACAGTTTTAGGCTTATTGAAACAGCTTTTATTAGTATTGCTTGACATCTAAAATGTAGCATTGTGTGTTTATCTTTTGGTTGCTTTATACCATTGCTTGACATCTAAAATGTAGCATTGCGTGTTTATCTTTTGGTTGCTTTATACCAAGTGTCTCAAAAGTACGAAATAATAATTAAACTACGTATACGGTAGCTGATATGTAGATGCTTAGTGAAGACAAACTAAACGTAACTATAATAGTTTCTGAGTTATGGGCCTTTGAATATTTGTGATTACTTTGGTGTTTCGGCCTCAGAACACATCAAATAGCGTAGAAACCAGTATAAACTGCATCTAGGAGTAGCAGCCACTAATATTCAAGAAATAGTTTGAAAAAAAAATTACATAGTTTAAGAGCTATTACAGTATTTTAAAATTGCCGGGATATTTTTTTTTAAAGTGTTCGATTTTCAATCTAATTTATATGGCATGCAATTCTATTCCCGATACTTATCCAAACCCCCAAGTATTATTTTGTACTTTTGAGACATCCTGTATTTCTGTGTAAATACTTTTTATGTTACTAAGGTGGAAAACAAGCGTTAGGCCCGCTCTATGTTAAGCGGTTACCGTAGCCTAAAGATGCTTGCTATACCAAAGGTATCGCTCCCACGTTGCAGACCTGATGGGGAGAGGGATAGAATGAAGAGAATGGGGGGTTTTCGGGTTCCACCCATCTTCTAAGAGAGGTTGATTCTACTCAGGCCGAGCCAGCTTATATGAACTGCTGTCAATTGGCTACAGCTTGGCTCTACCACCAAAAATACAGATTAGCATAGATAATTACAGATTTATGCCGTAAAATCAATTGTAGTTTAAACCACGGTAGGGAGTTTATTCGAGTCTTCGATATCAAATCGATAGGTTAATCTCTCCACGATCGATGAAATACCTTTGATGTTACGGCCCAGATGCCTTGATGTTTTGTATATTTAAATCTTTGCTATATAATAAGTAGGCAAAATGGAACGAGTTAGGTACCGCCCACGGCATCTTAATAGCCAATGAATGATGCAAGTGTCTAGGTCAGGGGTCGGCAACCTGCGGATGTGAAGCTGCGGCTCTTTAGTTCCATATGCAAATATTATTTATTTTATAAAAAAAAACATTTAAAAATCGTTCTGAATCGATTAACGAGGATTAGACACCATTTCTATGCAAGCAAGTTGGAAGAGTTGGGGGTCCAGAAATGTATGTGCGTAACGCAATAAAAGTGGACAGCTTTAAAAGAAATGCCGCGAGTTGAGGCACTTATATTCGACGCATGGAATAGTCTTCCAGATTGCTACAGTGAGGTGAAGAAGTTGGCATTTGGAGTGCTGACTATCTTCGGATCGACATATTCGTGCAAGCAAGCGTTCTCTTGCATGAATATAATTAAAAGTAAAGTAAGAAGCCAACTAACAAATGAATTGAATGAATGACAATGAATTCTTATGAATAAATAGATTAGTTTTTTTATCAAAAAACTTTATTTATGCAAGTACTATTTATTGTTGGCAAGTAAATTTTTTGTGGCTCTTTAATAACTTTGAAATTTTGTAAATTGTTATTTTTGATTCTTCCGACTCAAATGGTTGCCGACCCCTGGTCTAGGTCAATATGCTTATGACCTGCTGTTAGATCGCTTCTTCAATTGGGCACTGGCTGCTAATTTGGGGATATGACCAAAGCGTTGTTGACCATTAATTAATTGAATTAAGAAACCAGAAGGTGATCGTGATCGGCCGCGGCCACTCCGCAGTCCATGATTTAATTACAAAGAAACAAAAATCCGTAGCCATAGGTCATAGGTACGTGCGTGCATATGTCCGGTAAGTTGGACATCTTAAGGAACATTACCAGTATAAGCTGAACTCTCATTATTATCCACACCCATGACAAAGAAAGCTCAGCTTATGTTAATTATTTTTCAGAGAGATGCAGGCAATTGTACCTATGCGTATCTTCATGACGAAGATGATTTTAATTACCTGCCAATGATATAGCGGCAGTTGACTTTAAGCTTAATGCGGAATCGTTAAATTCAATCGATCGGCCGACTTTATATCTGACCTAGTTGCGACTGAAAAACTCAGCACACAATATGTTTCCTCAAACACATAATAATAATATTTTATTAGCCCTTTTAATGTCCTACTTGGCATGGGCCTCCCTCAATGCGAGGGGGATTCAGGCCATAATCCATCCACACTGGCCCAATGCAGGTTGGATTTACAATGTCTTTCGAAAATTTGTTAGATTTTCTAAGACATGCAGGTTTCCTCACGATATTTTCATTCACCGTAAGCAAAGTACCTAATAATCTTTATTAAAGTTATGATTCATACAAACAATTGATACAAATTTAATCACAAGAAAGAATAGGAGGTATCGTTCATAATTTATTATCGTGAGTAGTACATATCGTTATCGTTTAGTATATACCTAATACAGCAATTGTTATACTTAGTAGAAAAATTATATCCACTTTTCTCCATTGTAAAGCGTACAACATGAGAAGTAATCGTTTCTACAAATCGTTGTCGTAAATACCTTAATTTTGTTTATGTTTTTCAGCGTTCATAGTTTACTACGCGTTCCAGACGAGCTTCTTCTGGCTGAACGTCATGTGCTTCGATATATGGAGGACCTTCAGGTAAATTATATTCAATTCAACATCACGCTCACGTGGTGATGGGCTGCTATAAAACTAGACTAATAAACCATTTCTTCCTCATTTAGTTACTTTTATAAAATACCTACATAATATCTGTAATACGTTATACATACATACATAATATCTGTATACGTGCTTTCAAAGTGGTACGTTAAAACTTGGCTAAATGTCAAACCCGAGTTCACTCTCACGTCGCAAACGAAAGCGTTGATAGCGCCGCGTTTGACAGGTGTTTGAGCGACCGCATTTTAGTATGAAACTAATCCGTCTATTTAAAGGTCACTGTTTACTGTGTAGGTACCTACATTACTTGTGATGTTTTGCGTATGTTATCTCCACGGCCAGTTATATTAAGAAATTTCGATGTTTCTTTTCTTTTTATATTCGGAAGCTATAAACAAGTTTACAGCTACGCTGATAGGATGCCAATTAGTTTTATTGATCCGTTACACAATGGGAATCTTAGCACGGTTATCAGTTATATTGAACTCTATTTTTAACACCAGAGTTATATTGTAGGTCTCTATTTTTGCCTTATTTATAAAATCTTCACTCGACGCATTATTTTATATGAACAATGTTTCATAATCCGGTATGGCATCCATAACAAAAAATTCTGTTCAGCCCAGTCCGCTAAAATTTATGATCATATTTATTACGTCATAAATATAAGAGGTCACGTCTGAAAGAGTGGATAATTGGTGTTCACTCCATCCCTATATGACATAACTGGAATTAATAATAATTCATAATGGAATTCTTTTTGATTTTACGCAGAAAATAGGTAGGTAAAGATGGTTTATTTCAAGAAGATTTATTTACTTATTTACACGACTGCCCAAAAAAAAAAGAGTGTATATGTGTTTAGGGTTCATGTATGTATGTATGTTTGTATGTTTGTATGTGAGATTCTTTATTCCACCATAACTTATAAATGCCTGAACGGATTTCGATGTATGGGGTATCGTTAGAATCCTTACATCATTCCGGGTAACACTGGGTATATTATTTTTGAAAAAAATCAATATGGCGGCATTATGGCTCAACTTTAATATGTGAAAAAAAAAATATTTTCTTCCATTATTACAATATGGGTATCAAATTGAAGGCCTTGATGAGCACAGTCCAAAACTGTAGAATTTATAGGCATAATTTAACATAGGTAGGGTGTACATGCAAAACAAATATATCATTTTTGGCTGCTGTCACTAAAATGCATAAAATAAAAATAAATAATTTAAAAAATTAAAAACACGACTGCCCTGCCAAAAAACGAACTAAAAAGTATAAAACAAGTGCAGTGTCATTGCAGTCGGGGGCCCTCTTAGATTAAATATGTTCCACAGAACGGTCCCCCGACTGCAATGACACTGCACTTGTTTTATACTTTTTAGTTCGTTTTTTGGCAGGGCAGTCGTGTTTTTAATTTATGAAGAGTTCTTACAAAGTCCATACAAATCTACTTCGAGGCATCGCTCATTCGAACTGTTCGTACAAGCGGTATCAATAAGGACGCGACCATACTCATTAAATGAAACTGATGAAAATGTAAAACACCTATTCAAACGAAGGCCGACAGATACCTACTGCAAAAATCAGGGAGAGCTTGGACTAACTAACCTACTTACGAGTTTATTTATTTTGAGTCATTACAGCTTACTGCTTACAACTAAAACCATGCGTAAGATATTATTTTGTGCTTATATAAAAATATAGTATTTTATTAAACGTTCAAAATAGTGGAAATACATTTGTCGGTTATTTCAAGCATAGTTTGGATTGCAGATCAGCGACGCCGTGTCAGTCCAGCTGCAGCATCCACCTGTAGGTCCCTGTCTCGCAGGTCTATGTCCGTAACGGCATGCATCCCATCGCTCTAGATATTGCTCGACTGTCTACTTAGTCTGTTTTCTGTATCGTGTTGTTCAATGTTAACATGATGTACACCAACATTCGTTGTGATTTAAAAGTTCTACCGATTTGCTGAGTAACAAAAAAGCAATGATCCGTTTCGTTCGGGCGTCCGATTTTGAACTTAGATAGGTACCTACATTTCCGTTGTAAATTAGTGTCAAAATCAGGAAGGAATGACACGGATGGTTTAGGTTTATACGTAATAGGTCCCTCGCAAGAAAATCCGGTCTTAAACACAACAGTTAATTTTACCTACAAATCTAGGTAAATAGGTAGGTACTTACCTATAGTTCATAATTTCCGAATTAAACTTTTAGTCAGTTTACAATGGATTTACAAAGCATTTCTGGGGACGAAAAGTGATTTGAAATGCCGGTTTAAATCCATCATAACTTTCTATATTTGGGGTAAAAAGTACCTTCTTATTAAATTTGAACTTAAAAATCAAATAGGTAGGTACCTATAGTTAAACATTTTCTTGAACTGTTCAGCTTCTATTCTATTTTAAATTATAACATCACTGCATTGTTTGAATCGTCAGGAATACATTAAATGTGGTTTGAACACGACTAACAGATCTTTCAACACAAGTTTGATTGAAAATAACTTTGGAAAAGAATCGAGCGCGCTTCGCATCAAGAGAATCAATGTTTATTGACGGAGATACCAGATTTGAGAACCAATTGATGGAGGCGGAAGTTTTATATATTTATATCGTAATATAGGTAACTAGCTAGGCATAAAACATTTTTGACTACCCAAAGGGTGACAATGGGACCCTATTACTAAGCCAACGCCATCCGCCTGTCCGTCTGTCCGTCTATCCGACTATCCGTCTGTCAGCGGGCTGTATCCCACGAACCGTAATAGGTAGAGAGTTGAAATTTTCACAGAATGTGTATTTCTCTTGCCGCTACAACAACGAATACTAAAAAATAAATAAAATTTAAACACATACACACACATATCAGCTTATGTAGGTATATTATTATTTCGTACTTTTGAAACACTCGGTATACAACACTACTGTATCAACTTGTACATACTAATGTTGTAATTATGTTTTAATGCTTTCTAACGTAGAGTTGGCAGTTTGTTACAACAATCACAAAGGTAAGCTATCGGAGGTTATATACAAGGAAATGTAATTACTTATAATTTAGTAGGTACCCACACTTATTACTCACACATGTTTATTACCCACTGAAACAAAAAAATAAGATTCCGTTCTTAGCATGAGAATGAGGATTATTCGTAAATAATTACAATGAATACATTAAGAACAACAATATTATTATAATGCATTAAATTCTCACTCTACTTATTCTTCTTTGCCAGTGCATGTGCATTATCCTGTATGTTTTACCTCTGAATCATTTCTAACATTAGCACGATATCTGAAAGTGCTCTCGGAGAATGGCGACACGGGAAAACCACACGATAAACATATAGGAGACTCATTAAATACCCTTTTGAAATGTGGGCAAAATAACAACTGAAATACTTTATATCAAATGCATGTTACAAAAAAGTAGTAAGGATTTACTGTTGCTACTACGTGCGTAGCAATTAACGTAGCATATTTCGTAGCGGGCCTGCTCCGTAATTTTTGTCTGAAATTAACTTGGTTGAATTTTTTGCTACGCGACTCGAGTTACTTACTTACTGCGATTTTGATATTAGTGTACTGTAATTCGGCTGGTAGTTACCAAGACACTTATACAGGGTGAATTTGAAATCATGGGCATCCTTTTAGACGGTGATTCTACACATGATTCAGAATACTTAGGGAATATTAATCAACAAATCAATTAATAAAAATTTATTGCCCCGGTAAGGAAGAACAGTTAACGGGTTTGCTTAAATATGCTTACTCAAGCAATATTTTTTCATCAAAAGATGTTTTTATTTATTTGGCCAAAATGTTCTGAATCATGTGTAGAGTCCATGGACCAGTTACTAAGGGGACTGGCCCTAAGCAAGTCGGCCGAGTGGTCGGCCTAGTACTAACATCGACATAAAACGAAGCGAGTAGTTCAACTATTTACCGGTAAGCAGTAAAATGAAAATGAAAAACAATGACCACGTTTTGTTTCATACAAATATCTAATAAGGGCACCTCTTTCTTTAGTCTTTACTCTGTGGTAGAGTCATGGTTTAAAAGGATGCCCATGATTTCAAATTCATCCTGTATAAGGTGTTTGGATACTACCCACCTACTTTTAAACCATGTGTAAGCCCTAAGTGTAAACCCAAAATAAAATACTTATTCCAATATTACTAAGTAGCTCCTCTACTTTTTATATACCTATTTCATAACTATTTTCGCAACTTTATACTAATTCCCGACTTTAAGGAGTAGGTAAGCTGTATCAGTTTACTTTCGAAAATAAAAATACCTAGATCGTAACTTGTTCAATCTATACCAACTTTTAGTACAACTTCGTCCCGGGCGGTGTATGAAATAGTATTCATTATTTTACGACAAAATATAAATGGTGTTCTATTTCCTATCTTGGAATTGGGTTGATTCACAAGACAAACGACGTCATGTTTTTTTACACATGCTCTATTCACATAAAAGACTCGGTATTCGGTATTCGGCCGAAGGTGTCGCAATCTCAAATTACGTAGTAGAGGAAGCGACCCATACTGGGCCTCAGTAGTATGAGATCCTCACGTACTACTGAGGCAACCCACACCCCCGCACCCACCGCGCGATTGCTTCGTCATTCGTCATACCTCTGTAAATTAATTATCCTTACTCTGTGGTTTTCTCAGGTACCTTCACATGTTATTGCTCGTAAGTTGAGATTGCGACACCTTGGGGCTTACCACGAACTCTTATTGCGATTCAATTACAGGAACGTTTTAACGATTCAGCGTCTTTTTGTGCAATGACGTACCTTATTGTCATGACAATAAGAAACGTCATTGCACAAATGGCCGCTGAAACGTTAAAACAAAACTGCTATAAGAGGTGGTGGTAAGCCCCCTTGTCTTTTATGTGAATAGAGCATGTGTAAAAACATGTCGTTTATCTTGAGAATCAACCCAATTCCAAGATAGCAAATAGAACATACGTCATCCCTCTGAACCTATCCTTCCTCTGTGGATAATACTATCTGCGTTTCGTTCAAGCAGCAGCTACCGGGGCGGGAGCATGAACAAGCGGAGGGAGATGAAACGCTTCGCCCTGTACGCCGCGTACGCATGGGGCGTGCCGCTCGTACTCACCGCATGCACCATGGCCATGCAGTTCAGTGACCTGCCCAGTTATATCATCACGCCCGGTTTCGGGTCCAGGAGATGCTGGTTTGTGAGTGAGTAGAAATGCCGTTAAGTTGATTAACATTGCTCTTACAGTGGATTGTTAGTACTTTTAGTCCACCTACATTGAAACTCCTAATCATTTATCATAATTACTTTCACAGAAGTCTTGAGTCTATCAAGAAATATTAAGTTTTGCCGTTAGCAGATAACATCTCTAACTAGGAGTGATGGCTCCAACTACAGTTTTACTGAGAAGCATCTCGACTGATCGAGAATAATTTCGAGGTGGTAGAGCCAAGCTGTAGCCAATTGACTGCAGCTCATAAACGGGCTGACTCGACCTCGGTAGTACCACCCTCTCACAGAAGATCGGCGTAAAGCAGTGTTTCGTACGATGAGTGAGAGAACCGAAAGCCTACCCCCCCTCCCCCTCCTTCCATCCCACTCCCCTTTGGCAATGTGCGAGCAATGCCTTTGGTATTGTAAGCATCTATAGGCTACGGTAACTGCTTAAAATTAGGCGGGCCGTACGCTTTTTTGCCACCGCAGTCCTATAAAAAATGATGTGTGTTGACAAATCCGATTTATTTGTTCATCTCCAACCAGATTGGGTGAGCGAGCTGGTGTACTTCTTCACGCCAGTGTTGGTGCTGGTGGTGTGTAACGTGGTGTTCTTCTCCGTCACCGCCAACCGCATCCGCACCATCAGGCAGGAGACAGCCATCCTGAAGGGCGCCGAGTCCTCACGGAGCGATAAACTTAAAAAGGATAAACAAAGGTAGGTTTACTTTTTTAGGGTTCCGTAATCCACGTGCCAACGGGACCCTATTACTAAGCCTACGCCGTCCGTCCGTCTGTCAGCGGGCTGTATCTCACGAACCGTAACAGGTAGAGAGTTTAAATTTTCACAGAATGTGTATTTCTGCCGTTACAACAACAAATACCAAAAAGAAAATAAAGTTTTAAAATTAAAGGGGGTTTCCTATACAGGAAACTTGATATTTTTTTCGTTTTTGTTCTAAGGTGATACGGAACCCTTTATGTGCGAGTCCGACACGCACTTGGCCGTTGTAGCGTTACCGTTTACGGCGACTACTGTTGTTTAGACAGGCCTCTTTCCTGAGCTCCTCGTGCACCTTCAGTAATTATCAGTTACGATCTTTGGTCCAATGATGATAGGCCGTAATTTATAAGTTATCGTGTCAACCAATATTGATAAAGGTTATTAGAGGAACACTTCAGAATTCTCAAAGTGGTAAGTGCTTTTAATCAAGTAAGCGTTTCAGCCGATTATGGTACCCTTTTCACACCTGCCTCTATTTTTGAATATTTTATGAGGTCACAATGAAATGACATACGCGTAGGCATTTATGTAGGTATATATAATAATATAAATAATAATAATTTAGCCCTTTTAACGTCCCACTGCTGGGCACGGGCCTCCCCTCAATGCGAGAGGGATTTATGTGGGTATATTTTACTTAAAAAGGCATAAAGTCCCGTATCCAAGTTAGAAATAATGAACATAAAAAAGAGAGCAAAATGCATATTTTGACATTTTAGAGCAACAACGCTTCTAGATACCAATAGTTCTATAGAACTTGTAAATCTCTACAGATACAGCCTATACTTGAAGCTATTCATTGTGATGGGCGTGAACTGGACCGTGGAGCTGATCAGCTTCGCGGTGGGCGGCTCCAACTGGTACTGGATCGTGGTCGACATCTCCAACATAGCGTTGGGCGTATTCGTCTTCTTCATCTTCGTCTGGAAGAAGAAGGTGCGCAAGCTGGTGCAGAAACGGTACGTAACCTCTCCCTTATCTTGTGATGTTGACTATGAGGTTTCCAAGATTTTTTTCAACTGGCGGCGCGGTATTAGAATGGTCCCCACCATTGAAACTACAGTGTGTACAAATTAAAGGGTGTTATGGAAGGAAAATATATGTACTCGTATGTCTATTGGTGTATGTATTTGTCGCGATCGTTGTAGTGACACTGGCTGAAGACGTGACGACGACTCCCAGTCTAATGAAGCAACATCTAGAGCAGTTTTTATCGAGAGACTATAGAGAACTACCTGACTTCAGAGGTTTGCAGTGCCATGCGCGTTTGTTCAGCGAAACAATTAGCTATTAAAACAGCTCCCGAATCTGAATCATCTGTTAGAAGTCGATACTAGGTTCAAAAGCAAGCAATTGAAAACGTAAATCTCTGCCGGTATAAATTAGACAACTGAAGTAAACAAGGTAGGTAGTGTTGTTGACAGATCTGTTCCGAACAATAGGTAAGTACCAATGTACCATTCCACGAATATTCATCAAGAATATCAGAAAATCTAATAGTCAAATTGAATATTCGTCGTTCCGTTGTATGATAGATAGCCATAGGGTTATCATAGAAAATATTAGCAAATGGTAGGTATGCTAAAACCAATAGGTAATTTCCATAAAATTCAAGAATATGAACCTATCATAGATCACTATTTGTCGGAAAGATAAACTGATGAGATGATTTATAGCGCTCAGTCACCGATGAACTGTGTTGACAAGGAACGTGGCGAGGTACACAAAGATGGCGAACCCGTTTCTGTGAAAAGTAATATGTCAACAGACATTTGGTTTGCCCTTAATACTCCGAACTGCTTGAATACCAGGAAACTATAAGATGAGCATACGTACGTTTACACTTTACAGGTCGTAATGAATGTCTGATACCCAAAGAATATTCGAATGCGTTCCTTTCAATATTTCGTGTTCCTACATCAAATAGTTTAGTGAACTTAAATCACACAGGTGATTTAACCTAGGTGATTTATTACTACTTAGGTACTTAAGTTTCACTTACCTGCCGATCCCAAAATAATTTCCCCGTGCGTAGTCAGGGCAACAAAATATCGAGTTACGTAGGCTCATCATTTATAGGTAGGGCAATCTTGGTAATTATTGTACCTAAATAATATATCACCTACCTATTCTAACCTCCTAATTGTACATCTTAGTTAAGTAATACTATTTCTTTCACTTTTTCAAACTACGCTGCATCAAAATTACTTCGCCTTAAATTGAATTTTCTTTAACTATTTAGGTCCTATCCGCAGTCCAATGAAAGTAACTCGACGGACACCAATACATTTCCGAATATATGGATTTACATCTTCATTGGCCGTCTGCGGCGAAGCTAAAGAGGAAGAACGAGCTGTAAATTATGCTTCTTCGTTCGTTCGTCTGTCTGTATTATATGCATGCCATGCATGCCTCTAGTTGCATGATTCTTGTTAAAATTCGATTCCTATATTGCCTGTACGTGTATTTTAAGTCAGATGATTTCTATAATTTATTTTATCTTCAGTTCCTTTTATCATCTACAATCTACACCATGTGTTTATTTATATTGGTCTGGTTTTCTAAAACAAGTGATTCAGCTGGTTTAATGGTCAAAATGCAACGCATTCTCTATGGGACCTATGACGATATCTCGAAAAATCGTCTGTTGACTATCAGCAATCTTATTTATTTACATCGTATTGTATAGGACGTTGTACTCTTTTGAAATCGCACTAGGTAACTTCTTACTTAGATACCTACATTTTATTTTGATTCAATGTTACATTTCGGTTCATGTCGGCCGGAGCCAGAGGAACCCTTCTCTACTGTACTCTACCGACGAATAACAAAAAATAAAATGTAAATGTAACGTCACGACTTTTATCCCCGTTCGGGGGTAGTCAGAGGCTTGAGTGGCCATACACCACCACATTATGGAGGTATTAACCAACTTAAAGCCCACGTTTCACCAGATAGTCAGAACCCAACGTGACAGGTGGTGAACCTTGTCGCCGTATACAGGAACTGACTATTACCTTATCCCGAGGGATAGGTAGGACGAATAACAACTCCTAATATATTAGCACAGATATTAGCCAACCATTACGTAAAATATATTACTCGCATAGAAGTAATACCTAGTAGCTACACTACTCTAATAATGCATACTTTTATGTGCGTACCCACGTAGGTACTTGTCAACTTCGATCTTGGCAAGTATAGGTATTTGGGTTTGGATTTTTTATATTACATAAGTGTAGTAGAAATTTGACCAGTTGCCACCTGAAGGGAATAAGACCAAAATAAATCCATGGTAACTACCTACTTAATAGCGGGAGCCAAGAGCCGGGCAAATCCAGAGCAAGCCAGAACGAACTGGAATCCTACCTGAAAGACTGGCCCAGGATACCTACACGCCGAAATAAGTGGAATCAACGAGAGGCTTTGCCCAGCAGTGGAACACCACAGTCTAGTAATAATATTAATAAGTAGGTATTACTTCCTTTCCTATTTTTAGGCATTTTTGCTAGGTAGGTAAACTATTCCCAAATCGTGTAGCACCATCTAGCACGCTATGTAAGTAAGTACCTACATAACCGAACCTACGAAAATATTCCTAGAACCTCCTTTATTCTTATTATTTTACTTCCATCTTTAGTTTTTTCTCAACCACTAGGTACCTACCTTGTCTTGCGTTAGCACCTCTAGTTTGTCTGGCTGAAATCCTGTACCAATTTTTCACCTATCCCTTTTTGTAATCAAGCATGGGCCATCCACCACCCAAGCCAATATTTTGTCTCCTGTGAAGCACCGTAGTAACAAAACTTCAAACCGCGAAATTAAAGTCGCATTAACAAATTATCTCTTTCTCGCTCTAGATTCCGCTCCATGTTCGGTTTATCGCAAACTGAGCAAGACAGCCAGCCCAAGTGGAACACCAGCTCGGCGCCCACCGAAGACACCCGGATCTCCACAGACGACTCCGCTATACGACTTAAAGACATTCATTAGTTATACTGGTAAATAATACTTTATGAAGTTACCTATAGGTACTCTACCACAGAATCTACCATGAGTTAAATCCGTTCGCTAGGAGTCGCTAGTCGCTACCGCCTACGTAATATATAGCATTGCCAAAATATTGCATTTTTAGATGTTTCAAACCATAGTGCTTGTAGTATGTGAAGGCACCAAAGGACCTACATAAGGCACCTGGAGCTGTGTTTACACAGATACTAACTTTGGTATACCTATATACACTGAACAGCATAGAAAACGGGTCGGTTAGAAATTTCAATATCTTCAAAAGTACCTGAACTAGCTTTATGAAATAAAGACTAAATTAAAGAATTCTTAAATGAAAATAAAGAAACCGGTCAAGTGCGTGTCGGACTCGCACATAAAGGGTCCGTACCACCGTAGAATAAAAACATCAAAAATATCGTCTTTTTTTTTTACTATTTGTTGTTGTAGCGGCAACAGAAATATACATTCTGTGAAAATTTAAAGTCTCTAGCTATTACGGTTCGTGAGATACAGCCCGCTGAGAGAAAGACAGACGGACGGACAGACGGACAGCGTAGGCTCAGTAATAGGGTTCCGATGGCACCTTTTGGGTAAGGAACCCTAGAGACTTGAAATTTTCACAGAATGTGTATTTCTGTTGCCGCCACAACAAAAAATAGTAAAAATAAAGACGATATTTTTGACGTTTTTATTCTACAGTGGTACGGACCCTTTATGTGCGAGTCCGACACGCACTTGGCCGGTGTTTTTATTTTCATTTAAGTATTCTTTAATTTACTCTTTATTTCATAAAGCTAGGTCAGGTACTTTTGAAGATTTAGAATTTTCTAACCGACCCGTTTTCTTTGCTGTCCAATGTACTTACTATCTACACTCCGTCCGTTTCCAAATAAGGTAATTATCACTATAGCGTCTTATCTTATCGTGTCTTTGTCCACAGATCAATCCATGACACGCTTGAGCCAAAGAATTCTCATGACCACAACGCATCACTATCATCACATTTTAATTGCTAGTCAATTTTGTTTCTACGAAAACTTGTTACAAAACAAAGAAAGGCAACATTGGTGTTTAGGTAGGTACCTTAGACAAAATAGCCTGGACTAAGCGGCTTTCATAGACGTATTTTGCCAAAGCTACCTACATTACATGATACTAATTACACTTTGCAACCTGTTGTTAGATACTCCATATCTGGAAGGTACCTAACAGAAGCTTCGAGTAAGGAGATGTATTATTACGCAGATATTGGGGTTTGATGGGTTTTTTCCGATCGTTGATTGCCTTTGCTTTGTTTTGATTACGTGCATTTACCTTCTTGCATTTTAAGGACCTACCGAGTTAGAAATTTAATGTAAAAATTTCGTATGCACTACCTACTCTTTCGCAAATAATTATCGTAGGTAGCAATAGGCAATAGGTAGATTTGCTATGTAGATTATAGGATTATTGATTACTTTTAAGAAAGAACCACTAAAATAATAAAATCATCTATCTAACCCAGGAGGAGGAGCTATCGTGCCCAGGCGTGGGACGTTAAAAGGGCTAAATATTTATCTAGCACTTGCATTTATCATTAAAATCAAAGAATCGCTGTTTACCTTAAGGACAAAGACATAATAAGTTTAAAAAAATATATAGTACCAGGGTAGCGATTCTGCAACAGCAAACTCATATCATATCTCACGCGCGAATACGCTGGTTAAATGTCAATTTTGACATCTCACCAGCAGATTCACGCGTGGGAATTCATACTCAACCGACTTCAAAAAGGAGGAGGTTTTGTCGTTACAGAAAGACTGTAGCACTGCTAGCACGCACGGCCGGCCGTAACAAGACCTGCCTTATATGTGTTGCGATTTTTTTCTTAGGTATTGCCTACTTACAGATCTTGTAAGTTGAATAAGCCTACTTTTAAATTAACTGTTAAGTACCTACCTAGTTATTTTAAATAATTGATGGAATCAGGCGTAACTTTGCGGAAATCCATTGTTAAACAATTGTAGAGAGAGACCCACCACTCACCCTCACCCTCCGAGGGTGAGTGGTGGGTCCCTCTCTACAATTGTTTAGTTATTTTAATTTCGTAGATACCAATGTAATTATTACCTAGGTATTTTAACTTTAAGGCTAAGATTTACGCTTAATTTTTAGGCTAAATACCTACTTATTGTTTGAATTATTACATCATTAAATGTTATAATATGAATTATGAGGTGATTTTATTTTTATGTACCTATTACGTACAAATGTACAATACCTACCTATTCTAACTAAATGGGTACCTATCCCATATTAAAAATGTTTTCTAGTTTCCTCCACTGACAGGCCTCCATACGTTAGGTACGTGTTTTGGTTTGTCTATTGGTAGATGGGTACCTATGTTTGTTGTTTTCAAAACGTCTTGTTGCGTGCTTCGATAATATTTTTTTTACGATCAATTTTAGGTGTATCAGCTTTCAACCAACCGAAAATTTCAGTTATTTCTAGCTAGCTATATACATACCTACTACCTATCAAACTTGCTGTCCGCTAACAAGACCCAAGTCATAAAATGTAATAGGTATTAAAGTCCAAGTCCATGGGCCCAAATATGGACGGGTCCCAAGGATGGGTAAAAATAAGTATACCAACTAATATCAGGCTCCAAAGGGCTTGTACCCAGGGCCGTAAAATAAATTTATAAAGAAGCTGTCAGTATATCAAAATTATGATAAGTCTGTCAATCCAAGGCCGTTTTCACATTACACGGCACGGCAGCGGCGACGGCTGTCACTGAGATATTTTCGGGGTTTTCATTGGTCAGTAACCAATGACAACTGGTTACTGACCAATGAAAACCCCGCAAATATCTCAGTGACAGCCGTCGCCGCTGCCGTGCCGTGTAATGTGAAAACGGGTTAATTTTTTTTTTTTTTTTACAAGGTTAGTTTTACGTCCCCTGGGTACAAGCCCTTTGGAGACTAACATCAGTATACTATTCATTTCTTCTTAGTTCTACCTTATAACTACCTTAAATCTACCTTATAACTACCTTATTTCTACCCCCCCCAAACCCTATCAGTAAAGTGGCGGATACTTTACTGACAAATTACGAGATTTCTTGGGGGAACCCGAAAATCATGTTTCACCACTTTGTTCCAATTGCCCACACTCACGCACATTTATGAATATATAATGGTTAATATTCCACCAACATTACACATTATAATACAAGAAAACACAAGTTTTTGTAATTAAAACAAAAATGACAACATGACTTTTCCACTTCCCGCCAAAAAGCCTCTCGATCAAGTTTTTTTTTTTTTTTTAAAGATTAGTTTTACGACCCCTGGGAACTAGCCCTTTGGAGCCTAACATCAGTATACTTTTATTACATTTTTTTCTTAATTCTACCTTATAACTACCTTAAATCTACCTTATAACTACCTTATTTCTACCCCCCCAAACCCTATCAGTAAAGTGGCGGATACTTTACTGACAAATTACTAGACTTCTTGTGAGAAGCCGAAAATCATGTTTCATCACTTTTGTTCCAATTGCCCACACTCACGCACATTTATGACCATATAATGGTTAATATTCCACCAATATTACACACTATAATACACGAAAACACAAGTTTTAGAAATTAAAACAAAAATGACAACATGACTTTTCCACTTCCCGCCAAAAAGCCCGATCAAGTTATTTTTTTTTTTTTTTTAAATAATATTAGTTTTACGGCCCCTGGGAACTAGCCCTTTGGAGCCTAACATCAGTATACTTTTATTACATTTTTTTCTTAATTCTACCATATAACTACCTTAAATCTACCTTATAACTACCTTATTTCTACCCCCCCAAACCCTATCAGTAAAGTGGCGGATACTTTACTGACAAATTACTAGACTTCTTGTGAGAAGCCGAAAATCATGTTTCATCACTTTTGTTCCAATTGCCCACACTCACGCACAAAAATGACCATATAATGGTTAATATTCCACCAATATTACACACTATAATACACGAAAACACAAGTTTTGGAAATTAAAACAAAAATGACAACATGACTTTTCCACTTCCCGCCAAAAAGCCCGATCAAGTTAATTTTTTTTTTTTTTTTATAAGATTAGTTTTACGGCCCATGGGAACTAGCCCTTTGGAGCCTAACATCAGTATACATATTACATTTTTTCTTAATTCTACCTTATAACTACCTTAAATCTACCTTATAACTACCTTATTTCTACCCCCCCAAACCCTATCAGTAAAGTGGCGGATACTTTACTGACAAATTACTAGACTTCTTGTGAGAAGCGGAAAATCATGTTTCATCACTTTTGTTCCAATTGCCCACACTCACGCACATTTATGACCATATAATGGTTAATATTCCACCAATATTACACACTATAATACACGAAAACACAAGTTTTGGAAATTAAAACAAAAATGACAACATGACTTTTCCACTTCCCGCCAAAAAGCCCCGATCAAGTTAATAAAAAAAAAAAAAAAAAAAAAAAAAAAAAAAAAAAAAAAGGTAGTGCTGCCAGATAGGGGAGATTCCCTGAAAATTCGGGGGCTTTTTCGCCTTTGGGGGAGATACGGGGGACGGATTCTTTGGGGGACGTTCGATGGGAAAAATAAACACGGAGGATCATCATACCTACTTATTTTAATTTTTCAGTAATACATTATATCTATTAAATTCAATTAGTTCGTTATCGTTTTGTGACAAAGTTATTGAAAGAGTACCTATTTTTGTTTTTGTATAAAACATGAAAATTTAAATTAAAAGAAATACAAATTGAAATGTCAAATGAGTAAACACTGTTTTGAGGGGATTTTTTCTCAAAAAGCTAATTTTCGGGGGGATTTTGTAAAAAATGGGGGGGAAACTCACATGGTCATCTGGTAACACTGAAAAAAAATTCAAAATCAACATAACCTATAATATTAATTGGGGGCTTGTTTTCGTTTATTTGTGACAATAAAAAACCTCGTATATAAGATATAAGTATTAACTCATCAACTATTAATCAATCGATTAGGTAATTCAATTGTTAAATATTTTTTATTTACAAATTAAATGTACAAAGTTATCATTTCATCTTTACATGTTTAGAAACCGACTTAAATTATTATAATTCATGTGATACATCATTTTCATGCTGCATTTGTGTGTGTACATCAGTGGACGTAGGAAACAAAAGTTAAATGTTAATTATCAGTATCTACCTGTTGTATGTACCGTATTTCGTTAGTAGATAGAGGCTTAACCTTTGGACTTTTAGTTTTCGAGCCCTAATGTGTAACGAAAGGTTTAAAACGCCACTTACAATAATATTACTCTCAATAACTGCGTCTTATTTCTTTGTGATCGATTCAACAGGTGCGTAAATTCCTTTCAAATCAAACACTTACCTACTTTATATAAAAATAAAGTTTTCTGTTGCATTATTTAGTTTTCGCTTTTGCCTGCAGACTGTATAAGACTTAGGTATTTAGATATAAAATAATAATAGTTTCACAAGTAAGTATACTTGATTAGTTATTTTTTGCATTAAATTATTAGCTCAATGATTTCACTTCATTATGTAGAAAAGAAATTCATTAGTAGGCTACGTAAATAAATACATATTTATTTTATTGCACTCGTATTGCTGAGATTGTTACCTATACCATCTATAGAAGCTTAAAATGTATTGTAAAGATTTCCTCATACATTATTTATTTATTTAATTATGTTTTACAACAGATGAAATGGCAAACAATGGCCTGTTGTTCCTATCAAATATCACCAAAACCCACACAATGTGTCAGGCAGCATCGAAACATGTTCGGAAAGTGTTGTACGTGAACATTAAAGGGAGTCCAGACAGCACACCAGTAGTCAATCATATAGACAGTGTATATACCAAGGTAAGCATATACCTCATTCTTTGTTATATGTCAGTGTTGTTGCACACTTCATGAGTGCAGAGACTTTGACTTTGATCTCTTTTCGAGAGACTTTATTTATTTATTATTTTTTATTATTACTTTAATTTTGGAGCTCATAGGATGAACGTACCTAGAAAATGATTATTACGTTATGTAGTTAGAACATAAGGTGTATTTTTAACAAGCATCAAGAATCTTTATACCAGGCCTGAGTAAATAATTCTACTAGGCCCTTCCAATATAGGACAAATCTTGGGAAACTTGAATGTATGGCCACCCTAATTTTGTCTTTATTATACCGAGTTCTACTTCTACATACTGCCTGATCTAATGAAGGAAAGTGGTATGCAAAGCAATAAGATGGCCAAGCAAGACTGTCAGTGAACTGTATAATAAATATCCTGGGACATAATTTTACACACGGTTACCTGATCTCAAACTAAGCAGAGCTTGTACTATAGAAACCAGAGATATTACTAGATACACTACTTTTTGTTTGTAAATACATACTTAATTACACCCAGACTCGGGACATGCAGCCATGTTCATGCACACAAATGAATGCCCCAGGTAGGAATCGAACCTACGACCTGTACCTCCATCTCTATTAATCTCGCAGGCCACATCAGCATGTAGTAACCTAGATGTCAGGTTAATGCTAAAGCCCAGTGATTCCATGAAACTAATAAAAACAAGCCAGCCAATAGATGTGATACTGTATGACAGTGAACTGTCAAAGGACATTGATAAACTGAAGCTGACTGTCTCCACTGTAAACAATGGATACAAAGTACAAAGCATTGGTAAGCTACATGATATAAATAGAACTAAAGCCGAAAACCCACCGCGGCGCACGGAGAGGCCACGCACGCGCTACGCACGTGGGTCAAGCTTCGCTTTGCACGAAAATGTATTTCATCGTGTCCACCGCGGCGCACGGAGAGGATACGCATGAAATGACGTCATCCATACATTTTCTTGCAAAACGTAGCCGTGGCCGTGTGCGTGGCCTCCGTGCCCCGCGGTGGGTTTCCGGTTTAATTTAAACAAATTTTAAAGGCAAATGTATAATGATCTACAAAACTAAGGATATTCTACCTAAGAATAAAATGACAGCATTTTGTTACTGAAACATGCAATAGGGGTGAACCTATTGCCATTGTACAGGCCATACTCCCCTGTAACATAATCCTAGATATATGATTATGTAGGCGAAAAAAAAGTTCTTTCCACCGTGTAGTACTCGAACTCAAGATAACGCGACACCACAATCACGCACTTACAATGCAGTAACGTAAATTGAAATGTAAGAACAGTAATTTAAAGTTCTTCTCTGCCACAGTATGAACTTTACCGTAAAGGGACTTCAATTTCCTTCTTCCTGGGCTCCTCTCGATGTGAACCATACTTCTAGCGTTTCAGTATTCGTTTTTTTATTATCAAATTGACCAAAATGAGTTTCCAGATTGCCCCGATACCGCGGACAACGTGAAGCTCGAGGCGGTGAAGACGTACGCGCACGTAGCGCTGGGCGGCACGTTCGACCGTCTGCACAACGGTCACAAGATGCTGCTTTCGCAGGCCGCCGCGCGGGCCACGCGCTGCCTTACCGTGGGCGTCACTGATGTTAATATGATACAGTGTAAGGGACAACATTTACACATTTTTCAAGTGGTAGAGCCAAGCTGTAGCCAATTGACTGCAGCTCATATACGAGCAGGCTCGACTGGGGTAGTAAAGCAGCTATTACAGCTGCGTTTCGGACGATGAGTGAGAGAGCCGAAAGCCCGAACCCTCCCCTGCCCTCCCTCCATTCCACTCCCCTTCAGGTCGGCAATGTGCGAGCAATGCCTTTGGTGTTGCAAGCATCTATAGGCTACGGTAACTGCTTAACATTCGGCGGGCCGTAAGCATTTTTGCCACCGCAGTCCTATAAAAAAACAAAATGATTCATTTAATTTTATAGTCACAATCTTTTCTTCTCCATCCTAGCCTTATCCCTCTACCCCGTTTTGTTTGGTTTACCGATATTTGCACGGAACGATTACCATAAGGATGAGCCCATTTCTGTCAGTTGTTTTTTACTGACTGCCTGTAACGACTGTCAAATATGTTAGAATGACACCCGGGACCGCCAGCTTAACCTGCTCTCCGAAGTACGGAGGAGGTCAGATGTTATACTTCGGCCACCTCCAAAGGCTCAACTGAGCCGAACGTGGCTTAACGCGCCGATGTATAGGGTGTTAATACCAACTAGACTAAAACCTCACATTTTATAGTGATAATGCAACATTCAGCTATTGATAATCTTGCTTAGAAATGAGACTGACACATGCATCTTCTTACAGCTAAGAAGCTATGGGAGTTGATAGAACCAGTGGAAGTAAGGATGAAAGAAGTACTCGACTTCCTCAATGACATCAATCCAGACTTGGAATACGATATATTCCCGCTGCGCGACCTTTACGGGCCAACGAAAGACGATCCCAAGTATCAGGTAAACTGGATTCCAGCGGGTTTTTAGAGCTAGCAACACCTAGCATGATGTCTTCAGTACAAAATGACACTTTGAAAGCGTACCTAAGTTTGACATTGATTATTAACGGTCTAACACAAACTTGTCACACAAACACACACAAGCTCACGGGTTAGGCAGTTCATCAGCGATTTGTGGGGTTGGTCTTTAACGTCGTCTTTAATACCATTGTGATACTTGATATCGGCGAGATGGTTCTTTCTTAGTTCTGTTTGCATTGTTTTACTACAAAACGGTTTATCGATCGGAGCAGTTTGTCAACCCGCATGTGGTAAATCCCTTACTCGTACGCAAGTTAAATTTGAGAGCTGCTTAACTTTGACGCGCCTTACAAAAAATGACAGTTAATGTCTCAAACTGCTAAGTGGGACTTAAATATTTAAGTAGCCTTTGAGTATTCGGCCGTTAGTGATTTTACAAATACACGTAACGGAGTTTTATGCCGGGCGCACATTATCAGAAACTTTCTGACAGAAATTTTAGGGACGACATTATGCAGTCCACATAATGCACCCAACCGGTCCGACAAATTGCTGATAGTGATTTATGTGGATTGCATAAGGTCGTCTATAAAATTTCTTGCAGAATGTTTCTGATCATGGCTGCCTTAAAGTGTTGTCTCATCTTGTTCCAGCTGATAGTAGTAAGCGAAGAAACCCTCCGGGGTGCCACAAAGATTAACGAGAAGCGGGTAGAGAATGGGTTACAACCGATGGCCGTCCACGTGATCGGGCTCGCTCAGGATGCGCACCCGCAGCGTTCGCACGAGGAGGAGGAGAAGGTCAGCTCCAGCAACCAGCGGATGAGGCTGCTCGGGACCATGCTGAAGCCACCTGTGGTGAGGATACTTCAGCATTCTACACCTTTTTACATAACTTCTTCTTATCGTATGGTTAGTGGCTAACGGGCAGGTTGGCCACTAAGGGGGCGTCCATAAATTACGTGAGGCATTTAGGGAGGGGCAGGCGGTCGAGCAAAATCTCACAAAATCTCACCAAGAGGGGAGGGGGGTGTCGAAAAATCTCAAAAATCACCTCACGTAATTTATGGACGCCCCTAAGTATACGTAAATCTATGGAAATGACATTATAAGTCGATAAATAGACCACGTGACTTATGTCATTTAGATACAAGAAGCGTAGTGATTTGTGAAAACGCTTGTAGACGAATCCACGTGTCTAGGGTGGCTGGTGTCAGAGTTGTTCCGCCCAAAGGCCTTTGACAAGGCTTAACGACTGCTGCTTAGATGACAATAACTGGGAACGACTTTTTACGTGCCCTCTGAAGCACGAAGACGCTCAGTTCAAATGCCACTAAATGATCACCCATCTCTGACTGACCTTGCTAAGTGTTGCTTAACCTCCGTTTTCCGGTCAGTGATTGCAGCTGGCTATGATCGCCTTATACTTTATGTAACTGCCCAAATAGGAGTGCAATGTATATAAGGTTCATGTATGTTATTTATGTAGCATTGGTATATTGCAAAACAATAACTTTGTAAAATGTGGTCTAAATAACCCTCAATGCGAGGACCTGGCCCAGCACTGCTAGCACAGCCGGCAATGACAAGACAAAACGCGTCATAAATCGATGTTGTCTCATTCTCTCCTATGAATTAAGTAAGGGAGAGCGACTCGGTGCGACATAATTCGTGGCAAAGTCTTGTCTTGGCTTATGTGATATTAAGAAAAGGCTTTGGCTGATTAAAAAAAAATAAAAGGCTGTACAAAATTTTCTTCACAGCCAAACCCCAACATACCGGATTGGCCCTACGTAATCGGACTAGCGGGAGGTATCGCCAGTGGGAAGAGCAATATAGCGGAAAAGTTAAAGTGAGTTCTATTAACATTCATCTAAAGTCGGTATTTATTTACCACATATTGATATTACTCGGATATACTGGGTGAAATCGAAATCGTCGGCAATATTTTAACCAGTGATTCAGAATATTTAGGGAATATTAATCAACAAATCAATTGATAAAAATTTATTACCCAGGTAAGGTATAACAGTTAAATGGTTTGCTTATTTGCTTACCCGATCAATATTTTTTTATCAATAGGTTTTATTATTTGTTTTCCTAAAATATTTTGAATCATGTGTAGAATCACTGGTTAAAATATTGCCGACGATTTCGATTTCACCCAGTATATTAGCATCCTAGTAACATATTTTTACAAAAATCCAGACTCCAAACATCCTGGATTTTTTTTTAACTACCTTTTGGTTAACCTTCCCTCTGTGAAGTTCCTTTATTTCCGAGCTAATTTTAGGTTTGAATAAATCTAACACCCAGAGTAGTAATTTTTTTTTCCTTTGTTCAATATTCTTCCGTTATTAAAGGCTAATTTATAAATGTAACCTGATATTTTGTTGTTAGAGCGAAAGGCGCGGCGATAGTGAACTGCGATATAATAGCCCACGAGCTGTACGAGCCGGGGCGGCCGCTCAACCGCACCATCGCCGAGTCCTTCCACAACGTCATCACGGAGACTGGCGAGGTGGACCGCAGGAGACTGGGCCAAATTGTATTTGGTGACAAGGTAACAATTGCATCACTAGTAGCACAACCGACTAAATCGACTTTGTCTCAAACTCCTATGCATTAAGAAAGAGAAAGCAACTCGATGCGACATAATGCGTGACAGAAGTCTTGTCTTAGCGTGTGTGCTATCCCCACTGAACGATGAAGGAAAATATTGTAAGGACACCTGCACGTCTTTCGAAAGACGTATGACGTATGCCTACCCGCACTGGGCCAGCGTGGTGGGCTATTGCCCAAATCAACCTTGTGTTGTGGGGATTCCCTCTCCGTATAATGTGCGGTACAAACATAATAGGCTCACCCACTAATACATTGAGAACAAAATACCATCGCCGAAATGTGGCTTTATGTCGCTACACGCACCAACATTACGCCTACCAAAGATAGTAAAAAAATGTGCTGTGCTGTCTTTCTAGTGTCTGTTGCCAGGAATAGTGTGCCACACTTTGTACCTAAGGGTGGTAAGGGTAAGTAGTCTTGAGGGGAGTGTGTCTATGACTTCTGTCTATCCCACAGAGTAAAGACTAAAGAAAGAGGCGCCCCTATTAGATATTTGTATGAAACAAAACGTGGTCATTGTTTTTTCATTTTCATTTTACTATTTACCGGTAAATAGTTGAACTACTCGCTTCATTTTATGTCGATGTTAGTACTAGGCCGACCACTCGGCAAACTTGCTTAGGGCCAGTCCACTTAGTAACTGGTCCGTGGTCTACCCCATGAGAGAATACAGGCATTTTTAATTATGACCTGAAGGTCAGTGGCCTGAAGCGCGAAGTAGTACCTATTTATTTATGAGGTGGGTGCTACACCCACGGGTGACTGTGGCGGGTTTGTCCACCTATCCATCCATCTCATAAAAAAAATAATTTCAGGAGCAGTTAGAGAAACTAAACAGCCTGGTGTGGCCGGCGGTAGCGGAGGAAGCGCGGCGGAGAGTGAGCGCGCTCGGGCAGCGCGGACACCGCGTGGTGGTGATGGAGGCCGCGGTCATGGTGCGAGCCAAGTGGTACGCCTACTGCCACCAGCTCTGGTCCGTCATCATACCCAGAGACGAGGTAACCAACTACAATGCGATTAAAATAAGAATAAAACGGGCTCTCGTCTTACTTCACTCATATAAGTACATTGTACTTGTGAGTGAAGTTATCCGAGAGTCTGTACAAGTTCCAGTTGTGACGTACCACAACGTGCAACAACGTGTGTTCTGCCTAGATGACACCACCCGGGACCGAATTTTTACGTGCCCTCCGAAGCACGGAGACGCTCAGTTTTAACGCCACTAAATGGTCACTCATCTCTGATTGACCTTTCCAAGCGTTGCTAAACCTCCGATCGTTTACCGATCAGTGATTGCAGCTGGCCATGAACGCCTCTTACACTAAGAAATCGATGCCGCGACTTTTTTATGGGACTAGGCCCACCAAACACTCCCACCACTGTTACTCCTGTAAGCCAAGGTCGAAAATGGTATCCAACGATGACGCCAAGGTTTGACCCTCGACGAGTCCCGGGGAAATGCTAAGTTGTCCTGGAACCCGTACAAATTTCATCAAAACAAAAGATAAGAGGAGTTGGAAGGTTATCCACTTTCCTCCGTTGCGAAGCAGAAGACAAAAATAACTAGGCCTAAACGAAATAAACTATTTGGATTTAAGTAACAAATAACATTTTTACAGGCAATAAAAAGACTGCAGAAACGCAACGGGTTAACAGAGGAAGAAGCCAGACAGAGGATAGACGCTCAACCATCCAACTTGGAACAGGTGGCGCCCGCCAACATGGTGTTTAGTCCCTACTGGAGCTATGAGTACACGCAGGGCCAGATCGACAGGGCGTGGCAGAACTTACAAGAGTATCTGGCCAATAGGAAGTAGATGAATGACGTCAACGATTCGATATTCAAAACGTTGTAAGGTTTTAAAACGTCTCAGATAAGTCGGTGGTGGCAATCAATAGTAGTTCTACCACGAGTTTTAAGCTCTTTAGTTGCTAGGAGTCTAATGCCGTGTGTCCACTGGCAAGTAACTTCCGCAATTTCTGGCAGAAGTCACTTGCCGACGTGTTTCCACTGACTGCAATTTTACTCAACCGTGTACATGTGGGACTTTCAGCAAGTACGGGAAGTCGCAGAAGTCCACTTGCGTGAGTGTTTACTCATTGAAAGTCGCTTGCGCAAGTAAACTTGTGCAAGTTTTCTTGCCCGTGGACACTCGGCATAAGAAAAAAATGTCACCTCTATCAGACACTGGACGAATAAAAAAAATCTTTAAGCTACTTGCTAACTCTCTTCTTCCAATTTAAGTGTCCGAAGACTGTCACATTGTGAAACAGGGGGCTTACCACGACCTCTTGTCGCGATTCAATTATAGGAATGTTTTAACGTTTCAGCGACTTTTTGTGCAATGACGTACCTTATTATCATGACAATAAGAAACGTCATTGCACAAATGGCCGCTGAAACGTTAAAACAAAACTGCTATAAGAGGTGGTGGTAGGGCCCCAGGTCTAGTCAGACCCCAAAGAGATCGTTAAACGATATAAAATCGTACGTTCAAAAATCAAGAAATATGTAATATAGACCATATTACGTATTTCTTGATTTTTGAACGTACGATTTTATTTGTATTGAGTGATTGCCGCCGCCACGTGTCTGTGGGACGCCTTATTTATGGGTTATAGCTAAGATATAAAGGTCAAAATTGTGATTTAATAGGAATAGCTTTACAAATAGCTACAAAAATAGAGTGGGGCTCAGTTGAATTATCTTTATAGCGTTCAGTTAAGCAGGTTTAAATAATGGATATAATGACGTATTATTTTGTCTCATAAATTACATTTAATCTTTTTACGGTACCAATGTTGTATTAAAAAATGCGACTTATACCAAAAGATTGTATACTGCGTGCCGAATTTATTATTTACTTTCTTATATAAAGCAGCTGATTAAATGCATTTATAATCGGAATTTAAACAACAGAGGTAGAAAGAAACGAGTTGTTTAATAATAAAGTAAATATGTAAATATGACATCATTTTAATTCCAATAAATGGCGAATTTTAAACCAAGCTCAACAAATAACGATCTTAGAAATTAATTACAGGAGAATTACATTTAAATCATGTTATGATGACTGTGCCATCACGGTATACAATACTCATTTAAATTTATAACGGTTTAGTGCATATTATACAAAAGCACAAACATTAATCGTAATAGTTTGGAAACTTAGGCGCGGTTAGGATTTAGACTGAAAAACCTCCATAAAAATTTAGGCTAGAATACGAGCAACTAGGGAAACCTACGCGCTACGTACTATAGTACTACCGCAACCGCTGTGCCGCGCCATAGGTATGCGCGGGGATGTGGGAGGGTGGGACGGCGAGAGCGATGACGGGTGGGGGAGTGGGACGGCGAGAGCGATGAGCCCCCCCGTCTCGCCGCTCGCGTTCCTAAGGCGCGGTACAGCGCTTGCGGTATACCTATAGTCGAACTGTCGTTATGTTACAGTTGCGTTTGTAACACAAACTTAACGACACGCGGTTGTACCGTTAGTTGCTTTTTGTAGGTAGATACTCAATGAACTATTGTTTCAAGGAAAGGAAAGTGTGATAATGTTAAAACCGTTGCGTAACGAGTTACCGTTTACGAAACTCTGAACTTGAACCACAAAAAGTTTGAAATGCGTGCAAAAAACCTATTGTCTATGGTTAGTACTTGCACAAACATTGTATTATGCCAGTGCATTCGATAAAAATCCGTTATATTGTTTAAGTTAAATATTATAATACTCTTATAAGTTTAACTATAGTAAGCATTATACTAAGCTACTGTCGGGCTGGTTACAAGACAAAATATTAAAGATATGTAAATAATATTTATATTATGGTAGAGTATTATTGTGTGATTTATTTTAGTGCCTATGTAACCTTGTCATAAATAATATATTATTTTTGTTACATGCATTAGTTTAATTTGATGAAAAAGACGTAGAACATAAACGTAGATATGCATAATTTATTATTATTACCAATCCACAAATGGATATCTTTTTCCAAATGAGCTCTGTTGAAATATTTGATTTATTACAAAGTAGTCTTGTGTTAAGGCTAGCGACCATTATGAGGCTCCGTCCAATAACTGTATTAATCTTAAATTTTAGTATTGCCTTCGGAAATTTGATGATTCAAGAAAATGTAGAAGAAGAACGGAATACAATAATTGTAAGTTAAAACAAACAAGTACTGGGTGTCTATAGGTATACCGCAACCGCGGTGCCGCGCCTTAGGTATGCGCGGGGAGGTGGGAGGGTGGGACGGCGAGAGCGATGACGGGTGGGGGAGTGGGACGGCGAGAGCGATGAGCCCCCCGTCTCGCCGCTCGCGTACCTAAGGCGCGGTACTGCCCTTGCGATATACCTATAGTACAGTTAGCGTCAAAAATTGCCACATCATAGGACATTTTCCGTTGTAGCATTTTCAATTTGTCAAAACTGTAAACATGCCTGTCTCTTTATTGCAGGCAAAGATCATCAGTTACAATTTAAAAACGAACGGTTGGAATACAATCCTATGTATGGGCTACCTCTCTGGCACCTTCTACCAAGAAATCCGAAGCATTCCTTACGCTTTTGTCATGTCTAATACGGACACTGACGATTTTGATATTGAGGACATCATTCCCTACCATTCAAACACTATAGTGTTAAGCTGCTTAGATTTCGCAGACTATGAAGAGTCTATCCTTAAATTAATGAACTCGCCGTTCTGGCATCCTCTAGCAAATATGATCGTATACTACCATAACCAAGATAAAGGAATCCTTGCTAAAATATTCTTTAGTCTTTGGTACTACAAAGCCATAAACGCAATCATTGTTCAGTATGATGATAGTGAAAAGTACTTGTTTATTTCTATGTACAATCCGTATGTTAATGATAATTACAAACTTGATAACAATTTTGGGTGTTGGACTGCAAGAAAGATTGGGATGCCAATACTCGGATTCGAGGATAGTTTCGTTTGCGCAGACACATGCCAGAACGTATCTTTGCTGTCCAAATACAGAGCGGACAATCTCGGCACTTGCATTGGCTACAACACTATTGTAGTTCCCTATAATAAATCAATCAAGGAAGATTTTAATATATTCGAAAATAAAGGCAAAAATTTGCACGGGTACACACTCAGAGCGTACACTACAGAAGTAGAACCCTTTATTTTAATTGATGTATACGAAAATGGAACCTACCGGTTGCGTGGTAGAGATGGAACTCTTTGGAATACAATTAGTAATCTTATGAACTTCACTATAGATCTAAATTCCAGTGTCAAAAGAATGAAAGAGCCGTTTAATTTCGAAGTGAATATCAGACAGATATTTGCGTTTGCAAAAAGAAAGGGAGATATTTATTTAATCCCCATATATTTATTCGATTATATTGTTGTTGAAATCGATAACACTTTCCCGTATAAAGAGAGTGGTGTTTGCATAATGTCCCATCGAGCTGGCTTTGAAACGACATTGTTCGATGTGAAAATGTTGGAGACTCATTACGGTTTTATGTTGCAGAGTACAATTTGCTTTGCATGCATTTGGTTAATCTTTGCTATTTACCAAGGGGTGGAGAAGGGTGAGTTAACAACCGATCAAGTGGGGAAAGACTTAGTAAACGCCTTTAGGAATGTCCTATTGATAACATTACATAACCCTCCGAACCGCAGCTCGTTCCGTATCTTCTTGACCGTGTCTATTTGGGGCTATTTCATCGTCAGTTTTGTCACCCAAGCATCGATCATATCCTTCTTCACGGCCGTCAAAAGAGGTAAAGAAGTTGAAACATTCGATGACGTGGTGGAGAAAGGCTACATGATCGAAGGCATGGCGTCTCCCGACCTCATACTTCCCGAAACAGAAGAAATATTCCGAAAGATCAACTCCAAATTGGTTCCAGTCCAGGATCTGTACGGCTGTGTGAAACTTATGAGTAACGACAGTCGGAGATTCTGCCTCATCGATTGCTCGGTAGGGCGATACATAGAAAGGAACAGACTGAACAAAAACGGCGAGCAATATTTACACGTCGCCAAAGATCGATTCCACAGTCATTACCTAAACATAATACTGTCTAAACATTCTCCAATGACGGACGAGTTTAATAAGCATGTGATGAGGTTCTACGAAGCGGGCCTCATTAAGAAATGGGAGCAATATAGATATGCGGATATAAAAGACGAGGCCGCCACGAAGCCGTTGGGAATGAGCGAAGTTAAGGGTCTATTCGATGCGTATTGTTTTTGCACAGGATTCACGTTTGTTGTATTTATCATGGAGCTATTAACGCATTATGGAAAGAAAATACCTAATTTATATTTGTCTTTACGGAGAAGTATAAGGCGTTAATTTCAATTTTCAACATGTTTAATAAACGAATGTGCGTAATTTCTCTTATGCTGTTTATTTATCACCCACCCACTCGGTAAGTACACTATTTTACATAACTACTTTATAGTTCAACGCAGATACAAACCTTTTTGTAGTTTGAAGATCGCGCGACCGTAATACAAATTCCAGAAGATAAATAAAAACCACTGACCCTATAGGGACCTACCAAGCATGCAGAAGTAAGTATTGGAACTGAATATGAACTATCTCCACCGTACGAAATAAGCGTGGTCAACCATCCGTAGGTATGTAATAAGGTGTAGGTATAAAAAGTACCTATAGACCGAGACCATTCTGTTCACCCCCCTACGCCTACGCTCCGTGAAGATTCTAACACAGATTAAATAGTTTAGATTCTATTTTTTCTTAAATGGCAGCACCATTTTGTGCTTCGTTTTTTTGTCTATGGTTCGTTGAATCATTTGTAGGTATGAAACATAATTACAATGAATAGCAACAAACTAAATATAATAAAATAACGACAGTAAATTTGTATTTATTATTATATTTTACTACCTAATACGATTTAAACATATTTTTGTTCTCTACAGACTGGTAACATCGATCTAATCATTGTTAAAAAAAAATGTCTATGGGTCATTCATGGTGGAAAAATTAGTCAACAGTTTTGTAAAATATCATGAAAATACACAGTTAGCGGCATGAATAGGCCAATTTAGTTTAGTTTAATGGGAAACACGCACAACAAGGATTCTCAGAACAAGAATCAAAAGCAATCTACGCACTCATACCGCGACGGCCAAGCGTTCACAAGTCAGGTAAACGATAAAACGAAAACTTGCTAATGTCATTCACAGCTGAACTCACGTAATATTTTGGATGTTTAGACACAAGGAACCTCTTTTTGTGACTGCGTAGCGGGTTTTTATATGGTGTTTGATGAAGTTATCGTTCGTGCTCGTGCGTTCAAGCCTTTATTTGTGTCCGTTCTTTGTTACAATTTGGTGCATCATTTGTCTACAGTTCAGTTTGTCTCATTTCGTGGGCAACTTGAGCGGGCGTTCCTTCGTCAGCGTAACAAGCAACCAGTCCGTGTACAGCGCATCGCGACCTTGGTCTCGCGTTTCGAGACGAAGGTTAGTAAGTATTGTAATCAATTCGTCAAAACAAACATTCGGGCCGAGTTATTTTTGATGATACGGGGTTAACTTCTGACTGTAACACTACTGAAACACTTGAAATTTTCCATTTGTAAGAGTTAATAGGTATTCTCTGTTAAGATCCTCTATTATTTTCTTGGATACTTAACTGTTTTTAGGTATTATTATTCATGTATAGTATCACAATTAGATAGTTCAAAATATACCTTTATAGTTTTTTTTATACATGTCATATTAAAAACTATAATCTATTGCATACCTGATAAGTTTTTTGTGTAAACACAAAAACTGGTAATATGACATCACCATGTACACATTATTGTGCAGCTGAGTACAACTAGACCACATAGGTACCAATTAAAGCATTTACTGAGATTGATTTCATAAGGAACATCCTGTGGTTATTCGTTGTAATTGATCTATGATCAAGTAATTTATCTTGTGTAGGCTTAACATAAGTATTATTTAACTACCTATGTAACTATGTATATTACAAATTTTAAAAATATTGAATATCTTTATTACGGTTAGCCAAATATTTATTTATTCTTAAAAATGAAACTCACTACGTCGGGCAAGCGTGATGTGAATCAGATCGGCATAATCATCCCCTGTGTGTACGAAGGTGTTTACCTCAGACATGCGGTACGCAGGTAAATCTGCCATCCTCGGAGTTGGATGCGTTGGAATTACTCTAAAACATGTGTTGCCAATTATGCCAATGAAACTCACTATTGCACCATTATAATCAATAATCATTGCTGATTTATTTGAGAAGTCATAAGGAAATACATAATTTGTTTAAAAATGCATTTTGTTGTTTCTTACATGACTGATTGTAAACTTTATTGCAGATGGAATGACTCTACACTAAAAAATCCTCTAGAAGCCAGCAAGACAGCCTGGCCGGTCGCTCACAAAGAGTCCATATTCCAGCCCGAATTCCCCATCACCACTGACTTGCTTCAAAAGGACTTCCAGATAGAACAGACCATAGCCAAGGGAGCATTCGGAGAAGTCTACAAAGTAAGGAAGATCAGCGAGGACAAGGAGTATGCACTGAAAGTTCTGAGCAAGTCACAGGTGAGATAATTAATGTTTTAAAAGGTTATACACAATCCTACTGAATTAACTGTAAGCTGTGTTAAATGTCAATCCAGGCTGAACATAGCTGCTACTGACTTCAGTATTATAATATACTAGCTTTTGCCTGCGACTTCGTCCTCCAGACTATAATTTATCTCTGTCAAATTTCATCCAGATCCGTTCAGCCGTTCTGGCGTGAAAGAGTAACAAACATCCATCTATCCAAACTTTCACATTTATAATATTAGTGGGATTCATAATTTATTGGCGGTGTAGCCAATTGACTGCAGCTTGTATACTATGTATATGCTGTAAACTATGGGCTGGCTAGACCGGGGTAGTACCACCCTCACACAGATGATTGCGAAAAGTAGCTATTACAGCTGTGTTTCGTACGATGAGTGAGAGAGCCGGAAGCCCAACCTTTGGAAGTGTGTTTGTGGAAGTAATCTCAGGAACATTTGGCTATCAAAATTAATTATGCCCAAACCGAGGCCGTGCCCTACGTGGTGCCCTTGAGCTAACCCCCTGCCTCGCTGGCTGGAGCGCACTTTGCCTTCGCTTCCCAGTAAAGTTGTAAAAGTCCATCAACAACGTATAATCCATCGAAAAAAGCCATAAAATATTTACATATTCACCTTGTTTTAGGTAACTTATAAGCCTAAAAGTGATTGTTAAACAAACGCGCTTTTATCAGCAATCACGTTATCGCTTGACCCATATATGTACACTTATTTATTAACAATTCTGGTGATAAGCTTTCGTACAATATGCTAAGTCTTATCAACTCACGTAATAATACTTACTAATCTACGTATTAGTTTAGTGTGTTTTATTAGTGAATATCCAGTAGATTTTTGCCAGTGGCTCCAAAACGAGCATACATTATAATACAGTATACATTACAATCTTCACAAGTTCGGCAATACATTTAGTTAATAATAATAATAACACTCCACATCACACACCTCACAATTGATCACGTCAACCACCACCCAACCAGCCCCACCAGCTTTAACACCCCAAGAATCTGATGTGCACTTGGCTTAGGCCCGTGTACACCAGTAAACCGGTGCAATACCGAGAGAAAAAAATACAACAAAATAATAATAATAATATCCTGGGACATTTTTGTACACACGGTTATCTGATCCCAAACTAAGCAGAGCTGGTACTATGGAAACCAGATAACTGATATTACTACATATACTACTTTTTTATTTGTAAATACATACTTAATATACATAAACACCCAGACTCCGGACATACAGACATGTTCATGCACACAAATGCATGTCCCGGGTAGGAATCGAACCTACGACCTGCAGTGTGAAAGGCGCCATCACGCCAACCACGCTAACGGGCCCGTCAAAGTTACGTCAAGTTACGTTGGTCTATTAACAGAATTAGCACCATTCAACCGCAGTCCGCAACCACAATAATAAAAACCTGGACGATATTTATCAAGGAATATCCAGAATAAAATACAATGTTATCAATAATTTGTATATTTCGGTGATACATGCATATATGAAACATAGAATAAACGATTATAAAGTTACTGGTTAGGTTATTTGATACGCGAAATAGGCGCAAATGAGCAAAACTTGTAACCATGTTTTTTTTTTCTGTAAACTTGTCTATGATTTAAACATATATTTACTTACGAAGTTACACCAGCAACAGTCTCTTGTGTCGACTATACTATTAATAATCTTTTCTCAACGAACTATAATTTTACCCACGTATTCTTCATCACTCAACTTTTCTCCACCAAAAGTCACCCGGCTAAGAAAAAGCATGTCGTATTATTAGGGATGACCCTGGCCTTATTTCCCTTACTGATATTTTGCGGTACTCACCCGCTTATAGTCGAGTGACTGATTACAGATACGAAAAAAATACTTCGTTGTTACTTGAAATCTCGTACTGACTACTGATAAGTAAGTTCAGTAAGTATAGGTAACATCACTAACATATTCCTTATTACTTCAAGTATCAACCAACGGGTCAAAAGCGTGACCGGTAAATGGCAATAGGCGCGCCTCCATTATATTGAGACCGAATACCTCCGATGCAATTTTAGTGTATTACAGTACATTGCTCTTTCAAGGAATATCGTTATGATTGTATATATTTATTTAACTATAATAATTTCAGATCGTAAACGAAAGTGCGGTGCGGCAAGTGAAAGAAGAAGCGCGGATACAAGCAGCGTGCGGCCATCATTCCTTCATAGCGGGTACCGTGGCCCGCTGGCAAACCAAGAAAAGACTTTATATTGGTAAGTTTACAGTTTAAAATCGATAACACTACATTTTTAAAGAATTTAATGTGGTTGGTTATAAAGTGCAACTAAGATCTAAAGCTCGCATTAATAAATGCATCTCAAAGTTGATATTGATCTTAAGATGCGGTTTTTGATTGATGTTTCATACATTAAACGTCAAAACTGTATCTTAAGATGTTAAGATCGATCTCAAGTTTGAGATGCATTTATTAATACGATCCTCAGAGTGCTCGATCAGGCTTCCAAGGCTCATATTTTATTCTCACCAAAGAACGTGAGATGCAACTCTCGGAAATTAGGTTTTTGTGAGTCTCACTTATTTGGTGCATCCATGCCTCGCATGCCTCGCCCGAGCGCTCATGCTATGAAATTATGTCTATGCGTTCCGACGTCAAAACTGAGTGCTCGGGCGCGGCATGCACCTGATGTAGCCGCACTCATTCATATACAGGTTCGGTGTTGGTAGGTTGTCGGTCTCTCATAAAGAAGTTTATCCTCGGTACTTCACTTATTAAATTGTTCGCAATTATATTAAATCTTAAGGAAGCTCTGGCCTATATCACGCACGCAACATTCACAAGACCTGTGATAGTCACTTATTGGTCGTGTGATTGCATTATCTCCACTCTAAATATAGTTCGCCCAGGGGTGTCACGGACACGGCAGCCGACAGGCGTCCATTGTTCCTTCATCCTCGAATCAAATCTATTACAATGATGCATAGTCAACTCGTTAATGTTTTATTCAGGTCATTTGAAGTTATTTCAAAATTGCTCCGCTTTATTTTACTGTCTGGTCACTTAGGGAGAGTCCATAAATTACGTGAGGTGATTTCTGAGATTTTTCGACCCCCCTCCCCCTTGGTTAGATTTGGTAAGATTTTGCTCGACCCCCTCCCTCCCCCTCTAATCTCACGTGAGATTTTTCAAAGGCTATATTCTAGATGAAAAACATGTTTTACTTAATTTAACCCAGTTTTCTTGCAATTTTATATTGTTTCTTGCGGTAAATAAAATTACGTGAGATTTGCCGAGACCCCCCCCCCGCCACCCCCACGTGAGATTTGGTGAAATTTTGCTCGACCCCCTCCGCCCCCTAAATGCCTCACGTAATTTATGGACGCCCCCTTAGGCTGTCGATCGAGGATCGAATCGTAATGTCTGCTCGATACCCGTCGCCCGCCGCCCGTCTCGTTACATGGATCGATTATTCGTCAATCAGCCAAAGCTACCACACCAATCGATCGAAGTCGATCGAATTGATCGTTGCCATCACTGGTATATCAAATAAATTCCAGCCCAATTTTAGTTTACATGCTACAAACAACACTTCAATGATTTTTTTATTAAACCCTTCAGTGCTTCTAACGCAGGAAGCATTTATAATTCTCAACTGAGACTAGTTGCTATGTGATATATAATTACTATTAAATGATCCATGTAACTAAATTTACTTGCGAAAAAAGTTAAGCAAAAACGCTGAGTATATTATTAATTGTCGGTGAACGACCTAATGGTTTAACCGTTGGCATTGAATCACCATGAACTTGCTGTGTTACCATGACAAGGTATTTTTACCGCGATTATGTGTATGGTATCGTTATAGAGTATCATGTTTAGTGCCCGCTCATGTTTATGCACGGAAGTAGAATGCCATGGAAACGCAATATTACGCACTTTCGTAAGGGACAGCAACAGTACACAAAAATACGAACTAAAGCAAATCTAAAAATTTTCAGGGTTCCGTAGTACGTACGAGGAATCATTTCATGTTTTTCTCGCAAATATCTATAGATGTATCTTGCTTACACAGCTGTCAATATTTCCACAGCGACTCTAGCTTGACCAATTTAATTTTTTTAATTTAATGTATGAATAATAGAGTTAAAATTGTCTTGCTACCAGGATTCTAGGTTTCGGGTAACTAAAAATGAACAAAGATTATAATATTGCATATTCATTCATATGTGAGTTAACTTGCTCAAGACTTGAAGTCAAAGGTTCACCTTCTCGGCAAGACGGGAAGTACGCACAGATATTTGTCACCAGATAACGCGCGACCCAGTAAATAAAGGTGATTGTTCTAGATAGCGTTTTTATTGCAATAACACAATTACCGGATTTTATCGGTTATGTTTATCTTCTACGATTGTTTACTTCTGTCCACGTCACTCAGCCAGCGGGGTCGTGTTAGGATTTACATACTTATTGTGTTTTCTATTCGGTCACTTTAAAGGTCATTGTCGCTTGTAATTGGAGTGTTTTTCGGGTAGGTCAGAACTTGATTTCGACGTCCAGATTAGATTAGTATAAAATGTGTCATTTGTCAGTTTGTTTTGCGTGATTTAGGACGTGTCGCGTTCGTCGAGTCAATTTAGTTTTTGATTTATCAATTTATTTATTGTATATTCTCTCTGTATTTAATTCGAGCGTCTTATATCATGTGTGAAGTTAGGCACGTTTTCAATGAACAAATGTATTGGCTCCTTTTTTCCATAGATAAAGCTGTTATAGAAGCGTGTGTTGATTGTGTTTTGTTACAGTTTCAGAGTACATTCCCGGTGGTGAACTGTTAGCTTTACTGGATAAGTGCGGGAGTTTACCCGAGGAACTCGTCAAGATATTTGTAGCTGAAATTGCCATTGTTATTGGTAAGTTTTCCTTTCTATTTTGGTTTCGGCGTAAAATGCCGTACGAACAACAAACGCCAGTTTAATCTACAAATACCCGATTCTCAGAATGCCAGATTATACAAATGTCAGACTGTATAAACGGCAGATTCTCAATGTTAGGCCGGTATTAATAAATCTGTTAAGGTACGGTGAAGGAAAACATCGTAACCTGCATGTCTTAGAAAAAATTACAAATTGAGGAAAGATAGTATGTGAAATCCACAAACCTGTACTTGGCCAGTGTGGTGGATTATGGCCTGAATCCCCTCGTTTTGAAGGAGGCTCGTGCCCAGAAGTGGGACGTTAAGAGGGCTAATATTATGTTAATAAATCGGTAAATTTTGTGTGTGTGGCTCTTAGCAGATAGTCTGACTTACCTCCACAAAGTTAATACAAAGGCTTTACAAAGCTCATTTGTTCCAATAAAGTCCTGTGTGTAGTCATTGTAAATTGATTTTTTTAAATAATTTTCGGTGTTATAGAAGTTCAATGTTCCGTTACAGATTTTCTCCATAACGCGGGCGTTATATACCGAGACCTGAAGCCGGAGAACATACTCCTGGACTCGGACTACCACATACGGTTGATAGACTTCGGCCTCTCCAAGTGGCTGCCTTTTGGATCGCGCACCACCACGCTCTGCGGCACGCTCAACTATATGGGTAAGTTTTAATACGTTTTGCTAAACCATTTTTTAAATGTCGAGGCCGTATTATGGACTTAAAAGCTCTTAAGACTGGAAAGGTCCCATTTAGTTTTACGGCCTATAGTTCCAGACACAATAGGAAATCAATTGTTTCTCGCATAGATCTGCGGGACACAGGATTAGGGGTGTCCATAAATTACGTGAGGCATTTAGGGGGGGACGGGGTCGACCGAAATCTCACGTGGGGGAGAGGTAGGGTCTCGGTAATTTTTTCTCTCACGAAATTTATTTTTTTACTGCAAGAAACAGTGTAAAATTGCAAGAAAACCGGGCTAAATTATATAAAACATGTTTCTGCTCTAGAATATAGCTTTTGAAAAATCTGACGTGAGATTAAAGGGGGAGGGAGGGGGTCTAGCAAAATCTCACGACATCTCACCAGGTGGGGTGTCGAAAAATCTCAAAAATCACCTCACGTAATTTATGGACGCCCCCTTAAACGGGCTATCTTAATTTCTTTTTTGAGATAAGTTGTGCTGAGTCCAATCTGGATAGCTTTTTCTCTGCCAGGGTTTTGACTTATGAAAAAAAAAGTATTAGGATAAGAATATAAAGTTTCTAATACGAAATGTCCAGGCAATGTAAACGCCTCTGACTTTTAAAAGTATAATAGTACAATGAATGGTATAATGGTCAATAGTATAGTATAATCAGTCACTAGTATAGTATAGTGGCTGATTGAATCGCGGACCGCGAGCAGTACTGCGATATTATATTCAAGGAAGGGTGTTGTTGGACAGTAAGCGCCGAACTAAACGGGTCATTCTCCATTTCAGTGCGGGAGTTGACTCGTTTCGTATTTTAAAAAATGGCACATTACATCGCTCGCTCGGTATCGTTTACACCAGTGACAGGACGCGACGGTCAGTAGGAGCGGGTGCGAGCATGTCGGTAGCGGCGCGCGCGCTCCCCGCGCTGGCCCACTGACGCCGCAACATGAACGCGCGCACCATCGCGTTCGAGCTGTCGATGGAAGGCCGGCAGGTCGACGAGGTAGTCGCTTGCATCTTCCACACGGTCCTCTTCCACCGCTCCAGCGGGAAATTCACATACAACAACGAGGAGAGCTACTCCATTAGGACCGTCAGCTACGTCGATGTCGACTGCGATTTTATCGACTTCACTTACGTCTGCTGCGAGTCGGAGGCGCTCGGTCGGAACGTGAAGAGAGAGATATCGTACTTCTCCGAACTTCTCCGAGGCGTCGACGCTACATCCGCGCCCCCAAGAGGGTCGATAAGCCTCGAGTTTTTCCAGAAGCGCCGCGCGCGATGGCCGTTCCAGCCGGAGTGTGTGCCGTGGGAAGTGTGGACCGTGTACTGCGAGCTCACGGAGTCGAATAACGAGCACGACATGCACAGTAAACACGAGAACGTGGTAGAGATGTTGCAGGATAAGATCGTGTTCATAACGGAAATCATCAATCGGCACGAGTACGTGCCGAAGATGCCTAGCCGATCCGACGCCGATCTCATATTTGACACTTCGTACGCGGACATACAGCCGTATTTGTTCAAGATACACTACAATCTGTCGGGCGCGCCGCCTACTTCCGTCGGCAACACTGTCCGGAAGCTTATAAGGGACACCCTGTCGTTGTGATGCATGTTGTGTTCATACCCTATATACTAAATCACGCAATGTTAGGATTTTATTGATTGAAGAAGAGTGACGTTAACTGTGAGCTCCACAGATGCAAGATAGAAAGAGACACCACTTAGGTGTCGAATGTGGTACGTGCAATTTTACAAAATTACATGTACATAATGACTATTCAATTAATGATTTTAATTATTAAAATGTATTACAAAATTGACAATACATAATGTGAATCTTACTGTCTCTTGTCATTTATTGTTTTTACGGTTTATTTGTTGCAAAAACATTTGCTGTAGGGTTGTTTTTCAATTATTTTCGTGTTACTATTCATATTTATCAGACTTTCATAATTTTATTAAATATTATTTCGTTTTGTTTCATAATTCTGTTGTTTCTAATAGGACTAGGATAAATCACACCTTACCTAACCATACTCATCTCTTTCTCTCCTACATAAATCGCTATTGAGCAAGAATGTGACGCATATATTTTCAAGGTGGCGTGGTTTATCTATAATGAGATTTCCAAGTCGATGGAAAAATAAATGGTTGAGGTTTTTTAATATTATAACGAAGTAATATAAACTTATTTAATGGTTTCGTATAATCGTCGATTTCGTCTGTTGTAACGTTAGTTTTAAATTAATTTGTAATCAGAGCTATGACTCGGAAGGCTGGTTGATGTGTCCATTCAGTTTTTATCGTTTATTTAAGTCTTGGATTCGTCTGTTGTGTATTATTAAGGTTTTTAGAGTGTTTCGAACATATGTAATGTCGCTAAGGACTATAGTTACCTAGAACACTATGGGCCTGGTTCAGAATCATCAGATAAAATTTATCCATCAAATAAATATGGTTTTTTGAGAGTTTTTTCATTGACATATTTATCTGGTGGATAAGTTTTATCTGACGATTTTGGATCAGGCAGTTTGATTAACAGTTTTTACGTCACATATTTTTGTTGGAAGGTGGCACGATACGTTTTAATTATTGACTACTAACGCTTTATATTTAGTCGAAAGGTTGAGTCACACTGTACTCTTATAGTATATTCATTTAATTATTCACATATTTTTATATAATCGCTTTGTGATATGGCTGAAAGTTATTGAGAAAATATAAACAAAAGAAAATTTTTAAAAAAAATGAATTTTGATTACACGTGTGATTGTAGATTAAAGAGTTATCGAATGAAGTTGAAACAATAGATAGTACGACTTAAATAGGTATATAATATTAATGTCTGTAATTTTTATGAAGCGTGTATTATAAATAATGTATATAGCATTGATAGACGTCAGTTCACTTGTTCGAATAGTTGAAGCAGTTCGTCGAGAGCTTTATCCGGATATTTCTAGAACGTTCTAGACTAGATGATCAGTGATTGTTCGTGTGTATGTAAAATTTTGTTAGGCACGGCGCGTGGAATGTCTCATAGTGTTAAGGGACGATGATTTGAATGAAAAATGTAATTTTATCACTCCGTGATCTATTTGTCTGTATTTTATTTTGTTTTTGTGCTGAATCGGCACTCAAAACTACTTGAATAAAGCTGTCCTTTGTAATCCATGACTGCAAAAATAGATAAGGAATATTCTCAGAGCGCTCATAAATGTTGGCCGAGTCCAGGCGATCTAAGACGAGCATACCACGGACAATGAGAAGCGCTGCGAAACTGTAATAATGTTAGTTCAAGTATTTCACCGCGCCGAGCTCGCCTACATTCGACGTCCATTTTATAAATTCGTAGTTTATTCTGTGTCAGAAAACGTAGTGTTAATTACAAATAAATGAAGGTGAAACGTTACAGACAAGTAATTTAATTAAATAATCTATAAATTTTCGTATCGCTTCTTGTTGGCCGAGGAATAGTCAACGAGTAGTCGGCTCGTCGATTCGCCATGAAATATATAAGTACCTATGCTCGCCTGAACATTGCCAACATTTGTAAGCACGAAAAGAATATATTCTAAAACATTTAGATATGGAATATATTTAAGTTTTTATGCCAGAGTCAATCGCTTTTAGTTTTTTTTTTATTCTGTAGGATGGAGAAACGAGTCCATCCATAATCTTCTGATTTACTATCCTACCTCATTTTATGACTCTAGCCTTAGTATCATCTCAATGCCTAATTCACTTGTACCTATTATTATATAATATACCATCGCCTGTATTCCTCTAAGCGTCAGGCATATTGCGTATGGTATTGTGTCCCAATGTAATAGGGGCGTAGCCATAGCCCATAATATTTATCAGAATTCGTCACCAAAGTTGAGGCTGTACATACTTTTCAAACACATTCAAACTTATAAGTTGAAAGTTCATTAACAACACTGAGTTGCAGGGCTATGTTACTTTTCGAATATGTTTCAATTGGTTTCGTTCATTGCCTGTTTTGACAATTGAAAATGGAATCAAAGAAACCAATTGAACATCTTCGAAAAAGTTACGTAATAGGCCAACTGGTAATGTTAATAACTGCAAAGCACCGGGAAATTGTTGATGCAAAATATCTGTACATCTATGGGAGCTACACTGACGGCATCGAATCTGTCGAATGTCGAATCTGTCTCGTTCGATACATGATTCTGTACTATTGACGCAGTTGTAAAATCCGTTTTACTATAAGTCTGTCAAATCTGAGAACCTGGCTTATTAAAGTCTGTTTCATGAAAGAAGTTCCGCAGACGCGGCGCGACGGTCATGCGACGGAATGTTGTTAACCCTTTATTGTTTTAGACTCCCCAAAAATTCATGTTTAATCATTGTAGGATGAATCCGATTTTATTGTTTCAGTAATTTATTTAAATTGCTTTACATTCAAACAGAAAAAAACTATTGAAATGAAATTAGTACCACTTATTGTTATGAGACTTCTTTCGTGAAACGGACTCTACATAAGTAACAAGAAATGCGTGACATGCACGTGGGCTCAGTGTAGATCTTTTTATTTAAAATTCGTAATTTTCATATCAACCAGTACCTTATTTTTTTAATTAACAAAAATCTGGTGATATCGACAATATATACATATTCTATTCTATTGATACCTTCATTGTGTGCCTCGTTTTAGAGTGATGTTTCGAGCACATTGTATAAATATCATTGTATATTGCACTCATGCTATGGCCTTATTTAAAAATGATGTTTCTAGTTTATAACATTTATAAATCACATGTAATAACGGCTGTTACATAGAGTTTATGATAAATGAAAACAGGAGTATATTATGTTGTGATGTATTAGTTCAAAAAAATAAGCAAAAAATCTTAGTCTTGTGATATAATTTATATATAAGTGAATAAATGATGAAGTATTTGTATGTAGTTTTTTTATACTTGCAAATACATTCCATATCTATGATAAAACAAAATTTTGGTCATTACTTTTGTTGACACTACACTCGTTTATAGAAAGTGTATTGCTAGTTCTATTTATACATAAATTAAACGGATTCTGATCGCTTTTACAACCTAAGAACAATCCTTCACTACGTACATGAAAGGATATTAGTCTCATTACTCAATCTACTTTCGTTGTATACAGGGTTAAAATATGATGTGCATCTTCAATTCTAAGACTTTTAATAAATGTTATAGTAGTAAAAATAAGCATAATATCCCTTAGCATCATAATCCGAGGGGGATTTAGACCATAATCCATAATTGTTTTATTTCATACAAAAAAGTCTTATAGTGCCTTCCCCTACCGGAAGTTGTCAATCATTAGGGCTATTTCCACTTTAAAGACCTATTTCCACTTCATTATTGGCAACAAGGAATGCAAGGGAAGGTCGTCGAAATACAGAGCTTAAAGTAGAGTTGAGATACCTATAATATTTTAGTTTTAGTAAATGCATTCAGTTGTAAAAAGTCGTAGAACATATGTTGTTAGTTATGATTTTAGTCAGTACCTCCTAACATGGATAAAATAAACTACGTATATTCTAAAAAGTTATTTTTTTTAAATTAACCCTGTATATTATAATAGATTCTGCTCTACTTTTAAATCTGGTCGCCCGTTAGTTTAAGAAATAATTCAGTGAGAAGTGCAAAGCAAGAGGACTTCGTGTGCTACACGTCGCCAAGATGTTCCTTCAGTCGAAAAGTAAATATCGTTTATATTATTACCTTGTTTAATTATTTAAGCATGGATTGAGGAATGCTAGTTGCGTAGAGCACAAGAAGTGTGAATGCTATACGATTGTGATTATATTGGTTGTAAAGTCTTGTTTCTTTGCATGGGCGTTTTCAACTTGGAGTGGGGGATGTCAAATACAAATTTCTTGTCGAAATAGGGGTAATTAAGGGGTGGCAGCCCAGGTCTAGGGGGAGACAGCTCAACCCACTCTGTTTCTTTCTATGTTTTCCATCAGATTAAGGACCATGTTTACCAACACCCACGGTTCGTTAGAGTTGGTGAACCCGGGCCTAAGTCGTTTAGAATGTTTTATGATTTTTTACGCATAAAATTGACCCATATTATCTCAATCAAAAGTGAAGATGTTAATTAATATAAATACATGATACCTTATTATTGTATAAGTAGAGTACATTTTGTGTCTATTGTCAACAGCCCCCGAAGTGCTGAGTCGGGAGCCGTACGGACATGCGGTGGACTGGTGGTCCCTGGGCGTCATCGCGTGCAGAATGCTCACTAACCAGGTATTTAATCTTTATTTAAACTAGGATTAAAATTGAGGTTTCAAGATCCGGCATATCCTGGAACGCCTTTTACGAACCCGAACCGCCTGTTTCTTTTGTTTATGATGGCTAAGCGACTCAGCGCTCTGACCGCAAGCAATAATCCGTTTCGTTTAGTTTATTAAGTCTCTAAACATAGCAAGGTTTGGTCACCCTACGTAGAGAGAGATGCAATGTTCCGGTTGGCAATCCTTGTCGGCACGTTTTTTTGCATAGTGCACAAACCTTTTAGAACACAATCCTTGCTCCCTAAATTGTCTCTGATTTTAGGGTCGTGTGTAGGCGCTTTTACTACGGGATTGTGTCATAATTTAAAATTCGAACACCGAGCGAAACGGATTACTGCTAGCGTTCAGTACGCCGAGTCGCTTAGCCAATGAACTGCCACTGTAGCGTTTTGCTATTCTGACCGACACCCGCTGATTGATCGGTCAGAATCAACCGACCAATCAGAAAGTCGGTCAGAATAGCAAAACGCTACAGTGGAAGTTTAATGGCTAAGTGACTTGGCGCCCAGGGTTCGTAATAGCAGCCCTGTTCGAAGTGAGTCCTGACAGCATCTGGGCAGGGTTTTTACAACCTTAATACGAGTTTTACCTGAAGTTATCTTTGAGCAACCAGAGGTTCTCACGGTAGAATTTTAGTGCCCCCATAGTAGGTGTTCATTTATATTTAAAAGCCACTAGTCAATTCCCATGTCTCAGTAATCAGTGCTATTTAAAAGCACTAAAGCACTAAGCACTTAAGTATATTCCGTTCTATGCCTAACTACATTTGTTCACACGTAGGTAATTTTAATATATTAGTATTCAGCGCGTTGATTGGATCCCTAGAACCGAATAATTTATTCTGTCATGTACTAAGGCTCATAACTGGACGAACACTCTTAAAATTTACTCCCAGAATTAAGCGAAAGTTATTAGGTTTACGATCGTAGTCGCGCTTACTCCGAAATACGAAAAGAAATGCTTTGGCTGTCGGATCTTACGTTTCCGAAAGCGTTTCGGATGTGTTCCGGATTCTTTCGGAGTAGGGTCCACGACAAAAAAAAACGTCAAATCACGACTATCGAATCAGAACCTCGGATCCGAAAAACTTTCAGAGTAGGAAAACATACGATCCGCTTTTCGGAGTAGGCGCCCAGCGCTGGGGTGGCTTAGTGCGAGGCCTCACTAGCGCGTTGCGCTGCGTCGTCGCAACGGATCAAAGAGACGAAGCGGGGGAGGGTGATGCGCCAGTACAAAATCTTGCAACGACGCAACGCAACGCGCTAATGGGGCCCGGCCCTTACGGTGTATTCAAGCCAGCACCGTCTTAGCTTACTTGGCGCTGGAGTGTGAACCCAGTTCAGGTGCCCCTATCTATTTCATCATCAGTGGTGTATTTACGTTTGAAAATGTCTCACGTAATATCTTAGCTATCAAAGCTCGCTTGATTGCTGGCCGTGCCGCCAGGCAGGGTAGGGTCATACATACCTAACTAATCGTTATGTATTTATTCACATCGTATCTGTGATCTGACCTAACAGGGTGGGCGAAGGACAATTAAACAGATCGTGCCCACTGCCGTGCTCACACAGGTTCTAACAGGGCACGGTGGGTTCTCAGAGTACTTGAACCGCTTCAAGTGCAAAGAGGACCCATCGTGTATCTGCGAGCCTGGTGTGAGCGAGACAGTGGAGCACATCTTGCTTCATTGCCCTGTGTTCGCTCGCCAAAGACTTAATGTACAATATTCTCTAGACACAGATTTTAACGTAGGGAATTTGTGTAAGCTTGTCATGGACAAGGATAAGCGTGACGCCCTACTAAGTTATTGCACGGAGGTAGCGACCAGTGTGATTAATAGAAATAAGACCGATGCAGATAGGGGTTAGCTGTCAGCTTACTACTGTCGTAGTAAGCACCGACTAGCGACCCTTACCACACTGCGCTATTAATCGCACTGGCTGACTGATCTGTGCAATGAATAGTAGGGAAATTTTGTTTTAACTTTACCATATTTTTTATGTATGACTCCACCTATCCTTGTCCACTAGTTGTTTTAATTTGTTATTTTATTTTTAAGTTTTTATTATGACAAGCTTCTCTTTTAATGTATATTTTATTTGCTTTTATTATTTGTAAATTATTAAAAATCTGTGTTTCCTGTTTTATTTCAAATAAAAAGACTGAGAAAAAATTATTTACATTTAAGCTAAGTTAAGACAATAAAGACTCTGACCCCCATGTCAGAGGGTGATCGCGGGCCGGGCCAAAAAGCGCCCGGACAAAAAAAATAAAAAAAAAAAAAAAAAAAAAAAAAAACAGGGTGGGCGGCACGTCAAATAATAATCACCGCCATTAGCGCGATTGGTGCATGTGTGAAATACAATTATTTTCTTATTACTCTTGCAAAGTGGAAATTGCTCTAACTCTAACTACGCCTATGATTTCTTTCGATTTTTGTGCGGGTAAAACCCCTTCTAGTTGTAATTGGTATGGTAGGTTTGGTTGCAACCAAGTTGCAACGGTTGCTCTGTGTATACTGTATACCAATGCACGATGTGGCGATGTGGCAGTATGTAAGGCTAAGGCTAGAAACGAGATGTACACCTACTCTGCGTCAAATATGGCACCTGCATTTATAATACGGACTTATATTTGTCATTCCGGGGTTGTTATGCGAACATTACCTGTAGTTTCTCTTTAATAAGTTAATCCTTTTCAGAATGTCAGCCTTATGGAAATAAAAACCAAATTGTAAAAACATATTTTATTACTTATAGTACCGGAAATTCGATAATTTACTTGGACAAATAATAATTACAGCGTAGGTAATTTTCATCGGTTCGGCTATTTAAATAGTCTCTAGATCTAGTGAATAGTCGGAATATCCACGCGGTGGCAGTCGCCAGTCACACATTCACAAGGCATGCATCACTCACAGGCGCGGGGGCGGCGGGGCCCGTGCGGGGGGCGCGTGTCGAGGGTGGTCGACACACGTCCACCGCTCAGCGCTTCCTATCTATAAATAATCTAAGATGTGTCTTCGCTATTTTTTTCCTCTGAGCTCTCGTCGGAGGATTTCACTTTAGGTTTCTTGTCCGAGCTCTCATTGCTTTCCTCGGAACTGCTGGATGGTGCGTCACCTAGCGGCAAATCCTCCTTGTTGTTGCCTGAGGCGGGCTTGGACGCGTCATCAGTGGGAGCGGGCGCGGCCGGAGTTACTTTCGGGGCCTCGGTGCTGGGCGTCGATTCTTCCTTCTTTGACTCTGACACTTCCTTCTTTGACTCTGACTCTTCCTTCTTTGACTCTGACTCTTCCTTCTTTGACTCTGACTCTTCCTTCTTTTGCTCTACTACTACAGGGCTTGCTTCTTTGGCAATTTCAGTCGGCTTGACGTCGTCTTTTGGTGCTTCAGCAGCCTTTTCCTTTTCAATGTCATCGACTGTGCCACGGACTACGCGGAGGCTGTCTTCAGAGGGAGCGGCGGATTTTTCCGGCTTGTCAGCAGCAAGAGCGGGTGCAGGGACAGCATCAGCAGACGGTTCAGTGGCTTTGCTCTCAGCTTTGGAATCCTCTGGTTTCTTTTCCTCTGATTTCGCTGGCTCCTGGACGGGGGCGGGTGATTCATCCTTGCTATCTTTAGGAGCCTCAGCGTCTACGCCAGGAACGACGGGCAGGTCGATTTTCTTTTCAGGTATGGCGATCAGGATAGCAGGGTCGACAACATCGTCAGCCATAGCAGCGTCGAGTTTGACAGCACTGACTATATCTATAGACTCTTCGGAGACCGCAGATTTAGCGGACGAGTCGCTAGGTACCTCGTTTACAGTTGCGGGAATTTCTGTTGGTTTAGGCTCCTCAGCTGGCTTAGCTTCCGCATCAGCAGATTTTTCCTCTGGCTTGGGTTCCGCAGGCTGGCTTATTTCAGGTTTGGGCTCCTCTGGCTTAGGCGCAGCGTCGGCTTCAACCGATTTGGTCTCCAAAACTATTTCGTCGGGTTTGCTTTTGGCAGACTCTTCAACTTTAGGCACCTCAGGTTCTTTAATCTCGGGTTTGTTTTCTGCAGTTTCTTTTTTAATTTCAGGTTGTTTCTCGGCTTCCTTAGCTTCAGGCGTTGCTTCGGGTTTCTTTTCTTCGGCGGGTGCAGCTGGGGCATCAGCAGCTTCATCAGCTTTAATCGCGATGGGAGGAGGAGGAGCGCCAACATCGGGCTTCTCCTCGGCCACTGGCATCGCCAGACTCACAGCCGCGAACGCCAGGCATAATAATAAGACCTTCATCCTGGAAAGATAAAAAGGTACAATTAGCGGTTGTCCGAAATAATAGCCAAGATTATTGTAAATTCAATTGCACGTTTGCAAGTCGTGAATGCGGTAAGGCCAATGTTACGCGCCGGCCGGCTTCAGAGGTTCGAAGCAATTTTCTTATTAAGGCTGAATCACCTAAGGGCCCGATGAGCAGGGAACGAGCACGTATCTTTAAAAAGATCATAAGTAGGATGTCAACTATTTATGATACGAGCTTTCGAAAGAAATTTCTTATTAACGATTGCGGCCCTCGCTTGTGACTGCATTTTTATGACATTCAAGTCTATAATTGACATGAAATAATAGGTTGGTTAATTAGTTTTAAAGTATAGTGTTTCCGTTGGCAGTATCTGTAATGTGTACTTGTCCGATTGAATGAGAAATGCATTATTTTTTTGCGAGGCGGTACGTGAGCGGCTCATCTATTTTCCATTAGCTAGGAAGGTCGTCCACCCTGACGCGTTCTATATTTAGCGTGGCTAGTCGAAGGTAGGGCATTAAGGCGATACCCCAGCTCCTACTGGAATGCGGTCTGGCGCCGCATTGCAAATAGATAACAACCTGGGATGGGAATAATCGTCTTAAAATAACCAGGCATTAGCTACACGTAGCCTGCCATTACTATCTGAGGGTAATCTACTAACGAGGCTATTCTCATATTTTAGGTTAGACCTAATATCGCATGTGCAGGATAATTTTGGTGTAGGAAATCGCGTGAGTTTACTAATACAGATTGTTGTCATAATTACGTACTTATATGAATTGCACATGACGGACACTTCCTAGTGCGTGCTGACTGCTGAGAACTGCGCAGGATGCGAAACGCGCGTCAGAAATACGGATGATCCGGCCAGACGTAGGCAAAGCATTATCTGAATTTTAATTAGCTCATTGAATTGAATCGCCGACTAGAATGCAAGACAAGGCGGCGTATGAATGATTCACACGCTCACGCATAGTCTAGCGACGTTTTAATCGGCCCGGTATCGCTTGATATTTATAGCTCGGAAAGTGTACTCGTTTTTTGCGAGAATATCAAATAAACACTGGCCATGACCAGACGTCTGGGCAGTGAAGATATCATCTTGGAATAGGGTACACACGATTATATCCACTAAAGACACAATTGCGCATTAAACCAGTGAATAAGCGTATAATCTTATGCCAGTTTTATGATTCTATAAACACCTGGAATCAAGTTTGTTATGATTCAGACCTTAAAAAGTTAATCCTGTGGAAAAATATTGCAAAACAATATCTCAAGGACAGTAAGATCGTTAATAGCCGCATCAGACTCGGTACAAATTTATCTAGATTGTATTTCACTCCGTAGGGCGCTGTACGGCTCGCATTGTTTTTATTAAAAGACCAGTACCTATCTTTTTGTTCGTGGTAGAGCGGGTAAGATAACCATTCGCGCATTCATATACATCTTCACGACTCGTTCAAGTTCAATACGTAACGAGAACCAGTTTCATAAGTTCTCGGTTACCGGTTGTTACGTTCGATGTTCTTACTTCATTTATGTGAGATAAAGTTTTCGATTTCTTTTTGGAGTTGCGCAGGGCTTTTTGTGGAATTAAATCTTCGTAAGGTGTATCGTCGGAGTGAGTTTGGTATATGAGAATTGTGGTTTCTTCTAGCAGTTCATTTGAAATGCAATTCTGATCAGATTACTGGAGATGATTAAAATTTATATTCTTTTAAGCAAAGAAACAGGATATTTACACAGTTCAAAACAATGCTTAAAAGTTTTCAAATAAATACAAATATCCAAAGCCAATCATTGTAATGATGAAATCAATGAAATCAACTCGAATGCATCATTACAAAATAATGACACCAACTGCCCTGCAGAAATTGAAAATTACGAGACAAAAAATGTAGGCATCAATTACGCGAAACAGGTTCCAGCGGCAATCGATGAACCTGCGCGGCCGTTGCTCTGAAGCCCTGTACTGGGATGCTGGCTACTGATTGCATTTTTATTTTATATAACCAGTGATGGTAATCTACAATTTCGTGTATCGAATGTTACGTTTTTTACTGCCCTCTTCTGACATCGTGTTTTTACGACTGCATGTCCAAGAACTGTAACCTTTTTCGTGCAATGCCCTCTACTTTTCCATTTTGTTCAAGAACTCAGCAATAGACACGTTTCTTACCACATTACTGGTTATTTAACGCAATGTCTGCAACAAAAAGTATTCTGCGATGGCCGACGAGTTATGTTCTGGAAGGATATCCTCGGCGGCTGAGGGCAAGGATTGTCGTCCTCCCACACTACGAGCCAATCTTCCAATTGAAGCCCAGCGCATGCTCGTTTATTGCGCCAATGAAAAAAATTGCCCCCGTCCAAGCTGCGTGCGCGTACAGGGCTTCTATTACAAACCCGGTACGAAAGAAATAATCCGCTTCGTTTGGGCTTCGAATTTTGAATTTTTACACATTTACGCTGTAAATTCGTGTCAAAACCACGAACGAAAGAAACAGACGGTCCAGTTTGTAATAGCCCTCAGCCTACAAGGCGATAACTACTTTTATGGAATTAACGTGTTTTATTCTTTGCCGTGTTTGCGGTTGGTATGATGATTGGATTGAGTATCACGATTTTTCTGTAGGCGTCGAAATTGTGGTTTTTGTTTTGCATTTTAGTAAAGGTTTATTAAATAATAATAATTTAGCCCTTTTAACGTCCCACTGCTGGGCACGGGCCTCCCCTCAATGCGAGGGGGATTCAGGCCATAATCCACCACGCTGGCCCAGTGCGGGTTGGTGGATTTCACATGCAGGTTGCAGGAAAGGTTTATTATTTATGAATATTATATTGTTGTAATGATAATATATCTAGATCGGATTTGTTTTTTTTATCATCGGCGTATTATTGTTTTGGTACGGCAAGTGTGTGTATGGATCTATAACTAAGTACCTAATTATAATTTAATGTCTTTTCATCTATTGAAATGTTTATTATTTTGTTATAACCTCTGACTTTATATTCTTTCCTGATCACTTTTAATATTCAACCTGATTTTCTAGGCCTTGTCTATTCATATTAATGTACTTATCAGAAATTGTAACAATTACAACACAACGTTACGGTCGATCGGCATTTTACGAAATGCCCATATTTTAGCGCAGATTTTCTCTATCAAGCGTGACGGATGTAAATTGTTTGTGTGTTAATGCAGGTTTTGTATGTAATATTTGTCATGATTTTAAAATATATAAAAATAAATAATTTATTATAAACACGTCGTTAAAATTGATTAAAAAGTGAAAACGCGGACAACCTTTTATTGATTGGACAAACAATGTTGCACAATGTCGTTCGTTTTGTGGAACGTTTTATCGATTCGATCGCAACGAGATCGATAAATTTTACGACGCAATGCTAACGGTGCGATCATGGGACAAGCATGTAGAGTTAATCAACTTCTAATTGAATGCGGAACAATCTTCCAATCGTGCGACTACTAACATAAATTAGTAGGTACTTTGAACCCGTCGTGTTTATATCGAAATGAAATCCACATTCATCTTTTTATTCACGCATCTGCTATACAACAAGTAGATGTTGCACATAACAGTAATCAAAGTTATAATATGTTGCATCAGTGGTGTTCTCTACGAGGTTTCATCAAAATGTTACAAGGATACAGTAATGTGCATCGTAATTACATACATACACCATAATGAGCCCATTTTCTTTATCTGCCAAGTTTATCATCTAGCTAACGGCTTCGAATCCTTACGAGAGGCAATTTTATTTGTCTAATGGACTGTCTTACATCCGGTGTACTAAGAATCGTTTCTGGAAAAATAATTGTTTAACGCATTTCTGTGAGTTTATTACTTAAAAAAATGTTTAATTTGCTTAATGCTAATTTTCCTGAAGCAATTCATCATTGTAAAAATGTTGATAAAAACAAATAATTTTGGATTTCCCTCGAGGATTGCAGGGAAACGACTTAATACACAATTAGCTTGTTTTTTTCTCTGCGTTATTGCAACATGATTCTGTATTCGTGACCATTTTGCTGATCCAATTATGCATTTACCACGTTCATCGGTGCGATCCCAGTAATCAATGTCACAATAGAATCTTGGCAATACTATTCGGCTGGCTAGACACGTACTATGAGGTAATTTACGTTATCTCATACAATTCTTACGATAGCTTTAGTACTAATAACGTCAACATCATAATGTTATTGTTCTTTAGTACATAAAATTATGATGTCTTTATTATGAACAATGAAAACTCATTTAAGCATTGCATTTACGTACGTCGCCTTGACCATGTGACATGAGTCATAAATAGTTTATGATAAAGTTGCCATCAAGAATTTCCTTTTCTAAATCAATCTACGTATAAGTTTATTCAAGGTTGTATTTATTATACCTAAGTAAAAGCATAATATAAGTAGGTATAAGTTTTTTGAAAGGAGAAATTCTTCTGTATGTAGGCTAGACGTGCCCGATATTCAGGTCTCGAAAAATTCCACCGCGGTCGATTAGCCAATGTTCATGTTTTATGAAAGGTTATCGTTTATGTCGCTGCAGTCCCATTCTTTGCACCAACGTTCGGTCCAGGTGCCGAACAATAAATGTCGCGATGATATCCACAGTTGCGACACGAAACAGGTTTGGTTTTCTTCAATGCGTGCATTGGGAAACATAAATTAATTTCCATTAACCGCGTATCTCGCATTGCGACATTATTTCGTACAAATCTTTATTGCTTTATGCACTTGAATGTTTGAACATAAATTTAACGAAATTCAAAAAGAGACGACCTAGAAGCCATTTGTTTCGCATCACGTTTCGCGCTTTCTACAAAAAATGACCTGATCTAGTCTGGTGTATCTAGTCTGATTGCCCACTTTCTGTTGCTTATATGCAAGACCCTACAATGTGCTTCATTGTTCTAGGTAGATTTATAATCGCGCGTGCCAGATTGGGCGGATAAGTGTTTATTAGGTATGAGTTCCTCAGCAAAGCTTTACGGTTGTGAAACACGTTCATGCGTTGGGCAACTGTCGAGACCGGCTTCATTATCGTATTGGAGTGAGATCGATCCTATCCGGTGCAGAACAACGGCTCAATAGCATCAAATGTGCCGATGTCGCGACAATAGCTTATGATTGATTGCTCAGTTTTGTGCATCAATGCCATGCAGTTATGCAACCGTGGGAAGAGGGAAATACCAATTATTTGGTATTTTCAAACATCCGAACGATAGATAATTTTTCGATAACGAAGCTTGAAATGTTTCCGTCTGCTCGGCTACTGGAAATCTAAAGTAGAAACAAAATAACAATTGCATTTTTAAAATTCTTCTTATTTAGTTTTTCATTGCTGTTTATCAACACTTAGGTAAGCAGGTTACGCATTTAAACGTAAAATTTAGCCCACAAGTCGTGTATCAATTACCATATTGAGTACCTACAATAAATTCTTTAGGAATCGACCTCTGCAGTTTACCGTGACCAATGTTGATCCCATTTTGATTCATGATTATCGTTGAGCAGCGTTAGGTATGCAAATTGAATCGTTATAGTAACTATCTGCGCTTTTTCATTCTGTAACAGCAACAGCACAGTTTAATGTAATGGCTGTAACGACTTATATGAATGGGTTGTGTGTTTTAAAATTATTTTCCTCTTAACCGTCGCGTGCTAGACTCTGTATATAGCAAATGAACTACGAATGGCTGACAAGCTAGCGCTTAAAAATAAAAAAGTGAAAATAAAGGTTGCTGGAAAAATTTCAAGAGACTAGAGAGAAAGTTAAATCTTCTTTGACAGCACCTAGATGAGAATCTTTAAAAAAAATACCACTAAAACTACCGGTTCAGTATATTCCTATGGCTAAGAAAGACAAGAAACTCCATGGTTAAGTGGCTCAGTGCAAGACAAGCATAGGTCAATGCCAGCGGAAGAGTAAGTTTGTGTAACGGCACAGCTTGGGCAAGTGCCAAATGTCAACAAAACCACTCAGCCGGCTTAGCGATGATTAAACACGCACTCTATGTAATACCTACATACGTTCCTATTTTATTATTTTACAGAAAATTAAAGTTTATGTAACTCATATTAAGATAATGTTACAACTTATATAAATAATTTTGTTCGGTTTGAAAAATGTGTGTCGTGAACGCATCTGATAGATGCCGCAACAAACTACTCGTTAGCTGTGTTTGGGGTCACTCATCGACGTTATCCAAAGAAACAATTATTCGTCTTAACGACTTAAAACCGTGAAGATCACTATTAGGTTTTGGACCATGAAAATGTTTGTCTTTTTGTGTTTATGCATAAATATCGAGATTGGCCTTGCCTGTCCAAAATAATTATGTATGCCGCTTCAGACTTTTGTTGCGGTTAAACATCCATGATCCGTGGAAATCGTTAGATAATTGTAGTGGTCGGCTACCTTGAGTTCGCGTTCATTGCTTGTCACTATGCTTTTCGCAAAGACAGAACCTTTGTGTAGGGTGACTATGAATTCCCGCGGACGTTTCCGCCTATAACGTGTGTATTGTCTTTCATATACACAATACAATGTTTTATGGTCGACGTCTCCTGCGGAAACGTACCTACCGCGCAAATCATATTGGTTTGCGTCACAACTGCTGACAGGAGTGTGCAAACTGACGCCATACCAGATTTATGGAGCGCGGATGTGATAGTTTTGCTAATACTCATGTCATTCGTGTACGTACCATGGCTTTATCGCCTATTGTCTAATATAATTTGCGAATTGTTTTCTATGAATTTGGGCGCCCCATCTATATGTAAGGTGTGGTCAATAATCCAGCATTCCTTTGTTCTGGTCACCGCCTTTTTAGCACGTGAAAATGATAATTCATGTATCGATAAAAATATGCAAACATTTCAATGCGCATCGACAAGTATCTCGTATAATATGTAAGACCATACTTATGGGTATTTTATATTGTCCATTGCGTTATTAAGAACATGTTATTTGAATTGATTTATTCTGCACTGTGGTCTAAATTAGTTCGCTCTCGTTCGGGGTTGAGTCATGAAAACAATTTGACGTTTTTTCCCTGCTCAACTTGTGCGACAGCTTGACGGCGATAGGTTTTATTGGCGAGATGTTTTTATCGTAGTTTTGTTTCGCTTCAGTCGGCTAGCGGGGTCATTACCTACTCGCGACCCACTGTGGCAAATTATACATCCAGTCCTGTAATTCCTCGTTTATGACGTTTTAGGTATAAGAGTTATAAAAGTGATGTTTTTGGTTGTAAGGTTTGCTGTTTTTCACGCTTGAAGATTTAACATGGTTGGTTTTCAATATTATTTTACAGTTCTATTTACGTATTTCAAAGTAAGTAAGGCCTAATCTGAAACTAAAGCATTAACTTATCTGCATGTGATTCTGGTACTGAGCCATCTTTCAAATGAAGTAATTGAACAAGTAATCATGAATAAAGTAAGTAGGTAGTAATTAAATAAGATATTGATCATTAAAATGTTAAGAAATGTGTGTCTTTTCCTAATTATGGCCTTTCATGGTTTATGTAACTGGTTGCAATTTTACAGATTGGTTGTATCGAAAGATTACTTAATTTGTTTTCTGTTAATTATGTAATGAAGCTTACACACACTGGCCAACTGTTCAGGAAATATTAAGTTTAGGTTTACCAATATTGTGTGAAGAATTTGTAAGATTTGTACAATACACATGAATCGAGGTCGCTCTCTGTACGTATTTTTCTCACGGGAAATATTTACAGTTCCCCTGATAGATCGTCTACAAATTACAATAACATTCTTAAATATAACAAAAACCATTTTTATTATGGAAATCATCGCACTCGTTAGCACATTGAATCGAACATTTCCAATAATAGTGAGCAGGGAACAATAATGTTTAATGTAATGAGTAATTTATATGCATACACTTCCTATAGCTGGATCGGTGGCAAAAAGAGCAAATGTTTTGATGGCAGTACATCGGCAAGAAATCGATTTAACACGCGTTAGCCTCGGCTGAGGCGGCGTCGCGACGTAACGTTTTTCGATGATTATTCCAAGGAGTTAATTGGGAAATCGATGTTCTAAGAAGAAGATAACTTTTCTAAAAGAACTTTAAAAGAAGTTAGATTATTGCAATAAAGTAATCATTAATAGAGCATTTTAACAAAAAAGATAGTTTCTATCTGTAATTAAAACAGTATTACTCATCAATCATTAATTTAAAGTCCATTATTATCATTATTGTCTGATTTCTCCAAAAAGGGAATGTATGTGCTATTCATAACACGGTAGCATTAAAATAGACAAATATAACCGTACCAGAACTTGATCTTGAAAAATTGAAATATATAAGTAATTGTCAACTTCTCTCATAAATCTTGAGTAAATAAGCTTTTAATATTCACAATAAAGAGATTATTTTGTAAACATGTACTGGAATTATCGATGCGTAAACAAATTGCTCATCTCCTGTGACAGGCGACAGCGTTCATCGCGCCCTGTCTCCTTGTGGGGAATTATCCTGGTCACCGTAGCGTGAATAATTCGAACATTGACTTTACGTGTTAAGAAGTTATAATTTTTGATATTTTTGGTTTTGTTTATTATTTTCTTTTTTATAATTATACTTGGCCTTTAGTCTCTCAAGGATGGGATAAGGAGACACTTTGATGGCGATGACTATTTGGAACGATTTTTTTAACTGTTTTGATTACCTTTTCTGAAATCACTTTTCCATTGGTCAGTGCCGTCGGTCGGTTAATAGTATTTGTAACTAACTTTACACAGGCAAGTAATTATTGTGAATTGTGCCTCAATTTTCTTACCGTCGATGACACATCATTAAGGATAAAAGAAAGTACTGGTGAATTGCTATTGTGTAGAATGAACGTCTTGTTGTTAAATTAACCATCATACACATCTCGACTAAATGACTCAATTACATTCCTTTTTTATAATGTTTTAATGCTAATAAAAATGTATAAGAAATCTGGTATTCATAAGTTATCTCGACGCTATCCTGAAAATCAAAATTATTCTAGTCATCGTACTATGCAGCTACCTACTCCCTTGGTAGATAGTTGTTTTATTTGACCAAAGCCTTGCAGCCGGCACTAACAATACTTAAATGCTTACGGTATCCAATATGAATTCGATCAACTTAAACTGATTGTGTTATAGTAGTACTTACCTACCTACTAATAAATTATGCAGAATAACTACCGCTCATTCCAATCTACGCAATATCGGTTTATTTTTGTAAATACAATTTTTTTTGTGTTTTGATGCTCTACAATTTTAAATATAGAACATAATGAATATTTGACGTTGATTCGTCAATTTGAATTTATTTTTAGAATTCAAGCTTTTTTTAACCGATCACAAAAAAGTTTATAGGTACGTCGTCCGTCGGTCATGTCCGGTCAATATCAGTTATCCTGGTCATCCTATAGTGAATTACTCCACTTTATGTATTATGTGAACAGGTTATTGTATGCCGGGCGTTCTATTTGAACTAGATAGTTTCACTTTGTACCGTTCGAATTAAATTAAAGGACAGACGTTGTGATTTCGATAGAATTGCTGCTTAAAATAAGACTATATATTTTATTTTTTAAATGTTATACTAAACTAAAGTCATTGCGAAAAGTTTTACTTTTTTAAGTAAACTTAATCATAAAATATTCGATGTAACTTTATTAGTTTTACTGTTACCATAATAAGTGGAAGTATTTACCCAAATTATAATGTTAGGTATTATACAAAAAAATAATAATTAAAATAATGATTTACTGCCACGGAATTTCTTAATACATATTTGCTTATATTTATTTTATACTCACATGAAATTAATGTCCTGTAATGTAAAGGTCGCGACGCAGGGAAGATGCACTAACACAACTTTTTTAAATTAAAAAAAATGTTTCAGGTTTTTTTTTATGTGCGATCGCTGTGACGGCCGGCAATGTATTGGTGGTTGTTTGATTATGCCCGTGTTTATATAGGCGCGTTCGCACAGCCGATGCAAGTAGCCTGCGTGTGATCATCTCTGTCGGGAGCTTTAGCTTTTAAAATAACCTATAGTCACCTTTGTTTTAATTATTAGCGATTTAATTTAAAAACAAATTGAACAATTACGTATGGATCGCAAAGAGTTTACAATCCTTAACGCTATTCTAGTTAATTTTAATTTATTCGATTTACGTTCATTAATTAAAATGCCCTTATAAAAAATAGATTGAAAAGCTGACGTTGATTTGAAAATAGAACGCCGTTGATTAATTTCGATTGTCACATTATAAAAAAATATACATACCGTTATCGTTAATCTTGAAGCTTTTAAGTAAATAATTTACCAAACTTAACCGTTGTTAAATGTTCAGTTTATTTTAAACAATAAAGTTGGAGACATTTGATTAGGTATTTATATCGCTAACGATATTTGAAAACATATCTTAATACAGTAAACAAGTAATAAGTAGAATGTCCTAAGAGGACTTGCGAGAATTGGCATAATTTTCATATTAGTTAACGTCAATAAAATTCCATGAGGTACTCACTTACCTTAATAACAAATGTATTTACACGCCATATTTTAATAATAACTTTTTGCCGCTTAATAAATTTGTTTCGGTGTTTTATCATACAAAAAGACTTAAAACCTATAGTCAATATCTGCAGTAATAATTTATTAATACATAAAAATGATATTTATTATTTTATGACTAATAAGTAAACACTGACTGTCGGCACACTGTTACCGTTGGTTTAAGTTGCAGAATAGCTCTTGACTTTTATTTATTTATTTCTAGTTGGTAACTTGCAAACAAATAATTGTTTGTAAAAAGTAGGTAAACTATTTGAATCATTTTAACAACACGTTTTTACTGCTATGCAACTACATTTGACTTGTGAATCGTACACAAAATTTTTGTAATAAAACTTAAAAAAAGATTAGCCGTTTTTATGTCCTCCTCCTGGTGACGGGCCTCCCCTCAATGCGAGGGAGAATATTCATAAAAATAAATTTATATAAACGTTTAAATTAAAATATAGATACTTATATAAGTACCTATTTATATTAATATAATATCGAATCCTGATCATAATCCAATCGTTATTTTAGGTATATTTAAGAAACCGTTGATTTTGCAATATATGGTCCTGCACGGATAAAGTAATATTTCCAGCAAGCTGAGCTCTCTTTATTACAGACACCCATAACTAATAGAGCTCAGCTTATGTTGGATATGTTACTATAGGTGCAGGGACTGTACTATTAGCCTCATTTTGTTTCAAACTATGACCCGTCTAGACCCGACTAGAAATGTAACGCGTCAGATACGACCAACTTACTAATAAAATAACTACATTACATTATAATACTAATGACCAAATCGTATTTTATGTAAACATGGCTGTACTTTTTAAAACATCTGAAATGCGTATAAACTGCACGTCATAATACTCTGGACCGCAAGGAAAAAGGGTCGGTTAACAAGTCTTCAATAATATCTTCAATCACATTTTATTTATTTTACATTTATTAAAAATAAAAAGCTTCAATTCATTTTTTAGGGTTTCTTACCCTAAGGGTGCCAACGGGACCCTATACTAAGCCCACGGTGTCCGTCTGTCCGTTCGTCCGTCCGTCTGTCAGCGGGCTGTATCTCACGACCCGTAATAGTTAGAGAGTTAAAATTTTAACAGAATGTGTATTTCTGTTGCCGCTACAACAACAAATAGTAAAATAAAATAAAATTAAAAAATAATGACTTCATATTTTTGACGTTTTTATTCTACGGTGGTACGGAACCCTTTATGTGCGAGTTCGACACGCACTTGGCCGGTCTTTTTATTTTCATTTAAGCCAGTAAAATATTCTTTAATTTAGTCTTTATTTCATAAAGCTAGGTCAGGTACTTTTGAAGATATTGAAGATTTTCTAACCGACCCGTTTTCTTTGCGGTCCAGTGTAATATTATTTCACGTAATGATATAGTAATCACAGACTAGGATGGGTACGCGCACGCGGCGGTCACTCTTCCGCTTAGAATAGCTTACTATAGTTTACATATAGTCATATGCTAAGTTTGTAACCAAAACGGTGTAAAAAAAAACAGTTTCTGAGAGCTCTCTAGACGGACTTGTCAATGCAATGCAATGCAATGGTAGAGTTCACATGAGCCGCGCCCCAGCAGTCAGTTTTGACGACTGACTATCATAACTGTTCGGGTGATGCTACTCGGGACTTGTTGACGCACCTACTTAGCACCTAAAAATATAAATCAAGTAGGTAGGTACATCTCATCATCTTGTCAAAACAGTCTAGCATGCTTTAAAAGACGGTGAAAATTTATTGCCAATCTTGTACAACTTCACTTGCAATTTTGATAAAGTGCTAACAAAAGGTCCCCCATCCCTGTTCGCGGAATTTCGAAAAAAATCTATAAAGACTTGGTGCCCTAAAAAAGAAAGTTATGATGGACTTACACTGGCATTACAATTCACTTTGGTTTCTAAAAATGCTTTGTAAAGCCATTGTAAATCTTTATAAATTTAGCAGGATGTCATTAAAGTTAATACAAACATTTTATTCCGCGATTTTTCTTTTCAATAACCGGTCGCATACTGATTAAGTCCCGTTCCTCAGTCACCTTCACAAAATTGTTAAACTCTGGTGTTTCCCACTGGTACTGGTATATCTAAAACATTCCTTAGAGCTCAATCTTCTAAAAGTGGGTTTAGATAGAGTGAATGCTCACCCCTCTCTATTAAGTTATGTTTGTGTAAAGTGTATACAATGATAGAGCATGCTTTCGCTGATCTACCTTTATTTTTATTTCTACTGTCTAACTCATGAACCTAGTACTAAAGAAGGATTTCGTCTAAGCAACTCGGCCGCGTTGCTTAGAAATCGCACAACTCGGCCGCTGACGTCATCACAGTCAGTGTGCTGTTGGCGTTCGTCCTGTACAGACGTCTTGCCAACGTTCGCATCCCAATCCCAAATATAATTCTATTCGACACTAGATGGCGTCCCTTTGTACGTTTTTTTTTTTCACTTAGTGACATCTAGTGCAAAAAGTTAGTTTAACGTACTAACATCGACATAAAACGAAGCGAGTAATTCTGCTATTTACCGTTAGATAGATGCCACGCATTTCTTAACCCCCACCACCCGCGCCATCCCGCGCAAATTTCCACGCGTTGTTTCATAGAGATATCTACTAAGAACATCTCTTTCTTTAGTATTTACTCTATGGTCTACCTGGTGGTAAGTGGAAACTACCAGGACTTCTGAAATTTAGAAGGAGCGGACGCAGTGCCGACCTTTTAGGGACCTGTAAACAAGCCCCTTGAAGTTCCCCCTGTTGTAGCTTTGTTCGTGGAGACAAAAAGATAGAGTAATGAGAGAAAAAAACGCATTTTTCTCACTAGGTTTGTTTTTTGGTCTTCTTAACCTAATCGCGAAAACATATTGTCACTCTCATTCATATTGCTTATTACGTTTCTCTTTCAATGGTCAGTGGATCTCAAGATATGAACTCACAATTTCGCACCCATATTTAGAAGCCTTCCTGCACTCCTAGGGCACTGACGTCGTCGTGACGTAGTTTCCAGTTTACGTTACTCGATGGCATTGGCCGGTGAGAAGCTTCAAGGCGCTCTGAAAGCTCTGACGTGAACGTTGGTGACGTCGAGAGACCTTAATATTCATAGTGCAAACTTTCTCAACATGTATTTTGTAAAACTGCGATTTGTATCTAGGTTAAACCAGATTTGGAGAAATGCCGTTGAGCTAAGAGTTCAGAGTCTAAACTTTAGTTAGACCATGGGTGGCCAACACGGGCCTCATACGGCCCGCCGGCAGTCATATTTGGCCCGCGGAGCTGGGTCAAGTGAACAGAAATGTCAACATAGGGGGCCATTTACGAACCCGGACTATCTGTTTCGCTGGTTCCTTCGTGATTTTGACGGCAATTCACTACGGAAATGTGTCAATATTCGAAATTCGAAGCCCGAACTAAACGGATTATTGCTTTCGTGCCGTGGTTTCATCGGGGACCAAATGGAAATGTTTTTAACTTGGCTGAAGTTTGGCCCGGATGCTAAAAAGGTTGGCCACCTATGACGGTCTTTAGAGGTTTCGCCAGAAGCTTGGAGCACTCCAACTAGTGTCTAGCTCAACGACACCTCGAGAGTCCTCAGTCCTCAGGCCTCGGCTCGTGCACTCGAGGTAAAAGTTATTTTTACCTTGTTGGCTATTTCACAGCGAGTCATAGAATCACTCTACATCTTACAACACACATAACACAGTGCTATCGAGTGTTTCGCCACATATAATAGATAGTTGTTCAAACGATCAAACAGATAAAACTGCATTAACACAATCATTACATACAAAATTATTATGTACTTCATGTACAAGAAGTCCGACATTCCGCGAATCGTTAGTATTCAATTAATATCTAATAATCACATAAATCTAACAGTGATTATGTAGTTTTTTTTTTATTATTTTGCGTGAATAAAATATGTTCATAGGTAATACTACTATTCGCGGTAAACTTTGCCAAATGCATTACTAATAAACATATAAATATCGCCTAATTTGTGTTATGTTAAGTTTCATCTCACGTCTCATCCAAAGTCAATATAGGGTCTCATCAAACTCGCTTATTGGCAAAATTATCGACTGCTACGATAGAAGCCATAATGAGAGTAGTCACAGCAGTAACGCCACTCCTGCTGGCGCAGCCCTGGTGCCAAGAAAAATCTTGGATGTCCTCATTAAAAAGATCAGTCAATCAGCTCTGAGTAGTTGTAAGTTTAGGTAGAGCATATTGTGTATCTTATCTTAAAACGTAACCTTAGGCACATTAGAATGCCTTAGGCACGTAGATCACATCTTCGCATATTAGAACCACAGATTTATGTGATGATCATTATCTGACTTCATCTATGTCAAACAATATCCTCAATGGTTTTGTATGGAAACAACCTAGTCTACATTTATAGGTAATGTAGGTATATAAACAATTATTACAATGAAATTGGCTAAACCTGTGTACTTATTCGAGAATCTAATATTAGGCGATCAATTTGTTAAAATCGCAGTCAACTACTTTCTTTTACTAAGATATAATTTAATATGTATAATATACATAGGTAACAGACATAGCTACACATTTTAAAAAAGTTAATTGAGTATAACGACTCCTAAAATATTGTTGGGTTTTATTTTATTTGTGGTTTTTCTAATCTTGTCAATAATATGTATTGGGTACTTAGTTTATTTTCTTTATTATACAATATTAATATTATTTAAATAACGGAAACATATACATTCATAATCATAGCATGGAGATAGAAGAATGTTTGACTACGTCTCAAATCGTTCCCGACCTTGACATATCTCTTTGTGAAAGTTTCGATTTACTTATCACAATTTAAGTTTAGTTTATTGTCCGTTCATGTACCAAGGGACCATAAAACGAAAAAGGGTCATTAGAGTGGGTGTAGCTAGTGCTGCCATGATTTGTAATATTATAGGAACGTCCCAGATCTAGGCGGGAGGACATTTTGGCAGGGGGATACTTATAATGATTCCACTGTATTATAATTTTAGTCTCATTCAACTGTTTAAATACATATTAGGTAACCGACGTTTATTCATACGATGTTAATATGTATTATCTAAAACTTTTTTACTTTACTAGCAGTGTCAAGTCATGAGTAAATTAAAATAATGCGATCATTTATGATGGTGCACACGATACAGAATGAGCGTCACTTAATAACTAGACACTATATGGTTCCTATAAATTACAATAGTCACCAGCACAATAAAATAATCCCGTTAGCTCGCCGAACTGGGCCTAAGTAATACCTATGTTTATAAATTATATATTAACATTAATCAGGATAGAAACGGAATTCGATACCTACAAATGGTTGTTATTATTTTTGTTTATGGGACTTCCCGTTGCTTTCAACGGGTCCTGATATTTTTTGGATGGACTTGGTTACACTAATGAGGTGGCTATCAGAGTCGTTACTCTTTTTATTTATGTGTACTTATATTTTATTTAATACTAGCTGTGCCCGCGACTTTTTGCGCGTGGAATTTAACAAAAATGTTTGTTAATGTTTGCTGAAATAAAAGTAGCCCTTACTCCTTATAACATCTATCTGCTAGTGTAAGTCCCGTGAAACGGTCCAGCTGTTTCGGAGATTTGCCGGAACAAACAGACAGACGGACAAAACATTTCAGAAATGATTTTTTGTTATAAGCACCGTACATACTTTCATATGCATTAAGTAAAAAGCTGTTATTTTGACATTACAAACACTTAAATTTTATTTATTTCTATAGATGTATAGGTTTTATTTAATTCTTGAGGCTAGCTGGTATTTATATATTGATATCAAGTCAAGTGCACTTCAACGTTTGGTTAATATGATGTATACCTACTTACATACTTATATTTAAAAACTTACGTAGATAGAAAATCGAACAGAGGGAGATAGCTATGGTGGGAGCATATCCATCTCACTCCGATCGAGTTGCCATTCTGTCTCTGGCACTGGACAAAGGAACCCTTGGCTGGAGGGGTAGTAGCATGCCACTCAGTTCGCTTTTTTAAGAAACACTATGCCATCCTGTTAGTAATGAATATAGGTCCATGCCAAAGAGTTCACGTAGTAATTTTATTTTCTACTATCTTACTTGGAATGGAAATGACTTTCTACTATAATTCTAGAACAAAATAGCCTCTCAAAACTACACTCAAGTTTCCTCTTAGTCTTAAGATAGATTTATAAATACCGGTCCAAAGTATTTTTATATTTTACGTGACTTTCGAGTCTGTTTCAAGTTTCGAATTTTGGGTTGTGAAATCGTATTGGTACCGTTGAAATATGATGTCTTTTGTTCGGTAAATGCGGTATAGACTTATTTGTTTTTGACTGAAATAAAAGTGGGTTATCAAAATTGGCTCTATGTTCAAGATTTCACCAAAATCAGTGCAGACGTTCGGCGTCAAAGACCTACCTACCTATAATATAAAGGCGACAGGTGATACACTTTTAAAAGAACTTAGGTATCTTACCTTAATAATCTAAAAAAATGTAACGTCACGACTTTTATCCCCATTCGGGGGTAGTCAGAGGCTTGCATACACCACCACCACATTGTGGAAGTATTAACCAACTCAAAGCCCACGTTTCACCAGATAGTCGGGACCCAACGTGACAGGTGGTGAACCTTGTCGCCGTGTATACAGGAACTGACTATTACCTAATCCCGAGGGATAGGTAGGTTTCCTCACGATGTTTTCCCTCACCGTCAGCGAACTGTAAATTATGCACATAGATGAAAATAATAATAATCTAGTACCTACTTATTTATATTAATTCGGTTAGCATGTTTGTCGCCTGTCGGTTAGACAAAATATTTCTGAAAATACATTCATAGACATTGGCAAGCTTCAGATGCCTCGCATGCCTCGTCTGAGCACTCGTGTTATGACATTATGTCTATGCCTCTTGACGTCAAAACTGAATGTTTGGGAGCGGCATGCGCCTGATGTCGACGCACCCATTTAATTAGTTTCATTAAAACAATGGACAACACAAAAAACGATATCCGAAATGCCTAGTAACTTTATAATTGCTATTTTCTAGAATTGTGACAAGCCTTTAAAAGTTAACACCTAATATTCCCTGGGAGGACAAACTAAAACTCCGAACTAAGCATTTTAGCCACATTGTAATGCACAAAGCGGAAAATGCGTCGCTTGCATTTTAAAGAATCCGATTTTGGGTGCAAAAAACTCGTAATCGTAAAATCGGATGTCTGTTATGTAATTATGACGCACTTGCTTGGCGCATTATGTGCAGGAGTCGCGAAAAACGGTGGTACGGTTATTTTGTCAGTACAAGCATGGACCAATAATAAGAGGGCTGCCAACGGCGAAGTAAATATTAATAATAGTTACCTACTTAATAATATATCGCCAACAGACAACAAAAACGTTATTTCCTTGAACAAATATGACTTTATGTATTAAAAAGAAAAACCCGTTAGTCCTGTCAAATTTAAAAAATTTATCCAGTATAATGTAAATACTGCAAATAGAAAAACGTAAAAACCTTATCCTGGCATATATTAGAAAAAATGCCACACACAATGCCGACTTGTTATTTTGTCTAAAATATATATTTACATATGCGCATGATTCATTTCTAACCTTTTCCTAAAATTGTATGTAAGTAGGTACCTATTTTTATCGATTTAACCTACTCTGAGAGACGAAGAAGGTATTATTTATCCAAAACGACTGTCTCAATAGATTCATTCAGTACTATCCTCTTCTTTTATACAATCAGATTTTCCTCACTTTCATTCCTAAAAACTTGATCCAATTTGAATGCGGTATTAGCGATAAGTTTTAAGGAGTCGGATCAGTACTAGTTAGTTCTGTTCACTGGTCAGTTTCATCAATTGGTCAATTTTATTTTCTATTATTGTTCAGTTTCCCTGATTCACCAGTTTGCTGACTGGTCAATTTGCCCATCTAGTCAGTTTAGTTAATTCGCCAATGTAGTGCCAGTGAGTGATTTGTTCAGCTATGTTTACTGAATATTCTTAAGTAATATCAAAATTACCTTTCAACTTACGCTCTCTTGTGTTTAACTGTTCAAAAACACAAACTTAATGACCCTTCTTCATACAAAACCATCAGCTCGTATGTCCAATTAACACGTTACTGGTTTTTATAGTGCCTCGTTCTTTGAGTTGGCGCTTAGCACCTTTCCGCTGCTTCCTAATGCAGCTGGCGCTAAACGACTCTAAATATTATCCAAAGACATTTCTAAGTGACACTACAAATGTTTTGTTTCAATTACCTACCTCTGTATGCTGTCTCAGCAATAAAGGCTCTGAAGGCGAGTGTTAAGTGCGGTCTACCACTCACAGCTGGCAATGACAAGACAAAACGCGAGATAAATCGATTTTGTCTCATTTTCCCCTATGCATTAAGTAAGAGATAGCGACACGGTGCCACATAACGCGTGACAATAGTCTTGCCTTGGCGTCCTGTTGAGATATCATTTTCTATTAACTAAAGATCCCAGAGTGCACGCAAATTTGAGATAATGCACAGTTACTCAAATTAAGTCATTTATTTAGTCGATTTACAAAAGGAAGCTGTTAGCCGGACTTGCATCAATAAGCGACAGTAATTAATACACTTGCTAAAGACAAACATTGTGAAGAAAACTGCATGTCTGGGAGAACCAAACCAGTTTCACTTCACTAAGTGCACATTCACACAGCAATCCGTTTTACAGGCTCGTTTTATCCACAGATTAATAGAAGTAGGTAGATGTAGTCTTGGCAACAAACGATGTGAGGCCGGGTAGCATTTTATGTGTGCGTGACAACTAGGAGCGGCACTAGGGACACATAGGTACATCTGTGTGCGTGTAAAGTTGTGTAGATATAAGGTGAGATTGTATTCGCTTTCATGTTTTGTATTTGCTTTGGTGGCCTCACTCTCATGTTCTATGCAGACCATCTGTAGCTCCTAAATCTATTGTTTTTTCGTATAGGTTTTTTCGGCGATGGCGTATGTAGTTGTACGAACGAGTTCACACACACGAAAGTATTCCAGAGCCAGTAAAACAATCTGATGAAATCCAATCCGTTAAAAGCGATCCTGTAAATACGGACCTTCTGTGTGAATGTGCCCTAAACCGTAATGGGCTTGGACGGTGAACTGAATCCCTAAACGCATGAATCTCGGCTCCAGTAAGGTTTGACAATTTATTGCCTACATACTTGACTCGAAGTGGATAATGGTCGCAAGCTTAATTATATTTTTAAACTTGAAAACCAGATTTATGATCTCTCATAATGCTTATAACAATAGAAACAGTATACCCTACCTTCTCATCGTAGTACTCAAGTAGCAATAATTTAGTCATTTACCAAAGACATTACCAAGAGAGGGAGACATGTCACTGTCCTGTCCAAAACAGTATGTCTTACTAAACGGAGTCCATGGATACCAGTTGTACGACTCAGTTGTTCGCGGATAATACTGCTGAAAACATGTCGGTAGGTTATCCATCACAGCTCATCTTCTGGTGAATAATACGCATCAAAACGCCTTTAAATTGAATATCGAATTGCGAGCGCTATAACAGATGTGTGAATTTCGCTGTATGTAGTGTTGCGCTGAGCCTAGTGGTTGCAATGTTAGGAGGTAACATATCTGCTAAAGTAATAAATCAATGTAATTTACGAATTGTGTACCTAAATACTGCAATAATATTTTGTTTATTAGTTATTGAAAAGCATGACGTCTGTCCATCAGTGTTTCAGAATATAATGAAGACGACCTATTGTGTTTTATTACAGGAAAACATTAAATTAATGCGATCTTTAGGTCGGTTGAACAAGGAATGATTTGTGACTCCAAGGTAAATTGTTCTACCTTCGCGTTAGGAAACTAACTTGTCTTCTAAGTGCTATGATAATGAGGGATTTAAATATACCTACGTCCCTAATGTTTTATTACGAAATATAGAATTATAAGTACCTGTCTGTTCTACGATGTTATTTTATCCAAAAACCTTATACCGAGGATTTTCATATAAATCATGTCAGAACCTCAAGACATTAAAAGGGATCCTCGTAGGGGACTTTGGAACTCTAAAATATTTATAAACTGAGTAGCGTGGTAGCCTGTAAAGATGATATTTCACGGGTAGCAAGTGAAAAATCATGTGAAATAAGTTTTCATAAAACAGTAACACGTTCGGACATGGTATAGGTACCTAATTCAAATCGCAGTTCGTTCGGTACCGTCCGGGTTTCATCGTACATCATTGACCAGCGACTTCATAGGATCGAATCTTATGTATCTCATCAGTGACTGAAAATTCACAGGTGAATGAAAAAATAATTTCATGTAATTAAAATTAATTTAAAGCCTGCATAGAAAGTGCATTCACATAAGACAAACACTATACCAGGTGGCCCCAATCTCATTTTTTTTTTCTATATCTTTTTTACACAGCTCACGTACCAAACATTTATTGTGACAACACGCCAGTCTATATCAATCTTGTTGCCGCCATGCAAAGCGGTGATGGTATCGTTTAAAAATACCTAAAAACATTGCAGAATATTTGCATGCGGCTCGCGGCTTCGTGGCTACATCGGCTACACTGATTCATATATTCATTGGGTGACATTACAACTTAAAGGAATCAACGTCATGAAGTGTATAGCACCAATGTATAGCACACATACCTACAAAAGATTAGAATACTAAATAGGCAAGTTGAATTGTAAAATGGTTAATAGAAACAGAGCTCAACTTCTAATATTAAATACTGCACTTTGATTGGTTGATTAAAAAATACTATCGGTATCGGTACAACAAAAATATTATTTTGTCTTTTTAATTTCGTTGATTAATGTTCCTAAAATAATCACATGTAGAGTCATAGTTACGACTTATGTCAACGATTGCAAATACATCCTGTATAAAGTTCGTCACATACAATTAGATCAAGGAATATCGAAACAGAAGACTAGGTCCAACCTAGCCCCTCTAGTCATGTGTAGATATTTGTACGTTTCTATAAATCATTACTCTCAATGTTTCTAAATTTACTTACCGACAACTAATGTCATTTGACCGTAAAGTTTTGTAGAAATGCACGTAGACGAATCCACTTGGCTAGACGGGCTGTCAAGCAGCATAAACGAGGTGTTATTTTATATCTGCGGCACGACCATTCATATTTTCAGCGAAGGTTGTGTCGCTAACTTTAGCGGCATCCATTCATTCGTAACTGTGTGCTGCAAAAAACATATCATTCACGGTCTGCGGCGGTGCATCATCAGGTGACTCTCGAGGACACAGGCTTGAAGTGCCACCGTCATATTATGTTTATTGAACAACTACATGCGCAGTTTTTAAACTAAGACTTAATCATCTGTTAAATTATATTACTGGAAAGAATTGTCCAGCAGGATACACGCGCGTCAAGACAAGACTTTTGTCATGCATTATGTTTATGTCGCACTGAGTCACTCTCTCTCTTACATACTGCGTAGGAGAGAATAAGATAAAATCTATTTATCTCGCGTTTTGTCTTGTCTCGGCCAGCTGTAGTACTAGTGCAGTGATAACTATGCGTGGGTGTATCTAATATGACCGTCCTGTCGAAACGAGAACCTCATTAACCGACCAGCCGTTGATCAGGGATACTGTGGTTTTGTAGAATTTCAGTAGCTCTATAATGCGTATGCTCGCTTGAATAGCAATAGCGCTAACAATTAGGCCTTTCTCCCGCGGATATATTCACAAGCTACGCAGCGGAGATGTGAACCATAGGTCACCTATATATGGGGTCGGGAATAGAGTCGAATTTGGGTAGCGCCGTGTACGGACCGGTTTCCGTATTCGACTCTATTTCTCTGGTTAATTTATGGTGAATATCTCCGTGGGAGAAAGGCCTTAGTGATTAAAATATTTTATATAGATACTAGCGACTCTAGCGAACATATTAATGGTAGAGCACCCGATTTCGTGTGTAATTTTTAACATAACATAATTTGGTTCGAAACTAGAGGGCTGTGTACCCGGCAGTAAATATGACGGCATTAGAAAGAGATAATCGGCCAGCTCGTAGGCTTCGTAGAGAGCCGTCTCGTCTCTCCCTTCGACAAGTCAGCGACAAAACGTCATATACGAGATAAAGTCGGCTCTACGAGCTGATTATCTCTTTCTAAAGTGTAAATATTACTGGCGGGTACTTCTACTACTGTTTCATGCAGTAATTCAGATGGATTTCACACTTAATCGAAGGTCGCATTTTAATTGAGAATGAACTAATTCGATATTAGGTAATTGAGCCAATTATGTGGCATATTAGATACAGAATGGAACAGCGGAAGAGATGAAAAAAAATATTTGAATAATTCTGTTCGCAGACGCTCATTGTTACATTACTCGCGTGGAAAAATTATAAGATTTTTCCGGTCATGACAAGATGGGTACCTAAGTTTTTCTTGTTTTCGTATCACCATTAGCATAATGATAATATACTCGTTTCACGTCATACGGTATTCGTCACATCACACGCTTCGAAATTTTACACAGCGTCAATAAAGAATAGAGGCGACGCTATTATTTTATAGAACCATGCCAACCTTGTGTTATTATTTACGAAATATATTAACATCGTCACAATAGGGACTGTTTATGGTTTTACCAATGGTTTCCCTTAGTGATGTGCCGAGTACGCTATTTTTGGTACTCGAGTATTCTGGTACTCGTTAAAAAAAGAATCGAGTAAGTACTCGAGTCAGAGGACTCGGACAGGTACTCGAATACTTGTAATGAGTACTCGAGTACTTAATAGGACTCGAGTACTTTTGTATTATGTATTTTTAACCACTCAAACGTCCGAGCTTCACATTTAATTACTGCGTTGTACTTGCACTCGTGAAAAACGTATTTTCTAAAAAACTACAACTGTTACAGCAAGTACTCGGAACCCGTATTCGAGTACCGGGTACTCGAGTTCTATAATCCGAGTACTCGAGTACCCGAGTACTTACTAAATACTCGAGTAAGTACTCGAGTCAGGCTGTACTCGGCACATCTCTAGTTTCCCTACAGTCCGCTCACAGATTGTTGGCTTTGAAACAAGTTGCTGTGACCAATTTGATTCTATAGGAAACTTATAAGTAGTTAGTATTATCTCAATGCCCATAATAGGTGAGACATAAAAGGGTTTAAAATTATTTGCAACTTAAGTTTAAACGTGGCTTTAGAGAAAATTTGAAGAACAACAGGTGTTACTTATGAAATCTTTGAACTGCTGTCTCTACGTTCCATGGGTACTTTATGTGTTTCGAAGTATCTAACAGTGGCAAATGACCGGTCGTTGTGGAAAACCTTGGGGGAGGTCTTATGTCCAGTACTGGACGTCTTTTGGCTGAAATGACGTGATGATGAAAAGATTTTAGTATCAAGCAGATACGGACTGACAAAAACACGTTATTGTTTCATCACTTTTCTTGCTTCTTCGTAATTAGGTATGCCATTGAAATGTTTTTTGGCAACGACACCCTTCATGAATGGAAAACCCGACACTGTTTTTTCTGATGGTTTTATTTTTAATCTCAGGTAAGGTGCCTAACTCAATGTAAAAACATAATGACATGCACGCATGTTGGCTCTCTCATTTTTATTAGATACAGGTTAGATATACTTATAGTAGCGATTTGTTAGCAAATATAGAGGTTTGGGTACTTGATATCCAGTTGGTTGCAATATTAACAGTAATTTTTAGGGTTCCGTAACTTTAAAGGATATATCTGAACCCTTTAGGATCATTTTGTTGTCAGTCTGTCCGTCTGTCAAATCAGTGCACAGGCCAAACCGCTGATGTAAGAAATATTACATTTTATCAGTACGTAACTAAAGTTACACCTCCCTACTAAAGTTGACTCCTCCATTAGAGGATGTCAATGCTATTAAAATAGCGTTGACATCCTCTAAGGGAGGAGTTTGGAAAGGACATTGACAATCTATGTATGGATGTTGGACCAAGTGCTGCCCAGAATGAACACATAGTGCATTTTGTTCCATACGTCAATACTAACCTATAAACCGAAGCGCTTCAAATTCTGTTCCGGGAGTCAAGAGAAAAACAAGTTTTTCGTTGTGAATTATGTAAGGAAAAAATGAACTTGAAAACAAAAATTGGACTATTTGTTTATTATTATTGATAATAAACTAGGGGAGAAAAGGGGAGGCCTTTGTCCAGCAGTGGGGCAGTCCAATAAATAGGCTATTAAAAAAAAAAAACATAAAAAATCCCCGGGGTGTTTTTTTTAAATTATTTTTTGTTAAGTAAATTGATCTAGGAAATCGTTTGGAAACACTCACATGTCTGGGCAGCACTTGGTCCAAACCCTGTCAATCTCCTTTCCACCCCTATGGAACAAATAGGCGGGTGAAATTTTGTACGGGTCCTAATTTTCATGAAAATTTGTATTTAGGCTACTCGTAACCTTTCAGCGTTTTTGAAACTTTGACTCCTAACGGTGACAGTTAGAACGGAACCCTGAGGGCGCGAAAGCTTCTCGCCCTTGTTCGGGTTTTAGATATTTATTTAGCAAGATTTGTAATCAAATACATATTTATCGGCACATAAAAACGCTTAGAAAAAGTAAGACCAATGCCATCTACTCTGCCTAGCGCATTGCACTATAAAAACATGAAAAAAACATAAACAATTCTTGTTATCTTCCGTCTTTTTTGCGATTTACCCTATGATAAAATCAAATATAATTGTCTATGTCCACGGAAAGATAAAACTATGTAAGCATAAGGAAGTTAGTTTGTTCATAAAGGAAAACGTATGTTATTTTAGAATGTGTTACTTGTGGAAATGTGCTACAGCTAACTAATATTGTCACGACGATAATATAAGAACTAAATTTAACTGCTAAAATTAGCAAGACTAGACTGTAGGACTAGGGACTCGTCGCGTATGTTCGAAGTACTTATAGACTTTTTGACATAAGTACAAAGACAGACATTTGACATGTGACAGCCCAAAATAGTATTTTCAATAAACAGAGTCCATGGACAGAGTACGGCTCCGTTGTTCGCTGAAAATAATAATGAAAACATGTCGATATTAACTCGTGATTAACACGCATCAATATTCCTTGATTATCGGATTGCGAGTGCGATAACAGATGTGTAAATTTCGCAGCGCTGAGCACAAGTCTAGTGAGTGCAATGTAAGGAGGTACCATATCTTCTACAATAATAGATCAATGCATAGGTAATACTTTTAAGAATATTGACATGTTACTAACGGTCGAACTCGACCACTACTCACACGTTCAAATCCTTCTGACGTGTTTGAGATTAATAACAGCCTGTATCATTAAAAATTCAGTCTTCGACTTTACAATTGTAAAAAGTCCTTACCTCAATTTCTATCAGTAAAATCCAGCACAGTCACAATTTACTGAAAACACAAGCAAGTGTTCCCGAATTACTGGTTGTACTGAAACGCGTCATTTCGCCAAGGAGAAATGGCACGCAAACATTATGCGTCATCGGACGATATTGCGCAAACGTAGGAGAGCTTTTTCTAGAAATATCTAGTTATACGTTCGCAAAAGGAAAGTTCCATGCTGCTAGGTTCTACCTACGGTTAAAGGGCGCTTTCATCCTGACTCCAAAATGGTGGAGGAAGGTATAGATATTTTAATTACTCCGCGAACATCCAAAAACCTTAGTATTCCTTGAGTTATAATGAGGTTCGTTCTTCGCCTGCTATTACGAACTTGGTACGAAAGCGATAAGTAATCCGTTTCGTTCGGAATTCGACTTATGAATTTTGACACTTCTCCGTAGTAAAATAGTGTCAAAATCACGAACAAACAGACCCGGGCCCCGTGCCATCTGTTTTGTTCGTTTGCGATTTTGACACAAACTGCGGAAATCTGTCAAAATTTGAAATCCGAACAATCGGATGGCTTCCGCACCGAGTTTGTAATAGCAACCTTGATTGTCCGGATTCGTAATAGGGCCCTCTATTAACGTGATACCTCTTCTAGTACATCATTAACATAGTTAGAGTATTGTGATAAAATATAAGGTATTAAATACTCTTCTTCTTATTTAAGTGTCCGAAGACCCTTGTCGGTGTAGCTGATGGAGTTCTCTCCATCTTTCTTTATCTAGGGCAGTCTCTTTCAACTCCCTAACAACATGACATATTATGACTCCGACCTTATTTTTAATCTCGAGAGAGATAATCATCTCTGGCTTATTCTTGGTCTTCCTTTTCCTCGCTTGCATTTTATCTTGCCTTCTACATGCCTTCTAACATGTTTTTTTTTCTAAATAAAGGTGTCATGTCGTGTAAGATGGCCATTATTTAATATACAGTTAATTAAAAGCTGACTACCATACAATAAGTAGGTCTCTACCTCTAGTAACTTTTATATAATTAGTATGCCCTTTGAAGACCTGTTATGCCTTAGTAACTGTATTGAATGTTGAAATTATAAATATAGATAAGAGTGTGAGTAGATTTTTTCATCATTGCGCTACGATGAAGGTCAAAGGCATTTATATGCTTAATTTTGTTGCATAAGTTTATCTATTCATCACTTCAAACAACAGCATACCAAATAAACTTTAGAGTCTTAACTTTAACTCAGCTAATTAACGTTAACATGCCGCCTATCCCCCTGGTAACGGATGGGCAATAATAAAACTTAAGTTATGGGTGCTTAATTACAACTAACTAAAGGTCATGTTGGCTAGTAAGGAGACGGTGGGAGCCATCAATTTTACCCTTTATTACAACACCTGTTTTTCTAAGTTAAGGGTTTAATACACTGGGTGGTGATCTTCCGAATAAACTATTTGTGTCTTCCTCTGTCACACATCTAAACAAATAAATATTTTTTTTTAGTTTCTGTTTGTAATGTCAAAATAACATCTTTTTACTAAATGCATATGAAAGTATACACGCATATAAAAAAAGCATTTTTTTATTTTTGTTCGTCCGTTTGTTCCGGCTAATATCCGAAACGGCTGAACTGATTTTGACGGGACTTTCACTGGTAGATGATGTTATAAGGAGTAACTTAGGTTACTTTTATTTTAACAAACATTAACAAACATTGTTTGTTAAATTCCACGCGTACGAAGTTGCGGGCTCGGCTAGTGGCAACTATGTTCAACAAATACAATTCCCCAGTCAGTGTAAAACACCCCTGTCACCACATAACTAATTACTTTACCGTTGAGGCCCTCTAGCACTAAACAGTATGAATTAAAAGCGTCTGGAAAAACGGGCACGACACTAAACTAGAGTTGTAATTATCGACGTTCCGGTTTAGCCGTTAACCGAAACACCGTTAGCGTTACTTAATCGGTTTTTGGTTCGTGTCCGTCTGGTCCATAGATAGTATGTCAATCATTCGTATACTTATCTTTTAATGGAATGGAATTTGGATGTGTCATTAATAACTTTATGGAATTTCTTTCCATAAATACTGTACTTAGTACCTATAGTATCGCTTACCCTTATCTCCTATTTGTACGATACATTATAACGACCATAGACAATTTTTTTTATTACTCTCTGATCACGACTATGTTAAATGTTATAGCCCGTCTTTAGTCTAGATTCTACTCTATTTTATAGAAAGCTATGATCGACTTGCACTGGCATTACAAATCACTTGTGTTCCTAGAAATGCTTTTTACAATAGTTTTAACCATTGTAAAAATCTCTGGCTAAAAATCTCTATTTTGGCGGTATGAATTTTTGAAAGTCGAGATTGTGGTATAGTTCGGTATCATGTTGATTATTACGAAGAGCATCATGATCTTCGTTTGCGGAGAGCTTAAGTTGTTTAATCACTCATCACAATGGCTTAAATCTTCCCTGATTACCAAATTATTTTGTCGTAGGTACACTATAGCAGCCCAAAAAAACTAAACCTTGTATTTAATTATCGAAACACGACCTAAAACAGGGACACGTAAAATTTAAATAGTCGTGATTCAAGTCTAAATTCCCCAAATAACCAACATAATGGCACTATTAAAAATTTGAATAAAAACAAGGAAAAGCCTCGGAAGTAACGATCATTACCGCAGACTAAAATCGTGATGAACAACTTGTCCTTTGGGTCATTAGAGTTCATTATTAGCCTAAAAATGCATAACAATATAGTTTTAAATACTTCATGAATTACAAGGTGTTATAAGTGATTTACTGTTAATAGGTACTATCATTATGATATTGTTGCTCACTTCTACAATAATATAGTCAAGTGGTAACTTCCAACAGTTTTCTATGCAATTTCCCTAATCTTACTTACGATTCAGTAATTCAAGATCCAACAATGATCTAGGAGTTCAATTAGACTTTATTTATTGATCGACTTATGTACAGTTAAGCACATAAAGCCGGCTATTTGCGGCGTCCTTTCGACAAGACCGTCGCCACACGTCGGCGCCGGCGCACCGGAGTAATGGCAATGAATTTACGCGCTAATGACTTCTTACGGCGATGGTACTAACTGATCTCGATTTAGATAAGCTTTCTATGGAGTTATCGAGCGTCTATTTATTCAGTGACTTGGCTCTTTCTAGGTTCAAAATCTATTTTGTAAGCTTTGAAAGTTGCAATAGATATTAATCCTCATTCTGGGGAGTACCTAAGTTATAGAAAATAGAGCACTTATTAAATTAACCTTATAAAATTACTTTGAATTAAACACACTCTTTAGAAGTCGATAAAGCGATCTTTAAAAAAATTATGCGTAAACATTTTTGAAGATGAAAAAAATAAATTTGCCTATGAATGAAAAGCACAGGAGGTAACCATGGTAGCTAGCAATGCAGAAATATGTTATCCTTCACTTGTAGAAGAGTTACAACTGGTCGCAAACGCGAAGCCTCAGCAAACAAACCAGTCGGGTGGCCGGGTGGATCCGGCCGCGTATTATAGATAATAGCCCCACAATTTAACGATCGTTCATGACAGGAAGGTTCTTTCCGCGTATTTAACACATTTGCAGCGGAACATTCAGATGATTTAAATAGTAATTTTGAATAATAAATGCAAAGACTACATGACATCTGGGGTAAACGCGGTCAGAAGGCGTAGAGATGTGTCAATCTCATCTCCTTTCTTTTAACAGACTTCTATTAGGTCATATAAAGTTGACATTTACTTGTTGTATATTTCTTCATCCTCGATGTTCTTTCTAACTATCAGAACACGAGTTTTTGAAGCCGTGTACGTTATTTTAGTGAAAATAGACTTCAAAGATTTTCGAATGTGTTCTACGTAAACCTGCTCTTACAAAAGCATCCAACGATGTTTGTTAACTGTGTTAGTAATAGTTAAGGTTATAACAATAGATAACACTTAAGCTGTAAGGTCCGAATAAAGAGCCAACGCCTTTAAATGCAAAACAACATCGTGTTGCTTAGAACCTTGGTAGTTTGTCGCGCCCTTCGAAGGGAGCCAACGTTACCGAGTAACAGGTGGACCGTTGTTTGCGCCGAGAGGTCGTGATCCTTTAGAGTTTTTGCAAGAAACATACCTAATAAAATATCATATATATGTACATTGTCATCAGCTTTTGACAGCCCTTAGGTATCCCAATTTGGACTAAAGTAAACTTATAGATTTTTTTTGGAATTTATGCCTAAAGTTACTCACTTTGTCAAGTTGGCCTAATCTTTTACGTTTAAACAGGCACTACTTGCTGAAATTATTTCATGGTGCTCGTTGTTATATCTATTCTAACTTCATTTTTCGTCCTTTGTTCTTTAGGTAAAGCATGTGAAGCGTTACCCACAGATTCTTAACTTACCTTTACTTAGCAATTAAACTGATGTCTTTATGTAAAACGATTATACTTCGTTATTAATCTAAGAGATAATCATAAATTTTTGCACCGACAAATGCATAAGCATAAATTAAGACGAGGGTTCGAAATTTGGTTGATTTTCTATTCTACTTTTTCTTTAAGTAAGTATGTGGACTAGGAATCTTATATTTAGATGTATGATTTTTGACTATATTATCTTGAGTATCTTTAAATCCAAATCACGATTTGACGAAATTTTCTCGATAAAAAAAAATTATGAAATGAGCTCTAATTATTTACAATTTTCCTTGCTACCACGATGTTTTTACGATTTAGATCACGAAATTATTTCTAAAACATAGCAAATAATGATATCTAAACCACCCTTCAACCATATTTTAATTCATGAAGTAGTTTTTTTTTAATTCAAGAAAATGTGGTTTGGCGCTTACGTTGTTTATTTCCGAGCGCGCGCACAATATCGCCATCTCACATTTTAAGTACTTGAACTAACCATGTCTCTCTCTAACTTTGTATTGTCAGTGTCCGCTCGGACTTGTTCGACGTCGGACCTGTGAAGGATTTTTTAAAAAATATTACGAAAAAATATTACGGTCGTGCCACATTACAGGTACAGTACAGTATTTACAGTCCGCCGACGCCTATGATAAATAAATAAATATCCTTGGAAATTCTTTTACACATGACTACCTGATCCCAAACTAAGCAGAGCTTGTACTATGGAAACCAGATAACTGATATTACTACATATACTACTTTTTGTTTGTAAATACAAACGAAATATACACTTAATTACACCTAGACTCGGGACATGCGGACATGTTCATGCACACAACTGCATGTCCTGGGCAGGAATCGAACCTATGACCTGCACTGCAGCGTGATTTTCGTTTGCTTTTCCTTGTCTTGTGTAATTTATTTTCATCTCTTGTCATTTTGTGTCATCTCTTGTCATTTTGTGTCATCTCTTGTCATTTCATAGTTATTCGTGTCATTTCTGTAAAAACTCCCTATTTCGCTTACTGTTACATACTTGCAGCATGGTCTTGGGCCGACAGTGGGAATACATTGCTTGTCAAAACAATGGAGTCGCTTTATTGCGTTTGTTGTAGGTATGGATGGGCAAGTAATAAATATATCATACATCAATAAATTATCGTAAAAAATAACATTACAGATATGGATAGGAAAATGTTTGTCCGTCCTATTCAATCTATTATATTATAAACGAAAGTAACTCTGTCTGTTACCTTTTCACGGCTAAACCGCTGAACCAATGTTGATGAATTTTGGTATGGAGATAGACTGGGTCTTGGCGGAGAACATAGGCTACTTTTTAGGGTTCCAAAGGGTGCTAACGGGACCCTATTACTAGGCCTACGCTGTCCGTCTGTCTGTCTGTCCGTCTGTCAGCGCGGGCTGTATCTCACGAACCGTAACAGGTAGAGAGTTGAAATTTTCACTGAATGTGTATTTCTGTTGCAGGTGCAGAACAAATACTAAAAATATAATAACATTTAAAAATAAATATCAAGTCTCAAACTTGATATTTTTGATGTGTTTATTCTACGGTGGTACGGAACCCTTTATGTGCGAGTCCGACGCCTTCAGATCTTATGAATGTTTTCTTGAAATAAATATAGTGTATTTTAAGTAATTAACTGGCCAACCCTCAGGTCCTACCTACCATGTTAGGATCTTTTTCGTTCTAGCGGGTGTAAACCGTGATTTAACGAGTTAATGTGATAATTTTTGTTTTTTTTTAAATTATTCAATTCAATGTTTTTGTTTCAGACATAGTCCAATATTGATTATTAAAATTATTATAATTTCACAATAAATATAAAACAATAAATAAAAGTAAAATTAAATTTAAAAAAAAAAAAAAAAAAATTTTAAACCGACTTCAAAAAGGAGGAGGTTTCTCAATTCGACCGTATATTTTTTTTTTATGTGTGTTCGCGGATAACTTCGTTGTTTATGAACCGATTTTGATGATTCTTTTTTTGTTGGTAAGGAGATATCCCAGCGGTGGTACCATGATAAGGAAACTAGGATCTGATGATGGCATCCCAGAGAAATCGAGGGGAACCTTCGAAAATCGTAGGAGCGACTAGTGCGTTTGTAATTTTTTTTATTAAGTATTTTAAAGCACTACTATTTTATGAAGGTCTGGAGTCGATCTGATGATGGAGCCGAAAGACAGTCGAGGGAACTCCTCAACGATTTACAACAATTACCTGGTGTTTGGGCTTGATTAATTTGTATTGATGAGAGCTTTACACCTAGATGGGTTGTGACTGTCATTAGGAGTCTGATGATGAAGACGAAGGACAGTCAAGTGAACTCCTCAACGTTTTACAGTAGCTACCTTGTGTTTGGGCTTGATTAATTTGTATTGATGAGAACTTTACACCTAGATGGGTTGTGACTGTCATTAGGGGACTGATGATGAAGACGAGGGACAATCAAGGGAACTCCTCAACATTTTACAGAAGCTACCTTGTGTTTGGGCTTGATTAATTAGTATTGATGAGAACTTTACACCTAGATGGGTTGTGACTGTCATTAAGGGTCTGATGATGGAGTCAAAAGACAGCCGAGAGAACTCCTCAACGATTTACAGCAATTAGCTGGTGTTTGGGCTTGATTAATTTGTATTGGAGAGAACTTTACACCCATATGGGTTATAAGTGTCATTACAGGTCTAATGATGGAGACCATAGACAGTCGAGGGAATTTCTCAAAGATTTACAGCAGTTACCTTTTGTTGGGCTTACTTCATATGGTTCAAAATGCCAAAATGTTCATTGGTATGGCGCCACTAAAAATCGTGAAATAAAATTATTTTTATAAAAAAAAACAAACCGACTTCAAAAAAACCTGGATCACTAAAAAGCCTGAAATAATATTTCTATTACCTACCACCTCTGCCTACCCCTTCGGGAAAACCGGACGTGATGGTGTGTTATCGAGTATTTGGAGTCGGTGCCAATCTTGGTATGCCAAGTCTACCTACTATAAAAGTAAGAAGATAGATTGGCACCGACCCCAAATACTCGATAACACACCATCACGTCCGGTTTTCCCGAAGGGGTAGGCAGAGGTGGTAGGTAATAGAAATATTATTTCAGGCTTTTTAGTGTTTTTTTTTAATTTTTCATGTTTTATCATTAAAATACAATATAATATAACATAAATTAAAATAAAATAAAAACCTACCCCTAATTAAACAAATACCGTCCGCGTGGGATACTGGCTGCATGTCCTGCCTGTATTCAAGCTGTTCCTGTTGTCAAGCGAATTTTTTGAGCAAGGAAAGAGCCAGCCCTCTTGTCACCTGTGGCGGTAACCAGTCTAAGGGTGATTTTGATAGATAAAAAAATAAAGATAAAAAGATAAACAAAAAATAAATGCATGGTTAAATCAATAAAATTAATAAAAACTGAAAATTAAATTAAAACATAAATTAAATATGGTAAAAAAAAATATTATGACACCGCTGATGACTTCATGATCGGCATCGAAGTTAAGTACCAAAGTATTCCTTAGCCTACGAAACATGAAAAAGATACTCATATCCGGCAGTCAGTCACTTACACAGAGTATGTACATTTTTACCCGACTACGGTGGGCGGAGGGTTATGATTTTGACCGATATGTATGTATGTTCATCTGCTCCCGTATAACGTCCAAACTATTTTTATATCATAATAATTTGACTAATGAGATATCGTTGGACGCGTCTGGATCGTCCGCTGGTTATAGGCTATTATACGATCGAAGTATTGTTATACGTATCTATCAGCATATTGTAGGTATCGTTTGTCTTCTTTTGACTTACTTTGTCTTCAGCAATAAAAACAACATAGAAATTAAATTATTTTTTTCAAATACACTCGACATAAAAATCCCATATAAAACGAAAAAAATATATTTGAATATTTTCATCCATTTCATCTATTTTAAAAGGTGCACTGGGACATATTATTTTAATTGTACGAATTAAACAATATTGTTCCTTCAAAAAATAACTATACTATAGTCTACTCCATAGCTGTTCTGTCCTAGCTAAGCGAGAGGGATATATCCTTCGGCAGCTCACGCGACGCCAGCCACACCCCGAAACTAAAATTCATTTTTTTCTTGTATCGTCTTAAAAATAACCGGCGTCAGGTCAGGAATGCCTGGCTATTAAATGTCCGTTAGATTTTCAATAAAATGAACATTTTATTAAATTAATGATTAACAATTTAGTATTCGTTATAATTAATTCCCATGTCGTGTATGTGGGTAGGGTAACTTTCTAAAGTAATCAAATTTTGTAGTCCGTGTTTTTGGTTTGCAGATAAATTAGAACCACCACGGTCACTGGAACGGTCACATGAGTTTTTAAATTAAGTATTCTTTACAATTAACAATAATTAGCTACTTAAGTACTTTAAATATGGCGACCTTCATCAAATTTGTGTCGGTTTTTGTATTCCATAATGCTGAATATCTGTTTATAAAGAATCCCTTTGTCCGTTGATCTTGAAACATTAAAACGAATTTACAGTACGAGAGTAGCGGGAAGCAAAAAGGTCGTCTTTATTACCGTCAGATGAGGTCGAGCGGCGTTTAAAATCTCCTTAAATTTTAATGCACCGTGCCGCCGTCTCAGACTTCTTTTGAATAAAACAGCTGAAATTTTTGCAGATCTCATACCGCCGCCGGTAATTTATCGTGGCGATAAAGTTTCTCCACGTGACTCCATTGCATTAAATGACGATAATTATGCGCATGACTGTAGAATACGAATAATATGTAAACACAAAACGGGTACAATGTCAAGGCCGTTGACCGCGCGCCGGCGCTTGCGCACCGCGGCCGCCACGTCTCCACCCACCCCGACATGCCGCCGGCCAAAGTTGAGAACATCGTGACTACTAATCAACCAAGCCAACTAGACGCTCGGGTATAAATATCAAATGATAATAAGTCAATGATTCCGCGGTCCTTCCACCACGTAGTGGGAGCTACTGCCACAGGAGTGCCCAGGCATTAGCCCAGGCTCACTACGTTGTGGAAGGACCGCGGAATCATTGACTAATTATCGTTTGATATTTCTACCAGAGTGTCTAGTTGGCTTGGTGGAGTAGTAAAAAGGTAAATATTCTGTTTATCACCTTGATCTACAGAATGCACAAATAAACCTACTCACTTCTAATTTCTCTAGGCATCAACCAGTTTTGGATAAAGGACAGACCGATTTCTCCACTTTCTCGCTACATCTCGTAGTATTCTTAATTCTTTGTCTGGAACATGGGAGGTATCTCACATGAGGTATATCAACAATGTTAGTGGCTGCGTAGCTACATCAAGCGCACGTGCGCCTGAGTCTCAGTTTTGACGTCGGAACGCATAGACATAAATGTCATAACATGAGTGCTCGGGCGAGGAAAAATGAATGTGTCAAAATTTGAAGTCGGAACCATAGACGTAGCCTTATCAAAGGTCTGAATGAAACAGATTATTGCTTTTGTACCGGGTTTGTAATAGCAGCCCTGGTAAGTAAGTAGGTACTTGTTTTTAATTTAAGCTTGGAAAGATATTAGGTACTTACCCAAGCTAAAATTAAACCTCTGTTATGGGTACGCAAGCAAACAATAATTAAACGTCAGCCAACAAAAAATGCTGGCCTCATGCTGATCAGATCACCCGTCAGTTGCCTCGTCCATCGATTTGAAAATCGAAATCAATCGTGAAAGGCCAAATTTTATCTCAAAAATTAAACGCCGCCCAAATAATTAGAAACGCAATACATTAACCCGATCCCGTCATTAATCTTGATATGCAGATACGGCTTCAGAGTAGCAGGAAAAGGGATTGGTTAATACCTGTATTTATAGTTATTTGTGGTTTATTATGAGGATGAACTGGTCCTGGGTAATTTGACCGCAGGGAAATATAGGGTGTCGTGCAAATAATGATATAGGAATCGATAATAGTTTCGTCTGGGCGCCAGTTAGAAATAGCATCGTGTAGAGTTCCATAGTAGAGACAAAAGTAGCTGGACAAACTGGTTGCTGTATCAGACCTAGCTTAGGGGCGTGGACTCAGGGAGTTATGTCCAGCAGTCGATGGATTGATGATGATAAACCAGAAAACAGCCCAACAACTAAGTTTTTTTTTAAGCAAATAAACTACATAATATATTCTCCTCCAAATTTGATCCTATAGTCGTGATTTTTATACAGGGTTATTGGTAAAACACTAACAACCTTGCAGGGGCGTACTACTGCCATCAAAAACAACAACTTTTGTTCTATGACTTTTTACAAAACAATAAAAAATAACAAAAAATCACACCCTAAAATGAATGTAACAAGAAAATATGCTCATATATGCTAGCTGATAGCAGTGGTCCGTTTAGGTACTTTAGGGCAAAGTGGAATACAACCACGTACCATGGCTTTCCTATAGATAAGAAAAAAATATTTTTTTTCATACATTTTATAAAGTGATTTTTTATTAATATTTTTTTTATTTTGTAAAAAGCCATAGAACAAAAGTTGTTGTTTTTGATGTCAGTAATACGCCCCTGAAAGGTTGTTAGTGTTTTACCAATAACCCTGTATATTGACGGTGTTAAGTATTAGGTACCAAAAAAGATAAATACGTTTTGAACAAGTGTCTTGTACTCTTGTCAAATTTTCCTTGAAAAAAATTGACTGGATAGGTACGCGTTCAAAACGTGTCCAACTTGTTTGTTAATAACACGGTGAAAGTCAAATCGGGGCAAATTAAATTTGGCACAACCGAACCAAAATATTGTTAGCTTTCGTCAAGTTTAGTTTTCTATTTAACATACTAGCTGTGCCCGCGACTCCGTCCGCGTCCAGTCGGTGAAGCCCTTAAATATAATTTTGTCTATCGTCTAATCTGTATTACGTCAGTCTGCATCAGTCTGAGTTCGTCTGTCCGTGGCTGTCTATCTGTACCAGTCTATACCAGTAAGGTGGTAGAGTCTGACCAGTAAGGTGGAGATCGGCATTCAAGTAGCTAATTTACCTTCGTTTGGTATGATGAGGGAGAGAGCCGGAAGCGCAACCCAGCCACCTCCCCGTCCCCTCCCACTAACCCCACTCCCCTTCAGGTTGGAAACGTGCTACCGATGCCTTTGGTTGCAAGCATCTATTGGGAACGGTAACTGCTTAACAACAGGTGGGCCGTACGCTTGCCTGGCGCCTTAGTTGTATAACAAAAGTTTGACTTTATTTGTCTGTGTGTATCAGTTTAGCTGTAAGTATCTGTCTGTCTGAATCGGTCTGTCTGTAATCTATCGGTAGGTGAGTATCTCTGTCTGTACCAGTCTATCTGTATCCGTCTATCTATATCTGTAGTTACTCACAGTATCACGACTGAGCGGTTGGACTCCAGAGCTCAATGTTTAAGTTTGTACTTGATACCCATGTTCCTTATTTAAAATGAGTGAGTGCTCCAGACTCACGGCTTAGGTAAGAGTCACTGCGCAATATCGTGCTTAAAAAGTCAGAGTCTGGAGTTTATCGTCTAAGTCAATAGTCAAAGCGTTTATTATGTTTAGGCCTAGGAGGGCACTTACAAGTAGTCATTTTACATGTTTTCCTTAAATTCTAGCGCCGGATCGGAAACGCGACCTCGCCTGAGAAGTTTCTACTTGATACCCACATTGCTAATTCAAAGTTAGCAGGTCCTCCAGATTTATGGTTTAAGCAGGCAGTTACCCAGCAGCATCATTCCTGAGGGGTTGGAGTTCAGAGTTCAATGTCTGTGTTTCTATTACTACTTAATTCAAAATCAGCAGGTCCTCTAGACTTACTTCTTAGGTAGGTAGCTTCCCTACGGCATTAGTACTGTGGAGATGAATTCCAGAGTTAACGTCTAAGATTCCGCGTGATACAAAGACCCGCTTAATATTTTTTATACGTAATTAGGAATAAAAAAACTAAATTTCTTGAAGCAAGGAAGATATTAAATTTTGACATGTGGTGCAAGGCAGGTATTGTCTCATTTTAAGTATAGCGACATCTAGTTAAGAAAAACTAAACTTAAGATGGTAGAACGCAGCAATAAAATATTTATTATTATTATTAAAATTAAGATTATGTATTCCAAATAGTGTCGGATCACACACAACGTAGGGCTCCGTAGGGCTCCGCTCTAAATAGACGTATTTCAATAACTAAAACTTATTGTTGGCTAGAATTTCCGTGTGGTCATAAAAATTTACAATCTAATATTTTATAAAAAAATATCCTAGATGTTAAGTTGGACTATTAGGCATATCCATGCCAAATTTCATTGAAATCAATCCACTGGATTCGAAGTTGTGCGTGTTCGAATATTTAGGTAGTTTTTGAATGTTTTGTGGCAACCCTAATTTTTACCGAAAAAAAAAATATGCTAGATGTTAAGTTAGACTATTAGTCATATCCATGCCAAATTTCATTGAAATTAATCCGGTGGATTCAAAGTTGTGCTCTTTCAAACATTTAGAATTTTTAAGTAGTTTTTTTAATTTTCTGTGGCAACCCTAAACATTTTTGAAAAAAAAAGTATCCTAGATGTTAAGTTAGACTATTAGTCATATCCATGCTAAATTTCATTGAAATCCATCCGGTGGATTCGAAGTTGTGCTCTTTCGAAAATCTGAGCAAACATACAAACATACAAACATACAAACATACAAACATACCCACAGACAAAAATTCTAAAAATGATAAAAATGAATTCTGCTGGTCAATCTAAGTCCCCCCCCACTATTTTTTTCCAAATATTTCGAATGTACAGACGCGACCAATTTTACATTCTTATTATATGTATGTATAGATAAGAGTCGATACGGTCATATGACACTGAATTTATACCTAAAAGTCTGACCAGCCTCAGCCATAAAAATCTAATAGGTGGACATAAAATAAAAAATAAGTGGGCCGTCATTATTGTGTGTTTTAATTGTTTTATTGTTGCGTCTATTTTGGTTTAAGATTTATTTATATCTATTTTTAGTACCTGGGCTTTTGAAACCTACCTTTATATTATTTATTACTTTAGTAATGTTTTCTTATTGTATGTTTTCTTATGATAGTCCATAGTAAAGTCGATACAATTTCACGATTCAATTTCATATTCAATCCGTCGATTCAATTTGTTGAAGTCGAGACTGACTGTACTCAAGGCGTCAGTTTGCCTCCTCACCGCGCAATCTGTCGAATCAACTCAAGTTGAATTGATTGAATAAAAAATTGAATCGTGAGTAGCCGCTTTAAATAAACATTAGGACTATCTCGGAAAGCCATGAAACCAAAACTTGCAACTCACGGCAGTAGATCCGCGATATAAACCGAGTTTCTTGTTCAGTATTGTCTGATTCGTTTTGCAGTAGGTAGCCTATCTATTATCCTCTGAATACAAGTGTTCATACATCATGCAGTAAGTATTATTCCCGCCTGTGTTCCGCCTGCATCTCACAACGGTATCTGATTGCCGCCTGTAGCTAAGAATCACGATCCCACCAACGCCTACTTCTGTAACTTTAAAGTACTTAAGTAAAGTATCTGTAGTCCGCGACAGGTAGACATGGCAATCGGGGTATGAGCTTTGTCCAGAATAAAATCCGAATCCAAATTAGCGGGACCCAACACCCAACGCAACAAAATAATTTAATTTAATAAATTGTGGGCGATTTTAATTGTTTATCGGGTCCTGCTAATTTTGATTCGGATTTTATTCTGGACAAAGCTCATACCGGGATTGCCACCTCGACTTGTCGGCGACTATACCTACTATACCTACCTAGCTAATGCTGAGGATACACGACGACACTTGACACTTACCGCCAAAATAGAGCCAGTTTACAACGGTTTTACTAAGCTGACCCCCATATTTATAGAAAGTTATGATTGACTTGCACTGGCATTACAAATCACACTTGTTCCTAGGAATGCTTTGAAGAAAAACTGCAAAATGTCTATTAATTTGGGGGTTAGTGTTTTAGTGTCTAGTGTCATCGTGTATCTTTAACATAACGTAGCGTAACATTTTGGTATAACTAACCACTTTCAGTAATTAGCGGCTACGTATTTTAAATACGTAAAACAAGAAGAGATATATTTAAAAAAATCCATCTATTGGTAATGATAACCGATTATCACCTATTGATGGCGTTTCTTGAATACTAATTATTTTAGACGGAAATACTTAGTGGTTAATTACTGGTAGTGGCCAGTTAGGTATACTTAGTTATTTCACCCTACTTCCTTTAATTTGGCAACGGAACCAATTATTATTCCTGATAAAAAAAATTATCGTGACTGCAAAGATTGAAGTTGGACACTTATTTATTTAGTAAAATTGATCTTTGGATATACAAACAATAAAAAAAACTTGTGAAAGTGATTCACGATAGCACATGAGTGACTAACAGACTCCCTCCCGGGGTTAATCGTTGATTACATCGTGTTGCAGACTACAGACTATATTTTATAAGGAAGACGCCATTAAAGAAATAAAAAAGCTAATGTCACTGTACGGAGAATTGACGAGACGGGGCGAAGGACCCACTCGATCGATCTTTGCAAAGTATGGGTAGAAACTCTTATTCCACAGGAAGTTTCATGTATGAGTATCGGACGCAGAACTTGATGGTACTTATATATCAGGTACTTTTATAATTTGTTTGAAATTCGAACAAATTAAGAAAACATCTGTTGGTATAGTTAGGCATCACTAGTTGGGTGTCGCTTCACTATTTGTAGTTAGCTGTCATTGTCATTGTCTTTGACTAGAGCTTGAAATATATAACTGATTTTATGGATAATTGAGTTTTATTAAATACTTATAAAAAACTTATTAGAAATTGCAAGAATTGCGGGGCATCCACACATGCCGTCAACAAATGTCCAGCATTTGGACAGAAATGCTACAAGTGCGATAAATCTAACCATTTTAGTAAAATGTGTCGGAGTTCAAGGGTAAATAAAAGGCAAGTTAATATTCTTGAAGAAGAGGCTCCTCAAGAAGATTTGCAAGAAGAGGGACAGGATTTCTTTATTGGGAGTGTATCGGCAGGTAATGAAATATTACAGGAATTTACAATAAATAATAAGGGAATTGTCATGAAAATGGACACCGGAGCAGCATGCAATGTTATAGGTAGTGAATTATGTAAACAAATTGGTGTTAAAGACTCTGAGATTCTAAAATCTAATCATAAGGTAGTACAACTGGATGGGAAAAGAGTCCCAGTGCGTGGTATATGCCATTTAGATATTTTACATCCAAATAAAAGTAAATATAACATAAAATTTGTTGTAATAGAAGGTAATGTTCCTACTTTACTTGGATGTCAAACATGTTTACAATTTGATTTTGTTTCGGCCAATACAGATCTAGTTAATGTTCTAAAAGTAAGTTGTAAAAATGAAAATATCTCTATATTAATTAAGAATTTAAAAAATGATTTCAGCAACCTGTTCGATGGGGGTCTTGGGTGTATCCCGGGTACAACCAAAATACAATTGACTGAGGATGCAGTACCAGTAGTACAGGCTGCAAGGCGAGTTCCATTTTCACTATTGCCAGAACTACGTGAAGAATTAACAAAAATGGAGACAATGGGTGTTATAGAAAAAATTGATAAACCAACAAGATGGGTAAATAATTTAGTTTTAGTAAGGAAACCAAATGGTAAGCTGCGAATATGCATAGATCCGAGAACATTAAATAAATATGTTATTCAACCAAAATATCAATTGCCAACAATAGATGAGATTAAAAGTAAAATGCAAAATGCTAAAGTGTTTGCCCTGTTAGATGCCTCTAATGGATTCTGGATGTTAAATTTAGATGATGAGAGCTCGGATTTTTGTACATTCATAACTCCATTTGGTAGATACAAATTTCGAAGATTACCATTTGGGATCAGTTCGGCACCAGAAGAATTCAGTAGAGTAATCGCTCAGATGTTTGAAAATGTAGAAGGAGTTATTCCTTATATGGATGACCTGTGTATCTGGGCTGAATCTGTAGAAGAATTAAATGAGAGGCTAAAGAAAGTTATGGTAATTGCAGTAAAAAATGGAATAAAATTTAATCAAGACAAATGTAAGCTATTTGTAAAGGAATTACTTTTTGTGGGACAGTTGTTCACATCAAATGGTGTGTCTCCTGATCCGAATAAAGTGCAGGCAATAATGGAAATTGAACAACCCAAATGCAAGAAAGATCTCGAAAGGTTTCTTGGTATGTGTAACTACTTGTCAAGATTCATTTTAAATTATTCAAAGTTAAGCGAACCATTGCGTGTGCTCTTGAAAAAAGACACAGTATTTTTATGGGATAGGAACCAAGAAAGTGCGTTTAATTCATTAAAAAAGGCTTTGTGTAGTAGCCCTTGTTTAGCATATTTTGATACTAATGAAAATATAGTACTGTCAGTAGATAGTTCGTCCACAGCTATGGGAGCTGTTGTATTGCAGAAAGGTAAACCAATTGCATTTGGATCTCGAGCTCTTACAACAACTGAACAAAATTATTGTCAATTAGAAAAGGAAATGCTTGCTATAGTTTATGGGTGTAATAAAATGCATCAATATACTTATGGGCGTAAAGTTCATGTGGAAACAGACCACAAACCTTTGGAAACTTTGTTTAAAAAACCTCTACATAAAGTTCCAGCTAGACTACAGCGAATGATGCTTGCGGTACAAGGCTATAACCTAGATGTTAAATACAAACCTGGACGTTTTATGTATATTGCAGATACATTGTCTCGGAGCTGTTGTTCTGACGGTGTAGAATCTAATATGGAAGACTTAAAAAAGAATATAATATGCCATGTAAAATTATCTCGTGATTTTTTACCTGTCTCGAATGGCCAGCTTTTAAGAATACAAAGTGCTACTAGACAAGACTTGACTTTATGTAAAATTATACGATACATAAGAAATGGTTGGCCAAAGAACATTAAAGATTTGAATGATGAGTGTAAGATTTTTTGGACGTTTAGAGATGAGCTTACAGTTTTGGATAATATTGTCTTAAAAGGAAATTTAATTGTTGTCCCAAAATTGTTAAGGGCTGAAATGACAAAGATAATTCATCAGGGACACGTTGGCATAAGTACTTGCAAAATTCGAGCAAGAACATGTGTTTTTTGGCCAGACATCAATAAAGATTTAGAAACATATGTTGATAATTGTGAGTCTTGTGCAAAATACAGACCAAATGTACAGAAAGAACCACTGATCAATCACCTTATTGAGAAAATTCCCTGGCATAAGGTTGGCATTGATATTTGTACTCTCGATAACAAAGATTATCTTGTAATTATGGATTACTATTCAAAATTTATAGAGGCTTGTAAACTGGATAACTTATCAAGTGATTGTGTCATTCTAAACTGTAAATCAGTCTTTGCAAGACATGGCATTCCAGCCCATGTGATTACTGATTCAGGTACCCAGTTTACATCTGAAAAGTTTCAAGTATTTGCTGATAGTTATAAATTCTGCCATGTTAAAACAAGCCCAAAACATTCACAATCTAACGGCCAGATTGAGAGTGGTGTAAAAATATTTAAAAACATTATGAAAAAATGTAAAGAAGATGGTTCAGATCCACATCTTGGGTTACTGAACTACCGGAATACACCAAAACCATATATGCCGTCTCCAGCACAGTTGTTGTATTCCAGAAATCTAAATTCATTATTACCATTATCTAAAAAAATGTTAAAGCCTAAGGTTACAGGTTGTGATAAAAAATATTATGATCATATACAGGGTGTAAAAAAATATTATGATAAAAGTTCTAAATCATTACCAGAATTAAATGTAACACAAAATGTTTATTTTAAAAAGACGTTAGATTCAAACTGGATAAAAGGTAGAATAATTGGAAAATGTGTTGAGCCTAGATCTTATATTGTGGGGGATGAAATGGGAAATACTTTTAGAAGAAACCGAAAATATTTAATGTCTTCAAAATCTGAATGTAGCTTAAACGGTAGGATTAGTACTAAACCTGATAGTGATTTAAGCAATTTAGAGGATGATTCTTATGAGCCCCCAGATTTATGTTTTTCCAAGAAGCAAGATTTGATAGTAGAAAATACTACCACTCGGGTTACTAGTGAGCAAGATTTGATAGAAGAAAATACGACCACTCAGGCTGCTAGGGAAGAGTTAAACTATAATCATTATTCAATAGAACATAATAGTCCTAACACCGATCAAATAGAAAATAATGTATCACGATTTGGTCGTAAGATTAAGAAACCTGACAAGTTTAATGATTATGTTGTGTATGAGTCAGAATCTGATTCGAATGATTCAGATGGTGAATATATTCAGTGTTGTTCTTCAGACACTGGATAAGTTAATTTTAATTTTATTTTTAAGTTACTTCTTAATTAGAAAAGGGGGGATGTTGGTATAGTTAGGCATCACTAGTTGGGTGTCGCTTCACTATTTGTAGTTAGCTGTCATTGTCATTGTCTTTGACTAGAGCTTGAAATATATAACAGATTTTATGGATAATTGAGTTTTATTAAATACTTATAAATAATGACAACACAATTAAATAACATCTCTTTTAAATATTCGTAAGTAATATAGCTAAGTAGGTTCTTCGTTAAGTAAACATATTTGTCTCGAATACTAGATGCATTTTTTATTTATTGCTTATTGATAGTTGCTACTCGTAAGCGCAGTTTCTACTGTTTTATATGCCTTTGGAAGTGTTATAAGGCTGCAACACAAAAGGTGTGTCAAATATTCAAACGCCCTTAACTTAA